>CM055123.1:259136373-260494741 GCA_029206835.1 Rana muscosa | reverse complement strand
AGATTCTGTCTTCAGATTGATCCTCTCAAACTCCTTCTCCAGCCCAGGGAAACTTGTATCCTGCAGAAAATACAAAAACCCAAATAAGGTTCAATGGATCATTACACATCGTTCAGATAGGACCCGTCACTTGGTATAACACATTTTTGCAATGGTGTGCAGCTTCCACCGGGGGGCAGAGATGGTACTACAGTAATTACAAATACCGTACTGGTGACCCCACAATAGGTATAAAACTTTTTTGCGGAAGGGAGTATAAGACAAGATGGCCACTCATTAAAATGAGAGGAAAGAGTTTTAACCTTAAACTACATAGAGAGTTCTTTACTGTAGGAGCGGCAAGGATGTGGAATTCCCTTCCACAGGCAGTGGTCTCAGCGGGGAGCATCGATAGTTTAAAATAACTATTAGATAAGCACCTGAACGACCACAACATACAGGGATATACAATGTAATACTGACATATAATCACACACATAGGTTGGACTTGATGGACTTGTGTCTTTTTTCAACCTCACCTACTATGTAAGTATCTAATGGGATCTAAAAGAATGTGGCTCCACCCACTATACCAGTGTTTAATAACTCCAGTCCTCAAGGCGCCCCAACAGGTCATGTTTTCAGGCTCTCCATTGTTTTGCACAGGTTATTTGATCAGTTTAACTGCTTTAGTAATTCCCACAGCTGTTTCATCTGAGGGAAATCCTGAAAACATGACCTGTTGGGGCGCCTTGAGGACTGGAGTTGAGAAACACTGCACTATACAACATTAATTGAATTGTACTGACCCCCTGCTTAAAAACACGTATACAAAAATGTAGAAAGATTACTAGTAAAGAGGTAGACAGGAGGACCTCATAACATTAAATTGTAAAGAAATGCATTCAAGTGGAACTTCACTCTCCCAATCAACATTGATTACTTTTAATCCTCATGCCGTTAATATTAATAAATTCATAGGAAAGTAAATCATATTTACTTGTTTTACTTTTTTTTTTGCGTGTTTTCAGTTACTTTCTGGTTTCTTGTCTAGGCAAATGATGTCATACATCCCAGGAGTCTTCAGGGGGGGAAGAGACGAGGAGGGGTTTTCTCAGCTAAGCACACTCTCCTGCCTGCATGCTTGTAAGGAGGGCAGATGGTATTCCAGGAAGTAAATGCTACATGAATAATTTGCCCTTACTCAAGATGGCAGCGGGCAGAAATGCTGGGGGGGGGGGGGGTTTCAAAGTGGTACTCAAATGTGTTAAATAGTGTTTTTGGTTTGTGGTGCTCAGATGCAGCGAAGATCCGCTTTAAGACACAATCACATCAGACATGGCTGGCACACCAACACCAGACAAAAGAGCATGTTTGTAGCCACAGCCTGGGCATGATGCACCGTAGCTTACAGGGGATGGGGCTATAATAGAGTGGGACAGAGGACGGTGGGTACATTAAAGAGCAACAGAGGTGGGGGGAGACTGGGGGTACAAAGAAGGGACTAGAAGTAAGGTAGAAGTAAGGTAGAAAGGAACACTGGGGGCAGAAAGGAGATTGGGTACAATAGAAAGGGTCAAAGGAGGGAGAATGAGGGTACAGTAGAGTGGAACAGAGGGAAATTGGGATACAGCAGAAAGGGAGAGGGGGTTGGGGATACATACAGTAGGGAGGAACAGGGGAGAATTAAAGTACAGTGGACAGCGATAGGGGTGACTGGGGGTACAGTCAAAAGGACAAAGGGGAGATTGAAGTACAATACAGCTTAGGGACAGATGGAAAATTGAGGAACAGTAGAGACGCACGGGGGTGGGGAGGGGAGCAGGGTACATTACAGGGACAGAGGGGGACTTGGGGTATAGCAAGAGTGGACTTGAGGTACAAAAAAAAATAAGGTACAAGGGGAACTGAGGGTACAAACAGAGAACTGGTGTACAGTAGAGGGACATTGGTGTACTTAGGGTAGAAAGTCAGAGATTGGGGCACAATAGAGGATCATGGGGGGGGGGGGGGGGCAGGTTGGGATACAACGTTGAAATAAAAGAAGATTTAGGTACAATAAAAAGGCTGTTGGCTCAATAAATGCAGAACATTTGCTCAGTTGTATCATATCTATGTACAGCACTACCACAATTAGAAATGTGTTTACAGTGTCAGGTGTTCAGTCCTGTCCCTGGACACTGCCTCCTCCACACAGGGAATGGTGGGTAAGGACTCAATGTATACTTTAGTGCAGGAAAACCAGATGTTCCTCCATCATTATTCCCCTCTGCTGCTGGGGAATTCTGGTAAATCATTTTCTCACCATAGCCCTGTTGGCTGCTCCTGATTGGCTCCTGGTGCTGTCTAGGGACCTCTGAGCAATTTTTGCTGTATGGTTCCCATGAATGGTGCCCACCAGAGACATCGACTTACTGGCTTCTCTGTAGAAGAGATACAATATAGTAAAGTGAATAATCTGTTACTGCAATATATCTTGAACTACCTACCTGTACAATGTATACAAGAACTGCCTACCTCTACATTGAATTTAGAAGTACCTACCCCAAGACTGTAAATGCAACTACAATATCTACCCCTATTTAAAACAATATGTAGACACACAGTATGGAGACTAGCACACCACACATATGTGGAGACCAGCACACCGCACATATACAGTCATGGACGAAATTGTTGGCACCCCAGACATTTTTCCAGAAAATCAAGTATTTCTCACAGAAAAGTATTGCAGTAACACATGGTTTGCTATACACATGTTTATTCCCTTTGTGTGTATTGGAACAAAACAAAAAAGGGAGGAAAAAAAGCAAATTGGACATAATGTCACACAAAACTCCAAAAATGGGCTGGTCAAAATTATTGACACTCTTTCAAAATTGTGGATAAATAAGATTGTTCCAAGCATGTGATGCTCCTTTAACCACATCAATACTGGGCACTTAAACCCCCTTCCTTCCCAGACCAATTTTCAGCTTTCAGTGCTCTCGCACTTTGAATGACAATTATTCAGTCATGCTACACTGTACCCAAATGAAATTTTTATCATTTTGTTCACACAAATAGAGCTTTCTTTTGGTGGTATTTGTTCACAATTTCATTTTCAATTTTTTGCGATAAAAGCGAAAAAAGAGCGAATATTTTGAAAAAAAACAACATTTTCTACATTCTGTTTTAAAAGAAATCCAAACAAATCAAATTTCGGCAAAAATTTAGGCCAAAATGTATTCTGCTACATGTCTTTGGTAAAAAAATCCTGATAAGTGTATGATAATTGGTTTGTGTGAAAGTTATAGAGTCTACAAACTAAGCTACGCATTATTGCAAATTGATCAATCCTAATGCACTGATGGCCTATCTCATTTCTTGAGGCCCTAAAATGTCAGGACAGTACAAATACCCCCCAAATGACCACTTTTTGGAAAGAAGACAGTCGGAGGTATTTAGTAAGAGGCATCGTGAATTTTTTGAAGTTGCAATTTTTTTCCCACAATGCCTTGGAAAATTAAGAAATATATATATATATATTTTTTCTTCACAAAGTTGTCAATTTAGAAGATCTTTCTAACACATAGTATGTACATAGCAAAAATAACACCCCAAAATACATTCTGCTACTCATCCTGAGTATGGCGATACCCAGTGTGTGAGACTTTTCCACATTCTGGCCACATACGGAGGCCAAACATCCAAGTAGCACCATCAGGCGCTCTAAAGGCATAAATTACACATTTCATTTCCTGAGTACCTATCACATTTTTGAAGGCCCTGGAGAACAAGGACAATGGAATTACCCACAAAATGACCCCATTTTGGAAAGAAAACAACCCAATGTATCTTCTATGAGGCATAATAAGTCTTTTGAACATGTCATTTCTTTCCAAAAGTTTTGGGAAAATGTGGGAAAAAAATTAAAACATATTTTTTTTTCACAAAGTTGTCAATTTAGAAGATCTTTCTAACACATAGTATGTACATAGCAAAAATAACACCCCGAAATACATTCTGCTACTCGTCCTGAGTATGGCGATACCACATGTGTGAGACTTTTCCACATCCTGGCCACATACGGAGGCCAAACATCCAAGTAGCACCATCAGGCGCTCTAAAGGCATAAATTACACATTTCATTTCCTGAGTACCTATCACATTTTTGAAGGCCCTGGAGAACAAGGACAATGGAATTACCCACAAAATGACCCTATTTTGGAAAGAAAACAACCCAATGTATTTTCTATGAGGCATAATAAGTCTTTTGAACATGTAATTTCTTTCCAAAAGTTTTTGGAAAGTGTGGAAAAAAAATTAAAACATATTTTTTTTTCACAAAGTTGTTAATTCAGAAGATCTTTCTAACACATAGTATGTACACAGCAAAAATAACACCCCAAAATACATTCTGCTACTCGTCCTGAGTATAGTGATACCCCATGTGTGAGACTTTTCCACAGCCTGGCCACATACAGAGGCCCAACATGCAAGTAGCACCTTCAGGCTTCTAACACATAGCATGTACACACCAAGAATTACACCCCAAAATACATTCTGCTGAGCAAAAGGTAATAAAAAAAAGGCTCACCTATGGTTTTAGCAGGCAGGAATACCGTTCCAGAGCAGTCAAAGCATTGGTCCAGACAGCCATAGGAAATGTCCAGGAATTGTCCAGCAGGGAAACAGAGATATGGAAACCTATGAACATGGTCCATGGTTTAGCAGGCAGTTCAGGTAACAGGCAGAAGCATGGCCAGTTCAGGTGGCAGGCAGAGGCATGGCCAGTTCAGGTGGCAGGCAGAGGCATGGCCAGTTCAGGTGGCAGGCAGAGGAATGGCCAGTTCAGGTGGCAGGCAGAGGAATGGCCAGTTCAGGTGGCAGGCAGAGGCACGGCCAGTTCAGGTGGCAGGCAGAGGCACGGCCAGTTCAGGTGGCAGCACTATACATTGAGGCCTTGGTCAGGAAAGACCTAAGAACAGGGGTAGAGGCTTCTTCCCACCCAAATCTCTACGAAGCCTCCGAGTCTCCAGACCCTAATCCGAGAAAAACAAAACCTGGAGAAAAACATTTTCTCCACTCGGAAACTCTTTTCTGGAGCCCCTCAAATATGTGAGACCCCTGTGCTGTACTCAAATGATCAGTTTAGGAGGCAGGCAAAAAGCATGGTCATTTAACAGGCCGAGGTCAATTCACGTTGAAGGCAGAAACATGGTTGGCAGAGGCATAGTCGAAAACAGTCCGGGTCATTCACAGAAATGGCAGATGGTGGAAACTGGAAAAAAAATCATCTTCACTTTACTAATAGTTTAGTAGAGTATGATAGCTCTGAAAGCACTTTCCAATACAAAGGCCTGGCTGGGAGGGACATTGGGGACAGTAGTATCGGGTGTCACGACGAATTCCTCTACTTGAACACACACGACATTTTTTTGGGGGTTTGCGACCTGTTTCGGTAAGAGGGAGGATTTCGGAGAAGTGCCTTTCGTGGAGTCTGGCTACTGCATCGGAGCGAATTAGTTGAGGGGCTTGGCCATGGGGATAGAGAAGGGCTTCGATCAAGTCTTCTTAGAATTTTAGATAGGTTAGGGAACTTTGGGTGCACTTAGAAAAAATGATATAAGAATTGAAAAGGGCTAGTTGCATCAAATAAATGGCAACTTATTTGTACCAAAACAGTGATTTCCTGGTGGCCAAGTAGGGCTGCATCATCTGGTCATTCATATCCACCCCCCCCATGTAAAGATTATAGTCATGCACACATTTTGGCTTCTGGACGGGGCCTCTTCTTCTCTGCAGTTCCACCAAGGTGTCATCATGCATTGTGGAAAGGATGTAGACATCTCTTTTTTTATCTCTCCACTTCAATGCTAGGACCTCTTCAGTCCGCATACTGGCCATTTCCCCCTGTTTCAGTTTCTTGGCAACCAATCTCTGTGGGAAGCCTTTACGGTTGGTCTGTGCTGTCCCACAGGCCACAGTTTTCTTTTGGTACAGATGGCGAAAAAGTGGGAGACTTGTATAGAAATTGTCTACGTATAGGTGGTAACCTTTCCCAAGCAATGGTTCAATCAGCTGCCAGACAATTTTGCCACTTGTTCCCATGTAGGTAGGGCATCCAGGGGGGTTTAGCTGTCTGTCTTTTCCCTCATAAATTATAAAATCATATGTGTAACCCGTGGCCCTGTCACATGCCTTATAAAATTTTACCCCACGTCTGGCTCTTTTACTGGGGAGGTATTGCTTTATTCCAAGTCTTCCTGTGAAGTGTACTAATGATTCATCTACACATATATTTACATCAGGGGTAAACATCTGCTTGAAGCTGAGGAAAGGAAAAACGTACCGCTCAAAAGCTTGAGAATTCACCAAATAGCTGCTTCCGCCCGGTCACTCACACAGGTGCTGGCTCTGCACTGATGCATGGGAGAAAAAGAAACCCTGGACTGCCGCACTCTGTATAGACAGTTATTTATTCCAAAATTTCAGGTAAAAAATCCAAATTCAAAATAAATCCATAAATCCAAAACAACAAATGCAGATAGTGTGCATGCAGGGAAGGGTGGCTAACGCGTTTCACGTCACGAATTGACGCTTACTCATAGCTCATGAGTAAGCGTCAATTCGTGACGTGAAACGCGTTAGCCACCCTTCCCTGCATGCACACTATCTGCATTTGTTGTTTTGGATTTATGGATTTATTTTGAATTTGGATTTTTTACCTGAAATTTTGGAATAAATAACTGTCTATACAGAGTGCGGCAGTCCAGGGTTTCTTTTTCTCATCTGCTTGAAGCTGGCGCAAAAAAAATTGATTAGGGGCCGAATTTTAAATAATTTATCATAATTGGGATGATTTCGAGGGAGGCATTGGGCATTGTCGTTGAAGTGTAGAAACCTCATTATCATCTCGTAACGGGTTCTTTTCATAAAAGATGAATAGATTGGCATGTGGTAGATAGGTCGGGTAGACCAGTAGGAATGGAGTTCATTTTTTTTTGTCAGCCCCATGTTGAGGGTTAGGCCAAGGAAAATTTTAAATTCTTCTACGGTGAGGGGTTTCCAAACAAAAGGACGGGCATAGGAAGAATTTGGATTGTTGGCTATATATTGACTGGCGTATAGATTACACTGCTCCACAATGTAGGTTAGGATATCATCAGTAAAAAATAATTCAAAATAATAAATCGGGGTAGCATTTTCCGACTGTATCTGAGGGCCTGGCTGGGCTGTAAAAGGGGGAATGATAGGTTCTACTGACGTATCGGGCAGCCATGTTGGATACAGTAGAAGATCGGGGAGGCTAGTATGGGCCCTGCCTCGTTGTTGATGGGACGCCCCATTGCTAGCATTTGGCCTATCCTTTAGAAAAGTTGCAGAACTGCTGGCGGATGCCTGCCTATCCTGGCATGATGCGCTGCTGGCGGATGCCTGCCTATCCTGGCGTGATGCGCTGCTGGCGGATGCCTGCCTATCCTGGCGTGATGCGCTGCTGGCGGATGCCTGCCTATCCTGGCGTGATGCGCTGCTGGCGGATGCCTGCCTATCCTGGCGTGATGCGCTGCTGGCGGATGCCTGCCTATCCTGGCGTGATGCGCTGCTGGTGGATGCCTGCATATCATCATGGAGTCCTGCGCTGCTGGTGGATGCCTGCTGGTGGATGTCCTGGAGTGCTGCGCTGCTGGTGGATGTCTGCGGCGCCTGCTCATAACTCCTGATCTCACTTGTTACGATTCTATCCTCAGTTTCTATTTCAGAGCCACTACTTTCCTCTGGATAATATTCACTATCCGATTCTGACAGAGAGAGTTCCTCGCTACTCTCGTCCGACATACCCTGGAGTATCTGGAGAGCCTCCTCGCTGCTGTAGAATCGTTTAGCCATGTGGGCAGATGTGCCAGATGTTGGCGGTCAGATGTGCCAGATGTTGGCGGTCAGATGTGCCAGATGTTGGCAGGGCAGATGTTGGCGGGCAGCTGTTGGCGGTCAGATGTTGGCGGCCAGATGTGTCAGATGTTGGCGGGCAGATGTGCCAGATGTTGGCAGGGCAGCTGTTGGCGGTCAGATGTTGGCGGGCAGATGTCAGATGTTGGCGGCCAGATGTTGGCGGGCAGATGTGGCAGCTGTTGGCGGGCAGATGTTTACTGCCAGATGTTGGGAGTCAGATGTGCCAGATGTTGGCAGGGTAGATGTTGGCGGGCAGATGTGCCAGCTGTTGGCGGGCAGCTGTTGGTGGTCAGATGCTGCGATCAGATGTTGGCGGGCAGCTGTGCCAGATGTTGGCGGGCAGCTGTTGGCGGGCAGATGGCGGGCAGCTGTTGGCGGGCAGATGTGGCAGCTGTTGGCGGGCAGATGTTTACTGCCAGATGTTGGGAGTCAGATGTGCCAGATGTTGGCAGGGCAGATGTTGGCGGGCAGATGTGCCAGCTGTTGGCGGGCAGCTGTTGGCGGTCAGATGCTGGCGATCAGATGTTGGCGGGCAGATGTGCCAGATGTTGGCGGGCAGCTGTTGGCGGCCAGATGTTGGCGGGCAGCTGTGCCAGATGTTGGCAGGCAGCTGTGCCAGATGTTGGCGGGCAGATGCGCAAGATGTTGGCGGGCAGATGCGCAAGATGTTGGCGGGCAGATGCGCCAGATGTTGGTGGGCAGCTGTTGGTGGGCAGCTGTTGGCGGGCAGCTGTGCCAAATGTTGGCGGGCAGCTGTGCCAGATGTTGGCGGGCAGATGCGCAAGATGTTGGCGGGCAGATGCGCAAGATGTTGGCGGGCAGATGTTTTCACTGTTTTATGGACACTGTGTTTTATGGACACTGTGTTTTGGGGACACTGTGTTTTGGGGACACTGTTTTGGGGACACTAGCTGGGTGATCAGTGGGTAAACAGCAGACAAACAGCTAAAAACTCACTGATCTCCCGGCTGCAGCACAGATTGTCTCTTCCTCTCCTCACTGACAGGCTCTGTGTGAGGAGAGGAAGAGATCAGAGCAGTTACAACTGCTCTGTGTTTACATTACATGACGGCTGTCATTGGACAGCCGTCATGTCATCAGGAGGGCCAATCACATGGCCCTCCTGTTTGCACACACCTTCTATCTCTGGGGGGTACAGGCAGATCGGGATCGCGCCGCTGCGCGTGCACGTGGCGGCGCGATCCCCTCACAAGTGCCAGCCCCCCCTCTCTGTGTTTACATCACGATGGCTGTGATTACACACAGCCATCGTGCCGATCAGGAGGGCGAATCACAGTGCCCTCCTGCTGTTCCGAGATGCGGCGTGTCCGCGGGACACGCGCGCATCGGGATCGCGCGGGTGCGCGCGTGCGATCACGCTCCTTCTGAAGGACGTTCAGGAACGTCCACTCAGAAGGAGAGAGCACCCACCCGGCCGTATATATATAGTGGCCGGGTGGGAAGTGGTTAAACTCACCTGGGGCAAGTAACAGGTGTGGGCAATATAAAAATCACACCTGAAAGCAGATAAAAAGGAGAGAAGTTCACTAAGGTCGGGTTCACATTTGTCCGACAAACGCCCCGACATTGGGAGCTCATGTCGCATGACGTGTGAAAATCAATGTTTCCCTATGGGAGCCGTCTTAACTGGTCCGACACATGTCGGTCCGACTTTGAAAATGTTCCCTGTACTACTTTGGTCCGACTTTGATCCTACTTCAGCCCATTGACTATCACTGAAGTCGGATCAAAGTTGGACCGCAGTCTTGCATGATCCGACTTTGGCATGCGACTTGTGCTCTGCTGATCTTGAGGGGGAACTCCACGCCAAATTTTAAATAAAAAAAACGGCATGGGTTCCCCTCCAGGAGCATACCAGGCCCTTCGGTCTGGTATGGATTTTAAGGGGAACCCCCAAAGCCGAAAAAACAGCGTGGGGGTCCCCCCAAAATCCAAACCAGACCCTTATCCGAGCACGCAACCTGGCAGACCGCAGGAAAAGAGGGGGGACGAGAGAGCGCCTGCCCTCCCTCCTGAACCGTACCAGGCCGCATGCCCTCAACATGGGGGGTTTGGTGCTTTGGGGCAGGGGGGCGACCTGCGGCCCCCCACCCCAAAGCACCCTGCCCCCATGTTGATGAGGACAGGGCCTCTTCCCGACAACCCTGGCCGTTGGTTGTCGGGGTCTGCGGGCGGGGGCTTATCGGAATCCGGGAGCCCCCCTTTAATAAGGGGGCCCCCAGATCCTGGCCCCCCACCCTATGTGAATGAGTATGGGGTACATCGTACCTCTACCCATTCACCTGGTGGAAAAAAATGTCAATAAAAAAACACTACACAGGTTTTTAAAGTAATTTATTACACAGCTCCGGGGGTCTTCTTCCTACTTCGTGGGTCTCCGGTGTCGTCTCCGCGCTCTCCGGTTCTTTCTTCCTTCTGCCGGGCCTTCGCTATCTTCTTCCAGCTCTTTTGCTAGCGGGCCCTGGTCTTCTCCGTCGCCTTCTTCCCTCTTCTTCTCTCGCTCTCCGGTTCTTTCTTCCTTCTGCCTGGCCTCCGCTATCTCCTTCCAGCTCTTTTGCTAGTGGGGCCTGGTCTTCTACTTCGCCTTCTTCCCTCTTCTCCTCTTCGATGTTGACACGTCGCTTCCTCCCGCTGTAATGCTCGGTGTGCGGTGCGCTCCGATTTATATAGGCCTCTCATGACGTCACAGTCACAAGCTCCGGTTGGCCCCGGAGCATGTGACTGTGACGTCATGGGAGCATGTGGCCACCCGGAGCATGTGACTGTGACGTCATGAGAGGCCTATATAAATCGGAGCGCACCGCACACCCAGCATTACAGCGGGAGGAAGCGACGTGTCAACATCGAAGAGGAGAAGAGGGAAGAAGGCGACGGAGAAGACCGGGCCTCGCTAGCAAAAGAGCTGGAAGAAGATAGCGGAGAAGGAAGGCAGAAGGAAGAAAGAACCAGAGAGCGAGAGAAGAATCGGAGAGCGCGGAGACGACACCGGAGACCCCCGAAGTCGGAAGAGACCCCCGGAGTCAGAAGAAGACCCCCGAAGTCGGAAGAAGACCCCCGGAGCTGTGTAATAAATTACTTTAAAAACCTGTGTAGTGTTTTTTTATTGACATTTTTTTCCACCAGGTGAATGGGTAGAGGTACGATGTACCCCATACTCATTCACATAGGGAGGGGGCCGGGATCTGGGGGCCCCCTTATTAAAGGGGGGCTCCCGGATTCCGATAAGGCCCCGCCCGCAGACCCCGACAACCAACAGCCAGGGTTGCCGGGAAGAGGCTCTGTCCTCATCAACATGGGGGCCGCAGGTGTGAGGTGCGCACCTGCGGCCTGGTACGGTTCAGGAGCATGCGGCCAGGGCATGCGGCCTGGTACGGTTCAGGAGGGAGGGGGCCGCTCTCTCGTCCCCCCCTCTTTTCCTGCGGCCTGCCAGGTTGCGTGCTCGGATAAGGGTCTGGTTTGGATTTTGGGGGGACCCCCACGCTGTTTTTTCAGCTTAGGGGGTTCCCCTTAAAATCCATACCAGACCGAAGGGCCTGGTATGCTCCTGGAGGGGGAACCTATGCCGGTTTTTTATTTAAAATTTGGCGTGGAGTTCCCTCTCAAGATTCATACCAAACACAGTCCCTGGTATTGGCGGGGATCTAGGTCGGATCCCCGTTCATTGAAAGTCGGACATATGTCGGCTTCATGTCGCAGGGCAAAGTCGGATCCAAAGTAGGACGGCTGTCGTGTCGCACAAGTGTGAACCCAGCCTTAGTCTTTGCATTGTGTGTCTGTGTGTGCCACACTAAGCATGGACAGCAGAAAGAGGAGAAGAGAACTGTCTGAGGACTTGAGAACCAAAATTGTGGAAAAATATCAACAATCTCAAAGTTACAAGTCCATCTCCAGAGATCTAGATTTGCCTTTGTCCACAGTGCGCAACATTATCAAGAAGTTTGCAACCCATGGCACTGTAGCTAATCTCTCTGGGCATGGAAGGAAGAGAAAAATTGAAGAAAGGTTGCAACGCAGGATAGTCCGGATGGTGGATAAGCAGCCCCAAACAAGTTCCAAAGAAATTCAAGCTGTCCTGCAGGCTCAGGGAGCATCAGTGTCAGCGCCAACTATCCGTTGACATTTAAATGAAATGGAAGGCTATGGCAGGAGACCCAGGAGGACCCCACTGCTGACACAGAGACATAAAAAAGCAAGACTACAGTTTGCCAAAATGTACTTGAGTAAGCCAAAATCCTTCTGGGAAAACATCTTGTGGACAGATGAGACCAAGATAGAGCTTTTTGGTAAAGCACATCATTCTACTGTTTACCGAAAACAGAATGAGACCTACAAAGAAAAGAACACAGTACCTACAGTGAAATATGGTGGAGGTTTAATGATGTTTTGGGGTTGTTTTGCTGCCTCTGGCACTGGGTGCCTTGAATGTGTGCAAGGCATCATGAAATCTGAGGATTACCAAAGGATTTTGGGTCGCATTGTAGATCCCAGTGTCAGAAAGCTGGGTTTGCGTCCGAGATCTTAGGTCTTCCAGCAGGACAATGACCCCAAACATACGTCAAAAAGCACCCAGAAATGGATGGCAACAAAGCACTGGAGAGTTCTAAAGTGGCCAGAAATGAGTCCAGATCTAAATCCCATTGAACACCTGTGGAGAGATCCTAAAATTGCTGTTGGGAAAAGGCGCCCTTCCAATAAGAGAGACCTGGAGCAGTTTGCAAAGGAAGAGTGGTCCAAAATTCCGGGTGAGAGGTGTAAGAAGCTTATTGATGGTTATAGGAAGCGACTGATTTCAGTTATTTTTTCCGAAGGGTGTGCAACCAAATATTAAGTTAAGGGTGCCAAGAATTTTGACCAGCCCATTTTTGGAGTTTTGTGTGACATTATGTCCAATTTGCTTTTTTTCCTCACTTTTTTTGTTTTGTTCCAATACACACAAAGGGAATAAACACGTGTATAGCAAAACATGTGTTACTGCAATACTTTTCTGTGAGAAATACTTGATTTTCTGGAAAAATTTCTGGGGTGCCAACAATTTCGGCCATGACTGTATGGAGACCAGAACATCACACACAGTATGGAGACCAGCACATCACACACACACACAGTATGGAGACCAGGTCATTGCACACACACAGTATGGAGACCAGGTCATTGCACACACACAGTATGGAGACCAGCACATCACACACAATATGGAGACCAGGTCATTGCACACACATCACAGAGACTGGTACACACACTAGAACAGGGCACTGTACACACAGTATGGAGACCCGAACACTAGTGGTGCAACGGATCGGTGGTGATCCGTGATCCGAACGGGTCACCCTGTTCGGATCGGATCACCACGCGATTCACGGAGCGCTCCGGAGCCTGGGCCATAGGAAAGGCCGCGGCTTTGGCCTAGCTCCGGAGCGGCGGCCATCTTGGTACACCCGGCGGCACCGCTGTAATGACGTTTCGTCGCCGCCATCTTGCTTTACTCACACTCCTGCACAGTAATGATAGTAAGAAGGGGCCAAGCGGACATCTTGTTACATCCAACGGAGTTTTAAATTTCACAGTTATTTTCAACACAAAATGGAGTTTATATGCTTAACCACTTCAATACCAGGCACTTATACAGCTTCCTGCCCAAGCCAATTTTGAGCTTTCAGCACTGTCGCAATTTGAATGACAATTGCGCGGTCATGCTACACTGTACCCAAACAAATTTTTTATCATTTTGTTCCCACAAATAGAGCTTTCTTTCGGTGGTATTTGATCGCCTCTGCGATTTTAATTTTTTGCACAACAAATAAAAAAAGAGCGAATTTTTTTTAAAAAAATAAGTTTTTCTTTGTTTCTGTTAATTTTTTTTGTAAATAAGTACCTTTTCTACTTCAATGACGGGCACTGATAAGGCGGCACTGAAGGGCACTGATAAGGCAACAGTGATGGGCACCGATGAGGTGGCACTGATGAGGTGGCACTGATGATGGGCACTGATAGGCGGCACTGATGGGCACTGATATGTGGCACTGGTATGCGGCACTGATGGGCACTCATAGGTGGCACTGATTGGCACCCATAGGCGGCACTGATTGGCACTCATAGGCGGCACTGATTGGCACTCATAGGCGGCACTGATGGGCACTTATAGGCGGCACTGATGGGCACTTATGGGTGGCACTGATAGGTGGCATGGAAGGGCACTGATAGGTGGGCGCAGATTGGCACGGATGGGCACTGATAGGTGGCACTGATGGACACTAGTAGGTGGCATTGGTGGCACTGGTGCCCAGCAATGCCAGCCACCACACATTGTGAAAGTGCCAGTCAGTGCCCATTTGTGGGCACTGATTGGCATATTTTTTTTATGTTTTTATTTTATTTTAATTTTTTTACTACATGTGGATGGCCATGGGGGCCATCCACATGATTGGGGCTTCCCTGGTGGTCCTGGGGGGCTTCCCTGGTGGTCCAGTGTGGGTATCCGAGGGGGGGCTGCGCTGATAAACAATCAGCGCGAACCCCCCCTGTCAGGAGAGCCGCCGATCGGCTCTCCTCTACTCCCGTCTGTCAGACGCGAGTGAGGAAGAGCCGATCAACGGCTCTTCCTGTTTACATTGTGATCAGCCGTGATTCGACACAGCTGATCACGTGGTAAAAAGCCTCCGACGGAGGCTTTTTACCAAGATCAGTGTAGTGGTGGGTCAGACTGACCCACCGCTCCACCGATCGCCGCGATGCGCGCTCCCCCGGGCGCGCGGCGGCTGTTATCCTGCAGGACGTCATATGACGTCCAGGGTGGATAACTGAACCACTTCCCGGATGTCAATCTGCTATTGACGGGGCGGGAAGTGGTTAAATACATTATTTGGAAATCCAACACACTGTTTACATGTTAAATTTTAAAAGCAGCAGCAAACCTGCTGACCTTACATGCTTGCTAATGTGACAGAACACCTCTGATTTTCACATTTAACATTTAGTTAAATGTGAAAATCAGAGGTGTTCTGTCACATTAACAAGCATGTAAGGTCAGCAGGTTTGCTGCTGCTTTTAAAATGTAACATGTAAACAGTCCGTTGGATTTACAAATACTGCATTTAAGCATATAAACTCAGTTTTTGTGTTGAAAATAACTGAAATCTAAAACTCCGGTGGGGGTAACAAGATTAGTGTTTTTTTTTTGCCGATCCGAAAATGATCCGATCCGTGACCCCTGATCCAAGGATCGTGAGTTTTTTGATCCGTTGCACCCCTACCGAACACCACAAACACAACCTTTTTTTTTAGAACAGGACACTGAACCCAGGCAGTACCAGCACACCACACACACACACACACACACTATGGTGACTAAGGATGAGCTCAGGCATGTGCAGAGCCTAATCCGATTCCACCCGAGTGAGCCCACCATGAAGTTGTCACCTGAGCCAAACACAAGCAGCCAAAGCATTTCTTGCTCTACGACCGCACCTGTACACACCCATCATATATGTGCAGGCAGCATGCTTTGACAGCAGGTGATTGGCCCAGTACAGGTGACAGCTTTCTAGCGGGCTCACTCAGGTGGGTTCGGATTTGAATCTGAAGACGCCTGAGCTCATCACTAATTGGTGACCAGGGCAATGTATATGCATAATATGGAGACCAGTATACTGGGCACACATAATATGGAGAGTAGGTGAATAATGAGTGCACATACTTCAAATAAATACTGTAAATAACAATATGGAACTTAAACTAGAGAAAAAAATCACTGCGCACAGGATTGACAATAAAAAAAGCCACCAGCACTATAAGTCTAGATACGAAAACTGTCGTGCAAATGTATACATAAGGCCCCATGTACACGGGACGCTGGTGCAAACTCTTCTGAACGAAGGTTGAAACCGGCGTATAGAAATGCCCATTTTGCCGTGTTTGCATGCTGCGTTTAGCGGCGTTTTACCACGTTTGCGTCTAGAAGCATTTAGTTAAGAAACATCATAAGGACCCTCCCTAAGCTCAAAAAACAGTATTATTTAACCATTTCAGCCATTTTGTGAGACCAGAGTGAGTAGCAGCAGCTGAGAGAGCAGCAGTGTACTTGTATTTAGCGTGTCACTTGCCACATCAACTACCACAAGCTGTGGATTGTCCACTTGCCATGTTACCTGGCCACTTCACCTGCCACAAGTTGTGGATTGTCCACTTGCCATGTCACCTGGCCACATCACCTGCCACAAGTTGTGGATTGTCCA
This sequence comes from Rana muscosa, assembly GCA_029206835.1. Classification (NCBI taxonomy): domain Eukaryota; kingdom Metazoa; phylum Chordata; class Amphibia; order Anura; family Ranidae; genus Rana; species Rana muscosa. The sequence continues at coordinate 260,478,575 of CM055123.1, read as the reverse complement.
CTTGCCACGTCACCTGCCACAAGTTGTGGATTGTCCACTTGCCACGTCACCTGCCACTAATTGTGGATTGTCCATTGTGACAGCAGGAAGGTAAAGTCACCTGGTTGCATCCAGGGGGGTAGATATATTTCGCCCAGATTCAGGCTTTACGCCGATTTATACAGCTAGGTGGAGAGTTGTATAAGCCCAGCTGAGACTAGTGGGCTCATTGATGACTCATACCTCTAGGGAGAGGGCTGGGCGTCGTGCAGGCAGGGAGTTGATGAGGCCAGCTGAAGCCTGTCAGTTCGTTTAAGGCCTCTATAAAAACTCCCAGCTTCATTAGATGTTAGCTCATGCCTGGAAGCAGACCTGTGTGGACTGTCTAGGGAGAGTGAACCCCTGTGCGGTGAGAGAAAGCCTGTGTGGCTATATTTTGCTTGGACATTTAAAACCAGGGACTAGGACAGCACTAGGCTGATCCCAGTTGTTAGTTAGGAAACCTGTATGTTTAGTCAGAGGTCAAGTTGACCAGGATTTATTTTGTTTATGTTTTTTTTGCCTTGCTGTGTTTTTGTCACTGTAAATAGAAAATAAACCGCACCTTTTTGATTTTGAAAACCACAACCTCCGTCTGCTGGGCCTGTTTTTGTGTGGGGAGCCCATCCCGGGGGTCACACACACCCGCTGCCGAGCTAACCCCCTCACAGTTGGTGGAGAACCAGTGGCAGTTTTTTTTTAAGCCAGCATGGAGGAGATACTGAAACAGCTGGCTCTAGCAAATGCCAATCAACAGCAGACAAATGCAGGTTTGCAAAAGAGCCTTGCAGCTCAACAACAGAACTTCGCAGCCCAGCAGCAAGCTCATCAACAGAGCCTTGCAGCCCAGCAGCAAGCTCACCAACAGAGTCTGGAAGCTCAGCAACAAGCCCAGCAACGATCTGAGGCCCGCTTCATAGACCTATTACAGAAGCAAGAGCAGAGACTACAACAAATGGAAGCAGTAATGCAGCAACGTCCGCAGACCAGTGAGGAAAGCCGTCCCACTAATACCGCGTCCTTTGGGGTGAGTCGTTTATTGACAAAAATGACTGGAGAGGATGATCCAGAGGTATTTTTGACCACGTTTGAAAGGACTGCTGAAAGAGAAAAGTGGCCTGAGGAGCAGTGGGCTGGACTGGTGGCTCCTCTGTTAACGGGTGAATCGCAGAAAGCTTACTATGACCTAGAGCCTGACCAAGCAAAAGACTATGTGATGCTAAAAGCTGAAATATTGGCAAGGCTGGGTGTCACCCTGGCTGTCCGGGCTCAGCGTGTGCATAACTGGACTTTCCAGCTTGGAAAACCCCCCAGGTCTCAAATGTATGATCTCATTCACCTGAGCAGAAAGTGGCTACAGCCAGAGACTTTGTCCGCACCAAAGATTGTGGAACGTGTTGTAATGGATCGGTTTTTGAGAGCTCTTCCTACTGCCATCCAAAAGTGGGTAAGCCATGGAGACCCAGAGACGGCCGATGGTCTTGTGGATCGTGTGGAGAAATACTTGGCTACAGAGAACCTGACGGCCTCTTCCAGAGACACTCGGACTTTCCACCCTAAGACCAGACCATCCCCAGGGGCGGATAAGAGGATTCCAAGGGGTGAGGGTGGAGAGAGTGAGAGGGTGGGAGCTTTACCCCAAGTTTGGCGAGAACAGCCTGGGAAATCAGCGGCTCAAGAGGCGGCAAGAAGGATCATTTGCTACCGCTGCCGGCAAGCGGGACATATTGCAGCAAATTGCCCGGTTTTGGAGGAACCCATGCAGTGTGACTTTCTGACGGGCAGACGTCAGTCGCTGTGTGCGACAGTCGCATGCACTGCCATTCGGGGAACTGAGAAACATTTATGCAAAATGTGTATTAATGGTAGAAATGTTGTGGTATTGCTGGATTCAGGTAGCCTTGTGACCCTGATAAAGGCTGAATTAGTTAAAACAGAGGTCTCTGGGAATAGCAAGGTAGCTGTTATTTGTGTGCATGGGGACACCCGAGAGTATCCAGTGACTACAGTGTGTTTCGAGACCCCCAAAGGTACCCTTTCTCATCCAGTGGGCTTAGTGTCTCAGTTACCGCATGACGCCATTGTGGGAAGGGATTTTCCGAAGTTCTGGGAACTGTGGGATGATCCTGAGCCCCCCACTGGTGCCCCTATGTACCAGGAATATGATAGCCAGAACTCCTCTGAGAGTGGTGAGGACTCTCCCGAATTTCCCTTGTCAGTATTGGCAGGGGAGATTCAAGAAACTGGAGAGGAGCCCACCTCCTCAGACGAAAACCTACCGTCTGTGGAGTTTTCTGATCTTGAGGTTCACAGGGAAAACTTTGCCACAGAACAGTTGAAAGACCCCGCCCTAATAAAGGCACGGGAAAACGTAGTGAAAATAGATGGCGAGTTAGTGAACCCAGATAATACCTGCACTTACCCATACTTCAGCGTAGAGAAGGACCTACTGTATCGGGTGGCAAAAAGGGCAGAAGAAACCGTTGAGCAGCTTGTGGTGCCCAAACCTTACAGGAAGTTGGTGTTGGAGTTGGCCCATGGGCACATTCTTGGAGGTCATCTGGGGACAGAGAAAACCCGAGAGAGGGTATTACAGAGATTCTATTGGCCTGGGGTGATGAAGGACATAGAAAATTATTGTTCCTCCTGCCCTGTGTGTCAGAGGTCGGCCCCGATGCCACACTTCCGTAGCCCGCTGGTCCCTCTACCCATCATTGAGGTCCCGTTTGAGAGAATCGCAATGGATTTGGTAGGTCCTATAATCAAGTCCGCTAGGGGGCACCAGTACATATTGGTTATAATGGACTATGCCACCCGTTATCCAGAAGCGATCCCTCTCAGAAATACCTCGGCCAAAACCATAGCCAAAGAGCTATCTCTTGTTTTTAGCCGGGTGGGTATTTGTAAAGAACTGCTTACGGACCAAGGTACACCCTTTATGTCCCGGGTTATGAAGGAGCTGTGTAAATTGTTCAAAGTGACGCAATTACGTACATCTGTGTATCACCCCCAAACCGATGGGCTGGTTGAAAGATTCAACAAAACCCTAAAACAAATGTTGAAGAAAGTGGTGGATAGGGATGGAAAGGATTGGGACTGTCTACTTCCTTATTTGATGTTTGCTATTAGGGAGGTGCCCCAATCCTCTACGGGATTCTCCCCCTTTGAGTTACTGTATGGGAGACACCCAAGAGGGCTGTTGGATATTGCCAAGGAAACTTGGGAAAGTGAGAGTTCTCCCCACAGGAGTGTGATTGAGCATGTCGCCCTGATGCAAGATCGAATTGCACAGGTAATGCCCATCGTGAAGGAACATTTGGCCCAAGCGCAGTTGGCACAGCAGAGAGTGTACAACCGTGGAGCCAAGACCCGTACCTTTTCCCCGGGGGATAGGATATTGGTACTTGTCCCTACGGTTGAAAGTAAATTCCTTGCCAAATGGCAAGGCCCCTACGAGATAATGGAAAAAGTGAGCGAAGTGAATTACAAGGTCAGACAACCAGGAAGGCGAAAGCCCAAACAGATCTATCACGTTAATCTGTTGAAAGCCTGGAGGGATAGAGAGTCCCTAGTCGCAGACACTTGGTCACCAGCTCAAACTGGTTGCGTGATTCCTGAGGTTGGAATCGCAGCCACCTTGTCACAACCCCAACAACAGGAGGTTAAGGAGTTTGTGCTTCGCAACAAGGAGGTATTCTCTGAGCTGCCGGGACAAACATCTGGGGTAGAGCATGACATTATTACCCCGCCCGGTGAAAGGGTGAAGTTAAAACCCTATCGGATCCCAGAGGCCCGACGGGAGGCAATACGGGAGGAAGTACAGAAAATGCTGAACTTAGGGGTGATAGAGGAGTCCCAAAGTGATTGGTCTAGTCCCATTGTGTTGGTGCCTAAACCGGATGGGAGCTGGCGATTTTGTAACGATTTTCGTCAGTTGAACAAAGTTACAAAATTTGACACCTACCCCATGCCACGTATAGATGAGTTGATCGACCGGCTGGGAACAGCCCGATACATGACGACTCTTGACCTCACAAAAGGGTATTGGCAAATCCCCCTGGCCAAGTCAGCCAAAGAGAAAACCGCATTTGTAACCCCAGACGGGGCGTTCCAATATAAAAGAATGCCGTTCGGGTTACAGAATGCGCCGGCCACATTCCAGCGGAAAATGGACCAGATGCTGAGGCCCCATCGGAAGTATGCTGCGGCTTACCTGGATGACGTAATTGTCCATAGCACAGATTGGGCCTCACATCTGCCAAAAGTGCAAGCAGTCCTGGACTCTGTTCGGGAAGCAGGGTTTACGGCTAACCCCAAGAAGTGTACCATTGGGCAGGAGGAGGCCAAATATCTTGGGTACACCATTGGGAGGGGAGTAATAAAACCCCAACTCAACAAAGTCGAGGCCATCCAGAGTTGGCCACGTCCCAACAGCAAGAAGCAGGTACGAGCCTTTCTGGGAATCGCTGGGTATTATCGGCGATTCATTCCCCACTTTGCTTCTAAGGCTGTGCCCCTAACCAACCTGACGAAGGGGAAAGGGTCGGTCATGATTAAATGGACCCCCGAGGCTGAGGCAGCATTCCAATTCTTGAAACAAGCCTTATGTAGCCAGCCAGTGTTGTACTCACCCGACTTCTCTAAAGACTTTGTCGTACAAAGTGATGCGTCAGATGTGGGGTTAGGAGCAGTATTGTCCCAGGTCTGGAACGGGGAAGAGCACCCAGTCATTTACCTCAGCAGGAAGTTGAAGTCCCATGAGGTAAATTACGCCACCGTTGAAAAGGAGTGTTTAGCGGTGAAGTGGGCTCTAGATTCCCTTCGGTACTACCTGCTAGGTAGGCACTTTGACATGGTTACGGATCACGCTCCGTTAAAGTGGATGGCTCAAAACAAGGAAACAAATAGAAGAGTGAATAGGTGGTTCCTGGCCCTCCAGGAATTCAACTTCACAGTAAAGCATCGCCCTGGCGTTCAAATGGGGAATGTGGATGCTTTGTCTCGAGTACATGAATGCCTGATTGCTGGTGTTCCAACCCCGAGGTTAAAACAAGAGGGGGGGGTATGTGACAGCAGGAAGGTAAAGTCACCTGGTTGCATCCAGGGGGGTAGATATATTTCGCCCAGATTCAGGCTTTACGCCGATTTATACAGCTAGGTGGAGAGTTGTATAAGCCCAGCTGAGACTAGTGGGCTCATTGATGACTCATACCTCTAGGGAGAGGGCTGGGCGTCGTGCAGGCAGGGAGTTGATGAGGCCAGCTGAAGCCTGTCAGTTCGTTTAAGGCCTCTATAAAAACTCCCAGCTTCATTAGATGTTAGCTCATGCCTGGAAGCAGACCTGTGTGGACTGTCTAGGGAGAGTGAACCCCTGTGCGGTGAGAGAAAGCCTGTGTGGCTATATTTTGCTTGGACATTTAAAACCAGGGACTAGGACAGCACTAGGCTGATCCCAGTTGTTAGTTAGGAAACCTGTATGTTTAGTCAGAGGTCAAGTTGACCAGGATTTATTTTGTTTATGTTTTTTTTGCCTTGCTGTGTTTTTGTCACTGTAAATAGAAAATAAACCGCACCTTTTTGATTTTGAAAACCACAACCTCCGTCTGCTGGGCCTGTTTTTGTGTGGGGAGCCCATCCCGGGGGTCACACACACCCGCTGCCGAGCTAACCCCCTCACACCATGTAACGGCACCCCAAGTATGAAAGGGGTTAGGACCATTAGGATATTCCCTTTCCAACCACACGACAGCCACCAGACACTCCAACCAGCCGAATAAGACCCCATACGAATGATTCTCCCCCCAGATACGAGACAACGCTCTGTATTCAAGTTCCAAAACAGGGAAAACTTTATTTTCAAAACACATGGTAACACATTTCTCTTCAAAACCCTCCCCTCCCATCCTTTGGGGAACAGGGCGGGTTCAACTGTCCAATGACAATGGTGATACAGGTCAGGTGTGTTCAAACTTCTCCTTTGATAAACAGTCTTAGGCAGGAGGGTTGATTCCCCCCCCCCTCCTCACAGAAGACACTTCCACATCCCATAATATGGAGCTAGACGATTTACCAAGCTCCAATCCACATCATCACAATGAAAGGGCCTGTAGCATAGGTGAGGCTCATTAGCATTACACAAGGAGACAGGAGACATATCAGCCTCTCTTAATTTAACCTGTTGAGTTCATAAAACAGTAGATAGTTCTTTGCAGAAATCCTGGGGAATATGGTGGATAAATATTACAGACCCATTTTAAGCAATCCAAGCCATATTCTCAATGTCCATTGTTTCCTGGCTCACCCTGTGTCCAAAGTGACCCCCATGTCACACATCTCCCCTTTCGGCAGGAGACTAACAGAGGAGGGGACCCCAGACGGGTTGACTCTGAAGTTAGTCCATAGGTCCATTCCTCCAATGCCGGTATCCCCACAGTACCCCAAATCAATTGTTCCAAGCAGAGCATTACTTACCCAGCCAACCTCTGCCTCTCTTAGAGAACATACCCGCCGCTGGGGAGAGGCCTGGACTGGCCCTTCTCCCTGGAGTCCTTTCAGCCGCTGGAGAGAAGACAGGGTGACTGGGCTCAGTCTGTCATGCTGTTGGGGATCTGGGCCGACTGCCCAGCCTCCCTGGGGTATACAAGTGGAGACTGAAGTCCCATCCACTTGTGTTAGGTGAAAATCCCCCAGTGCTTGCAAAGCAAGTCTGACATTCTCCTGTCCCAGTGTCACACCATTTTCTGGGGTTGTGTCAGTGAGGACCGAAGTCCCATCCAGTACCACAGGAACTCCCTCTTCCGTTAGTTGAGAGCAGAGGCCCGTAGCATTCTGCCCTGCTGCCAGTGATTCAGCTGGGAGTAACAGCTTTACTACCTTAGCTGGTTGCTGGGGAGAGGGGCCAACTGCCCCGGCTCCCTGAAACTCCACAGTTGTTTCCGGTGCTGGGCAGAGGTTGCTATCACTCTGCCCAGTTGCCAGCACTTCTGCTGGGGACTCCACACCATCTGCTCTGGCTAACTGTTGGGGAGGGAAAATGGCTGCTTCTCCTCCCTGCTTCTCCGAAATCCACTCGGAAAGAGGAACCATCACCTTCTCACCTCGGGCCTCCAAAACTGCCACGGGTGTAGAGCAGGGGTCTGTAATACTTTGTCCTGCTGCCAGTACTTGAGCAGGCGATGCATAATCCATAACATCCTCTGAATAGCCCATTAAGTCCATACCTTCTGTAATCTGTGGCTGGGGAGATGAGCCAACTGCCCTAGCTCCCTGGAACTCCACATCATCCACTTCGGCTTTAGGGATGGCAATCCTCAGATTTTCCACTGCCGATTCTCTGGCATGCTGCTGGACAGGTACATTCCTCCATCCAAGATCATCCCAAGCAGGAACAGGATCCTCAAGGTCAGTCAGCACTTCTGCTTTGGGGATGGCAATCTCCAGATTTTCCACTGCCGATTCTTCAGCCAGGATTTCATAGTTGTCAACTGGTATTCCCTGATAGTCCCAGGCACAGGTAGCACCACCCTGCTGCTGAGCAGATTCTAGCAGCTGTCTGTAGGCGATCTCCAGCTCCCATTCCTGAACGGCCAGAAACTCCAAATCTTCCTCTGCCCAGTGCCCTTCCGAGACATTCAGTTTTCGCTCTCTGTGCTCCATTATTTCCTCCAAACGCCACTCCCGATCACTTCCAAAGTCAGGGTCACCGAACAGCCTCCAATACAACAATCTCAGGCCATCATAGTCAAAGCCTTCCGTGGGGCTGTCATCCGCTGACCATGGGCACTCTTGGGCTACATACCACCGGAGGGCTCTGTAGCTCTCGTCCAACTGCATCTCTGCCCGGATCAGCCTGCTTAACTCAGTTGTCCACTCCTGCTTTGGTTGTTCCCCCAATAACGGCATTCGTACATCATACTGCGACCAGTACCTTACATAGATGCAGGGGAGAACCTTTCCCTGGTGTTGCTGCTCGAGAGCAAGCGCTTTCTTCCAGAGTTTGCAGCGGATCTAATCAGACCATGCCAGCAGGACCTCCTCTGATACTGGTCCTCTATGCTGTATCTGCATCTCTTGTAACCTCCTTCTGACTTCCTCTTCCATGGCGGCTGGTATCTGTACCTCTCCTCTCCTTGCAGTTGGTGCTGCTGTGACTTCTGCTGCTGCAGCACCTTTTTGATGTAGCCAATTTGCATCCACAGCCGCTATAACTAGGTCTATGATCTCCGCTGGAGGGTTAGGACCATACTGTGCCAGTCTTAGTTTAACAGCCCGATCAAAACTTGCCTCTTCGGGTGTCCTGTCTGTTACGCTGGGCCTTTCGGTTCCATCCATTTCGACTAGTTCTCTGATAATGTCCCCCTTCTTACGGTTGTTGGCCGGTCTTCCCCGGTTCTCCAGTAAGTATTTGAGGGTGGAGAGCTTTAGCCGTTCATACTGTGCCTCCATTGTCCTGTGTCCCCTTGTAGCTGTCCTTCTGGCTGTGGGGATCAATCCCACTGCTTGCCAACAATTGTAACGGCACCCCAAGTATGAAAGGGGTTAGGACCATTAGGATATTCCCTTTCCAACCACACGACAGCCACCAGACACTCCAACCAGCCGAATAAGACCCCATATGAATGATTCTCCCCCCAGATACGAGACAACGCTCTGTATTCAAGTTCCAAAACAGGGAAAACTTTATTTTCAAAACACATGGTAACACATTTCTCTTCAAAACCCTCCCCTCCCATCCTTTGGGGAACAGGGCGGGTTCAACTGTCCAATGACAATGGTGATACAGGTCAGGTGTGTTCAAATTTCTCCTTTGATAAACAGTCTTAGGCAGGAGGGTTGATTCCCCCCCCTATCTCACAGAAGACACTTCCACATCCCATAATATGGAGCCAGACGGTTGACCAAGCTCCAATCCACATCATCACAATGAAAGGGCCTGTAGCATAGGTGAGGCTCATTAGCATTACACAAGGAGACAGGAGACATATCAGCCTCTCTTAATTTAACCTGTTGAGTTCATAAAACAGTAGATAGTTCTTTGCAGAAATCCTGGGGAATATGGTGGATAAATATTACAGACCCATTTTAAGCAATCCAAGCCATATTCTCAATGTCCATTGCTTCCTGGCTCACCCTGTGTCCAAAGTGACCCCCATGTCACAGTCCACTTGCCACGTCACCTGCCACAAGTTGTGGATTGTCCACAATGCAAGGCAAGCAATTACAGTATTTTTTAATGGTTTTTCATCATTTGCCATCATTTTTTAGATTTTTTATGTAAAAAAAAATAAGTCACCTTTAAAAACGCTTATAAACGAAAACGCGGCTAAACGCCGGTACCGTGTTTAGCCGCGCTTGGCGTCTGAAACGTGGAAATCTTTGACGTCTGAACCTATTTTTTTGCTTTCAAGGAAACGCTGTTATACGCAACTGCCTAAAAACGGCAATAAGAGAGAGTGTGTACATGGTCACATAGGATAACATTGAATGTGTTCAGGGGCAGTTGAAAAAAGTGTCCAACTGCCTCTGAACGTACGTTTAGCAGCGTCCCGTGTACATGGGGCCTAAAAGTGCAGCGCTATATCAGATTAAATTACAATAAATGTGAACCTCTAAATGCAAAAACAAAAAAAAAGACATAAATAAATAAAGTATAACTTAAAGTGTTACTAAACCCACAACAGTAAAATCAGTCTGTATATGCAGTAAAGCATGCTTGTTATACTCACTGTGGAACCTAAGGGGTTAATCCTCTGCATTGTGTAAAAAGACTGTTTGATCCTGTCTTCTCCGATCCTCCCCTTCTTCCACAGTCCCTAATCTGTCTGCTGATAGTACAGAGCCTTAGGGGCACTCTGCACATGCTCAGTTTGGTGTGTATTGCTAGAGTTTTTTTTTTTCTTGGGAGGGTGCATGTGATCAGCACAGGGCCAATCAGCACTGTCCAGACAGAGGGTCAGGGGTCCTGCAGCCTCATAGGACAGTCTGAGGAGAATGAAAACTCCTCCTACAAGCTTTAACCAGACACTGATATAAGTCACAAGACTTCTATATACTGACACTGAGAAAAGGTATTTAGCAGTTTATATTTACTAAAATAATTGAATTTCCATGTTCTGTGTACTGTGGGAGACCAGATATAGTGAATACAGGCTCCTGGATTAGGTAACATTTTAAAATAAAAGTAAAAAGTAAAACCATACAATCAAAGAAGCGGTCAGCCCGTCCCCCAGACGATGTCGTCTCTGATGAAATGCGTAGGGTGGGGCCTACAATGATGACATTACCACACACACTGATCCCATTGGATGGTCGGTAAGAGTTTGGTTGGAGCCCGTAGGAACGCCACTTGATACTATACATGCTGTCAAAGCTGTCTTTTGTCCTTTTAACATGTAGATGCATATTTTTTATGTCTTTATGAAAGTATTTGACGTAAGGGTTGATGACTGGTTATTTTTGACTGGTTTATGCTGAGGAGGCGGAATGGTCGGAGGGAGACCTTAACCCTTTCTGTGCTGTATGGCCATCTGTAGTACAGAGGTCAACATCTTCCGGTAAGGAGCTGCAATACACTTTTGCCCGGAAAGCATTGCACATCACCTTTTTAAATAGTTATAGCAGACTTTTCATCTGGATGCTTCTCACTAGAGAGACTTCTTATCCTGTTCACTCTTTATTTCCATTTGTGGACTTTATTTTCACTTGGATGTTTCTCACTAGAGAGTATGCAGAGGCTTCTAATTCTGCTCACTCTTTATTTTCACTCGTGGACTTTATTTGTGTTTTTTTTAACACTTCTTATATTGTATGGTTTTAGTTTTTACTTTTATTTTAAGTTATTTGTTATCACTTTATTTAAATTTTTTGTTGCATTTAAGGCTCATGCACACTGCACCTCAAAGAAGCGACTCCTACAGGCTTTTGAGTTCTCTTTGTTTCACCTGAAAACTCCCCTCCATGTTAGCCAACGTGTCCATGCACAGTATGGCATTTTCAGGAGTTTCCAGGTATATATTTTTACCGGCAGAAAAAAAAAAAACCCCACCAAACTCACGTTTTTGAGAGAAGCTTTTGAGCAGAAAAGACACCCAAGTGCCCAAAAATGTACGAAAAAGCGCGAAAAAGCATGCAGAAGATCGAAAACACACAACAAAATTGGAAAAATAAGCCAAGGGGAGGGTATGTGAAAAAAAAATAAAAAATACGCTTATGCTTAAATAAGCTCGATAAAAACGTGCAAAAGAGCACAAGCTTCTTCAACCCGGGTTCGTGATTCGCACCCGCGCTGTGGTGCCCATTGCATGCTATGTCTGTACAGTTGTATGGCTGAACTCGCATTGGATTTGCACAAAAAAGGATCGGATCGCATGGGTGTTCTAACCCAATACAATCCGATTCCTGTCCGAATCCACAGTTCACACTGTGAACCCTTCTGGGGGTGACATTAACATTGTATTGACACCCGCAGCAGTTCGCAAAGGACAGTGTGAACTGCTTGTGGGAGAGATGCGATGCGAGGACCGGCGCTGGAATCGTGCTGGTTCCTGCATCGCTATAGTGTGAACCCAGGCTCGAGCTGAAATAAAATCTCAAATTGTCTGTAAAATCAGCTTTTTTTTTTTGAGCTGCAGTGTACATGAGCCCTTAGAGGTTCACATTAAGGGCCAGTTCACACCAGATGCAGTTCCGTGCAGTTCTGTTTTTTCTGCAGCAATACAGTCAGTTCCGGTCAGTTTATGCACTGGAAACTGACCTGGAACTGACTGGAACTGACTGCACTGGTGTAAACTAGAGCCATTGGAATACATGGAAAACACTGTGCATGCATTTTTAGTGCAGAAAAAAAGCACACAGAACTGAACGGAACTGCGTCTGGTGTGAACTAGTACTTACTGTCAGTTAAGTAAGTGGACCTTCAGTCATTTATTCATCTTTCCATCTATTAAATCTTCTGCCCTTGTTGTTTTAACTTTGGATAGTAAAACATGTTTTTTCTGCCAGTAAATACCTTATACAGCCCACTTCCTATTTCTTGTCTGGTCCTTAGCCTAGGCTTATGACATCATGCACAGCTCTCTCTCTCACTCCCGTGAGAGTTTGCCAGGAAGGGAGGGAAGATGAATCATAAGAGGGCCAATGAGAGCTGTGGAGCTGGAGGTGTGTCTGTGTAAGACCAGGAAGTGAACAGGCAGCAGCTTCAGCTGCCCACAGTTAAAATGGTTGCAGCCAGACTCAGTGGAGGGAGATTTCTGCAGCATATTTGGCAGATACAGAATCACAGTATATCTAAAATAATACGCAAAGTGGTTGGAGGGAAGCTGCAGAATGGCAAAGATGTTTTTATTACAAATTATGTGAGCAGACTGCAGTTCCTCTAGGAATATGGGACTTACATTTAGAACTGAATGGTCTCACTGCAGAAAGATTGTGGAATATAAGTGTTCACTCACCCCGGTATCTGTGTCCACGCTTTATCTTAGGGGGATGGTAGTAACTGTATGAGAACACCCATTCCCTATGATAGGGTGACCAGACATCCCCGGTTTCCGGGAAAAGTCCCCGGATTGAGGACACTGTCCCCGGACCAAGTCTGTCCCCGAATTGTATTTGAACAGGGGCTGGAGCAATTTCATAGACAGTCAGTGCAGAATTAAAAAACAAATTCTGAATTACACCCCTCCCCCGCTCCGCCACTCCCACTAGCTTAGGGGGGTGTATTTTTTTCCATTATCTGTGCCCCTTTCTGATGATCATGTGCTGGTCGGAGGGAATATTTCTTCAGTTTCGGGCGCATGCCCATTCAGCTCCCGCTTGCATGTTCTTCTGCCTTGGCTCAAGTCCCGGCCAGCCATCTGCCTGTTTATCTCCTTATCTTCCCTGGTGGAGTGATCTTCCTCCGCTCCCCACCCAGTAGTAGCCGGGGCTCGGAGAGTAAGACTTGAAAGACTGTGAGGCGGGCGGCGGAGGCGATGGACAGAGAGTTGCTGATTGCCACCATTACTAGTGTAGTGGACCCCCAAAATTGGGGTCGCTATGCTTTAAATTTAAGGGTAACCTGAGCAACAGTTTAGCTCAGGTTCTTCAATTTTGCTTAGTATGGACTCTGCTCTGCTGTAATGTTGCCTAGAGTATAGTTCCCCTTGACCTGCAGGTGGCGCTGTTGCCTAGGTCTTGGGAAGAACCACAGGTGTGATTGGGTGTCCTCTCTCGGCTGCCGTGCAGTGGGCGGGTTCTGCCTGCTGTGCATGCCGGGAGAGGGTACATAAAGGGCAGACGCCATGATCTGGTGTGGTGTGGTGATTCCAAGGAGGACCCCTGGTGGCGAAGTCGCGCCCTTTGGCCCTGCTGGCCGGGGGGTGCGTGAACAGGTCGAGGAGTCTCGGGCACCTTTAGCCCGAGGCTACAGAGTTCCAGGTAGGCCCAGTACCTTCAACTGGGTCTACAAAACCAACCACTGGAGTCCCCGGGAACCCAAGGGAGGTCCGAGGAATCGGTCAAGGAAGTCACGGTCTCAGAGAGGCCTGGTTGCCTATCAGAGGGAAGGATTCGTGAGTTGCAGGATAGCTCCTGTAGTGTGCCCCATTGGCACCTATGGTCTCTAATAATCTACAGGCGTCATGAAGTTCTAAATTCAGTAACCAAAGGATTCTGTGGCAGAGGATCTCCTGAACTTGTCCGTGAAGGGGACTTAAACTAAGTGTCATGTTCGTGCTTCACTCCGGCTGCTAGAACTGTGAGAGGGATCTATCCGGGTGAGCAATGCCCACTCAGGCTTGAGTGGAGAATAGGATGACTGGGTGCCGCGTGCCTGAACCTAATTCCCTACTAGATTCTATTGCTGTCTTCAACCTTTCTCCCAAAGTTATTTCAAGCAAATGAAAATAAACTCGTTTGTTGGAGTTTAAGCACTGTCTGGACATTGGCTTCTTTCGGGGAAGAATAGACTTTTCCCTACATTCTAGGGACGAGAACCAACGGAGGGAGGTAACTCGCTGCAGGACCCAAAATTGCAAGAAAACCGCTCAACCTCTTATACCAGGAGGATCCGGACATGTGGCATGGTGTGCCTTTACCCCTGCAAGTGAAGGTAGGCAGGAAAAAAGGGTCTGGCAGGCCTGGAAGTCAATACACAGGTCGCTAGATCAAGTGAGAATCCTATGTTTATAAAATCCTAAAATGTGTAAAACTGGAAAAATCTGTCTGATAAACAGCGAATTGTACAATTCATCAGGAATGGGAACTACAGAGATTCCTGAACTATGCAATTCCCTGGACATGGAAGAAATTAGAAAGTCACGGTGATTGTCATGTAACACTCGGGTGGAAGAGGCGGAGAGGAAAACATGGAGGAATCCAGAGCTCCGCTCCTAATGACACTAATCAATATCTGCCTTGTTCTCCTCTCACCTGTCTATTCCCAAGAGGCCCTGACACTGTCTAATCGACTCAATTAATGTCACCGCTGACATGGCAATCATGTCTGGGCATGTCACATCGCAGCCATGACAGACATCTGTGTTGGATACATCTTAATTTAATTCATGCTTTTTTTCCCAGAAGGCTGTGCACCTGGCAGCGGCTGCTTTGGGACATTTGGCCCCAGACGAATAGGGTAAAATTCTCACCCAGAGTCCAAAACAAAGGCAAAATCCACCCCAAACTGCTGCTTGTAAATGCAGAAAATCCCTGTATATAAATCTTCAATAATGTCTCAGTGTTTGGCAGGTGAAAAGAAAATGTTAGCATACCCCACTGCAATACTCACATCTTGGCCTGCACTGCAGAGAGGTGCACCTGAGGGCGGCAGATTTTAATGTGGGTGCAGTTCTGGGGCAGGCGAATCAGCTGGCTCTTTCTGAACTTGTGAGGACACAGAAGGGTCTGAAAGATAAAAAGAGTGGAAGACGGTCACTCTGAAGACCCCTTAGAAGAGACACCAAGTCAGATAACTCTGCAATTCTAACTATGCAACACACAACATGTGCAGCACCAATCTGAACAGTTCAGTGACTTCTAGCAGACAACAGGAATGTGCATTAAGGGGTAATACGCCTAATATGGGTACCGCCACCTGCACATGAGCATGTCCCTTTGCTTTAAATAAGTCAGATCATGTATTACTTTTTGTATTGAATTAGATATATATAAGTGGTTGTAAACCTTTACATATACCCAGTGCAGTGACTGGCCTCAGGTGATACAAAGGAATTAAACAAATCTGTACCTGTTTATCTGCAGTCTCCTCTGCTCTACAGCTGTTCAAAGTCCAGAATTTATACAGCTTGTTTGAGGTGGCAGAAAAAGGGGGCAGAGAGCTAAAATTATACACTGAGCTCAGTGATGAGAGCTCTGAGAGCTGATTGGAGGGAAGGTACACACCCTCCTTCACAAGCTGCTTGGCGATGGTCTTATAGCCCATTTCAGCCTTGTGTAGGTCTACAATCTTGTCCCTGACATCCTTGTACAGCTCCTTGGTCTTGGCCATGGTGGAGAGATTGGAATCTGATTGATTGATTGCTTCTGTCCATAGACCTGAAATGATACACTGCAGAGCTCAGTGATTAGAGCTCTGAGAGCTGATTGGAGGGAAAGTACACACCCTCCTTCACACATCACCCAGGAACAGAGCTGAGGCTCTCAACCACTTGCTGTGTGCTGGAGGTCCTTCCCCTGTCCCCTTTTTTCATTTGGTGGTCAGGAAAACCTGTAAGAATTCATACAGCAGAGGAAGGAGGCATCAAACAGAAATGACCCTAAGGCCCCCTTCACACTTGTGCGACCTGAAAATCACGTGACTTTGCCACGATTTTTGTTGCGTTTTTTATTGCAGCGACTTTTACGTGACTTGAAGCAATGCCAGGGGAAGGACCTCCAGCACACAGCCAGTGGTTGAGAGCCTCAGCTGTTCCTGGGTGATGTGTGAAAGAGGGTGTGTACCTTCCCTCCAATCAGCTCTCAGAGCTCTCATCACTGAGCTCTGCAGTGTATCATTTCAGGTCTTTGGACCTAAAGTCCCATTAAACTGAGACCAAAGTAGTGCAGGGACTACTTTGAAGTCGCACAAATATGAACGGTACTCATTGGAAATTATGGGGTACGACTTGTCATGCAACTTTGCAGTCCCAAGTCGCAGGAGAAGTCGCACAAGTGTGAAAGGGGACTTAGTGCTCTTAAAGTGATATAAAATGCTTATAATAATAATAATAATAGAAACAAAGGTATGTCATACTTACCTGCTCTGTGTAGTAGTTTTGCACAGAGCAGCCCCAATCCTCCTCTACTCGGAGTCCCCTGTTAGTGCGCTTGGCCCCTCCCCCTATGGGGGACTCGTGCGTGCTCGGTCCCGAGCCGCATTTGTGTGTCCGTAAGACACACAGAGCGCAGCTCAACCCCCCCCCCCCCACAGCTTCCTCCTTTACTGGCTGTGATTGACATTGGCTCCTGCTGCTGTTTACCAGCCAATGAGGAGGGAGAGGCTCCAGAGAGCCGTTACTCTCATGCACATTGCACAGGTAAGTATTAAGGGGTTAGGGGGGATAATGCACACAGAAGGTTTTTTACTTTCAGCCTTTACAACCACTTTAATTGACAAGTACACACTATAGAGCAGTGATGGTGAACCTTGGCACCCCAGATGTTTTGGAACCACATTTCCCATGATGCTCATGTACTCTGCAGTGAAGGTGAGCATCATGGGAAATGTAGTTCCAAAACATCTGAGGTGCCAAGGTTCCCCATCACCGCTATAGAGGGATATGCTTTTGTTCATATTTCATGTCTGAGGGTTTACAACCACTTTAAATTAAGAAAAAAATATAGCAATGTACCACAAATTCAGCAATGCTCACAATATAAACTGTATACAGTGAGGAAAAAAGGTATTTGATCCCCTGCTGATCTTGTACATTTGCCCACTGACAAAGAAATGATCAGTCTATAATTTTATTGGTAGGTTTATTTTAACAGCGAGGGACAGAATAACAGCAAAAATATCCAGAAAAACGCATTTCAAAAAAATTATATATTGATTTGCATTTTAATGAATGAAATAAGTATTTGATCCGCTATCAATCAGCAAGATTTCTGTCTCCCAGGTGTAGAAGATACAGGTAACCAGCTGAGATTAGGAGCACTACCTTAAAGGGAGTGCTCCTAATCTCAGCTTGTTACCTGTATAAAAGACACCTGTCTACAGAACCAATCAATCAATCCGATTCCAATCTCTCCACCATGGCCAAGACCAAGGAGCTCTCCAAGGATGTTAGGGACAAGAATGTAGACCTACAAGGCTGGAATGGGCTACAAGACCATCGCCAAGCAGCTTGGTGAGAGGGTGACAACAGGTGGTGCGATTATTCGCAAATGGAAGAAACACAAAATAACTGTCAATTGGTCTGGGACTCCAAGATCTCACCTCGTGGAGTTTCAATGATCATGAGAACGGTGAGGAATCAGCCCAGAACTACACGGGAGAACCTTGTCAATGATATCAAGACAGCTGGGACCATAGTCACCAAGAAAACAATTGGTAACACACTACACTTTGAAGGACTGAAATCCTGCAGCGCCCCCAAGGTCCCCCTGCTCAAGAAAGCTCATGTACAGGACTGTCTGAAGTTTGCTAATGAACATCTGAATGATTCAGAGGAGAACTGGGTGAAAGTGCTGTGGTCAGATGAGACCAAAATCAAGCTCTTTGGCATCAACTCAACTCGCCGTGTTTGGAGGAGGAGGAATGCTGACTATGACCGTCATACATGGCGGTGGAAACATTATGCTTTGGGGGTGTTTTTCTGCTAAGAGTACAGGACAACTTCACTGCATCAAAGGGGCGATGGACGGGGCCATGTATGTGAGAACCTCCTTCCCTCATCCAGGGCATTGAAAATGGGTCATGGATGGGTATTCCAGCATGATAATGACCCAAAACACATGGCCAAGGCAACAAAGGAGTGGCTCAAGAAGAAGCACATTAAGGTCCCAAAGAAAATACGTGGAGGGAGCTGAAGGTTCGAGTTACTAAACGTCAGCCTTGAAAACTTAATGACTTGAAGAGAATCTGCAAAGAAGAGTGGAACAAAATCCCTCCTGAGATGTGTGCAAACCCTGTGGCCAACTACAAGAAGCGTCTTACCGCTGTGATTTCCAACAAGGGTTTTGTCACTAAGTACTAAGTCATGTTTTGCGAAGGGGTCAAATACTTATTTCACTCATTAAAATGCAAATTAATTAAATTATAACTTTTTTGAAATGCATCTTTCTGGATTTTTTTGTTATTCTGTCTCTCACACTTAAAATAAACCTACCATTAAAATTACAGACTGATCATTTCTTTGTCAGTGGGAAAACGTACAAAATCAGCAGGGGATCAAATACTTTTTCCCCCTCACTGTACATATAGCACAGAGTACAGGATCTGGATAAAGTATTGTGGATGACCCAAAAACTAGAGAGGACACAAGTGGCCAATGGGGCTTTCTGTACAATATTTAACATACATAAATCACTCCAGATCTTTATATGTACTTGAGTGATAACAGCTATGTGAAAATCCTAGAATTCCATCACCGGCCTTAGACAGTGTCTCAATGAGAAGGAAAGAAGTGCAGAAAACTTTTTGTTTTGTGTCTTGATGTGAATTGTAATGTCTAAGCGCTCCTCCAGAAGTAACCTTTCAATCTTGAGCATTATAACAGGTTATGATGAGAAGGGAATAAAGCAACACAAGGGAGTGCAGTAAATAAAACAGAAGGCATTCGCATCTCTTTCCATCACATATCCCAAAAATATTCCTGTCAGGACAGTGCTGCACACTGAATTGTTACATTTATGGGCTATAGCAGTGGAAAATGGGTATTCAGTGGCCTGCACTCCGGACAAAAAACTGCTTCAAGGAACCAACTTGTGTTTAGGAAGGGGAAATGAAGGGGTACAGTGCTTTAGGCCAGGGATATGCAATTAGCGGACCTCCAGCTGTTGCAAAACTACAAGTCCCATCATGCCTCTGCCTCTGGGTGTCATGCTTGTGGCTGTCAGGGTCTTGCTATGCCTCATGGGACTTGTAGTTCTGCAACAGCTGGAGGTCCGCTAATTACATATCCCTGCTTTAGGCTATACACAAACAGGCCATTTTTGTTAATGTGAATGCGTTCCTAAAATCGCCTGCGATTAATGATTGATCACTACACATAGGGAACAATGGAGAGTGGCACACTTAATGTAAGAGCGATTAATCACTAATCATGGCACAATGGGATTGATTTACTTAAAGCGGTGTTCCGGCCAAAAAAATAAAAAATTAAAAGCCAGCAGCTACACATACTGCAGCTGCTGGCTTTTAATAATAGGACACTTACCTGTCCTGGAGTCCCTCGATGTCAGAACCGCAGCTGATGTTTCCACCAGCTGTCGGGTGCTGCCACCGCCATTGCTGGTAAGGGAACCTGGCAGTGTAGCCTTTCAGCTTCACGCCGGGAACCCTATTGCGCATGCGCGAGGCCCGCTCCTCTCTCCTATTGGCCCTGTGGCCGGGAGAGGAGGAGGGAGCTCCGCGGTGACATCACGGGCCGCGGCCCGGACTCCCGGAAGTGGGAAAGGATACCTGTCCCCCCCCCCGAAAGGTGCCAATTGTGGCAACAGAGGGGGGGGGAGGAATCCGATGAGCGGAAGTTCCACTTTAGGGTGGAGCTCCGCTTTAAGCTGTAGAGTGCAAAATCTGGTGCAGCTCTGCATAGAAACCAATCAGCTTTCAGGTTTTATTGTCAAAGCTTAATTGAACAAGCTGAAGTTAGAAGCTCATTGGCCAGCATGTACAGCTGCACCAGATTTTGCACTCTCCAGTTTGAGTAAATCAACCCCAATGTTTCAAATTTGTGCTATCAATTACTGCTATGTACAACTATGTGGGGTTGATTTACTCAAACTGGAGAGTGCAAAATCTGTTGCAGCTCTGCATAGAAACCAATCAGCTTCCAGGTTTCACTGAACATGCTGAAGTTAGAAGCTGATTGGTTTCCATACACAGCTGCACCAGATTTTGCACTCTCCAGTTTTAGTAAATGAACCCTTATGTGTGGCAAATTTAGTATCACAGTCGCCTGTGAGCACCAAGCTGTAATCCATAATGAATTAGCTAGCAGATTATTTTTGGCTTTATCTAAGGGTGGCCCACACAGTGTAAAAATCTGCCAACTCTATCTCAAAACCGCTGGAGCTGGCCGCCATCTTGTCCGAGGATGAGGTTACAGCATTGTCTGTGTGGAGAAGTTTTTCTTTTTCTCTGCACAAAAAAGAGAAAGTTTGGTAATCAGCTTCTCCTGGCCTCAGAACTAACAGCCATCTTTCACCATTGGTTGCCACTAAGCTCCTTAGGGACACTTGTAAACTTTCAGGCAGGACAAGGTCAGCCCAGTAATATATAACTGGTTTCCATTCCAGACCATGGGCAGCCAGGTGGATTAGCCTCTTCAGTCCTACAAGCCTTCAACAAATGACTATCCCCATCGGTGTATGGCTGCCAATGTCTACTGGAAATTGTAGTTCTACAAGAGATAGATCAGGCAAGGGTCGAAGGGGGCCATATTTTCTCCCTTTGTGCAGTATATTGTCAGGTTATTAATGGCCATGATACTCTAGCCATGTCATAAGTCAGCAGTAGTGCCCCCCCATGTGATGTCACTGCGTGCAGCGAAAAGTCGATGTTAATCATTGGTGTTATTACAACTGATCATCATCCCAAGCTGCCTGTAAAAGGAAGCTACAAGCAATTAAGTCTCAGGCTCATTTGTAGGTTACATAAATAAGGTAATTGTTGATTTTCTATCCTGACTCAGGTTGTGTATCAGAGCCTGCGCTGCGGGCCATAAAATAATGATTGAATGGTAAATTGTCCTTTCCTCTCTCGTGATTGCTTCATTTGTTATGGCAGAGCGGCCTGTGTACAGCAACGCTCTGTAAATGACGTCTCAGCCTCCCAGACCATTAGGGTTAATGCTCTTTTAATTAACAACAAGCGTTCATCCTATCGGTGGCTTCCTATAGATGGTCCAGTGCTGGGGGCTGAGAGTGAGGCCATCATTAATATGATAAACACATGAAGGGGGATTTCTCTGCATATTTAATCACTTAATCTTCACAGACCCTCCCCCGGATCCCAACAACAGTCCGGACACAAAAGTTGGAACCTTCAATTCCCTATTGCACAATGATCTCACCATCAAGGCCACTGGACAGACCAAGATGTCCAGGAACAAGGCAAAGAAAGCACACTTGCGATGCTTGGGATGGTACTATGGTCTGTTACCATCCCTAGCAAACAACATTG
This sequence comes from Rana muscosa, assembly GCA_029206835.1. Lineage (NCBI taxonomy): Eukaryota > Metazoa > Chordata > Amphibia > Anura > Ranidae > Rana > Rana muscosa. The sequence continues at coordinate 260,457,235 of CM055123.1, read as the reverse complement.
AGCATGAATCTCTGAATCACATACAAGTGACTCAGGGCTCCTGCTCAACATCCAGGTGTAACAGCAGTACCCAAGTTCTTCCCATCTGCTTCATTGCTAGAAGTTTGATGTTCTGGACACACTAGTTTCTGAGCCAGGCGAATGTGCAGTCTGGGAACTGTTCATAACACAGAAACATGTGACAAGAGCTTGTAGGCCCATGTAGGGGAACTGCTAAATGTGTTGATCCCACATGGATTTGCATCGGATTTTAGCCTGACCCCAATAAACACAAATTTCCAAGGCCGGCTGGCAGTGTCTAGCTGCTTCAGTGGGGAACAAGCACAGGGACCCCACCAGGCTGTCATAGGATATGCTTTTCTAGATGAAAGCTTTATATGATTAAACTTATGACAGAGTTATAATTTCTCCTGAAAAGAGTATTGTGGAGGAGATGATTGAGAGATGTGGGGGGGGCTGATTGCTAAGACTGAGTGCCCGCTTCTGGGACCTTGAGACAGAATGATGTCCGGTCTGTGTTATCTGCTAACCAGGCGGCATTAATACATACAGCTGACAGTCACTGGAAGACTCAAACCAGCCCCTGACCATAGAGTTTCCCAGATGGAGCCGTCTTTGGTGTTCCCAGAGAATGAAGCACCAGTCTGTTTCCAGCACTGGGCCCCAGCATGCTACCACCACATATGTTATTTTATAGACTCTTGCAAGGTATATTTCATAAAATACCACTGGTTACAGGCTGGTGATCACTAAGCTCTTTTGGGCATCTGTGAAGGGAAAAGGAGCCATTCCAGGTATGCATAAAATGACACAATGGGGTTGATTAAACTGGAGAGTGCAAAATCTGGTGCAGCTCTGCATGGTACCCAATCAGCTTCTAACGTCAGCTTTGACAATAAAACCTGGAAGCTGATTGGTTTCTTTGCAAAACTGCACAATATTTTGCACTCTCCAGTTTTAGTAAATCAACCCCAAATGTCCATATCAGAATAAAGATCATTAAATCAGAACATTATATCAGAATAATTAAATAAAGATTTATGAGGAAACACAACATTCAGCATTTAAAGTGTTACTAAACCCACAACAGTAAAATCAATCTGTATATGCAGCATAGCATGCTTGTTATACTCACTGTGGAACTTAAGTGGCTAATCGTCTGCATTGTGTAAAAAGGCTGTTTTATCCTGTATGCACAGATCCTCCCCCTCCTGCACTGTCTATCTGGGGAAGGCCAGCTAACACAGGCAGAGTAGCCGACCTGCACATGCTCAGTTGTGTCTTTTATGCTGGAGAGAACATTTACTTGTTGATCAGAGCTAGCCAGGTCACATGATATGGACATCACACATGTGGGTGTGTATACAGGCTGTAGTGGAAATCTCCTCCTTCCTGAACTCTCAGCATTGGAGAAACTGTACAGTTTATCATGTAAGATCATCCAAAAAGGTATACAGTGGCAGTAGTATAATGTAAAAAGATAATTTATAAGCTGTGGGCACTGTGGGGGGGCGGATGAACTATTTTCATATTACTGGGTTTAGTAACACTTCAACTGCCAGACAATAACAATTAAACCTAAGAGATTATTCTGATTTTGAATTTAACATTTTAACATAAACATAAAGTTAAACAGAATATGCAAAATTGAGGAAATGGAAAATCTTATACATATTGCAAGAGAGACTCCGTCATCATTTAGTAAAAAATGGGCCTGCTGGTTACACTATAAAACGACTCCAGAATTTGCAAACTCCCTGAACCCTGACAAAGGATAAATTACTCCTCTGAGAATTGTCATTAAAAATCTACGACGTGCCAGGATCTCCCCTTAACCCTAAACCTTACAAAGACACCTCTCTCCTCCTATATCTCCCCCTATACAGATCCGCCCCTAGTTTCTCATAACACGCCCCTTGAACACCCCAAGGGGTCGGGGAAGTCAGAGACGGACCCCCTGCCAACGCCATCCCTTCCTGCCTCACTCCCCTCCCCTCGATCCCCACCCCACCCCTTCTCCTTCCACCACTTACCCCCTCCTACTTTCTCATCCACAAGCTTCTGTACAATACAACCACTAACATAGCTCCAGCCTACACTCCCGCATTCATACACTCTCAACTAAATAAACCTGTTTATAGCTCCTTCCCTCCCTTTCTGCCATATTGCACCTGTTGGCCTTTCCCTCCCACACAGACCAAAAGTCCATAACGGCATCCGTGAACCTACCTAGCTCTAACCTACCAACAAGATCTATCCCCGTCAATGGTAGTGGACTTTGACTAGACCCCACAACTACCTTGAATTAAGGTAGCCCACCCCAACACGGCCTAGTTCATGAAGGATGCACATAGCCATTTCATTTTCACTACCCGCAAGTTGAATTGTATGTGACACATGTTATTCATCCATGTTTTGTGGTTGTATTAATACCTTATTGTACTACTATTGTTCAAGATATCTGTAAATGCTTTTTACATTTCAATAAACTGTTTTTGGAAAAAAACAAAAAAAAACAAAAAAAAAAACATAAAGTTAAAATAACTCATCCATCTTAGTGAATTGAGTCTATAATTGTTCTTTTTAGAATACATTTATTTTTTTACACTCCTGTTCATTCCTATAGGGGAGTCAGAACTGAGATTTGTGTGGACAGGCAGTGACAGTTGTACTCAGTGCTCAGTCTCTGTGACGGCTGGCTGGGCATTTAGCATTTTGTCACCTTCTCTGCACAGCTGTGACACATGTCAGCTCCTGGCAGCTCCTCGAAGATCCTGCCGTTGTCTGAGCTGGTGTAGATCATGGCAGCGTAGCGATTCAGCAGCGTTTCATCTGGGTACAGAACTGCGGCGAGAAATCGTCCAACGTTCTCCTCATCCGCCTCCTTTGGGGACTCTGGTGACAACAGAAAACACAACAATGAATTAGTAAGCTGCTGTAGCTCTCTGCTTGCACTCTTGCAGTTCGCCACTAGATGGCAGCTGACAACCACGGCAGCTGCTCAGCGTCCTGTGCTTGTATTTATCTGACTGTCTGGGTGTGTGGAGAGAAGCCCCTGGGGACCCCGGGTAAACATTAGCAGCGGTTCCTCAGTGCAAGAAGAAACACCATTAATTAATAGAATTAATTGTATTGGGCCAAATAATTCCAGAATACATAGAGGCGCTGATGAGATAATAAGTATTATGGGTGAAATCCTCGCGCACACAAACACGGCGAGCCCGTGGGCCACGCATCATGTGCATTCAATCAGCCGCCTGAAAAATCACTGAGAACAGCAGCTCGAGGCTTCTCTAAATCTATTTTCTCCATAAAGCAAAAAATTACAAGCAGATGTCCAGAGCGCTGAGCGATGCAAGATTATTATCCTGTGCAAGACGAGAAGCCTCCACTTCTCTGCGGATATTAATATCCCACCATGGCCTGACAGTCACCGGGAACCCCCTATAGGATGAACCATCCTCGACCAAGGCCTACAGAAGGGACCTGTACCATGTTCAGTCATCAGGATCCAAGGAAGTCAACTCTATCCATGTTACCAGGTACTCTAAGCCAACAGCTGTGGGATAGTACCAAGCCATGGCAAACAGGCCCACTTATCAGGTGCCACAGACCAGCCTGCAGAGGACAGAAACGCTTAATACTTTTTCCTAAAGGCAGGGTTTTAGGCAGGCTGGATCACTGCTATCAAGGCACGTGCTATCGGGACCACAGTAGGGCCTGTATGAGCCAATGTTATCGGGACCTCAGAAGGGCCTATATGAGCCCAATTTATTGGGACCCCAGAAGGGCCTATATGAGCCCAATTAATTGGGACCCCAGGAGAGCCTGTATCAGTCATTGTTATCGGGCTTCCAGAAGGGCTTGTATAAGCCACCGTTATTGGGACCCTAACAGGGCCAGTATCAGCCACTGTTATAGGGACCCCAGAAGGGCCTGTTTGAGTCAGTTATCTAGACCCGAGGAGGGTCATTATCAGTCACTGTTACTGGGACCTTGAGTCAGCACTCGCAGAAGGGCCTCTATGGACCCATGTTATCAGAACCCCAGAAGGGCCTGTGTTAAGCCACTGTTATCGGAACCTCATAAGGGCCCGTATCAGCCACTGTTATCCGGACTAAGAAGGGGCCTGTATCAGACCATGTTTTTGGGACCCCGGAATGGCCAGTATCAGCCAGTTATTGTGATCCCAGAAGAACCTGTATTAGCCACTGTTATTGGGACCCTAAAAAGGCAAATAAAAGCTCACGTTATCAAGACCCCATAAGAACCTGTATGAGCCCATGTTATCAGAACCCCAGAAGGGCCTGTATGAGCCCAAAATAACCTTTCTGTTGTGCCGGCATGTAGGCGATCACAAACATCCCATGGCCATCTGAAGATCACAAGATATTTGTGACAAGAAGAAGAGATCTAGTGACTATAGCATAGATGTTGCAAGTAGATGGGATCCAATGATCACATCATAGATATGGCATGTAGAAGGGATTTAGTGGTCACATTATGTATATGAGAGGTAGAAGACTACAGTGATCACAGTATGTACATGGGAGGTAAAAGGGATCCAGTGATCGCAGCATAAATGTGACAAGTAGATGGATTCCATTGATAAAACCCTAGATATGACATACAGAAGGGATTCGTTTATCATGGTGTAAATATGAGAGGTAGAATGGATCCAGTGATCACAGCATAGATGTGACAAGTAGATATGATCCAATGGTCACAGCATAGATGTGACAAATAGATGGAATCTAGTGATCACAGGATAGATGTGACAAGTAGATGGGATCTCATGATCACAGCATAGATGTGACAAATAAATAGGATCCGGTGATCACAGCATAGATGTGACAAGTAGATGGGATCTAGTGATCACAGCATAGATGTGACAAGTAGATGGGATCCGGTGATCACAGCATAGATGTGAAAATTAGATGGGATCTGATGATCACAGCATAGATGTGACAAGTAGATGGGATCCGGTGATCACAGCATAGATGTGAAAATTAGATGGGATCTGATGATCACAGCATAGATGTGACAAGTAGATATGATCCAATGGTCACAGCATAGATGTGACAAATAAATGGGATCTAGTGATCACAGCATAGATGTGACAAGTAGATGGGATCTGATGATCACAGCATAGATGTGACAAGTAGATGGGATCTGGTGATCACAGCATAGATGTGACAAATAAATGGGATCTAGTGATCACAGCATAGATGTGACAAGTAGATATGATCCAATGGTCACAGCATAGATGTGACAAATAAATGGGATCTAGTGATCACAGCATAGATGTGACAAGTAGATGGGATCTGATGATCACAGCATAGATGTGACAAGTAGATGGGATCCGGTGATCACAGCATAGATGTGACAAGTAGATGGGATCCGGGGATCCCATCATAGATGTGACAAGTAGATGGGATCTGGTGATCACAGCATAGATGTGACAAGTAGATATGATCCAATGGTCACAGCATAGATGTGACAAATAAATGGGATCTAGTGATCCCATCATAGATGTGACAAGTAGATGGGATCTGATGATCACAGCATAGATGTGACAAGTAGATGGGATCCGGTGATCACAGCATAGATGTGACAAATAAATGGGATCTAGTGATCACAGCATAGATGTGACATGTAGATGGGATCTGATGATCACAGCATAGATGTGACAAGTAGATGATAGGATCCGGTGATCACAGCATTGATGTGACAAATAAATGGGATCCGGTGATCACAGCATGGATGTGACAAGTAGATGGGATCCGGTGATCACAGCATAGATGTGACAAGTAGATGGGATCCGGTGATCATAGTCAGCAGTACACGTAGTGTTATGCTCTGTGCTATCTCTTGTTCCACAGCAGAAACACACAAAGCTCTGCCAGACGGGTGAAATCCTAATTTCACGCTCTTCGGCTTTCCAAACATAAAACTGACATGTAAGTTCTTGTGTCAGCAGGTGGCCGGAGTTTGTTTCCAGACCTCGGTGCTACACCAGGACAGTCAGCAGTTAGAACAGACATGGCCTGCAAGGGTCAGGTTGGTAAAAATTGCAGCTTAGTGATTCCTGGACAGTCAAAAGAGAAATAAAAGATTGGAATGGCAGACACGGGCTCCACCAACAATCCAAGATCTTACCGCTGTATAACGCTCTCCAATCTAAGAATGCAGAAAACTTGTGTCTAACACCACATATAGAACTAGAATCCCGCTACCATCCACTGTGGATGGACATGACACAAATTATCCATACACTGTGGGGGGACAGAGATACAAACTACTGCAGGTAAATCTCCATATTCTGGGAGGGGCCAGAGACTACTGCAGGGAAATGTCACCATTGTGGGAGGGGCAGAGGCACAAATCACTGCAGGTAAATCTCACCAGTGTGGGGGGGGGGGGCAGAGACACAATCTACTGCAGGAAATCTCACCATTGTGGGAGGGGCAGAGACACAAACTACTGCAGGGAAATGTCACCATTGTGGGAGGGGCCGAGACACAAACTACTGCAGGGAAATGTCACCATTGTGGGAGGGGCAGAGACAAATACTGTAGCAGCTGGCTTTTAATATTAGGACATTTACCTGTCCAGGGATCCCGCTATGTTGGCACCCCAACTGATTTTTCAATCGGCTCTCGGGTGCTGCCGCTGCCATTCCTTGTAAGGAAAACCGGAAGTGAAGCCTTGCAGGTTCACAGCGGGTTCCCTACGAAACGCACTGCGCCATCTGAATGTCTCAGCGGCGGTGGAAGGAGAAGGGGGGCCGAACTTCTAGGGGACATCACCGCTGCAGGGTCTCCCAGAAGTAGGGACGGGTACCTGTCAAAAACAGGTACCCGCTGCCCCCCTCCCCAAAAGGTGCCAAATGTGGCAGCGGAGGGGAGGAAGCAAACAAGCGGAGCTTTCCCTTTTGGGTGGAGATCTTAATGTATGGATTCTGACACATGGTATTGACACCTTTTAATGTTATACGACAATCTTTCTTAAAGAGGAAGTAACTTCCTCTTTGTTTCCCTGCAAAGGTAAAGCATAATGGGCTACTATGCATTGCATAGTAGCCCATTATGTGTCACTTACCTGAAACCAAAGCCTGCGATGTCACCGCTGTCCCCTCTTCCACGAAGCGTCCATCTTCCTTCCGGGTATCGCGGCTCCCGCGCTGTGATTGGCTGTAGCCGCGATGACGTCACTATTCTAAAGGGTTCTTTCTTTCTCGTACATCACGGGACACAGAGCGACATAGTCATTACTAATGGGTTATATAGATACCGTCAGGTGCTGGCACTGGCAACTTCCAAAACCGGAAGTACCCTCCCCTATATAAGCCCCTCCCATCCGGGAGCACCTCAGTTTTTTGCCAGTGTCTAAGGTGTTGGCCAAAAAGAAACATGTGTTTTTCACTGAGCTTGCGTACAGGTTCTTTTGGGCCTCAGTAAGCTATTCCGGATCCGACCAAAAAAGCTTCATAGCTAAACGGTCGGTACCCGGGCCTTGCAGAGAAGAGCAAGGTTTTGCCTGTAATGCTTCTCTTAGGAGAGCTGGACCCTGGGATCCAGAGCTCTGGTCATACCCACGACCAAGATGTTTTCTGTGCAGGGTGCTATACAGGTCCAGGGGAGTGGAATCCTTGGGAACCCGGTCCCTGAAGGTTTGATTACAATGCCTGCCGTGATAGGTGAAGTTTGGGCTTTTGTGGACCAAACAAAGTCCTGCGGCGGGGAACAGGTAAGTGGGGGCCCCCAGGAACTTGGTTCTATTGGGGGACCCCCAAGCCTAATTTGTCTTTCTGTCTGTTACCTAATGGTATTCCCGCAAAATTCTGTGCATGCCTGTAACTACTAAAAAAATGTAATAATTTTTAATGGTGGTCAAGAAAAAAAAAAAAAAAAAAATTTTTTTTTATATATATATGTAATATATTAGACTGCGGTACCTGTGTTTGTCCACTAGAGGCCGCTGTGGAATGTTTTCTTGTCATGTGGACTAGCTTCTTCTCAGCAGAGCAAAGTCCAGGCAGATGGTGAGTTCTCTTATAGGAAACTGCTTCGTCTGCCATGTTGCAGTGCTCGTCCATCCCCCGGCCTGCGGCAAAGAGGGGCCCTGGCTCCTGTCCCTTGTTACCATATTTGAAATTAGCGCCGAAGGCGCACGTGCCCGCGCGCGTGCGCGTGCACGCGCCTCTATATATAGAGGTGAGCCGGGAAAGGGGGCGGAGCCTGGGGGATGACGCTCTGTGCGCGCCGCAGCGCTTCTGCGCATGTGCGGGCGTCCCAGCAGTTTAAAAAAACCACAATATTGTAGTGAGCTGGCTATGAAGTACAGAGACAGAGCTGGCAACATTTAAAGGCATACAGCAAGCGGTTGATACAGGCATCCCCTAGAAAGGCACATTAGTAGACACCAACTGTGATATAGCAGCAATTGTGCTAGACTATTCTCAGTAAAAGTGGTGTATTACGGCTGGAATACCTCAGCTTTAGGCTTAGGAATATGCCGTCCAGAAGCTCCGGAACTGAATCTTCCAGGAAGCGAAGGGGGTCTCATCGGGCTCGGAGGATCTTGGGCATACTCCTGCTGCACCAGTCTCCCCTGAAGTTCAGAGGTAAGTGACCGTAGAGACCCCGCAGGGGTACTTGGTACTGTGGCTGTCCTCAGTTCACCTGCTCCTGTGTATGTAACAGAGGAGGTTTTTTCCTCAGCTCTGGGAGGATTAGAGAGAGATTGTCAACATTTATCGCTGCCTCCCTGTCAGGGAAAGCACGCCCGATCTCCGTCTCCTCCTTCAGAGTGCCTGTTAGCAGAGCAACAGTCCCATACAGGGATCGACCTGCCTGAAGGGGATCAGGATGAGGTTGATTCTGTTATAGAGGAATCAACAGTGGGGGAACCTTTTCTCAGCATCTCAAGCTGAAAGATTATGGGTTCAGTCTCTGACTAACATGGTCCGATCAGCATTTAAAAATGCACCTTGCGGAACCATCAACCACTACTGTATCCTCGTTGGGGTCGCTAGAAGCCCCCAGACTGTTTGTTCTTTTCCACTTTACCCTTTACTGAAAGGGCTCATTTACCAGGATTGGGAACGTCCTGAGAAAATATTTATTCCCCCAAGAGATTTCCGGTGGTCTATCCCATGGAGGATAAGTTCATCAAAAAAAATAATAAAAAAAAATGGAAGGTCCCTACAGGGGACGCAGCCATCTCTTGTATGTATAAATCACTGACATGTCCAGTGGATAATGTCCAAATGTTCAAGAACCCAATAGATAAAAGATTGGAGTCCTTATGAAAATCTGCTTGGTGATACAACCAGCAGTAGCAGCTATTGGGGTCTGCTAAGCAGTGAAGGATCAGTTGAAACAGGTCTTGAGGGACTTGACAGATCAGCAGGCTTTGCCCTAGCTGATCTACCTAGAGCCTTAGGCTTTGCGGTTGACGCCATAGAGGATTCAGTCCATCAGGCCTCCCGCCTTACGCTGTCTATAGTACATATGCGTAGGCTCCTATGGCTCAAAAACTGGTCTGCTGAAGCTCCCTGTAAAGAATGGCTGGTTAGCGTCCCATTTCATGGTGAACGCTTATTCAGGGAAAACCTGGACAAATATATCCAGAAAATTTCCAGCGGTAAAAATACGCTCTTGCCGGTTAAAAGCAGAGTTAGAGGTCCCTCTTTAAGAGGCCTGCTTCTCCAGTCCCTGGGGCATCGGCTGTGTAACAGTTCCGACGGCCTCCTCGGTCAAATCCCGGGGGTAAAAAACAGGGACAGTAGCAGGGTAATGAGAAACCCTGGGTCAGGGGAGGTACAAAACCTCCCCCAAAGTTAAATTCATTGAAGCCCCCACTCAGTCGGGTGGGGGGAGGACTCCAGTTGTTCGCAAGAGACCTGGCGGGACACGATCAAGACAGATAGGTGCTCTCCGCAGTAGGTTTGGGATACAGTTTGGAGTTAAAAGACTCTCCTCCTTCCCATTTTTGAGGTCAAACGTGCCAAGGGACCCCCGGAAGAGAGAGTCCCTCCTGTTGGCACTAGAACAACTATTGCTCCAAGGAGTAATTATGGAGGTTCCCCTGGAAGAATGAGGGTTCGGGTTTTACTCAAACCTCTTTACAGTCCCGAAGCAAACGCGGACGGGAGGCCCATATTAATTCTAAAAGGGCTATACAAATTCCTGTATATCAGGACTTTCCGTAGGAGTCGATCCGATCGGTGGCCACTGCCCTACAAGGGGAGGATTGGTTAGCCACGATCGACATCAAAGATGCTTATTTGCACATTCCCATCTTTCCAGTCCACCAAAAATTTCTACGCTTTGCAGTAGAAGGGCGCCATTTTCAGTTCAGAGCCTTACCCTTCGGTTTGGCCACAGCACCACGAGTGTTTACAAAAATTCTGGCCCTTTATTGGCCAATCTAAGAACACAGGGTGTAATGATAATGGCATATCTGGATGACTTGTTGCTGATAGACCACTCAGTGAAAAAAACTAGACGTGGTCGTTCACAAGACGATCAAGTATCTGGAATCTCACGGTTGGATTATCAACCGAGACAAGTCAGCCCTAAAAACCAGTCAAAAGTCTGGAATACTTGGGGCTAAGGTTGGATTCAGGCCAGAGAAAAATATTCTTGCCTCGAGGAAAGGTGTTGTCTTTGAAAGATTTGATCCACTTAGTGGGTACAAAAAAGACAGCCGTCCATACGCCTGTATATGAGGCTGCTGGGAAAAATGGTGGCATCATTCGAAGCAGTACCCTACGGTCAATTCCATTCAAGGAATTTGCAAGGGGCCATACTGTCAGCCTGGAAAAAAAAAAAAAATAATTCAGGCCCTAGACTTACAATGTCCTTGTCCCCTTCCGTTCGCAAGAGCCTCCGTTGGTGGTTGGTTCCCCAGAATCTGGAAAAAAGGAAATCCTTCAGTCTGATTTCTTGGAAGGTGGTCACTACAGATGCCAGCCTTATAGGCTGGGGAGCAGTACTGGAGCAATAGTCTCTCCAGGGCAGATGGTCGGATGCAGAAAAGGCCCTGCCCATCAATCTCTTAGAGATACGAGCAGCCCGGTATGCCCTAGTAGCATGGACATCCAAACTCCAAGGGTCCCCTGTCAGAATTCAATCAGACAATGCCACAGCAGTGGCATATATCAATCATCAGGGGGGCACCAGGAGTCGTGCAGCCCAGAGGGAAGTGAATTACATCCTGAAATGGGCAGAAAAATATGTCCCAGCCATATCTGCGGTATTCATTCCAGGAGTGGAGAATTGGAAGGCGGACTTTCTAAGTCGCCAGCAATTAGGCCCAGAGGAAGGGTCCCTTCACCCCGAGGTTTTCTGGACAATATGTCAGCGGTGGGGAACATCGGATGTAGATCTTCTAGCATCCAGATTCAACGCAAAGGGGGACAGGTTTGTCTCTCGGACAAGGGATCCCCTAGCTTGCGGCTCGGATGCCCTAGTGTTCCCTTGGGATCAGTTCAAGCTGATATATGCATTCACACCGCCACAATGGTTACCTCGATTACTCCGCAGAATCAGGGTAGAAAAGAAACCAGTGATTCCGGTGGCTCCAGCGTGGCCCCGAAGAGCGTGGTACGCGGAGATTGTAAAATTTCAGTGGGGAGTCCTTGGACTCTCCCACGTCGTCCGGCTTTCGCAAGGACCGATATACCACCCTTCCTTACCAGCCCTAGGTTTGACGGCCTGGCTATTGAAGCCCACATTCTAAAAAAGAGAGGGCTCTCTAATGCTGTGGTATCTACCATGATCAATGCCAGGAAGCCGGTATCCAGGCAGATCTACTATAGAATCTGGAAGGCGTACATCGCGTGGTGTGAGGCCAGGAAATGGCATCCACATAAGTACGTAATAGGTAGGATTCTGGACTTCCTACAGTGGGCTGTAGATAGGAAGCTTGCCTTGAGTACTATCAAGGGTCAGATTTCGGCCTTGTCAATATTTTTTCAAAGGCCCTTGGCTTCGCATTCACTAGTCAAAGCCTTTATACAAGGAGTGATGCGTATTAGTCCTCCGGTTAATATTCCCATATGTCCATGGGATCTAAACTTGGTTCTGTCGGTTCTACAGAAACAACCATTTGAACCATTACAGCATATTTCCTTGGTGCTTCTCACCAGGAAATTGATTTTTCTAGTAGCCATTTGTTCGGCTAAAAGAGTATCGGAATTATCAGCTATGTCCTGTAAGGAGCCATATCTGGTTATCCATAAGGACAGAGTAGTGTTACGTCCTCATCCAGCCTTTCTTCCTAAGGTGGTATCGAGGTTTCATTTGAACCAAGATGTGGTTCTTCCTTCTTTTTTCCCCAAACCTACTTTGGTAGAGGAAAAGTTATTGCATTCTTTGGATGTAGTAAGAGCAGTTAAAGCTTATCTAAAAGCCACTGCTCAGATTCGCAGAACGGATACTTTGTTTATTCTGCCGGAAGGCCCCAGAAAGGGTCAGGCAGCGTCAAAATCTACTTTAGCCAAGTGGATTCGACAGGTCATTATGCAAGCTTATGGCTTGAGAAGGAGACCGCCTCCGTTCAAAGTTAGAGCGCACTCCACGAGAGCAGTTGGAACTTCATGGGCAGTGCATCACCAGGCCTCCCTGGCTCAGATCTGTAAGGCCGCAACATGGTCTTCGGTACACACGTTTACTAGGTCCTACCAGGTGGACGTTAGAAGTCAGGAGGATGTCGCCTTTGGGCGCAGTGTGTTGCAGGCCGCAAAAGATCCTCATGTCTGATAGCGCTCAGCTTATATATGGTGTATCCCCCCCCCTCATTTGGCATTGCTTTAGGACATCCCATTAGTAATGACTATGTCGCTCTGTGTCCCGTGATGTACGAGAAAGAAAATAGGATTTTTATAACAGCTTACCTGTAAAATCCTTTTCTTGGAGTACATCACGGGACACAGAGCTCCCACCCCTCTTTAGGGACACTTATTGCTTTGCTACAAAACTGAGGTGCTCCCGGATGGGAGGGGCTTATATAGGGGAGGGTACTTCCGGTTTTGGAAGTTGCCAGTGCCAGCACCTGACGGTATCTATATAACCCATTAGTAATGACTATGTCGCTCTGTGTCCCGTGATGTACTCCAAGAAAAGGATTTTACAGGTAAGCTGTTATAAAAATCCTATTTTCTCTACTGACACACAAATCTAAGCAACTACCAGTGTAAAGAGACCTTTCTCCACTGATCAATACTAAAAAGGGTGCTCTACATCGACCACTATATAAAGCAGTCTTGGGTGTAAAATCTAGTACACCACATTCCTTATTCTTTGATTTATTCTTATATCTCAATTAACTGTTCATCCTAATATACTATGAGCTGTAGATTTAGTCTTTTTTTTTTTAGCAGTTCTTGAAACCTGAAAGTTATTTCAAGGGTTCCCCTGTCCTAAAAATGTTGAGGAAGGCTGTTATATGCAATGCAAGCCGTGGTAGCTCCATTCACAACCATTACAAATGTACCAATGGAAGGGTTTGACTCTTGGAGAGGGTTCATTTAGTGTAGCCTTTACGGGTAAAACTATTCTCGTATTTGCTTCTAGCTAACGAGGTACATTGATAGTGATGATGCAGTCAGCGAGAGAGCAAGACATAGTCAGAGTTATAGGAAAAGCCTTCACTCCACCCTAAATACATTTTTTACCATAAACTCTTCAGTTGGGAGTTAACATTGCATCACTAAGCGACAAAATCCAGTTCCCTGTACATAGAGGTCAGTGCAATATTCAGTAATGTATATAATGAGATACGGTGACAAGGTGTCTGCGTATGATCTTTGATCTCTCTGACCGCGGGCGCTGCACACAGCAATATGACGCTACTGATCAAACACTCCTAATCCGCTCTATCCATCTTCAAATTATCTTCCACTTCTCGTACACAAACAGTGACTGGCAGCCGCTATAGTCACCTCCCTGGAGTGCTGCATCTGTATTTGGCGAGGCGATGCGCAGTATGCACCTTATTATAGCCATTATTTAATCTGTGCGCCGACTGCGTTATGGAGTGCGCTGGAAGATGAGGCTGCATTGTTACGTCTGTCTCTGGGGAGACCCAACACCGGGAATCCTCTCCTTGCGCCGATGTAAGGCGAGGACCCGCTCGTGTGTCAGGTCTTCTCTCACACACTCCATCAGTGTTCGCCGTCTGCAGGGAATGTAGCTCAATCCAACATCTGACTACAGCAAATAACTCCACCAATAACATGCCGCCGGTGCGCTCCCAGCCAGGGCTGACCTGCATCTCCTAATACAAACTCTATGATGAGATTATTCATGAAAAGTCCAGCAGCACTTCCATAAAATCAACTGAGAATGCAAACACGCCGACCGTACGAGAGCAGAAAGATCAATATGGCGGCCTTCGCTCCAATGGATTGTCTCTTTAATGTTTTATCTTTTTATATACTAACTGTATACCTATTATCTAGACAAAGCAGAGAGCTGTAATTACATCATAAGTGTGTGTATGTATTGTGTTTTATTTTGTGTGTTCTTTTAGTATATTTATGTACTGTGTGTATATAATGCATGTATGTGACAAGCAATGTATTTTCACAGCCATATTTAAACATATCCCTGGCATACATTTGACGTTTTTCTTTTTCTGCCCCTATACACCCCTCTATGTTAGCCTATGTGTCCACGCACACATAGGCATTTACAAGCATTTAGGGGCAGAAATCTGAACGTAGAAAAATCGCATTCAGGAGTGAAGCTTTTGGGCAGAAAAATTACGCTCAACGCGTTTAGCATTTGAGCGTTCACTTCAATGGCCAAAATAAATTGCTATTCTGGCCAATGAAATGATTTAACACCCAAACGTTTAAAAGTGCTTGAATGCATCTAAACACGTTTGAAAAACACAGCTTAAGCCCAGGTTCACATTAGGATGCGGGATTGAAGCCGTTGCTAGCGTGTATTCGTGCAGTTTCTCACAGCAACCAATCAACTTTCATTGTTCTGGCTCCTACAGACTTATAAGGTGTAATCTGATTGGCTACTCTGGGTGACCTGCCCCTTCCTGGCCCATCATGGCCGCTTAGTACACTGTTGTGTTGCTTATCAGTGATAGTTAGGGCCATCTTATTTGCATCATGGGCCCCTGGGCAAAGTAATGCAGTGGGGCCCCTTACCAGCCTGTTCCAATTAACACACCTAGTTTCAAGAATTAAAGTATATATACAATCAGGTCCATAAATATTGGGACATCGACACAATTCTAATCTTTTTGGCTCTATACACCACCACAATGTATTTAAAATTAAACAAACAAGATGTGCTTTAACTGCAGACTTTCAGCTTTAATTTGAGGGTATTTACATCCAAATCAGGTGAACGAAACACTTCAGCATTCATCCTTCTGCTTTTGTCAGCAGTCACATCATCAATAAATACAAGAGAACCAGTTCCATTGGCAGCCATACATGCCCACGCCATGACACTACCACCACCATGCTTCACTGATGAGGTGGTATGCTTTGGATCATGAGCAGTTCCTTTCCTTCTCCATACTCTTCTCTTCCCATCACTCTGGTACAAGGTAATCTTGGTCTCATCTGTCCATAGGATGTTGTTCCAGAACTGTGAAGGCTTTTTTAGATGTTGTTTGGCAAACTCTAATCAGGCCTTCCTGTTTTTGAGGCTCACCAATGGTTTCCATCTTGTGGTGAACCCTCTGTATTCACTCTGGTGAAGTCTTCTCTTAAAGTGGAATTAAACCCTCCTATCATTTTCAGGCAAGGAAGCTGCCATTTTGGCCTCTGTTTAATCTTCAACTGCCATGATGCTGCACATGTGATCAGTTATGACACCAGCCATTGGATGGTTTGACAGTTTGGTTGAGAGCACAACCAATGTGACAGTTGGCATTCCCGGCATGCCGGGAATGTAACTGCTTTTTGAAACTGTTAAATCAATGGGTTTACTTCCGCTTTAATTGTTGACTTTGACACACATACACCTACCTCCTGGAGAGTGTTCTTGATCTGGCCAACTGTTGTGAAGGGTGTTTTCTTCACCAGGGAAAGAATTCTTTGGTCACCCACCACAGTTGTTTTCCGTGGTCTTCCGGGTCTTTTGGTGTTGCTGAGCTCACCGCTGCGTTCTTTCTTTTTAAGGATGTTCCAAACAGTTGATTTGGCCACACCTAATGTTTTTGCTATCTCTCTGATGAGTTTGTTTTGTTTTTTCAGCCTAATGATGGTTTGCTTCACTGATAGTGACAGCTCTTTGGATCTCATATTGAGAGTTGACAGCAACAGATTCCAAATGCAAATAGCACACTTGAAATGAACTCTGGACCTTTTATCTGCTCCTTGTAAATGGGATAATGAGGGAATAACACACACCTGGCCATGGAACAGCTGAGCAGCCAATTGTCCCATTACTTTTGGTCCCTTAAAAAGTGGGAGGCACATATACAAACTGTTGTAATTCTCACACCGTTCACCTGATTTTGATGTAAATACCCTCAAATTGAAGCTGAAAATCTGCAGTTAAAGCACATCTTGTTGGTTTCATTTCAAATCCATTGTGGTGGTGTATAGAGCCAAAAAGATTAGAATTGTGTAGATGTCCCAATATTTATGGACCTTACTGTAGTTGCTAGAATTAAACATATATTTGTTAGTACTTTTAACAAAATCAATTAAAAAAATTAACAAAACATGCCATAAATCAAAGACTAGTCAACACAAAAAACACAGTACGGGGGAGGCAGGAGGGCACAATACTGGGATCAGAAGGGAACAATACTGGGATCAGGAGGGCACAATACTGGGATCAGGAGGGCACAGTACTGGGATCAGGAGGGCACAGTACTGGGATCAGGAGGGCACAATACCGGGATCAGGAGGGCACAATACCGGGATCAAAAGGGCACAATACTGGGATCAGGAGGGCACAATACTGGGATCAGGAGGGCACAATACTGAGATCAGGAGGGCACAGTACTGGGATCAGGAGGGCGCAGTACAGGTTCCAGGACGCTGCCTGGGACATGGCCATCCAGGGACAACTTAGTAAAAAAGCGTGATTGTGCTGTCATAGCTGGGACAGTTGGTAAGTATGATGTAATGTAAGATTATCATGGGGCCCCCATGCACCTGGGGCCCCTGGGCACTGCCTACCCCTGTATAGTCATATGACAGCGGCAGGAACCCTTTGTCCCTCCGGGCCGCCGTCATATGACGTCTTTGGCCTCCCGAGCCTCTAGGGCAGTGGTTCTCAACTCCTGTCCTCAGGACCCACTAACAGGCCAGATTTTAAGTATTACCTTGGTGAGATGCAGACTAGAATACTGCAATCCCTGAGCAGCAAATTATATCACCTGTGATGCATTTCAGTTATCTTGCAAACCTGGCCTGTTGGTGGGCCCTGAGGACTGGAGTTGAGAACCGCTGCTCTAGGGGGTGCGCCCGCCGCGTCACTCGGGAGCCGATGCACGTGCCCGGTAGCCGCAATGTCCACCGGGCAGCCGCGATTGCCTTTCGCACAGCAGGACAGTGGATCTGTGTGTGTAAACACACAGATCCATGTCCTGTCAGGTGAGAGGAGACCGATGGTGTGTTTCCAGTACAGAGTAACACCGATTGGTCTCCTCCCCTTGTGTGTCTCCTTCCCCTACAGTTAGAATCACTTCCTAGGATACACATTTAACCCCTTGATCGCCCCTAGTGTTAACCCCTTCCCTGCCAGTCACATTTACAGAGTAATCAGTGCATTTTTATAGCACTGATCGCTGTATAAATGTGAATAGTGTCAAAAGTGTCCGATGTGTCCGCCGCAATGTCACAGTCATGATAAAAATCGCAGATCGCCGCCATTACTAGTAAAAAAAATTAAATAACAAAAATGCCATAAATGTATCCCCTATTTTGTAGGCGCTATAAATTTTGCGCAAACCAATCAATATACGCTTATTGCAATTTTACCAAAAATATGTAGAAGAATATCGGGCTAAACTGAGGAATTTTTTTTTTTTATATATATTTTTTGGGGATATTTATTAAATATTGCTTTTTTTTCAAAATGGTCTTTTTTTGTTTATAGCGCAAAAAATAAAAACCGCAGAGGTGATCAAATACCACCAAAAGAAAGCTCTATTTGTGGGGAAGAAAATTATTAAAATTTCATATGGGTACAGTGTTGCATGACCGCGCAAATTTTCATTCAAAGTGTGACAGCGCTGAAAGCTGAAAATTGGCCTGGGCAGGAAGGGGGTGAAAATGCCCGGTATTGAAGTGGTTAAGAGAGCCCTGGTAATAGTCATTAGAGGGAAACAAGCTGACACTGATTGTTCACAGAGTTGACACTCTAGAGTTGATAGAGTAATAACACAGTTTTGTGCTTGCCACTTAAAACCTGTCTGTCTGTGTTCTAGTCCACAGAGCTGGCACTCTACAATCACACACTGTACATTTCTGTTCTTGGCTGTCTCTGCTCCACAGAGCTAGCACTCTACAATCACTGTCAGTGCAGAGCACTCCCCTGGGGAGGACTGAAGTGCTGGATTAATGGCATTTTCCACTGATCTTTAGAGCTAGGCTGAGAAGTCAAGGGTTAAGTACGACCTGATTACTCATTTCCTGGAATTTTCACCAGGAGCTGAGGAGGAGAAGGCAGGTGAATCGGCATTACCACCCCCAGCCCACCAGATGTGAACTGAGAGGGGGCCCGCTGGTGCCAGTTACAGGAGAGATCTACAGCACAGAAATAGTTAACATCTGTAACCCCCCCTTTCCCAGGCACTTTTAGGCTCCCCCATAATTCAGCATTCATTTTCTGGTGGAGAACTCATACTGGCCCATCCCAGAGAAATGGAATACACGACCATTTAGCTTTAATTGAGTTTATATTTTATTTTATAAACTGCCATTTAAAAGAATATTCATATTTTGCAGCATCTCTATCTCATTATTTATTGACTGCGGCAGATAAAAATGCTATAATATAGTTAAACCACAGGGGGGGGGGGAGAGGATTTACTAAAGGCAAATAGCCAGTGGACTTTGCAAGTGCAGTTGCTCCAGAGCTTAGTAAATGAAGAGAAGCTCTGGTGACTTCCATCATCCAATCATCTCCAAGCAATAATGCTGTTTTTTTTATTTATTTTTTGCATGTGATTGGGTATTTTTTGCAAAGTGAAGCCTCATCTCATTTACAAAGCTCTGGACTGGAGCAACTGCACTTGCAGAGTGCACAGTCTGTTTGCCTTTAGTAAATCCACCCTATTGTCTTAATAACATAAATATGTGTTTTCTTAATTGAATCTTGGTGTGCTTTGTGTATTTTTTTTTTCTCCAGATCTGTGCAATATTCCAGCATGAAACTTTGCCTTTTTTTGCAGGAGCCTCCTGTACTCAAGACTGGTCACTGCTGCTCTCTCTCCTTGTGACCGGATGATTGGTCTTGTCTCCGCCCCCTCCTGTATTTTTCTACATGCAGCTTGTAGTGGGTGGGGCCTGCTGGGTCCGTTACACTGCTGCACAGGCTGTATACAGCACAGTGATGATGTGCAGCTTAGTAAATGAAGAGAAGCTTTGCTGACTTCCATCATCCAATCATGTCCAAGCAATAATGCTGTTTTTTTCATTTTTTTGCATGTGATTGGGTATACTTTGCAAAGTGAAGCTTCATCCCATTTACTAAGCTCTGGAGCAACTGCACTTGCAAATTGCCCAGTCTATTTGACTTTAGTGTAGCGGGGGTCCTAAATTTAGGGGTAGTGTTTGAGTGGTATTTATGCTCAAACACCTTAATTGTTAGGACTTATCCACCATGTTTATGTCCGCAGGTGAAGTGTCAGTGTGCAGTTCCCTGTGGCCTGCGGGTGGCGCTGCCATTGTGGGCCAGGGTTGAACCGCTGGTACAGTGCTGTGCCTTGTGTCCCCTCTCGGCGACCGTACGGTGGGAGTGGTTAGCCTGCTGTGTATGTCGGGAGAGGATATAAAAGGGGCAGACGCTGCCTGTAGGGGTGGTGGTGGGTTCGTTTACACCCCAGGATTGGGGTTCTAGTTCGCTCCCCGGGGGTCCTACTCCCAGGGGAGGAGTGGTCGCTCTTTGTCCGCCCTGGGCACCTTTAGCCCAGGGGTGGTGGTCGGTGAATCAGTCCCAGGCACCTTTAGCCCTGGGGCTGCAACGGAAAAGCTTTTGGGCCCAGCGCCTTTGGCTGGTGCCTACCAAGGATCGAGGAATCTCAGGGTGCCGCCTTGCGAGGGGACCCGCATCTTAGACAAGGAGGCCGGGGGAGGACCGTTCCGAGGGACTGGTGAGAAGTCACAGTGAAGGAAGGGGCCCGGTAACTCTCTGGAGGGATGTCTTCTCCTTAACAAAAGGTCTGTGGCAGAGACCAAGTTCACCAGGTCTGTGGCAGAGACCAAGTTCACCAGGTCTGTGGCAGAGGCCAAGTTCACCAGGTCTGTGGCAGAGACCAAGTTCACCAGGTCTGTGGCAGAGACCAAGTTCACCAGGTCTGTGGCAGAGGCCAAGTTCACCAGGTCTGTGGCAGAGACCAAGTTCACCAGGTCTGTGGCAGAGACCAAGTTCACCAGGTCTGTGGCAGAGAACCAAGTTCATCAGTTTGTGCAGAGACTGTATATCTAGTTAGAGTGCCATTCTGGCTGCTAGTCCCCTCTCTAGGGAGACTATCCAAATGGGCTGAGTCTGCTCGAGAAGCCGAGCAGTGAAGTGTATTTCGTTTGTGCCTGGACCTCTTCCCCACACCTTATGCTGTCCTGTTCTCCCTCCAACGTTTCTGTCTAGAGACTGTGCTTTAAAGAGAAATAAACTCTACGTTGGAGTTACAGCTGGTGTGGACCTTGGAGTTATTGGGGGAAGTAGAGACTTGTCTTTATTGAGCATAGAGATGGGAACCATTCTCTGGAGAACCTCGCTGCGGAGACCTGTTTCATAACACCGCTCAACCTCTTCACACAGGAGGGTACGGGCATGTGGCATGGTGTGCCCTCTCTTCCTGCGAGGAGCCAAAGGCAGGTAGGAAGGGGTGAGTGCGCTACATTAGTAAATGCACCCCTTTGTGTTATTTTACTCCATTCATGGTGACTGCCTTTGTCAACGACATGAGTTTTACTAAGTGCAAATTTTCTGCCAATTGCTTTTACACCAGCCAGCAGGTACGTCGTTGCATAGAGCGATGTAACCCATAGCAACCAAATTTTGTCAGATCAGAGAGATCGCTATGGGTTACCTCAGCCAGCGTTCCCTAAATACCGTCAGATCAGACAGATCGCTATGTGGGTTACTGCAGCCTGTATGCCCGAGAGTCAAGGAAAGGACTGTATCTGATTTATAAAATCTACGTCTGGAGAGCAGTGCCCCCCCCCCCCCCAATTCCCTGGCCCTAATAAAGAGCCTAAAGAGCGATCAGTGTGGCAATGTTTACATTATCAGGCGGTTACAGAATGTGCGGAGGACCTGCATTTAATTCATCACTTGTCATGCTCGGCTCTGCCCGTTTATTTTGGTTTTAATTTCACAGCTGAAGCCGCGGCTTTGATATCTCACAAGCAGAGCAATTTGGAAAGTTGATGGGCTCCCCAGAGCTTTTCCAGAGCTGAATATTATTCTGGCCCGAGGTGAGGGGGGAATTTCCCCGGCTGAAGATTGACACCTGCTGCGGGGAAAGGGAGGGGGGCAATCAGGTGCCTCTGTCCAGGCCAATATATACAATACATAGATAATTCCTACATACGTGTAGCTGTGTCGCTGAGCAGACGACGTCCAGAATTCAGGTTCTGAGTGGTGGACAAATCCTGCCAAGATAAAAAAAACATAAAATAAATGAAAGAGCCATAAGAGATAAAACACAATATAAACAGACACAAGCCGGGGCGGATTATCCTGAGGGGCTGCTGGAGCTAATTAATCCCACCAGATCTCCACACAAAAAAAACGTTCCTTCTTTCGGAATCTGCTCAGGAGTTTGGCGTTATACGGTTTACCACAACCAGCCATGGTGACCCTTCCTGACACATTGGGGTTGATTTACTGAAGACTGTGCACTTTGCAAGTGCAGTTGCTCCAGAGCTTAGTAAATGAGTGGAAGCTCTGCTGACTTCCATCATCCAATCATGAGCAAGCAAAAATGCTTTTTTTTTTTTCGATGCATGTGATTGGGTATTCTTTGAAAAAGTGAAGCTTTTACCTCATTTACTAAACTTTGGAGTTTGCAAAGTGTACAGTCTACTTGCCTTTAGTAAATCAACCCCAATGTGAGAACAAAAGAACAACAATTCTAAAAGGCTCATTTCCATGGCCGATGTCTTTCTGTGCTTGACATGTGTTTTGAATGCGCATCAACTGTCAGACAGCAAAATCCCATAGACTTGAATTGAGCAGTACACATGGCAGGTCAGAGGCGTTTGACCAGCTTTGTGTTACGTTTCTGTGGATGAAAAATGTCCTATTAAGGTGCATTTGAACTGCAGACAAAGCAGTTTAAAGGCAGCCTTTTCCCGTCAAACACTGCTTTTCCATTTTAACTCCTACAGATGCTGCTGGGCTGCCTTTCAGATCTATGAGATAAGTAGTCCAACAGCCAACAAAAGCCAGCCACAGATCGAGCGATTTTCTTTCCTGCAACCACGGGTTGCAGGAAAGAAAACCGCTCGATTCCCCCATTAACATAGTCAGTGTTGATGGGAGAATGCCTCCCACAGAACTATTGTGTTCTCCTGGCGAGGGGGACGCGGGGAGCCGTCTATGCCAAGAGAACACACAGTGATTAGCAGCTGGCAATAATTGCATGAAAAATTCAACAGGCTGGTTGTACCCAAGTTGATCAGCCTGAACATCCATGGTTCGAATCTTGGCCGGTCCCTATTGAACCAGCCGAGATTCGCATGGTCTATGGCCGGCTTAAAGGAGAGCACACCTCAGGCTGACTATACTGCTGCTAGTCACAGTGTCTAAGCTTTGTCAGCCTGCAACAAGAAATGCTGTTACTGGAGGTGAGAAACTTTGCAAAATATTCACAAAACATGACTTAACAAACCTGTATACATTGTGGCATGATGCATTTTAAGAAAAAGAATTTGGGTCTACCTATTTATTTGTTAGCAAGTATTTTTAAAACCCAACACACTCTGGGCAAATAAAAAGTTATTACTTGCAGTGTTTGTTTATGTCTAGGGAGCAATAAAAATAAATATACTTATACATTGTGGTGCGCTGCCTATTGCATTAGAATGTGCACCCCAGAGCACAAACACACATGCGTGTATATCAGCAGAGCAGTGGACCGTGTCAGTAGAGCAGTTTTTATTATTATTATTATTTTTTTAATTATTTTTACTTTTTTTATTTTTCTAAATGATTTTGTACAATATTATTTTTTATTTACAATTTCTTTTTAGGAGTCCCGTTGTGGGGCTTTGGTGAAAAATCAAAGGCCTAAACAGAGAGAAAGGGACTGGAGGACAGAGCTCCCCTGGTTCCTTTCTCTGCAGCCTCAGCTGCACGGGACAGTGTTCATTCACAAACCGAAGCATACTAAACATAATGGGGTTGATTTACTAAAGGCAAAAAGACTATGCACTTTTCAAAGTACAGTTGCACTCTGCAAGAGCAGTTGCTCTAGAGTTTAGTAAATGAGCAGAAGCTCTGCTGACTTCTATCATCCAATCATGTGCAAGCAAGAATGCATTTTTATTTTTTTTCCCTTGCAGGGTACTTTGCAAAGTGAAGCCTTACCTCATTTACTAAGCTCTGGAGCAACTTCACTTGCAGAGGGCAACTTTGCAAAGTGCACAGTCTATTTGCATTTAGTAAATCAACCCCAATGCTTCAATTAAGAATGAACACAAGAGCGATCAATACAGATAACTCACTGTGTTCATTCATTCATCCATCCTGAAACATCCCCTGCAGCAGCGGGTGGGAGAGGAGAGGTGGAAAGCTGGCGGCACCACAGGGGGGGAGACAAGGGGAAGCAGGGGAAATCTGAATTGCACAGGGTGATTAGGGTGTACCCATGCACACACCTATGTACTTACCCCATCCTCTGCTTCTCCCTGCAGCTAGACCAGTCTTTGCAGCTTTTGCACCCCCATGTTCTAGGGCCCTGAGGTCATCAAGACCAGAACAGGATCCATAGCCCTGAACAGGATGCCAAGGGACAGTCCACCACCAGATTGTGCTGTTTCTCCTCTCCCCATGCCCAAATGAGCAACTGACCCCTGCCATGCGGGCACAGCCCTACTGCATGGGATCTTGTCTTTTCTGCCCAGAGTTGGGGTTTAAATTAGAGTTTTATACAAATTATATATATGACTGGTTAAGTATTTATATAGAAAATGAATACAGGCATACCCCACTTTTAAATACACAATGGGGTTTATTTACTAAAGCTGGAAAGCACAAAATCAGGCTCACTTCTGCATAGAAACCAATGAGCTTCCAGGTTTTGTTACCAGGCTTAATTGAACAAGCTGGGGTTAGAAGCTCATTGGTTTCTAAGCAGAAGTGAGTCTGATTTTGTGCTTTCCAGCTTTAGTAAATAAACCCCATTGTGTACTTAAAAGTGGGGTATGCCTGTATGCAGTTAATTATACAGAATGTGTAGAGTAATTATGTAATGAACACAATCATGTATATATGTTTCTATCAGAGTATCGATAAAAAATAAGATCTGTAGAGTCTGCTTTATGGCTGCGGGATAAGTCATCCAATAATTCTTATTTCATCTGTAAACAAGACTTTTGCTATGAAATGTGATTGTCCCCAGGCAGAAAACTTGTTGCCATTTGCAACTTACGATCCAGGAAAAGTTGGACGGTGACAGATCAAGTTGTCATCAGCCGCGTCTCATGTGTCTATGGGAAACAGCTAAACATTTAAATTGGTCTTTGAACATTCATTTCAACCCAAACAAGTCAGGAGGGGTCAGAGTCCAGGGGTGGAGGAAGATAAAAGTGTCCGGACAGAGAAGAGAGCCTTGAGGGGGACAGCACCTGCAACCACATGACTTGGGCTCACTCATCTCCTTGGTCCCGCGGGTCGCTCTAATGAGGCAGGAAAGGTCCCGAGGGGAGGACGGCCGTTTACGGGCCGAAACAACACAGAAACTCAGCCAGGAGACACAGCGTAGCACCGCAACACCAGGAGTGATTTAAGTCTTAGAAACAGAGAAGTGACGGCTAAACAAAGGTTGAGTAGTCCATCGAATCTGCACGTTTTTTCTTTTTTATACATGTTTTGTATTTTTTTTTGTCTGAGTATAGATCTATGTTTGTCCCAAACATGTTTGAAGCCAATTACTGTTGACTGACTCTCTACCTCTGCTGGAAGTTTATTCCAAACATCAACTACTCTTTCAGTAAAATAATACTTTCCAAGATTAGTCTTCTGGCCTGGAGAAAAATATATCAGGAAACACATATATTTCCTCCACCGCAAAGTAACGTGTAAGAGGCACACAGCAAGTTTGTTCCACGGATAATTCTTGGCCAGATATTTTTCTTTATTCTGTCAAGCTGTGATAATGATATTTCCTTCATTTCCTAAATCTAACTCCATGTGCTTCACAGTTATAAAGGCTGAAAAGAGACACATCGGGTTCAACTGAAAGACAAAACTATTAAAAAACCTGCATCCTCAGAACCACAAGCCCGCAGTTGATCCAGAAAAAAAAAGAAGAAGCAGAAAACGTTTGTAAAGTGGGATCCAATCTACTTCAACTGAGAAAAAAATCCTGCCTGATCCCTAAAGGCAAACTAATACGCAATTGGGTCCACAATCGATGTTGTTACTTCTTATAAATATTGATAGCTAGTTTGTAGGCAGGTTCAGTCTATTTTCTCCTGTAGGTGGAGCTCGCAGGATTGCAATTGGAGGGGAAGTTGAGAAGAACATGGTTCCTTTATAGTTTCCTGGGTCACTGGGGAAGCCATCAGATTGGATGCTGCTGCCCCATGTGACTTTGGCAGCCATCTTGGGTCAGGTAGAGCCTATATAATGCCTTGGTTCCCAGGCTTGATGTGCATTTTGCGTGTGGGTAGTGTAGGGACAGGTCTCCCATCTGACAGGGACAATGATTAGCAGCAGGGAGAGGTTCCTGACAAGTAGGGAAAGGATAGGTACACGCCATCCTTCCTGGAGACTTCCCGATTTGGGAATGGACCAGCCAGGCCGCATTCCGCAACTCCAGAAAGACGCTGTTGGTACATCTGCAACCTACTCTGCTACACATTGCTGTTGCATTCTTTGAGTGTTCCCGGTCAGACGGCTTCCTGTGAATGGCTGAACTTTAACATTAATACAAATATTGTTCTCTATAACTGGATTCTGAGTTTACTGCTGAACCTCCCCTCAATTTTGTTGTGCTTTCAGAAGCACATCCAGCCTTTCAGCTCCACCCAATAAAAAAAGTAAATTAGGCATAATGTGTTGGGCAGAGCTGAAACTGACTTGCTTGTTGACATTTTATAATTTTACATGTTGATGTTTTAATGAACAAGAAAGAAATAGTGCACAATAGTGCGAAAATATAACCTGACAGCTCAGGTCAGAGCCGCTGTACTAACAATCCGATGTTAGTATATCGATCTCCTCTGCTGTTATATTGCGTTCTGACAGGGGGACGCCCCCCCCCCCCCCGCCAGAACACTCTGGTCAGCAGACTTTTTTTGGTCATGACCCGTTTGGCCGGCTTCTGTTGGACTGGCTGCCGAACACACAGGCTAAATGTTTCTATTAAACTGGGCAATGGTGAGTCCCCATTGGAAGATTTCTTCTCTATTACTGTTCTGGGGACAACCCAAGATTTTATTCACTATCACTTTCAGTGATAATGGTAAACATGGCAAATAGAGAGGGTGAATCTCCCTAACAGGGGCAGAGACAGCAATGAAAACTTGACCTATGTTCTAATGCCTCTCAACATTTGCCTTTAGTTATACTTTAAAGGAGAAGTATGGGTTTTGGGTTTTTTGGCTAGTCATACTTACCTCGGTGGATGGAGCATCAGACCGATGCTCCATCTGTCCCCCGCCGTCTGTGCATTGAGAGCCAAGCCACCGAACATCGCCGCTGGCTTGGTTCTCACAGATCCCCGAGAGGAAAGAAGCTGACTGTCAGTCAGCGTCTTTCCTCTCTAATTCTCTACGCTCATTGGAGCGCTGAGTCGTGGAGGGGCGGGGAGAGGCTGTCTCAGCGGCTCGCTGAGATGCTGAGACTGCAATCAATCAGGGCAGCTGGCGGATCCCGACTTGGGAAGTCGTGATGATGCGCTGCCCCGACTGATGGCAGTGACGTCAGCGGTGAGCGGACTTCAGACCGATCTCCGCTGAAAACGGGTCACAGGAGTGCAAAACGAATTGCACTCCTGTGACCCTGAGAAGAAGCCCGGCCGAAAAAGCTCAGGCTGGACTTCTCCTTTAACTAATTGAGCTCCAGAACAATTTTTTTTCTTTGTCGCATACTGTACATGTAAAAATCAAAATTTTTGGCAATAAATTACACAAACCCACAGAACATTATATATTTTCTGAAAGCAGAGGCCCTATAGAAAAAAAAACTGATAGTTGCAAACTTTTGTTTCACAAGATATTTTCACAATTGTTTTTTAAATGCAAATTTTCCGGAAAAATAATAAAATTTATTTTAGTGCAAAACCACACCATATAATACCAATTTTTGGTTAAAATATAAAAGATTAGGTTGCATTGAGTAAATAGATACCTAACATTCCATGTTTTAAATTTGCGTGCGCCCGCGATATCGGCAAAAACGATGGTGCACAAAAATCACGATGGGCGACGCTCTAAAAGTCGGTATAGCTTATAAATTTAGAGTTAACTAGGAGCTCTTGTGCTAGAATTATTTTTCTCACTCTGGCGTTCACGGCGATATGTCATGTGTGGTGCGACCACGGTTTACATACACGTACGCACCCTGGGCTTGCATTTGCGCAGGTGTGTGGGGCAATGAGGGTTTTGTGAATTTTGTTTTTTAAATTTAAATATATTTTATTATCATTTTTTTTTTATTTTTTTTTTACTTTTTTCTTTTATTTATTTTTACGTGATTGCTATCACAAGCAAGGGGTTATTAAATCCCTATGTGATAGCATTGGGCAGGTGACAGGTACTCTTTTTGGAGACATTAGGTCTAATAGACTCCAATGTCTCCCCTGCGCTTCACACTATCTAACCAAGATGTGTCTCCTGGCTTTACTGGCCTGGAAGTGTGCATATGAAACCGGAAGTGACATCACTTCCGGTTTCATTATTTGCAGGTGAGATTGAGGCATGGATTTTCCTCGGTCTAACTGCAGTCTCTCTCCCCCAGTCGGTGTTCTATCAGATTACCGCTACCCATTAGATTGTGCAACGGAAGTGACGTTCCAACAAAAAACCTTACTGCGCATGCGTGATGCGTTCCCCCATGCGCTATGCGTTCCAAACAGTTCATGATCTGACGGATAGTGGTAATCTGATAGAACACCCATGCAGACATCTTACTACACCCAGCTACGTCTTGAATTTCAGAGTAATTTTAGCAATAAAGTCAGCACATAAAAATAAATATAGTATATTGATGCTGTTTGGATTTTTCATTTTAAAAGGTTTAGCGCGGAGCAGTGCAGGGTGTACCAACATGGCCTCCACCACTCTCCTACTGCTGGCTCACTTAATTGCTAAAATTACTCTAAAATTCAAGACGTAGCTGGGTGTAGCAAGATGTCTGTATGGGTGTTCTATCAGAATACCGCAACCCGTCAGATTATACAGTGTGTGGAACGCTTTGCGCCACCGAACGCATGGCGAATGCGCAGTAAGTTTTTTTTTTTTTTTTGCTCGGAACGTCACTTCCGTTGCATAATCTGATGGGTAGAGGTAATCTGATAGAACACCGGCGAATAAGTTCGGTGGCACAAGCACTGGACAGCCTGGGAACCATGGGAGGAGGGTGGGCCGCCAGCGAGAGGGGGGTTACCACGCAGTTGGCTCTGTGAAAGTGGCCTATATGGAGCTGCCACATCACTTTCACATTGAAGCCGGTCACCGGCTCTACAAAACCCACACAGGCTGATGGCTGCAGCTGTGGTGGCAACTCTGCACATGCTCAGTTTTTAGTGAGTTTCTGTGCTGAGAATTTCCTCACTATCACATCTGAGCAGCCCATGTTACTATAGAGTCACAAATGTGGGTGTATACAAAGTGGTAAATGACAGCCCACTCCCTTCATCCTCCTCCATGCCCACTAACCAGCTAAGCACAATGGGGACGAGATATTACATAAAGATTATTGGAGGCTTCACCTCCCTCTTATTCTAAGACAAGCTGGAAAGGCATGACACAGCCTGTGACTGGCAGAAATCCGCCCACACCATGTTATTGTAAAAAATAAATAAAGATTTGATTTCAAATATATATTTGTATGACTACTTAAAACGGTTTATTGATATTATTTATTTATTTTTACTCTGTATTCCTAAGGCTGTTTTTTTTCAACATGTGACCAGCAGCAGAGGACTAGAAGCTCCTCCTGCTTATGTTTCCCTGCAGACAGGCTGGGAAAGAGCTGGGTCATGTGACAGCTGTATATAGATTAGGAAAAGGGTACTTAGATGGTTTATTTGTTTATTAAAATAATTAGAGTGCTATCATCCATATACAGAAATAGAAGGGACAATTTAAATTAAACCTTGTGTGTTTAGTATTACTTTAAGTATTTATACAGTGGTAATTTCATGTCTATGCAGATAGGGTACGATGAGTGGAGCAATTACCTGGAGTAGTTTTATAACTACCGTACTTAAAGTCATCAGAGATGAAACTTCCTGGGAAAGACAGCAAAGCGCAGCCAGTTATCACAATTACTGGGCTAAAGTCGTACCAATTTTTATCACAGCCAAATACATTTCCAACAGTAAAAACTGCAGCATCACTGGCTGTTTATTGGGAAGGAGGAGAACCTTCCCAGCAGATGAATAACCCTACAACAACAGCATTGCCACAATGAGAAGGTGGGCCACAGTTCTTGGGCTATATGGCCAAATGTATGTGTACACCCTCCAAATTATTGTCTCCAGTGACGGGTACTGTTGTGGTAACAGTTTGGGTAAGGTCCTTTTATGTTCCAGCATGACTGTGCCCATTGACAAAGTCAGCGCCATAAAGACATGGTTGACCAGTTTGGTGTGGAGAAGCTTAAGGGGCCTTCACATAGCCCTGTGTAATGGATTGGTTCTGGTCCAATCCCAGAAACTATTTTCTTGTTCTGCCGCTGTTCCAAATCGGTGCTGGAGAGAAATAGACCTATTTCTAGCTTGAAAGAAAATACGCTACTCTGTGATGATCAGCATAAATTCTTTATTCCTCCAGACCTTAGTCTCGGTGGTCAGCCCTTTTTAAAGGCAAATTTTACACAGGCTACGTCACAGGTATGTGCATATAATTAGTTTGTGATCCTATATGGAGCTTCTTCTGGCGTCAATTTCTTCCCTCGTGGCAAGTGTCCCGAAATACTCTTTTCTTCTTTTTAGTCTTGCTCGGAGGGGGGAGGAGTTGAAGATAGCCACGTGGTGATGTAATGGACTTCTGTTCTTTTTCCTTTATTCAGAGCTAAATATTTCTGCTATATTTCTTAATCAAGGAAAATATATTTTTTCTTGTTTCATAAACACTAAAAGACACACCTATAATATTTCAACCGTGTACCCTTAATATACACAAAACCCAATGATTCCCAATATTAAAATCAAGGAACTTTTCTTTGTACAGAAATATCTCAGCATGTATTTCTGTTCCTAACAGATGGTTGTCGTAAAAGGACACTAATTACCCTCGAGTTATATGAGATGGGTAAAAAAATAGATTGTCAGCAGCAGAAAATCAAGGAAAGAAACATTTAACCCCTGCTAAGCTTCTCAAACTATATTTAAATGGATAATAGAGATAAAACGTATGTAAATAAAATATTCATTTTATATACTCCATCACACCTGACCTCATCACTACTGAACACCTTTGAGATGAACTAGAACACTCACTGCTAGCCAAGTCTTCTCATCCACTATCAGAACCTAAACCTCACAAGTGGGCACAAATTCCCACAGAAACACTCAAAACTTTTGGAGATTCTTCGCAGAAGAGCATAGGCTTATATCCACAGAGAGGGGACAACTCAATTTTAATTGCCATGGTTTTGGAATGGGATATCCTACAAGCTCATATAGGTGTGATGGTCAGGCGTTTACAAACTTTTACCCATATAGTCTATGAGTGACAGATTGTGACTTTGATTGTATGGAGGGTCTAGGAGGTTTACGTAACAGTGTAGGCCTTGACAGTCATTCTTCGGGCATATAAAAATTGTAATAAAAAATATATTGACAAACATTTTTTGTAACTACTACAATAAATATAGTTGCAATAATGATATTGGGCAGATGACCCCTCATAACTCCATTGCAAACCACCATTTAAAAGCTCCCCCACCGTAGCTCGCATCTTTGTGTATCTCGCTATTATAGGGTCTTTTTCTCTCCCTCTGCGTACTCACATTATCACCTATTGAATTTCCAGTTAAAGGATGCCAGCTGATAATTACTGATATTCTCCTGTACGTGTTATGTGACAATATTCTCCCTGCCTGAACATGCGCTGTGAATCCACTGACTGTGCTACACGTGGTGTACGGCAGCCATATTGGTTGCTGCCACCTGCAGGGACAATCATAATGAAGATGATGTAATTACACAAAGGACACAGCGGGATTCTCACAAGGATGAGACTTCCTCTAGCCCAACAATAACTATGTGGATTCATATAGAAAACCTCAGTATCTGCTTGAGTAGGGGGATGAAGTAACAGAACCCCCATGATTACATGACTATCACTGTGTTACACCCAGCAGAGCCCCACTGAGCAAATCTACATTGAAGCAATTCAACAACGACAGAATGATGAGACCTTTCATATGTGCAAGCCAATAAATGTGACTCCACTGACAGCAGCTACACAGAGGACATCAAAGGCTGGTGTAACCCACCAAGACTAGTATGTGAGAGAACCTAGATGTTCTTTGGAGAATGACAATGACTATGGAACGTGGCTTAATGGAGACGATCCTAAAAATTGTTTGATTTAGGAAATACCAGATATTCTACTCAAAAAAGCCCAAAGATTATATGGAAAATGTCTTTATGGAGATACAGTATCTTAATTCTTCAATGGAGGAAAACTCAGAGGGGTAATTTACTAAAACTGGAGCGTGCAAAATTTGTTGCAGCTCTGCATAGAAACCAATCAGCTTCTAACTTCAGCTTGTTTAATTAGGCTTTGACCAAATAAACTGGAAGCTGATTGGTTTCTACGCAGAGCTTCACCAAATATTGCATTCTCCAGTTTTAGTAAATAAAGCCTAGAGAGTCTAAAGAGGACAGCCCAGAATGTATATCCACTTAAGCCCCGGACCAATATACAGCATAAAGACCATGCCCCTTTTTGCGATTCGGCACTGCGTCGCTTTAACTGACAATTGCGCGGTCATGCGACGTGGCTCCCAAACAAAATTGACGTCCTTTTTTTCCCACAAATAGAGCTTTCTTTTGGTGGTATTTGATCACCTCTGCGGTTTTTATTTTTTGCGCTATAAACAAAAATATAGCGACAATTTTGAAAAAAAATGCAATATTTTTTACTTTTTGCTATAATAAATATCCCCCAAAAATATATATAAAAAACATATTTTTTCCTCATTTTAGGCCGATACGTATTCTACTACATATTTTTGGTAAAAAAAATCGCAATCAGCGTTTATTGATTGGTTTGCGCAAAAGTTATAGCGTTTACAAAATAGGGGATAGTTTTATGGCATTTTTATAAATATTTTTTTTTTCTAGTAATGGCGGCGATCAGCGATTTTTATCGTGACTGTGACATTATGGCAGACACATCGGACACTTTTGACAAATTTTTGGGACCATTGTCATTTTCACAGCGATCAGTGCTATAAAAATGCACTGGTTACTGTGAAAATGACACTGGCCGTGAAGGGGTTAACCTCTAGGTGGCGCTGTAGGGGTTAAATGTTCCCTGCATTGTGATCCTTACTGAGGGGGGTTGGGCTCTGTTTCACATGACACCGATCTCGGCTCCGTGTACACGGAGCCGAGATCGGTGTCATTCTCACTAGGCAGAGCAGGGAAATGCTTGTTTACACGAACATCTCCCTGCTCCATACCTCCGTAAGACGATCGCGGGGATCCCAGCGGCAATCGAGTCCGCGGGACCCGCGGTCCGACTCACGGGGAAGGCAGGGGGGTCGCGAGCGTGCCGCCGATGGCGCACGCGCGCAGCCCCCACGTCGGCCAGTTAAAGGGGATGTACAGGTACGTGATTGTGCCTGTACGAGCCATTCTGCCGACGTGTATATATACAGTGGGCGGTTGTTAAGGGGATATGGAGGACAGCCCAAAGATTCTACGAAGGTGAGCCCAGAGATTCCAAGGAGAAGTTATCAAATATTTCATAGCAAATGCCCATATAGATACCAGCAAGTGTATGGTGGAGAGCCCAGGGATTTTGTGGAGAATATAAAGAGAAATCACAGTGATTTTATGGAAGTAATTCTGGATATTTTATGGGAAATGAACCTTGATGATCTCTTCAGGATAATCTAAAATTGAGTTAAATGGCTAAAACACACTGCATGGTACAGATTTCTATAGACATGATTGGTGACAGGACATATATTCATGTTCATGATAGTCTACTTTCATTGTCCTGTCATCCCCAAAGGATATATAGGAACTAGGGTTGTCCCGATACCACTTTTTTAGGACCGAGTACAAGTACCGATACTTTTTTCCAAGTACTCGCCGATACCGATTACCGATACTTTTTTTTCAATGTCATGTGACAGTTTGAAAGATGGGGACTGATAGGTGGCACTGACAGGTGGCACTTATGGGCACTGACTGACTGGTGACTGGCTCTGATGGGCACTAATAGATGGCTGGCACTGATAGATGGCACTGATTGCACTGATAGGTGGCACTTATGGGCACTGATAGATGGCACTTATGGGCACTGATATGTGGCAATTGTGGGCACTGATAGCACTGAAAGGTGGCACTTGTGGACACTGATATGTGGCACTTGTGGGCACTGATATGTGGCACTTGTGGGCACTGATATGTGGCAATTGTGGGCACTGATATGTGGCAATTGTGGGCACTGATATGTGGCACTTGTGGGCACTGATATGTGGCAATTGTGGGCACTGATAGCACTGAAAGGTGGCACTTGTGGACACTGATATGTGGCACTTGTGGGCACTGATATGTGGCACTTGTGGGCACTGATATGTGGCAATTGTGGGCACTGATATGTGGCAATTGTGGGCACTGATAGCACTGAAAGGTGGCACTTGTGGACACTGATATGTGGCACTTGTGGGCACTGATATGTGGCACTTGTGGGCACTGATATGTGGCAATTGTGGGCACTGATAGCACTGAAAGGTGGCACTTGTGGACACTGATATGCGGCACTTGTGGGCACTGATATGTGGCACTTGTGGGCACTGATATGTGGCAATTGTGGGCACTGATAGCACTGAAAGGTGGCACTTGTGGACACTGATATGTGGCACTTGTGGGCACTGATATGTGGCACTGAAAGGTGGCACTGATAGATGGCACTTGTGGGCACTGACAGCACTGATAGTGCAATCAGTGCCACCAAGTGCTACCTATCAGTGCCCACAAGTGCTACCTATCAGTGCAATCAGTGCCATCTACCAGTGCCACCTGATAGGTGGCACTGGTAGATGGCACTGATTGCACTGATAGGTAGCACTTGTGGGTACTGATAGGTGGCTGGCACTGAAATGCTGCGGGGAAAAAAAAATGACACAGGATTTAAAATAAAAAAAACTAGTGCAACGCCCATCTTGGTACACCCTGCACTCGGCTGAAGTAAGCAGCAGCAGACATCTTGTTACACCCAGCCCATATAGCTCAGGCTGGGTGTAACAAGATGTCTGCTGCTGCTTACTGCAGCCGAGTGCAAGGTGTACCAAGATGGGCGTGGGGACGTTCAGCCGCTGACGGCGACCGAATGCGACAGCACCGGTCACCGATCCTGATGCGGCTGCGCCCTGCACCCCTGCCAGCTTACCAGTTTCAACTGCAGGTGAGGGACTCGCTCGCCGCCCTGGTCTCCGACCCCTGCCGCACTCTCCGTCCCGCTCTCCGCCTTGGTCTCCGCCCCCCGCCCCACTCTCCGCCTTGTTCTCCGCCCCCCGCCCCACTCTCCGCCCTGGTCTCCGCCCCCCCGCCACGCTCTCCTTCCTGCTCTCCGCCCCCCGCTCTCCACCCCCTCACTGCGTCCGCTCTGAAAAAAAAAAAAGTATCGGACTGGGCATCGGGAGCATTTGCGCGAGTACAAGTACTCGCGCAAATGCTTGGTATCGGTCCCGATACCGATACTAGTATCAGTATCGGGACAACCCTAATAGGAACAGTAATATACTGACCACAACATATTAATAAATTGCACAAACCTTGCAGGATGTGAGTGAAATGTGAGTCTTAACTGGTGTTCTCTCCCTGATAATCCACCCCTTCCCTCAATATCCAGAGGGCAGGAGCTGGGAGATCTCTCAGAACTCTGAGGAAAGACCACATTTGCAGGTCAGCAGGTCATGGGGCCAAACCTGCAGCCAGATGAGGCCTCTGGCACTTCACCCAGCAGGTCAAACAGCAGAGTAGCGGGGCGCAGTGGCTGCAGGTGGCCGGCACTTGACACATCTTGAAGCAACTACAAGTGCATGGGGAGTGCAGTCTTCTGTGTCAGATGTGCTAATTAAACACAACAACGTGAGCTCCCCCCCAACTCTTCCCCCCCCCCCCCCCCGAGGCCTCTGCCAAGTCCACTCTCCCGATAAAGACGGCAATTTATTTATATGCTGCACTCCAGATGAAAACACAGAGAACAGGACAGTATACAAAGCAGAGCTAATATTGGTCATACATGCAAGGATCAATTCTTTTGTCGTGGGATACAGACTTAGCTCCTGAGACTTCCATGAGCTGCATTTGTGGATGACTGACAGGTTAATTACAGTGACCATTTTGTTGGAAGTCCAGGAATGTGCGGGTCACCGGCAGCAGGCCAATAAGATGTGCAGACAGGGGCAGGGTCAGGAAGAGAAAAACGAAGAATTATGAATTGTGGCAAAAAGAAGTAAAAACTGAGAAGTAAAAACAGAGACAGAAAATGTAATAAAGGTGTGCTTGCACTTTAAGAATGTATAGTCTAAGCAGTATCTAAGTTTATGATACAGTATATGTACATGGGGCAGCCATCTTTTCTCATGACATATTTAGCCTTTACCTCCTGTTCCTTCTCAGAATACGAGCCTATGGGGGAGGTTTACTAAAACTGGAGCACGCAGAATCTGGTGCAGCTGTGCATTGTAACCAATCAGCTTCTAACTTCAGTTTGTTCAGTTAGGCCGGGTTCACACTGGGGCGACAAACACTCCGACATTGGGAGCTCATGTCGCATGACGTGTGAAAATCAATGTTTCCCTATGGGAGCCATCTTAACTTGTCCGACACATGTCGGTCCGACTTTGAGAATGCTTCCTGTACTACTTTGGTCCGACTTTGATCCGACATCAGCCCATTGACTATCATTGAAGTCGGATCAAAGTCGGACCGCAGTCTTGCATGATCCGACTTTGGCATGCGACTTGTGCTGTGCTGCTCTTGAGGGGGAACTCCAGGCCAAATTTTAAATAAAAAACCGGCATAGGTTCCCCCTCCAGGAGCATACCAGGCCCTTGGGTCTGGTCTGGATTTGAAGGGGAACCCCTACGCCGAAAAAACGGCGGTGGGGTCCTCCCCAAAATCCAAACCAGACCCTTATCCGAGCACGCAACCTGGCAGGCCGCAGGGGAAGAGGGGGGGCCGAGAGAGCGACCCCCCCTCCCTCCTGAACCGTACCAGGCCGCATGCCCTCAACATGGGGGGTTTGGTGCTCTGGGGCAGGGGGGCAACCTGCGGCCCCCCACCCCAAAGCACCCTGTCCCCATGTTGATGAGGACAGGGCCTCTTCCCGACAACCCTGGCCGTTGGTTGTCGGGGTCTGCGGGCAGGGGGCTTATCGGAATCCGGGAGCCCCCTTTAATAAGGGGGCCCCCAGATCCTGGCCCCCCACCCTATGTGAATGAGTATGGGGTACATCGTACCCCTACCCATTCACCTGGTGGAAAAAAAATGTCAATAAAAAACACACACAGCTTTTTAAAGTCATTTATTGCACAGCTCCGGGGGTCTCCGGTGTCGTCTCCGCGCTCTCCGGTTCTTTCTTCTGCCGGGCCTCCGCTATCTTCTTCCAGCTCTTTTTGCTAGTGGGGCCCGGTCTTCTCCGTTGCCTTCTTCTTCTCCCACTCTCCAGTTCTTCTCTCGCTCTCCGGTTCTTTCTTCCGCCGGGCCTCCGCTATCTTCTTCCAGCTCTTTTGCTAGCGGAGAGGCACGGTCTTCCCGTCGTCTCGTCCGGCTCTCTGTTGTCCTTCTGCCGGCCCCTCCACTATCTTCTTCCAGCTCTTTTGCTAGTGGAGGGGCCGGTCTTCCCGTCGCCGTCGCCGTCTTCTTCTCTCTTCTCCTCCTCGATGTTGACTCGTCGCTTCCTCCCGCTGTAATGCTGGCTGTTCGCTCCGCTCCAAATTAATATAGGCTTCTCATGACGTCACAGTCACATGCTCCGGGTGGCCCCGGAGCATGTGACTGTGACGTCATGGGAGCATGTGACTGTGACGTCATGAGAAGCCTATATTAATTTGGAGCGGAGCGAACAGCCAGTATTACAGCGGGAGGAAGCGACGAGTCAACATCGAGGAGGAGAAGAGAGAAGACGGCGACGGGAAGACTGGCCCCTCCACTAGCAAAAGAGCTGGAAGAAGATAGTGGAGGGGCCGGCAGAAGGACAACGGAGAGCCGGACGAGACGACGGGAAGACCGGGCCTCTCCGCTAGCAAAAGAGCTGGAAGAAGATAGCGGAGGCCCGGCGGAAGAAAGAACCGGAGAGCGAGAGAAGAACCGGAGAGCGGGAGAAGAAGAAGGCGACGGAGAAGACCGGGCCCCGCTAGCAAAATAGCTGGAAGAAGATAGCGGAGGCCCGGCAGAAGAAAGAACCGGAGAGCACGGAGACCCCCGGAGCTGTGCAATAAATTACTTTAAAAAGCTGTGTGTGTTTTTTATTGACATTTTTTTTCCACCAGGTGAATGGGTAGGGGTACGATGTACCCCATACTCATTCACATAGGGTGGGGGGCCGGGATCTGGGGGCCCCCTTATTAAAGGGGGCTCCCGGATTCCGATAAGCCACCCGCCCGCAGACCCCGACAACCAACGGCCAGGGTTGTCTGGAAGAGGCCATGTCCTCATCAACATGGGGACAGGGTGCTTTGGGGTGGGGGGGGGCCGCAGGTCGCCCCCCTGCCCCAGAGCACTAAACCCCCCATGTTGAGGGCATGCGGCCTGGTATGGTTCAGGAGGGAGGGGGGCCGCTCTCTCGTCCCTCCCTCTTCCCCTGCGGCCTGCCAGGTTGCGTGCTCGGATAAGGGTCTGGTTGGGATTTTGGGGGGGACCCCCCACGCCGTTTTTTCGGCGTAGGGGTTCCCCTTCAAATCCAGACCAGACCCAAGGGCCTGGTATGCTCCTGGAGGGGGAACCCATGCCGGTTTTTTGGCCTGGAGTTCCCCCTCAAGATTCATACCAAACACAGTGCCTGGCATTGGCGGGGATCCAAGTCGGATCCCCGTTCATTGAAAGTCGGACATATGTCGGCTTCATGTCGCGGGGCAAAGTCGGATCCAAAGTAGGGCGGCTGTCGTGTCGCACTAGTGTGAACCCAGCCTTAAGCTTTAACAATAAAACCTGGAAGTTGACTGATTACTACAAGCGGCCCCCTAGTTACAAATATCCAACTTACAAACGACTCCTACTTACAAACGGAATGAGACAACAGGAAGTGAGAGGAAATCTACCCCTAGGAAGGGAAATTCTCTCCTGTAAGAGTTATTATGGGAAAAAGGCACCACAACTGATGCTTTATCACAACAACCCAACATTTTCAAAATCCAGTTGTCATTGGGACAGAAAATGAGGTGAAATCTTCTGAACAGGGGCATAGACAGCAAAAATGTTACAGGGGTGATAACCCTTCCCTATGCTATCCAAAAAGCTTAACAATAGTTTTTTGGGCTGGAGCGACGCTTAAAAAATGTACCTGTTTCAACTTACAAACAGATTCAGAACAAACCTACAGACCCTATCTTGTTTGTAACCCGGGGACCGCCTGGCCCGTCAAATCGGCCTCAGACCAGGTACATGACACTGAGGTTTATTTACTAAAGGCAAATATACGGTGCACTTCAAGTGCACTGCAAGTGCAGTTTTGCTAGATCTGAGGGGAAGCTCTGAAATGAGGGAAAGCTCTGCTGATTTCTATCATACAATCATTGGCAAACAAAAATGCTGTTTGCGCAGATCTAGAGCAACTGCACCTGCCTTTAGTAAATCAACCCTATTGTGTCAGAGCTGCATCACTGATTGGTGATCTGATGACTGGTGGGGTAAAGATAGAGCTGG
Source organism: Rana muscosa (assembly GCA_029206835.1). NCBI lineage: Eukaryota > Metazoa > Chordata > Amphibia > Anura > Ranidae > Rana > Rana muscosa. The sequence goes on along the minus strand of CM055123.1, from coordinate 260,417,563 downwards.
AAGAAGCACAAATCCACAGAATAGATGAAGCACGGAGATCCTTGTACTGCAGCTCCTCAGATACAGTTTTCTCCCTAGCGAGGAATACAGTGGCCACCATTCTTAAGCCCCATACACACGGTCGGACTTCCATTGGACTTTTCCGTGGTTTTTTGTCCGAACTGAGTTGGTCGGGAACACCCATAGCACACACGCTCGGACTTTTCCGCAAACTTTCCCAAAACTTTTTGCAACATCACGTGGTTTTTCTGCTCTTTACTGCCACCCTTAGGTCAACTTCTGCTATTGTTGGTTGATTTTAACATTAGTTGTTTTGTCCATCAGGCAAAAGTCCGATGGTTTTCTGTACACACGGTCGGACTTTGCTCCATCGGACTTTTGTTGGGCAAAAGTTTGTCCGTTTGCAGACCCAACTTTTGTCCGATGAAAACAAGAAAAAAGCAAAAAAAGTTTGTCCGATGGAGTGTACACACGGTCGGATTGTTGGTCCAACTTGCTCAAAATGAAGTTTGTTGGCCAAAAGTCCGACCGTGTGTACGGGGCTTTACTCTGAATCTCCTAAGACTAGCAGTTGGAGGCAGCAGCGCCTTAGATGATCTCATACAGCAGATCGAAGTTATGAAGCTAAACTACAGGAGTGCCTACACACAAAAAAAGCATTGAAACTTTCAGAAGGAATTAAAGACAAAAAGTTAGATTTTTCAGGATTTTTCACAATTAACATGCCTAGGTGTTCCCTACAAAAGGTTACATTTTCAGTTTTGAGCTCAGTTCTGCTTTAAGTAAGTGGCAAAGTCCAACTCCAGCTAACGCTTTTTAAGCAGTTACAGCAACAGGTTTTGTTTTCTTTGGGGAAGAAAAAAGTTTCGACCATTTTAAGTTCATATATAAAAGTTGATATCAGCACGGCTGAATGCACAATACAAATCTTTGTGTGTGATGTAATGTCTATAGCATTCAGTGACTGTATACAGTAAAACCTTGGTTTGAGAGTAACTTGGTTTGAGAGTGTTTTGCAAGACGAGATTTTTTTTTTTTTAATAAATATTGACTTGATAAACAAGCGATGTCTTGATATAAGAGTAGCGTCATGTCACAACTGAGTATAAAAGAGAAGAGAGGCACCTCTAAGTGTAGCAATATGGTTACATTTAATGAAGGTACCACATTTAGCAAATCACATGGTTGACGATTAAAAGGGGCACATCTAAGTATGCAGGCATCCGGGGTAAAGCTGTCCACATAGACCATCCTCCGCAACCGTCATTGACCGCCACCATCGACGTCATCCCTTCCACGCTGCACTCCACGAGATCACTCTACTGCAGGGTGGTCTTCCCAGTCACGATTTCAGACTGACAGCAGTGAGAGCCGGCGGTGTGGGGGATGGTCTATGTTGACAGCTTTACCCCAGATGATTGCATACTTAGATGCGACTGTTTTAATCATCAACCATGTGAGTTGCTAAATGTTGTACCTTCATTAAATGTAACCATATTGCTATGCTTAGAGGCGCCTCTCTTCTCTTTTATACTCTGTGGCTCCTGCTGAATTTTGCTTCTAATTCCCTTGTGGAGGCTTCCATTTGTGGATGGACATTTTATGGTTACACAACCTATCACATTGCTATAATCTTTTTAATATTTTTATATGGACTATAAACTGAAGGACGTATCAATAATCAGTTGTGGAACGAACCATCTGAGTTTCCATTAGTTCTTATGGGGAAATTTTCTTTGATATAAGAGTGCTTTGAAATACAAGCATGTTTCTGGAACGAATTTTGCTCACAATTCAAGGTTTTACTGTATTCATCTTTATGTGTAATGTGACTGTACAATATCCTGTGATGTATATGGATATGTCGTGACTGTACAATCTGAATCTTTGTGTGTGATGTGATTGTATTGTATGATCCCTTGTGATGTCTATGACAGTCCATGATTTTGTGTGCTGTATGATCTACTTTATTTCTTCCCAATGCATTTTCAGAGCAGCAAGAAAACACCTAACCTGTCTACAACCCCAATCTCACCCCTATCACCCCTACTAGAGCTCAGACATCATGGCTGCCAGTAATTTATGCGCAGAGGCTCCTCACGCGTCTGTGTTTTCTCTACCCATGTGTTTCGATAACTGATTTATCATCTCTTTCCTTTCATTCTGTGATATAGCACAGTAATGATGGAGAGATAATGTGGAGCAGATCATCGTGGTCAGAATGAATCCACGGTGGCCAAAAAATGTCTGAGAGTGTCCGAGTGGACTGCAAATATAGTGCCACTATGACACTCTGTGGCAGCATATTGAGAAGGAGCTACCTAGTCTCATCACCCAGTTTTTGAGGGTGATGCAAATGACTCTGACCTTGTAAAATACCATCACTGTTTTGCTACCCCATCTGTGTACTGTCCCTTTAAAGCAGGTGTAGTGAATGTGATCACTGACAGTCCTCATCTCTACATAGGGCTCCTGATTCTTTGTGTACATGGGGGCAGCCATATTGCCTCATTACATATGTAGAATGTTCTTAGTGCTACACACTGGTTGTGTTTTACTGCTCCACTCCATCATTGCAAGCCTGTATGAAGACTTAGGAAAAAACAGAAGAAAGGCGCCACTTAGTTTAAAACTGTTACACTTTAATTACAAATGCATTAAAGCACTCACTTTTAGGATTACTATAAAAGGCATGTTCGGGTCCAAACGACGATCAGGCTCCGCTGGTTGGTGGTCTCAGAGACTATCAGACATCTGTTTGTGTGGAGCGAAAGCCGGTGTAATGTCCGTGTAGGATGTGTTCCGGGTTGTCGCTGTAGTGAGCCAGGGAGAGGGCTGGAACACAAGCTTAGAGTCTAACTGAGACACAACGCACGGCGGAGTGACGTCACGACCGGCATGCAACGCGTTTCAATGCAGGCACAAAGAGCTGTATGAAGACTTAAACTGGCCAAAGATCAAAATTCAGGCTGCTCAACAGAAGTCAATCATTTGAACGAGTTCTGTCAAAGGGTCATGCTGGAAAACTTTTGTTGATCAGTGTATTCTGTCAGTTGCGAGCCCTGCTGTCAGAAAACAAATGCCCTGGCGGAGAGGATTCCTCCATCGTCCTCATTTGTGTGGATGGGGGAATCTGTTCGTTTTTTTTTGTTTGTTTTTTGTTCCGTCTACAGCCAGCTGAAGCAGCTATCTATGGCTAATTGACCTTATCTCAGCAGTTGTTTATCAGGGATGCTGACCACTATGCCTGGCATACAGAAAGATGCCACAGGGAGAATCTACATATATGTATACAAAGTATCAACATATTTATTCACATATTTAACATTATGAAGGAACAGCAAAAATGAAACTGTGATAGTCTTTAGCATTAATGTTACAAAAGCAGCTCATTATGTGACACAATGAAATCATGGAGGTCATATACCTCCATGATTAAGCCCGTGGGCAGGAAGAAACGTGTTGAGCACATGGCTTTGAATGAAGCTGGCTGAGGCTGCTTTCACTTGTTTACTAAAGGCTTGGCTAGGTGTGCGGCACTAGGGATTTTTCTCTATGCATATTTACAGTATGAGAAGTTAGACTCCTGCCCAGCTGGCACCCATTGCAGGAAACACCGGATGAATTTACAGGAGCTTGAGCAGAGACCTTAGGTTTATGAGGTTACAATGAAAACATGCTGAAGTTTCCCTTTAAGGAGTCCAATACTATGCTAGGATTAAAAAGACTCTGTCATGTCTGCAGACTGTGCTCATTGAGGGTGTCCAGCATAGAGGTTTCAGAGGGAAAACCTTTTACAGACTGGAATGGACACGCTAATCGCAAAAAGCTGCAGCACATTAACACCCACACTCGTTTCCCATGATTAACTGCCAATCTGCAGCAGCTAGACATAGACAGTGGGCAAGTGCTAAACTTAGAAGACTCACCTCAATTCCTGTACCTGAGAAGCCAGGTCAGAAAATGAGGGTTATCAGGACAGCAAACCAGACAGAGACTCTAACACCCACCCCCCCCCCCCCTTCCGAAATGAAGAGAAGAATGGCTAGAATTGGCTTAATTAAAAAAAAAAAAAAATCAGTTGTGCCACATTCCAGCACCATGGGCAATATTTTCAACCTATTAAATATCTTATTCATTTAAAAAAAATAAAAAAATGGCCGTATATGATCACCCCTGCTACCAGTATGCCTCAGTTTTGTAGCGAAGGGTGGGACCTGCATCCCTCAATCGACTTCAAGAAAATTATTTTACCATGAGCACAAAAATCGTATTTTCTTTCCCATACATTGAAGGACACAGAGCGCCCTTCACCTTCTGAACGTTCAAAAGCAGTCTAACTGAGAAGTGGGCAACAGGCCTGAGAACTAACAACAGAAATGGGGGCTGCTTGCAGCTCAAAGAGCCATCTAAAACACCTTACTCCTGAAGCTGGCATCTGATGAGGTCACAAAACCCAGAAGGTAGAACTTAAAGAGGAGTTCTGGCCCCCCTCCCAAATACTGTAGCTGCTGACTTTTACTATTAGGGCACTTACCTGTCCAGGCATCCAGCGGTGTTCTCACCCGAGCCAATTATTGCGGCTACATAGCTGGTTTTCTATTGTGCATGCGTGAATCATGGTACGCTTTGCGAATGGGCCAGCTGTGTTATCAACCGAGCCAATTTTTGCAGCTACATAGCCGGTTTTCTATTGCGCATGCGTGAATCATGGTACGCTTTGTGAATGGGTCGGCTGCGGGTGACCAAAATTTTGGCTCACTTCACTACGACGTGAAGTGACAGGAAGTGGAAACGGGTACCTGTCAAAACCAGGTACCCGCTCCCCCCTAAAAGGTGCCAAATGTGGCAGTGGAGGGGGAGGAGTTAGACAAGCAGAGCTTCCCATTTTGGGTGGAGCTCTGCTTTAAGATAAGACCAAACGGCAGCCTTGCAAATCTGGATTAACGTAGATAGTAGAGTGCATCTTGAAAGGAAATGATGGAGAACCAGATCCTTGAGACCATAAGTTTGGATGACAATCTTTCTGAGCCACCTAGAACTGGTGGAATAAGAAGCCATAGCTACTTTAAGGGGCCCATCCAGGATTAAAAAAGGGTTAGGTTTTCCTAAAGGAAGCAGTGACTTCTACTGCCCAAATGACATTCAGACAGTAACGCAAAATTTCCTTTGGGTGAACCAGAACCAGACGGAGGACATAACCAGACAGAGAAATGGGAGAATAATATCCTAAGGTGCAAAGAAAGTTAAAAATTCATAGCAGAGGTAAAACGCAGAAACTACCTTAGGCAAGAAGGAAGTCCTCTGCCTCAACACTGCGCTGTTCCTACGCAAAACCAGATAGGGTTCTTTGCAGGATAAGGCCACCAGTTCAGACATTCGACTCACAGAGGTGATGGCTACAAGTAATGCCACCTTATGGGTGTGAGTAGTGAAAGGAATGTCTCTAATGGGTTAAAACCATGATTTCTGAGAAGATGAGAGAACCAAATACGGATCTCACAGAGTCACAAGTGAACAGACTTGGGAAGCTACATAGGAAACTCCTTGTACAAAGGTGTTAATCAAGGGGTGAGAGGCCAACAGTCTCTGATACAAGATACAAAGGGCAGTTACCTGGCCCTTGATTGTGCCGAGTGTCAAACACTGGTCTAGACCCAGCTGCAGAGAGGAGTGGATTTGTCCCACAGAGAAACTCATGAGGTGGAAGCCCCAAGGCTCACACCAAGTGAAGTATGCTTTCTATATGCAATGATAGACCTTGAGCTTGATCATGTGAAGCATATAACATACATATTTCAGGGGTGAAAGGGCACAGATTAGGGTGAACTGATACCACAAGAGCATCCACTTCTTCTGCTAAGGTATGTGTCAGGGCCTAGGTTTGAACCTACAACTGCTGTTTCTCTTCTTGCTGAGCCACCTGGGATGCTAGACAGCAGGCTGGACAATTCAGTTATACAGGTTAGCCACTGGTGTCAGTAGGGTAAGTATACTGCCATATATAGGGCTCGATAAGCAAAAAAAAACCAGAGAAGACTGGTCCATGGGTGATGCACATATCCAATGATCTTCTTTGTACATGAGCTGTATCTGTGCGTTCATTGCCAAAATCTGAAGGAAAATAATAGTAGATTATTCCTGCTGGTCTTCCAGTGATAAGATCTGGGGTAGGGACAGACAGCTCTGTAAAAGTTTGTGCTTTGTAGATACTTCCTGTTGACGAGATCCATCTTTTATCTCGTAAACAACATCTCGCCCAGCAAACTTCCCTGACGGATGCCAAGCAGGCTAGGCTCAGACATTATACTCACATTTGGAAGGAGCAGAAATAGTGGTGGAGCCCTCTGCTGGATGACTTGCCATTAAACAGGGTCACAGTCCTGGTCCCGATCATCCCCTACACAAACAGGCAGAGAGGGCTCCGCCTAAAAATACAAGTAGTTCAATCACATCTCCAGCACATCAAACGCTCTTTCATTTGAACCCCCAGAACTTGGAGCGGGGGCTTCAGTTGACACTTTGTTTAATAACGTTAAGTACCCAAATATGTAACCCCTTCCAGGCTGCTCCGGCTCCGAAATGATGGATTTTCATCGCTGGAATTTATGTGAGTAATTTATGCTTTTTAATTTCAGACATCTGCTTTCAGTTTCTTCCAGTAACCTATTACTGACTAGAGAGGGTGAGCACGGGGCATTGTAGGAATGGGGAGCCTGCCTCGATAGGACATTAGGGGTTAAATGACCCCCTGCTTCCCCTCCCCTCCTTAGCGTTTTCTTCAAGTCTTTTACCTTGATCCCATACGTGCTTTTCACTTACAGCCTCTTTCAGCTTTGAATGACTAATCAAAACCACAATTTCTGTGAAAATATACTTAGAGCCCCATCTCCATAAATAATGTATGAGAAGCCACAGACTTCACACAAATACACTCACAGGTTCACCTGTAACTTGACATGAGAACCCCCACCAGATCTCCTCATCTGTAATGCGACACAGGATCTTTTACAAGTTCCTCACACCTGTAACTTGACATGAGAACCCCCACCAGATCTCCTCATCTGTAATGCGACACAGGATCTTTTACAAGTTCCTCATACCTGTAACTTGACATAAGAACCCTCACCAGATCTCCTCACCTGTAATGCGACACGGGATCTTTTACAAGTTCCTCATACCTGTAACTTGACATAAGAACCCTCACCAGATCTCCTCACCTGTAATGCGACACGGGATCTTTTACAAGTTCCTCACACCTGTAACTTGACATAAGAACCCTCACCAGATCTCCTCACCTGTAATACGACACAGGATCTTTTACAAGTTCCTTACACCTGTAACTTGACATAAGAACCCTCACCAGATCTCCTCACCTGTAATACGACACAGGATCTTTTACAAGTTCCTTACACCTGTAACTTGACATAAGAACCCTCACCAGATCTCCTCACCTGTAATGCAACACAGGATCTTTTACAAGTTCCTCACACCTGTAACTTGACATAAGAACCCTCACCAGATCTCCTCACCTGTAATACGACACAGGATCTTTTACAAGTTCCTCACACCTGTAACTTGACATAAGAACCCTCACCAGATCTCCTCACCTGTAATGCAACACAGGATCTTTTACAAGTTCCTCACACCTGTAACTTGACATAAGAACCCTCACCAGATCTCCTCACCTGTAATGCGACACAGGATCTTTTACAAGTTCCTTACACCTGTAACTTGACATAAGAACCCTCACCAGATCTCCTCACCTGTAATACGACACAGGATCTTTTACAAGTTCCTTACACCTGTAACTTGACATAAGAACCCTCACCAGATCTCCTCACCTGTAATACGACACAGGATCTTTTACAAGTTCCTTACACCTGTAACTTGACATAAGAACCCTCACCAGATCTCCTCACCTGTAATGCAACACAGGATCTTTTACAAGTTCCTCACACCTGTAACTTGACATAAGAACCCTCACCAGATCTCCTCACCTGTAATACGACACAGGATCTTTTACAAGTTCCTCACACCTGTAACTTGACATAAGAACCCTCACCAGATCTCCTCACCTGTAATGCAACACAGGATCTTTTACAAGTTCCTCACACCTGTAACTTGACATAAGAACCCTCACCAGATCTCCTCACCTGTAATGCAACACAGGATCTTTTACAAGTTCCTCACACCTGTAACTTGACACAAGAACCCCCATCTAAGCCTGAGCTGTGAATCTGGGTCAGGGTTCAGTGACTCAGGGCTGGATGACTCATCCTAGCAGCCACTCTGGTGCCTCCCCCTGTTTTCTGGGACATTGGAGAATGGGTGGAGGCTAGGAGAAGCTGCTTGGAATATTTATGAGGACCTCTGCCAATCAGCAGGGGGCAGGCCACCTCATAAATAGGCATGAGCCATGCCAGCAAGGGCAGTAGGGTGGAAGATGGAGATGGAGTGCTGAGGGGGCTGTCAGTGGCCCTTGAGAGTGCCCCCCAGTCTGGGGTGGGTGAACTCGGGCTCGGGTGCTGGAAGGATCCTACCAAAATCACACGGAGGAAGCCCTTCCAGGAGGCACGGGAGCAAGCAGAGAGGACAGCAGGAGCAGGTCAGCACTAATGTTAGATCTCCTCATAGTCAGCCGGGTAGGCTGGTGAGCGTCAGTCTGGAGGACTGTGGGGAGAAGTTATCCTGGAGAGCTAGTGAAAGGGGCAGCTGCAGCCAGGTGGGTTGGCAGTGCCTGAAGAGGTAGTCCTGGGATCAGTAGCCACAGGAGTGATACAAGCTGGACACTGTTCTTTTTTCTACACACACAAGGGGCCTTGGGTTCCTGCCTGTAATGGGCCAACGCTAAAAATCTGTCTGAGAGACTGTTAGATCTTCAGTGATCCAGCCGAGTTCTGCAAGCAAGTGAGTGCTGGAGGAAGAAGTGGAGCTGTATATAGAGACTGTATGTAGGAAGAGTTGTCCCTGAAGTTTGTTGTTGAAGTCAATGGGCATCCCATAATCTGCCATTCCTATCCAAGTTATTACCCTCAATAATCAACAAAAACAAAGTCGCGGACTGTTCTCTGACTCTGGAGTGCCTGTGAAAATTCGGTGTGCCTGGCTGTGCAGGATGGGGGATCTCCGTTCATCTGTAGCCCTTAAGGAGGTGCGCTACACAAGATCCCACACTAGATCCCCTCAACTGCAACATGACACAAGGACTCTCACCAGATCACCTCACCTGTAAAATGACACAGGATCCCTAATCAAATATTTTCACCTATAATGTCACACAGCATCTTTCACCAGATCACCTCACCTGTAACTTGACACAAGATATCTGCGTCAAATGTCCTTGCCTATAATGTTACACAACAACCCTCACCAAGCTTCCTTACCTGTAACATGAAACAAGAATTCTCACCTGTAACGTGACACAATAGCCCTGAAAAGATCCCCCTACTTGTAACATGACACAATAACCCTCACTTGTAAGATGCCTCACCAAACTCCTAAACTGAAACATGAGACAATAACTTTTACTAGATTTTCTAGCCTGTAACAAGACACAAGATCCCTCAACCAACACATCCCCTCCTGTAATGCGAGACAAGAACTCTTACCAGATCTCCTCACCTGTAATGTAGCACAAGATTCCCCACACAAAAACCCTCACCAGATCCTCTCATCTGTAACATGATACAAGATCCCTCACACGTAACATGACATAAGATTCCTCGCAAGATCCTCTCACATGTAACATGACATCAAAAAATCTCCTCACCTGTAATGTGACACAAGAGCCCTCAAAAGATCACACTAACTGTAATAAGACACAAGCTTCCTAACCTGTAACACGACACAAGAAACCTCACCAGATCCTCTCATTGGTAGCTTAAAGCTGAGCGCCACCCTAAAGTGGAACTTCCGCTCATCGGATTCCTCCCCCCCTCCGGTGCCACAATTGGCACCTTTCAGGGGGAAGGGGGTGCAGATACCTGTATAATACAGGTATTTGCACCCACTTCCGGGCATAGATATCTACAGAATATGCCACTTCCCACCTCCCCCCCCCCCACTGTGTTCTGGGAAACACACAGTTCCCAGAACACAACGGGGACCAGTGAAGACGCGCGGTGCGACTCGCGCAGTAGGGAACTGGGCAGTGAAGCCGCAATGCTTCACTTCCTGATTCCCTCACCGAGGATGGCGGCGGGGGTGCCGAGAGACGAGCGATTGCTCGTCTTCTGCTGCCGACATCGCGGGCACCCTGGACAGGTAAGTGTCCATTTATTAAATGTCAGCAGCTGCAGTATTTGTAGCTGCTGGCTTTTAATATTTATTTTTTTAAGGTGGAGCTCCGCTTTAAGACAACATCCCTCACCTAAAACGTGACACATGATCCCTGACCAGATACCCTCATCTGTAATGTGACACAAGATCCCTCACTAGATTCCATTGCCTGTAATGTGACACAGAACCCTTGCTAGATCTTTTCACATGTAACAAGACACAAGATCCCTCATCTGTAAGGCTGGTTTCACACTGGGGCGGTGGGGGCGGTGGCGGTATAGCGCCGCTATTTTTAGCGGCGCTATACCGTCGGGATTGTTGAGCTATTCAGCCGCTAGCGGTGCGGTTTTAACCCCCGCTAGCAGCCAATAAAGGGTTAATACCACCCGCAAACCGCGGCTACAGCCGCGGTTTGCGGGCGGTATTACCGCGGTATCCCATGCATTTCAATGGGAAGGAGCGGTAAACACACCGCTCCTCTCACCGCTCCAAAGATGCGGCTAGCAGGACTTTTTTTACCGTCCTGCTAGCGCACCGCTCCAGTGTGAAAGCCCTCTGGGCTTTCACATTGGAGAGAAAGGAGCCGCTGTTTAGGCTCGGTTTGCAGGCGCTATTTTTAGCAAAATAGCGCCTGCAAACCGCCCCAGTGTGAAAGGGGCCTAACATGAGACAAGATCCCTCACCTGATCTCATCTGTAACATGAGACAAGATCCCTCACCTGGTCTCATCTGTAACATGAGACAAGATCCCTCACCTGGTCTCATCTGTAACATGAGACAAGATCCCTCACCTGGTCTCATCTGTAACATGAGACAAGATCCCTCACCTGGTCTCATCTGTAACATGAGACAAGATCCCTCACCTGGTCTCATCTGTAACATGAGACAAGATCCCTCACCTGGTCTCATCTGTAACATGAGACAAGATCCCTCACCTGGTCTCATCTGTAACATGAGACAAGATCCCTCACCTGGTCTCATCTGTAACATGAGACAAGATCCCTCACCTGGTCTCATCTGTAACATGAGACAAGATCCCTCACCTGGTCTCATCTGTAACATGAGACAAGATCCCTCACCTGGTCTCATCTGTAACATGAGACAAGATCCCTCACCTGGTCTCATCTGTAACATGAGACAAGATCCCTCACCTGGTCTCATCTGTAACATGAGACAAGATCCCTCACCTGATCTCATCTGTAACTTGAGACAAGATCCCTCACCTGATCTCATCTGTAACATGAGACAAGATCCCTCACCTGATCTCATCTGTAACATGAGACAAGATCCCTCACCTGATCTCATCTGTAACATGAGACAAGATCCCTCACCTGATCTCATCTGTAACATGAGACAAGATCCCTCACCTGATCTCATCTGTAACATGAGACAAGATCCCTCACCTGGTCTCATCTGTAACATGAGACAAGATCCCTCACCTGGTCTCATCTGTAACATGAGACAAGATCCCTCACCTGGTCTCATCTGTAACATGAGACAAGATCCCTCACCTGGTCTCATCTGTAACATGAGACAAGATCCCTCACCTGATCTCATCTGTAACATGAGACAAGATCCCTCACCTGATCTCATCTGTAACATGAGACAAGATCCCTCACCTGATCTCATCTGTAACATGAGACAAGATCCCTCACCTGATCTCATCTGTAACATGTGACAAGATCCCTCACCTGGTCTCATCTGTAACATGAGACAAGATCCCTCACCTGATCTCATCCGTAACATGAGACAAGATCCCTCACCTGATCTCATCTGTAACTTGAGACAAGATCCCTCACCTGATCTCATCCGTAACATGAGACAAGATCCCTCACCTGGTCTCATCTGTAACATGAGACAAGATCCCTCACCTGATCTCATCTGTAACATGAGACAAGATCCCTCACCTGATCTCATCTGTAACATGAGACAAGATCCCTCACCTGATCTCATCTGTAACATGAGAAAAGATCCCTCACCTGGTCTCATCTGTAACATGAGACAAGATCCCTCACCTGATCTCATCTGTAACATGAGACAAGATTCCTCACCTGATCTCATCTGTAACATGAGACAAGATCCCTCACCTGGTCTCATCTGTAACATGAGACAAGATCCCTCACCTGATCTCATCTGTAACATGTGACAAGATCCCTCACCTGGTCTCATCTGTAACATGAGACAAGATCCCTCACCTGGTCTCATCTGTAACATGAGACAAGATCCCTCACCTGATCTCATCTGTAACTTGAGACAAGATCCCTCACCTGATCTCATCTGTAACATGAGACAAGATCCCTCACCTGGTCTCATCTGTAACATGAGACAAGATCCCTCACCTGATCTCATCTGTAACATGAGACAAGATCCCTCACCTGATCTCATCCGTAACATGAGACAAGATCCCTCACCTGATCTCATCCGGAACATGAGACAAGACCCCTCACCTGATCTCATCTGTAACATGAGACAAGATCCCTCACCTGATCTCATCTGTAACATGAGACAAGATCCCTCACCTGGTCTCATCTGTAACATGAGACAAGATCCCTCACCTGGTCTCATCTGTAACATGAGACAAGATCCCTCACCTGGTCTCATCTGTAACATGAGACAAGATCCCTCACCTGATCTCATCTGTAACATGAGACAAGATCCCTCACCTGATCTCATCTGTAACATGAGACAAGATCCCTCACCTGATCTCATCTGTAACATGAGAAAAGATCCCTCACCTGGTCTCATCTGTAACATGAGACAAGATCCCTCAACAGATCCCCCTCATCTGTCATGTGACAAAGAGACCCATCACCAGATCTTCTCACCTATAACATGGCACAAGATTGGTCACTAGATCGTCTCACATATAACGCGACACAGGATCCATCACTAGATCTGCTTACGTTTCCTCATCTGTAACCTGATGCAAGATATCTCACTAGATGCCCTAACCTAACATGTTATCCCTTCTCCCATGCAATGCAAGATCTCTCACCTTTAATGTTACACATGATAATTTTTCCAGGTCTCATTTCTTCACCTATAACATGAAACAAGATCCCTCAGAAGATCCCCTTGACTGTCAAATTACAAAAGAACCCTTCCTGAAATGTAACACACGATTCCTCACTAGATCCCCTCAGCTGTAGCATTACACAACATTTTCTTGAAACAGTGATAAATGAGACCCAACTAGTGCAAACCAGGCATGTTACTAAAGCAATCATGGAGGGAGATCTGGAAAACATGGTCTGTCAGACATCACAAAAAAAAAAAAATGGTTTAGGAAATGCTTCCGATTAGTAAGTGTAGCGATAACCCCCCTCTCTGTGATCGGGCTGCTGGTTTTGTTTTGGGTCATGCAAACTACCTCCAAGGCTTCCGTTGTCAGGGTATAGAAAGTCTTTAGAAAAGCCAATGTCCACACAGATGTAAAACCCAACAGTCAGGCTTTATTTACTTTGCTGAGGGAACTTGAGAGGAAAGCAGGAAACGAGAGAAGAACAGGGGAAGGTTCAGGCACGCAGTACTAAAATCACAACGTCGCCACTCAAGCCTGAGTGGGTATTGCTCACCCGGATAGTCCCGTTCAATAGTCCTAGCAGCCGGGATGAAGCACGAATCAACTTTATCTGAGAACTAGGGATACGATCAGGAATCCTCTGCCACAGGATTATCAAAGTCCCGAACCTCCCGGCCAAGCAATAGAGAGAGAACCTTTATGCCAGATCGGCGTATTGCAGGGCTTGTAATAATGGATCCCTCCTTAGGTGAGTTCCAGGCCTCCTCCCGAGACAGCAGTACCGTCGCTGGTCTCCTCTGGGGCAGATCCTCCCCTGGTCTCCTTTCCTAAAAGCAGGCTCCCCGCAGGTAAGTAGCTTGGGATCCTTTCCTAGGGCATAGGCACCAGCCAGCAGAGCTGGGCCTACCAGGCAGTGACGCAGCCTCGGGCCGAAGGTGCCCGGGGCTGGAACACACACACGCACCTTGTGCCATATGGGCCACGAGGCGCACACACTCTCCAGGCCCAGTGGGCCCCCAGGAACAAAAAATTAATGGCGTCTGCCCCTTATGTACCCTCTCCCAGCATGCACAGCGGGTTAACCACGCCCACTGCACGGCTGCTGAGAAAGGACACCCAAGGTGTTGTGATACCCCTGTAGTTCAACCTGGGCTGGTGGTGGCAGTGCCACCTACAGGCGAACAGGGAACACTACTGCCAGGCAGTATCACACCCAGAGCAGAAGCAATTTTGAACAATCAACTGATCTGAGCCCAACTATGGCTCATACATACCCCTAAATTTACACATAGCGTCCCAACCATTTGGGAAGGGCGCTACACAAGTATAATTGTTTCTGCTTTTGCAAATCTTCAGACATTAGCAACTTGTCAGTAAAACTTTCACCAGCCAAAGCACTGGTCCATAACTGCCTGTAGAAATATACTATTCACATTGTCAATCCACTCTGTTCTTCTCTTGGTGAGACGCCACATTATTGAAAGGAGAATGGCATCATCATTTAGTGAGGTCCTGTGTTGTCACATGACACAGAGATAAAACAGTGAGCTGGTACAGAGGTGCGTCTGGCCTTGGGGCAGAGGAGGAGGCCGTTGACAATTTTGTCAGCGTTTCACTGTGAAGCTTTGAATAGTTTTATCATTTCATATAATTGGTAACCTCTGGCTCAGGCTCACCACTGGGCATGGCTCGGCGTGTTAAAAGCCTTCTAATTGCGAGCAGATTGGATTCCAATCATGCAGCAGGTGTCCAGGCTTCTGGCCTTTCTTTCCCGGAGACTGCGATGAAGAAAATCTTAATTCCTTCTCAGCCCCTCTCTGTATATGACCTCATTCCACTCAAATTAATCCACCTCGTTTTCTGCTCATTAATTCTCTCTTCTCATCCACATACGGACACTTGTAAAGAGCCTTCAGGAGAGGTCCTTCAGGACACCACTGACACAAGGACCAAGGTTGTACCTACAGCAACATTGCACAAGCCCCCCCTGTCATCAATGTGGTTACAGACACGGTGATCCCTAATTGAGTGATAATCTAATGGCCAAATCAAAAACTACACTGCCAACTGAGAGTAGAAGAACCGGGAGTCTTGTGTCTGCTCCTCTCCTCCAAACCATAACATGTATAAGTGAGCCAAGCACATGAGTTTCAAGGACTCCCGGTGAAGAAGCTAGGTCCTGGCTTGCAATAATACTGGCAGTGAAAAGTCCAAAAAAACAATCATAGAAGATACTGTATGTGCCACTGCAGTGACCCCCTCAAGGTATACTCTCACTTTATTAAATTGACCCTCACAACAAAAGGTCCAAATGTGTTGTTGTACAATCAATCAGGTCTAGTACACCCTCTGATTGATCTTCCCTGATATAATCCTCAAACCTCAATAACCACACCCAGGCCATGACCTTTATAACAACACAGAAGTGAGTTTTCAAGTGATAAATGCAGTCTTCTGTCTAAATACGTGAGTGGTATTTCATTGATATGATTTTCTGAATAAAAAAATAGTGAGCACTATGCCAGTTTCTATTGTTTTTTGAGCATATAACTTGCCCTGATCTATTCACCCACCACTTGAGCTGCTGATAACGATTAGATATCCAGTGGAATTTATAAGGCTTATCCCTGGGAAGATCAAGCAGAGGGTGTACTGGACCTGATTGATTGTACAACAGCACATTTGGACCTTTGTTGTGAGGGTCAGTATAATATGGTTAGAGCTTACCCTGTGGGGGTCACCACAGGGGAGGTGTTTTTCACTTACACATATCTTCTGCACTTGCACTTCTATGATTGTTTTTTGGACTTTTCACTTGCAGAGACGTAATAACAATTTGGTTTCTTTGCTCAACTTTGTTATTTGCTGATATTTAATAGACATGTGCATTCGTTTTCGTCCAAATTTTAGGTATTTTCGTTATCGTTTTAACAAACGAAAACGAAAGCGCAGAATCTGAAAAAAAGATCCAACATAAACAAATGCTTTATTTTCGTTTTTGTTGCGACAACAGTTCGATATAGATAGGAGATTCGACATGACGCTGACAATAACAATCTGTGTCTATCGAACCTGCGGTCGAATGTGCCTAACCTTAACTCTATTAGTCCAAGATTATTCTACATGGAGAGAAAAGATTCGACATTATAGAGAGAAAAGATTCGACATAGAGAGAAAAGATCGCTGCTGGAATTGGGTGGGGGAAGTAAAATAAAAATAATGATGATGATGAATGTTATTGGCTGATTGTAACCAAAGAGGAGGAGCAGTAAAATAGCTAAAACTAACTTGACAATTCAACATGAACGACGAAGATTTGATAAAGCATCGAAAAACATACAAACGTCAAATCTGTCATTGAAGGCTTATGGTGTCTGTCGAAAGCTCTAAGACTATTCAAAGGAGCAGCTAAACTGTACGACGCCGCAATCGTACATTTCCGGTCAAATGCTCCGCCCATAGGCTATAGAAAAATTCTAATGTTGGTTGACTAGTAATAATAATAAATATAATTATTACTAGTCATACAACATTCGAATTCTACTATAGCTTGTAGGCGGAACATTCGACCGGAAATGTATGATTGCAGCGTCGTACAGTTTCGCTGCTCCGTCGAATCTTCTTTGAACATTCGACAGACACCATAAGCCTTCAATGACAGATTCAACCTTAATTAATTCAGATTTTCGGACGAATGCAATTTCTAACGAAAAACTAAATAAATAAAAACGAATTTCGGGAGTAACTAAATAAATTTATTTTTCGGACGAAAAAATATTTCAGTGTGCACATGTCTAATATTTAATGAGTTTCACACATACTGTATATGTCATTTGTATTGTTTATTTTGTAATAGCAAAGCACATTTATTTTCACATCATTTGAGAGTGGTTTTGTCCACTTTTGCTAGCAGGTTTATTTGTATACAGGTGCACAGGATTCTCTATGTATAACGATACTTGCGGGGCTGCGGCCTCTGTAAAGCCTAATCTAAAGCCAACCTATTTGATGCTCTCCATTGTCCAAAGATCGAAATTTTGTTTTTTACAGGTACTTGTATAGCTCAGTCAATTTACGCAGCGCTTTACATACAGTAGGGAATATAAATATTTGATCCCCTGCAGATTTTCTAAGCATGCCCACTTACAAAGAAATTAATGGTCTATAAGTTTTATCAAAGGTGTATTTTAAATGATAAAAACAGAATATCAACCAAAAATACAGAAAAAACACGATACAAATGTTATACATTGAGTTGCAGATCAGTGAGTAAAATAGGTATTTGATCCCGAAGCAAAATATGACTTAGTACTTGGTGGAGAAACCCTTGTTGGCAAGCACACAAGGGTTTGTTGGCAAGGAGGGGATTTTGGTCCACTCTTCTTTAAAGATCTTCTCCAAATCCTTAAGTTTCTTGGCTGTCGCTTGGTAACTCGAAGTTTCAGCTCCCTTCATACATTTTCTTTAGGATTAAGATCTGGAGATTGGCAAGGCCACTCTATGACCTTAAAGGGTTTGTAAACCCTCATGATTTTTCACCTTAATGCATCCTATGCATTAAGGTAAAAAAATGTCTGACACTGACCGGCCCCCCATCCCCCCTGTTTTACTCACCTGAGCCCTTCGTTCCCTCGGCAGAGACACGCTCTTCCTCTCTGCCTGGGGTTCTCGGCTCTTGATTGGATAGATTGATAGCAGCACAGCCATTGGCTCCTGCTGCTGTCAATCAAATCCAATGACGTGGGTGCCAGGGGGCGGGGCCGAGTTCGGGATTGTGTCTATAGACGCAAATGCTGGACTTGGGAGCGTGCCTCAAGGAAACCCCCTGGGAGAACGCTTCTCCCAGGAGGTTTACTGATGCGGGGGAGGAGCCGCGAGTGCCGCCGGGGGACCCCAGAAGAGGAGGATCGGGGCCACACTGCAAAACGAACTGCACAGTGGAGGTAAGTATGATATGTTTGTTATTTAAAAAAAAAAAAAAAAAACAAAGGTTTAGTGTCACTTTAATGTGCTTCTTCTTGAGCCACTCCTTTGTTGCCTTGGCGGTGTGTTTTGGGTCATTGTCATGCTGGAAGACCCATCCATAACCCATCTTCAGTGTTCTGGCTGAGGGAAAAAGGTTCTTATCCAAGATTTTACAATACTTGGCCCCGGCCGTTGGCCCCTCCAATGCAGCAAAGTCGACCTGTACCTTTAGCAAAGAAACAGCCCCAATGCATAATGTTTCCACCTTCGTGCTTGACTGTAGGGATGGTGCTCTTAGGGTCATAGTCAGCATTTTTCTTCCTCCAAACAAGGCGAGTCTAGTTAATGCCAAAAAGCTCAATTTTGTTCTCATCTGACCACAGCACTGTCTCCCAATACTCATTAAGATGTTCATTGGCAAACTTCAGACGAGCCTGTACATGTGCCTTCTTGAGGAGGGGGACCTTGCGGGTGCTGCAGGATTTCAATCCATTGTAACATATTGAGATCATGCCTTGAGATCATTCACAAGCTCCACCCGTGTAGTTCTGGGCTGATCCCTCACTTTTCCCATGATCATCCCTCACCCCATGAGGCAGAATTATGTCATGGAGCTCTAGACCGAGGGCGATTGATGGTTATTTTGTATTTCCTCCATTTACAAATAATCGCTCTAACAGTTTTCTCCTTCTCACCAAGCTTCTTGCTGATGGTCTTGTAGCCCATTCCAGCCTTGTACAGGGCTACAATCTTATTCCCGATGTCCTTTTGACAGCTCTTTGGTCTTGCCCATGATGGTGGATTTGAATAGAAGAAAGAGATTCTGTGGACAGGTGTCTTTTATACACATAATGAGTTCCCGTTAAGAGAACCTTCTTAAATTGACAGGACTAATATGTGCACCACATGAGCACCTACTGTAGCCAGTTTATGGGAGCCAGAATCATTGTTGGTTGGTAGGGGATCAAATACTTATTTTACTCACTGAACTGCAACTCAATTTATAACATTTGTATCATGTGTTTTTTCTGAATTTTTGGTTGGTATTCTGACTATAATTTAAAATGCACCTATGGCAAAAATTATAGACCCTTCATTTCTTTTTAACTTACAAAATTTCCAGGGGATTAAATAATTATTTACCTCACTGTATATATTATACATTCACAATTTTATGGTCCAGTTTATTGAGGCCCCAACTAGGAATGATGCTCTGTTGGACCTGGTAATCTCAAACCATGCAGAGCTTATTACTAATGTTCAAATAAAGGAACACCTGGGTAGCAGTGACCATAACATGATTTCATTTGATGTTAGTTGTAAGCAATACGGGAAAGATAAAAACACTTAATTTCAAGAGAGCAAATTTTCCAAGGATGAGAGCTGCTCTCCAGGACTTAGACTGGGAGAGAATATTGGCATCAATGGGCACAGGACAGAAATGGGAATTCTTCAAAAATACTGTTTGTGAACTCACTGCAAAGTATATTCCCACGGGCAATAAGTTTAAAAGGCTAAAAATAAAACCTATGTGGCTCACGACCAAGGTTAAAAAAAGCTATAAACTATAAGAAAAGAGCTTTTAAAAAATATAAAAATGAAGGAACACTAGTGTCATTTAAATGTTACAAAGAATATAACAGAATATGTAAAAAGAAAATCAAGGATGCAAAAATTCAAAACGAAAGACAGATTGCAAAAGATAGTAGGACAAACCCCCAAAAAAATCTTCAAATATAATAATAGTAAAAAGGTTAATTCTGAGCATGTAGGCCCTTTACAAAATAATCTAGAGTGGGTGACTGGGGACAAAGAGAAGGCTAATTTATTAAATACTTTCTTCAGCTCTGTGTATACAAAGGAGCATGGGGGAGCTCATGTCCATAATGGGGGTGGTAGTGACACAGCCCCAAATCCACAATGGCTCAAAAGGGATATGGTCCAGAAATATTTAGACAGAATAAAGGTGGATAAAGCACCTGGACCAGATGGCATACACCCACGGATCCTAAAAGAATTGAGCTCTGTAATTTCAAAGCCATTGTATCTAATTTTAAGGGACTCATTAATGACAGGAATAGTACCACTGGGTTGGCGCAGGGCCAATGTGGTGCCTATATTTAAATGGGAACAAAGTCTTTACCAAGTAACTATAGACCTGTTAGTTTAACTTCTATAGTTGGGAAGATACTGGAGAGATTAATAAAAGACCAAGAAAAAATATATTTTAAAGCAACAGAGAGCATGAATTCACGAAAGACAGAAGTCAGACAAACCTGATTTCTTTTTATGAAGAGGTAAGTAAGACCTTGGACAGAGGGGTGGCGGTGGACGTGGTATACTTGGATTTTGCAAAAGTGTTCTATACAGTTCCCCACACACGGCTCATGTGTAAGGTAAAGTCTACAGGCTTGGAATTATCAGTTTGTAAATGGATAGAAAACTGGCTAAAAGACCATTCAGAGTAAGAATCATTAACCCCTACTCTCTGAATTCTGTCTAAGGTTATCAGTGGTGTACCCCAAGGTTCAGTGCTGGGACACTTACTTTTTAATATCTTTATAAATGATATAGGGTCTGGGATCAAAAGTAAAATTTCTGTCTTTGCAGATGACACCAAGCTATGCAGTGGAATAACGTCCTTACAGGATGTCTCCAATTTACAAACCGACCTCAATGCTCTGTCTAATTGGGCGACTATGTGGCAGATGAGGTTTAATGTTGATGAATGTAAAGTTATGCACATGGGGGGCTAAGAATATGAATGCATCATACATACTAGGGGGAGTACAACTGGGGGGATCCGTAGTGGAGAAGGATCTGGGAGTTTTGGTAGATCATAAGCTTAATAATGGCATGCAATGCCAAGCTGCGGTTTCCAAAGCGAGCAAAGTCCTTTCTTGTATTAAGAGAGGTATGGACTCCAGAGAGAGAGCTATCATTTTGCCCCTGTACAAATCATTAGTAAGACCTCCTCTGGAATATGCAGTTCAGTTTTGGGCACCAGTTCTCAAAAAGGATATCGGGGAACTGGAGAAAGTGCAGAGAAGTGCAACCAAACTGATAAGAGGCATGGAGGAGCTCAGCTATGAGGAAAGATTAGAGGAACTGACTTTATTCACTCTTGAGAAGAGATTAAGGGGGGATATGATCAACATGTACAAATATATAAGGGGTCCATATAGTGAACTTGGTGTTGAGTTATTCACTTTACGGTCAACACAAAAGACAAGGGGGCACTCTTTACGTCTAGAGGAAAAGAGATTTAATCTCCAAATACGGAAAGGTTTCTTCACAGTAAGAGCTGTGAAAATGTGGAATAGACTCCCTGCAGAGGTGGTTCTGGCCACCTCAGTAGTTTGCTTTAAGAAAGGCCTGGATTCTTTCCTAAATATACATAATATAACTGGGTACTGACATTTATAGGTAAAGTTGATCCGGGGAAAATCTGATTGCCTCTCGGGGGATCAGGAAGGAATTTTTTCCCCTGCTGTAGAAAATTGGATCATGCTCTGCTGGGGTTTTTTGCCTTCCTCTGGATCAACTTTGGGTATAGAATTAGGTATATGGGATTGTATGATAATATATATATATATATATATATATATATATATATATATTTTTTTTTTATGGTTGAACTGGATGGACTTGAACTATGTAACATCAGTCCCTGCCCTCAAGGAGCTTGCACTCTAAGATCCCCAACTCACATTCATACATATATTAGGGACAATGTAGACAGGATCCAATTATTTTAACAGCATGTCTTTGGAGTGTGCAGGGGAAACTGAGGAAACCCAATATTCATATAACTCACGGATTGGCTGAATAGGTGTGGCCAACACTCTTTGACTGGGAGCCCTGTTTGGGTGCTGGAGGCAGCCCAGAGCTGCTGATAGGCCAGTATTACATGGGCTTCAGCAACAATTTAAGTATATAAAATAGATTAGCTATAAGATTCCTATAGAACTTACAGGAGGGTCTCACCCCGGGGGTGCGGGGAGCCTTCTCGGCTGGTAGAGCACACTGACTACTGCTAGCAGGATTAGCCACCGGCAGTAATCGAATATAAAAAATCCAACACCTGGATGTACCTAAGTCAATCCATGGATCGTCTTGGGTACAATCAGCCTGCCCATACATGGATAGAATCTTGGCCGGTCCCTGCTAAACCGGCTGAATTTCAATCCATGTATGGCCATACAATATACCATTTTCTTGTAAATTGTCCTTTAGATTTACCAAAAACCTTATAATATGAGGTCAAACCTAAACAACACTTTCAATTTGTATCCAATCAGGCAAGTCCTTGCACTACATGGTTGAAGGTAAATCTAAAAGGAAATTGTATAGAAAATGTAAAAGAAAATTGTATAATGTATGGCCAGCCTTGGGTTCTTTATGCTGACTGGCTACATGACCTACAGGGGAATATTTGGGTTTGCTTGCTGTATTGCCCTGGCCATGTTCACCCCCTTTGAGCAGGTAACACTTTTTTCTTTTCAAAGATGATTACAAAGTACACATAGAAATGTTATCACACATTGCAACATCATTTACATTTGTGTATACTTAATAATAATAATATGTAGAACGCAGGTGACATGCTGGGCTGTTGCAATCATATCTGCCTGTGTCACTCTCATTATAATGGAGTACTTCCAGTAACTACTCAAGATACTTGTATGTGTGTACAGGAGAGGAATGGTTAATGAAGCTGCATCTGTATATAATATACATGACAATCAGTGACACATTTACCAGCTCAATAGCCTGTAAAAGCTCTTTAACAGCTGAACACAAGTAAATTGTGTTACAAAGGTGCCCCGTGGGGCCGCGCTGGCCTCATTCACACGCGGGATGTGTTTTCTAACTGCTTTCCCTTCAATCTGCTCCACGAGGACCTTCTGCATTAAACAAGTCCTAACTCGCCTGCAGAGCAGCAGTTTAATCCTTGCTGCGCAATCCCCTGTGGCATCACTCGCAGTACGGCCCTGCAAGGTGTAATCTGCGTGTAAAGCAGCACAGCTGTGAGGAATCGGCCTGTGCCCATGTGTGGCGTAACAGAAATAAAACTTTATGTTTGATGTATTCATCCCCCCCAAATGTTGATTACTGCTGCAGAGATGGGGTGTAGATCACGTGACCACAGGTAAGCCGTGTGTCCAAGTTTAGAATACAAAATCTAACAACTACTCCAAACAACTATTAACATTTTCTCAGAATTCTTTGTCATTAATGCTCTGTAAATACATCTCTCTCAATCAGAAGATAACCTGGGACATTTAATTTAAATAACGCACGTGCCACAAAGTGCAGATACCAGCTAATCAAAATCAGGGGCCCCTGACTAGCAGGAGGCCGAAACAGGAAAAATACAGAACCTCTCTGATTTTTGAGGGCAGGTGGCGCTGTTGAGGAACACCTGATCTAAGAAAATTGGACTCTAATGATCTCCTGAGATCTTCCATATGTTTACTGAAGAAGTAAGGTGCTGTACTCTGATGTAGGTGAGTATTCCAATGTCATGTGGAAGAGGACAGGGAGTGTAGTGTCTCAGTGTGATGTTTGCGCAAAAAGGTTTTCTGGATTCAATACTAAGTGGAGTGATGCTTTAAAAGTGTTTGAATCCATGAAAAGGAGGGGATGTGATAGAGCCCAGCTGGCACTCACGGCTGGGTAGAGAAGCCTGGGACTTGGAGAAGCACTTGAGATGTGTAAGTGACAGTCCAGAAAAATTAGGATTGTTGGTTTACCTGTAAAATTATTTTCTAGGAATATATCACAGGACACAGGGCACTACATATTCATTATTACTTAGGTTATGCTGCCACCTTCAGGTGAATGGACACTGGCCATTAAAGGCCAGAATTCTTCACCTATGCATAACCCCTCCCAGCTCCGCTAAGCCTCTCTGTGTCCTGTGATTTACTCTAAGAAAAGGGTTTTACAGGTAAACCAAAAAACTTGATTTTCTAATCATACATCACAGGACACCAGAACTCTTTTTTTTTACTTCAATATTTTTATTGAAGTTTCAGTTCTTTAAACAAAGATCACAAACGATATTCATACAGCATCATAAACACAGTGAATGAGCAATTCACGTTGATGAGTAATAATTCAAACATTGAAAGGCAAGATAAACAATACAAGGTAACAATACATATACCAATACAAGGTATGCCTTTATGGAGGATGATAATATCGAGTATGAGTATGAGTCAAGGTGCCATCTCTTCGATGGTCGTGATACTGACAGTAGATCATAGATCGAACTCTCCTTGGACACCCCCTAGGGGATCACACTGAGGACACCAGAACTCTTAAAGTAAAACTTTTTTCTTCATTTTGGATAGAGCAGGGGAGGGTTAACCCCCGGCAGATTTATTTTCATAAACTGTGTCCCATTGCAGAGATTTCCCTTCACTTCCTGTTCCATAGCCAAACAGGAAGTGAGAGGAAAACTCTGCAAATAAAGGGAATTTTTTGGGGAGGACCCCCAGGTCACCAGAACTAGTGTCCCCATTCGAAGATTTCCCCTCTATTACTTTTATGGGGACAACCCAACATTTGGGATTCTCTTTTACTTTTACTTTTAATGATAATGGTAAACAGGACAAATAGAGAGGGTGAATCTCCTTAACGGGGTAAAGACAGCAATAACAACAGGTGTCCTAATCCCTCTCCCCTCTATCCAAAACCAAAAAAAAAGTTTTGCCTTTAGTTATACTTTATTGTTCATTACTACTTGTCATCACTACTTGAATGCACCAAAGCACTAAACATGAGGGGTAGGCAACACATCATGAAAGCCCAAAACAGAGTAGAAGAAAAACACTACTACAGAGCTGCCTGCAATATCTTTTGCCAAAACTGGCATCCGCATCGGCGTGAACATCTACCTGCTAGAACTTAGTAAACATGGGAAGAGAAAACCAGCTGGCAGCCTTAAAAACTTAAACAGCAAAAGCTTAATGCTGAATCATGCAGGAAGCACTGATACTCCTGGTGGAATGGGCCCTGATAGGGAAAGGAGGGAGCTTACCTAACCAGAACACCTTAAAATGGTGAATCAAGAAGACGCCTGACCCTTCCAAGGGTCCTCATGTAGAACAAACAGGGATTCAGACTGTTGAAACAAAGCCATAGACTTCAGATAAATTCAAACAAGTTAAACATCCAAAGAGTGGAGCACCTTTCTTTAAAGTGATTCTAAAGGAATAAAAAAAAAAAAAACATGTCATACTTACCTGCTCTGTGCAATGGTTTTGCATAAAGAAGACCCGATCCTCCTCTTCTAGGGTCCCCCACTAATGCTCCTGGCTCCCCCCCCCCAAGTGCCCCTATAGCAATTCACTTGCTGGGCACTCACAGGCTCTGTCTGTCCATTGACACACAGAGCAAGGCTAAGCTTTGCCCCGCTCTTTTCTCACTGGCTGTGACTGACAGCAGCAGGAGGCTGCTACCTTGATCTCCAGTGAGAAGAGAAAGACCTGAGAGAGAAGCTGCTTCTTGGGCACAGTGCTGGATTGAGATCGGGAGTACGTATAAGGGGGGTAGCTGCACACAGAAGGATTTTTCCCATAATGCAGAGAATGCATTAAGGTAAAAAAAAACTTTTACCTTTCGAACCACTTCAAAATGCTAAGGACTAGGACATACAAATGGCAACACAATGTCCTTATTCAGGTGGAACAAAGAAACCACCTTAGGTAAAGAAAAAGGACAGAGGCCTCAATACCACCTTATTCTGGTGAAGAATCGGGAAAAGTTATTTGCAGGAAAGCACAGACAACCCAAAGACCCTGCAAGCCAAAGTAATGGCATCCAAAATTACAACCTAGTGCATAAGGAGTGACAAGGGAATCTCTCAGAGAGGTTGTTCAAAAGGAGACGTCTACAAAACAAGTAAAGGTCCCACAAGACCATGTCCCATCTAAGAGAGCCCATAGCTTGTCAGCCAAGTAATTTACAATTTTTGCATACTACATTTTTCTTGGCAAAGCAGGTATGATAAGAATGCCCTTTGTCTTTATCCTGCACAACAGGTGAGATAGAAACTGCAGTGGAGGAAAGGCAAAGATCAGGGAAAACTGATCCCAAGGAGTTACTAGGGCATCCAGCGCAAATGCTTAAGGATCCCTGGTCTGGGATACAAACCTCTCAAGTTTGTTGTTGAATCTGAGTGCTAAGAGATCCACATATGGCATCATCTTCCACAGAATATTATAATTATGGATGTCAATTTACAGTTTTTTGATCATTATACCCAGTGAAAGTTACATATACAACATTGCTGTTTTAAAGATAATTCATACTGTGGGTATCACCCATAACATCAATATATGTGTTAGGGTTGAAATATATGTACCCATGTTTATGTCCACATGGACCTCTGATACACACATGAACACACAATCAAACTATTTTTAGAATACCATTGTTTTTAATATAATTAACTATTTGTAAGATAATTATTTATCTACCAAATATTATTATCCATAACAATCCAGATATCTAAGTGGTACATCTGGATAAAAGTTTATTTACACATACATTTTTTGCTTCTGATGTTTTGA
Source organism: Rana muscosa (assembly GCA_029206835.1). NCBI lineage: Eukaryota > Metazoa > Chordata > Amphibia > Anura > Ranidae > Rana > Rana muscosa. The sequence continues at coordinate 260,390,713 of CM055123.1, read as the reverse complement.
TTCATGTTTTATTTTATGTCTCATTGTTGATTGATCTGGTACCTCATTGATTATGTGATATATGCATATTTTTTGCCATTTTATAGAACATTTCCCATTTGTTGCTTTGTATGCATGCCTTTATGTCGGTAGAGCCGTTGGCCCTTGTAGTTCCACGGCTGCGGCTCCACATTCCCCCTCCTCTATACAAAACCATTCACTGCAATACCACACTAGGCCTTTAAAAGGAGCAGGAAGCTTTGAGCGTGCACCCTGATCTTCCCAGCCATCTCCGCCTCCCCTGGTGACGTCACATCCGCCGATGCATTCCATGCTGGTCGTCGTGGACTTCCTGGTTCCATACAGGGCATACATCCCTCTTCCTACAATCCCCAGAGGTCCGGACCCCAGACAGCTACTGCAGGATTGAGACACATGGCAGACACTGCACTATACGATAAGCGTTTTTTTTTACTTGATTCTTGTGAGTGTTTTTAACCATTGGCAATAAATCGTATTATTTAATGCTGCTCTTAGGTGCTGCTTCCCCCTTTCTTCTCATTTTTCCTCTACAGACAAATCTCTGCAAACACCATTGGGTGAAGGGTCCACTCCCCCGAATTCAGCTGCAGGCAGATGAGAAGGATTCAGCTGCAGGCAGATGAGAAGGTCACGGGAGAGAAGGCTGAAGCATGAAGTTCTGTTCAATACAACATCAGGTCTGTTTTTTGCTGAGCAGTGTGACTTCTTGTCCCTCCTTTATGGCTGATGTTTGCCATGGTATTTTCTGACTGCACCCTGATGGGCAGACCCTGAAGACAGATATACCAATATTGAAGAACCAGCTGAAATCGCCCAACGTTCCAGGATGTTCAATTTTCTGGGCATCTAGCATCTGCGTGACAATACACCATTCCAGACTTGGTCTTGGGAGTCTGATGCATTGGCAGATCAAGTTCTCCTGACAGTTGTTGCATAATGACAGGATGCTGAGTTGAAGAGCTCTGGGGTGAAACTGGGAATAAGGGACAACATCAAAGACAGCTACCATCTTCCCCAGCACCCTCAAATTGAGGAACTTTCCAACAACTTCAAAGACTCCACCTGAGATCGAAGAGGGACATTTCTTCTATGTAAGCAGTATCTTCATCTCAAGGACTAAGCCTCAGTCTAGATGTTGTGAAAGAACCAAGGCCAACAAAGGTTCAGAACCCAACTGGATCTTTACCATCTGCTGGACATTTGACATCAGCTTCTGTGCCGATTGCTCTCTGAAAAGCAGGGCATCCAGGCACCACACAATGTCTTCAACATCCACAGAACTGGAGCCAACACATTGCTAAAAAATCTGGGACTAACAAAGTGGCCATCCTTTACTGCAAAAAGCAGAAGCTGTTGATGAGGCAGAAAATAAGGATGTGCAGGTAAGCATCCTTGATATCCACTGTTGTCAGGAAGTCCCCTTGATGAAGCAAAGTAATCACTGACCAGGAGGCTTTCAGCTTGAACTTCTGTACTTTCAAGAACTTCTTGACACCCTCGTGGTTTAAAATAGGGCAGACATCCCCGCTTAGCTTGAGAAACGTAAACAGGTTAGAATAGAAGGTTAGAATAGAAGCTGTGCCGTAAGACCTATCCCAGCCGGTACAGGAAAGATGCCTTTCCAGAGCCGCTCTTTTTTATGGTTCTAAAGATACTCTTGATTGTATAGAACATGGAGGGGGAAAGCAGCAAAACTCCAGCTTGTAGCCTCTGGACACGACACTGCAGACTGAGTTGTCTGAGACTTTCTCAGTCCAGATGCACGCAAAGGCTAATAGACGTCCCTCCACTCCTGTGACTGAGGATGTCCCTTTACTGTAAAGAGGACTTGGCTCTGGACACTGAGGACTTAGGGGTCCAGTTCTTCCTACAAACTTGGGATGTAGTTTTTGCTTAGAGCCCAAGGTTTGTTGCGAATAAAAGGAACTCTTGGATTCTGAAGGCATCACCTGTTTCAGAACTGTCACCTCCACCTACTTCTCTTGGGGAAAGTGCATGCATTTCCCCACAGTTACTTTCTACATGCAGTCATTCAAGAACGGTCCTAACAAGTGGGCAGCCTCCAGATTAGTCATTGAATAAAAACAAACTCACAAAACAGTGAACAGACGCCAAGGCCAGTGATAACATATACTAGTCCTGGGGTACTCTCAAGGACCTAAAAAAATAATATATATATATATATATATATATATATATATATATATATATATATATATAATAAAAATGAAAAAAGAAAAGGGAGGAGGGAACTATCCCATAAGCCTCTGTTGGATTAATCAATCGAATTCCAGGTGTTTGAAAGTGAAGACAATTTATTCAAATGCACCGGTACATTTTGTGTGAAGCTTATAAGGTGAAAGTCATAGCAAGAGTGAGAGCGAGCCCAGTAGCCCCCATCCCACTCATCCTTACAGTGAAACCACGATAACACTTATTATTGGCTAATTTGCTAAGGAAGATCTGCCTGTACCTGGCACAGCTTGGCACGTTTATTCCCAAGCAGAGCTTCCTGTACAATCTGTTGTATATTACGTATGGGGTTAGAACAAAGGATCAAGTTAAAACAACATGTGCTCGGGAACCATCTTAAAAAATCAATGTCATCTTCCATAGACACAAACAAAACTTTTCTAACAGCCTCCTGATGTGCAAGAGGGCTTTACCCCCACCCAGAGGCCAGAAAGCTATAACTTCAAGAATAAGAAATAGGGGTGGAAACATTGACCCCAAAAATGTGGCCAGAGAGCGATTGACAGACTCCGCGCACTTGCACTCGGCAGTAAATAACCAAATAAAGAAAACAAACAGAAGAAAGAAAGAAAAAAGAAACAAAGAAACAAGAGGGAGAGCAAGAGTAGAAAACCAAGAAAAAAGAAATCATGAAGAAGAAAGTAAGCCCCGCCCCAAGCCCAGCACCGATGGGCTCGGCAGAATTTCCTATAGGTCCAAAAAGCGGAAAGCGAGCTTGTCGCTGGAAACTGATCCAACCAGGGTTGCCAAATCTTAAATGTGAAATGCATCCGCGAGTATCACCATAAGCTTCTCGTTCGTCAATGTACCATGCACCTGTTGCTTCACCTCCTCAAAAGCGAGGAGAGGTGTTTTCCACACCTTTGCAGTGGTTTGTTTAGTAGCCATAAATTGTGTGCTGGCAAGACACGTTCTCATTTCGTTAACTCCAAGATAGGCTTATAAAGTAGAGCTTCACACAGGTCCTTACGTGTATTAGAATGAAAGAGCGTATTGACCAAAGCATACAACTGAATGCACAGCCTTTTAGCTTTGGGGCATGTCCACCATACGTGCTTCATCTTGCCCAGATCAGAACAGCCCCGAAAACACAACGCTTGGTACGTAGGAAGGTATTTTGCCATTCTCACGGGGGTGTAATAAAATTTAGACATCACTTTGAACAGATTCTCTAGGGCTATGACGTTATGGGAAGATTGAAAAAGGGGCTCTCAAATCTTGGTCCAGTCCTTAGGGGATTAAAGGGCACCAAAATCTGCCTCCTGCCATGCACAGTAGGAGGGGGCTGAAGTGTTAGAGGCTCCCAAGATAGAAGAATAAAGTAACAAAACTAGGCCTTGAGTAGTCGGATGAGTACAGCAGCTGACTTTGAATGCAGTCATAGGTCAGGAAGTCTCATAATTTCTAACCAGGGAGTCTAGGAAATGGCAAATTTGGATATAGCGATATCACTCTCGGTCAGTAGCCTCTAAAGTCTCCTGAAGCTGCTGACAGGTGTATACACCTCTAGTCCTGAGAAAAGAACAGATCGTTGTCAGGCCTTTAGAGTGCCACCACTGAAAGCTGTGGAGGTCATCCAACCCTCGAGGACACCATGGGCAGTTGAAGACTTCCAGAAGAGGTAAGTGAGGTGAAAGTAGCCCTGCAGAAACTAGTCCCATATTACGAATAAATGAGACAAAATGGGGTTTAAAGGCTTAGGAGGAAATTGAGCTGGCAGCCATAAAAGTGACAATAACGGGACAGGGTCCTCTGGATACAATTCTTGCAGAGAAGTTCCGCTAACCAACACTTGAGCCAAGGGATCCTTCTCATGTGGACAGACATAATGCCCACTTAGGAAAGTTGGCATATTGAGTCTTTCAAGTTATCCAATGAGAAACTCAATTCTCAAAAATAACTTAGAAACAAGCAATTGGGCTTCACACAATAATGAAAAATAGGGGCATTTATTACAAGGCATAAAGAGAAAAAAGGGTGGAAAATACAGGCATTTACATGATCATCACTAGAGTTTATTAGGGGTAGCATGTGGGTTGAAGAGATCCAAGGTCTCCAAGTCTTGTCAAATTGTTTCACATTTCTCTAAGTTTATATGTTAGGTTATAATGGGGCAAATTAGTGTTAGTTAAGCCGTTCGGCATAGGAAAGAGGTATAGTCTGTTTCCACCTAAGGTGGATAAGTTTCTTAGAATGAAAGAGTCTAAAAAGTTTCTTAGTGAGCGTACAGAGCGACTGAACCTTCAATAAGCCAAGCAGACATTGTGGGCTTATATATATTGATTGGGGACTGCTGACTGGCACTCCATAAATACAGTATACACAGACCAAAAATTACAAATGCAGCCACAGGACCACATTGTACGGAAGTAATCTGCTATAGTTCCACAGCTTTGAAGCATAGGGCAGTAGACTTAAGGTTAAAAATTATGTAGCGATACCCCCATAGGAGCTGCTGGTTTAATTATGGGCCTGCCGTTACCCTACTGTTCCATACGCTCGTCTCAGGGGTTCTCCGTGAAGAGTTGTCCTGAAGAAAGTTCGCACCAACACAAAGTCTCTTTCAAGGGGTTTTATTGATTAAAGTTCCAACAGAGGGGGTTGAAGGGATGGGGAGGACGCAGGAGCCTTAATTGCGGATCACAGGTATTTTCTTAGGTCCAGAGGAACAACTGTCCCCATGCTGGACTCAGCAACCACCGGATAGGCCCACCCTCTCGGGCCTAGCAACCGGTGCGTAGCTTCATCACAGATAGTCTCTGCCACAGACTTGTGAAAGTAGATTTTGTTCAATAGTCTCTGCCACAGACTTGTGCAACCCCTCACTGGGTTACCTTCTGATGAAAAAGAACACAGCTCTCAGTGCCAGGATCTTTCAGCCGTTCCGGCAGCACTGTGAGGTAAATTTCGATCCGGATACATCCTCCAATTGAGTCCTCAATTGCTCGGTCCCTTCTCGCAGGCAAGGCGACACAGGATCATCCCTGGATCAGTAGGCCCCAGCGACTTCTGGGCCTACATCTCAGTAACGGAGCCTCCGGCCAACGTGGCCCCGAGGCGGAAACTGCCAACACATCCCTGAGGCCAGAAAGGCCCTCAGGTTGGGATTCGGGTGGCGCCCACCACCCGCAAACGAACCCCAAAAAATGGTGTCTGTCCCTTAAGTACCCTCTCCCAGAATGCACAGCGGGTTGACCACACCCCCTGGGCTGCTTCTGGGAAAGAGATACCCAATGCATCCAGCCTGTTGCCTTTCCAACCCTGACCAGTGGTGACAGAGACACCCACCGTCAGGGGGGGAAATCATGCAACCAGCTGAACTGAAACAGAGATATAGTTTGAATACAATCCTTCTGAGCCAAACTATTGCTCAGAAAACTATAATTTTAACACATAGCGCCCACTCATTGGGAGCAGGGCGCTACACTTATAAAGCCTAGCTGGTATATAGTAGACTTTATGGAGCAGTCTGAGTTGCATTACTCTATCTCTCAACAAATTACATACAGATCTTCAAATTCAGAGTGATTATACTGATCGTCGGGTGGGGATATGGTTTCCCAGCTCTGGAGGCTGATTTAGTAGCCTGACCTGTCAAACATGAGGTTTTCATACATTTATGACAGTTGTACCAACATGAAGAATCCCCCAGACTGCATCTCAAAATAATGATACAGTAGATTATTACCTGGTTGTACCCTGCGTGTCTCTCCTCCAGACTCTCTCTCTGCTGACTTAGCAGTGACAGCTCTTGTGTCAGTTCCTCCAGGGTGGTCAGGAAGCATTGTGTCTGAGAAAGAAACACAGCTCACATCACCTACATGGAAATTCACTATACAAGGAAGAGAATATACATTGTTGTGTGGCAGCACAGAGTAGACAGACAGATCGGCCTAATACATAAGTTACATAGATTGGGTTCTGCTCGGTCAAGCAAAAACCATTTGCAGAGCACAGTAACCCAATTGTAACCAATCAGCTTTATTGTTCTGCCATCGGTCATAGTAAATGGCTGCTAAAGAGCGGGCTATGGATATTGCTGTTTATATAGTACCTCTTCATCCAGCTGTGGTTGAGATCCTCCGTTTCCTGATTTGCTACTTTGTCTTTCTAAAAAGGCATCAAAGTCTGCAGGAAAAAAAAAAAAAAAATGGGTCTGGATCGGAAAGTACAACCCCAATTCCCAAAAAGTTGGGATGCTGTGTAAAATCTACATAAATACAGAATGCAATGATTTGCAAATCTCATAAACCCATATTCTATTCACAATAGAAAACATATCAAACGTTTAAACTTAGAAAATGCACCATTTTAAGAAAAAATAAGGTAGTTTTGAAATTGATGGCAGCAACACTTCTCTAAAAAAGTTGGGACAGGGCAACAAAAAAGATGGTAAAGTAACTAGTACTAACAAACAAGAGCTGGAAGAACATTTTGCAACTAATTAAGTTAATTGGCAACAGGTCAGTAACATGATTGGGTGTAAAAAAGCTTCTTAGAGAGTCGGAGTGTCTCAGAAGTAAAGATGGGCAGAGGTTCACCAATCTGTGAAATTCTGCATCTAAAAATTGTTGAACAATTGCAGAATAATGCTCCTCAACTTAAAATTGCAAAGACTATAAATATATCATCATCTAGTTCATAACATTGTTAAAAAATTCTGAGACTTCTGGAGAAATCTCTGTGCACAAGGGACAGGGCCGAAATGCAATATTGGTTGCCTGTGATCTTCAGGCCCTCAGACGGCGCTGCATTAAAAATAGACATGATTCTGTGTAAAGTGATTTCAAAGGCAGAAAATTTCTGACCTTAATGAATTCAATGCATTAAGGAAAAAAATCTTGTGCAGCTCCCCCTTCCCTGCCCCACCCTCATACTTTCCTGGGCAAAATCGCAATCCAGTGCTGTGTGGCTGTCTCCCTCCTCACAGGGCAGATTGATAGCAGCCATAGGCTCCTTCTGCCGTCAATCAAATACTGTGATGAGGAAGCAGGCGGTGGTGCCGAACTTCTCTGTCTATGGACACAGGCACAACAGCTCTGGATTATGCCTGCAGGTGTGCCACAATAGGAAGCTAGGAGGCTTCCTATCATGGCACACTAAAAAGAGGAAGAACCAGGAGCGCCGGCGGGGGACTCTAGAAGAGGAGGATCGGGGATGCTCTGTGCAAAGGTTTTAAATAAAGAGGCTAGTGGTCTCTGAAATATCAAAAGCGCCAATATTTGACCGTTTATGGTACTCAAGGTCATAAGTTGATCCAAACCTGATTTCAGAATGTTTAGGGTTTTTCCCAAGGATTATTTCCTGGGGTAACATTTTCTTTCCTTGCATCAAGCAAAATACGTTTTTCACATGAAATTGTATACCTTGTAGGAGGTAGACTTCCTACATTTTTACAGCATAGAAAGTACTGAATCAGAGAGACCCCTGTTTCTCAAGACCTGGGCTTCAACAGTCATGCCCTAAATCCAGTGACCGTTAAACAGGGCAGTAAACTGGTCCTTGGGTGTCTGCCAGAAGTTTGATTAAGGTCGAAAATCCACATCCAATTCGGCCAATGTTGATCTTTGAAGATCACTGGAATTCTCTCTATCTTGTGGAGAAGATGAAGATGGAGCTTCTGGGAAAAAAGGTGTAGATCAGGCTGTCCTGATCCCATGGATTCACCAGAGCATCCACTGATTCTGCTAGAAGATCTCTGCATCTGGTCTGGAGATAAACCTGTTGAGTTTGTTGTTAAACTTGAATGCCAGAAAGTCCCCGACCGGCATCCACCGCCTGCGACATAGGTCCAAAAAGATTTCCAGATACAGGGACCACTCTTTCTGATCCAGTCTGCTGAGGGAGACTGCCTGCGTTCAGTCTACATCTGGGATGTAGGCTAGAACTCTTTCTACCTTTCTTGCCACAGGAAGACTTCTAGTTCCTCCCTGATGGGTGATTTATTCCTTTGCTGTGGCATTGTCCAACTGGATCCTGCTCAAATAATTCTCCAGTCACGGTGACCAGCATCGGAGAGACAACCAAATTCCCTTGAGCTCCAGAATGTTCAAAGAGGCAAAATTCTTTGTTGACCTAGTTCACTGCACTGACACAGTGTCCTGGACTCATCCCCATCCCTTGCAGGTCCAGATGTATAGGAGCTATACATATGGTCTGTAAGGATAGAAGCTGGATCCTTAGTCATAAAATGAGTCCATTCTCCTAAGGTTTGACAAATTGACATCACTGCTGTTGCAGGGCTAGACTAGTCAGTGGAAACAACAAGTTGGAAAAGGCTTCCAGATGTTTGTTTGTGGGATCCCTAAAAACTAGCACATCCTCAATAGGTACAGTTAGTGATTTATTAAGATGGGATAAAGCCAGATCCATGGTGGACCATTTCTTAATGCGGTAGTAAAATAAGCCCCTGCAGTGTTGTGCCATAATGTGCTAGTATACACCACATACTAGCTTATTATAAACAGACTTGCCTGTCAAACAGAGCCCTCCAGTGCTGCGCTGTCATCGATCATGCTGGTCCTTCCATCTTCGCCCTGTCTTCCTCACTGGTTCTGTCTTTTTGGCCCCTTGAATGGCTGGGCCACGATGACATCACTCCCACACATGCACACGGGAGTCACATCACCACGGTACACAGCGGGTGCCATAAATATGGTCTGATCCACGCATGTGTGGCTAAGATCACATTACCGCTGACAGATAGGGGGAGACAATTTCGACAGAAGAGACCACCAGGGTCTCTTCTGTTATAAAAACCCTGCCTGTCAGCAGAAAAACGGCAACTGATCACACTCAGGACGCTGACTCACTGTGACCAAAACTGAACCAGGTAGTGCAAGATGACTTCAGCTCTGCACTCCACCCACAGGAGAGGTCCCCTTAGATGCATTTTGCGATTTTAAGTGTGATCGGTTGCCATTTTTCTGTAGCACATTGTAGCCTGACAAGCTGTTTTATACCATTTGCACCAGTTCATTACATGTCATGTTGGCTCACTGATAGGACCAATAGAGTGGTACTCTTTTTATGTTTGTCTACCTGCCTGTCAGCGGATTTTAAACTGTGACCCCTGGAGGATTAGTGTGCCGCTCAAGCTCGTGTGCTGGTTCGGGGAGCAATGTAGATGGTAAATGCATTCTTTGCTGTGGGAGTGGCGGCGTGGGACTGAAGCTCATCCCAGCTCCTGTGACCACTGGAGAGAGGAGGGAAGGGATCCCCGATGCCACACATCCACACAAGTAGTATGATGATAGGAAAGACAACCTCAGCCTGGGTCCCGCCAGGCCATGCCCCCAACGTGTTTCACTCTGCCCCCCAGAGCACAGTCATGGGGAACAGATTTTAAACATCTGAGTTAAATATCACTTTAATAAAAGCCTCAGTAAAATGTTTTGGAGGAGTTATTAACTTATAAGGTATTGTTCAGTATCCATACAGAACAGGTTCAAGTAAGTGTACAAGTAAAATTTTGAGGGCCTTCTCAGGTATCCCACTCAGCACAGATGTATGAGATTATTCATCCATCAGTACTTCCACAGCATAATGCTCAGAGGCTACTACAGGTGCAGGAATGCTGGATAAAGATTTTAGAGGGGAAGGCTTATGGCCTCTGCATTCTGAGTAAGCAATAGTTGCCTTTTTTTTCATAAAATATATCATAACTTTAGCAGCTCTTTCATAGATAAGACCAGGGAGGGGGAAATACCTGATGGAGCTAATGAAGACTCAAAAGAGTTTTTGATTTACGAAGGGGACAATGATCCAGGCCGTTGGTGTGAGATCCCTGAGGAGGGACACTGCAGGTCTCCCCAGAGCTGTTAATAGATCACGATCTGGAGACCCGATACAATAGGACTACTGTCCTTGCACGGTTAGTCTGAGGCAACCTAAAGTGGTATTAAACCCAAAAGCAACAGTTTAATACGTGACTGCTTAACATTTCTTAGATATGGTGGCTGCATTAGTTTTATTTTTTTAACTTTTCACTTTAAGAGCTCTAGGGGGGGCGCCCGCGGTGCGACGTCTGAGCCGATGCGCCTGGCTGGCGGCCACAATGAGAGCCAGAACAGGGATCTGTCAATGTAAACAGACATATACCCGTTCTGACAGGGGGGGAGAGACAGATCTGCTGTTCCTAGTGATTAGGAACAGCAATCTCTCTCCTCCTCCAGTCAGTCCCATCCCCCAAGGTTAGTAACACCTCCCAGTGAACACATTTAACCCCTTGAGCGTCCCCTAGTGTTAACCCCTTCCCTGCCAGTGACATTTACACAGTAATCAGTGCATTTTTATAGCATTGATCGCTGTATAAATGTCAATGGTCCCAAAAATGTGTCAAAAGTGTCTGATTTGTCCGCCGCAATGTCACAGTCTCACTAAAAATCGCAGAGCGCCACCATTACTAATAAAAAATAAAATAAAAATGGCATAAATCTATCCCCTATTTTGTAGACACTATAACTTTTGCGCAAACCAAGCAATAGACGCTTATTGCGATTTATTTTTTACCAAACATATGTAGAATACCTATTGGCTTAAACTGGTGAAGAAATTAGTTAAACTTTTTTTTTCTGGGATATTTATTATAGCAAAAAGTAAAAAATATTGTTTTTTTTCTTAAAAATTGTCGCTCTTTTTTTGTTTATAGCACAAAAATAAAAACCCCAGAGGTGATCAATACCACCAAATAAGAAGCTCTATTTGTGGGGGGAAAAAGGACATAATTTTGTTTGGGTACAATGTTGCGCGACCACGCAATTGTCAGTTAAAGCGACGCAGTGCCGTAGCGCAAAAAATGGCCTGGTCATTAAGGGCGTAAGTCCTTAAGTGGTTAAGCTGGGTACACACAGTTAGCTTTTTTAAATAAGTCAGTGGGCTAAGAAAAAGAAAAAAAAGCTATGAGATTCCTGCATCCACCCACACAAGCAATGTGGATGCAAGAATCCCCTGCGGGACTCTCGGCTGTCAGAATACTGATCAACATTGGCTGCAAGCCACTGATTGAAGCACATCTTCCAGCAGTCCCATTCCACAGAAGCCGATCTAAGGATCAGCTTCTGTCTAACAGAGAGGGCTGTGCACAGATAAAATTTCAGCCAGTCCTTGCTGAATTTCACTTCTTGTGTACCCAACTTTACTACTTCATCTAGAATGCATTCACCCTAAGACAGGAAGTCAATTACTGGCAGGATCATCAAGTAAAATAAGGAAGAAAAAAAAAAACCCTAAAAGGACTAATGCAGCCAGCACATCTAAGGTTTGGTAAGCTACAAAGGATTACATTTTAATTTTTGGGTTTAATACAGCTTTAATGTAAGGCACCAAGAAAAACCTTGGGGGGGGCCCACAAATAAGCTAGTGAGAGGAGGAGAGTTTCAATAGCTGGAGGTGACCATGTCATTGTAGGACTAACCGAATCAAAAAACTGTGCAAATAGAAGCAAAGGCAGGAAGAAACTACCCAATGCTGCAAATGGAAGGAACAGAGTGTGCAGCACATACACAAGGCACTCTAGCAAGTGACGCAGAACTTCATTCAGTTTCTAAACCTTTCTGCAGAACTGACTAAATGGGATAATGGTGGTGCTTAATAGTACCAGTAATATAGAAGTTTCCAATGCTCAGACACATGATAAAAGAAGACTTCAGAAACTTACCAAAGTCCTGGACCTGGGGAGCGCTCTGCAGCAGTATGCAAATATTTGGACAGCACTGAAAGCAGAGCCCAATGCCTGAAGGTCACATTCCATATGCTTTTGGGCATACTCACAACGCAAATTTGGGTCACACCAGAGGCTGTGCCAAGGCACTAGACTTGGAGAGAGCGCTGTGCAGGAAACTAGCACAAGGGGTCGGGAAAGTGTCACAAGTAGAGTCCAGAACCTCACATTTCAGGATAGCCTCACAGTCTTTGGTCCAGCGGGCCTGTATACAGCCTCCAAAGCTATAGCTCAGGAAACACCAATCCGGATAGCAAAGCTAAGCTCAGCTAAATGCAAATGAACTCTTGATTGAAGTAGAAAAGATCTTAAGAATTTTTTTAAATAAAAAATAAAAACAAAAACAAATAAAAAGTAGAGCAAAGATGCCCATCATTTTAGGACACACTTGTAACAAATTGAAGCATGATGGGAGTAGGAGGGGTTACCCCTAGCTGGTAAATAGCTTTTTTTTGTTTGCTAGTGTCCAATTCCTTCTGTAGGCAGCATTAAAACCCAATTAGGTCAGCATAGCTGAAACCTGTGTCACTTATTGAACAAGAAAGAAGTTGGTTAGTCTTTAACATTTGAGAGTTGAAGAAAATACATTCTTTCTCCAAGGACACTAGCAAAAAATGGAGGTATGCTGGTAGTATGGGAGTTTTATTAGAATGGCCTGCGGTTTTTTGTTTGCCAGTGTCCAATCCTCCTATAGGCTGAAGTATAACCCATAAATGAAAGACTTCCTGTATCCCTCAATGAAACAAGAAAGTGTCAGGAGCGTCTAGCGCTCCTGCTCCTCATTCCAGAATCCTGGTTTTGGCTATGGCTTTTTCCCTGTCTTTGTCCACCTGCAAGGTTATTGATGTGGTCAGTCTCTAGGTGGAAACCAAACCTACTAAAAGTGAGCCAAGCCTTCAGTCTTGTGATTGTGATAGAGAGTGATAGGTGTGTAAATCCTGATCAAGCCCCCTGTCTGTCTGCCTTGTTCTGCTAGTTTGTATTTTCCTGTGTATGACCTTGGACCAGATATTGGACTATTCCCATAACACAGCCTGACTTTTACCTGGGCATTCATAGAACCACTCTGCCTGTCTGCCAACCACAACTGCCTGTTTGCTTTGCTAAGTTTGCGCCTGCCCTGGCATAGTGGCCAGGCACTATAGCATTGTGTATAAGACCTGGGGGCAATTGAATACTGGTAGGCCTGCTTGCCTTATGGGAAAGGGGGCTGCTATAGGTGAAGAACACAGTAGTCAGCTATAGTGCCTGACCACCTGCGTTGGGGTAGACATGACAGAAAGGAATTGAAATATGATGCATTTGCTACATGAGTAACATGACTTCTGTGTCTTGGCACCTCCATAGCTCATGTTAACCAGATATACTGTACATATTTCACAGAAATAGCCACATCCTAGTCCTCATACTAGTTCCTGGGTCCCTGGGACAGAGCAAAGCCCGTACCTGAGCATCTGCCACGGGGAAGCCAAGGGATCCAACAGTAAACCAGTGATGGTGGGAATGTATAAATGTAATGTCACACTGTATGGTTAGTAAGTTGGTCTCACCATCCATGACGGTATTCCGGACATGGATAAGCTGCTTGTACATGTGTCTGCTGGTCTGCAGATATGATGACACGAATGTCTGCAAAATTGTAAAAGGCTTATTAGACAAATATCCAGACATAAATCTACGTGTTAAGGGAGGGAGGATCTAAAATATTTAGCAGACATAGTGATAATGTGTCAGAGCTATCACTAAGACCACAAAGACAAAGATTGCACTAACCGATGAGACCGCCGTCCGGTCTGCAGGAACCTTCCCTGGTGCTGATAAGATGTTCTGCTTCAACCGGGTCATTGGAGACTGGAAAGCTGAAATACAGGACAATGCTTCTATTTCCAGTCTGTGGGATCAGTATGAGGGTGAAGAAAATACATGAGGCTATATTACCAACCTGCAGACCTCTACACCCTTACCTTGTTGCAAGGCCTGGTAGGATGCAGTGTATTCCTTCATCTCCTGTATGTGATCGCGGCAAAAATTAAGCTGACTCTGAAGATCAGACAAGGACTGTCTGTGTGTCTGTCTCTCCATCTCTAGCTGTCTGTTCAGAGCCTGGATCACCAAATCCAATCTGCACACATGGAGCAACTCTATAATGGCTATAAATAGGTACTCTCTATGCTAAACATGCCCCCCCCATTATCAATACTAAGCAGGACCCCCCATTATATATACTAGACATGATCCCATCATTACCTATGCGGAACTTGCCTTCATAATACCAATACTGAACATGACCCCCCGATTAACTACACCAAATATGACTCCCCCCCTCAATTAGCTATACTAAACATGAACCCCATTACCAATACTGCACGTGACCCCCCATTACTTAAACATGATGCCCCATTACCTAAACTCAACATGACCCCCATTACCAAACTCAACATGATCCTGCATTACCAATACTCAACATGATCCCCCAATAACTATACCAACATGACGTTCCCCTGTAACCTATACTTAATATGACCCTTCCATTACCAATACTCAACATGACCCACCATTACAAATTCTTTATATGACACACCTCCATTCCCCCATAGCCTATACTGAACATGACCCCACCACTGGAAAAACTGAACATTAACCCTCATTACCTATATTAAAAATAGCTTCCCATTTTTAATACCGAACATGACCCCCCCGTTACCAATACTGAATATGACCCCCATCCCCATTAGCTATACTTAACAGGACTGCCCTTACCCATACTAAACTGGACCCCATTACCAATATTAAACATGACTCCCCCATTAGCAATAATGAACATGACTCTCCATTACCCATAATGAACATGACCCCTGTTATCAATACTGAACATGACCCTATATTACCTTAAACCAGACCCCCTCCATTACCAATAATACACATGCCCCCCATTAACAATACCAAACATGAACCCCACTACCAATATTGAACATGATCCCCCATTACCTACACTGAACATGACACCCCATTACCTATATTGAACCTGAACCTTATTACCTATACTGAACATTACCAATACTGAACATGACCCCCCCCCTTCCATAACCAATACTGAACACAACCCCACATTACCAATACTGGACACTAGGCACATAGAAAACTGAAGGCCAGCCCCCAGAGGCTAGAGAACCTCCCACACCAATGCTGCTTAGTTATAGCAATCAGTTAAAAGAGAACAGTATAAGAGGGGAGGGAACTGTGTCTCCCAATGGACCAACAGAAAAAGTTTTTTTACAGTGAGCACAAAAATCTTATTTTCTCTAGCCTCCACTGAGAAATTTGGCACCAAGCAACCTAGGGATAACTAAAAGGATTGCAAAAACACAGGTAAACCAGCCCAACAAGAAAAACACAAAAGAATAGAGAACCAAGGGCATTAAACAGTTGCTTGCACAACATTGTTACCAAAATAGCATCTACAGAAGCAGACACACCAAAACCTAAAGAATATATGAACAAAAGAGCAGGTTGCAACTTTACAGATTTGAAACATAGAAGCTTAATGGGGAACAAGCCAAGAAGTACTCACTTCTCTAGTGGAGTGGACGTTAAAGGAAAAAAGGAGAAATTTTATCTCGCAATTTATAGGCCTAAAAAACAACCATTTGAATCCACTAGAAACAGTGGATCTGGTAGCCAGAAATCCTCTTTTAGGACCTTCAGGAATGACAAAAAGGAATCCAACTGCCTAAACGAGGAAGTCACCGAAAGGTAAACCCTGAGAACCAGCACCACATTCAGGCAATAGAGAGAAATCTCATTGGGGTGCACGGGTGTTGGACACAGAAAAGATAGCACAAAATCTTCATTAGGGTGAAATGCAGTGACCACACTGGGAGAAAAATGAAGGTCTTGGGTACAAAACAAACCTTGCCTTTATTGAAGATCAAATGAGGCTCCCAATAAGACAGCTCTGATAACTGAGAAACCCTTCTGGTCGTTATGTTCACAAGAGAAGCTGCCTTACAGGATAAGAACGTCAAGGAAATGACCCAAATAGGTTCAAATGGAGGTCTTAACACCAATACAAGATGGAGGCTTGTACTAAGACTGCACTAAGACTGCAGAGAACACTGAGTTGATGCAGTTCCACAAAGACTTTATGATTCCTGCTGTATTTAGTAGGTGCACAGGAGCACCCAACAAATGTGAGTTGCATATGTTCTAAATAAAAACGCAGAGTTTTTTATGGTATAAGCACTATTGGCTCTCTTTTCTTTACATATAGTGTACGTCAACTATGTATACTGGAGAGATACAAGGCGGCAGTGGAAGGAGTAATAGACATCTGATATATTAGTCCTTAGGGACTATAAGGCTGTTTATTGACAGAACTTAAAGTGGTTGTAAACCCTTTACTACCACTTTAACCTACAGGTAAGCCTATAATAAGGCGGATCAGTGTTACAAAGAGGATCAGTGCTACAATAGCGAATATTAAGTCACTATTGTAACACACCTGGGTGGGCTTGGTTCGCATTCTCTGTGCCCCGAGGCCACCCTACTTAGAAGCCTATTCGAGCCTCTGGCTCTAATCAGGTGCTTAAAAAAAAAAAAATCCCCCCTCCGAATCCTGCAAGGGGAGGGACGCATGGATAGGGGGGTGGCACCCATGCGCCCTTAATGGATGCACTTTATATTTGGACTGCTTATTTACTATAGAGAACAATCTGTTTACATATACGAGTTTAACAGGTTAGGGAATCAGATCACATTCTGCTATTCGGAGCGTGGCCCACCATTTGAATATACCAATACTGTACAAGATTTACCTCAATAGTTGAGGAAAGGCCTAACAGGAGCAGCCAGTAACCCCTTAAATGGAAGTATGCATCAGCTAAATATTAGTCAGAGGATGTGGAAAAAGAATGGACAGTCGGACACCTGGAAACAAAAAGTGTAGCGCTAATCAAAAAAATGAACAAGAATGCATGACGCACTCAAATGAGTATATAAAAACGGTGCAATATAAAAAAAGACACTCAAATATTAAGTAAAAACAGTAAGAAGTCCTCATATATACAAAATGTCTATATGTGAAATACAAGTGAAAACTTGTGCAACTGAGTGTCCTAAAGTAATTCAAAAATGAAGGCAATGGTGAAATTCAAAAGTGGGTGAAGACTTTGAAGGGAAAGGTGACGGTGAGAAGATGAAGAGAACCACCACCAATAGGTAAGGAGCTTACCAGATAGTTTGAACCCAGAGGAACATATGTTCAGTGGGTCAAACGGGCTTGGTGTGGTGGAACCACGATGGAACCTGGACAATCTGTATGCTGCAAATTGCTGTGCTGGAAATGGCCAAACATCAACATAGAGAGAGAAACCGCAGAAGAAAGATGACCTCTTAGCAGATAACCTCATATGCAGTAGTAGTCCGGGAAAATCCCAATCAATATGAGCAGGTAAGTATCATGTAATAGAGAAAAGAAACAGCCACATAGCGTAACTCTGTATATAAATCAAAATTTAATGTATTGGAAACACTAAACCGATGGACGGTTTTCATCAGACCAACCGATCGTGTATGGTACCCATCGGTCTTTTTTCCATCGGTTGTAAAAAATAGAACTTGTTTGAAAATTTTCCGATGGATAAAAAACCGATGGGAATTTCCGATCGTCTATGGGCAAGTCCATCGGTTAAAAAACCCACGCATGCTCAGAATCAAGTCGACGCATGCTCAGAAGCATTAAACTTAATTTTTCTCGGCTCATCGGAGTGTTTTACGTCACCGCGTTTGGAACGGTCGGTTTTTTGACTGATGGTGTGAGTGAGTGAGTGAGTGAATAACTTGTATAGCGCTACAAATGCGAACTAAATCGCCTCAAGGCGCTTTGCATCCAGTGACATCCTGACCCTTCAGAATAGGTGGGTCTTAAGTTTTTTCCTCAAGGCCCGGTGGTTTTCTTCCATGCGGATGTTGGTGGGTAGAGCGTTCCATAGCCGTGGTCCTTGGACTGCAAATCTTCGTTCTCCCTTTGATTTGTAGCGGGACTTGGGGATGTGAAGGAGGTTTTGGTTGGTTGATCGGAGATTGCGATTGGGGGTGTAGTGTTTTATCTTCTCGCATAGATATTGTGGAGCGTTTCCCTGTGTGCACTTGTGGGTGAGACAGAGGGTCTTGAATGTGATCCGATCCTTTACGGTTAGCCAATGAAGGGTCCTTAGTGATGGGGTGATGGATTCCCAAGGTTTTTTTCCCGTTACCAGCCTGGCAGCCATGTTCTGGATGACTTGTAGGCGCGAAATCTGGTATTTGGGTAGTCCGAGGTAGAGGGCGTTTGCGTAATCGAGTCGGGAGTTGATAATTGTTCCAACTACTACTGCTGTATCCTCTTTTGGGATGAAGGGGATGAGTCTACGTAGTAGACGGAGGAGATGGTGAGCTCCGCTGACTACTGATCCAATTTGTGCGTCCATCGACATCTCCGAGTCAAAGATGACTCCGAGACTTTTGACTTTGGTGCTCGGGGTAACGGTCTGTCCAAGGATAGTGGGGAGTGTCCAAGAAGTCTTAGTTTTTGTCTTTCGGTTTGCGTGGAGGAGAAGGAGTTCTGTTTTGGATCCGTTGAGTTTGAGGGAATTCTCAGTCATCCATTCATCGATCAATGTGAGACAGGTTTCCAATCCGTGATATTGGTCTTTTTTCCCGGTGATACGAAAGTAGAGTTGGGTGTCGTCAGCATATGAGTGGTAGCACAGGCCCTGTTTGCTGATGATTTTGAGGAGTGGGCGGAGGTAGATGTTAAAGAGCACGGGTGACAGGGGTGATCCTTGGGGGACTCCGCAAGAAATTGTGCGAGTTTCAGAGGTGAAGGCTCCTAGTTTCACTGTCTGGGAACGATTGTCTAGGAAGGATGCGAACCAGTGTAGGTCAGGGTCTGCGACTCCGGCTACTTCTTTAAGGCGAATGAGTAGAGTTTTGTGGTCTACTGTGTCGAACGCTGCACTGAGGTCCAGCAGCACCAGGAGACATGATTCTCCGTCATCTGCTGCTTCGAGGGTGTCATCCCATATTTTAAGAAGTGCTGTTTCTGTGCCATGGCCTGGGCGGAAGCCTGATTGTAGTGGATCCAAGAGTTTGTGGGTGTCCAAATAGAGTTGTAGCTGTTGTACTACTGCTTTCTCCATGATCTTGGAGATGGTGTTGAGGCTTGTTACCGGTCTGCGGTAGTTTGGGTCTTTGGGGTCCAGGTTGGGTTTCTTTAGGAGGGGTTTGATTATGCCTTGCTTGAGAGAGATTGGAACAATACCTTCTTTGAATGATTGATTTACGAGGTGTGTTATGGTGGGTGCTAAAATGTCGGTACATTCTTTCAGGAGTTTTGTAGAGATTATGTCATTTGGAGATGTGCTGTCTCTGAGGCTTCTGATTATATTTTTGGTGGTGTCGATGGTGATCGGGACCAGCGAAAATTTTGTCAATTGTATAGTGTTCATATTGATTTCCTCTATTTGCTTTGGCAGAGCAGGGTTGGTTGTTTTTTTCTGTTGAATTGATTCTCGAATGTTTTCGATTTTGTCGATAAAAAAGTCCGATAGCTCATTACAGAACTCTTGTGTTTCGTTTGCTGAAGGTTCTAGGCAGGTGGGGTTCATAGTTTGAGTTACTAGTTTGAAGAGTTCACGAGGTCGGTTTAGGCCTTTTTTGATGGTGTTTGAGAAATGTTCCTTTTTTGCTTTGAAAATTGCTTTGTGATATTTCTTAGTGAGTGCTTTGTAATTAATGTGGTTTTCCTTAGTTGGGTTTCTTCTCCAGGCTCCTTCGGCTCTTCTGCGTTCTTGCTTCAGTAGGGTAAGAGTGTCATTAAACCAGCCGGAGTTGTTTCTGCGAATGAGGGCCCTGCGTCTCGGAGCGACTGTGTCTGCTGTTTGTAGTAATGCTTTGTTTAAGGAGTTGAGTGTTTGTTCCGTTGAGTGGTTGAGATTTTGCGTTCCTATTTTATTTGATAGAGTAGTTTTGAAGAGTTCCGAGTGTAGTTTCTTCTGAGATCTTGTCCATTTTGTTGTTATTGAGTGTTCTGATTTTTGGGAGATGGTGTTGGTGGTAAGTTTAAATTTGATAGCGTGGTGATCCGTCCATGGTAACGGCATGTTGTCCACTGTGTGGATGTCCAGATTTTGTTTGAAGATGAGGTCCAGAATGTGCCCCGATCCATGCGTGGGGGCATTTATCAGTTGCTGCAGACCTAATTCTTCCAATTGGTTGATGCAGGAGGTGGCGATGGGGTCCTGAGTGGAGTTAGCCCAGAGATTGAAGTCCCCGAGTAATAGGAAGTTTTTGGTTTTTAAAGTGTATGTCGAGATGAATTCGGTAAAGGGTGTGAGGAGATTTGTCTTTGGTCCTGGCGGTCTGTAGCATAGCAGTATGTGAATGGTGTCCTGGGGTGTTGTTTGGAGTTGCAGAGTGAGTGTCTCCATGAACGGCAATGAGTTCTGTAGAGTTGGTTTGATGATAGAGAGGTGAGATTTGAAGATCACTGCTAGGCCTCCTCCTCTTTGTCCTGTTCTATGCTCAGTTAGGATGGAGTAGTTCTTAGGCACCAATTCTGTTAGGATGGTGTTACAGTCAGGTGTTAGCCAGCTTTCCGTGATAAAGAGGCAATCTATGTCGTTTTGCGTGATGAAGTCGTGAATTTCCTGTCTGTGCTTGACTGCCGATCTGGTGTTGATCAGGGCGCAAGCTATATGTTGTAGTTGAAGTGGTGTTTTCGTGTTATTGATAGTCGATTGTCGATTGATCCTTAGCAGTTGTTCTTTTCGTAGTATTTTTTGGGTGGAGGTTGGTAATGTTGAGGCGGTATTCCTTAGCCTCTGGAGGGTGTCCGCTGAGTATTTAAAGTTGCACATGATGGGAAGAAAAAAAAAAAGGTGGTGGGATGGTGTGTGGCCAAGACTGATGAAAAACAGTTTCATCGGATTTCCGATGGACAAATCCATTGGACGAAAATCCATAGGTTATCCGATCGTGTGTACTGGGCTTTACATTTAAGTTGATATAAAAGCGCTTTGCAAAGAATGTGGCAACAATGGAGTCCTCCCTGTATGCTACAGTCGGACACCTGGCCTTTGATGGTACTAAGGGCCAAGTGTTGTTTTTTTCCCAATGAGGCAAATAAAGAACAAGGCCCACTGAAAAGGCACAAAGGAAAGCCCAGAAAAAACATCTGTTCCTTATCACTGCCCAGCCAGCTATGGTCGCATAAGTGACAGTTAAACACATAAAAACATACATTTGAAGGGAAAAATTCCCCACCCAGCAAGATCCCTGCTTTAGCCACTCGCAAAAAGTGAGTCTTCAGAGGCAGGGACAGACAAAATTGCCACAGCTCTGGTTCCGATACCTCTGCAAGGAATCGCGGAGTACTGTGTGAACTGAAACACAGATGGGATGTCTGCCGACTGCAGAATCATCGCAGAGAGAACACCAGCATACTTAATAAACTGGGAAACCTGTGCCCATTGGCCAACTGAAAAGACTTCCAGAATATCTAATATCTGGCCTGAATTTATCAGTGAAGATTGATAGTAGTAAAAATCTCTTACTGCAAACAAAAATATAGCAGAAGGTAAAGAAGATCAATTCTTAAGACACTAAGAAAAACTGAACAGGATTGGTGTGGGAAGGGTTATAGTTACATAGTTAGTCAGGTTAAAAAAGACACAAGTCCATCCAGTTCAACCATAAAAAAATGTAATAATAATATCATACAATCCCATATACCTAATTCTATACCCACAGTTGATCCAGAGGAAGGCGAAAAACCCCAGCAGAGCATGATCCAATTTGCTACAGCAGGGGAAAAAATTCCTCCCTGATCCCCCGAGAGGCAATCAGATATTTCCCGGATCAACTTTACCTAGAAATGTTAGTGCCCAGTTATATTATGTATGTAGCGGGTATGTACTTTCCCGGGTGTAAATTTGAACTTGACAAAGACATTAGTGATGTGTAATTCCCTGCAGCCCAGCAGGTGGCGCTGTCGCCCTGGGCTGGGGTTGACTCATTGCTGTGTGTTGTGCCTCCTTTTTGTCCTCCCTCGGCAGCAGTATGGTGGGGCGGGGAACCCACCGTGCTTGCTGGGAGAGGGTATAAAGGGGCCAGCCATCTTTGTCACGGGGTCGAAGTCCAGGGCACCTTCAGCCTGTGGACGGTGGTTCGTGTTGGTTCTCTAGGCGGGCCTAGGCCTAGAGGACAATCGGAGGTCGTGTTCCATCCCAGGCACCTTTAGCCTGGGGTGAGGTACTCAGATGGAGGTCCGGAGCTCAGTGCCCAACACTGAGTTCCGAGAGGGAAGGAGATCCTAGGGGACCCCGGGAGTGGGTACCCGATACCGGGAAGCGCAATGGACCGGGGAGAGCTCCTCATTCGAAGACCTGGTGCAGCAGATTGCCAGTGACGGGTAAGTCTCTCACCGGAGACCGCTTGGAAGGAAATCCCCCCTCGTTCGGAGACTGCAACCCACTTTCAGGAAGGAAAGTGGAGAACACATTGTGTCTGGGCCTATTCGCATCCACACCTCCTTTTCTGTTCTGTTTCTATCAAGGGAGTTCAACTGTTTGTGTTCATTCAAGAAGAATAAAGGAGTGTTGAACTTTAATGGTGTGGGGCTCATTTCCTGACAGACATTGTTCAAGGTAACTCTCGGTGGAGGCTCCAGGTGCACAACACTGACCCGAAGGTAAAAAAACTTTGCTTGTATCACACTGACACCTGTGATAAAGGCCTGGTGTAGTGTCCCCGCTCCCTTCCCCTCTAAAAGATACCCCTAGACAAGAGACAGACGAACTGAAGAAAGAGAGGGGAGTGAGGAGGCCGCTACACGTGGGGGCTCGTCCGGGATAGTGTTTGTGCACCACAGTATTGAACGTGTCTGTTGGAAGAGTTACGCGAATAGGCAGGCCTTCATTGGCCGAAGTGCATCCCTGCTCGAAGTCGTGGACATGACCCAATGAAGGGAAAGGCCCGCGCAGAAGAGTGGAAAGAGGGGGAAGTTTAGCCGTGTGAAGTACTACACGTGGGGGCTTCTATTGCACTGCGCCACCAGGCAAACCCCCATCGCTTAGTTTGTGGGCGTGACTCAGAAACAGAAAATAAGAAAAGCCAGCGAACTGGAGCAATGGGGAGGAGTCCAATACGTGCGAAGGACTACACGTGGGACATTGGCGCAAAAAAAACTCTGCAGTGTGCAATAGATCAGCAACAGGTCGCCATGTTCGGACATACGTTGTGGATTCCAGTTCACCCTTCCACCACGACACTGACTGCTGCTGCTCCGGTAACAGACACGGGGATCCGGCTAAAGCCAAGGGGTCGATTCGCCCTGTATTCGTGCATGGACGTTGAGGCCCTGGGTGTGATTTGTCCCGGCTGTTCGGGACTGGTGTGCCAGCTGAAGCCATTCGGACGATGTGAGGCCTGTGGGGAGTTCCTGTTCGAAGTGGATCCGGCGGTTGAGAAGCCGAGAACCATCTACCCCGGCCGTGCTGCGGGCAACACCACTCAGAGAGGAGGAATCACTGCTGTGACAGCCATCCCTGCGCACACTGCAGCGACCGCGGAGGAGGTCGTAAAACTTAAACGGGAGAAATCCGAGGATGCTGACTCGGTCACCACGATCTCGCAGTATCCACCACCGAAGAGAAAGACCGGCATGGTAGCCCCAACCAGCGGTTGTGGTGGACCGTCTCGCCCGCTTACGCCCGGTCAGGATGGATCCGTTGACAAGAATTCCGGACGTCCCGGTTCAAGTAAAGGCCGAGGTAAGCCTGGTGGAGAGATTTGGTGTGTGGGAGGAGGTGAAAGCTCGGTCTCCACTACAGGATACCTGCCTGCGGAGGAGTGTGACACCTCTGACCTGGAGTCGCTCTCGGACATGGGAGACGACGTTGCTATAGACGAACTGTTTGCAGAGAAGGGCTGGGACAAAGTACCTCTCGCTTCATTCCGGAGGACCAGGGATCCACCCATGTCTACAGGGGAAAGTACACCCCGGGTGGAGGCATCAGTGCCTGAAGAGAGGTCCCATCTCCAGCCTGCTTTTACATCCCCGGTGCCATCTGTACCGAAGACCGGGGAAAAGAGACTGTTACTGCGGGCACCAATGCCCAGATCAGATGTGATCAAGGTCCCTCGCCACCCGGACTCGATAGTGTTGCCTGGCGAAGGGGACAGAGCTACCATGCCTCCTTTGGCGAGACTACAACGGCTATTTGGCCAGAAGGTTGCTGCAGACTATGGATGGGAGTATCCGTACTTGTCGAAGGAACTGCTCTATGAGGTGGAAGTGTGCCGGGAGCGCTGGTACAATGACTTTGTGTGGACCCACCTTCAGGTTCCCCACGCCCGCAGGTACCTGGCATGCTCTCCAAAGGCCTCTCAACGTTTTAAAGACTGCAAGGCAGAATGGATGTTGGGATGACACATCCATGCAGATAAAGTGTTGATCCGGCGTAAAGAAGGAGAAGATGTGGAGTATCATCTGGAAACAATGGATCAGCATTTGAAGCCACTTGTTCTGCCGCATCCCCGGTTTTACCTGTAGGAGAAAAGAGACTCCGTTCTTATCATGCTGCTGAACTTTCTGGGGCCTGTTGCTTCTGTGCCCTAAAGAAGTGAAGGACTGTTCCTGTTATTTTTTCACTTTTATACAAGAGATCATAAACTCTGGGTAGATAGGGCCAAAGAGAAGAGAAAAGTTCTACGAGTGCAGTTACCGCGGTGCTGTCACTAGGTGGCAGTGTTGCGCAACATTAAGACACTTTTCATGCACTCACTCTTGGAGAAAAGGGATTTCTTTCCGGAGAAGTTTATTTTCCATTACACGAATACAGGTGTCAGGGTTATATGTGTTAATCCTTTCTTTTCCCTCTGCAGGAGAGCATCCCATCAAGTCCACTGAGGATGGGGTGGGTCTTAGTCAGGATGGGGGGGAAAAGTCAAATGTGAATATGTGATTCAAAGTTATGAGTCAATGCTTTTGTTTATTTTTTGTCTTTTATTCCCTTTCTTTACAGGGCTCAGACACAATGTTTTAGTTGGAGAATTTTCTAAAGTTTTATATTTTTGTACAATTGTTAGTCGGTTTCTGGATTGGATTATGTCAGCCGTTGAGGGCATGATTTACTCCAGACACTGGGGACCAGTGTCAAATCACCAGGGGGAGAGTGTAGCGGTATGCACTTTCCTGGGTGTAAATTTGAACTTGACAAAGACATTAGTGATGTGTAATTCCCTGAAGTCCAGCAGGTGGCGCTGTCGCCCTGGGCTGGGGTTGAATCATTGCTGTGTGTTGTGCCTCCTTTTTGTCCTCCCTCGGCAGCAGTATGGTGGGGCGGGGAACCCGCCGTGCTTGCTGGGAGAGGGTATAAAGGGGCCAGCCATCTTTGTCACGGGGTCGAAGTCCAGGGCACCTTCAGCCTGTGGACGGTGGTTCGTGTTGGTTCTCTAGGTGGGCCTAGGCCTAGAGGACAATCGGAGGTCGTGTTCCATCCCAGGCACCTTTAGCCTGGGGTGAGGTACTCAGATGGAGGTCCGGAGCTCAGTGCCCAACACTGAGTTCCACGAGGGAAGGAGATCCTAGGGGACCCCGGGAGTGGGTACCCGAATCCGGGAAGCGCAATGGACCGGGGAGAGCTCCTCATTCGAAGACCTGGTGCAGCAGATTGCCAGTGACGGGTGAGTCTCTCACCGGAGACCGCTTGGAAGGAAATCCCTCCTCGTTCGGAGACTGCAACCCACTTTCAGGAAGGAAAGTGGAGAACACATTGTGTCTGGGCCTATTCGCATCCACACCTCCTTTTCTGTTCTGTTTCTATCAAGGGAGTTCAACTGTTTGTGTTCATTCGAGAAGAATAAAGGAGTGTTGAACTTTAATGGTATGGGGCTCATTTCCTGACAGACATTGTTCAAGGTAACTCTCGGTGGAGGCTCCAGGTGCACAGCACTGACCCGAAGGTAAAAGAACTTTGCTTGTATCACACTGACACCTGTGATAAAGGCCTGGTGTAGTGTCCCCGCTCCCTTCCCCTCTAAAAGATACCCCTAGACAAGAGACAGACGAGCTGAAGAAAGAGAGGGGAGTAAGGAGGCCGCTACATGTACATTTAAGAAAAAATCCAGGCCTTTCTTAAAACAATCTACTGAGGTGGCCAGAACCACCTCTGCAGGGAGTCTGTTCCACATTTTCACAGCTCTTACTGTGAAGAAACCTTTCCGTATTTGGAGGTGAAATCTCTTTTCCTCTAGACGCAAAGAGTGCCCCCTTGTCCTTTGTGTTGACCGTAAAGTGAATAACTCAACACCAAGTTTACTATATGGACCCCTTATATATTTGTACATGTTGATCATATCCCCCCTTAATCTCCTCTTCTCAAGAGTGAATAAATTCAGTTCCTCTAATCTTTCCACGTAAATGAGCTCCTCCATGCCTCTTATCAGTTTGGTTGCCCTTCTCTGCACTTTCTCCAGTTCCCCGATATCCTTTTTGAGAACTGGGGCCCAAAACTGAACTGCATATTCCAGATGAGGTCTTACTAATGATTTGTACAGGGGCAAAATGATATCTCTCTCTCTGGAGTCCATACCTCTCCTAATACAAGCTTAGATGGTATAGCTTCTAGGGAATGACCTTCAGTTTTCTATATATCTAGTGTCCATTTCTCTTTTAGGTAGCATCATAACCTTTGGTTGTCAAGCTGTGTCCTTCAATGGACAATAGAGAAAAAAGTTTTGGCTTTCGAAACACTTTAGCAATCAGCAAATAAGCTCTTAAAATCCATTCATCTAGCCATCAATGACCTCTGTAGCTGCAGACACTGTGAAGTAATCAATCTTCTAGAACAAAACAGACTCTGAATTGGTTTCAAACAGTTTCTACTGCTTTCTGCACCTGCTGTGTGTTTACATTAGAGGGCTAGTCTGCTGCCAAGATTATGCTCTCTATAGAGAATTGAGGGAGTTGAACTGTGATTTCTGTTGTGATCTTTGAGGATGAATTCAATCAATTCACAAATCTTTAATGCAAGGATCCTAATTTTAGTCATGTGACTAAACAAATAGAATTCTTATCCTAGCTTTGAGCAAAATCACTGCATTACAGGGGTGATTGATGGATTTTTTTTTAAAAAAAATCTCTTTTACTACTTGTTCAGCATATGTAAATATGTGCACAGGTGAACTTTGAACATCTTTTTCTGCAGTATTTGGGAAAAGGTTATGGTGGGACTGCAAATATCATTGTAGCAGATCCATATTACTGGGGAAAGGGTCAATGACAGATTTATACTCATATACTTTCTAATGACAAATTTTAGTGGTGAGGGTTGGCTTCTACTTCTCACATGCCCAGGTATAATTTACAATATGTACACACATACATACAAATATTTTTTTTCTTTCATTTTTCCCACTTATACAGATCTTTATTTGTTGCCTCCCAGCACTAGAAAGGATATGCCCTGTGCTAATAAGGAACAAATTAAGCATAGGGCATACATGACAGGGTGGAAAAGGAACCAAGGTGAAGGGGTTAACTATTTTAAAAGTAGGTGGTCAGTTACTGACCCATAGCTGATTGATCGGGCAGAGGGGGTGATGGGGGGGGGGGGGGGGATGCTGGAGAGTATGGTTGCTGGGGAGGACTGGTTTAGGCTTACTCACAGAGCAGGAATCATCAGAAGAATGTCCCTCCCTCCCACCCTTATTTATTGTATTCTTTTGCATTTTATGATGGTTGGGGGTCCTTAACGGGGGTCTAAAGCTGGTCTTATTGGGGAGATGGTGGGGACCAATCTAAGGTATGGCATTCTCTACTCAGTGGCGGCTGGTGCTCAAATTTTTTGGGGGGGCGCAAACAAACTGAAAAAAAAAAAAATCATCAATTGCCGCCACTGTGCCCATTAAACGCAGCCACTGTGCCCAAACGCCACTAGTTTGTCCCCAAATGCAGCCAGTTTCCCCCCCCCCATATGCAGCCAGTTTCTCCCCCATAATGCAGCCAGTTTCTCCCCCATAATGCAGCTAGTTTCTCCCCCATAATGCAGCCAGTTAATCCCTCATAATGCAGCCAGTTAATCCCCCATAATGCAGCCAGTTTCTCCCCCATAATACAGCCTGTTTGTCCCCTATATGCAGCCAGTTTCTCCCCCAAATGCAGCCAGTTTCTCCACCAAATGCAGCCAGTTTCTCCCCTATATGCAGCCAGTTTGTCCCCTATATGCAGCCAGTTTCTCCCCCAAATGCAGCCAGTTTCTCCCCTATATGCAGCCAGTTTCTCCCCCATATGCAGCCAGTTTCTCCCCCAATATACAGCCAGTTTCTCCCCCATAATGCAGCCAGTTTCTCCCCCATATGCAGCCAGTTTCTCCCCTATATGCAGCCAGTTTCTCCCCCTATATGCAGCCAGTTTCTCCCCCAATATACAGCCAGTTTCTCCCCCAATATACAGCCAGTTTCTCCCCCAATATACAGCCAGTTTCTCCCCCATAATGCAGCCAGTTTCTCCCCCATAATGCAGCCAGTTTCTCCCCCAATATACAGCCAGTTTCTCCCCCAATATACAGCCAGTTTCTCCCCCAATATGCAGCCAGTTTCTCCCCCATAATGCAGCCAGTTTCTCCCCCATAATGCAGCCAGTTTCTCCCCCATAATGCAGCCAGTTTCTCCTCTATATGCAGCCAGTTTCTCCCCCAATATACAGCCAGTTTCTCCCCCAATATACAGCCAGTTTCTCCCAGAATATACAGCCAGTTTCTCCCCCATAATGCAGCCAGTTTCTCCCCATAATGCAGCCAGTTTCTCCCCCAATATACAGCCAGTTTCTCCCCCATAATGCAGCCAGTTTCTCCCCCAATATACAGCCAGTTTCTCCCCCATAATGCAGCCAGTTTCTCCCCCAATATACAGCCAGTTTCTCCCCCATAATGCAGCCAGTTTCTCCCCCAATATACAGCCAGTTTCTCCCCCATAATGCAGCCAGTTTCTCCCCCATATGCAGCCAGTTTCTCCCCCATATGCAGCCAGTTTCTCCCCCATATGCAGCCAGTTTCTCCCCTATATGCAGCCAGTTTCTACCCCATATGCAGCCAGTTTCTACCCCATAATGCAGCCAGTTTCTCCCCCATAATGCAGCCAGTTTCTCCCCTATATGCAGCCAGTTTCTCCCCCATAATGCAGCCAGTTTCTCCCCCATAATGCAGCCAGTTTGTCCTCATAATACAGCCAGTTTCTCCCCCCCAGCCCTGCACTTACCTTCCTCGAGTCAGCGCCGTCCTTCTTCCATCCTCGATGTCTTCTCCCGCCCTCGATGTCACTTCAGCCAATCAGGTTACCGGTAACCAGACCCGTTGAACCTGATTGGCCAGGGAACGCACCCCTGTGCGTCCTCTCATTAGGTATTTAGAAGCCGATTACAGCCCTCAGGCTGTAGTCGGGAAGCCTATCAATGGGGAGCTATATTGCAATCATACTGTTTAGATGTAATTATGTATTTGTTTATTTTTATTTACTGTATCTCTTTGGAGATACGGACTAAGTGAGGTGTACATTGCTGTAGGATAATACCTCTGTGTTGCGGTGTTCGCCCGCTATATTTAGGGTACAGTGCGCCGGGGAACTGATGATTCGATGGAATCATCGGGACTTCCGGTGTCACTCTCCTGCCTTGCATATAAATATCGTGGTGCGTGACGTCTTGATCCAGCCTCCTTTCCCAGACGAAGCCTCTTACGGAGAAACGCAGCGTAGGGTGGAGCTCAGGACCCTGACGTCACCACGCCCCCAGCTGATCGGCTGACGTCTGGCGGGGTTGCAGTGCCTTTTTGAAAACGTTTGTTTGTTTTTTATCGTGTATGGACGTCTGTTCACCCGCACATTGCAATAAAGGGTATTTGTCTTTTTAAACAAATCTACACCATGAAGCCTCTTTATTATTTTTCCTTTTGAAAACAACATCACGCTGGACGAGTGTTCACACTACTGTGGGGAGTACCAACGTTTGCTGACCGGTGTTGGAGCTGAGTGAGGACCTATAGGATCACATCGCTGACATCCTGATCGGTTTTCTTTGCTGAGCTCGTTTGGTCCCCGTAATAGGGACCCATCTGTTCTGGTAAGCCTCCTGTGTATACATTCTTTGCCGCCGAAGTCTATACCTATGTTTGAAGATCCATATCTGCTGTCTTTTTTACACATTTTGGTGTTTTTACACACTTTGGTGATATTTTTTTCTATGGATTTTTTCTTTTGAACTTTTCATGTGTATGCTGCTGGAGCAGCATCAGTAATTGGACTTTATTAGGTGTATATTCATATAGTTGCACTTCTTTTCAGGTCATCAATATTTTGTTTGGCACTTTGTTTTGCCTTTTACAGGGTTGCGCAATATATTTTATTTTTATGCATATGTTTTTTGGCTGAGTATTCCAGCCAAAGGTTTATTTGCAGCACCAGTCATATTCTTATTCAATTTTTTTGTGCTAGTTTTTTTGTTAATATTACTTATGCACACACTTTTTTCTTTTGTTTAGTTTTTACAATATAACCTGCACTTAGTGTATTCACACTCAGGATATGTTTTGTTTTTAGTATAGGGAGGTAGCGCGGAAAAACCCCCCCCTTTTACATCAAGCCTATCAGAGCCTGCTGGCTCTGATAGGCACTTCTAAAGGCCAATCAGACGCTGTGACTCAGATGGCCGGCGCTCAAGGGGCCGGCCATCTGAATAGTGGGCGGCAGCAATACATAGGTTCATGCAATGTATGAACCTATGTATTGTTGTGGTGAGTGACGGCCGGGCGCAGAAGCGAGCGGTAGCGGCGCTTCTGCGCCCACTATGGTCGCGCCGCCATGTGTAAAAAAAAGACATTAAAAAAAAAAACTCTAAAAGGGCCCGTTTTTTTTTTTTTTGGTGACCACAGGAGGGGGGGGGGGGCGGCGCTCGGGCGCCCCCTATGGACGGGCCGCCACTGCCTCTACTTGGTACAGTTCAAGTTATAAGGATCGGGCAGTGGGAAGGCAGGTGGTTGTCTGAGGTCGGCTGGGTTAGTCACCGAGGTGGTGTTTGGCGGCTGGGGGTGTAACTCAGCTAAATGGTGCCACAGACACAAAGTTTGGAGTAATATGGTACCGTCAAAGACCTGCAACCAAGTTTTACTGGGTTATGTTATGTTTGGTGTTTAATCGCTTAAGGTCTGCCCTATAGCAGTTTTATTGCTACAGGGTGGCACCGCTGCGCCGGATCACGTATATATACATTATCTGGCTCTTCTGATCACACAGCGAGAGCCCAGTGGCAGGTTCTGTGGACTCAATGTCCACCGGCACCCGCCGATCATCAAGCAAAGAGGCAGAATGGCCATCTGCCTATGTAAACAAGGCAGATCGCCATTCTGACAGGGGGGAGGCATGGATCCTGTGTCTCTGCAAAGCAGGAACTAGGATCCATGTCTTCTCCTAGTAAAACAACCTCCCACCGTAAAACACATGTTAGGCACACAGTTAACCCTTTGATCACCCCTAATGGTAATCCCTTCCAAGTCAGTGTCTTTAGTACAGTGACCGTGCATATTTTTGCACTGATCACTGTATTGGTGTCACTGGTCCTCAAAAAGTGTCAGAATGTCCGCCGCAATATCGCAGTCCTGCTATAAGTCACCGATCACTGCCATTACTAGTAAAACAATATAAATAAATAGATAAAAATATCCATAGTTTGTAGACACTATAAACTTTTTCCTTTTTCACAAACCAATCAATATACACTTATTGTGATTATTTTACCAAAAATATTTAGCAGAATACATATTGTCCTAAATTTCTGAAGAAATAATTTTTTTTAAAAAAATGTATTGGATGTGTTTTAAAGTAGAAAATAAAAAATATTGTTGGTCGGTCTTTTTTTTGTTTATAGCGCAAAAAATAAAAAAAGCAGAGGTGATCAAATACCACCAAAATAAAGCTCTATTTGTGGGAAAAAAAGGACATTAATACATTTTTTTAACGTTGCATGACTGTGCAATTGTCAGTTAAAGTAAAGCAGTGCCGTATCGCAAAAAATGACCTGATCATGAAGGGGGGTAAATCTTCCGGAGGTCAAGTGGTTAAAAGCTTATGTAGCGCTACCCCCAGTTAAGAGAGCCGCTGGATTTGTTTGCGGGCCCTGAATGCAGCACCGCCAACCCCCGGCAATTTACTCGACCCACCCTGGCACAGTTAGTCTAGGGGTTATTCTAGTAACACGGTCTAACAGTACATGCACACAATCTATCTGTATTGTAAGGGTAACCTCTTTGCATAATGATAACACACTGATAGCAAGTGATGAAGTATAACGGTTTCTTTACTTTGGGTAGGAGGCACAAGGTTAACACATCACACATATATGTCTGCAGAGCCCTGCAGCAGAAATATAGTACACCCGGATAATGCAGGCTATTTCCCTTCTAGTGCAGCTATCTCTATCTATGCGCCCTTATGGCGCAGCAGCAAAAGTTCTAACTCCTGGTCAGGCCTGACTCAGATTTAACTCAGTCTCTAGTAGAACGATTTCTTTGCATGCAACTTGACTGGTGGTGCACAACAGGAACAGTATTTGTAATCCAAAGGGGTGGACAATAAAGAACACTTCACCGGAGACTAACTCAACTCAGTTCCGCCACTAGTCTCCAGTGGAACAGTAAATAAAGGCCGATGGGCCAAGGCAGTCTCTAGACCTAACAACAGTACAGCCTATAGGATTGAGCAAGTGCTCGCTCACCACTCCGGACGCGATCCCAGTCCGGGACTTCCACCTGCTGTGTCTACACACACAGCGTCTGCAACGGTCGGGTCTCCGATCCAACTGATGTAAGTAGTCAGCGAAGTCAGATGTCACCCAGGTTCCGCAGTGGGGTGGAAGGCTCTCTGGGAGTTGTGCAAGGCCCAGGCTTCAGGCCCTGCACTGCAGCAGATCCGCACAGGAAGACCTGTTGATTGCAGCGCGGTGTCCAAAGAGACCGAGCTCAGCCTCACCCTCCTCTTATATAGCCCCTCCCATCAGTCTCTGCGGTGGCTGAATGCACCCTGGGTGCCGAACGGGGTTCTGGGTAACGTAGTCCCGGGGCCTTAAAGGAGACCCCGCTACACTTATTATTTAATAAAAGGCAGTGTCGGTTATTTAACTTAATGTACTAGTAGTGTGGTTCTTTCTAAGGGGGGAGGTTTTAGGCAGGTGGAGTTTGGGGGGTGTGGTTGGGAGGTAAGCTTAAAGAAGTGAGCTCTGAATTGACTGTTTTCACTTCAATGGAATTAAGGCATAAATAGTGTAATTTTGCTGAAATTTTACCATGTATTGCAAGTCAATAAGGAAGGCAGGATGGTTTTTAAGTGGACTTTAAATTACTACAGAAGCTCATTTATAATTTTTTATTTTTAAAAATGGTTTACATATTTTATTATTTCTTATATCATATTATATAACAACTTTCAAGGAAAGTATTTGCAGCGCCCATCAATGAGAACCCTGGATGTGGAGTCATCTGCATAATGGGACATATTTCCTCCATATTTATAGAAACATTACCAGCTAATTCTGAAATTAAAGCAGAACTTCACCCAAAGGGAGAAGTTTACATCCTTCCCCCTCCTCTTAAATAATTGGCCCTTATTTTCTTGGGGGGGGGGATACCTGGTTTTGAGAGGTTCCCACTTCATCTTCAGATCGGATCACAGGTCCCAGAACACTGCAGGACCATTTACAAAGCGCAGCTCGCGCATTGAAGAATTGGCTCAGTGAACCCAGTGGGTAAGCTGGGGGAAGCTCGCCAGAAGCGGGGAGGGTCCCAATCTCTTACATGCTTTAATACTCTTTAAATGTTCTGGGGGTTGGTATGTAATCCACAAGGAGGATCTATATAACTTATATTTCTGATTGGTACTGTTAGCCATTAGTACTGTTTGACAATGGTAAGCTTATTCTATCGCAATGCGTTTATTATGCCCAATGTTTACTTTTGTTGTTATATGCAAGGCCTTGCAGGCCATGATTGCCAATTCTAACATTACTATGCTTTACGTTGTTTAAAATCAATAAACATATTGAAACAGAAGAATTGGCTCACGTGAGGACAGCGCTGGACCCATGGACAGGTAGGTGTCCGTATATAAAAATTAGAGGCTACAGTATTTGTAGCTGCTGACTTTTTTGGGGGAAGACTGGAGCTCCTCTTTAAGTTTACATTTATGATTATGGCTGCAGTAATTTGAGTCACAATGAGTATCTATCTATGGTCACTGCCCTAAGCTCTAAAGAGCAGGGCCCTCTGATTCCTTCCATATTGAATTGTATTAAAACTGTCCTGTCTACCGCCATGTTGTAAAGCGCTGTGCAAACAGTTGGTGCTATATTATAAAACCGTTATAATAATAATTACCTGGAAGAATGAATGACTAGCACTGGAACCCTAGGATTATCCTTTTAGTTTCTATTCCAATAGTGTTATACTGGTGCTTTAACGGTGTCTGGATTCTGGACTGGCAGCTTCTACATGCCAAAGGATCTTTTCCACAGTTTTCTTGGTTTACTATGCAACTGAATAGATATAAGACATTCACATTATAGGTTAACAGTCCAAATTATAATTTTAGTCCAATTTAAGATCAAATGGAAGAAACATTTTGGAGGAGGCCAGAACTCACTCCCATTATCAGGGATTATGGATGGGGAACAGTGTAAACAGCTGGGCTGGATTAAGAGATACACTATATGTGGTATTTTAACCAAATAAAGCACTGTATTCATCAACAGCTGGTTGAATCCATCCCTAAACCCTGATGAAGGGGGTGAACTCTGGCCCCCGAAATGCTTTGGCTTCCATTTATTCTTACACTGGAATAAAATTATCTAGACTAATAACCTATGCTGTGGCACTTTAATCTCAGATCCATTTAATATTTGAGATTAAGGGTGTGGGAATATGGGCCACAATAGGCAAGTGGGGTGGTTGATTCCTATAGTATAGTGCCCTCTATAGCTGCCATCCTCATGCCGCACATCCTTGGACACACGTGGCTTTTAGCCAACTCTCGGTTAAGCCTCCATAAACGGTTATGCAGTTCTCTTTGACACTGTGTAGTTAGAGAAGCAGCTCAGACTCCTCCAGCAGTGAGCTCTGTTCTTTCTCTGCACATCGGTGACATTGGATAATAATGTGGAAATGATTTGAGATTCGCACCATGATCTGCTGCTCACATTCCTCTCTAGTTACACTTTACACAAGACCAGATCTAAGGGTTCCGTAATCTTGCGGTAATTGTTAAACACCTTGAAATCTCTCACAAATAGGTCTCCAGGGACGTGACGCGCTAAGGCGGGATTAGCGACATTCCCTCCGGCCTCTGTATGAACTCTGGACGCACTTTCACCTGAACTTTGAAAACTTTCCCCGAAGACAGAGGTGCTGATGTGGTCAGAGGTGCCTCAGACACATTTATAGGGGTTGTGATAGAACCGCCAGAGAGGAAGAAATACTTCTAAAACAGTGTTAGCTAAGATAATGGAGGGGGGTGGAGAAAAAAACCCCCTTAAAAGTTGATTTTCAAGGCCGTTAATGTTATTTAAACTATCATCAACCTCTCAACCGCCTAATTCAAGTCACAAAATAAAATCAAACATTTGATTGGCTGGGGGATGCATAGTCAGGAAATATTCAATATTGTCCAATCGAAAATGTGCATATCTATTAAACATCTACACAAGGTATAAAAATTATACTTCTTTTTCCATCAGTTATCTACATAATATATAGCAGTAATACTTCTCTGCTTTCCTCCGGCTCTCCTCGGCCTCCAGTTTCAGAGCAGCCATGGCAGATTGCAACGTCTGGTTCTTCTTCTGCACAGCAGACATCTTATCTCCGAGTGTCACAACCTCCTCTTCTTTCTGTGACAAGCTGAAAACATTGCAAGAAAGTTAGTAGGACAGAAAACCAAACACCACAGGTAAGGTAATTCTCTAGGTACATTCTTATTGAAACTCCAGCAATTACTGAAAACACACCACCAACAGTGTCAGATGTACCCGGACCAGTGTCACCATCTACTGTATCAGATGTACTGGGACCAGTATAACCATCAACAGTGTCAAGTGTTCCCGGACCAGTGTCACCATCTACTGTGTCAGATGTACCGGGACTAGTGTAACCATCAACAGTGTCAAGTGTATCCAGACCAGTGGCACTACAAACAGTGTCAGATGTCCCAAGACCAATCTCAACATCTGCAGTGTCAGATGTACCCCAACCAGGTTCACCATCAACAGTGTCATAAGTACTGGTGACACAACCAAGAGTTTGCAGGCCAGGGTCACCACCAGCAGTTTGCAGGCCAATGTTACGGAAGTCAGTTTTTGAAGGCCAGTGTCACCACCAAAAGTTTGTAGACCGATGTTCTGGAAGGCTGGTGTCACTGCCGGCAGTCTGTAGGTTGGTGTCACTATCGGAAGTCTGTGGGCCAGGGGTCTCAAACTGGTGGCCCTCCAGCTGTTGCAAAACTAGAAGTCTGACAGTTATAAGTATGACTCCCTCAGGCAGAGGCATGATGGGACTTGTAGTTCCGCAACAGTTGGAGGGCCACCAGTTTGAGATCCCTGCTGTAGGCCATTGTCACTAGCAACAGTTTTTAGGCTGGTGTGACCAGCACAGATGGTCCGATTTTAAAGGCCTCAGAAGTCAATTCCCCAGAACCCTCTCTGATTTCCCAGGAGGAGCCCCACATATGGCCAATGATAAATACCATGGACTGGACATTCCAATATTACTCTCAAACCTATAAAAGGTATAGATACTGCCGAATGGTAAAGCACTGTTTGGATAACACACCTCTAAGAATCACTATACACTTTACAGCTAACTATACAATCTATGCACAATCAACTTCAGATTTACCCAAACTATGTAACAAGAGTATATGTTTTTTGAATCCAATCAAGTCAGTCCAGGTACTACATTATTGTTGGTAGATCTAAAGGCGAATGAACGATAAGATTGAAATGTGTGTGGTGAGCCTAATGTGCTTTTCTGCTTACGGACAGAAAAAACAACCCATTCAGAGCAGATTGAAGCCTCCTCCAGACTAAAGTTTAATTTAATTCGGCCATCTAGGTGGAGCTATAGATGCTGCTTATAAGCAGGAAGTCAATATCCTTCGCTAGGATCGGTCACATCTGCCAGCTTCGACATTGTCACCTTTCAGTGACAACTACTAATAACATAGCTTCACAAAGCAGTGCAAAAACGCAGGACTGGTAGTTCACAGATGAGATTTGAGATTGGTTGGTGGGGGGGGGGGGTGTGGTTGAGTCAGACTGTGGCAATTCTGTCTTAAGGTGTCATTAAACCCACATCATTTAAATAAAACAATCAATAAATGGTGTATTACATGTTGTTCATACTCACTTAGTCACTATGGGATTTTCTTTCTGTATTCTGCAGAAAACCTGGTTGATCCTGCAGTTTCCTGTCTTCCCCTTTCTGTCCATGTCACCACTGCAGTTGGGGATTTAGCAGAGCTCTGGTGGCAGCTCTGCACATGCTCAGTTTTCAGTGAGCATTTCTTCCCTATCACATCTGAGCAGCCCGTGTGACTATAGAGTCACACATGTGGGCGTATACACAGTGGTAAATGACAGCCCACTCTATTCTTCCTCCTTCTAAACACAATGGGGGTGGGATATTACATTGATTTATGGAGGCATAACCTCCCTGTTATTCCAAGACGAAGGCTGGAGGGGCATGACACAGCCTGTGACTGGCAGTAATCCACCCACACCATGCTATTTCCACCAAAATAATGAAGATTTGATTTCAAATATATATTTGCATGACAATTTAAAACAGTTTATTGATTTTATTTATTTGTAGTGCCATTGCTTCAGTTGGACTGTGCCATTTCGGGCGGCGCGCACGCGCGGGAGTGACGTCACGCGGCTCGGGCGAATCACAGAGCCAGAGTCCGCGGCCCCGGAAGGAAGAGGGGCGAGAAGATGGATGCAGCCTGCCCAGGGGACGGTGCTGGATTCGTTTGCAGGTAAGTGTCACATAATGTGCGATGCATACTAGCCCATTATGCTTTTAATTGGCAGGCTTTGCAGGGAGCAAAAGAGGAAGTAAAACCCATCAGGGTTTACTTCCTCTTTAACTGTTATTAGACCTTGACGCAGCACTGAGAAGAACCATCATCTGGCTGACCAGAAGGAAGGTTTCTGCAACATCAGGTAATATGCAGAGAGGTATGTGTCTTTTTTTTGTAATAATCTGCCCAGGCATAGTCAGATTAGCACCAGTTGCGGTGTTGCATCACATTCTACGTCACAGCTTCTTGCAGAATTTCCGTCCCAGAAATAATTGGCCACAGAACACGCCTGGATGGTACCTGAATCACTGACACATCTGTCTGTGGTTTCTGGAGAGCAATGTTTCCCGATCGGGCTCTCATACCTGCGCTAGGTCACAGCGAGGGGTTAAATCCCCCCCAGCGCTGGAGGTCCCTTCCTGAACTTCAGCGCAAGTTACGTAAACACGTGGAAACAGATTTATGAGCAAGAAGAGGCCTGGATGTCAGAAGCAGTTTATGATATGTTCCATAATAAATTAGTCATAAATGAACACAGGTGACTGAGGAATTCACCGCCTTTAATGTTTGAATACAGCGCTGAAGAAAAACCTATTATTAGGGTCTTAAAAGGGTAATGCAAGAATATCAACTACAAATTGTCAAAATGTTGCAAGTGTTTGAGGCCACGCAAAGGCTCCCCTGACCGACGGTGCTAAACCCCCCGGGGGCAGAGCTACAGCCGAGGAAACCGTCTCTCATATGATTAAAGCTGCAGCGGATGTGATGTCATAATAGCAACAGGTTAGGGACTGAAAATATAGCCATGTTTTCCCTAAAGAGCTTACAATCGAATTAATGATGTAACATGAATTAAATAAAATAAATAAAATTAAATATCATGCAAGCTACGAGCAACGTCTTCATAAAGCAGAACGGTTATAGAACATGAAAACCCGCTTGTCAGCAAAAAAAAAAGTGAAGCTAGTTTCAGAGGAGCGCACAGCTTTTCTTTGGCTATTAAAACGGCTCTCAGGTTCTTTATAATTACATGGGCATGGATTGCACTGAAGCATCACACTTCACACTATTTTCTTACAATCTGAACTACTAATAAGTGGACCAGTCAGTTACAATATACAGCAACAGTCTAATTTTTCAGAAAAGCTTTTATCATTAACCACTTGCTTACTGGGCACTTAAACCCCCCTTCCTGCCCAGACCAATTTTCAGCGTTGTCGCACTTTCAGTGACAATTGCGCGGTCATGCAACACTGTACCCAAATGACATTTTTATAAAAAAAATTCACACAAATTGAGCTTTTTTTTTGTGGTATTTATTCACTACTGAGGTTTTTATTTTTTGCTAAACAAAAAAGACAGAAAATTTTGAAAAAAAAACAACATTTTTCAGTTTGTTATACAATTTTGCAAACAGGTAATTTTTCTCCTTCATTAATATGCACTGATGAGGCTGCACTGATGGGCATAGATAAGGTGGCACTGATAGGCAGCACTGGTGATGAGGCACTGATTGGTGGCATTGATAGGTGTCACTGTGGGCACTGGTAGGTGGCACAGATAATCGGCACCGATGATTCCGCGATCAGGACCGATGTCCCTCTGACAGGCGCCGGTGATCGCCGTTATTTTTTCTCATCATGCTATGGGCTCTATTTACATCACATGATCAGCTGTCATTGGCTGACAGCTGATCACGTGGTAAGGGGTCGGGATCGACCCCTTACTCCCATCTGTGATCAGCCAAGTCTCAGACTCGCTGATCACAGAGCACACCGCGCGCGCCCTGCAGGGGGCGCACAGGCCACTCGAGCATGGGAGGACATCATATGACGGCGTCCCGGCAAAGTAGGTCTGCACTGTAGGCGTCATTTGGCTATAGCGCAGGTGGGAAGCGGTTAAAAAGCCGTCCTTGAGCTCCATTCAGTGACTATGCCTAAATTGAGATAATGTCATCAGTCTGCTGCTGGCAGTCTTCTTCAGTCTGCTCTCCCCCCAGTGATCAGACTGCAACATAGCAAGGCACAAAGTCAGAGGCTGCAGCAGGGGCTGATTTGCGTCAGACATTTGTGAACACAGACAAGAATGGAATGGTCACCAGGATTTATATGACTGTCATT
Organism: Rana muscosa; assembly: GCA_029206835.1. NCBI lineage: Eukaryota > Metazoa > Chordata > Amphibia > Anura > Ranidae > Rana > Rana muscosa. The sequence continues at coordinate 260,350,444 of CM055123.1, read as the reverse complement.
TTGGAACAGGCATCTCAGTCCTTATATCTGAAAAGGGGGACGTCACTCCTATATAATATCATTTATATCTGGTGAGCTGTGATGCCACTCCTGTATAACTTATATCTGGAGAGCAATGATGTCACTCACGTAGAATATATCTTATATCTGGAGAGTGGTGATGTCATCCTGTATAATATAACTTATAAATAGAGAGAGATTATGTCATTACTGTAAAATATAACATATCCGGACAGCAGTGATGTAATTTCTGTATAATATCTTAAAAATAGAGAAAGGTGATATAATTCCTGCATATTATAAAATATCTGGAGTGCAGTGATGTCACTCCTGTGTAATATAACATATATCTGGAGAGTGGTGATGTCACTCCTGTATTATATAACTTATCTGGAGAGCGGTGATGTCACTCCTGTATTATATAACTTATCTGGAGAGCGGTGATGTCACTCCTGTATAATATAACTTATATCTGGAGAGCGGTGATGTCACTCCTGTATTATATAACTTATCTGGAGAGCGGTGATGTCACTCCTGTATAATATAACTTATATCTGGAGAGCGGTGATGTCACTCCTGTATTATATAACTTATCTGGAGAGCGGTGATGTCACTCCTGTATTATATAACTTATCTGGAGAGCGGTGATGTCACTCCTGTATATTATAACATATTTGGAAAGAAGTGATGTCACTCCTGTATTATATAACTTATCTGGAGAGCGGTGATGTCACTCCTGTATTATATAACTTATCTGGAGAGCGGTGATGTCACTCTTGTATATTATAACATATTTGGAAAGAATTGATGTCACTCCTGTATTATATAACTTATCTGGAGAGCGGTGATGTCACTCCTGTATTATATAACTTATCTGGAGAGCGGTGATGTCACTCCTGTATCATATAACTTATCTGGAGAGCGGTGATGTCACTCTTGTATATTATAACATATTTGGAAAGAATTGATGTCACTCCTGTATTATATAACTTATCTGGAGAGCGGTGATGTCACTCCTGTATTATATAACTTATCTGGAGAGCGGTGATGTCACTCCTGTATCATATAACTTATCTGGAGAGCGGTGATGTCACTCTTGTATATTATAACATATTTGGAAAGAATTGATGTCACTCCTGTATTATATAACTTATCTGGGAGAGCGGTGATGTCATTCTTGTAAAACAGTGAATTTGTAAAGGATAAATGTCCACATATAAGCCTCATCTCCATTAGATATATACACTGTACAGGATATACACAGGAATACACCTGAGGCTGTGGATGGGGATGGACTTGTTAGCACTCCGGATAATGTTTTTACAACCATCAGTGGAGGTGTTAAGATGTCACCCAGCAGGGGGTGTGGCTCACAATTAGTCATCAGCCTGCGGCAGGGTCAGAGGTTAAACTGTGAATAGCGGTGTGTGTTATATCAGCAGGGAACAGGTTAACGTTAGACAAGCCTCTCCTCCAATGTACTTCCAGGATTAGTTCCTACTTTTCTTTGCAGCTCATACAGATCAAAGTCCATAGTGAGCCCCCTCTGGCTGGGCCTGAATGGGACAGCGGGGTATTCAGTAAAGCCATCTCGGCACTCCTTTCATGCACCGCGTCTCAGCCTGGCTTCTATGTCTGCACTATACACTTCCAGGGGCCCCGCCATCCAACAAAAGATCAAAAGATTTTATTTCAGATTTCTCCAGATTGCTTTTTACCCTAATGTTTCAAGAGGAGAAATGAGGAGCATCTGCAGGGGTGTCCCCGCCTTCGGCAACCGCTCAGAGCTGGGAGAAGTAAATGGGAAATATTCCCAAGAGGTGTATGTCCAAATAGTACATGTACACTGTGCATGGAGCATACGTCTGTACGGGTGCTTTATGCAACCCCTGGGCCCATAACCTATAGCTTGGAGCAATGTAACTGATAAGCGGGCAGCACAGGCAGAGAGTACAGGAAGTTATGAAGCTCACAAGATTTCTGGCAGGATCAACAGGTATTTTTTGCACTTATCAAACAGATATAACAAAACACTTTTAATGGTATATTTAGAAGCCCAAAAAGGAGCAAATAAGAGACTTATCTCTACGTTACCCCAAAACACAGCAGGGGAAGAGTCTGTATCTGGCAAGGTGCTGAATAAAGCGCATTTATAAAAGTAAATGGTAGCAGTGCGACCTGTTTCCTCTAATATTGGTATGCCATTTGGCGGGGAGCCATATCCTGAGAGACCTAGGTTCCTGTGGCATTTGTATGTCATGAGGGGGTGAGACATCTCCTGGTAGTTCTGGACACCTGTGGTTTTATGTCATTGGGAGGTAAGACATCATCCGATAGTCCTAAGCACTTGTGGTATTGGTATGTCATTTGGGGGCGAGATTTCTTCCTTTAGTCATCGACACCAATGGTACTGGTTGTCCTGGGCACCTGTGATATTGGTATATAATTTGGAGGTGGAATTAATCCTGGTTGTCCTGGGCACCTGTGGTATTGGTATGTCATTTTGGGGTGAGATGTCTTCTGTTAGTCCTAGGCACCTGTGGTAATGGTATATCATTTGGGGGTCAGATGTCTTACATTAGTCCTGGGCACCCGTGGTACTGGTACGGTATATCATTTGGAGGTGAGACATATCCTGGTTGTCCTGGGCACCTGTGGTACTGGTATATCATTTGGAGGTGAGACATATCCTGGTTGTCCTGGGCACCTGTGGTATAGGTATGTCATTTGGGGGTGAGATGTCTGACATTAGTCCTGGGCACCTGTGGTATTTGTATATCATTTAGGAGGTGAGATGTATCCTGGTAGTTCTGGGCACCTTTGGTATTGGTATGTCACTGGAGGGAGAAACGTATCCTGGTAGTTCTGGGCACCCGTAGTATTGGTATGTTATTCAAAGGTGAGGCATATCCTGGTAGTCTTGGGCACCCTTGTTATTGTAATGTAATTTGAGGAGAGATGTATTCTGGAAATTCTGGGCATCAATGGTATTGGTATGTCCATAGGGGGAATTCTGTATCCTGTTAGTCTTAGGTACTTGTAGCATTGGTATGCCATTTGGGCATGAGACATATCCTGGTAGTCCTGGGTACCCATGCTATTGTTATGTCATTCAGAGGTTGAGACGTATCTTGGTAGTCCTGGTTACCCATGGTATTTAAATATCATTCAGTTCTGGGCACCTATGGCCTGATCTTTTGTAAGAAATCGGCTGCAGCTGCCGATTATTGTATTCTGACAGAGCTGGGTACTGCTGTAAGAAGACAATGTACAGGTGGGGGGGGGGGTTGGATCATGCCTCCATCCACCTCGCTTGTGTGGATAGAAGAATCCATTTCTTTTTTCTTGGTTCAGCCCACTGGCTGAACAAAAAACGCCTTTTCTATGGCCAACTTTAGGTGTTTCTGCTCCTAAATATCTGAATAATTGTAGGAAAGATCCACAGAACCTGATGGGAGGTAGTATAGGTGTACACAGCCTTCTCTATTAGGGTGTGCACCCCAAAGCGCAAATCTATTTACATGTGTGTGCATGTGTATGTAGCACCCTACTCCTGTTGGGTAGATGCTATATGTTAAATTTAGCTATCTGAGCTGTAGTTCAGCCCAGAAAGAATTATGTAAATTAATGGCTCTGTTTCAGTCTAGCTGGGCTGCGCGTTTTCCACCTGACAGTAAGTGTCACTGTCACCACGGGTCAGGGTTGGAAATGCAGCAGGCTAGGTGTATTGGGTATTCTTTTCCCAGAAGTGGCTCAAGGGGCGTGGTCAACCTGATGTGCATTCTGGGAGGGGGTACTTAAGAGACAGAGACCGCTCTATCGGGGTTCGTTGCCGGGGGTTGTTGCAGGATCCTGACCTGAGGGCCCTCCTGGCCTCAGGGATGTACAAGCCATTTTCGGCCTCGGGGCCTGCTGGCCCGAGGCTCTGCAACTGAGAAGTAGGCCCAGAAGTTGCTGGGGCCTACTAGTCCAGGGATGGTCCCTACGCAGTCTTGCCTGTGGGAAGAAGCGGAACAATTGGGGACTCAATTGAAGGACGCATCATGGCCAGTTTGCCTCACGGTGCTGCCGGACGGCTGAAAGATTCTGGCACCGTGAGTTATGTACTTTTGAAGGAACTTTTTTTTGCAAAGTGTCAGTGTGGTTACACGATCTTGTGGCGGAAGATTGTGGAACGACTTGACGGCACTCATCGAGTCTGTGGCAGAGACTTTGTACGAGCTTCGCACCGGTTGCTAGGCCAGTGGGAGAAGCCCTTTCCGGTGGTTGCTGAATTCAGCGTGGAACTGATTTGTCCTCTGGATCTGAGATTGTGCCCGTGATCCGCAAAGTAAAGTACCTGAACCTCCCCTCTATCCCTCTGTTGGAACTGATAAAATAAAGCCTAGAAGAAAACGTATACAAGTGTTGGTGTGAACATTTATGAAAGTTCTTTAAGAGGGATCCCTGACACGAGTGCGGTGAACAGAATAGGTAACGGTAGGCCCAAAACTTTAAACCAGCAGCTCCTACGGGGGTAGTGCTACATGTATATATACTGATGGTGTCAGCAGAGCAGTGGACGGTGTCAGTAGTGCAGACATTGGTGTCAGTAGTTTTTGTTTTTATTATTATCTTACAATTTTCTTAGGAGCCCCGTTAGGGGGCTTAGGGTGAATTATCAGGGGTCTAAACAGGGGGTGTCTGCGCTACACAGGGTGATTAGGGTGTGCCCAGGTACACCTGGCACACGCCTATGGGAGGTAGGTTCCTGATTGCAGTGAAGATCTAAAGAACCTGGCGGAGGGTAGGAATAATCATTCCTTAATATACAGCGGTAGGTAAGCTCTACAGAGCCTGGAATGGGCAAGTGTTGTAGTTCCTGGGTTTCGCGGCTGCAGATACTTCACATTAACACTTTTCTCTCGGGTATGTAAAGCTTACAGTAGGAGTAACACAGACATTGTAGATTTAGAGCACATTACAGCAGACTGGGTGTATTGTACACAGAGCGACTCTCCATAAATCCTGAGATCATTGATTCAGATAACTGTGAGAGAAAAGTAACAGGTTCACTTTCATGCCTCCTTCTCCACTCACTTTTCCTTTTCTCCCCCAGTGCTGAGATCATGGTAAGGAGGCCCGTGTTTTCCATGTCGTAGCTGTAGAAACAAGGCCATGCTGTGTCTCTGTGACCACACCATAGCTAACTGGAGACCTCTGTAAACTGACCCGTACAGCATCAAGTACAAATTTAATCTCTCCAGCAGGGCACAAAATAAACATAAAAATATATACTGTAAATCTTGTGCCAACAATAAAGACAAGCTCCCTTCACAACCATCATGAACAGGTGACGGCTCTCAGAGATCATAAAAGATCCCCCAGATGTGGGATTATTGTCCTTTGTCCTGATCTATTCCTGTCAGATTGGGGAATGCCAATAATTTGTATGACCTCCAGCAGACATTCGCAGACACAGCTTGTTGGATGGTCTTCTGGGGAGATATGCACACTCTGCGGAGGATGATGTCAGAAGATTTATGCAATCATCTGTTTTAAAAAGTAGATCACAATTCCATTCAGTTATGTATTAAAAAGATAATTAAAGCGGTATCAAACCCAAAAACAAAAATATAATATACACTTCCAGCTCGGGCCAATTCTGGCATTCCTCTCCTACACGTAAAAAACATATTTTTTTTGCTAAAAACATTATATATATTTTTGTAAAAAATACACTTTAAAGAATTTCATTGCACGAAAACACATTATAATACCAAGTTGTTTGTTAAAATAAAATAGATGATGTTACACCGAGTAAATAGATACCAAACATGCCATGCCATACCGGCGCTGTGCGGGCGGTAGCGGGGCGCTTTTAACCCCAAACAAGTGGTTAAAAGCACCAGAAAAGCGCCGCTGCCGAGGACTTTTTTTCCCATCCTGCAAGCGCACCGCCCCAGTGTGAAAGCACTTGGGCTCTCACACTGGGGTGGCTTGAGAGGCGCTTTTCAGGCGCTATTTTTATCCCTAATATGCCTGAAAAGCACCTCAGTGTGAAAGTGGCCTTAGAGGGAAGACTAGCAGATTTAGATGAATTGGGCTAAAGCCAGGTATGCATGTTCCGAAAGTCGGCCGTCAGCAGGTACCAGCCGACTTTCAGTCCAGTTGTAGTCTATGTTCAACAGGAGCTGGCTGGTCCAACAACTGGCTTCTGTAAAATGGTCATGCTAGGGAACCAGCATTTTAGTACAGCTGCAACACTGATCTGTGTATTCTGATGGGGGCAGGGGAATCTTCCTCTGTCAGAATACAATAGCGTAGCAGGGGAGATCACTGCATTCTCAGCAGGGGAGATCACTGCATCCTCAGCAGGGGAGATCACTGCATCCTCAGCAGGGGAGATCACTGCATCCCCAGCAGGGGAGATCACTGCATCCCCAGCAGGGGAGATCACTGCAAACCCAGCAGGGGAGATCACTGCAAACCCAGCAGGGGAGATCACTGCAAACCCAGCAGGGGAGATCACTGCAAACCCAGCAGGGGAGATCACTGCATCCCCAGCAGGGGAGATCACTGCAAACCCAGCAGGGGAGATCACTGCAAACCCAGCAGGGGAGATCACTGCATCTCCAGCAGGGGAGATCACTGCATCCCCAGCAGGGGAGATCACTGCAAACCCAGCAGGGGAGATCACTGCATCCCCAGCAGGGGAGATCACTGCAAACCCAGCAGGGGAGATCACTGCATCCCCAGCAGGGGAGATCACTGCATCCCCAGCAGGGGAGATTACTGCATCCCCAGCAGGGGAGATCACTGCAAACCCAGCAGGTGAGATCACTGCATCCCCAGCAGGGGAGATCACTGCATCCATTTTCTTTTGGGATAAAGGTTTTACATAACATTTATTCCTTTAACTATTGTAAGCACCTGTGTCAGTGGTAAATGGTTTGTCTAAACCCTCTAACTGGACATCTTGGTCTGTTGAAAATGAACACACTTACTAGCAGGATCAACAGGTGAAAACAAAAGGAAAAAGCCTTAAAAAAAAAAAAAAAAAAAAAAGGGAAAATTAATGCAGACACCACATCTAGGAAATAGTAAACTCCAATAAGTAATTTTTTAGTTTTTGGATTTAAAAGAGACGTGTGGGATTTAGGCCCCTTTCACACTTGTACAACCCGAAAATCGCACGACTTTGACGTGACTTTGCCACGACTTAAAGCAATGCCTGTGTAATCTTGAGGTCTATGGACCTCAAGTTGCTTTAAAGTGGGACCAAAGTAGTGCAGGGACTACTTTGAAGTCGTTGCGACTTGAAGTCGCACAGATATGAACGGTACTCTATGCAAATCATGGGGTACGGCTTGCCATGTGACTTTGCAGTCCCAAGTCACAGGACAAGTCACACAAGTGCGAAAGGGGCCTAAAAAATAACACACACACATATTCATCTAAGTAGCAGCATGGATCTAAGATTCAGTGGTCTACTGCTGCTTTAAAGAGCGATAACTGAGCAATCAGACTGCTGATCGCTCAGTTATTAGTCTTCAGTGAGCAGAGTGCTGGTGACTGTCAGTCACCGGCTCTCTGCTCTGCCCCTCCAGTATTCACTGGAGCGCTGGGCTGTGCAGGGGTGGGAGCGGGTGGTCCAGGCACTCAGCAGAACACTGAGAGGCTGAGCCAGCTGCTGGTCAGGCATCTGGGTAAATCCTGACATTATTGTTGGGACACCTGCAGAGCCTGGAAAAGCTCTATGACGTCATCTGACGGCAGGCTTTAGCAGTCCTGTTAAACCACAGGAGAAGTATGGCCAAAAGAGCTTTAGCCATACTTCTCTTTAAAGCATCTTTAAATGTACTTTTAATGCTGCTAGTACAAGTTCCTAAATATGTTCAACCTGAATATGGTGGTCAAGCTTAATTGCTTAAAGTGACACTCAACTCTGGTTTAAAGGAAGAAAAATATATTCCAATATGTATTCTTACTCCAAAAAGTACCTTCTATTGCTCTCAGCCTGCTCTAAATCTCCAAATTTCTTATTTTTATAATTTTATGCTGTGGTCCGACTTCTTGTTAAAGGGTGGCTACTTTTGTTCTTCATGGTCACACATAGAGAAGCACTGCTCGCTCCCGAGGTGGACACATGTGTCAAACACAAAGCGGCCCTCCAGGCCATTTCATGTGGCCCTCGCACCCAGGGCTTTTTTTCAGCTGGAATGTGGCAGAACTCAGTTCCTCTGCTCCCCGCTCACCTTTGTAACTTTCCTCTCTGCATCTCTTACAGATCCCTGCCTGCCCTGCACTCATGGCAGGGGCAAGGGAGATGCAGTGTGGAATGGGGCATCTTGTGGTAAGCTGCACTGTGATCCCCATCTGTGCCCGGGTACACAGATGCCAACCATTGATCTCCCTGCAAGTGAAAGAGGCGGAGCCACCCACACTGCCGGGAGGTACTAGAGCCAGGTAGGTGAGATGCGAAGAAGATTTTGGGGGTGATGGGAGATATGAGGTCTGTTGAGGGATATGTGTGCAGAGGTGGGGGATGGGGGAGAATGGTGCAGAGGTCGTAGCCAAAGAGGGGTGGAAGTAAAATGTTGACAGCCTGTGAAAGAGAGCTGAAGCCTGCACACTGTGTTTAGCACACCCTTAAACCCTGCACTCTGTACATAGTGTGCTCCTGAACCCTCCATTCTGTACATAGCAAGCCACTGAATCCTGCACTCTGTACATGGCAAGCCCCTGAATCCTGCACTCTGTACATGGCGTGCTCCTGAACCCTGCACTCTGTACATGGCGTGCTCCTGAACCCTGCACTCTGTACATGGCGTGCTCCTGAACCCTGCACTCTGTACATGGTGTGCTCCTGAACCCTGCACTCTGTACATGGCGTGCTCCTGAACCCTGCACTCTGTACATGGCGTGCTCCTGAACCCTGCACATGGCGTGCTCCTGAACCCTGCACTCTGTACATGGCGTGCTCCTGAACCATGCACTTTGTACATGGCGTGCTCCTGAACCCTGCACTCTGTACATGGCGTGCTCCCGAACCCTGCACTCTGTACATAGCGTGCTCCTAAACCCTGCACTCTGAACATAGCACACCCCTGAACCCTGCACTCTGAACATAGCACACCCCTGAACCCTGCACTCTGAACATAGCACACCCCTGAACCCTGCACTCTGAACATAGCACACCCCTGAACCCTGCATTTGGTATGTAGCGCACCCTTAACTCTGCATTCTGCAATTTGCCAACACTCATCTTTCAATGTGGTTCAGCGGGGAGGGGGGGGGGGTGGCTGAATTCCTGCACCTATTCTCTGAGAATAAAAAAGCCCTGGATAATTTTACATTTGGCCCAAGATGAAATTGAGTTTGACACTCCTGGACTAAAGACTGTGGATTTATGGAGGATGCTACAAGGAGGCAAAAAAACACAGAAAGACTTTTATCTCCCGCGGTCCTCTCAAGATTGAACAGTACCTGACTGACTATCTCTCGCGGTGGACCGGGCCGACCGCTACGCAGTACTGCTCTGTGATAGGTCTGTCTGAAACAAGCCAGTGGGTCCCTGAAAGGGACGGGTAAGTAGTCTCCTCCTACTGCAGGTGAGTACATGCTGGCTGTTTCTTTATATGGGGGGTTTCTCCCTGTCTCTCCCCTGTTATGCTGCTCTCTGCACCCTTGTACTGGTGCTGTGCTTGGGGGTCACTCTGGCCTGGCTGGGCGCTCATGTCTGTAGTGAGCTCTGGGGTGAGGGGCAGTTTTCCTGGTGTGTGAGCTGGTTATTGCCCGCGCATTAGCGCTTTTTGCTTTGAATTTCGCGCTCAGCGGCCATCTTGCCGTGGTTCAATATCCTCAGATTCTTCACTCTCGGGCTCACAGCGCGGTTCCTTCAGCAGAACTGAGTGGTCCTTAAGGGTTGGTGAGTCCTCCGGGTATCCCCTCCTCAGCGTAGCCAGTGGGTGGACTGTATATTCACTGTAGTAGTGTATAAGGTCTCAGAGGGTGGCGATATGAGCTCTAATCTTGTACAGGAATACAGCAAAACCTTCCCAGGATCAGGAGGAGGACAAGAGAAGAGTTGGTGATTGGACAGAAACCAACGGATGGGGATAGCATAACATGTTCAGAATAGGTGAAGGACAGCAGTGTTAGACATCGTTTTTTCTGATGTCTTCATTAAAGTAACTCTGACCAGCAGACGGTTGACTTTTTAAATAAAATCATTGTTATCACCTTTTTGTAATTTATTTTTTCTTATCTGAATGCTTCTGATCTTCTGCAGCCTCTTTTCAACCAATTCCCGTCTACATGCACTACATGTGATGGTTGCATAATAATTTTCAGGATGGGCTCCCTGATGGTCACACTAACGTACCATGGTTGTGTTATGTGTGATCAAACGCCCACTTGTAGTCTCCATCAGAAACCTGTTTACTGAGTGACAATGCAGGAGAAAAATTAAGAAACACGGACAGAGTGTTGTCTCCCTAAAACAGAAAGTGCCTGAACAAGGACCGTAATGGCAGGATCACAGGGATTATTTTAATAAAATCTGCAGCTTTAGCCCAGATTCACACTGGTGCGGTGCACCGCATTCTTGTTCAAATCACATGCGATTATTTGCGATTTGAGCCCATTCATTTTGTATGGCTCAAATTGCACCGCCCCTGCAACAAAAAGATGCATGCGCCTTTTTTTTGCAGCACTAGAATCGGATTGCATGGGTGTTCACATCTATGTGATCTGTTTCTGCCAATCACACTGCAGTTTGGGAACTGTTTTTGGGGTGTTGTTAAGATTGACACCCGCAGTGGTTCGCAGGAACGGAGTGTGATTGTGATGCGGTGCGGGAAGCGTACATGAATTGAAGTGTAAACCTGGGCTCTAAGAGATTGAAAAGGACTTTTAAAACTTCTATGAGAATTTAGTGACTGCGTTCTCTGACTGGACAAGGCAGAGAGTGTGACGCCGCACTCCGCCAATGATCTGAAATAAAGTCTGTCTGTGCTTCTCTACAGTATTAGGGCATTTAAGGGACAATCTCCTAGAAAAAAAGGAACCTGATCCAGTTTTGCTTGTTTTCATAGATTAAAAAAGTTACTCACATGGTGATTTTCCGCTGAATCTCAGACTGGAGTCGGTCCACTTCCTCGTTTCTGGAAATACAGAGAAAAAGTAACAAAATCTCCACACGAATCATTAAAACGCAGAGTTCGAATCAAGAATATCAGTAGATCACTTAACCCATACATTCCCTTACTCTCATTCTTGTGCAACCGATCTTTCTAACCAGGCTATGTTTCCCTTGATTCCTTCAATACACGGACCAAAGTGCATCTGACTTGTTTACACCAACTTACCAGCCCAAACTGTATTAAAGCTGTAGCGCTACCCTCGGAGGAGCCGCATAAGTATGTTTGGTTCCGTACTCTGCCTCTCAACCTCAATAACTGTCTCGGTCATACGACATGAATTAAAAACTTCCAGTCTTGGCCGCGACCGGAAGTGACGTCACTTGGCTCCTCCTGTCATGTGATATGTGACGCAATGCGTCAGGAGAAGGCAGGGTGACGTCACTTCCAGTCGCAGCCGAGACTGGAAGTTTTTAATTCATGTGAAGCTGATTGTCTCATTTTTAGATTTAATTTTGCTGCTGCTATAATAAAGAATTGTATTGGAATACTGCACTCTTTATATGGAGATCTCTTTATATTCCATGTGAGCTGTTAATGGAGGAGAGTGGAGGACATTAAGGAGGATAACATTTGCAGTGGAGTTTCCTTTCCAAAATATACCCAATCTGGCTGGATGCTCCAAGGAAAAGAGCGTGCTGCTTTGGATATTTGAGATATTCAACAACAGAAGCGCTACTAGACGAACTATGAACTGAATTTTTTGCACTGATGTCACATTTGAATATACATATTTTTGCACAAACACTTTAATATCCATCCTTGTTATTTTTGGACTGATCACGATTTTTGTATTAGCACTTTATTTTGGGATTGATATTGTTTTTGGTTCTACCAGCATTTATATACTCTGCACATTTATTATTCATTATTATTGCATTGTCAATTTGGAAGCTGTTGCACTTTATATTGTTTATATTGAGTAAGCGCCACATTTATATATTATCTTTATTTGCTATTGTGTGGGAACACCATTTCATGTCGGCAGCCATGCAGGGATCTACACATTTTTGGTTTGTGCATTAGTATTCATATTTAACACAAAGCCATTAATGTCTAAACTGCTGGCAACAAAAGTGAGTCCACCCCTAGGTGAAAATGTCCAACTTGGGTCCAATTATCCATTTTCCCTTCCCGGTGTCATGTGACTCGCTAGTGTTACAAGGTCTCAGGTTTGAAGGGGGAGCAGGTGTGTTAAATTTGGTGTTATCGCTCTCACTCTCTCATACTGGTCACTGGAAGTTCAACATGGAACCTCATGAGGATCAAAAAAAAAAAAGAATTGTTGCTCTACATAAAGATGGCCTAGGCTATAAGAAGTGAGAACTGAGCTGCAGCACGGTGGCCAAGACCATACAGTGATTTAACAGGACAGGTTCCACTCAGAACAGGCCTCGCCATGGTCGATCAAAGAAGTTGAGTGCACGTGCTCAGCGTCATATCCAGAGGTTGTCTTTGTGAAATAGACGTATGAGTGCTGCCAGCATTGCTGCAGAGGTGGGGGGGTCGGCCTGTCAGTGCTCAGACCATACGCCGCACACTGCATCAAATTGGTCTGCATGGCTGCCGTCCCAGAAGGAAGCCACTTCTAAAGATGATGCACAAGAAAGCCTGCAAACAGTTTGCTGAAGACAAGCAGACTAAGGGCATGGATTACTGGAACCATGTCCTGTGGTCTGATGAGACCAAGATAAACTTATTTGGTTCAGATGGTGTCAAGCATGTGTGGCGGCAACCAGGTGAGGAGTGCCTACAGTCAAGCATGGGGGTGGGAGTGTCATGGTCTGGGGCTGCAGCACTAGGGAGCTACAGTTCATTGAGGGAACCATGAATGCCAACATGTACTGTGACATACTGAAGCAGAGCATGATTCGTTCCCTTCAGAGACTGGGCCGCAGGGCAGTATTCAAACATAATACCAACACCAAACACACCTCCAAGATGACCACTGCCTTGCTAAAGAAGCTGAGGGTAAAGGTGATGGACTGGCCAAGCATGTCCCCAGACCTAAACCCTATTGAGCATCTGTGGGACATCCTCAAATGGATGGTGGAGGAGCGCAAGGTCTCTAACATCCACCAGCTCCATGAAGTCGTCATGGAGGAGTGGAAGAGGACTCCAGTGGCAACCTGTGAAGCTCTGGTGAACTCCATGCCCAAGAGGGTTAAGGCAGTGCTGGAAAATAATGGTGGCCACACAAAATATTGACACTTTTGGCCCAATTTGGACATTTTCACTTAGGGTTGTACTCACTTTTGTTGCCAGCGGTTTAGACATTAATGGCTGTGTGTTGAGTTATTTTGAGGGGACAGCAAATATACAAGCTGTACACTCACTACTTTACATTGTAGCAAAGTGTAATTTCTTCAGTGTTGTCACATGAAAAGATAGAATAAAATATTTACAAAAATATGAGGGATGTACTCACTTTTGTGAGATACTGTATATGTGAAGCCCTGCGTAAATTGACAGTGCTATGTGAGAACCTGTAATAATTAAAAAATAAATAAATCACTGATGCAACCAGACTACTGTATAGTCAAGGCATGGAAGAGTCCTAGACTTTGCCTTCCCGAAACCAAAAACAGGGTTGCTCAAGCTGTAGTAAACTAAAAAAATTTAGGCCACACTACAAGAAAGGATTCCTAAGTACACTAAAATATGGTAGCCCTAGATAAACAAATGCCACCTGCCTGGCTTTGATTCTTCTCTTCTTGAACCCTATCACATGCCCCTTTACATAGTTGCATAGCTAGTCAGGTTGAAAGAAGGCACAAGTCCATCTAGTTCAACCATACATTTTTTATATATATATATATATATATATATATATATATATATATATATAATGCATACAATCCCATATTCACAATCCTTCACCCACAGTTTATCCAGAGGAAGGTGAAAAATCCCAAGCAAAGCATGATCCAATTTGCTACAGCAGCCTTCCTTCCTGATCCCCGGAGAGGCAATCGGAAATTCCCTGGATCAACTTTAGCCATAAATGTTAGTGCCCAGTTATATTATGTACATCTAGGAAAGAATCAAGTCATTTTTTAAAGCAATCTACTGAACTGGCCAGAACCACTTCTGGAGGGAGTCTATTCCACATTTTCACAGCTCTAATGCTGCGTACACATGACCGTTTTTCCGGTCATACAAAAATCTGACGTTTTTCTCGACGTGATTCATCGTGATTCCTCTCAAGCCTGCCTTGCATACACACGTTCAGGAAAAAAAAACGCTTGAGCAAAGCCTGGGGACGTACAACACGTACAATGGCACTATAAAGGGGAAGTTCCATTCGAATGGCGCCACCCTTTGGGCTACTTTTGCTGATCTCGTGTTAGTAAAGTTTGGTGAGAGACGATTTGCGCTTTTCAGCTTCGTGCTCTTCAGTCTGTTACAGCGTGACAAATGTGCTATCTCCATTACAAACTCTAGTTTTACCAGAACAAGCTCTCCCATCTCATACTTGATTCGGAGCATGCACATTTTTTTTCCCCTCGGAAAAGCATACACGAGCGGTTTTTTCGCGACGAGAAAAAGAACGATGGTAAAAACAACGAGAAAAAATAGAGCAGGTTCTAATTTTTTTGCGGGCAGTTTTCTCGTCGAGAAAACTGCTGTGGAGCATACACACAACCGTTTTTCACGACCAATCTAAAAAATGGCAGTTTTCTCGTCATGAAAAACAGTCGTGTGTACGCGGCATTACTGTGAAGAAACCTTTCCGTATTTGGAGATTAAATCTCTTTTCTTCTAGATGTAAAGAGTGCCCCCTTATCCTCTAATGATTTGAACAGGGGCAAAATCTTCTGTCCACCACTCTAAACCCTGGGATTCTCTCTACACATCCACCCCTAGCCACACCATGCTCATGCCTTGCCACGTTTCTTCTCAGGTTCAATATGTATTTTGTTTTACAGGTACACACTTGTGCCCTTATATTATGCTTCTCAGAAACTCTGTGTATATTGGGAATATATACTCTGAACCTTATGCAAAATGTATAATTACCTTTCTGTACCCTCAATACTGTAGAAGACAAAATTGTAACCTGCCTACTAATTCTAAAAAAAAGAAATTTATTGATCAAGAAAATCTACACATAGTACAAAGTGTAAAAATGAGAGCAAGAGTGTGTGAAGGACGTACCGCTCATCCTGCATATGCTGCGCCAGGCTGAAATATGGGGCTGCATGAGTCCCCTTCCAGCCCTTCCAAAGTTGACTGCCAGGGTGTATGTATACAGCATCTGTAATATACCATTATATACTGTGAGTACATTATGTAGTATGAAACATATACACATTTGTAATATACATTATATGCTGACAGTACGCAATATAGTATGAAACACACCTCTGTGATATGTATATACTGTCAATACATATTAAATACTGTAATCGATTTCAGTATTTGTTGTAAAATCCATTTCTTGGAGTCCACAGAGGAATTCAGATACAGACAGGAAAATTGGACGCTGGCAGATAGAAAACATGTAAGCCAGCCCCAGTAAAACCCCTTCTGCTCACTGTATGACTCAGTTGGTAGCAAGTAGTACCATGGGTATGATCATGTACACAGAAGGGTGAAGTTTGTGTCTCTAATTAAACTCCAATAAAAGGACTTTGCGGCAATTACAAAATGCCCATTTTCTTCTTCGTTTATTGAGGGACACAGGAATTCAGATACAGTTGGGATGTCTAAAAGCAGTTCAAGACAACAACTGCTAACAGGCCTCCACAAAGAAGACTGGGGACTGCCTGCAGCCCAGGAGCTGCCTGAAGGACCAATACCCAACTTTAAAACCAGATGAGCTGGAGCCTCCTGCCAGATAGGGGACCCTGCAAAAATGAGCAAAGAAAGAATACTGAGAATCAGGATAGCGGTCGGACACCTTGAGACCAAGATAGAGAAGGGCACTGCCAGAGGTAAATGACTCCACACAGAAGGGAACACCAAACCTGAATCAGCAAGATGATCAACCTAAACCCAACAAAACAGGTGGAACAACAAAAATTTCCCATGTAGGGAAAACAAACAACTGACAACCTGATATAAATCAACAGAAAACACTAGGAACAACCGCCAGAAGGAACAAGTCTCAAGAGCAAGCCTAGGACAAAAAACAGGTCCAGGTGAGAAAGACTGGCCTTAATGGGAAGGCAGGTATGAAAATTAGACCTAACCCCAAGACTGGAGAGATTTGATCCACCAAAAGAACTGGAGATGAAGTTAAAACATTTTCTTTCACACCCAGAGTTGTAGCTGAAGAATTCTGCATAACCTGCCTAACCCTGACCACAAGCCATGGGTCTAAGAAGCTCCTGATCCCCCCATCGTAAGTGAAACCTTAACAGCCAAGGAGCGAGTGGCAGGAATCACTAAAAGCATTCACCTGACCAAGAGAAGACATCCATAGGGCCTTTCTCAGGAACCTATGAATCAGCCAGTGAAGGAGAACCTATTCCATGGTGAACAGATCCCACAAAATCCACTGGACATATTCTATCCCCAGCAGGGGGTTCCTGTAGTGGGAAGCTAGGGTGTTCTGCCTGCTGACAATCAAGTGAAGTACAGGTCCCTCCAGTCACAATCTAGGAGAGGGGAAGTTTTCCCAATGTCGTACAGTCCCACATTGGAGGAGAAGGGGTGAACTGTCTGAAGACAAGGGGACTAAATGCACACGGTGTGCAAGTGATTAAGCTGAAGAGCTTAACCCACCAGTGGCAGCTAGCTTCCAATGA
This sequence comes from Rana muscosa, assembly GCA_029206835.1. Lineage (NCBI taxonomy): Eukaryota > Metazoa > Chordata > Amphibia > Anura > Ranidae > Rana > Rana muscosa. The sequence continues at coordinate 260,333,508 of CM055123.1, read as the reverse complement.
TGGAACTTGGTAAAGCCTGATCTGGCGGTAGCTTGTCGATGTTAGTCTCTGTGATAGGGTGCTGACTACAAGGATCCATAAAGCTGACTCTTTTCAAAGGAGATTGTCTGAGCACCCCTAAGAATGCCAGGAGATAAAAAATAAAAAATACAAAGACTTTCCAGGATGCACAATCAACCCCTGCTTGCAGAAGTGGGGGTGCACCTTTGTGCAGTAGACTTCTTCAGATGGGTTAGCTGACCTGCAGCTTGTGTGCACCTACTGCAGAACTATATGTAGAAGTGTCAGATTCCTCCAACCTACATTCAGGCAAGATCACCCTCTGGCCCCCTGTGGCATCCCAAATCATGGTATTTAGCGAAAGGCTGAAGAGACGAAATCTCTGGAAGGCCAAGTAAATCAGATGCTCTCTGGATGTGACATCAGTACCTGCCTGTAAAGCACATACAACAGCTCAATGGTGGTTTCTCTAGGCCAAATGACCGGGAAGAGAGCACAGAGTAACACCATTCAGCAAAGCTAAGTGGCAGTGCTCAGTTCTTCAGTGATTACCCTTTCTGCAGTGATAACCAGAGATAGCTGGAAATTTAAAAATGTGCCCAGTGGTGCTAATAATAAAGTAGGTGATATGTCACAGCTCTGGAAAGGGCCACAATGCAGAGTCCAGTGCCTGACGTTCACATTCCAAGCTAGCTCCGAACGCCCAGTCCGTCGAGGGCCAGATATCTGTCTGTAGAGATTAGCACATGCAGTGGTTTAGAGAGCAATCTTGAATGAAGGTGAAGAAAGAGCAATCCAAGAAAAAAGATAAAAGAAAAAAAGGCTAGTAAAATGTGACTAGATTTTCTACAACAGCAGAGTGGAAAGCATGCTAGGCGGAAGGGGGGATGTTATACTGGGGCTGGCTTTCAATTTTAATCTTTGCCAGTGTCCAATCATCCTGTAGATGGCAGGACAACCTGACTGTTTTAGATTTCCTGTGTCTCCTGATGGACAAGAAAGAAATGCCTTTATACTGTATACTGTCAATACAATAAACAGTATAAAACATACAGACATCTATGATATAAATTACGGACTGTCAGTACCTTACATAATATGGGATTCAGGGCTCCCCAGTGGGCACTTAAAGCAGAATAAGGATATCCACCATGGACTAAAGCACAGAGCAGACCTTGGCCCAAAAGGGAAAGGGCTCCTCAGTGGGTACCCATAGAAGGATAAGGATATCCACCTTAGACTATAGCACAGGTTAGACCTCGGCCTGGGGGGGGGGGGGGCACTGCTCCCCAGTGAATACTCAGAGAATAAGAATAATCACCATGGACTCTAGTACAGAGAAAACCTCAGCCCAAGGTGGAAGGGCTCCGCATTGGGTACCCATAACAGGATAAGGATATCCGTCATGGACTATAGTACAGGGCAGATGTTAGCTCGGGGGAAAAAGCTCCCCAGTGAGTACTCCATGGAGTACAAGGCCATCCACCATGTATTCTAGTACCAGGCAGACCCCAGCCTGGGAGGGAAAGGCTCCCCAGTGGATACTCTTAGGAGGATAAGGATATACAGTATATCATTGATTACAGTACAGAGCAGACCTTGGCATGGTGGGAAGGATTTCCCAGTGAGTACTCGTAGGAGAAGGATATCTCCCATGGTCTCTCGTAAAGAGCAGACCCTGGCCTGGGGGAAAGGGCTGTCCAGTGGTTACTCGTAGCATGAGTATATCCACCACAGTCTTTAGTACAAGACCTCGCACTAAAGGAGAAGGGCTCCACACTGGGTACCTGTAGGAGGATAAGGGGAGGATAAGGATATCTACCTTAGACTGTAGTGCAGAGCAGACCTCAGCCCAGGGGGAAGGGATCCTCAGTGAAGGATATAAAAACAAAAACAAAACATGGACTCTAGTACAGAACAGACCTAACTCAGGAGGAGGGGCTCCTCATTGGGTAGAATGACTCCTCAGTAATTATCTTTGGAGCATAAAGATAACCCCTATAAACTGTAGTACAGAGCAGACCTCACTCTGGAGGAAGGGCTCCCCAGGGGGTACTCCTAGGAGGAAAAGGATAACCACCATAGTCTTGTACAGAGTAGACCTCAGGCTGGCGGGGGAAGAAATCTCCAGTGAGTAAGCAGGGGAGGAAAGGGATATCCATCATATACTCTATTACAGAGCAGACCATGGTAAGGGAGAAGGGCTTCCCAGTGGGTACTTGTAGGAGGATAAGGATAACCACTACAAACTCTAGTACAGAGCAAAGCCACCGTTACATCTCTGCTAATATAGGAAGCCCAGTACCAGCAATGTAGACAGAACAAGTTGTCATTCTTACCATGTAACTCTGCTCCAAGGAGCCCCATCAGACGGGAGAAGGTCCCCAGCTGTGGGCACACCTTGTCCAAAACCTGGAAGACCAGCCGGATCCTCTCTTCTGTCATTGGTTGGAAACTCACCGCCCCTTTGTCTTCCAGTAGCTGAACCAGGTACTGATTGGCTGAAAAGTCAAGAAACACTGAGTGTGACTGGCGAACATGCTGCAGAATAAACAGTGTGCAGTAACCAATAGCAACCAATCACAATGCAGACCTCTGTCAAAGTGAGTTTTAAAAGCCATTGCACACATTAGAGGCATTGCAGCAGTTTTTGCTAAACACAGGCAGCTGCACTGTGTGACCAATTATATTCTAGGCTACAGAATAGTGGGTGGGACAATGCAGATGCCTAGAAATGGATCAGAAGGGTTCTCTAATTTCTATGAGCCCCCAATGTCCTCTAATGTCTATAATAGGAAGGCTGATTGATCAGTGGCTGTTGGGGGTAAATATACGTCTGTCAAATTGGGTTAGAATACTATTTAAGTGAGATATGCGTTCTTAAAGCAGTTGTAAAGTATCCCCCCCCCCCGCCCAATACTTACCCGAGTCCTCACTTGATCCAGCACTGTGCCTGTCTGCAGTGGCTTAATCCTATCTTACCTTGCACTCACAGGACAGAATCAGAAGCAGGAGCCATTGGCTTCTGCTGCTGTCAATTAAATCCTTTGAGGAGGGAGAGGGGGGTGGGACCGAGCCGTGCTTTATGTGTCAATGGATGCACACAGCCTGGCTCGGTAGCAAGCCAGCAGGTGTAACCCCATTGTAAACGGGTTCCTATGGTGGAGCACAGAGGGGGAGAAGGAGACGAGAGCACCAAGGGGACCCCAGAAGAGAAGATTCAGGGCCACTCTGTGCAATACCATTATAGAAGTATAACATGTTTATTATTTAAAAAAAATATCCCTTGCAATCACTTTAAGCTGTTCTTACATTATTATATTTTTTTAGTTCAGCCTGCAGGTCAGATTTCTCCATTCACATAAAATGAGGTGGATAGAGGAATCCCTCCTGCCAGAACACTGTATTTTGGCTGGTTAAGCAGGGACCAAACACATTTTGTTCAGCAATACACACAACAACCCCTCTGGCCTGCCCAATCGTATAGCAGTGAATGTGGTCAGCCTAAAAAATTTTTTTTATCTGATCAGTAAGTATCAGATTACAGTATACGATTGTATATGTACAAAGGGGAGGAATGTCTTCTCATCACATATAATGCTGCGCCGTGACTGTGCTTTAGGCTGGGTTCACACATGCGCAGCCACGGTTTCCGTGCGGCAGTCCGGTGCGTTTCTGTTCACCGGTTCAGGCGAAATTTAGGTGCAAATTTTTACCTGAAATCGCACCTGAACTGGACACAAAAATGCACAGGACCCCTTTTAAAACCAAGCCTCACACATACGTGAAGTGGCTCCATTGAAAGCCAGTCACAATCACATGTCAATACGAATTAAAAACGCATCCAATTCCCATATATATGTGAACCCAGCCTTACTGTTCTTTCTCTTCAGTGGAAGTCCACCTATCTCCTCACATTCTACATGGATTATACTTTATCTCAGCAGTGACAATTTTCTCTGCTTGGACCTGAGCTATGGGTAAGCAGCATCGCTCTTTTTCCCCCTCTATGTACATATATTTGTGTTGCTGTTAATCTAATAAATTTTGTGTATTTTGTAAAATGTCAATCAAATTGCAGATATTCTCCTGACGAAGCAGCATTCAGACTGCAAAACTAGTTAAGATATGCTATCCGTGATCAACTATCCCAATGTGATCCTCCCCCTTTTAGGACCATTATACTGGTGATACACATGGATTGTTACCATGCATTTTAATATGTATTTGTTGTTTTTTATTATTTTGTATTAATAATAGGATTTTTATAACAGCTTACCTGTAAAATCCTTTTCTTGGAGTACATCACGGGACACAGAGCGGCATAGTCATTACTATGTGGGTTATATAGATACCTTCAGGTGCTGGCACTGGCAACTTCCAAAACCGGAAGTACCCTCCCCTATATAAGCCCCTCCCATCCGGGAGTACCTCAGTTTTGTAGCAAAGCAATAAGTGTCCCCAAAAGAGGGGTGGGAGCTCTGTGTCCCGTGATGTACTCCAAGAAAAGGATTTTACAGGTAAGCTGTTATAAAAATCCCTTTTTCTTTCTCGTACATCACGGGACACAGAGCGGCATAGTCATTACTATGTGGGATGTCCTAAAGCAATGCCCAATGAGGGGGGGGATACACCATACATAAGCTGAGCGCTATCAGACATGAGGATCTTTTGTGGCCTGCAACACACTGCGCCCAAAGGCGACATCCTCCTGACTTCTAACGTCCACCTGGTAGAACCTAGTAAACGTGTGTACTGAAGACCATGTTGCGGCCTTACAGATTTGAGCCAGGGAGGCCTGGTGATGCACTGCCCATGAAGTTCCAACTGCTCTCGTGGAGTGCGCCCTAACTTTGAACGGAGGCGGTCTCCTTCTCAAGCCATAGGCTTGCATTATGACCTGTCGAATCCACTTGGCTAAAGTAGATTTTGACGCTGCCTGACCCTTTCTGGGGCCTTCCGGCAGAATAAACAAAGTATCCTTTTTAAAGGGCAGGAATGAGCAAAACAAGATGGACACCAAATCCCAGTGATTAGTTAATTTAAAAAGATGGGCTTGAGGTCACATACCTCGGGATTTTTTGAAGGTGTCAAATAATGGCATATAGATTGAAAAACCAGAAGTAATCCAATGACAATAGATAAATGTAAAAATCAATATTTATTATATTAATAAAAAGGAAAATACAATTTTCCTAAAAGTTCATCATATATAACATTTAGAACTGAGTACATTTAACAACCGTTGAACTCGACATGTTTCGCTCGAAGTTGGAGCTTCTTCAGGAGTAAACCACGGTATAGTAGTACACTATAATGAAATACACAAAATGAACAAAGGAACATCCATGAACTGCATTATACAATACATATATTGGAATATCCCCAAACGAATATAGAGTGACAACAAAATGCTAATTTTAATTGTCACTATTTCAAAGTAGTTATTGATATATACGTCCAATATCGTTAGATCATATAGAATCAGGAAAACATAAATCTAATGATTTCACCCATTGCATATTATCTGCATATTATTTTCAATTAATTTCTACTCATCTACAGGTCCCAATTTAGTAATTTCTCCTTATGATTTTCTGTCAGGATCATTATCAATATTGACTTCACCGCCTCTCTACAAACAACATTTGTGAGGCTGTATTTTCAATTAGATGGAATACCTCTGTGACCATCCCTCTCCGCAGGTGGAGCTTTAGGGCAGTCTGAGATTTCGGTCTTAAATTGCCAAAATACCTCCCTTATTTCCAACATTTTATTGGTAGGTGCTTTAGTTGACCACATCGCTTACTGTTATTTTGTTATTTCAGTATACTATGTAATTATTTTCATTAGATTTATGTTTTCCTGATTCTATATGATCTAACGATATTGGACGTATATATCAATAACTACTTTGAAATAGTGACAATTAAAATTTGCATTTTGTTGTCACTCTATATTTGTTTGGGGATATTCCAATATATGTATTGTATAATGCAGTTCATGGATGTTCCTTTGTTCATTTTGTGTATTTCATTATAGTGTACTACTATCCCGTGGTTTACTCCTGAAGAAGCTCCAACTTCGAGGGAAACATGTCGAGTTCAACGGTTGTTAAATGTACTCAGTTCTAAATGTTATATATGATGAACTTTTAGGAAAATTGTATTTTCCTTTTTATTAATATAATAAATATTGATTTTTACATTTATCTATTGTCATTGGATTACTTTTGGTTTTTCAATCTATATGCCATTTTTTGACACCTTCAAAAAATCCCGAGGTATGTGACCTCAAGCCCATCTTTTTAAATAAACAAAGTATCCGTTCTGCGAATCTGAGCAGTGGCTTTTAGATAAGCTTTAACTGCTCTTACTACATCCAAAGAATGTAATAATTTTTCCTCTACTGAACTAGGTTTGGGGAAAAAAGAAGGAAGAACCACATCTTGGTTCAAATGAAACCTCGATACCACCTTAGGAAGAAAGGCTGGATGAGGACGTAACACTACTCTGTCCTTATGGATAACTAGATATGGCTCCCTACAGGACATAGCGGCTAATTCCGACACTCTTTTAGCCGAACAAATGGCTACTAGAAAAATCAATTTCCTGGTGAGAAGAACCAGGGAAATATGCTGTAATGGTTCAAATGGTTGTTTCTGTAGAACCGACAGAAGCAGGTTTAAGTCCCATGGACATATGGGAATATTAACCGGAGGGCTAATACGCATCACTCCTTGTATAAAGGCTTTGACTAGTGAATGCGAAGCCAAGGGCCTCTGAAAAAATATTGACAAGGCCGAAATCTGACCCTTGATAGTACTCAAGGCAAGCTTCCTATCTACAGCCCACTGTAGGAAGTCCAGAATCCTACCTATTACGTACTTACGTGGATGCCATTTCTTGGCCTCACACCAGGCGATGTACGCCTTCCAGATTCTATAGTAGATCTGCCTGGATACCGGCTTCCTGGCATTGATCATGGAAGATACCACAGGATTAGAGAGACCTCTTTTTTTTAGAATGTGGGCTTCAATAGCCAGGCCGTCAAACCTAGGGCTGGTAAGGAAGGGTGGTATATCGGTCCTTGCGAAAGCAGGTCCGGATGATGTGGGAGGGTCCAAGGACTCCCCACAGACATTTTTACAATCTCCGCGTACCATGCTCTTCGGGGCCACGCTGGAGCCACCAGAATCACTGGTTTCTTTTCTACCCTGATTCTGCGGAGTAATCGAGGTAACAATTGTGGCGGTGGGAATGCACATATCAGCTTGAACTGATCCCAAGGGAACACTAGGGCATCCGAGCCGCAAGCTAGGGGATCCCTTGTCCAAGAGACAAACCTGTCCACCTTTGCGTTGAATCTGGATGCTAGCAGATCTACATCCGGTGTTCCCCACCGCTGACATATTGTCCGGAAAACCTTGGGGTGGAGGGACCATTCCCCTGGGCATAATTGTTGGCGACTTAGAAAGTCCGCCTTCCAATTCTCCACTCCTGGAATGAATACCGCGGATATGGCTGGGACATATCTTTCTGCCCATTTCAGGATGCAATTTACTTCCCTCTGGGCTGCACGACTCCTGGTGCCACCCTGATGATTGATATATGCCACTGCCGTGGCATTGTCCGATTGAATTCTGACAGGGGACCCTTGGAGTTTGGATGTCCATGCTACTAGGGCATACCGGGCTGCTCGTATCTCTAAGAGATTGATGGGCAGGGCCTTTTCTGCATCCGACCATCTGCCCTGGAGAGACCATTGCTCCAGTACTGCTCCCCAGCCTATAAGGCTGGCATCTGTAGTGACCACCTTCCAAGAAATCGGACTGAAGGATTTCCCTTTTTCCAGATTCTGGGGAACCAACCACCAACGGAGGCTCTTGCGAACGGAAGGGGACAAGGACATTGGTAAGTCCAGGGCCTGAACTTTCTTGTTCCAGGCTGACAGTATGGCCCTTTGCAAATTCCTTGAATGGAATTGACCGTAGGGTACTGCTTCGAATGATGCCACCATTTTTCCCAGCAGCCTCATGCACAGGCGTATGGACGGCTGTCTTTTTGTACCCACTAAGTGGATCAAATCTCTCAAAGACAACACCTTTTTTCGAGGCAAGAATATTTTCCTCTGGCCTGAATCTAGCCTTAGCCCCAAGTATTCCAGACTTTTGACTGGTTTTAGGGCTGACTTGTCTCGGTTGATAATCCAACCGTGAGATTCCAGATACTTGATTGTCTTGTGAACGACCACTTCTAGTTTTTTCACTGAGTGGTCTATCAGCAACAAGTCGTCTAGATATGCCATTATCGTTACACCTTGTGTTCTTAGATTGGCCAATAATGGGGCCAGAATTTTTGTGAACACTCTTGGTGCTGTGGCCAGACCGAAGGGTAAGGCTCTGAACTGAAAATGGCGCCCTTCTACTGCAAAGCGTAGAAATTTTTGGTGGACTGGAAAGATGGGAACGTGCAAATAAGCATCTTTGATGTCGATCGAGGCTAACCATTCCTCCCCTTGTAGGGCAGTGGCCACCGATCGGATCGACTCCATCCGGAAAGTCCTGATATGCAGGAATTTGTTTAGCCCTTTTAGATTTAATATGGGCCTCACGTCCCCGTTTGGCTTCGGGACTGTAAAGAGGTTTGAGTAAAACCCGAACCCCCATTCTTCCAGGGGAACCTCCATAATTACTCCTTGGAGCAATAGTTGTTCTAGTGCCAACAGGAGGGACTCTCTCTTCCGGGGATCCCTTGGCACATTTGACCACATAAAATGGGAAGGAGGAGAGTCTTTTAACTCCAATCTGTATCCCAGACTTACTGCGGAGAGCACCCATCTGTCTCTGATCGTGTCCCGCCAGGTCTCTGCGAACAACTTGAGTCTTCCCCCCACCCGATTGAGTGGGGGCAACCCTTCATGTATTTGACTTTGGGGGAGGTTTTGTACCTCTCCTGACCCAGGGCTTATTGTTACCCTGCGATTGTCCCTGATTTTTACCCCCGGGATTTGACCGAGGAGGCCGTCGGAACTGTTTCACAGCTGATGCCCCAGGGACTGGAGAAGCAGGCCTCTTAAAAGAGGGACCTCTAACTCTGTTTTTAACCGGCAAGAGTGTACTTTTACCGCTGGAAATTTTCTGGATATATTTGTCCAGGTCTTCCCCGAATAAGCGTTCACCATGAAATGGGAAGCTAACCAGCAATTTTTTACAGGGAGCTTCAGCAGACCAGTTTTTGAGCCATAGAAGCCTGCGCATATGTACTACAGACAGCGTAAAGCGGGAGGCCTGATGGATTGAATCCTTTATGGCATCAACCGCAAAGCATAAGGCTCTAGGTAGATCAGCTAGGGCAAGGGCCTGCTGATCTGGCAAGTCCCTTAAGACCTGTTTCAACTGATCCTTCACTGCTTGGCAGACCCCAATAGCTGCTACTGCTGGTTGTGTCACCAAGCTTGCTGTAGAAAAAGCAGATTTTAATAAGGACTCCAATTTTTTATCTATTGGGTCCTTGAACATTTGGACATTATCCACTGGACATGTCAGTGATTTATTCACATAAGAGATGGCTGCGTCCACTGTAGGGACCCTCCATTTTTTGATGAACTTATCCTCCATGGGATAGACCACCGGAAATCTCTTGGGGGGAGTAAATATTTTATCAGGATGTTCCCAATCCTGGTAAATGAGCCCTTCCAGTAAAGGGTGAAGTGGAAAGGAACAGACAGTCTGGGGAGCTTTTAGCGACCCCAGCGAGGAGACAGTAGTGGTTGATGGTTCCGCAAGGTGCATTTTAAATGCTGATCGGACCATGTTAGTCAGAGACTGAACCCATAATCTTTCAGCTTGAGATGCTGAGAAAGGTTCCTCCACTGTTGATTCCTCTATAACAGAATCAACCTCATCCTGATCCCCTTCAGGCAGGTCGATCCCTGTATGGGACTGTTGCTCCGCTAAAAAAACCTCCTCTGTTACATACACAGGAGCAGGTGAACTGAGGACAGCCACAGTACCAGGTACTCCTGTGGGGTCTCTACGGTCACTAACCTCTGAATTTTCAGGGGAGACTGGTGCAGCAGAAGCATGCCCAAGATCATCAGAGCCCGATGGAGACCCCCTTCGCTTCCTGGAAGATTTAGTTCCGGAGCTTCTGGACGGCATATTCCTAAGCCCAAAGCTGAGGTATTCCAGCCGTAATACACCACTTTTACTGATAATAGTCTAGCACAATTGCTGCTATATAACAGTTGGTGTCTACTAAAGTGCCTTTCTAGGGGATGCCTGCATCAACCGCCTCTGTGTGCCTTTTTACTGTTGCTAGCTCTGTCTGTGCACTTCAATAGCCAGCTGTGATTGTGCTTTTAAACACGCTGGACGCCCGCACATGCGCAGTAGCGGCGCGGCGCACACCGAGCGTCATCCACCCGCTCTGCCCCTTTTTCCAGATCGCCTCTATATATAGAGGCGCGTGCACGCGCACGCGCGCGGGCACGTGCGCCTTCGGCGCTCTTTTTTGAAAAAAATAAGGAGCTAGATGGGAGCCAGGGTCCCTGCCGCAGGGCCCGGGGATGGATGAGCGCAGCAACAGGGCAGAGGAGACAGCTTCCCAGCAGAGAACTTACCAACTGCCTGGATTTGATTTTGGAAGAAAAAAATCCACATTACAAGAAAAAGCACCATAGCGGCCTCTAGTGGTTAACACAGGTACCGCGGTCTTACATTTTTTTTTTTTTTTTTTTTCTTGCCTACTATAAAAAAAATTACATTTTCTCAGTAGTAACAGGCATGCACAGAATATTAGCGGGAATACCTTAGGTAACAGGCAGAAAGACAAAATAGGCTTGGGGGTCCCCCAATAGAACCAAGTTCCTGAGGGGCCCCCACTTACCTTTTCCTCGCCGCAGGACTCTGTTTGGTCCACAGAAGCCCAAACTTCACCTATCACGGCAGGCATTGTAATTAAACCTTCAGGGACCGGGTTCCCAAGGATTCCACTCCCCTGGACCTGTATAGCACCCTGCACAGAAAACATCTTGGTCGTGGGTATGACCAGAGCTCTGGATCCCAGGGTCCAGCCCTCCTAAGAGAGGCATTACAGGTAAAACCTTGCTCTTCTCTTTGCAAGGCCCGGGTACCGACCGTTTAGCTATGAAGCTTTTTTGGTCGGATCCGGAATAGCTTACTGAGGCCCAAAAGAACCTGTACGCAAGCTCAGTGAAAACACATGTTTCTTCTTGGCCAACACCTTAGACACTGGCAAAAAACTGAGGTGCTCCCGGATGGGAGGGGCTTATATAGGGGAGGGTACTTCCGGTTTTGGAAGTTGCCAGTGCCAGCACCTGAAGGTATCTATATAACCCACATAGTAATGACTATGCCGCTCTGTGTCCCGTGATGTACGAGAAAGAAAAACATTTTCTATCTGCTACACAATCTCAATTTATACTGACTTAACTTTTACTGTGATAGTCCACATTTCCCTTGCTTTGGGGGGTTCAGTTGGGGACCAACCTCCTTAATTTTCTATTTCTCATGTATTGGATGAGGGTACACCCTCTTTCCTCAACTTATGGTTCTAGATGCTATATACTTCCACAGCAGGGATGATGACTGCCCTGTCTGTTACTTGAAGACACGCTAAGTGCCGGTTCACACTGAGAGTTCAAAGTCGCATGACAAGTCGCACCCGATTAACGACAATGGAACTGTTCTAATCGGTGAGACTCAAGTCGCAGTGACTTGGAAAAAGGTTCCTGCGCTACTTTTGGGCGACTTTGTAAAAATGTAAATTTAAAAAATTCAGGAAAATGTTACAATGATAAACACTAAAATCAGAATAGAGAGCCCATTTAAAAAAACAAAATTCAGAACACACAGGAGTATCTCTACAATGCTTCAGCTTCTACCTGGCGATTTTGCATCGATGATATCCAGTGGGATGGCTGAGCTTCCATTGGCTGACATGCTGATAACGAGACACAAGACATCTGTAGAAGAGGTGGAGACATGAGGATTATCACCAGCACTACACTATGCAATCAACACTGTGTGCCAGTCTCTTTCCAGACCACACAAGACAAACTCATCCATCATTGTCCATGAAATTGACATTTCAGGCTGTCTGTGCTCCATCAGCAGCCAATCAGGGTCTCCCAATGCTGCATAGGAGAGTGAATGTAAGAGCTTTATTGGTTGCACCCTGGTAGGTAAGCACCAATCTGGATGTACAACACACAGACTCGAGAATCAGAGCCAGGAGAATGTTGGAATCCAGCAGAAACCTGCCTAGCACAGCGGTAGTGTTTGCAGTGCTGAGGCTCTGGATTCAATCACCACTAGAGATTATTTGCATGCAGTGTTGGTGTTCTTCTAGTGTTTATGAGGATTCCTCGAGCAATCCACTCTCCCACCACAATTTAGAAACAGGCAACTACTTGTATGACCAAACTACTCACCCCTTCATATGTGACCAACACTGGAAACTAAGATCCCATTCAAACCTACATTTGTACGTTTTTTTTTGTGCTCCACGTGTAGGCAAGACTATTCATTCCAATGGGCTGCCCTAAGCATGAGAAAACGCAAAAAAACAAAACAAAAAAAACACTGCAGCGAACCACACTGTGCCGCAGCACCATGTGATTTGGTGCACGTTTGCATGGGGGGTGGCATTTAAATGAATGGCACCGCCGCGCGTCTGCTAAAGGGCAGCACATGTCTGCGTGTGTCAGGAAAACGCATGATTTTGCACGCGTTCCGACCCTGGAAGTCACATGGATATAAAATATACACAAACTAATACACACACATATACATATATACACATACAAACACACACATACACTCACACACATACATACATGATCCGTGAGACACCCAGCATTAGATAGCTATGCACATGACAGACATGATATCTTACACAGGTGAGCTGGTAAATCAGAAGAGGCGAGTAAACAATACTGTCACCATAGCAATAGGGAGGAGACCCTGCAGAGCCCCGCCCACATTCCACAGCATCCCGTCATAGCACAGGTTATGGGAGAGGAAGTCACATGCCTGACCATACATGCACTCCTGTCTGTGGCTGTTCTGTGTGGAACTGATGGGGGGGGGGGGGGGGGGGGGGGATTCTGTTTCCTGTAGCTGATCAATAAATATGGAACATTTTTTTTTTTTACTGTTTAAAGCACTGATGCGTTTTTAATGCTTCATTCTCGAGGCGAGTGGATTTTTTTTTACAAAAAACTCTGCTAATAATGCACTAAAAACGCACGTACTGTACGTTCTGTTTATATGCCATCCCATTAAAGTCTATGATGTTGCAACTGCACCAAAGAAGCACCTGTACCTTTTCAAGAACACCCTGCAGTGCTGCACTGATGCGAACGGGCACCATAGAGAATTATGGGATTGATTTACTAAAGGCAATTAGGCTGTGCACTTTGCAAGAGCAGTTGCTCCAGAGCTTAGTAAATGAGCAGAAGTTCTGCTGACTTCCATCATCCAATCATGTGTAAGCAAAAATGCATATTTTTTTAAATTTTCCTTGATGATTGGGTATTTTTTGCAAAATTAAGATTTACCTCATATACTAAGCTCTGGAGCAACTGCTCTTGCAGAGTGTGACTGCACTTTGCCAAGTGCACAGTCTATTTGCCTTTAGTAAATCAACCCCAATGTGATTTCCATTGTTGTGCAGGGCAGAGCGACAGCAAACGCAGAGAAAGTGCACTAGACTAGTGTGAATGGGGGCTTAGTAATGTGCTGGATAGAAGGAGGCGGGGAAAACCAATCAGGGTTCATTCTACTGTTCTGGCTACAGCAAACTGAATCTGATTGGTTGCTAAAAAGGTTACAGCATTAGCTGGTGACTTGCTAAAGGAAAAAAGACTGTGCACTTTGCAAAGTGCAGTCACACTCTGCAAGAGCTCCAGAGCTTAGTGAATGAGGTAAAGCTTCACTTTACAAAGAATTACCCAATCATGAGCAAGGAAAAATAAATAAAAACATAATTTTTGCTTGTACATGATTGGATGATGGAAGTCAGCAGAGCTTATGCTCATTTACTAAGCTCTGGAGCAACTGCATTTGCAGAGTGAAACTGCACTTTTGCAAAGTACATAGGGGTTGATTTACTAAAGGCAAATTCACTTTTCACTACAAGTGCTCTGCAAAGGCACTTGGAAGTGCAGTCGCTTTAGATCTGAGGGCAAGATCTGAAATGAGGGGAAGCTCTGCTGATTTTATCATCCAATCACGTACAAGCAAAAATGCTGTTTTTTTTTTCCTTGCATGTCCCCCTCAGATCTACAGCAACTGCGCTTCCAAGTGCACTTGTAGTGCAAAGTGGATTTGCCTTTAGTAAATAACCTCTACAGTCTATTTGCCTTTAGTAAATCAATCCCCATGTGTCATAGCCCATTGAGCTGCAATGACATTCTGGAGTTTATTTACTAAAGGCAAATCCACTTTGCACTGAAAGTGCACTTGGAAGTGCAGTTGCTGTAGATCTGAGGGGGACATGCAAGGAAAATAAAAAACAGCATTTTTGCTTGTAAATGATTGGATGATAAAATCAGAAGAGCTTCCCCTCATTTCAGATCTACCCCTCAGATCTAAAATGGTTGCACTTCCAAGTGCACTTGTAGTGCAAAGTGGATCTGCCTTTAGTAAATCAACCCCGTGTGCTGCACCACGTAAAAATGCAGGCTTGCTGCAACTTTATGCAGCATGTTGCAGCTCAATGCAGTGTTATAGTGTGAAACTATTTATTTCTATGTGCCCTCGGGTTGAGCCTAAGTTGAGCTATGCAAATATGGTGTAAACAAGTCCTAAGTGCTGACCCTCTGAAGAGCAAGCCGCAGTAGGTTGCTTTTCAGAGGGTGTTTGAGGGCGAGAAGGAGGTGTTAGGTCACCTCCTCACCACCTGTTTTAAAAGAGAAGTATGGGAATTTTCTTTCATTTTAGAATCATACTTACATAGGTTAATGCAGCATCTGTCCAATGTTGCATCTGTGCCCCGCTGGCTCTAAGACTGAGAACCGAGCGATCAAACACCCTGAGCAGAGAGCTGGTGACTGTCAGTCACCGCTGTCTGTTCTGCCCCTCCAGCGCTCACCGAACTGCTGGGCTGTGGAGGGGGCGCGTGCGGCCCGCTCCGGCTCTCAGTGGCTCACTTAGAGGCTGAGCTGGGTTCCGGTCCAGGCAAGCGGTTGGATCCCGACCATCGCGATCTTTCCCGAGACTGGACCAGCTCTATAACGTCAGCCAACAGCGGGCTTTAGCGCGCAGAATGAACTGCACTCCTGTAATCCACAGGAGAAGTACGACCAAATGAGCTTTGGCTGTACTTCTCCTTTAAGGGAAATCTATGGTCATGGCATACACTTTCATTTTATGACATCAGCCTTGTAATAGCAATACAAACAGTAGTCATTTCTGACAATCCAATATACCAATATAAGCTTACTTGAAAAATCTCCCATCATGTTGTGAGTTCAGCCTGTCTGCTGGTCATCTGTATCCACAACTTACGTACAGATTACAGATGTACCTTGCTGCCTGCAAGCAGTGATTCCTGTACTGACTCCGCCTCCTGAAACTCCTCCTCTCAACACCTCTGTAGATCAGAAGGCAGGCTCTGAAATGTGTGACGCAGCAGTGCCTACTCACAGGGTATAGAGACTACATGTCATGGAATTCAAGGAAGTAAATGTGAGGATATCTTCAAAGTAAGTTTACAAGCTTCAAGATGGTTCTTATGATTAGCAGTAGGCTAGAAAATAATTGGGATACAATGTGGAAATTAATATATGATTTTGCACTTTGACCATAGATATGTTTTAACTTCTGTACTACAAGTAATGCCTTGTACACACGACCGGACTGGATCGTCGGAATAAAGTCTGACGGATTCTCAGACAGAGTTCCGACGGAATTCCACTCAAGCTGTCTTGCATACACATGGTCACACAAAAGTCAGACCGTCAAAAACGGGGTGACATACAAGACGTACGACGAGCCGAGATTTATGAAGTTCAATAGGCAGTTCGGCTCTTCTGCTTGATTCTGAGCATGCATGGTTTTTAGTCCGTCGGAATTGCATACAGACGAACGGACTTTCCGATAGAAATTTTTGTCCGTCGGACAGTTCTCAAAGTCCGTCAGAATTTCAGAAGAAAAAAGTCCGATGGGGCATACATGGTCGGAATATCCGATGAAAATAGCCCGTCTGACTTGGTTTTGACAGGTACCTGCTCCCACTTCTGAATGACTTTGCCACAGCGAAGTCATCCGGAAGTTCGGCCCCCCCTTCTCCTTCTCCCACTGCCAGGCCATTTACAAAGGACAATACGCTTTGCGTATGCGCAGTAGGGAACCGGCTGTGAAGCTGCAAGGCTTTACTGCCGGTTTCTCTTGCCCGAGATAGCGGCAGCGGCAGCACCCAAGAGCCAATAGAAAAATCGGCTGGGGTGAAGACACCACTGGATTTGTATACAGGTAAGTGTCCTAATATTAAAAGTCAGCAACTACAGTATTTGTAGCTGCTGACCTTTACTTTTTTGTGAATGAGCCTGGAGCTCCTCTTTAATGTATGGCCTGCCTAACTTCTTTTTTTCTAGTTTTGGACATAACAGGTAAAGGTTACAATCTCTCAGGATTTATTGCGGTGTCCCATATCATCCTATTTATTCTGGGCAGGTAGAGGTTAAGTCAAATGTTTGCAGATGTCACCAGAACAGGAACTCATGGTTTCCAGTGGGGACACCTGTCCAGGTGCTCAAGTGTAAGGCCCCTTTCACACGGGCGGACCGTATGTCCGTTTTTCATCCATTCGTTTTCGGATGAAAAACGGACATACATGTATCCCTATGGGATAGTGGATGTCAGCGGATGAACATCCGCTGACATCCGATCTTATCAGTCTCCGCTATGCTCTGTTTATGATGATGGAGGAAAATCCTATTTTTCCATCCATCTGCGGATCGGATAAAAACGATCCCCCCATAGAGGAAAGCGGCGATCTGACCGGTCCGTTTCTGCACAGTGTACAGAGACGGACAAGTCATCCGCCGGCTCAGTGGGGATCAATGGAACGATCCCCACTGAGCAAGCGGATGTTCACGGGGCGGTTCATCACGGGATCTGCCCGTGTAAAAGGGCCCAAAGTGTGAACATTTTTAAGTGTCATCAGCAATATATATGTAGCGGGGTGTTCCCCTTTAATGCAGAGAGACAAGAAGTTCCAGGTGAGAGGTGAGTCGGGAGGAAGTAAAGAGACATTATGGAAGTGAAAGCAGAGGAGAGAGAGACTACATCTCCCAGTACATCTTGCAGCACCCAGGGTGCATTGCTCCAGAACAGAGACTGCTGGGGGAGACTTTATAAAGGGGAGGCAGAGTTTTGGTCGGTCTTTTGGACACCCCTCTCCTAGCAAGAGGATGTCTGTGCTGAACTGCTGTGTGCACAAGGCCTGAAGCCTGGGCCGTGTGCTCCTTTCCAAAGAGCCCTCTGCCAGCCTAGCAGAGCCTTAGAGACATCTAATCCTCCTTGCTGCAGTACACCAGAAGGATTGAAGACTTGGATGTCGGTGGATTCCTGTTCCTAGATGAATCGATGGAGGAAACGGACTTTGACTTGCCCGGGTGGTGAGAGCTGTTTAAAGACAGATACCTTTATCTTTACTATTCGTTGGGATTACAAAGTTGTTCTTCAAGTGCACCACCGAAAAGATTGCTAGCGAATATTGTTTCACTGAACTTCCATTTAGATCAGTCAGGCCTGACTGCATAGGTAGACATTGCTGGGTGTTAGTCTACCCATGAGGGGAAGTAGCTGTAAAAGGGCAGCGCTAGAGTTGCATAGCAATACTTTATTATTCTGATTACTCTGTTTATCTTTATTACTGTTTATTGCAGGGATCTGCAACTTGTTATACTGTTGTTTATTACTTGCCCATTAGCCTCAGTAAAATATCTGGGTAAAGTACATTTGGTGTCAGTTCCGCTTACTTTAATAGGAGTTTTAAAGTATATTCTGTGTATGTTTGTTATAGGACTGTGTCACCAACAGTTGCGGTCACGCGGTCCTATCCCTCTATCACCAGCTGTGCCACGGGAGGTTAGAGCCGATTGCCAGGGGTTGACAGCAGTGCACTACAGGGCCCAAATCAATATCAGTGGCTCTCTTAACTGGGGGTAGCGCTACACGTGGGGGCTCGAGTCCGGGATCCTTGTACGTTGCACGCTGCAATCAAGCCGGTCAGAAGTACCAGCATGGACCCGCTGGCAATGTCACAGTGGTGCGCAGCGATTGGCGCCGATCCAACCGCGGCGGTAGTCATTGTACTCCCGGGGGAAAGATGGAAGGAAGAGGAGATAAAACAGCTCGTATTGTTACTGTCTCCGAGCCACAAAGCATGGGTGATGGATTTTAGGCCAGATCCAGTGATCTCGTTTACATACGCACTGGTAGAATGGAAAAACGAAATCCCAGAGCATTTTAAAAGTCAGAGTATACAAGCCATAGATAATCAGATCTATCACTTGATACATACGCTGCCAGTGAAGGAAGAATGGTTTCAGACACCAAAGCCATCACTCCCACAATTATCTCCACCACTATCCCCTAAAGCAGAAAAGCTTAAGGAACTATTAAGCCCGGGATCACCGCTGGCCGCTATAGGGCCTGAATTGTTGAATGCTCTAGGAGACCTTGTAATTAAGTGCCAGAAAAGCAGTACGGTGCATGTGGAGGCCGGTTACCGGAAGCTTAGCACCTTCTCAGGGAAGCTCCCCGTCCCTGCGGGGGAGGAAGATTTTGACACTTGGGTGGAACAGGCATTGCAGGCAGTAGAAGCATGGGAGGTGCCTGAGGCACAGAAGAGACAGCGAGTCTTAGAAAGTCTGAAAGGTGCCGCGGCAGAAGCGGTGAAGAGCTTCCGGTTTGGAAATGAAAACTGTACAGCTCAAGATTGCCTGGCCATGCTGCAGGAAGAGTTTGGTCAGCTGGAGAAGGTGTCAGAGATGATTTATCAAATTGAACACACTCTCCAGCTGCCGAATGAGAAACTGTCAGAATATGTTAGAAGGCTGAACAGGCAGTTATGCAAGATTGTACTGAAGAAGGGAATGCTGCCCAAAGATGCAGATGAAGCACGCATGAAGCAGATCATGAGGGGAGCGCGGCGCTCAGACCCGGTCTGGCTGCACCTGAAAACCTCAGGAGGAGGAATGTCACTAACCTACTCTGATCTAATAAAAATTATTAGGGACGAAGAGGCGCTGGAGGAAGATCAGCAGGTGGCCAAGGCGAATGTCACACCTGTACCAGTGTTGGTCCATTCGGTCAAGAGCCCAGAAAGAGATGCGGAGATTGACACTCTGAAATCGCAAATGGCCCAAGTGTTGGAGATGCTGACCTCTTTGATGGAGAAAGATCAGAGAACACGAGAGAAACCAAGCCCAAGAAAGGAGTTGTTCCCGAACACCTCAGCACCGGCCTCCCTACAGGACCGAGAAGAGGTGATTTGCTATAACTGCGGAGGGAGTGGCCACTTTGCTAACGTATGCTCCAGCCCAAAGAAGAAGAGAACAGATAATTGCAAGCCGGCGGGAAACTCCAAAGGGGCCCCGGTGAAGGAGTCAACCGGGTGCCCATCATCTTCAGTGCGCTCCAAACTAAAAAAAAAGGCCAAGAATGGAGGAGACAAAACTCCTAGGAGGAGGTATAGTACACCCCCACCAAGATGTACCCCAGAGGGAGGGGGCAAGACCCCTCAGTGGAAGTACAGCACCCCAAAGAAGGAACATCCACCTAAAAGGAACAATAACATCCCTCAGCGGGTTTGTGCCCCCATTGAGAGGGAGAAAGTCAATGCATGCCAGGCTCAGGAAAAATTAAAGTCCAAAAGGAGCAGGGCAAGGGTCGAAAGCAAAAAAAAAGAGGTGACCCCAGTCCGGCCATACCCAAAGGAACTGGTGGGCCCGTCTCCTACTGTGCCCATTCAAGTGGAAGGAGTCTATACTAAAGCTCTTTTGGACACCGGAGCACAGGTGACTTTACTATACCGGGACTTCTATGATAGGCACTTGAGTCATCTGCCTATCCAGAAGATAGAAGAGCTGGAGATATGGGGACTTGGAACCCAGAGTTTCCCTTATGATGGGTACCTGCCCATAAAGATGACTTTCGACCCATCCGTGGCTGGGAAGGCTGAAGTGTTTGACACCCTGGCAGTTGTGTGTCCCCGGCCGCCTGGAGCCAGCAAGATTTCCCTGATCATTGGGACAAACACGGATCTAGTCAGGAGACTCCTGACCCCTCTAGTGAAAGAGAGAAACCATTCAGCCACCAAAATCCATCCCATGCTAAAGACGGCCTACCAACGACTGGTCTTAGAGCAGAAGACCCCGGGAGAGGGGATAGGGAAGGTGTGGAGACTTGGCAGAGAAGGAGTAGTGCTACAGCCCGGAGAAGTAACCTGTCTTAGGGCCACTGTGAAGCTTTCGTGGGAACAACCTGGCCCCTTTGTCATGCTGGAATCAGACCCAAGGGAAGAGTCCTCAGGCCTGGAAGTGATACCAGAAGTGATTCCGTTCAAGGCCCTGAAGAAGGCCCATGGCAGAGTTCCGGTGAGTGTTAGGAACACTACGGGAGGACCCATGCAGATCCCTGCCAGAGTGTTGCTTGGTCAGGTGAGCCCTGCTGCCCCGGTCACTTGGTCCGAAGTCAAGGGGACGGGTGACGGAGGAGATGTTTGGGAGAAACTGTCCGTGGAAAACCCGAACCTACCCAGGGCTTGGAAAGAAAGAGCCAAGGCCCAGCTGACCAGGTGGGAGAAGATCTTTTCCGAAGATGAATTCGATGTGGGGTGTGCAAGAAGTGCCACCCATCGGATCCGCCTCCAAGAAGATAAGCCCTTCCGAGAGAGGGTCAGGCGGGTCCCCCTGGCAGATCTGGAGGATCTGAGGGAACAACTTGTAGAACTAAAGAAGACTGGTGTTATCCGTGAGTCTAGAAGTCCCTATGCCTCCCCAATCGTGGTGGTCAGAAAGAAGAATGGGTCGTTGAGGCTTTGTATCGATTACAGGACTCTCAACAGGAGAACCATCCCTGACCAATACACCACGCCAAGGATAGAAGATGCCCTACAAAGTTTGTCTGGAGCCAAATGGTTCAGTGTGATGGACCTCAAGAGTGGGTACTATCAAATCCCTATGCACCCAGAAGACAGGGAGAAGACAGCCTTCATAACCCCGGTGGGATTCTTCGAATTCAATAGGATGCCTCAGGGTCTGTCTGGAGCTCCTGCTACCTTTCAACGCCTTATGGAGAAGACTGTTGGAGACATGAATCTTATAGAAGTCCTTGTGTACTTGGACGATGTCATTGTCTTTGGAAGAACCTTGGAAGAACATGAAGCCAGGTTGGAGAAAGTATTGAGAAGACTCAGCGAAGAGGGACTTAAGCTTTCCCCCGAGAAGTGTCGGTTCTACCAGTCTTCTGTGAACTATCTGGGGCACATAGTGTCTGAAGAAGGGGTGGCCACAGATCCTGAGAAGTTGGAAGCAGTCACTTCCTGGCCACGACCCACCACAGTAACAGAGCTCAGATCCTTCCTGGGGTTCTGCTCCTATTATAGGAGGTTTGTGGAGGGGTTTGCTCGGATTGCCCGCCCGTTGAATGAATTGCTAAAGGCAGAAGGGGAAGAGGATGACTCAGGGCCCAGGAGGCCTGGTGAGTCAGTTCAAGATCAGTGGAACCCAAGGTGTGAAGAGGCCTTTCATGCTCTGAAGAGGAGCTTAACCACTGCCCCAGTCCTGGCCTACGCCGACCCTACCAGACCTTATGAATTACATGTGGATGCCAGCCATGAGGGTCTAGGTGGTGTACTCTACCAAGAACATGAAGGACAACTGCGACCAGTGGCCTATGTGAGCAGGAGCCTGACCCCCTCAGAAAAGAATTACCCCACTCATAAGCTGGAATTCCTGGCCCTCAAATGGGCGGTAGTAGACAAGCTAAAAGACTACTTGTATGGGGCAGAGTTTACTGTGAAGACAGACAACAACCCCCTGACCTACCTCTTCACCACCGCGAAACTAGATGCCACCGGACACAGGTGGTTGGCCGCATTGTCTGGATTCAACTTCAGTCTGAAGTACAGACCAGGAGCCGGAAATAGGGATGCAGATGCCCTGTCCCGGAGGTCTCATGCCACGACAAATGACTGGGAAGTTTGGACCCAAGTGGCACCGGACGGGGTGCGGGCCCTTTGTCAAGGGGCTGAATTCCAAGCCAGAGGAGGCTCCAGAGCAGAAGAAATAGGGGTTACCATGGTAGGAGTCCCCAAACACTATTGTGGGGTAACTCAACTGGAGGAAGACAACCTACCGAGACTGTCCAAGAAGGAGTTGAGGTGTGACCAATTGGAAGACCCCATGGGGAGATTGGTCCTCGAAGCCCTGGAGAATCAGGATCCCAACAAATTCCTACATCACCCCTCAAAGGAGGCTCGCCTGTTGAGGAAGGAATTGGACAGGCTACAGGTACATCAGGGAGTGGTCTACCGAAGGGGCCCCTCTGATGACTCAGAAGATAAGTGGCAGTTATTTCTTCCAGATAAGCACCGAGAGACTGTACTAATTGCCCTGCATGACCATCATGGTCACCTAGGGGCAGAAAGGACCTTCCAGCTCGTCAGAAATCGGTTCTATTGGCCCTGCATGAGGGCAGAAGTAGAGGAGTATTGCCATTCCTGTGCACGATGCATTCAGAGAAAGACCCTACCCCATCAAGCTGCCCCAATGGGCCACTTACAGAGTCAAGGCCCAATGGATCTGGTATGCATTGACTTTCTCTGCCTCGAACCCGACCTGAGTGGATTGGGGAATGTTCTGGTAATAACCGACCATTTCACCCGCTATGCTCAAGCTTTCCCAACCAAAGACCAGAAGGCATCCACCGTGGCCAAGATACTTATGGAGAAGTATTTTGTCCATTACGGACTACCACAGAGACTCCACTCAGATCAAGGAAGGGACTTTGAGAGTCGGTTGATCCGAAGACTTTTGGATTCATTAGGAATAAAGAAGACCAGAACCACGCCTTACCACCCACAAGGAGATGCTCAGCCGGAGAGATTTAACCGGACCCTGCTCAACATGTTGGGAACCTTAGAAACAGAGAAGAAGCAACACTGGAGTCAGCACATATCAGCCCTAGTACATGCCTATAACTGTACCACAAGTGACGCCACTGGCTACTCCCCTTATCGACTTATGTTTGGGAGAGAAGCAAGGCTACCTGTGGACCTGGCCTTTGGCACTTCTATAGACAATACCTCAGCTACATCCCACAAGGGATACGTGGACAGACTTAGACGTAGCTTGCAGGTGGCCTATGAACAAGCCCAGGCGGCTTCGGATCAAAGGGGGGCCCGCAACAAGAGAAATTTTGATCTGAAGGTTCGAGTGCAAGATCTGCAGCCCGGGGACCGAGTACTGCTACGCAATCTGGGGGTCCCTGGAAAACACAAGCTTGCCGACAGGTGGAGATCTGAGCCCTATGTTGTCTGTAGGAAGTTGCCCGGTTTGCCTGTCTACAAACTAAAGCCAGAAGGAAAGGTGGGTCCACTGAAGACGTGGCATCGGAACCACCTGCTCCCACTTGCTGAGGCAGTCAGAATACCTCCCGTGAGAGACTCCCCTGAACCGGCCTCTATCCTGGATATTCCTAGGCCGAACACTCGGTCCCAGACCTCTCGAGCCAAAGATGGGGAGGCCTCCCAATTGAGTACAGAAGAAGGTGGAGAACTGGACTGGCTGTGGCCTCCCTCGACTCTGGGAACGTCCGCCATAGATCTCCCAAATGGAGGGGATACCCCAGATGCAACGCTGAATCCGGAGGCTACTGAATTCATACCCTTCAGTCCCTCAGCTGATTACTGGGAAGATGTTCCTGACAATTGCGCAGAGGAGGACTCTAGAGATTCCATACGTCAGTCGACTTCTGAATCAGAGGTTCCAGAACCAGCAATGTTACCTGAACTTACTCCTGAAGAAGAGCCTGTGGTGCCAGAGTCAGAAGCACCAAGAGAGCAGAGGGCTCGCAGAGTCATCAGGCCTCCCAAGAAACTAACTTACCCCCAAATGGGGACGAGCTCAGAGGACTCTGTTGTAACGGCTAGGAGAAGTGTTGAACAACCTGATCCTTCCACCGTCCATTTGGTGGAGGGCAACCCCAGCTCACTCTCTGGCACAGTTAGGCAGGCCACTCATGGTAGTGTGACCTGTGGGCAAGAGAGTTCCATCCCAAAGTTTTGGTGGGAATTCCCTATGCCAACATCATGCTCGACATTGTCCAAAATGGTAAACAGTATTTGTTGAAGTTTATCTTTGGGGACCAAAGAGTTCAAGTGGGGGGAGTGTGTAGCGGGGTGTTCCCCTTTAATGCAGAGAGACAAGAAGTTCCAGGTGAGAGGTGAGTCGGGAGGAAGTAAAGAGACATTATGGAAGTGAAAGCAGAGGAGAGAGAGACTACATCTCCCAGTACATCTTGCAGCACCCAGGGTGCATTGCTCCAGAACAGAGACTGCTGGGGGAGACTTTATAAAGGGGAGGCGGAGTTTTGGTCGGTCTTTTGGACACCCCTCTCCTAGCAAGAGGATGTCTGTGCTGAACTGCTGTGTGCACAAGGCCTGAAGCCTGGGCCGTGTGCTCCTTTCCAAAGAGCCCTCTGCCAGCCTAGCAGAGCCTTAGAGACATCTAATCCTCCTTGCTGCAGTACACCAGAAGGATTGAAGACTTGGATGTCGGTGGATTCCTGTTCCTAGATGAATCGATGGAGGAAACGGACTTTGACTTGCCCGGGTGGTGAGAGCTGTTTAAAGACAGATACCTTTATCTTTACTATTCGTTGGGATTACAAAGTTGTTCTTCAAGTGCACCACCGAAAAGATTGCTAGCGAATATTGTTTCACTGAACTTCCATTTAGATCAGTCAGGCCTGACTGCATAGGTAGACATTGCTGGGTGTTAGTCTACCCATGAGGGGAAGTAGCTGTAAAAGGGCAGCGCTAGAGTTGCATAGCAATACTTTATTATTCTGATTACTCTGTTTATCTTTATTACTGTTTATTGCAGGGATCTGCAACTTGTTATACTGTTGTTTATTACTTGCCCATTAGCCTCAGTAAAATATCTGGGTAAAGTACATTTGGTGTCAGTTCCGCTTACTTTAATAGGAGTTTTAAAGTATATTCTGTGTATGTTTGTTATAGGACTGTGTCACCAACAGTTGCGGTCACGCGGTCCTATCCCTCTATCACCAGCTGTGCCACGGGAGGTTAGAGCCGATTGCCAGGGGTTGACAGCAGTGCACTACAGGGCCCAAATCAATATCAGTGGCTCTCTTAACTGGGGGTAGCGCTACATATATATTTTTTATTTCTTAATTTTTTTATTTTTTGTGGAAAGATTGGCAACATTGTTTGCCCTGGAATTACACGGGCGATTGGATACAGATATATACATATTACCATTTGCGCTGGAGATTCCTTACAACATATAATTTAATACCTGTTCAGATGCGATCTTCATTCATTTTGGAGATTTCTACTTACTTCCTATTGTATCTATTATAGGGACAGGAAGTAAGGAGTGGAAATCTTCCTTAATGGGGGCAGAGGCAGCAGTAAGTATCTCAACAGAAATTCCAACCCTTTCCCTTCCCACTATGACCAAAACGAAAATAAAATAAAAAAGATTTTGGCTCGAGTTACACTTTTTGTCACACCTAAAGCCTCGTACACACGGTCGGACTTCAAACAAACTTTTCTGTGGATTTTTGTCCGAAGGGAGTTGGCCGGGCACACCCATAGCATACACACGGCTTCCCAAAACTTTCCCAACATCACGTGGTTTTTCTGCTCTTTTCTGCTCTTTACCGCCACCCTTTGGTCAACTTCTGCTATTGTTGGGTGATTTTAACATTGGTTCTGGGCATGCTTATTTGTACTTCGGACAAATGTCCGATGGATTTCTGTACACACGGTTGGACTTTGCACCATCAGACTTTTGTTGCCGAAAAGTTTGTCCGTTTGCAGAGCGAACTTTTGTACGATGAAAACCGAAAAAGTTTGTCCGATGGAGCGTACACACGGTTGGATTTTTTGGAAAAATTGCTCATTTTGAAGTTTGTTGGCAAAAAGTCTGACCGTGTGTATGGGGCTTAAGGCCTCATGCACACTGCTGCTGTTAAACTCACGTTTTTGTGAGTTTAGGTGTTTTTTCCTGCCCTTGAACTCCCCTCCATGTTATCCTATGTGTCCATGCACATGTGGATGTTTTTAGCAGTTTACTAGTAGGGGAGTTTAAAGGATGTTTTTTGAATGCCCTAAAATTGGGTTCAGTAGAGGGACGTTTGACCACAAAAAACACTGAACGCTGTTAAATGTGCCTAAACACTCAAACGCTAGACGCCTTTAGCATTTATTTATTTCTGTGTCAATCTTTTTTTATTAAGATTTTGAACAACAAGATAAGACATTGTTGTGTAGCACAAATTAATACAAGTTAGAACTGTCAACATAGGCAGTATACTTTAAAGAAAATTGGTGACAATAATAGATGGAAAATGATAAGGGTTTTTGCTATGAACCCATAGACAGTCCATAAGTGGGTGTGAGAAACTACATCAAAGTGGTCGACCAAGTGAAACCTCTATGATGCCAAACAGTGGAGTTGTATCTCTGTCCAGATATCATAGGAAAAAAAAGCAAAAAATAAAAACAAGGATATCAACATCCTAACTCTTAAAGGAGAAGTACAGACAAAGCTTGTTTGGCTGTACTTCTCCTGTGGATCACAGGAGTGCAGTTCGTTTTGCACTCCTGTGACCCGTTTTCAGCAGACCGCAAGCTGAAGCCTACTGTCGGGTGATGTCTCAGAGCCAGTGCGAGCTCGGGCAAGATCGCGCTTGGACTGGCACCCAGATCAGCCTCTCAGCGAGCCGCAGCTCAGCGCTGCAGCTAGTCGCTAAGAGTCTGAGCTGCCCGCTCCTGCCCCATCCATAGATCATTGCTCCAATGAGCGTGGAGGGGGGCAGCAGAGAGCTGCTGACTGAGAGCCAGCAGCTCTCTGCTCAGGGAGCTATGAGAACTGAGAAATCGCCCGTGTTCGATCGCTTGGTTCTCAGTGTTAAATTATGCACCCACTAAAAAAAAAAAAAAAAACACTAAACAAAAACCTGCAAGACAAAGGAATAATGAGCTAGTATGCATAGCATACTAGCTCATTATGAAATACTCACCTTAGATTGAAGCCCCCGCAGCAGTCCCGGCACACTGTTCTGCCTAGCGACATGTCTTCTGGAGATATTTCCGGGTATCGCGGGCTCTGGCGGTGTGATTGGCTGAAGCCACGATGACATCACTCCCGTACATGTGCGTGGGAGCCGCCGGTAACGGCACATCAGCTCAAGCAATTGCACAAACGAGCCGTTGCTTCAGTGTGCATGTGCCAATGACGTTGGCACATGCTGATACAGGGGATATCTCCTAAACCGTGCAGGTATAGGAGATATCCATGGTAGCTACAGGCAAGTCTTATAATAGGCTTACCTGTAGTGAAAAGCAGTTGTAAAGGGTTTACAACCACTTTAACCACTTCAGCCCCGGATCATTTTGGCTGGTTAAAGACCAGGCCACTTTTTGCGATTCGGCACTGCGTCCCTTTACCTGACAATTGCGCGGTCGTGCGACGTGGCTCCCAAACAAAATTGACGTCCTTCTCTCCCCCACAAATAGAGCTTTCTTTTGGTGGTATTTGATCACCTCTGCGGTTTTTATTTTTTGTGCTATAAACAAAAATAGAGCGACAATTTAGAAAAAAAATTTTTTACTTTTTGCTATAATAAATATTCCCCAAAAAATATATAAAAAAAGTTTTTTTCCCTCAGTTTAGGCCGATACGTATTCTTCTACATATTTTTGGTAAAAAAAATAAAAATCGCAATCAGCGTTTATTGATTGGTTTGCGCAAAAGTTATAGTGTTTACAAAATAGGGGATAGTTTTATGGCATTTTTATTTTTTTACTAGTAATGGCGGCGATCAGTGATTTTTTTCGTGACTGCGACATTTTGGCGGACACTTTTGACACATTTTTGGGACCATTGTCATTTTCACAGCGATCAGTGCTATAAAAATGCACTGATTACTGTGAAAATAACACTGGCAGTGAAGGGGTTAACCACTAGGTGGCGCTGTAGGGGTTAAGTGTTCCCTGCATAGTGTTTCTTACTGTAGGGGGGATGGGC
This sequence comes from Rana muscosa, assembly GCA_029206835.1. Classification (NCBI taxonomy): domain Eukaryota; kingdom Metazoa; phylum Chordata; class Amphibia; order Anura; family Ranidae; genus Rana; species Rana muscosa. Next base: position 260,305,188 of record CM055123.1, on the reverse strand, counting down.
TCTGTGTCACATGACACCGATCTCCGCTCCGAGTACACGGAGCCGAGATCAGTGTCATTGTCACTAGTCAGAGCGGGGAGATGCTTGTTTACACAAGCATCTCCCCGCTCTATACCTCCGTGAGACGGGCCGACTCACGGGGATGGCAGCAGGGTCGCGAGCGCACCACCGGCGGCAAGCGTGCGACCACACGGACAGGCACTTAAAGGGGACGTACAGGTACATTGATGTGCCTGTCCGTGCCATTCTGCCAACGTAAATGTACAGGAGGCGGTCGGCAAGTGGTTAAGTTGCACCGGTGGACCGAAGCTGCATCCATCTAGACAAATGTAAATCTAAAAAAAACAAACAAACAAAAAAAAAATATATGTCTCTTTTAAGGTAATTTGTCATAGTGTTTATTTGAATGGCCAGAATAAATAAAAATTCTTGCCAATTAAATAAAGGTGCAAACACTGCTAAATTCGCCTAAACTGGTTTGAAATAATACAGCCTAGGTGTCAGGTCAGGATAAACAGCGTTTACAAGAAACCAGAGTGTATGAGGCTTTAAAAAGGCTTGAGTTGTTAGGTTGAAATGTTGTGACGGAAATGTGTACAGTTGTCTAAAATGTAATGTTTGTACTCAGAGCAGTTCTCCTCCTGCGTTGGACTGATCTCCAGAACAGAAGATTCTCTTCCCTGGGATCAGGGGTGTTTGCACAGGTCAGGACTAGGCGCACCTACACAATGTGACATATTTCTTGTGCTTAGTATAATGTAATGGGCTGTGTTCTGTCTGGAACGGCGGAGATTACAATGTGTACAAACACTGGAATTGTAGTCATGTGCTGATCATGGCTTCATCTGTTTCCATGCAGGGAGGTGTCCTGAGCACACAGCAGAATGCAGGCAGAGAATGCACCAATCACTGCGCGTCACTCAGCTCTATAGAACCAGGCCCATCCAGGGATTTGTCGGCAGCCAATGACAGCTGGCTGCACATGCCTTTCCTGGGAGAAGCCTGGAAAAAAACCAATCCAGGCTGAGCTTTTATTCACTGACACTGCTTCAGCTGCATGGCAGATCAGGAAGTGAGTTGCAGAGCTGGTGACACAAGTCACCTTACCCGGCTGGATGAATTGATCTGCGGTGACAAGTGATTGATTGCTGGGCGGAGTCCGGTCTGTCATGCTGTGACATTCCAGCATCTGCTCATTTGTATGAGGCTGTGCTGGGCTTGACATGTGTGGCAGCGTGCTGTCACTGCGGGTCCTTTGTGTGTGCAGGCAGCGGCTGGATCAATGCAGGCCCTGAATGGGTGAGATGAATGGTACAGCGATGGTCAGCTAGCTTTGTCACCTCTCCCCCCTCTCTTCTGAGCACATCGCTCACTCCAGCCCCACACAGCCATGTTGGAAGAGGCTGAACAGAAGTGGCACCCCACCCATGTCCAGGTCACAGTGTTACAAGCGCGGGATCTGCATCCAAAAGGCAAGCATGGCACCAACGATGCATACACCATCATCCAGCTCGGGAAGGAGAAGTATTCCACATCGGTGATGGAGAAGAACCTCAATCCCATCTGGAAAGAAGAGGCCTCTTTCGAACTGCCGGGCCTACTGGTCCAGGACAACCCCGAACAGTACCAGCTGCAGCTGACGGTCATGCATCGCTCCCTGGTGGGCCTCGATAAGTTCCTGGGCCAGGTGACTATAAACCTCAACAGTATCTTCGAGAACAGGGAGCGACGGAAGACAGAGTAAGTGTGAGTTGTTGTGGTAGATCTGTTTATTGTAAATCTCAGCATTGATTGTCTCTCTTCTTGCTTTGAATGTAATGTGGAAGTTGTTTCATTGTTTACTCAAACCGTTTTACAGTAGAGGACCAGAAGAACAAGTCTGACAATCAGCACAACCCGTCTGTCTGGAGGAATGTCTCTGTATCTCTGTCATCGCTCCATTACCTGCATTCCTGGACCCAGAGTCATTCTTTTATCATGCAGAACAACAACAAGCTTCATCTTATCTCACGTGTCCGAACATGGACATGATAATCGCTAAGAGGGTCCGCCAGGGAATAAATAGACTCTGCGTACCAGAAAAGGACATGGGCGATAGTTATCATCCAAGGCTGGGGAAGGGCACATGAATATTATGGCTCATGTCTTGCTCTTGCTAGGCCAGACAGAGATGACAGCATAGTGATACGGCTAACCCTAACCCGCCGGCAGTTCTTTGCCTTTACAATAACTCACATGTTTTCATGTGTATTGTACTCGCATTGCTCAGCGTGTGTCACCTACAGCATGAGAAAGACTTGAGTCCGGGCCTATGGTGTTCACACTTGTGCTTTATTAGTGTGGTTAAAGTGTAGGTTCACCTTTACAGTAAATCTGTAAAGTGACCCTTCACTGGATCCCCTGCCCATCCCACCCAGTCCTGCTGTACCAGATTGCCGCGATCACCTGATGTCAGACACAGAGAAGCCGTTACACCGGTCCGTGGATTTGAAACACCCGTGGCTTAAAGTGGTTGTATACCCTGTACAACCCCTTTCTCCTACAGGCAAGCCTATAATAAGGCTTACCTGTAGGTACTGGAAATATCTCCTAAACCTCTAAGGTTTAGGAGATATTCGCCATATATGCCGGCATAATCGGCGCATGCTTGTGCCGTGAGACGGAGTCCACGGCCCCGGAAGGAAGAGGGGTTGAAGATGGACGCAATTACACAGCAGGGACAGCGAAGACATCACGGGCTTCTTCTGCAGGTAAGTGGCACATAATGGGCTAGTATGTCATGCATACTAGCCAATTATGTTTTTACTTTGCAGGGAACAAAGAGGAAGTAAAACCCATCAGGGTTTACTTCCTCTTTAAAGGGTTACTAAACCCTTGTGTTTTTTTTTTTTTTAAATAACAAACATGTCATACTTACTTCCACTGTGCAGTTTGTTTTGCACAGAGTGGCCCCGATCGTCCTCTTCTGGGGTCCTTCATCGGCACTGGTAGCTCCTCTCCGCATCAAGTTCTGACGTCGGAGAAGCGCTCTCCTAAGGTGGACACCCGTGCGGGCGCGCTCCCGAGTCCTGCTTTTGCGTCCATTGACACAGAAAGCAGGACTTGGCCCTGCCCCCCACATCATTGGATTTGATTGACAGCAGCGGGAGCCAATGGCTGCGCTGCTATCAATCTATCCAATCAGTACATGAGACACCAGCTATTGCTGGTGTTCTCGTCACCAGGGAGAAGAAAACCAGGTTCAGGTAAGTAAAATGGGGGAACTGGGGCGCTGCAGCACTACAGAAGGTTTTTCACCTTAATGCATAGAATGCATTAAAGGGGTTGTAAACCTTCGTGTTTTTTTACCTTAATGCACCCTATGCATTAATTGCGCCCAATTTCGGTGGGCGCAATCCCACGTTGCTATCTCTCAGGTCTTCTCGGCTCTTCATTGGATAGATTGATAGCAGCGCAGCCATTGGCTCCCGCTGCTGTCATTCAAATCCAATGACGTGGCTGCCGGGGAGCGGGGCTGAGTCATACACTCGGTGTCTATGGACGCAATGGGAGAAAGCTTCCCAGAGGGGGTTATCTATTGCGGGGAGGAGCTGCGAGAGCTGCCGTGGGACCCCAGAAGAGGATGTTCGGGGCCACTCTGTGCAAAACGAACTGCACAGTGGAGGTAAGTATGAAATGTTTGTTATTTAAAAAAAATAAAACTTGAACCTTTATTAGTGTCACTTTAAGGTGAAAAACCATGAGGGTTTACAACCCCTTTAATCTCGTGTCTGTATTTTTTAGCCAGAACGGATTACAGGGATTCTAACTGGTCAGCACCATCACATGGATGGCGCTGACCAATCAGAATCCATCTAGCCCGTACTGTCAGCATTGTGAGGAGAGAAAGCCATCAGGATTTCAAATCCGCAGACCGGAAAAACGGCTTGTCAGTGTCTGACAGTGGGGGATTGCGGCAATCTGGTACAGCGGGACCGAGTGGGATAAGGAGGGGGTCTAGTGTAAGGTCACCTTACAGATTTTCTGGAAAGGTAAACTTACAATTTAAAGATCACGTATACTAAGGAAGCCATGCCCAAAAATGGCAAGCAGAGGCCATAAGAACTAGTCTCCATTATTGCCTGTGCCCCCCCCCAAAGCTGATCTTTTCCCCATTACTGACCTCCCAGTTCCGCACTGTTTTAAGAAAGCCAGGTGTTCAATGCGCATAAAAACGTATTTACTGCATATCCATTAGAAGTAAAAAAAAGATCCAATACACAAGGGGTGCTGACTAAAGCCTGACAGGGCTGAAACGCGTCAGCATCTCTTGCGTATTGGATCTTTTTTACTCCTAATGGAATAAGCAATAAATACATTTTTCATGAGCATTGAACACCTGGCTGCTGACCTCTCTCAAATTGGATGTTTCATTCAGTGGCTTGTGTGGCTGTGGTCCTGGCACAGGTGGGAATTCCCTAAACCTCGAGTTTAAGGGTAGTAGCTTTACAATTCTGCATTATGTACATTGCAGTAGTGCACTGTCTCTGTGTAGAGGAGAAGGACTTTGCTTCCTCATGTCACAGATGCCCTCTAATGACTGGTGGGGTAATGATAGATAGAGGTGGAGGAAGCACTGATTCACATAATGGATGAAACTGCACTGCAGGTCCTCAGGTACAGATTCCTCTCCAGCAAGGAAAACAACGAGCAGCACAATAGTGACATCAACAAATCTCACCCCAAATCTGATGCGACTAGCAATCAGAAGCAGCAAAATCTCACACTGCATACTACTTATCAGGATGGCTTTTCAAGGCACCTTAAAGTGGAGCTCCACCCTAAATAGCAACTTTTGCTATTTGGAACCCTCCCCCCCTCCGGTGTCACAATTGACACCTTTCAGGGGGGAGGGGGGTGAAGATACCTGTCTAAGACAGGTATTTTCACCCACATCCGGGAGTCCTCTCTCCGGGAATCTGCGGGAGTTACGTCACTTCCCGCAGACTTCCCTTGGTGTTCTGGGAGACACTCGGCTCCCAGAACACAGGAGCACCAATCAGAACGGCGCAGCGCGACTCGCGCATGCGCCGTAGGGAACCGGGCATGAAGCCGCAGGGCTTCACTTCCTGGTTCCCTCAGCGAGGATAGCGGAGGGAGCAGCAGAGCGACGAGCGGTCGCTCGTCCTCTGCTGCGGACGTTGCTGGACTCCAGGACAGGTAAGTGTCCAAATATTAAAAGCCAGCAGCTGCTGTAGCTGTAGCTGCTGGCTTTTAATATTTTTTTTTCCGGCGGAGCTCCGCTTTAAGTGTCTATGTCATTCCCCCTGGCCAATCAAATGGGCCAAAAACTCAGCACCTGGAAGCTTTCAGCAGCCAGCAAGGAATCCAACAGTTAGGCCCCTTTCACACGGACGGTCCGTTCAGGTCCGCCTGTCAGTTTTTTAGGCGGACCTGAACGGACGCTCCATGTAGCCCTATGGAGCCACGGATGTCAGCGGTGACATGTCCGCTGACATCTGACCCGCTCCGCCAAAGTGTGACGGAGGAAAACCCTATTTTTCCATCCGTCGGCGGAGCGATTCGGATGAACACGGACAGACGGTCCGTGTTCATCCGACCCCCCCATAGGGGAGAGCGACGCTCTGACAGGGCGGTCCCTGCACAGTGTGCGGGGACCGCCCAGTCATCCGCCGGCTCAGCGGGGATCAACGGAGCGATCCCCGCTGAGCAAGCGGAGCTTCACGGGGCGGATCTTCACGGATCCGTCCCGTGTGAAAGAGCCCTAACATTGCAGGAACAGAAATTAGTATTCTGTGGACTTTCATTTTAACTTGTCTCAATATTCCCTTAGACCCCTTTCACACTGGAAGTGTTTTTCAGGCTCTTTAGCACTAAAAATAACGCATGTAAAGCGCCTGAAAAGTGCATCCCCTGCAGTCCCAGTGTGAAAGCCCGAGTGCTTTCACACTGGGGCACTGCGCTGACAGGATGTCCAAAAAAAGTCCTGCAAGCAGCATCTTTGAGGCGCTTTAGGAGTGGTGTATACTTCTAATTGTTGAAATCAATGGGCAGCGCCACCGAAACGCCTGCAAAGCACCTCGTCAGCAGCACGTTTAACCCTTTATTGGGCCGCTAGCAGGGTTAAAAGCGACCTGCTAGTGGCCGAAAAGTGCCTCTAAAATGACGGTAAATCGCCGCTAAAACTAGCTGCGCTTTACTGCTAACGCGGTCTTGTGTGAAAGGGCTCTTATAGATAGCAGATCTTCACTTTTTGAGTTCAGGAGCTGCTTTAAAGAGACTGTCACGTTGCCCATTTTAGCCTTTAAAATCCTTTCGCTGTCACCAACTTAAAGTGGAGTTCCGCCGGAAAAAAATTAAATAACAGTCAGCAGCTACAGAAACTGCAGCTTCTGACTTTTAAAATAAAGACAGACACTTACCTGTCCAGGGTGCCCGGGATGTCCTCACCCGAAGCCGATCAGTCCCTCGGCTCTGGGTGGAGGCGCGGGCCTCTTCAGTAAGGGAATCAGGAAGTGAAGCCTTGCGGCTTCACAGCCTGATTCCCTACTGCGCATGCACGAGTCACACTATAATGGAATATAATTTGTCTCCTGATACAGGAGGTGCCTTGGGGACACTCTGCACATGCTCCGTTTGGTGTGTATTTCTAGAGAGCTTTTTTACTCTCAAGAGGGTACATGTGATCAGCACAGGGCCAATCAGCACTGTCCAGACAGAGGGTCAGGGGTCTTGCAGCCTCATAGTACACTCAGAGTGGAATGAAAACTCCTCCTACAAGCTTTAACCAGACACTGTTAGAATATATATACTGCAGATGAGAAAAGGTATTTGGCGGTTTATATTTACAAAAATAATTGCATTTCCATGTTCTGTGTACTGTGGGAGATCAGATATAGTGAATGCAGGGTCCTGGGTTTAGTAACAATTTAAATAGTTTTAGCAATAAAGGTAAGAAAAAAAAAGTTTAAAAAAGTAAAGTTAAATAATAAAATTAATAAAAAATAAAAATAAATGTAAGGCCTCCGTCCCACAAGCATTAACATGCACATTGGGTGCACCTATGTAAAAAAAAAACATGATTGCGTTACACATATTGGGTAACGCCATGCATGCTGGGGTGAGTGCAATAATTCTAGAGCCATCAGTCACGGCTAACTCTTATATTTTACCAAAAATTTAATATATTGTGTTTGTAGGTCTAAAAATGTTCTTTTTTACTGAAAATATGGATTTGATAAACAATTACACAAATATCATTTGACATATATCATGCTACTACCCAGTGGCGGCCCGTCCATTAGGAGCGCAGGGGCGCCACCCCCCTAATCCATGAGTCCGGCCCCTAATCTACATGCAGGGTGCCGCGTGTTGGACGCATTCATTTTAAGGTTTTTGTTTTTTTTGAAGCACGTCTTTAGAGCCTGAGGCTCTAATTGGCTTCAAAAAAGGGTGGGCTCTGGGCGCAGAGCACTGCACCCTGAGCCCCACCAGTTGTGTGACATAAGCAAATTAATATTCGCTATTGCCTTCCTGTTTATCCCCCCGGCCAATCAGGAAGGGGCTCCTGGGACCCGATTGGCCAGGGAGTCTCAGGACCCACTTCCTGTTTCAGCCGGGAGGAGAATAGCCCTGGAGAGAGGAGAGCAGCAGCCCTTGCTTTATGACTCCTAATGTAAGGAGGCCTCTGTCCACCCGTCTCCTGCACGGGGGAAGTGAAGAGGGATCGCCGCCTTCACGTCTGTCTCCTGTGGGTGGTTGGGGGATTGCCGATCGTCCCGTCCATCTCCTGCTCGTGATTTGCCCCCACCCACAACATATTGAGCACCAGCCGCCACTGCTACTACCACCATTTTATTCTCCAGGGACTCTGCTTTCAGAAAATATACAATGTTTTGGGGTTCTTAATAATCTTCAGGTTTATGAGGTCTATGTGCACATACATATATGCAAGAAAAGGCAAAAACTGCCTTGCCAGCAAAAGGGTTAAAGCCCCAAACAGCTTATGCTCCCCTGTGCTCTTCTACTAATCCACTGCTCTGCAGTTCTAACTCTGTGAGCTCCATGTTGGATCGTGTTAGAACACAGGGTTGATAATATTGACTTTCAGTCAGGTGACAGTTATCAGATCAAACAGTTCAGACCCAACGTGTCCTGGGAGGAGGTCATATGCTCCTCCATACCTGGAGGTGTTGAGTATTTGGCTCCTACCAAGGCAATGTAAATATCCTTAACCTTGTGTTAAAACTGAATTTCAGGCACAAAAATCCTTTCATTTAAAGGCTAACTCTACTTTCATGGAAAACTAAATGTAGCAATATGGCAACCTGGAGACGTTGTGTACACAGAAATGTAATTAACTGCAGGTGATTGGGTCACTGATTTTCTCACAATTCTCCATACAAGTCAACTTTTAAGCACACTTGTAATAAGAATTTAAACTTTCGGGGTCCCCTGCTGGCGCTTCTGGCCCCTCCGCCTTGCCAAGTGGCCCCAGAACAAGCTACCTGCTCTGGGGGACGCTCCTACATGCTCGCTCCTGAGCCACCTCGGTGTGTCTATGAGACACACAGAGCGTAACTCAGTACCTCCCCCCGCTCCCTCCTCACTGGTTGTGATTGATTGTCTCTGCCAATCGGGAGAGAGAGTCCTAGGAGAGCCTTGGCTCTCGTGCACATTGCTGGATCGGCTCAGGTAAGTATAAGGGGGGAGGCTGCGGGGGGAGCTGCACCCTGAAGTTTTTTTTTACCTTCAGACATTTGTAAAAAATCTACAGCTTTTACAACCACTTTCAATTGCCAACAAATTACATTTGTTTGTCAGCTTCTTTAAAAAAATAAAAAATAAGAAAAACAGCACAAAGACCCATCTGAAAGTCCCCCAAAATACATAGCAGATCCTAGCAGGGCTCCGTATTATTTTTTAAAAGTCAGCAATGAATTGTCATTTACTAGCAATTTAAAACTTTTCTCCTTTGTAAATGTCAGTGCTACTGCACAACTTTCTGTATATCACAGGGAATGGGATGCGCCCCTTAACAGGCACAATTAGGGTACCTCCCAGGTATGATATTTAAAAGGAATTGGGCATTCTTGAAGTTTAAAATTAGGCATTTAAAAAAAATTACTGCTCCTGGCCAAAAGGAATCACATTTTCTTTTTTTTTTGCATTGGTACAGTACATGTTCTCCAGGGCAGTGCTCACTTCCATGTTATTTTTTAACCACCTCCAGACCAGGCCCTTTCTGGCACTTTTGTTTACTTTTTTTAAAGGGTTGTAAACCCTCAAAAAAAGAACCCTGCAAGACAAAAAGGCATAATTTGCTATGCATACTAGCTCATTATGAATTACTTACCTTAGATCGAAGCCCCCGCAGTGGTCCTCGTCCCCCCCTCCGGCAGCGACATCTCTCCTGGGGGGGTTACTTCCGGGTATCACGGCTCAGGCGCTGTGATTGACCAGAGCCGCGATGACGTCACTCCCACGCATGTGCACACACGACTGAAGCAACGGCACATAGGTGCCATTGCCTCAGTTTGCCCCAGTGCGCATGTGCTGATGACATCAGCACATGCAGGGGACAGGGGATATCTCCTAAACCGTGCAGGTTTAGGAGATATCCTGGGTAGCTACAGGTAAGCCTTAACCACTTCCTTACTGGGCACTTAACCCCCCTCCTGCCCAGACCAATTTTTAGCTTTTAGCGCTGACGCACTTTGAATGACAATTGCGCGGTCAAACAACACTGTACCCATATTAAATTTTTAGCATTTTTTTTCACACAAATAGAGCTTTCTTTGGGTGGTATTTAATCACCGCTGGGGTTTTTATTTTTTGCTAAACAAACAAAAAACATGGAAAAAAATAATAAAAAATCATGTTTCATAGTTTGTTATAAAATTTTGCAAACAGGTAATTTTTCTCCTTCATTGATATGCGCTGATGAGGCGGCACTGGTGAGCACTGATAGGCTGCACTGGTGGGCACTGATAGGCTGCACTGGTGGGCACAGATAAGGCGGCACTGATAGGCACAGATAAGATGGCACTGATAGGTGGCGCTGGTAGGCAGCACAGTTGTGCATTGTCAGGTGGCACAGATGAGCATTGGTCCCGGTCTCCTTGATCGGGACTGATGTCCCTCTGACAGCTACCAGTGATCGGCTTTTTTTTCTGATGGCGTGAGGAGAAAAAATAGCCAATTACTGGCTCTGATTACATCACATGATCATTGGCTGACAGCTGATCATGTGGTAAGGGTCGGGATCGACCCCTTACTCCGATCTGTGATCAGCCGAGTGTCATTGACTCGCTGATCACAGAGCGCACCGCGAACGGGAGGACGTCCATGGACGCCCTCCCGGCAAATTAGGTCCGCGCTGTAGCTGTCTTTCGGCTATAGCGCGGATCTGAAGTAGTTATTATAGGCTTACCTGTAGCATAAAGTTTACAACCACTTTAAAGCAGAGGACCTAGAGAATAAATTGGTGGGTTTTGCAATTTTACGTTCAATACATTTTTATTGTTTACAATGCAAAGATTATCATGAAAGTGACATTGTTCTGTAAGTTCCAAAACAAACAAAAAAAAAGGAACTAAAGAAATATTATTACCAAGACTAAGGGCTCTTTCACACGGAGGTCCGTTCAGGTCCGCCTGTCAGCTTTTTAGGCGGACCTGAAACGGATCCTCCATGTACCCCTATGGAGGCACGGATGTCAGCGGAGACATGTCCGCTGACATCCGCTCCGCCAAAGTGTGACGGAGGAAAACCCTATTTTTCCTTCCGTTGGCGGAGCGGATTGGATGACAACGGACTCTACGGTCCGTCATCATCCGATTCCCCATAGGGGAGAGCGGCGCTCTGACAGGGCGGTCCCTGCACAGTGTGCGGGGACCGCCCAGTCATCCGTCGGCTCAGCGGGGATCAACGGAGCGATCCCCGCTGAGCAAGCGGAGCTTCACGGGGCGGATCATGACTGATCCGCCCCGTGTGAAAGGACCCAAAGAGACAAAAAACACTAACGGTACTTTAGAGAATCTGACATGTGTAGCGAATAACATAAGGAGAAGGGTTCTCTTATTGGTCCTGAATCGCACGTAATGCAATTAGTCACCAACAATAGTATAACAGTAAGTCATAATAGTTTAACCTTGAGAGAGGATTGTTAGGTGTTGCGAAGGATAAGAAAAAGAAGAAAAGGGGAGAGACAGAAAAAAAAAGAGAAAAAGGTAAAAAGTAAAAAAGGAGGAGGAGTAATGGTATGGGATGAGAATCCCCAAAACAGAGAGAGAACTAGGATGGAGATGTATACTTATATATATATATATTAGGAGGAGTGGAGCTCAGTGTCTGCATAGCACCTGGAGTTAAAGCGGTGTTCCGGCCAAAAAAAAAAAAAAAAATTAAAAGCCAGCAGCTACACATACTGCAGCTGCTGGCTTTTAATAAATGGACACTTACCTGTCCTGGAGTCCCTCGATGTCGGCACCGCAGCTGATGTTTCCATCAGCTGTTGGGTGCTGCCTCCGTCATTGCTGATAAGGGAACTTGGCAGTGTAGCCTTTTGGCTTCACGCCGGGAACCCTACTGCGCATGCGCAAGGCCCCGCTCCTCTCTCCTATTGGCCCGGCGGCCAGGGGAGGAGGAGGGAGCCCCGTGGTGACGGACTCCCGGAAGTGGGAAAGGATACCTGTCAAAGACAGGTATCCTGTCCCCCCTCCCCCCGAAAGGTGCCAATTGTGATACCAGAGGGGGGGGGGGAGGAATCAGATGAGTGGAAGTTCCACTTTAGGGTGGAACTCCACATAAAGGACAAAGGCACACGGATATATGACCACCAGGGTTCCCAAGTTCGTTCAAACAGAGCACTTCGGTCATTGATAATACTAGCAATTTTTTCATGTATCATAATCCACAATATTTTGTGTTTAAAGGGCGTCTTCCACGCTCCCGCTATAGTGATTATCGCCGCCAGTAATATAAAGTAAATCAGACATTTCAATGGATGCGGCCACTCAGTAGGCAAAACATTAAGCAGAGCCAAGTTTGGTTGTTGATCAATAGAGAGCCCTGTCACTTTGCGGAGCATCGAGAACACCCAATTTCAGAATACCCCAATTTTAGGGCATTTCCACCAGATATGCAACATAGAACCCCGCAACATGCAGCCCCAACAGCATTCCGAAGTTGCTGTACTATACATCCTGGCCAGGCGAGCCAGGACCAAGTACCATCTGGTCAGCACTTTGAGTCGGACCTCTACAAGGGAGATGTTTAGTATACCTTTATAGGCGACCTGAAGCCTGGATGACCAGGAATCCAAGTCATCATCACAATAGAGATCCCTGTCCCAGGCCAGCATGTATGGCTGTTTCTGAGACGGAGTAAGCAGCGACTCATACACAATAGAGATGCCCCCTCTAGTGCCCTGATCCCTAGAGCACCATTGTTCGTATAGTGAAGGGGGTTCTCCTGCTGACCAAATCGAACGGAAAAAGTTTGCAATTTAAAAAAATACAATAAATGGAATCTTTCTGAGATGGGCATCTTTAAGACTGAGGAACAGTGGGAAAGGGTGAAGGGACCTCGATGATTGAAGAAATGACTGATACGGTATAGGCCCTTGTCCATCCACCACTTAACTGCTCCTATGTCCATACCGGGGGAAAGGCAGAATTATGGAATATATGTGCCAATGGGGTGAATGCAGAAGTCAGCAACAAGTTAGGTCGCAGACGATCCCATAAAGCGAAGGAGTGAGATAAGGTGGGTGATCTTATTAAGGGGCAATCTTTAAGAGGACGCCACAGTAAATAATCGATTGTGAAGGAGGGGACAGCCTGGCGCTCCATCCGAACCCATTCTGGTCTTTCGTGACGAGAGTACACAACCGACAGTTATATCAGTTGAGCTGCCTTATAATATGCATAAAAGTCGGTCACACCAAGACCTCTCTTTGCCATAGGAGCAAATAAAGTTGAATGAGCTAATCTATGGCCCTTTGTGCGCCAAATGAACTTTAACACTTTAGACTGAAAACGGAGTATATCGGTTCTAGAGACGGATACGGGAAAGGATCTAAATAGAGAAGTTTAGGCAGAAGGGTCATTTTGACTGCATGTATTCTACCTAGCCATGAAAGATCGTATAGGGCCCAGCTAGAAAGTAGTTCTAAGCGCCGAAAGCAAGCAGGGTAATTAACCGTGTATAAGGCCGAGTACGAGGGGGGGAGGTTAACTCCCAAATATGGGAGAGCTGTATCCATCCATTGTAATGGAAAGGAGTCCCGCAAACGAGAAAGCATCGAAGAAGGAATGTTGATGTTCATAATAGAGGATTTTGGGCTTTGCTATTTTTTGTCACACAGCATTTGCGCAGCAGTTTTTCAAATGCAATTTTTTTTTTTAAATACACTTTTTTTGAATTATAATGCAAAAACCACAATATATAACCCAATTTTTTGTAAAATATAAAAGATGATGTTACGCCGAATAAATAGATAACAAACATGTCACGCTTTAAAACTGCGCACGATGCTTTAAAAGCCTTTATTACAGTGGAGGTCTGGTGCTAGATTTACTGCCCATGATCTGCTGTTCACGGTGATATCTCACATGTGTGGGACAATTGCTGTTTGCGCGTGCGCAGGACTGACACATGCGTTCGCCTTTGCAGAGGGGCGCTAATTTTTAATTAATTATTTTTTACCCTGTTGCTTAAAAATAAAATAAAAAATGTTGATTACTTTTATTGCTGACACAAGGAATGTAAACATCCCTGTGACAGCAATAGGCATGTGACAGGTACTGTTTATGGAAAGACCTGGGGTCTATAAAAACCCCAAATCCCTCCTCTGCCCTTAAAAGCATTTGATCACACCAAGATCAGTGTTTTCAAATGCTTTTGAGTTCTTAAAATGGCACAGTTGAAATCGGGGTAAACCGGAAGTGATGTCAGGTCATCGCTTCCGGGTTACCATAGCCGATCAAAGCCGATACTGGCATTGTTGGCTCTCCGATCAGCAGGCGGACGAAAGAGCCAGAGGAAGCCACTGAAGGTGGTGAGGGCGGGGGACGGATGGACATCCCCCCTGCTACTTGTAAAAGCAATCCAGAGGCTAATTAGCTGCTAGGATTGCTTTTACAAGACAGCCAACCACCAGCTCTAAAAAACGGTACCAGGGCGATGCCTGCAGTACGTGTAGGACACTGCTCCAAAAGTGGTTACCAACCTTTGCCTATTAGCTCAGAAAATTGGCATTTTTTATTTGACAGATTTGACTTCCATTGATTTCAGTGAGGTTAAGGTTTGGCATCTGAACTTCCATGAAGTTTAGCGAGCCCTGCTTGAACCAAGACCAGGGAAGTTTGGGCTCTGTCCTACTGTGTCAGAGAATGTTAGCAAACCAGACTGTGTGACTGCACAGAGGAGACCCAAACGAGTGTAGTAAAAATATAACAATTTATTACGGTAAGTGACCAACAAACAACCACCTCAAACAGAACACAGTGCAATGAATAAAACAACAAGCAGTGACTATAAACAATATATACAAATATGGGAGATACCGGAATCGTAGTACAGAGCCAGGCCAAGGTCATACACAAGGGGATCCAGCAGTAAGGATGGAAAGAAGCAGGAACAAGGAGGGGACGGATGGGTAGGCTGCAGAGCAGGGATCTGGGTGACCAGGGAGACAAAACACAGGATAAGCTCAAGGTAGGGATCGGGTTAAACAGGGTGCAGGTTCAAGGTAGGGATTGGGTCGGATCGGATCAGGCAGGATGCAGGTTGGGATAAGATACAGGCTAAGTCCGGGTCACAGGTCCAGGGGGTCAGGAAGAGAGATACCAGCGCAAGGAGTGTTGCACTTGCCGGGTATATAAAGAAGTCTTGTAATCAGGCTTCAGGTCACAGCTGACCACAGGAAGTGCTGTCTGTCCCACACTGCCAGAATACCCCCGCTGGTGGACGCCGGTACTACGGCCCATGGATCAGGCATTACCACCAGCAGGTGAGATCCTCTGTCAAAGGTACAGGCTGCGAGAGGACACCTGCTGGTGGACACTATTACTGCGATCCATAGGACCGACAGCGCCACCAGTGGGTAAAGCCTTCCCTGACATACTGATTGTCCTGAGGGGATTGTTTTTCTCTCAACACCAGCCACTCGCGATCGCGAGAAAGAGAGCCAGAACGATGATCTGTCAATGTAAACAAACAGATCCCCATTCTGACAGGGGAGGAGAGAGATCAGTTGTTCCTAGTGATCAGGAACAGCGATCTCTCTCTTCTCCCAGGCAGTCCATCAGTTAGAAACACCAACCAGGGAACACAGTTAACCCCTTGATCGCCCCCTAGTGTTAACCTTTTCCCTGCCAGTGACATTTATACAGCGATCAGTGCATTTTTATAGCAGATTTGTCCGCCGCAATGTCACAATCCCACTAAAAGTCGCCTATACCAGTAAAAAAAGTCCCTAAATCTTTCCCCTATTTTGTAGACACTATAACTTTTGCGCAAACCAATGCGGTTTCCCATTACTTTCAATGGGAAGGAGCGGTAAACACACCGCTCCTCTCACCGCTCCAAAGATGTTGCTAGCAGGACTTTTGGAGCGGTCCTACTAGCGCACCGCCTCAGTGTGAAAGCTCTCGGGCTTTCACATTGAGACTGCAGGGGCAGGAGTTTTCAGGCGGTATTTAGGCGCTATTTTTAGCGCTAAACCGCCTGAAAAACTCCTCAGTGTGAAAGGGGTCTTAGGGTTAGTTTTAGAAGAGTAGAGGTCGGTAAGTACCACACTTTGGTCACAGTAAATTTTTCTGGGAGGGTGACTAATTAGTTGTTCAGGTTTGATAAGTGTATAAAGCCCCATACACACGGTCGGACTTCCATCTGACTTTTCCGTGTTTTTTTGTCCGAACGGAGTTGGTCGGGAACACCCATAGCATACACACGCTCTGACTTTTCTGCAAACTTACCCAAAACTTTTTGCAACATCACGTGGTTTTTCTGCTCTTTTCCGCCACCCTTTGGTCAACTTCTGCTATTGTTGGTTGATTTTAACATTAGTTGTTTTGTCCATCGGACAAAAGTCCGATGGTTTTCTGTACACACGGTCGGACTTTGCTCCATCGGACTTTTGTTGGGCAAAAGTTTGTCCGTTTGCAGACCCAACTTTTGTCTGATGAAAACAAGAAAAAAGCAAAAAAAGTTTGTCCGATGGAGCGTACACACGGTCGGATTGTTGGTCCAACTTGCTCAAAATGAAGTTTGTTGGCCAAAAGTCCGACCGTGTGTACGGGGCTTTAGGCTACGTTTAGGCCCCTTTCACACTGAGGCGTATTTCAGGCGTTTTTGCCCTAAAAATAGCGCATAAATAACGCCTGAAATACTCCTGCCCCAGCATTCTCAATGTGAAAGCCCGAGGGGCTTTCACACTGAGGCGGTGCGCTGGCAGGAGACAAAAAAATCTCCTGCAAGCCGCATCTTTGGAGCGGTGAAGGAGCGGTGTGTATTAACCCTTTTTTGGCTGCTAGCGGGGGTTAAAACCGCACCGCTAGCGGCCGCATATCACGGTAAAACACGACGGTATAGGGCTCTGAAAATCGTGCCGCTATACCGTCACCGCATATGCCCGCCCCAGTGTGAAAGGGGCCTTAGACTTGTTGAGGATTGCTTTTCAGTGGCATTATGTCAAAGCGGTAACGAGGCAATATATCACCTACTCGCCACCTTTTTTAACCCTGTAAATGCTACATCGCTGTACTGCAACTGTGTATATTGCACCCTGTTGTGACTCCATTGAATGGGATGCATTCGGCAGTGATACTGCCCGCTGAATGCGATGGGGGATAATATTTGCTTTGGTTAGCGGCCAGGGTATGTATACATCACTGTCTGGCTGTTTTTGCAGTTCAAAGTGATTCTGAAGGCCAAAGGTTTTTTACCTTCATGCATTCTATGCATGAAGGTAAAAATCCCCCCCCCCCCCAATGCTTGCCTAAGCCTATTCTCAATCCAGCAATGTGCAAGAGAGCAGCTGCTGTCCAGGCTCTTTCCCTCCTCAGACTCAGACACAGCAGCGGGAGCTATCGGCTGTTGTGAATCACAGCCAGTGAGGAGAGAGCAAGGGAGTCTTATGGACACACAGAGCTGGGTTTGGGAGCGAGAATGCATGGGTGCCCCCATAGCAAGCGGCCTACTATGGGGGCACTCAGCAGGGGGAAGGGGAGCCAGGATCACTGAAGGGGGACCCGAGAAGAGGAGGATCGGCGCGGCTCTGTGCAAAACCATTGCACAGAACAGGCAAGTATAACATGTTTTTTTATTTAAAAAACAAAACAAAACAAAAAAAAACCTTTAGTTTCATTTTAAAGGGGGCATTAAAAACACAGCCCAACTGCCTGGTTTTTCTGCTCCCCTAACCGCAAGTCTACATGAGCCCTAATGGCTGCAATAGAAGCTATTAAAGCTTAAAACTTCTGTGCAAATATTTTGGCTGCAAATCCCCACGCCTAAATAATCCAAGGTCATTTTTAATAATTGCCAAGTTTGTACCAACTTTATGTCAGAGAGGCAGTAGTAATCGGACCAACAAATCCAACCCGGCTGATGGAAAGCGTTCACTTATCGTCGTTTAATGCATCAATTTAGGTTTTGCTTTCCAGACGAAGCTGCTGTAACCTGAATGTGACTTGGAAATGGGGGCGTCGAGGGCTCTCCAGCTATTTTGATGAAGTGTTTTTATGGTTAACGACTCACAACTTTAATATATTTAATAGATTCCTCTTCCCAGCACAGCTGTATTCTCAGCACTACAAAGAGCAGACTTGAGAGTCACTTATGTTCCTGAAAAGAGAATTATTTTCTGTCAGCTATTGACGCTCTTATGTGCTGTTTATTTTCCATTACAATGGGTTGGAATTTAACCCCTTGTAGTGTGATACAATGGAGAGTAGTTGTGTGTATTGTGTCAGTGAATAGTGACTTGTATCGGGAACAGAAGCCTGAGTAGTAAGAGGCCACACACTGAGGTCTGTTGTATTCCCAATTATCAGAAGTCCCGACAATGATAATACAGCAAACCCTTCACCACACAACACTTTATTTGATCATGCAGCACTCAATCTGCCATGTGATTGGATTGTCTGGAGGTTTGGTGCCCAAAAAAACTCTCTCCTGTCTAGTTCAGGAGTATTTAGACCGCCATCTTCTCCATAGACTGTTAGTTCCCATCTGCAGTGGGAATAAGGCCTGACCTAGAGGCAGAAAAAAATTGTACATTCTGCTCTGAGGTGTTATTGTTTTTCTCATTCTTTGTCATTTGCTTATTTCTGACTTTCAATAGATTTTTATTTAGGTTTGTTAAAGGATACAAAAAGGCAGCCTTAAAGCGGTGGTCCACACAAAAATGGAACCTCTGCTGTCCGGATTCCTCCCCCCCTCCGGTGTCACATTTGGCACCTTTCAGGGGGAGCAGATACCTGTCTAAGACAGGTATTTGCACCTACTTCTGGGCATAGACCCCCTCATTATCTTCAGAAGTCTACGCCACGTCCGGCGCCCCCCCCCCCCCGCTGTCTTCTGGGAGACAAACGGGTTCCAGGAACCAGTGGCATTGCGCGAGTCGCGCAGTAGGGAACCAGGAAGTGAAGCCGCAAGGCTTCACTTCCTGATTCCCTTACCGAAGATGGCGGCGGCAGCATCCGAGGACCGAGGGACGGGTCGGCCTCGGGTGCCGACATCGCGGGCGTGCTGGACAGGTAAGTGTCCTTATTTTAAAAGTCAGCAGCTGCAGTATTTGCAGCTGCTGACTTTTAAATAAATTTAAATTTGGCGGACCTCCGCTTTAAATAGATAAATGAGTAAGACCAATATATCAGTGAGTTCCAAAACACTATCCATCAAACATTGGGAGAAGGAGATGTAGTATAATAAGTATGCCAGATAACATGCTAATATTAAAGGAATGGTATAGCAACGTATACAAAAATGTGGGCTGAGCGCCAATAACATGTCAAAGGGCGCTCAGCAGTTTGGTGCAGAAGTTGGGTCTGCCATGCAGAGAGCGAAGAGACATGTAGACAAGGACTTCCGCAGCAGTAGAGCCAAGGATATTGGGAAAGTGGAAATGAAAAAGGAGAGAAAAACGTCAAGGACACCCTGGCTGGGGTTTTAGGGCCTCAGTGCCTATAACAGCATATAACAGGCGGTAGACATAGAATGGTGGGCATATTGAATCCACAGGGTCAAAATGTGTTGAAATTTTAGAATACGTTTCATTGATAAGAAAGAAATCTAAGGTGACGGTGGGCTTCTGTAAAGGGAACACTGTGGTTTACAAGCTCTTGCAATGGTTGGTTCCCCACCATTAATATGTATATTGCCAATTTAAATTGAGACCATGTGAAGCCCGGGAGCTTCAAGTGTACAGGACATACCACGGGTCTCTAGGGAAGGGACAGGTCAGCAATGATTGTAGAAGCTTAAGAACTTTTATCCAAAACCTGGAGAGCATAGGGCAGGTCCACCACATGTGGTGGACGTCTCCTGGAACAGAGCAGCCTTGGAAACAGGTATCAGGGGAAGATAGGTAGAAATGTGCTAAAGGATACAGGACCATGTACCACCTTGAGGCGGTTTTAAAGGCTGATTCGACATTTGCTTTTTTCTGAATGCTATTCACTCACTGTAAATTTAAATCTCAGGAGCCAGGGCATGAGTGCACTTATTACTGCAGCGCTAAACTATTCAATAACTCTCTGTAATGCGTGCACGTTTTATCCCAGCCATTCTCAACCATGGGTCCATTGAACCCTAGGGTTCCTCCAGAAGTTGCTAGGGGTTCCTTGAGCAGTGGCTGGTTTTGACTTTCCATCTGATGGCACCTTAATAATTCCAGCTCTGACGCCATTTGGCAGTGCCTGCACCATGACACCAATGATCTTTTTATCAGTCTGTAAGGGTGGCCTTTTGACCACCATTGCGAGGAGGACATTGTTGCCACTGACCACCAATTACTTAATTTTTACATTGGTTCCTTCATATCTAATAAATTATTTTAAGGGTTCCTCTGAGATTACAGGGTTGAGAAAGGCTTTTTTTAATCCCTTTTAAAACACTGCAAGTACAGAAAAATACCTGTTGATCTGACAAAAATCCAGTGCAATCCCAACTTCCTGTTTGAGCTGACAGCATAGTGCATCAGTAGCACTGAAGTCCTAATTAGGGTTGTCAGCCACCTATCCTATCACTCCTTTCACTTCCACATCTCCCTACCCTCTCCAAGTAAACACATTGATTTATTTCCCAGCAAAATAATGTTGCTGCTTTGACTCTCATGAGCCTGTCCACATATGGTGAGTAGGGGAACAGTCTTGGGGGATGTAGTTCTGGGCACTTGCCTACATTAGTAGAAACTAACTTCCCAGAACCCGCTCCTGCAAAAATTTTACGCTTCGTGATTATTTTTCAGGAGGGATAAAAGCTGCTGCTTGCCACAGGCACAAGGCAAAAGGAAAATAATGCTGGGGCATAATTTAGAAGGGGAAAAGGAGAATAAGGGCCAAATTTGGGTCATACCTGTACATATAGTCTTAACACTGAAAACATTCCTGGCTTCCTGAAACTGCATTGTGGTGCTAACATTGGACTGATTTTTTCTTGAATTCTGCTTACGATTTGACCAGCACTGATGTAAACAGCACAAGTTTCTTTGAATGATTAATACTAGGTCCATTTTGTCACATGGTGACCCTCTTCTCAGACACCCGAAACTCCCGTCCCATGTAAAAGTGTGACCCCCATCACCTTTATTCCCAGTGCTCCATCCTAAGTCATATAATGAGTTATTAATTTATTTGTTTTCTAAAGCCCCGTACACATGATCGGATAACCTATGGATTTTCGTCCGATGGATTTGTCCATCGGAAATCCGATGAAACTGTTTTTCATCAGTCTTGGCCACTCACCATCAGTCAAAAAACCGACCGTTCCAAACGCGGTGACGTAAAACACTCCGATGAGCCGAGAAAAATGAAGTTTAATGCTTCTGAGCATGCGTCGACTTAATTCTGAGCATGCGTGGGTTTTTTAACCGATGGACTTGCCCATAGACGATCGGAAATTCCCATCGTTTTTTATCCATCGGAAAATTTTAAAACAAGTTCTATTTTTTACAACCGATGGGAAAAAAGACCGATGGGTACCATACACGATCGGTTGGTCTGATGAAAACCATCCATCGGACGGTTTTCATCAGTCAAACCGATCGTGTGTACGGGGCTTAAAAGTGTTTGTGGGACACCGTGTTCCTCACAATGCTCCTCATGCATAGTTTACTGCTGAACAGGTACTTAATGAACCATTACGGCATTACATCCTATTTATAATTTCTACAGGGCAACAGCCACCTGCCCTGCTGGAGAATTGTTTGGAAATTGTTTTTCTACTGGCAGCAATTTGACATTTCAGGAAAACCTTGCATTATATTGTACACACCAGAGGTTAGGCTGTCCCCGATCTCGTTCTTGCCTTAATGTGCGTTCTTTTTTCTCACCCATGGTGTGTCCTTCACTGATCTGATGGTGCCAAAAGCTACACCTGCAGCTGCTAAGATGAAATACGCATGCAGGAAGCAATACAAAATACACGTTAGAGAGCAATCTGTTAAAATTATCCATCCATGCCAAGTCATGTAGGCATGGTCATCTTTTACCCTACCTTTTATAAGAGTCCAAGTCATCTGTATAGTGATGGAGTTGAAGAGGCATTGGGTTTGTCTGTATTCAATACTAGTGGAACTGTCTGTATCACACAACTATTGGGACTGTTCCCGATCAATCTGTTGTACAATGAGAGAAAAGTGTAAGGAAACAGTCTGTATCACACAACTATTGGGACCGTCCCTGTTCTACTGTATAACAATGAGCGTGAAGGGGCATTACGACGATCTGTATTACATTACACAACTACTGGGCTGTTCTTGTTTTATCTGTATGGGAATGAGGGTGAGAGATTACCTGGACTATCTGTATCACACAACTACAGCCCCGTACACACGGTCAGACTTTTTGCCAACAAATTTAATTTTGAGCAAGTTTAACAAAAAATCCGACCGTGTGTACGCTCCATCGGACAAACTTTTTTGGTTTTCATCGGACAAATGTTCGGTCTGCAAACGGACCAACTTTTCGGCAACAAAAGTCCGATGGAGCAAAGTCCGACCGCGTGTACAGAAATCCATCGCACTTTTGTCCAATGGACAAATAAGCATGCCCAGAACCAATGTTAAAATCAACCAACAATGACAGAAGTTGACCAAAGGGTGGCGGTAAAGAGCAGAAAAGAGCAAAAAAAAACACGTGATGTTGGGAACGTTTTTGGAAAGTTTTCAGAAAAGTCCTGCCGTGTGTATGCTATGGGTGTGCCCGGCCAACTCCCTTCGGACAAAAATCCACGGAAAATTTGTGTTTTTGCAGTTTGCCCTCGAGTCACTAAAGGGTAATAAATAAAATTAGTTTTATTTACTGTAACAAAGACCAAATTCCAAAGTTAAACACTATTCAGGGGTGTACAGCAAAGAGGACCTATGTGTGAAATGTGTGTCACCGGCGCAAAAAAACAAAATTCTGTGAATCCTTAAATTATGTGCGTTTACTGCAGTTGTATCCCACCATACCAGTAGGAAAAATAGAGAAAAAATATAATAACTGCGCTAACTAAAAATTTGCTATGTGTTATAACACTTTGATATCAACAGTGAAATGTGTAATGTTTATAGAATCTACTTGATTCAACAATAATAAAGTGCCAAAATTCAATATACCAAATGAGTCAAAGTTATATATATATATATATATAAGACAAAAGTAAAATATAAAAAAATTACTAATACAGTCCCAGTGATTTCTTTTCTTCAGTGCTATTCAGCAGTTTCTTTAAGGCCCCTTTCACACTGGGGCGGTTTGCAGGCGCTATTTAGCTAAAAATAGCGCCTGCAAACCGAGCCTAAACAGCGGCTCCTTTCTCTACAATGTGAAAGCCCTGAGGGCTTTCACACTGGAGCGGTGCGCTAGCAGGACGGTAAAAAAAGTCCTGCTAGCCGCATCTTTGGAGCGGTGAGAGGAGCGGTGTGTTTACCGCTCCTCCACCGCTCCTTCCCATTGAAATGCATGGGATACCGCGGTAATACCGCCCGCAAACCGCGGCTGTAGCCGCGGTTTGCGGGTGGTATTAACCCTTTATTGGCCGCTAGCGGGGGTTAAAACCGCACCGCTAGCGGTCGAATAGCTCAACAATCCCGACGTTATAGCGCCGCTAAAAATAGCGGCGCTATACCGCCACCGACCCCACCGCCCCAGTGTGAAACCAGCCCTCATCTGTAAATAGACACAACTGTTTTTCCACCAATTTGTGACGATACCTCCACCTTCTAGATTGGCCACTCACCAGAGATAAGCTACATATGCGCTTTTGGTTCATAAGGGATAACCACTCCACTCATGGACATCAGCCTGAAGCTCCTTCCAATCAGTGCATCAGTGTTAGCTTCTCAAGTCTCCTTACTAGCTGGCATCAGAATCTCATATAAAATAAGCTCCGTTTTGTGTTGAAAATAACTGTGAAATCTAAAACTCCGGTGGGGGCAACAAGATTTGTCTTGTCCCTTTTTTTTTTTTTTGCTGATCTGAAAAATGATCCGATTCGTGACTCTGATCCGAGGATCGATCCGATCCGTGAGTTTTTTGATCCGTTGCACCCCTAATATATAATATTGTGCATAGGTTTTTTTAGGCAGGTGTGAAGAAATGATGTAAAGAAAGAAGAATGCTTTAAAAAATATATATTTTGACTGTTTATTTTTATCAATTTACAAAATGCAAAGTAAACAAACAGAAGAAAAATCTAAATCAAATCAATATTTGGTGTGACTACCCCTTGGCTTCAAATCAGCATCATTTGTACACTTGCACAAAGTCAGGGATTTTGTAGGATTAAAGAGGAAGTAAACCCTGATGGGTTTTACTTCCTCTTTGTTTCCCTGCAAAGGTAAAGCATAATGGGCTACTATGCATCGCATAGTAGCCCATTATGTGTCACTTACCTGCAGGAGAAGTCCCCGTCTTCCTCGCTAGTAGTGAGCGGCCATTCTTCACCCCTCTTCTTCCGGGGTCCGCGAACTCCGGCTCTGTGACTGGCGGGAGCCGCGTGACGGGAGCCATCACTTACAGGAGCCATCACCCCATTCATAAAACGGCACGCTCAGTGCGCCTGCGCCGTTGTCTATGGCGCGCATGCGCCATAGACATCGGTACAGTCTTTTTTGCAAATATCTCCTAATCCGTGTAGGTTAAGGAGATATTGCAAGCACCTGCAGGTAAGCCTTAATCTAGGCTTACCTGTAGGTGAAAGTTCTACCTGAGGGTTTACAACCACTTTAAGTGCTAGTTCACACTAAAAATGCATGCACAGTATTTTCCATGTATTTCAATGGCTCTAGTTCACACCAGTGCAGTCAGTTTCCGGTGCAGAAACTGACCGGAACTGACTGTATTGGTGCAGAAAAACGGAACTGCATGGAACTGCATCTGGTGTGAACTGGCCCTAAAGTCAAGTGCATGATTAATCAAATGTACCAAGCAGGTGCTAATGATAATCAATTTCATATGTAGTTGAAACACAGTCATTAACTGAAACAGCTGTGTAGGAGACCAAAAACTGGGTGAGAAACAGCCAAACTCAGCTATTAATGAATTCTATGCATGAAGGTAAAAAAACTTCAGTATGCAACTCCAGCAGCCCCCCCCCCCACCCCATACTTACCCGAGCCTGATCCTGATGTGCACGACAGTGGCTGCTCTCTCAGGTCTCTTCCTCCTCATTGGCTGAGACACAGCAATGGGAGCCATTGGTTCCCGCTGCTGTCAATCACAGCCAAATGCCAATGAGGAGAGAGCGGGGGGGCAGGGCTTAGTCTGTCTTTTAGACACACAGAGCAGGACTTGGGAGCGAGCATACTTGAGTGCTCCAAGAGCAAGCGGCTTGCTATTGGGGTACCAGGAGTGGCGGCGGGGGATCTGAGAGGAGGAAGATTGTGGTTGCTCTGTGCAAAACCATTGCACAGAGCAGGGAAGTGTAAGATGTTTTTTATTTAAAAAAATGTAACCGTTAATATTAGTTTAAATAAATGTTTTTGTGTCCTGAGTTCAGTTCTAAAATAAAATAAAATAACCAGAAGGCTTTGTTGCATAGATTTATATGCATAGAATATCTGTGGAAGTTGTAGACTGTTTTAAAGCACCTTTGTTAATCTATGAGAGCTGTGAGAGTGGAACATAAACATACAGCATTATATAAATTGGGAGCAGGCTTACCTGGAGTCTCGCCCATTCCTCCCTGGGATGCATACACATGAATAGGAGGGGAAGAGCTCTGCCACAGCATGCAGCTTCCACATTTATTAAGTATCCAACAGCAACCATTGTTTGTATTTTAAATTAGGAACAGACTGAATGGTCCAGTATATTGGCAAGGAAAGATAAATGCTGAGGAATTCTGTATTTAATTTTGAAAAGAAACAATTATACATATATGGATTTACCCAAATCTCCCAGCCTGAGATTACTGCTGGAGAATGACACAAGCTGCTTCATATAATATGAGCTGCCATGGAACAATCTGATGCATCAAATGCCATTCAGTTGAGATGTATTCCTGCTTGTAATATCACTGAAAATTGCATGATATTTAGTTCTGCTTTCATTAACTTAACTATTTTAAGTCTGGGCAGAAACTGAATTTGTGCAAATTTGGATAAGGCCCCGTGTACATTGTGTGTTAAAGTGATACTAAAGTGTTATTTAAAAAAAAAAAGAAAAACATGTCATACTTACTTGCTCGGTGCAGTGGATTTGCATAGAGCAGCCGGGATCCTTCTCTTCTCTGGTCCCTCTTCGGCGCTCCTGGCCCCTCCCCACTGTTGAGTGCTCCCACAGCAAGCAGCTCCCTGTGTCCATTCAGACACAAAGCCGCGACCCGTCCCCACCCCGCCCCCTTTCTCTTCATTGGCTCACTGACTTTGATTGACAGCAGTGGGAGCCAATGGCACTTCACTGCCCTCTCAGACTATGAGGAGGGAAGGTCCCAGACAGCCGAGTCTCTCGTGCAACATTGCTGGATCGAGATGGGGCTCAGGTAAATATTAGGAGGGCTGCTGCACACAGAAGGCTTTTTTTCTTAATGCATAGAATGCATTAAGATAAAAAACCTTCTGCCTTTACAACCACTTTAAGCAGCAATGCATGATACTTCTGCATAAAAGGTACAGGTGGAAAACACAGATGCACCATTTAATGGCTAAGTTCACTTTTTTAGAAAAAAGAATAAATGCACATTTTTGCAGAAAAAAAATATATGCATTTATTGTTTTTTCCTGCAGGACCTGGAAAGCATTGCACTGCATTAGTGGAGCAGGGGTGCAATGGCTGGCTTCTGCAGACAAGCCCTGCAGCTATGGATGACGGTAGTTGTAGTTGATTAATTCACAGGAAACTGTGAATGATTTACGCCGCCATTAGGGTGGGGCCCCACATGGCCGTGCTCTATTCAAAAAGTTACAGCGGGTGCGGGGAGAAGATCCCCCACCCGCTGTTACACAAAGGAAGGGGGGGTGGTCAGGCGAACTGGCTGCCGAAGCTGGAACATGTTCCACTCTAAATATGGGTGGAACATGTAACATGTACTAAAGGTGAACTCTATGGCACTCTATGAGAGATTGATAGCCTACTAACTACTAACCAGTGATGAGCTCAGGCGTGTCCAAACCCACCTGAACTACCCTGCCAGGAAGCTGTGAAGATGTTACTAAACTCACAACAGTAATGCCGCGTACACACGGCCGTTTTTCTCGTCGAGAAAAACGAATTTTTTTCCTTTTGACGAGAAAAACGATCGTCTGTGTGCTTTTTGCCGTTTTTTTTTGACGAGAAAAATGGCATTAAAAACGACGAGAAAAATTAGAACATGTTCTAATTTTTCTCGTCGTTTTTTTCGACATGTTTCCCGCGGCAGTTTTCCCATAGGGAAACACTGCCGCGGAGCTCACAGACGGTCGTTTTTCTCGTCAAGAGAAAAAATGACGTGAAAAACGACCGTGTGTGGGGAACAAGCCGTTCCCTCGTTTTTAATGTCATTATTCACGGCGGTTTTTTAACCGCCGTGAATAATGATCGTGTGTACGCGGCATTAGGCTACTTTCACACTGAGGCGCTTTGCAGGCCCTATAGCGCTTAAAATAGCACCTGCAAAGCGCCCTGAAAGAGCCTCTTCTTTCCCGAGGGCTTTCACACTGGAGCGGTGCGCTGGCAGGACGGTAAAAAAAAGTCCTGCTAGCCGCATCTTTGAGGCGCTGTAGGAGCGGTGAACACACTGCTCCTAAAGCGCCCCTACCCATTGAAATCAATGGGCAGCGCTGCCAAACTTTGCCGGCGGTTTTAACCCTTTTTCGGCCGCTAGCAGCGGTTAAAAGCGCCCGCTAGCGGCCAAATAGCGCCGCAAAAAATACGGTATAGCGCTGCTAAAAATAGCGGTGCTTTAGCGCCGACGTCCCCACCGCCCCAGTGTAAAAGTAGCCTAAAATCAGTCTGCATATGCAGTAAAGCATGGTTGTTATACTCACTGTGGAGCCTAAGGGGTTAATTCCCCCCGCATTGTGTAAAAAGGCTGTTTGATCCTGTCTTCTCTGATCCTCTTCTTCTTTTACTGTCCCCAATCTATCTGCTGATCGTACAGAGCTTTGGAGACACATTGCTCAGTTTTGGTAAAGTGCATGTGATCAACACTGTCTAGACAGAGGGTCAGGGGTCATGCAGCCTCACAGGACAGTCAGAGGAGAAGACTGCTATATTCTGCTGATGAGAAAAGGTATTTAGCAGTTTATATTTACAAAAAAAAATTGCATTTCCATGTTCTGTGTACTGTTGGAGATCAAATATAGTGAATGCAGGGTCCTGGGTTTAGTAACACTTGAAAGTCATTAGCCAGTCATTGGCAGCAGTGACATGACCCTGTCTCACAGCTGCACATATATTGCCCCTTCCAAATGTATGGGCTGTCGGCTTTAGCAGCTTAGCCCGGTGGGATAGCTCAGGAAGGTTCAGACTCGTGTCCAAACATGCCTGAGCTCATCCCTACTACTAACCTTTAGAGCAGTAGGCACCCAAGCAAGAATGCCTGGAACATGTGTTTCGAGCATTCGTTCCTGGGAGCATGCTTACCTGTTAGCAGCACTTAGTGCACCATCCAGCCCCAGAAGAGTTTAACAGATTGCCACCTCCCATCCACCAAGCTAAATAGAATGCAGAAGAGTTTATATACCAGCCCTGCGTGATGGCAGATTTTCACCAGGCTGTGCCAGGTAAAAGATAATATCATACCATATATCTAAGATTTGGGAATTAGACATTAAAGTGGTAGTAAACTCTGTTACACCACTGGTACCTACAGGTAAGCCTATAATAAGGCTTACCTGTAGGTACTGTGACGCGATGTGATCCTGCTGTTGCCAAAAGCCAATCAGGAGTGCGAGTCCTGGGAGAGGTAAGACTGTTGTGAATATTGCAGGATCGAGAGGGGGCTCAGGTAAGCATTAGGGGGGGGCTGGACTGCTGCAGACAGAAGTTTTTTTTACCTTCATGCAAATGCATGAAAGTAAAAAAACCTTGTGCCATTACAACCACTTTAAAATCCTTGCAATGTACATAAATCACCCAGAGGGGGATGCTCTTTTTTTTTTTTTTAACGAAAGTGGAGCTAACCTTTAGGCCTCATGCACACTGGACATTTTTACAGCTGCCGTTTTTTGGCTTCAGACATTTTTTTTCTACAGTCAATAAACTCTCCAGCATGTTAAGCCTCATACACACTATTAGATTTTCTGCAGATTTTTGTCTTAAAAATTACCAAAACCATATAATATGGAGGTCAAACCTTAAGAGTTTCAATTTGTATGCAATCAGGCAGGCCCTTCCATTACATGGTTTTGGTAAATCTGAAGACAAAAATCTGCAGAAAATCTAATAGTGTGTATTAGGGGTGTTGAATTTAATCGTCGCATCAATGCATCGGGATTCGACCATCCATGATGCAGCATCCATTCTGTAGCTTTAAGTAATCGATTGAGGATGACGTCATCCTTGCGCCATGCCGCCGCACCATGCCCTGCCTCCGAGTGGAGCCGAAAACAGCCGAAGTTTTCGTGCCGTTTTTTCCCGCCTCCTGCTGACGTCTTCCCCCTGTGTCGCGAGGAGAGGAGGCCTTCCATCAATCCCCTCCCCTCATCTTCCCACCCCCTCACCAGCCCATAGAAAGTGATCCCAGGCGGCGTAATGCAGAAGTGAGGAGCCACGCTGTGTGCACGTTGGCGGGAACATGGAGTGCCGTGGCCGGAGCTTGTGGTGGCTGGAGCTGTCTCTGCTGCTGATAAGAGTGGTGGCGCCAGCGGCCAGCTTGTGGAGCACGAAGATCCAAGGAGGAGAGTGGAACCATCAGTGCTTTTGGTCCCGGAAGGGTTCAGGGCGGCCGCGGCGTATCCAGTTGGAGGTGTGATGGAGGAGGATGAGGCGGAGCGCCAGAAGAGCAGTAGAGCCAGGTGAGGGGGCCGCGGGGAGGACAATGAGGACTGACATGGTAAGGGAGGTGCCAGACTGTATACAGAATGCAGATAGGGCAATAAACCAAAAAATATGCAGTGCTTTGCGGTAATAAATGTACAAAAGAGTCTTATTAAGTAGTGAACAAATATAGTCCTGAAATATATTTATATAAATCTGTGACCTGATTGAAAGAAATCTTCTGTGTATTCAAAGTAATTCCAGTGCTGAGTGTGCTCTGCTGTGTTCAAATCATTCACCAGAAATCAGAAATGATTTGATTTGAACACAGCAGAGCACACTCAGCACTGGAAATACTTTGAATACACAGAAGATTTCTTTCAATCAGGTCACAGATTTATAAATATATTTCAGGACTATATTTGTTCACTACTTAATAAGACTATTTTGTACATTTATCACCGCAAAGCACTGCACACCATTTTTGGTATTATGGTCTATTAAAGGTTGTATATTCACTATCACAGTGTGCTAGCTGCCAACTAATTATACCACGCCCAATTTATTTTGTTTTTAATGCAGATATGACAGCATGTTCCCCAGCTGGCTGTCAAACTGCCTAATGTCCTTCACAGCCCCTTCCTCCCCCCCCGCAGGTCCTACTATCTCTCACCCAACCCCCCCCCCCACCTTTTTATATACGTCTCAAACTACTCCAGATCACCCAAACTACACATCAGACGGATATGGCTCCCAGCCCATTCCTATTCCACCTCCCCATTCAAACTAATGGCCACTGCATAGCCCTCACCCAACTCACCTCCATTCACAGGCTTCAAACCCAACCCCATGCAGCCCTGAACGATCTGAGGTCCCACCCATTCTTATCTCTGGACCGACCCCTCCATCCTTCAGTTCCTATCACCCCCCCCTCCAGACTCTTCCATCAAATAATTTTCCTGGACTCTTCCAGCCTTCCATTCCTATCCTCCGATTCTTCCATCCTTTTTTCCTTATTCATGGATTCCTATTTCCCTATCCCCGGACTCTTCCATTCTCTCTCCATGGATTTCACCATCTTTCAATTCTTATCCCTTGACCCCTCCATCCTTCAGTTCTATCCCCGGACTCTTCCATCCTTTAGTTCCCATCTCCAGACTACTCCATCCTTCCTTTTTCTATTCATGGATTCCTCCTTCCCTATCTCCAGGCTCCTCCATCTTTCTAATCGTGATGCATTGCGGAATCGAATCAAATCATTGACATGATAATCGGAATCGAATCGTGAGACCACTGAAGATGCACACCCCTAGTGTGTATGGGGCCTTATCCTATGTGTCTATGCACACATAAGCTGTTATCAGCAGTTTTTGGCCGGGGCGTTTTTTGGCAGTAAAAAAAACCCTCAAACTAGTGGGTTCTGAGAGGAGTTTTTCAGCTGTAAAAATGCTCTAACATTAAAAACGCAGATAAACCCTCAAAAACGCGGCTCACCAGAGTTTAACGTTTTTTAACCCATTGAAAAAAAAAGAAAAAAAAAAAAGTTTAACGGTAAAATACGTTGAAAAACTCACTGCAAAGCTACAGGCTTCTTTATAACGTTTTTATAACATCCAATCTGCATGAAGCCTTAAATTTAAAATCTTAAACTTGTGGTTTGTTATTCCTTCCTAAGGAATCATGGCTGATTCACAATAAAATTAAAATTTAGGGAAATTGTTCAATAATACAGAATGTTTTATTCATTTATTTTGGAACATGAAAGAAGACAATTGCTGGATTGTTTTACCAAACTGGTGTAGAGAAAGTTTGTCTTTTTGATGTCTCACCATTAATGTGAGTTACATTAGTAATATTTCAATGTGTGCGTATTAACTCAAATGGATTTTATTAGGATTTTAAGCCACTGATGTATACAAAATTATCCATGATGTCAAAGTGGGAAAACAAATCTACACAGCTTTCAAAGGATTCACAAATAAAAATGGTAGACTTACTTGCATAAATATTCACCCCATATGCTGCGAGACCTCAACTGCCCTATAGAAGTTGAATAATTAGCTGAGTGGAGTCCACCTGCGTGCAATTAAAGTGTCACATGACCTCAA
This sequence comes from Rana muscosa, assembly GCA_029206835.1. Taxonomy (NCBI): domain Eukaryota; kingdom Metazoa; phylum Chordata; class Amphibia; order Anura; family Ranidae; genus Rana; species Rana muscosa. The sequence continues at coordinate 260,273,465 of CM055123.1, read as the reverse complement.
AATAAATACACCTGTTTCTAGAAGGCCGGGCTCTGCTAGAGGTCATATCCAAACAAACAGGGTCATGAAGAGCTATACAAACAAGAACGAGAAAAGTTCTGGGGCAGCAACAAAAAGGGTTGGGTTTAAAAAAAATATATAAAAAAAATATGCCAAACTATGAACATCCCCTGAAGCACTGATATGTCTGCTGTAAAAAGGAATATGTCACAACTGTGAAACTAAAGCCCCGTACACACGATCCGAATATCGTACGAAAAATGTCGTCCGAGGAAGAGTCGTACGATAATCGGATCGTTAGTACAGAGCTTCGAGAGCCGATCATGACAGTTCATCCGATATTATTTAATCGGACGTGCACGAAAATTCAGTGCGGAACTGAAGGAATGATATATCCGGGGATTATTAGTGTGGAGGAAGATACTATATGCTGATATACTACTCAAAGACCCTTGGCGGGGGAAATAGCCGCAGGTGTTTACGATCTCTTTTACCAGGGATCCACAAGAGCTGGTAAGGAGATTCGATATTGGAGGTGGAGAATCTCTGTCTTTTCCATCACTACACTTTCTTCTTGGGTGTTTAAGTGTGAAGTCACCAATATTCACTTGCCTAGTAGAACTTTTTGAATCAACGTCATCTTGGAACCTTTTTCTATTATGAGACATGTCATTTCCCAGCTCTTTTTTGGACATTCCTAAGAAGAATTGCTTGTTAATTAATTCTTTTCAACTATGATTATTGGAATGATAAATTGACTTGGTCATATGTCACATAGTCATTTTGGTACATTTTGGTATAATTTACTTATTACTTTATATTTTCATTGCATATGGTGTATTGTAATCATGCCACATCCATAGGGTGTCACGCCTTAATGGTAGTAGTGTGCCAGCATCACGCAGCGCAACTGTTATTTTTTACATTGTCCTTATATGTGTGTATCCACATTTTTAATCGCAGCAGCGGCCACTAATTTATCACTGGTGGTATAATTTTTTCATTTTTCTTTATATTAATTTTTGACTTGCGCAGTAGTTTTTTCTTTACATTGTGACAGCAGGAAGGTAAAGTCACCTGGTTGCATCCAGGGGGGTAGATATATTTCGCCCAGATTCAGGCTTTACGCCGACTTATACAACTAGGTGGAGAGTTGTATAAGCCCAGCTGAGTCTAGTGGGCTCATGGATGACTCATACCTCTAGGGAGAGTGTGGGGCGTCGTGCAGACAGGGAGTTGATGAGACCAGCTGAAGCTTGTCAGCTCATTTAGGCCTCTATAAGAACTCCCAGCTTCATTAGATGTTAGCTCATGCCTGGACCCAGACCTGTGTGGACTGTCTAGGGAGAGTGAACCCCTGTGCGGTGAGACAAAGCCTGTGTGGCTATTTGCTTGGACATTTAAAACCAGGGACTTAGGGACTAGGACAGCACTAGGCTGATCCCAGTTGTTAGTTAGGAAACCTGTATGTTTAGTCAGAGGTCAAGTTGACCAGGATTTATTTTGTTTATGTTTCTTTTGGCTTTGCTGTGTTTTGTCACTGTAAATAGAAAATAAACCGCACCTTTTTTTGATTTTGAAAACCACAACCTCCGTTTGCTGGGCCTGTTTTTGTGTGGGGAGCCCATCCCGGGGGTCACACACACCCGCTGCCGAGCTAACCCCCTCACAGTTGGTGGAGAATGCGGGCAGTTTTTTTTTAAGCCAGCATGGAGGAGATACTGAAGCAGCTGGCTCTAGCAAATGCCAATCAACAGCAGACAAATGCAGGTTTGCAAAAGAGCCTTGCAGCTCATCAACAGAGCCTTGCAGCTCAACAACAGAACTTCGCAGCCCAGCAGCAAGCTCATCAACAGAGCCTTGCAGCCCAGCAGCAAGCTCACCAACAGAGTCTGGAAGCTCAGCAACAAGCCCAGCAGCAATCTGAGGCCCGCTTCATAGACCTGTTACAGAAGCAAGAGCAGAGACTACAACAAATGGAAGCAGTAATGCAGCAACGTCCGCAGACCAGTGAGGAAAGCCGTCCCACTAATACCGCGTCCTTTGGGGTGAGTCGTTTATTGACAAAAATGACTGGAGAGGATGATCCAGAGGTATTTTTGACCACATTTGAAAGGACTGCTGAAAGAGAAAAGTGGCCTGAGGAGCAGTGGGCTGGACTGGTGGCTCCTCTGTTAACTGGTGAATCGCAGAAGGCTTACTATGACCTAGAGCCTGACCAAGCAAAAGACTATGTGATGCTAAAAGCTGAAATATTGGCAAGGCTGGGTGTCACCCAGGCTGTCCGGGCTCAGCGTGTGCATAACTGGACTTTCCAGCTTGGAAAACCCCCCAGGTCTCAAATGTATGATCTCATTCACCTGAGCAGAAAGTGGCTACAGCCAGAGACTTTGTCTGCACCAAAGATTGTGGAACGTGTTGTAATGGATCGGTTTTTGAGAGCTCTTCCTACTGCCATCCAAAAGTGGGTAAGCCATGGAGACCCAGAGACGGCCGATGGTCTTGTGGATCGTGTGGAGAAATACTTGGCTACAGAGAACCTGACGGCCTCTTCCAGAGACACTCAGACTTTCCACCCTAAGACCAGACCATCCCCAGGGGCGGATAAGAGGATTCCAAGGGGTGAGGGTGGAGAGAGTGAGAGGGTGAGAGCTCTACCCCAAGTTTGGCGAGAACAGCCTGGGAAATCAGCGGCTCAAGAGGCGGCAAGAAGGATCGTTTGCTACCGCTGCCGGCAAGCGGGACATATTGCAGCCAATTGCCCGGTTGTGGAGGAACCCATGCAGTGTGACTTTCTGACGGGCAGACGTCAGTCGCTGTGTGCGACAGTCGCATGCACTGCCATTCGAGGAACTGAGAAACATTTATGCAAAATGTGTGTTAATGGTAGAAATGTTGTGGTATTGCTGGATTCAGGTAGCCTTGTGACCCTGATAAAGGCTGAGTTAGTTAAAACAGAGGTCTCTGGGAATAGCAAGGTAGCTGTTATTTGTGTGCATGGGGACACCCGAGAGTATCCAGTGACTACAGTGTGTTTCGAGACCCCCAAAGGTACCCTCTCTCATCCAGTGGGCTTAGTATCTCAGTTACCGCATGACGCCATTGTGGGAAGGGATTTTCCGAAGTTCTGGGAACTGTGGGATGATCCTGAGCCCCCCACTGGTGCCCCTATGTACCAGGAATGGGATAGCCAGAACTCCCCTGAGAGTGGTGAGGACTCTCCGGAATTTCCCTTATCAGTATTGGCAGGGGAGACTCAAGAAACTGGAGAGGAGCCCACCTCCTCAGACGAAAACCTACCGTCTGTGGAGTTTTCTGATCTTGAGGTTCACAGGGAAAACTTTGCCACAGAACAGTTGAAAGACCCCGCCCTAATAAAGGCACGGGAAAACGTAGTGAAAATAGATGGCGAGTTAGTGAACCCAGATAATACCTGCACTTACCCATACTTCAGCGTAGAGAAGGACCTACTGTATCGGGTGGCAAAAAGGGCAGAAGAAACCGTTGAGCAGCTTGTGGTGCCCAAACCTTACAGGAAGTTGGTGTTGGAGTTGGCCCATGGGCACATTCTTGGAGGTCATCTGGGGACAGAGAAAACCCGAGAGAGGGTATTACAGAGATTCTATTGGCCGGGGGTGATGAAGGACATAGAAAATTATTGTTCCTCCTGCCCTGTGTGTCAGAGGTCGGCCCCGATGCCACATTTCCGTAGCCCGCTGGTCCCTCTACCCATCATTGAGGTCCCGTTTGAGAGGATCGCCATGGATTTGGTAGGTCCTATAATCAAGTCCGCTAGGGGGCACCAGTACATATTAGTTATAATGGACTATGCCACCCGTTATCCAGAAGCGATCCCTCTCCGAAATACCTCGGCCAAAACCATAGCCAAAGAGCTATCTCTTGTGTTTAGCCGGGTGGGTATTTGTAAAGAACTGCTTACGGACCAAGGTACACCCTTTATGTCCCGGGTTATGAAGGAGCTGTGTAAATTGTTCAAAGTGACGCAATTACGTACATCTGTGTATCACCCCCAAACCGATGGGCTGGTTGAAAGATTCAACAAAACCCTAAAACAAATGTTGAAGAAAGTGGTGGATAGAGATGGAAAGGATTGGGACTGTCTACTTCCTTATCTGATGTTTGCTATTAGGGAGGTGCCCCAATCCTCTACGGGATTCTCCCCCTTTGAGTTACTGTATGGGAGACACCCAAGAGGGCTGTTGGATATTGCCAAGGAAACTTGGGAAAGTGAGAGTTCTCCCCACAGGAGTGTGATTGAGCATGTCGCCCTGATGCAAGACCGAATTGCACAGGTAATGCCCATCGTGAAGGAACATTTGGCCCAAGCGCAGTTAGCACAGCAGAGAGTGTACAACCGTGGAGCCAAGACCCGTACCTTTTTCCCGGGGGATAGGATACTGGTACTTGTCCCTACGGTTGAAAGTAAATTCCTTGCCAAATGGCAAGGCCCCTACGAGATAATGGAAAAAGTGAGCGAAGTGAATTACAAGGTCAGACAACCAGGAAGGCGAAAGCCCGAACAGATCTATCACGTTAATCTGTTGAAAGCCTGGAGGGATAGAGAGTCCCTAGTCGCAGACACTTGGTCACCAGCTCAAACTGGTTGCGTGATTCCTGAGGTTGGAATAGCAGCCACCTTGTCACAACCCCAACAACAGGAGGTTAAGGAGTTTGTGCTTCGCAACAAGGAGGTATTCTCTGAGCTGCCGGGACAAACATCTGGGGTAGAGCATGACATCATTACCCCGCCCGGTGAAAGGGTGAAGTTAAAACCCTATCGGATCCCAGAGGCCCGACGGGAGGCAATACGGGAGGAAGTACAGAAAATGCTGAACTTAGGGGTGATAGAGGAGTCCCAAAGTGATTGGTCTAGTCCCATTGTGTTGGTGCCTAAACCGGATGGGAGCTGGCGATTTTGTAACGATTTTCGTCAGTTGAACAAAGTTACAAAATTTGACACCTACCCCATGCCACGTATAGATGAGTTGATCGACCGGCTGGGAACAGCCCGATACATGACGACTCTTGACCTCACAAAAGGGTATTGGCAAATCCCCCTGGCCAAATTGGCCAAAGAGAAAACCGCATTTGTAACCCCAGACGGGGCGTTCCAATATAAAAGAATGCCGTTCGGGTTACAGAATGCGCCGGCCACATTCCAGCGGAAAATGGACCAGATGCTGAGGCCCCATCGGAAGTATGCTGCGGCTTACCTGGATGACGTAATTGTCCATAGCACAGATTGGGCCTCACATCTGCCAAAAGTGCAAGCAGTCCTGGACTCTGTTCGGGAAGCGGGGTTTACGGCTAACCCCAAGAAGTGTACCATTGGGCAGGAGGAGGCCAAATATCTTGGGTACACCATTGGGAGGGGAGTAATAAAACCCCAACTCAACAAAGTCGAGGCCATCCAGAGTTGGCCACGTCCCAACAGCAAGAAGCAGGTACGAGCCTTTCTGGGAATCGCTGGGTATTATCGGCGATTCATTCCCCACTTTGCCTCTAAGGCTGTGCCCCTAACCAACCTAACGAAGGGGAAAGGGTCGGTCATGATTAAATGGACCCCCGAGGCTGAGGCAGCATTCCAATTCTTGAAACAAGCCTTATGTAGCCAGCCAGTGTTGTACTCACCCGACTTCTCTAAAGACTTTGTCGTACAAAGTGATGCGTCAGATGTGGGGTTAGGAGCAGTATTGTCCCAGGTCTGGAACGGGGAAGAGCACCCAGTCATTTACCTCAGCAGGAAGTTGAAGTCCCATGAGGTAAATTACGCCACCGTTGAAAAGGAGTGTTTAGCGGTGAAGTGGGCTCTAGATTCCCTTCGGTACTACCTGCTAGGTAGGCACTTTGACATGGTTACGGATCACGCTCCGTTAAAGTGGATGGCTCAAAACAAGGAAACAAATAGAAGAGTGAATAGGTGGTTCCTGGCCCTCCAGGAATTCAACTTCACAGTAAAGCATCGCCCTGGCGTTCAAATGGGGAATGTGGATGCTTTGTCTCGAGTACATGAATGCCTGATTGCTGGTGTTCCAACCCCGAAGTTAAAACAAGAGGGGGGGGGGTATGTGACAGCAGGAAGGTAAAGTCACCTGGTTGCATCCAGGGGGGTAGATATATTTCGCCCAGATTCAGGCTTTACACCGACTTATACAACTAGGTGGAGAGTTGTATAAGCCCAGCTGAGTCTAGTGGGCTCATGGATGACTCATACCTCTAGGGAGAGTGTGGGGCGTCGTGCAGACAGGGAGTTGATGAGACCAGCTGAAGCTTGTCAGCTCAGTTAGGCCTCTATAAGAACTCCCAGCTTCATTAGATGTTAGCTCATGCCTGGACCCAGACCTGTGTGGACTGTCTAGGGAGAGTGAACCCCTGTGCGGTGAGACAAAGCCTGTGTGGCTATTTGCTTGGACATTTAAAACCAGGGACTTAGGGACTAGGACAGCACTAGGCTGATCCCAGTTGTTAGTTAGGAAACCTGTATGTTTAGTCAGAGGTCAAGTTGACCAGGATTTATTTTATTTATGTTTCTTTTGCTTTGCTGTGTTTTGTCACTGTAAATAGAAAATAAACCGCACCTTTTTTTGATTTTGAAAACCACAACCTCCGTTTGCTGGGCCTGTTTTTGTGTGGGGAGCCCATCCCGGGGGTCACACACACCCGCTGCCGAGCTAACCCCCTCACAACATATAGATAGATAGATAGCAACAGGGCAGTTCTAGAGGAAAACCCGTCCTAGTCTGGGGTAGAGGTTCACTTTCCGGAAGTAGAATGACCCTAAACACACACACAGCTACAATAAAGTGTAACCACAAACCTGAATGTATTAGAATGGCCCAATCAAATCCTAAACGTAATCCTATTTACAGTATGTGGCTGTTCACCAATGATCCCCATTCAACTATACAGAGGTGGAGCAATTCTGCCAAGCCGAACAAGAACAACGTGCCAGATCTAGCTAGCAAAGCTGGCAGAGACTTATTCCAAAAGACACACTGCCAAAAGTTCTACTAAGTATTTGGGGGTGAATACTTATACAATTCACAAATGTCTGCTTTTTAGCTTTCTTAACTTTTGTGTCACACTTAAACATTTTCACCTTTAAAGTGTTAAATATGCTTAGTAAATAAAATGTAAAATCCAATCTCCAAATTACTTCCAGGTTCTGACTCTACAAAATGTGTAAATGTCCAGGGGAGATGAATACTTATGCAGAACACTGTAGATATTTATATCAATATTTCTCATGGGTGGGGGGGGGGGGGGTTGTGGTCTTGATATAAAAATACCCCCATTCCCCCTATAACTCCTCTGATGAAGATAGGTTTATTCTTTTATACCATTGCTTTGTTATTATATGATTGCTATAGCTGCCATAAGTACACTTCTGGTACCAAAATAAACTTTATTGTAACAGTAAGTCACAGACATACTAATACCTTCCAATTAGAACTGCGCGGTTCTGGGAAAAATGAGAATCACAATTATTTTGCTTAGAATAAAGATCACGATTCTCTCACGATTCTCGCGGCGTAACAACGTCTTTCACATTATACAAAAAAATTGGCCTAACTTTACTGTTTATTATTTTTTTTATTCATTAAAGTATATTTTTTTCCAAACAAATTGCATTTGAAAGACCGCTGCGCAAATACAGTGTGACGTAAAATATTGCAACAACTACCATTTTATCCTCTAGGGCAGGGGTGCCCAACCTTTTGAAGCACAAGGGCAACTTAAGCGACTCGGTAACCGGTCGCGGGCCGCAATGAGCGAAGCAGGCGAATGGCAGGTCCGTGTCCGCTCTGCATATGCAGAGCGGACACTGACAAAGCCCACTAAATTCTTTCCTTTTTTTTTGCGGATCGAAGGTAGGACACAAGTCGATTTACATTTACCACTCCTTAGAGGTGAATGGAGACTCCAATTGGGTCGGACTGACCGTGTGAAAGGGGCCCAGGTGCAACACAATGTACCTTTGGCTTTCCTGCACTTTTCAATAGACTTCTAATATATTCTGCAAGTTTGGTGCACTTTCAGAAAGCTCACCAAACTCACAGGTAATAACAGAAGTCTATGGCTCAGTGCAGGTAACCCACAGGTGCACTGCTCTACATCTGCAGATCAGTTTGAAAGCAGCCCAGTAACCACTGCAGAACAGATATGCCCATATATACACTGTGATTTTAGTAATAAACTGATCTTTAATAACAGTATTCTATTCCATCAGAGAGCAGGAGGTCGCAGGCCACATCAGAGGGCTCTGCGGGCCACATGTGGCCCCCGGGCCATTGGTTGGGCACCCCTGCTCTAGGGTCTCTGCTAGAAAAATACATATAATGTTTGGGGGGTTCTAAATAATATTCTAGAAAAAAATAATGATTTAACTTGAAACCAACACGTGTCAGAAAAAGGTTTAGTCTTTAAGTGGTTAAACTTCCCTCATTTACATACTGAAAGGGACACTAAAGGTTCTAGTTTTTATTTTATTTTAAATAACAAACATGTCATACTTACCTCCACTGTGAAGCTCGTTTTGCACAGAGTGGCCCCGATCCTGGTCTTCTGGGGACCCTCGGGGGCTGTCTTGGCTCCTCCCCGCATCAGCTAACCCCCCTTCATGGGAAGCTCTTCTCTCCCAAGGGGGTTAGCTTGCGGGTGCACTCCCATGATACAGCCGGCGGCCATAGCCGCCAGCTGTATCAATCGGCCCCGCCCCCTGGCGCACCGCGTCATTGATTTGATTGACAGCAGCGGGAGCCAATGGCTGCGCTGCTATCAATCAACCAATGAATGAGCCGAGAAGCCAGCGCGTTCACGGCGTGGGACTTTCGAGGGGTCAGGTAAGTAAACGGGGGGGCTGGGGGGCTGCTAATCCTCTGATGTTTTTTCACCTTAGTGCATAGAATGCATTAAGGTGAAAAAAACGTGCACCTTTACAACCCCTTGAAGTTCATTCCTTTGATCTAAAGATTTTTTTTATAGCGTTTATTGTTAGCTCAGTGGCTGAGGAATGTTGTGAAACATGGCAGACTGCCTGTTTCTTTCTCTTTTTTTTTTACAGCTTGAGCAGAGAACTCTGAATAGAATCGGGAAAGTGCTTTGTTAAGATCGCAAGGGGGAAAGAATCGCGGTCTTGATTCTTAATGATTAATCGTGCAGCTCTACTTTCAATAATACTGTGCTACTGACTTTAAAAGTGAACAGCTGTGAGTACCACAGTTTGACAATATTGTATAAATGTACAAAAGAGTTAGTAAGTGCCACACTATATTGAATGATACATAGTGACTAGTGATGAGCCGAACACCCCCGGGTTCGGTTCGCACCAGAACCCGCGAACGGACCGAAAGTTCGAACGAACATTAGAACCCTATTAAATACAATGGATGCGAACGTTCGAATTCTAAAGTGCTAATTATAACAACTATTATGCATGTTATTGTCATAAATAGGGTTTGGGAACCCGGGTTGTGCACCAGGGGACATGTATCAATGCAAAAAGAAGTTTTAAAAACGGTCGTTTTTCGGGAGCAGTCATTTTAATGATGCAAAAAGTGAAAAAAAAAAAGTCAAATATTCCTTTAAATATCGTACCTGGGGGGTGTCTAAAGTATGCCTGTGAAGTGCCACGTGTTTCCCGTGTTTAGAACTGTCCCTGCACAAAATGACACTTCTAAAGGAAAAAAAAGCCATTTAAAACTGCTTGCGGCTTTAATGTAATGTCTGGTCCCGGTAATATGGATGAAATTCTTTAAGAAAAATGGCATAGCTACCCCATGACCCCCCCCCCTACCCCAGCCCATTACCAGCCCCTTTGGGTCTTGTATGGATATTAAGGGGAACCCCGCACATAAAATAAAAAAGGCCCTATATACTCTGAACAGCCGTATACAGGCGGTGCATACAAGACAGGGACTGTAGGTTTGTTCTTATGTAGAATGTGTTTGTAATTTTGAACAGGTACATTGTTGAAGTGTAGCTCCAGCCCAAAAATCTATTTTTAAACTTTTTGGGAAACATAGGTAAGGGTTATCACCCCTGTAACATTTGTTTTGCTGTCTGTGCCCCTGTTCAGAACATTTCACCTCACTTTCCGTCCCAATGACAACTGTTTTTGAAATGTGGTGTTTTTCTTGAAACAAGGATTGCTGATAAAGCATCAGTACAGATGAGACCCCTTTCTCCCATATTTATTCTTACAGGAGAGAATTTTCCTTTCTAGGGGTAGATTTCCTCTCACTTCCTGTTGTCTTCTTTCGTTTGCAAGTAGGAGTCGTTTGTAAGTTGGATGTTTGAAAGTAGGGACCTGCCGTATATACTCTGCAGAAATAGGCCCCTTAGTTGTTGGTGTTGGCACAACACTGTAAGCACTCAGTTACTCTTGGTTGGTGCTGGAACGCCCTGCTGTCAACTATTATATCAGGAATTTTAATTACATATAATTGTTGAACAGTGGTAGTAAAAATTGGGGCTTTGATGGTGGTGCTGGTGCCACAACACTGTAAGCCCTGACAGTTACTCTTGGTGGGTGCAGCAATGGGCCCTGCTGTGAATTATTAGATCAAGAATTGTAATTACATGCCCCTTTTGAACAGGGGCTGAAAAATTGGGCCTTTCGTGGTGGTGGTGGTGGTGGCGTTGCCACAAGACTGTAAGCCCTCAGAGTTACTCTTGGTGGGTGCAGCAATGGACCCTGCTGTGAATTATTAGATCAAGAATTGTAATTGCATGCCCCTGTTGAACAGGGGCTGAAAAATTGGGCCTTAGGCACTGGTGCCACAACACTCCAACCCCTCACAGATACTGTACTTGGAGCACAGCAATGAGCCCTATGGCAAATTATTGCTAAAAAAATTGTAATTACACGCCCCTGTAAAACAGGGGCTGAAAAATTGGGCCTTAGCCACTGGTGGCGGCACCCATAAACAAAAATGATCTTCCAAGCTATCATCATCAATCGTATCATTGAGGACTCGGAGGAGGAGGATAGCCAGTCAACATAACAGCACAGGCACTCAGCATCAGCATCAGTCTTGAAGGGATGTGACATGTTAAAATCAATTAGTCTGTTATATCAGCATCAGGTGTGTGGTAGCTGGTGGTGATCCAAGACTGGTTCATCTTGATGAAAGTCAGTCGATCAACCGAGTCGGTGGACAGGCGCACCCTGTGATCCGTGACAAATCCTCCAGCAGCACTGAATGTGCGTTCCGAAAGAACGCTGGATGCAGGACAGGCCAGTAGCTCAATTGCATACTGTGCAAGCTCTGGCCAGTGATCCATCCTCAAGACCCAGTAAGCCAGAGGATTTTCGGTGGGAAAGGTGTCCAAGTCTGACCTTGCCCCTAGATATTCCTGCACCATGTTTATCAGACGCTGGCGATGGTTGCTGGAACCGATCATACTTTGGGGCTGCGGACTAAAGAATTGTCTGAACGCATCGGTCAGACGGCCACCTTCCCCACCGCTCCTTCTTTGACTGGCCGAAGCCTCAGCAACTCGTTGTCCAGGACCAGGAGTTTGTAACCTCCCAGTCTCTGGGAACGCGTTGCACAGACCTTTCTGCAAGGCCTCCCGGAGTTGTCTCATCCTCTGCTCCCTCTGCGACGGTAACATAAGGTCCGCAACCTTACCCTTGTACCGTGGATCAAGGAGAGTGGCCAGCCAGTAATGGTCCCTCTCCTTGATCCGAAGAATACGAGGATCCTTCCGCAGACTTTGCAGGATCAGGGAGGCCATGCAGCGTAGGTTTGCTGAGGCATTCGCTCCGGAGTCCTCTGGGTCACTAAGGACGACATGATCCGCAGCCACCTCCTCCCAGCCACGTACAAGTCCACTGGTTTCTTGGGACTGTAAATCATCCCTAAAAGACTGCTGCTGATGATGCTGAGTGCCAGCCTCCACCTCCATGCTGACACAATCCTCCTCCTCCTCCTCCTCCTCCTCCTCCTCTTCCTGTGCGATGGGTGGGACAGAAGGAACACTGTCTGGGTAAAGGGGGCCTTGAGAGGCAAGGAAGTCCTCCTCTTCCTGCCTCTGTTCTGCCTCAAGTGCCCTGTCCATTATTCCACGCAGCGTGTGCTCCAACAGGTGGACAAGAGGTACAGTGTCACTGATGCATGCACTGTCACTGCTCACCATCCTCGTGGCCTCCTCAAATGGTGCCAGGACAGTGCATGCATCCCTGATCATGCCCCACTGGCGTGGAGAAAAAAAACATAGCTCCCCTGACCCTGTCCTGGTGCCGTAGTCGCACAGGTACTCATTGATGGCCCTCTGCTGCGTGTGCAGCCGCTGCAGCATGGCCAACGTTGAGTTCCACCTGGTGGGCATGTCACATATAAGGCGGTTCTTGGGCAGGTTCAACTCCTTTTGCAGCTCAGCCAGGCGAGCACTGGCATTATAAGATCTGCGGAAATGCACACAGACTTTCCTGGCCTGCCTCAGGACATCCTGTAAGCCCGGGTACCTGCCCAAGAACCGCTGCACCACCAGGTTAAGGACGTGAGCCACACAGGGCACATGGGTCAGTTGTCCCTGTCGGAGGGCGGAGAGGAGGTTGGTGCCATTGTCGCAAACCACCATTCCTGGCTTAAGCTGGCGTGGCGTCAACCACCTCTCGGCCTGGCCCTGCAGAGCAGACAGGACCTCTGCCCCAGTGTGGCTTCTGTCCCCCAAACACACCAGCGCAAGCACGGCATGGCATCTTTTTGCCTGCGTACTTGCGTAGCCCCGTGAACGGCTACGGAGCACCGCTGGTTCATAGGACAAACCACAGGAAGAGGCCATGGAGGAAGAAGAAGAGGAGGGGGTGGAGGAGAGAGGTGTGTCACAACCAGTAGTAGCATTTTGGAGGCGTGGCGGTGGGACAACCTCCAACACTACTGCACCTTGTCCTGCATCCTTCCCAGCTGCCAAAAGAGTGACCCAATGGGCCGTGAAAGAAAGGTAACGTCCCTGTCCATGCCTGCTGGACCATGAGTCAGCGGTAATATGCACCTTACCGCTGACCGCCCTGTCCAGCGAGGCCAAGACATTGCCTTCCACATGCCGGTAGAGAGCCGGAATAGCCTTCCGTGAGAAAAAGTGGCGTTTGGGAACCTGCCACTGAGGAACCGCACATTGCACAAACTCACGGAAGGGGGCCGAGTCTACCAACTGAAAAGGCAGCAGTTGAAGCGCTAGCAATTTAGCCAAGCTAGCATTCAACCGCTGGGCATGTGGATGGCTGGGAGTGAACTTCTTTCGACGGTCCAGCAGCTGGGGCAGGGAAATTTGCCTGCTAGAATCGGACGTCGGTGTACTGCTAGCAGAGTGGCCGCAAGTACTTGGCTGTGACACACCTAATTCTACACCTTCATTCCTCTCAGTGCATGTTTCAGAGAGGACTGAAGTTATAGTGGGGTTGGAGATCCCAGCTGATGCGGTGCAAGGAGAGGTCCGCTTTGTTCTTTGGTGTGGGTCTTTGAGGTAGGCTTGCCAACGAGCTGCATGGCAGGTCAACATATGTCTGGTCAGGCATGTGGTACCCAAGCGGCTGATGTTTTGGCCACGCGATATGCGCTTGAGACATATGTTGCAAACAGCAGCTGTGCGATCTGATGCACTAGCCTCAAAAAAGGCCCACACCAAAGAACTTTTTGAATGACGGGCAGAGGCAGCGCCCTGCACAGGCGGAGCTCTGCGGTGTGATTCCGTCGGTGTACTGCCCTTACGCTGGCCACCAAAGGGCATCCTGCCACGTTGGAGATGTGCCTCCTCCTCATCCTCCTCCTCCTCCTCTCTCCTATTAGGCACCCACGTGGAGTCAGTGACCTCATCATCCCCTCCCTCCTCATCACTGGAGCCAATCTGGCAGTATGCTGCAGCTGCTGGAACATGACTGCCAGATTGGTGTCCTTCTTGAGCATCCCCTCTGTCTGCTCTCACGCTACTGCCTTCCTCTAGCTGGGTTTCATCATCAGACCCTTCGAAACGCTGGGCATCCTCCTGGAGCATGTACCCAACACTGTGCTGAAACAGTTCGGGGGACTCCTCAGGAGGAGGACATGGTGGGTCTAGGGAAGGAGTGACTGATGATTTGTCTGACATTGATACCAGGGAAGACGACGCTTTGGCAGCTGCTTTTCCAGTACCCTGAGCCTGGGTGAGAGAGGATGAGGAGGAGGAGGAGGGCTTGGTCATCCACTCTACCAAGTCTTCGGCATGATGTGGCTCAACATGTCCAGCTGCCGAAAAGAAGGACAAGCGTGTCCCATGGCCATGTGCTGATGACAATGCACCGCGTCCACGACCAGCACTGTTGCCCCCAGACACAGAGCCTGCTTGCCCTCTTTTATTGCCTCCTGACTGTCTGCCTCTCCTTGTTTGCCTTCCAGACATTCTAATAGATGGCCTGCAGGGAGATGGGAAAAAAGCAATAAGGGCTACCTTCAGGTGTCCTTCTCTGTCCCTTGAAACAAGGACTTTCACAGTGAAAGAAACTGACACTCTCCCTACCTACAGTTTTCTGTCCCTAGAATAAATGTTTTTTTTAAGCACAATATAGCACAAGGACAATTCACTCACTATCCTTACAGGTCCCTGGAAACAAGGACTTGCAGAGTGAAAGAAAAAAAACACTCTCCCTACCTACAGTTTTCTGTCCCTAGAAAAAATGTTTTTTTTAATCACAATATAGCACAAGAACAATTCACTCACTGTCCTTACAGGTCCCTGGAAACAAGGACTTGCAGAGTGAAATAAACTGACACTCTCCCTACCTACAGTTTTCTGTCCCTAGAAAAAATGTTTTTTTTAATCACAATATAGCACAAGAACAATTCACTCACTGTCCTTCCAGGTCCCTGGAAACAAGGACTTGCAGAGTGAAATAAACTGACACTCTCCCTACCTACAGTTTTCTGTCCCTAGAATAAATGTTTTTTTTAAGCACAATATAGCACAAGGACAATTCACTCACTGTCCTTACAGGTCCCTGGAAACAAGGACTTGCAGAGTGAAAGAAAAAAAACACTCTCCCTACCTACAGTTTTCTGTCCCTAGAAAAAATGTTTTTTTTAATCACAATATAGCACAAGGACAATTCACTCACTGTCCTTACAGGTCCCTGGAAACAAGGACTTGCAGAGTGAAAGAAAAAAAACACTCTCCCTACCTACAGTTTTCTGTCCCTAGAAAAAATGTTTTTTTTAATCACAATATAGCACAAGGACAATTCACTCACTGTCCTTACAGGTCCCTGGAAACAAGGACTTGCAGAGTGAAATAAACTGACACTCTCCCTACCTACAGTTTTCTGTCCCTAGAATAAATGTTTTTTTTAATCACAATATAGCACAAGGACAATTCACTCACTGTCCTTACAGGTCCCTGGAAACAAGGACTTGCAGAGTGAAAGAAAATAAACACTCTCCCTACCTACAGTTTTCTGTCCCTAGAATAAATGTTTTTTTTAAGCACAATATAGCACAAGGACAATTCACTCACTGTCCTTACAGGTCCCTGGAAACAAGGACTTGCAGAGTGAAATAAACTGACACTCTCCCTACCTACAGTTTTCTGTCCCTAGAATTAATGTTTTTTTTAAGCACAATATAGCACAAGGAGAATTCACTCACTGTCCTTCCAGGTCCCTGGAAACAAGGACTTGCAGAGTGAAAGAAAAAAAACACTCTCCCTACCTACAGTTTTCTGTCCCTAGAAAAAATGTTTTTTTTAATCACAATATAGCACAAGGACAATTCACTCACTGTCCTTACAGGTCCCTGGAAACAAGGACTTGCAGAGTGAAATAAACTGACACTCTCCCTACCTACAGTTTTCTGTCCCTAGAATAAATGTTTTTTTTAAGCACAATATAGCACAAGGACAATTCACTCACTGTCCTTCCAGGTCCCTGGAAACAAGGACTTGCAGAGTGAAAGAAAAAAAACACTCTCCCTACCTACAGTTTTCTGTCCCTAGAAAAAATGTTTTTTTTAATCACAATATATCACAAGGACAATTCACTCACTGTCCTTACAGGTCCCTGGAAACAAGGACTTGCAGAGTGAAAGAAAAAAAACACTCTCCCTACCTACAGTTTTCTGTCCCTAGAAAAAATGTTTTTTTTAATCACAATATAGCACAAGGACAATTCACTCACTGTCCTTACAGGTCCCTGGAAACAAGGACTTGCAGAGTGAAAGAAAAAAAACACTCTCCCTACCTACAGTTTTCTGTCCCTAGAAAAAATGTTTTTTTTAATCACAATATAGCACAAGGACAATTCACTCACTGTCCTTACAGGTCCCTGGAAACAAGGACTTGCAGAGTGAAATAAACTGACACTCTCCCTACCTACAGTTTTCTGTCCCTAGAATAAATGTTTTTTTTAATCACAATATAGCACAAGGACAATTCACTCACTGTCCTTACAGGTCCCTGGAAACAAGGACTTGCAGAGTGAAAGAAAATAAACACTCTCCCTACCTACAGTTTTCTGTCCCTAGAATGAATGTTTTTTTTAAGCACAATATAGCACAAGGACAATTCACTCACTGTCCTTACAGGTCCCTGGAAACAAGGACTTGCAGAGTGAAATAAACTGACACTCTCCCTACCTACAGTTTTCTGTCCCTAGAATTAATGTTTTTTTTAAGCACAATATAGCACAAGGAGAATTCACTCACTGTCCTTCCAGGTCCCTGGAAACAAGGACTTGCAGAGTGAAAGAAAAAAAACACTCTCCCTACCTACAGTTTTCTGTCCCTAGAAAATTTTTTTTTTTAATCACAATATAGCACAAGGACAATTCACTCACTGTCCTTACAGGTCCCTGGAAACAAGGACTTGCAGAGTGAAATAAACTGACACTCTCCCTACCTACAGTTTTCTGTCCCTAGAATAAATGTTTTTTTAAGCACAATATAGCACAAGGACAATTCACTCACTGTCCTTCCAGGTCCCTGGAAACAAGGACTTGCAGAGTGAAAGAAAAAAAACACTCTCCCTACCTACAGTTTTCTGTCCCTAGAAAAAATGTTTTTTTTAATCACAATATAGCACAAGGACAATTCACTCACTGTCCTTCCAGGTCCCTGGAAACAAGGACTTGCAGAGTGAAAGAAAAAAAACACTCTCCCTACCTACAGTTTTCTGTCCCTAGAAAAAATGTTTTTTTTAATCACAATATAGCACAAGGACAATTCACTCACTGTCCTTACAGGTCCCTGGAAACAAGGACTTGCAGAGTGAAATAAACTGACACTCTCCCTACCTACAGTTTTCTGTCCCTAGAATAAATGTTTTTTTTAAGCACAATATAGCACAAGGACAATTCACTCACTGTCCTTCCAGGTCCCTGGAAACAAGGACTTGCAGAGTGAAAGAAAAAAAACACTCTCCCTACCTACAGTTTTCTGTCCCTAGAAAAAATGTTTTTTTTAATCACAATATAGCACAAGGACAATTCACTCACTGTCCTTACAGGTCCCTGGAAACAAGGACTTGCAGAGTGAAAGAAAAAAAACACTCTCCCTACCTACAGTTTTCTGTCCCTAGAAAAAATGTTTTTTTTAATCACAATATAGCACAAGGACAATTCACTCACTGTCCTTACAGGTCCCTGGAAACAAGGACTTGCAGAGTGAAATAAACTGACACTCTCCCTACCTACAGTTTTCTGTCCCTAGAATAAATGTTTTTTTTAAGCACAATATAGCACAAGGACAATTCACTCACTGTCCTTACAGGTCCCTGGAAACAAGGACTTGCAGAGTGAAAGAAAAAAAACACTCTCCCTACCTACAGTTTTCTGTCCCTAGAAAAAATGTTTTTTTTAATCACAATATAGCACAAGGACAATTCACTCACTGTCCTTACAGGTCCCTGGAAACAAGGACTTGCAGAGTGAAATAAACTGACACTCTCCCTACCTACAGTTTTCTGTCCCTAGAATAAATGTTTTTTTTAAGCACAATATAGCACAAGGACAATTCACTCACTGTCCTTACAGGTCCCTGGAAACAAGGACTTGCAGAGTGAAAAAAAAAAAACACTCTCCCTACCTACAGTTTTCTGTCCCTAGAAAAAATGTTTTTTTTTAAGCACAATATAGCACAAGGACAATTCACTCACTGTCCTTCCAGGTCCCTGGAAACAAGGACTTGCAGAGTGAAAGAAAAAAAACACTCTCCCTACCTACAGTTTTCTGTCCCTAGAAAAAATGTTTTTTTTAATCACAATATAGCACAAGGACAATTCACTCACTGTCCTTACAGGTCCCTGGAAACAAGGACTTGCAGAGTGAAATAAACTGACACTCTCCCTACCTACAGTTTTCTGTCCCTAGAATAAATGTTTTTTTTAAGCACAATATAGCACAAGGACAATTCACTCACTGTCCTTCCAGGTCCCTGGAAACAAGGACTTGCAGAGTGAAAGAAACTGACACTGTCCCTACCTACAGTTTTCTGTCCCTAGAATAAATGTTTTTTTTAAGCACACTATAGCACAAGCACAAAACACACTGACACTCTCCCTACCTATCCTTCTCTTTCCCTAAACTAAAGGAATCCAGGTTAAGCAAGAAAGAAATAACAGTCACTGTCCCTGCCTATGCTGCTCTATCCCTGCTCCGGAACACACTACACTAGGCCGCCGTGCTGGCGGCCTTTTATAGTGTGGGGCGTGTACTAAACACCCTCAGCAATAATTGGCCACAGGCATCCTGCCTGTGGCCAATCATTGCTCTCCTCGCTGCCGGCGCTGTGATTGGCCAAGCATGCGGGGTCACAGTGCATGCTTGGCCAATCACAGCGCCTGGATGACACTGCGATGGCGTAGTGCATTGTGGGCCGTTCGCGTCACTCGAATTTGGCGCGAACGGCCCAAATCGTTCGATCTTCGTCGAACGATCGAACAGCCGATGTTCGAGTCGAACGTATGTTCGACTCGAACACGAAGCTCATCCCTAATAGTGACTAGTACTAAAAATGATAATATAAGATCTAGTGTCAATGTTAAATTGTGTATACAAAAAATATAAACATATAATCATATGGATATCCACACCATTTCAGTGAATGTGAATTAAACAGAGAAAGTTCATTGGGTGACATCAACGACAAAAACTTAATAGAAAGTACAGTTCTAGATGTGTTGAACTTCAGTGTTGATAGAAGGTAACCAAGCCAAGCCAATTTACAGAAATCACCCAAGTGTATAAGCCACAACCACTGAGGAGTTAGGGTACGTTTACCAGATAGTGTGGACTTCTCATTGTATGATCGGTCACCGATCAATTCCACATCAAACAAGGTAAAACTCTTGGTAGGTCAATCATCATAAGACCCCTTTCACACTGGAGGCGTTTTTCAGGCACTAAAGGGCTAAAAATAGCACCTGTAAAAGCGCCTGAAAAACGCCTCCCCTCCGCGTGCTTTCACACTGGAGCGGTGCAATTGCAGGATGTTAGAAAAAGTTCTGCAAGTAGAATCTTTGGAGTGGTTTAGGAGTCGTGTATACACTGCTCCTCCACCGCTCCTGCCCTTTGAAATTAATGGGCACCGCTGCCAAAGCGCCTGCAAAGTACTAGCGCTTCGGCAGCAGCGCTTTTCAGGTTCATTTAACCCTTTCTTCGGCCACTAGCGGGGGGTTAAAAGCGCCCGGGCAGCGGCTGAAAAGTGCAGCTGAAACCACGGTAAAGCGCCACTAAAATTAGCAGCGCTTTACCGCTAACACGGCCACGCTGTGAGTGTGAAAGGGGTCCTAAAGTGAAAATGATCTCCACATAGTGTAAAACCATTTAAAATACTATTTGTTAAAAAAAATAATGCACTTACATCAAGTAGAATATAAACAAGCATGTCATCAAACAGTCCAATGTCCTTGTAGTAAACACGGTGGTTAAATGAGCATCAGCCCGACATGTTTCGTCTGAATAGACATCATCACCCCAGATGATGTCTATTGACCTACCGAGAGGTCTATCCTGTTTAAAGGGGAATTGATTGGTGACCGGCCATACAGTGAGAAGTTTAGGAGAGCTTATTCTCCTGATGCACGTCTGACTCAGTGTTGATAGCACACAAGTCCACACTATTTGGTAAGCGTAACCTAACTCCCTCAGTGGCTTATATAGTACACTTGGGTGATTTCTGTGGATTGGCTTGGCTTGGTTACCTTTTATCAACGCTGAAGTTCAACACATCTAGAACTGTACTTATTTGAAGTTTTTGTCATTGATGTCATAACTTTTTCTGTTTAATTCACATTCATTGAATTTGTGTGGATATCCATATGATTATATGTTTATATTTTTTGTATACACAATTTAACATTGACACTATAGATGTTATATCGTCATTTTTAGTACTAGTCACTATGTATCACTCAATATAGCGTGGCACTTTCTAACTCTTTTCTACATAGTACATCACAGACATAATCAATTAAAATGGCTACAGGGTGATTGAGAACTTAACAGGATAGAAAGAGCATCACAGTCATGCAGGGGCTTTGCATTATTCGCCAAAAGATATTCAATAACTTATATGCCTGTACTAGTCAAGAGAAGTAATACAGAGAGAAGATATGCCTGAAGCTTCGCATAATATCCTTTTTGTTACAATAGTAAACTGTGTAGGTCAGTGATGATGGCTTTTATTGGCCCGAGGGTTAAGGCACAAAGTAGGTTAGGTGGCAGTGGGGTGGTGTAAGAGGAAAGGTTACACATAAGAAGCCAAGACGCAAAGAGGTAAATCGAATAATGGGAAACAGGAAAGAAAAGAAAGAGATAAAGGCAAAAAGAAAGGGAGTCTATCCCAGGGGCTGCCCTGACACATCCCCAGGAGGGAGGAGAGTAGACGAATAGAAAGTCTTCTTCTGGGTCAGAGTAAAGCCTCGTACACACGATCGGATTTTCCGACAACAAATGTGTAATGGCAGGGGTTTGACAGATAATCTGACCGTTTGTACGCTCCATCAGACAAATGTTTTATAGCATGCTGTCAAATTTTCCGACAACAAATGTGTCTTGTCGGTTTATCCGATCGTGTGTACACAAGTCCGTCGGAAAAAAATCCAAAGTACAAGTACGCATACTCCGAACCAATGCTAACCATAAGACAACATTATCAGAAGTTGCCCAAAGGGTGGCGCTAAAGAGCTGAAAAACCATGTCGTTTCGTGTATGTTGGCTGAAAAAGTTCTGCCGTCTGTATGCATACCAAGTTCGCGACCAACACCCTTCGCACAAAATTCCATGGATTTGTCCGATGGAAATTCGATCGTGTGTACGAGGCTTTAGGCTGGCTGTGAAATAAACTGCAAGACAGGTTGGTAATCCAACCAAGGCTGCCATATCAAAAGAAACCTGTCATTGTTATCTTCCATACCATAAGTACATTGCAATCTATTGTATAAGTAAACATAGAAGAGGCCACAAGGGTGTAGATTCTTCTTCCTGTGGAATCAGGCAAGAAGCCCTAATACCCAAATTTAGGATATACAGTTATGCCGCGTACACACGATCGGACATTCCGACAACAAAACCGTGGATATTTTTCCAGACGGATGTTGGCTCAAACTTGTCTTGCATACACACGGTCGCACAAATGTTGTCGGAAATTGCAAACGTCAAGAACGCGGTAACGTGCAGCACGTACGACGGCACAATAAAAGGGAAGTTCAATACCAAGTGCGGCATCCTTTGGGCTCCTTCTGCTAATCTCGTATTAGTAGAAGTTTGGTGAGAGACAATTCACGCTTTTTAGCCTCGTGCTTTCAGTCCGTGACGTGTTTGTAGAGTGACAAATGTGCTATCTCCATTACGAACGCTAGTTTTACCAGACCGAGCACTTCCGTTCCGTACTTGATTCAGAGCATGCGTGGAATTTTGTGCGTTGGAATTTACGAGAACGGATTTTGTTGTCGGAAAATTTGAGAACCAGCTCTCAAATTTTTGTTGTCGGAAATTCCAACAGCAAATGTCCGATGGGGCAGAATTTCCGACAACAAGCTCCCATCGAACATTTGTTCTCGGAAATACCGAGCGTGTGTATGCGGCATTAGTGTAAGGAATTTTATCGGGGAACAAACCTATGGTATGAAGACAAGGGGTCCTAACATCCTAACTGAGGATAAACAGATAGTGATCAGAAGTGTTATTGGGGAACTGACCTGTGATTTCGTAATAAAGAATCCTGACATAAAAATTTAGGATATACAGATACTGATCTGAAGGGATATCAAGGAATTGACCTGTAGTATGCAGGCAAGGAATCCTGACACCCTAATTTAGGATGTACAGATAGTAATCAGGAGTGTTATTGGGAAACGGATTCATAGAATAGAGTCAGGCAGTCCTGACACCATTTGGCCCCTTTCACACATGCGGACCGTATGTCCGCTTTTTCATCCATCCGTATACGGATGAAAAAGGGACATACATGTATCCCTATGAGATAGCGGGTGTCAGCGGATGAACATCCGCTGACACCCGATCTCATCCGTGTCCGCAATGCTCCGATTCTGCACACGGAGGAAAATCCTATTTTTCCATCCGTCTGCAGAGCGGATCTGGTGAACACGGACAGACGGTCCGTGTTCATCCGATCCCCCCATAGGGGAGAGCGGAGATCTGACAGGGCGGTCGGTCCCTGCACAGTGTGCGTGGACCGCCCTGTCATCCGTCGGTTCAGCGGGGATCAACGGAGCGATCCCCGCTGAGAGCAAGCGGATATGAAAGGAAGGGATCCCTACGGGATCCGCATGTCTGAAAGGACCCTAACTTAGATATAAAGATACTGATCAGGAGTGTTATCAGGGAACTGACCCATGATATGAAAACAAGGAGTCCTGATATTCTAATTTAAGATATACAGATAGTGGTCAGGAGTGTTTTTGGGGAACTTATCCATAGTATGGAGACAAGGTATCCTGACACTATAATTTAGGCTATACAGACAGAGGTCAGGAGTGTTATCGGGGAACTGAATTCATTATTTAAAATGTGCAGATAGTGATCAGAAGTGTTTTTGGGAAAGTGACCCAAGTTATGGAGACAAGGAGTCCTGACACCAACATTTATTATATACAGATAATGATCAAGAGTGATATCAAGGAATTGGCCCATGGTATGGAGGCAAGAAGTCCTGCCATCCTAATTTAAGATGTACAGTTAGTAGTCAGGAGTGCTATTGGGGAACTGTCCCATAGTATGGAGGCAGTCATTCCTAAAGCCATAGCTTAGATGTATTGATAATGAACAGGAGTGCAATCAGGATACTTACCCGTGAGATGGAGGTAAGGAGTACTGACACCATAATTTAGGATGTACAGATAGTGATCAAAAGTGTTATTAGGGAACTGATGTGTAGTTTAGAGGCAGCCATTTCTGACACCCTTCATAGGGTGTACTAATAGTGATCAGAAGTGCTAGTGGGAAACCAACCCTTGTGTATCCAGGGATAGGCAGTCCTGACACCAAAATGAAGGATATACAGATAGTGATCTGGAGATCTGGAGTGTTATCGGTCAACTGACCCGTGGTAGAACTGCAAGGAGTCCTAACACCCCAAGTTAGTATGTAATGATAGTGATCAGGAGTGGTACTGGCAAACTGGCCTGTGGTATGAAGGCAAGAAGTCCTGACAACTTAATTTAGTTAGTACAGATAGTGATTAGGAGTGTTATCAGGGAAACTGACCTGTGGAATGGAGGCAAGGAGCCCTGACACCAACATTTGGGAAATGATGGATAGTGATCAGAGTGTTAGGCCCCTTTCACATGTGGCGGATTCTGTTCTGATCAGCAGGGGAATTGTGAGCTGATCCCCTGGTGATCATAGCAGGGCGGGTGGATAGCACATTTGTGTCCGCTCAGTTCTGAAAAGCAGACACATTGGGGGTTATTTACTAAAGGCAAATCCACTTTGCACTACAAGTGCAAACTACAAGTGCAAAGTGCACTTGAAATTGCACTGAAAGTGCAGTCGCTGTAAATCTGAGGGGTAGACCTGAAATGAGGGGAAGCACTTCTAATTTTATTATCCAATCATGTGCAAGCTAAAATGCTGTTTTTTATTTTTCTTGCATGTCCCCCTCGGATCTACAGCGACTGCACTTCCAAGTGCACTTTCCTTGCAATTTCAAGTGCACTTTGCACTTGTAGTTTGCACTTGTAGTGCAAAGCGGATTTGCCTTTCGTAAATAACCCCCAGAGAGAGGTTATTGGGGGGTTTACACAAGAGTTGATCATTGTAAGCACCCCTGTCAGTGGTAAATGGTTTGTCTCAACACTCTCAATTGATACATCTGCAGGACAGCTTATTCTGTTGAAAAACAAAAGACTTATGCGAAAAAAACCTTGGATGGTTTTTCAGACGGAATTTCGCTCAAACTTGGCTTGCATACACACGGTCACACAAATCCTGTCGGAAATTCCGACCATCAAGAACGCGGTGACGTACAACACGTACGACGAGCCGAGATCAATGAAGTTCAATAGGCAATTCGGTTCTTCTGCTTGATTCTGTGCATGCATGTTTTTTTGCGTGTCGGAATTGCATACAGACGATCGGAATTTCCGATGGGAACTTTTCCTGTCTGAAAATTTCAGAACCAGCTCTAAAATTTTTCTTGGCGGAAATTCCGACAGAAAAATTCCGATGGAGCCTACACACGGTCGGAATTTCCGACCAAAGGCTCACATCTGACTTTTTTTGTCGAAATTTCCGATCGTGTGTACGCGGCATTAATGGCCAGATCACCAAATGAAAATATAGGAAAAGAAAGCCTAAAAAATAAATCTAATTCAGCCATTACATCTAAGGATTGGAAAGCTGCACTATAATAAATGTTTGTGTTTGGGTTTAATACCGCTTTAATTGCAAATAGAGTAAAGTCAGGTCACCAGGATGGCTGTGCAATGTAAATTCTAGGGCTGGATCGACAGAAATATAAATCCTTTGGAGGGTAAAAAAAAAAGCCCCTTATTATGTGATCTTTGCCTGGAGTTTGGCTTAAGGGCCCCCTTTCACATTTTGCTGCTTTTGTGCACTGCATTAACGCATGTTGTGCCACACATGCATGACGTGGCATTAGGTAGCCTATTTATTTTGCACAGACTGCCGACACCCAAGAATTGACAAATAACATACATACAGCATTTCTTCCTATGCAATGCATAACGCATGGTTGTGATGTGCTGCAATGTCTAATGCCCTGTACACACGATCGGATTTCCGATGGAATAAAATCTGATGGAATTTTTTGACGGAATTCCGATGAAGCTGACCTTCGTCAGTCTTGCCTACACACCATCAGATAAAATTCCGACCGTCCAAAACGCTGTGACGTAAAACACTCAGACGAGCCGATAAAAATGAAGTTCAATGCTTCTGAGCATGTGTCGACTTGATTCTGAGCATGCGTGGGTTTTTTCTCCGTTGGAGTTCCACACAGACGATCAGAATTTCCTATCGTTTTTTTTTCCATCGGAAAAATTTAAAACATGTTCGTTTTTTAACACCGATGGAAAAAAGTCAGATGGTTACCACACAATCGTTTTTTCCGATGAAAAAAGTCCATCAGACCGACCGTGTGTACAGGGCATTAGAGTCAAAGCTGTGTTGACGTAGTGTTTTGGGATGTTATAGAAAATGAATTGCTCTGCGGTGTGCTAACCTGCATAGTGTGCGTTGCAGTTATGTGCGCATTACAGGAACGCAAAAGTGTTATTTGCCCCTCAAGGAAGGTATAATGAAAAAGTCTGGAAACAGCTTGAACATGAGATGTCTTCACTATTCACTATAAATTGGATTGTCTCTGTTGGTATATATGCTAGTGTTTGTAAGTCCACAAAAAAATCATGTGGAAAACAAAGGTGGTGGGACAGCAGAGTCCTTGTAGAATTCCTGAAACGGATGTACAGGTAGAGTGCATGGTCCATCCCTCCCTTCTCAAACTTTCTTTCTGCATCTCGTAGGTGGTATAAACTGGAGTCAAAGCAAGGAAAAAAGAACAAAGACAGAGGACATATGAAAGTAAACATCCAGTTCATGAGGAACAATATGACAGCCAGTATGTTCGATCTTTCCATGAAGGATAAGACTCGCTCTCCGTTTGCTCGTCTTAAAGACAAGATGAAAGGAAGGAAGCCTGATGGATCAGACACCTCTTCTGCCATCATTCCCAGCACAAGTGAACTCCATGGTACTCGTTTTAGCGAAGGAACTGACGTCTCACCACACAAGAGTAAACCCAAGAAGCCTTTCCTTTTAGGGCCTCAGCGCCTATCTTCTGCTCATTCCATGTCAGATTTAGTCGGTCCTCCTCCCGCCCGACTCAGCTCTGGTGGGCTGCCTGTTAAACAGCCGTTAGACTCCATCAGCTCTGCAGAAGAGAGTGGTGAGTTCATTCAGTCTATGTTTCCTTTATTGCTGTCCTAGTCACCAATAGCCATGTCACTCTGTGAAGGACTGTGAAGCCTGTAGGCATTTTATAAACAGCCAATTCAGCCAAAAGGTGAAACAATTAATTGAGGTATCCTGCAGTCCAGTAAACATTGAATCTGTTCTAAATGTAGAAAGTCCACAAATTTTAACTCTGGAACCGATCACAGCCAGAATTCAGAGAGCACCTCAGATGGTCAGTAGGAGATTACTTCCTACAGTCATTGCTGTGCAATTTCCTCTCTTTCTTCTGCTTTATCACCAAACACATATGAACTTTCAAGGTAACTTTGAGTATGATTGTTAGCTGTAATACGTATATGTAAGTCAGGCTTTCTTCCTACGAGAGGCAACAAAGAGCTTGCAGGCGTGTGTCTGAGAATTCCCACTCTGCATCACAGGCTGGGGTTCCCAGGTCAGCAAGATTATTGACACAGAAGGGAGTGAAGTAGACTGGTAGAACTCAGCTTTACCCATATGAAAGACTGAACAATGAACAGATATTATGACCTCCCTGTGTGTATCTCAAGGTTTCATTTTAAATTTTGGTTGCAGTGTTACAAAATTTTCACTAAGTGCTCATGTATACATGCAGTATTCCTGTTTCTGAATATAGTTAACCTGACTTTAACCACAGAAAGACACTACTTAAAATATAATGGTTGGGAGGTGGGGGGGGGATTTATTAAAAATGTATATGTATGGGTATTTATATCTGTGGTATTATATGATAAAGCATTCCCAGGGCAGGGCAATATAGGTTATCTAGAAGCAGCACACCAGTAGCTGCCCACTGTGAGTCTCATTTAGTCTGAATAAAACCTCAGAGTGAGTTGTCTAATAAGGGATCAGTCACTGCTCGGACATATTTACTTGTGTATGTAAATTTCA
The DNA here is from genome assembly GCA_029206835.1 of Rana muscosa. NCBI lineage: Eukaryota > Metazoa > Chordata > Amphibia > Anura > Ranidae > Rana > Rana muscosa. The sequence goes on along the minus strand of CM055123.1, from coordinate 260,246,113 downwards.
GCTTGAGCTACTGAGGTCTGTAAAAAGCAGACGTTTTACAATTGAGCTGCTAAGGAGAGAGAGATCACCATGTGAAAAAAAGGCTAACGCTCTACCTGCAGGCAACAATGGAGAATACAAGGTAGGTACAAAATCACCTTACAATAACTTTAAGGTGATGTCCACCCTTACAGCTTCTCGTGTAAGCAGCTGAACAGGGAGTGGTGCACAGGTCAGTATACCCGAGACAGTTTACCCTGCTATAGGCTCCCTAACCTGAGGGAGGAGAGGGGGACAGATCTCCTATCACAATTTGGATTAGCAGCAAGGATGGGTAGTGTTATCATAATGGGGGATTTTAATTATCCAGACAGACTGGGCGGAGGGAACCACATATTCATCTAAGGCTCTCCAGTTCCTAAATGTCTTACAGGACAATTTTATAGGTCAGATGGTAGACGCACCAACTAGAAATAAAGCGTTACTGGATCTACTGATTACCAACAATACTGACCTGATCACAGATGTGGAAATACGGGGCAATTTAGGCAACAGCGATCACAGATCAATTGGCTTCAGTATAAATCACACAAATAGGAAACATAAGGGGAATACAAAGACACTGAATTTCAAAAGAGCCAACTTCCTTAAACGGCAAAACTTGCTAGAAGGCATAAATTGGGATAAAATCTTAGGAACAAAGAACACGGAGGAGAGATGGGTTTGCTTTAAGAGTATATTAAATAAGCGCATTAGCCAATAAATCCAGTGTAAAAATGCATATAAAAGCAAAGGAGGCCTTCAAAAAATACAAGGTTAAGGGATCATCATCAGCATTTAGACTTTATAAAGAATGCAACAAGAAATGTAAGGGTGCAATCAGGGCGGCTAAGATAGAACATAAAAGACACATAGCGGAGGAGAGCAAAAAAATCCCAAGAAATTCTTTAAGTATGTAAACAGTAAAAAAGCGAGGACAGACCGTATTGGCCCCATAAAGAATGAGCAAGGACACCTGGTTACAAAGGATGGGGAGATGGCGAAGGTATTGAATTTATTCTTCTCCTCAGTCTTCACGAGGGAATCGGGGGGCTTCAATAACCAAAACTGCAGTGTCTATCCTCATGACACATCACAGGAAGCACCTCCATGGTTAACGGTTAACAGAGGACAGAATTAAAATTAGACTTGGGAAACTTAACATTAATAAATCACCGGGACCAGATGATTGCACCCAAGGGTACTTGGGGAACTCAGTCCACATGGTATAGATCAAAAAGGATAGGTTTAATTGAATAAAAAACTATTGGCATCCGTAGTAATACAAATTTGTGATCACAAAAGTAAAAAGGAGCAATATGGGGAGCAATAAGCTAAGCCCTTACTTTTGTGATCACACATTTTTATTACTACGGATGCCAGTCGGTTTTTATTCGAACTTTATGTGTTCACTACATGGAATGGTTCATTCATTTGGACATTTCCCATAATCTTTCATATATGAGTTATATTTATATATGTTAAGTTTTCACACTTTGTGACGTACCTTCATGTGTATAGCAACATTTGATCATTTGAATATTGCTTACTCAACTTTTTAGCGCTACATTTTCCAGTTTAATGACTGGAATGGTACCAGCGGATTGGAGAAAAGCCAATGTAGCACCAATATTTAAAAAGGGCCCCAAATACATCCCTGGGAATTACAGAACAGTTAGCCTAACATCAATAGTATGTAAGCTCTTGGAGGGGATGATAAGGGACTATATACAAGATTTTAGTAATGAGAACGGTATCATTAGCATTAATCAGCATGGATTCATGAAGAATCGTTCTTGCCAAACCAATCTATTAACCTTTTATGAGGAGGTGAGTTGCCATCTAGATAAAGGAAGGCCCGTAGACATGGTGTATCTGGATTTTGCAAAAGCATTTGACACAGTTCCCTATAAACGTTTACTGTACAAAATAAGGTCCGTTGGCATGGACCATAGGGTGAGTACATGGATTGAAAACTGGCTACAAGGGCGAGTTCAGAGGGTGGTGATAAATGGGGAGTACTCGGAATCTTCAGGGGTGGGTAGTGGGGTCCCCCAGGGTTCTGTGCTGGGACCAATCCTGTTTAATTTTTTCATAAACGACCTGGAGGATGTTCAATCTCTGTATTTGCGGACAATACTAAGCTAAGCAGGACAATAACTACTTCACAGGATGTGGAAACCTTGCAAAAAGATCTGAACAAATTAATGGTGTGGGCAACTGCATGGCAAATGAGGTTCAATGTAGAAAAATGTAAAATAATGCATTTGGGTGGCAAAAATACGAATGCAATCTATACACTGGGGGAGAACCTCTGGAGGAATCTAGGATGGAAAAGGACCTGGGGGGTCCTAGTAGATGATAGGCTCAGCAATGGCATGCAATGCCAAGCTGCTGCTTACAAAGAAAACAGAATATTGGCATGCATTAAAAAGGGGATTAACTCCAGAGATAAAACGATAATTCTCCCGCTTTACAAGACTCTGGTCCGGCCGCACCTAGAGTATGCTGTCCAGTTCTGGGCACCAGTCCTCAGGTAGGATGTACTGGAAATGGAGCAAGTACAGAGAAGGCCAACAAAGCTAAAAAATGGGTCTGGAGGATATTAGTTATGAAGAAAGGTTGCGAGCACTGAACTTATTCTCTCTGGAGAAGAGACGCTTGAGAGGGGATATGATTTAAATTTACAAATACCATACTGGTGACCCCACAATAGGGATAATACTTTTTCACGGAAGGGAGTTTAACAAAACAAGTGGCCACTCATTAAAATTAGAATAAAAGAGGTTTAACCTTAAACTACGTAGAGGGTTCTTTACTGTAAGAGCGGCAAGGATGTGGAATTTCCTTCCACAGGCGGTGGTCTCAGCTGGGGGCATTGATGGTTTCAAGAAACTATTAGATAAGCACCTGAACGACCACAACATACAGTGATATACAAGGTAATACTGACATATAATCACACACATAGTTTGGACTTGATGGACTTGTGTCTTTTTTCAACCTCACTTACTATGTAACACCTTATATTACAGCTGTGTAATGTGAGGCACTGAAACCATGCAGAGCAGTTCCTGTAGCAGGCACATTTAGTAGAGGAGCTCTGTTACTGTTAACATGCAACACGCTACTACAGGTGATGCAGTATGTACAGTTTGTATCTTTCACAGAGATCCTTTCAAACATTTTAGAGTGGGCATACCTTTAAATATCAACTCTACCAATTTTGTGGGTAGTTCTGTCCACCTAAATTAGTATTGACCGAACTTGCCTGTACTCTACTTTGTTCCTAGGGCTGAATTTATTGACTACTCATGTATTGGGAAAAAAAAAAACACCTAGACATGTTAAGGAGAATTAAAAAAAAAATAGGAACTTTTCCTGTACATGATTGGGTGTTTAATCTGGTAAATCAGGTTCTTAGTACTTTCATGCTTGGAAGATGCCACCACTGTCTTGTCTCACCAGTTATTACTGTCTTGTAGGAGGCCTCAAGTCACCACACAGAAGAACGATGAGTGTGGACACATCCAAAGACAGCCAACCAGAGAGTACTGAATCCAAAATTGATTGGACCAACCGCCCCACCACTGAGCCTGTTATGAGCAGCGCTATTCCTCAGAAATTTGCTACTCTCCCCAGGCAGTGGGCTCCTGGCGATGAGCGTGCAGAAGCCTGGGACAGTTCCAGCACAGCTAAAGGAACTTATTCTAAAACAGCAGAGGGCAGGAAAGACGGAAAGAAGAAAGACAAAGTGAGCCTGTTAGAGAGGGTAACAGGGAAGAAAGATGCAAAAAGGTCAGAACGGCACAGCCAAGACATCTCTGATTGGGGTCTGGAGAGCAGAGGCTCAGATGGTGTTCCTCAAACAATGGCACCCGGCTATGAGTCCACCAATCCTTTCCGGGTGGGGAGTCATCCTCCAGAGCAGCGGTAACTATACTAACTTATTACTTCTTCTCTAGCACTGTAACCAGTGAGGAGTCTTTTTCTATAGCTGTGCCTAGCACTACAGTAGACATCAGAATTTGTTTCAGTAATGGTGTATTGCAGGCGACAAGGCGATTTACGCAGCTAATCAGCTGATGTGAAAATTTCTCAATTTGCAGCTGGCGACAGGTGTGAATGTAGAAAGTGCCTTTAATTTGAATGTGTCGTCAGATCCACAATGGAGGACCCAGAAAAGTTATTAGCAAGGTCGCTGGGGACAGGGAATGGGTAATTAGACGGGCCCTGGGAGATGGAGTTTAGGTAATTAAGGAAGTTGGTATAACTGGACCCCGAATATGATACAAATAATGTAATAGGGTAGAAGCGGGTATTGTTCTAGCATGCAAAGACAACCTAGGACAATGTTGCCAAGTCTATTTTACTACAGACATACTATATTTCAACAGTGCAAATACTCAGGCCAAATAATATATAACTACAGTGTGCATACTATATATATCTATAGCCCAAATAATACATATCTACAGTGCAGATGCTATACAGTATATGAACAGCCCAATATACTTACAGTGCCGATACAATATGTTTATATGTACAATTCAATATATCAACAGTGCAGATACTTTATATTTACAGTCCAATATATCTACAGTGCAAATAGTTTATGTCTATAGCCCGACTAATATATACAGTATCTACAGGTCAGATAATATACTGTATATCTATCCCCCAAATTCTTCACATTTATCTTGCAGATACTATATATGCACAGTCCAATATACAGTATCTCACAAAAGTGAGTACACCCTCACATGTTTGTAAATATTTTATTATATCTTTTCATGTGACAACACTGAAGAAATGACACTTTGCTACAATGTAAAGTAGTAAATGTACAGCTTGTATAACAGTGTAAATTTGGTGTCCCCTCAAAATAACCCAACACACAGCCATTAATGTTGCAACCACTGGCAACAAAAGTGAGTACACCCCTAAGTGAAAATGTCTAAATTGGGCCTAGTTAGCCATTTTCCCTCCCCGGTGTCATGTGACTCGTGTAACAAGGTCTCAGGTGTGAATGGGGAGCAGGTGTGTTAAAATTGGTGTTATTGCTCTCACTCTCTCATAGTGGACAATTTGGACAGTTTCACTTAGGGGTGTACTCACATTTGTTGCCAGCGGTTTAGACATTAATGGCTGTGGGTTGAGTTATTTTGAGGGGAAAGCAAATTTACACTGTTATGCAAGCTGTACACTCACTACTTTACATTGTAGCAAAGTGTCATTTCTTCAGTGTTGTCACATGAAAAGATAGAATAAAATACTTACAAAAATGTGAGGGGTGTACTTTTGTGAGATACTGTATATCTACAATGTAGATTCTATATATGTACAGTCCAATATATCTACAGTGCAGATGCTATATACTGTATGTACACTCAGTATACACAATCACAGCTCTTCAGTTACTGTGGGTGAGACAATATCATCACTCATTCTTTCCTTATCCTTCTCTGGTATAGTGGTCTCTCATAAAGCTGTCATCACACACGATCTACTCATCCTCGAATACCCAAGAAAAGACCAAATTGATGTTTAATACAAATTTTATATTACACAATGGTACATGCAGCGGATATGAAATATGATTACAAGATTTTTTACCTTTGCATGCCCTGAATTTATGTGAAATCTGATGTCCTGATACTCCAATCAAGTATGATCTACAGCAGCCTTTTTTCTGGCACAATAATTTTTATTGTAATAGGCATAACATCTTGACAAACATTCACCCACGCAGGGGTACAGCATAATGAGCATAGCAGGAAGGTGTGGGCTAGGGAAGTCAGATCAAAAGATTTTTAAAAGTAATAACTGTCCACTGGGCGACCTAGTGGAATAAACCAAAGGTCCATATAGATCACCGGGGCCCAGGTTGCAGGTGCACTGGTTTACAGCAGAGGGTAATGCCTGTGCTGGTCTATTGGACACCCCCAGCACAGGTCGGGTGAGCACAATCTGTAGAGAGGTACAAAAAAAACGTTGGAATCTAGCAACAGTGGTCGCTGGCCAACAAGAAATAAGTCTTAAGCCTCGTACTCACGACCGAGTTTCTCGGCAAGAACCAGCAAGAAACTTGCTGGCAGAGCTTTCTTGCCGAGTAAATCGGTCGTGTGTACGCGGCTTTCAGTTTTCTCGTCAAGAAAACTGGCAAGAATCTCGACGAGAAAAATAGAGAACCTGCTCTCTATTTTCTCGTCGAGATTCTCGTCAGCATGTTTCTCGATGAGAAAAGTGTGTGTGTGTACACTTACCTGTCGCCGTGGAAACCCGCGCATGCTTGAAATGACTTTGACGCATGCGCGGTAGCTTCCTAGGCATAGGTAGGGTGTAGCAAGATGGGGGCGACGGCATCGAATGTGACGAGCGCACGCTCGTCGTAGTCGATAACGTCACCGCGTTCGCTCCATTCAAAGAACCGCGGGTTATTTGAATCGAGCGTGTGTACACTCGGCCGGGACAAGTTTCTTGTCCAAGAATCTCGTCAAGAAAAACGACAAAGATTTTTCATGACGAGATTCTCGGCCGTGTGTACGAGGCCTAAGGACTAGAGCAAAAGAGACCAATGGCAGCCATAAGCACGGTCTCAGCAGCGAATAAGAGAAACGAAAAGGGAAAAGACAAAGAAATAAGGATCGTTAGTGAAAAGAGGGATGACCTGCAGGAGGGGGAAGTAACAAATTAGTTCTGGGGAGAGACCCAGGCTGTTTGGATGCAAGGTGGTAAAAGCATAGGACCACCAAGGTGACCATACTTTGAGGAATTTAGAATTAGAATTATTTAGAATAGTTGTAATTTTCTCATTGATCATAAGGTCGGTTAAAGTGCTCTTCACCATAGCAAAGAAACAGAGGGCTTCTTCCAAGCTCTGGCTATTAACCCTTTAGCTGCTATAAACAAATACAAAGCCAGTTTTGGTTGGTATGAGAACAAGCCCTGGATTGGGCAGTGCAACAAGTCGGTTTTGCTTCCCTATGTATGGGTATATAGAATAAGGAATGGAGGAGACCAAACACCCTGGACCAGAACCCTGTGAAGCGGGGACAGGACCACTAGATGTGTACTACATCCCCCTGTTGGCCATACCCTCTGAAGCACTGGTCACTTTAGGATGGGTTTTAGCTTGCTGTCTGGGCCGGGACCCAGTACCATCACAGAAGAACTTTGTATGCAGCTTCCAGAGTAGCCGTGTTGAAGGAGCACTTAGCCACGGAGGACCAGGCCTTGTTTCAGTCCTCTGGATTAATAGAAATCTCCAGGTCCCGTACCTACCGCAACTTACAGCAGCCTTTTTCAACCGGGGTTCCCAGGCACATTTTCATTGTGCACCATTCCACCAACATCCTAACAACTACATCATTAGTTGATAAGGAGGACGTCGGGCACTTGCACAGCATCCTTGTTTTCCCCTCTCCATCAGCACTGGGGCCACATTAGAGTGAGGGGGAGAAATTGAGAGAGAAGAGAAATGCTGGGATACCAGTCAGTACCAGTGTGCAATGATGTGTTTGCTTTAGAAGAAGAAACCACCTTTAACCACTTGACAACTGGGCACATATACCCCCTTCCTGCCCAGGCGAAATTTCAGGTTTCAGCACTGTCACGCTTCGAATGACAATTGCGCAGTCGTGCGACGTGGCTCCCAAACAAAATTGACGTCCTTTTTTTCCCCACAAATAGAGCTTTCTTTTGGTGCTATTTGATAATTTCTGCGGTTTTTATTTTTTGCGCTATAAATAAAAATAGAGCGACAATTTTGAAAAAAACACAATATTTTTTACTTTTTGCTATAATAAATATCCCAATTTTTTTTTAAAAAAACTATTTTTTTCCTCAGTTTAGGCCCATACGTATTCTTCTATATATTTTAGGTAAAAAAAAAATCGCAATAAGCGTATAGTGATTGGTTTGCGCAAAAGTTATAGCGCCTACAAAATACGGAATAGAATTATGTTTTTTTTTATTTACTAGTAATGGTGGTGATCTGCGATTTTTATTGTGACTGCGACATTACGGCAGACACATCGGACACTTTTGACACATTTTTGGGACCATTCACATTTATACAGCTAACAGTGCTATAAATATGCACTGATTACTGTATAAATGTGACTGGCAGGGAAGGGGTTAACACTAGGGGGCGAGGAAGGGGTTAAATGTGTTCCCTGCTAGGTGATTGTTACTGTGGGGGGAGGGGACTGACTGGGGGAGGAGACCGATCTGTGTCCCTATGTACAAGGGACACAGCATCGGCCTCCTCTCCCTGACAGGATGTGGATCTCTGTGTTTACACACAGAGATCCACGTCCCTGGCTCTGTGACAGCCGATCGCGGGTACTTGGCGGACATCGCGACCGCCAGGCACGCACACAGCGGGCACAGCTTTTCCCCGATGCGCGTCCTCCCGGCTATTGAGCGCCGCAATGCAGGCGTCTTTTGCCAACGGCCCGGGCGGGAAGTGGTTAATGCTGGGTGCCCTACATGTGTGGATGTTGCTGTGTTATGTAAAACTATTTGTTAAATTTTTTACAGTTTAGAATGGGGTGTCTTAAGAATTTTAACCACTTAAGCCCCGAACCATTTGGTAGCTAGAGGACCAGAGGTGAATTCAGAATTTTGCACTGCGCTGCTTTAACTGTAAATTGTGCGGACATGCAATGTTATACCCAAACAAAATTTGCGTCCTTTTCTTCCCACAAATAGAGCTTTCTTTTAATGGTATTTGATTGCCTCTGCGATTTTTATTTTTTGCGATATAAACGGAAAAAGAACGAAAATTTTGAAAAAAAATGATATTTTCTACTTTTTGTTATAAGAAAAATCGAATAAACTCAATTTTAGTCATACATTTAGGCCAAAATGTATTCAGCCACATGTCTTTAGTAAAAAAAACGTCAATAAGTGTATATTTATCGGTTTGCGCAAAAGTTATAGCGTTTACAAACTAGGGTACATTTTCTGGAATTTACACAGCTTTAAATTTATGACTGCCTATCTCATTTCTTGAGGTGCTAAAATGGCAGGGCAGTACAAAACCCCCCCAAATGACCCCATTTTGGAAAGTAGACACCCCAAGGAAATTGCTGAGAGGCATGTTGAGCCCATTGAATATTTTTTTTTTTTGTCCCAAGTGATTGAATAATGACAAAAAAAAAAAAAAAAATTACAAAAAGTTGTCACTAAATGATATATTGCTCACACATGCCATGGTTATATGTGGAATTGCACCCCAAAATACATTTTGCTGCTTCTCCTGAGTACGGGGATACCACATGTGTGGGACTTTTTAGGAGCCTAGCCACGTACGGGACCCCGGAAACCAAGCACCGCCTTCAGGATTTCTAAGGGCGCAAATTTTTGATTTCACTCCTCACTACCTATCACAGTTTTGAAGGCCATAAAATGCCAAAATAGCACAAAACCCCCCCAAATTACCCCATTTTAGAAAGTAGACACCCCAAGGAAATTGCTGAGAGGCCTGTTGAGCCCATTGAATATTTTTTTTTTTTGTCCCAAGTGATTGAATAATGACAAAAAAAAATAAAAAATTACAAAAAGTTATCACTAAATGATATATTGCTCACACATGCCATGGTTATATGTGGAATTGCACCCCAAAATACATTTTGCTGCTTCTCCTGAGTACGGGGATACCACATGTGTGGGACTTTTTAGGAGCCTAGCCGCGTACGGGACCCCGAAAACCAATCACCGCCTTCAGGATTTCTAGGCACAAATTTTTGATTTCACTCCTCACTACCTATCACAGTTTCGAAGGCCATAAAATGCCAAAATAGCACAAAACCCCCCCAAATGACCCCATTTTGGAAAGTAGACACCCCAAGCTGTTTGCTGAGAGGCATGGTGAGTATTTTACAGCTCTCATTTGTTTTTGAAAATGAAGAAAGAATTTTTTTTTTTTTTTTTTTTTTCAATTTTCAAAACTTTGTGACAAAAAGCGAGATCTGCAAAATACTCACAATACCTCTCAGCAAATAGCTTGGGGTGTCTACTTTCCAAAATGGGGTCATTTGGGGGGGGGGGGGTTTTGTGCCATCTGGGCATTCCATGGCCTCCGAAACTGTGATAGGCAGTGAGAAGTGAAATCAAAAATTTACACCCTTAGAAAGCCTGAAGGCGGTGATTGATTTTTGGGGTCCCGTACGCGGCTAGGCTCCCAAAAAGTCTCACACATGTGGTATCCCCGTACTCAGGAGAAGCAACAGAATGTATTTTGGGGTGTAATTCCACATATGCCCATGGCATGTTTGAGCAATATATCATTTAGTGACAACTTTGTGGAAAAAAAAAAAAATGTCTTTTTTCCGCAACTTGTGTCAACATATAAAATATTCCATGGACTCGACATGCCTCTCAGTATATAGCTTGGGGTGTCTACTTTCCAAAATGGGGTCATTTGGGGGGGGGGGGGTTTGAACTGTTCTGGCATTTTATACACAACATTAGGAAGCTTACATCCACTCTTCTAACCACTTGAAGACAAAGCCCTTTCTGACACTTTTTGTTTACATGAAAACATATTTTTTTTTGCAGGAAAATTATGTTGAACCCCCAAACATTATATATATTTTTAAAGCAAAGGCCCTACAGAATAAAATGGTGGGTGTTGCATTTTTTTTCTACACAGTATTTGCGCAGCGATTTTTCAAACGCATTTTTTGGGGAAAAAATACACTTTTTTTTATTTTAATGCACTAAAACACACTATATTGCCCAAATGTTTGATGAAATAAAAAAGATGATCTTAGGCCGAGTACATAGATACCAAACACGACATGCTTTAAAATTTCGCACAAACGCGCATTGGCGACAAACTACATACATTTTTAAAAGCCTTTACAGATTACCCCGTTAGATTTACAGAGGAGGTCTACTGCTAAAATTACTGCCCTCGATCTGACCTTCGCGGTGATACCTCACATGCATGGTGCAATTGCTGTTTACATATGACGCCAGACCGACGCTTGCGTTCGCCATTGGGCAAGAGCAGGGCAGGACAGGGGTGCTTTTTTTTTTTTTTTTTTTATTATTAATTTTGCTTTTTTATTTTATTTTTAAATTGTTCCTTCCATGTTTTGTTTTTTTTATCATTTTTATTGTTATCTCAGGGAATGTAAATATCCCCTATGATAGTAATAGGTAGTGACAGGTACTCTTTTTTTGAAAAAACTGGGGTCTAGACCCTAGATCTTTCCTCTGCTCTCAAAGCATCTGACCACACCAAGATCGGTGTGATAAAATGCTTTCCCAATGGCGCTTTTTATATCCGGGGGGGGGGACATTCCCTCCCACTGCTTGTAAAAGCAGTCCAGAGGCTAATTAGCCACTAGGGTTGCTTTTACATTAAAGCCGGCCGCTGGCTGAAAAGAACGATACCAAGATGATACCTAAACCCGCAGGCATCAATCTGGTATAACCATTCAAAGTCCAGCAACATACCAGTACGTTGCTGGTCCTTGTTGGACATGTATTGTAATCTTTTTTTTTCATGCAGCCAGGTGGCTGAACGAAAAAAGAGATTGATCGGTGGGTATGCCCACCATTAGAATACCGCCCTTCATCCACCCACTTCTAATGATGGGCATACATGCACCATTTATATATGCCGAAGCATGGGGGCATCCTCCCGCAAAAAAGTTATGCCGCACACACATGGTCGGACTTTTCCACGGGCAAGCCTCCGTCGGAATTTCGACCGTATGTACGCGGCATTAGGAGCAAAATCGCTCCTCCGCCCCTGCTGCCCCAATGCTTCGGCATATTTGCTTCTTTTTTTTTTTAACTGTGGTGGTGAAATCACCTCCTACAGCACTGGAGTCGCAGGGATCAGGCCTGTCTCTGCGAACGCTGCAGTTATGTGTGTTGTGTTTTGTAAGTGACAGTGATCGATCGATACTGCACTTGGGTGGCCTGGGCTGGACGGAGGGGCAAAACGCAGGTGCCAGCAGGTATCTGGACTGATCCCGCTAACACTGCGTTTTTGGGAACCCTAAACTGCTGGGGATGCTAGTATAGATCTGATCAGATCAGATATTGATCTGTTCAGATACTTTACCACTAAGGGAGGTGTATGCTTCACGCGTGGGTGTTAGCGTTACTGGCACTAACCTGACGCTGCCTGGGGTGTGACGCAGACCCTCTCTGACGCTAAAACCTAATTGATATCACCCGCCGGGCGATCAGGGGGTTAAACCTTTATTGGGTTATATACGGCGGGTGCCCTGACACTATAAAAAGCAAACTAACTAACCAGCGTCACCCGTAACACTTATATGATGATTACTGGTGAAAGGGTTAACTAGGGGCAATTAGGGGGTTAAAACCTTTATTAGATAATATATGGGGGTACCTGACGCTATAAAAACCTGCGGCGAACCTAAAAAAAATTACTGGCTACCGATCTGCATCACCGACGCTAAGACAGCGATCAGAAAAACAATTGCTTAGTGACAGTGGTGATAGGGGGTGAAAGGGTTACCTGGGGGGCGATCAAGGGGGTTAAACCTTTATTAGATAATTTATGGGGGGTACCCGACGCTATAAAAACCTGCGGCGAACCTAAAAAATTACTGGGTACCGATCTGCATCACCGACGCCAAGACAGCGATCAGAAAAACAATTGCTTAGTGACAGTGGTGATAGGGGGTGAAAGGGTTACCTGGGGGGCGATCAAGGGGGTTAAACCTTTATTAGATAATATATGGGGGTACCTGACGCTATAAAAACATGCGGCGAACCTAAAAAAAATTACTGGGTACCGATCTGCATCACCGACGCCAAGACAGTGATCAGAAAAAACAATTGCTTAGTGACAGTGGTGATAGGGGGTGAAAGGGTTACCTGGGGGGCGATCAAGGGGGTTAAACCTTTATTAGATAATTTATGGGGGTACCCGACGCTATAAAAACCTGCGGCGAACCTAAAAAAAATACTGGCTACCGATCAGCATCACCGACGCTAAGACATCGATCAGAAAAACGATCGCTTAGTGACAGTGGTGATAGGGGGTGAAAGGGTTACCTGGGGGGCGATCAAGGGGGTTAAACCTTTATTAGATAATTTATGGGGGTACCCGACGCTATAAAAACCTGCGGCGAACCTAAAAAAAATTACTGGGTACCGATCTGCATCACCGACGCCAAGACAGCGATCAGAAAAATGATCGCCAAGCGACGGTGGTGCTAGGGGGTGAAAGGGTTATCTGGGGGGTGATCAAGGGGTTAAACCTTTATTAGGGGGGGTTAGGGGGCTACACTGGACCTAAAACTAAATGTAGTGACACTTTTACAGTCACAAATGTCACTGATTGCAGTGATCAGTAAATAAATGGTCACTGCAATCAGTGACACTGTGACTGGGGGGTGATCTGGGGGGGCCTGGGGGGGCGATTTATGTGCCTATGTGTGCTGGTGTTAGTGTAGTGTTAGTGCACTGACCTGTGTCTTCTCTTGTACGACGCTCGGTATATGTGAGCGCCGCACAGGAGATGACATCACTTCCTCCTGCTTTCTCTATCTGTGTAAACAGTACACAGACAGAGGGGGCATTTCTATTCGCCGGGAGCGATCGCGGGGGGGTGGTCGGAATCGAACGGCCGCCCCCCCATCTCGGAACGCTCCCAGACGAATTCCGACCGCTCACTGTACAGAAGGGGGGTCCGATCGGACCCCCCAACTGTACAAAGGCAATCACGTATGCTCTACGTGATTGTGCCTGTCGGTGCCATTGTGCCGACGTATATATACAGTGAGCGGTCGTTAAGTAGTTAAAGGGTGCCTTGACTAAAAAAAAAGGTTGAAAACACTGATCTTTCTTTTAAGTATACACTGTACATTACTAACTCTGGATCTACACTGTATTCCCCATCACTGATTCTGTATCTGCACTGTATTCTCTATCATCAATTGTAAATCCACACTGTATTTTCTTGCAGTAACTACTCAAAATTCTCTACGTCAGCACAAGTAGGAAGTAGCAGAGGACTGGATGTGTACCTGCCCGTCCATGGATCGCTGGTAAGTACATTGTTATATACAGTGCATCTGGAAAGTATTCACAGCACTTCACTTTTTTCCACATTTTGTTATGTTACAGCCTTATTCCAAAATGGATTAAATTCATTAATTTCCTCAAAAATCTACAAACAATACCCCATAATGACGTGAAAGAAGTTTGTTTAAAATATTTGCAAATTTATGAAAAATAAAAAAACGAAAATAAATCAAATGTACAGTGCCATGAAAAAGTATTCATACCCCTGGAAATTGGAAAAAAGGAAAATGATAAATGATTTTCAACATGTTTTACAAATAAATATGTGAAAAGTGTGGTGTGCATTTTGTATTCAGCCCCCCGGAGTCAATACTTTGTAGAACCTCCTTTCGCTGCAATTACAGCTGCAAGTCTTTTTGGGGATGTCTCTACCAGATTTGCACATCTATAAAGTGACATTTTTGCCCATTCTTCTTTGCAAAATAGCTCAAGTTCTGTCAGATTGGATGGAGAGCGTCTGTGAACAGCAATTTTCAAGTCTTGCCACTGATTCTCTGGATTTAGGTCTGGACTTTGGGCCATTCTAACACATGGATATGCTTTGATGTAAACCATTCCATTGTAACTCTAGCTGTATGTTTACAGTCGTTGTCCTGCTGGAAGGTGGACCTCCGCCCCAGTCTCAGACTTATGCCCCGTACACCAGGGGCGGGTCCAGGGGGGGGGCAACAGGGCAATTCCCCCCCCCCCCCGAGACTATCTGTCACACTCACTTGCTTGCTCTGGTTTTTTTTTTTCGCCTGATCTCCCGGACTTTGGGGACCCGGTACCGGCCAGAGGTAGGTCCCCTGGACCCCAAACGTGGCACACATATAGCTCCATGTCTCCTCTACAAGTGTGCAAAGGTTGGTGTCTGGGGGACCTACGGGCCGGGGAGCACTGATTTTTTAAAGCCGGGCACCCCTTCCATAGACTCGAATGTTAAACGGTCATTTCTCTGGTGACTTTGCGGACCTGGTACCAGCCGGTCGTAGGGCCTCTGGACCCCAAACATAATACATATGTAGCCCCATGTCTCCTCTACAAGTGTGCAAAGTTTGGTGTCTGGGAGACCTACGGTCGGGGAGAACCGATTTTTCAAAGCCGGGCACTTCTTCCATAGACTCCCATGTTAAACATCAGTCTAGTCATGGGCACAGTGAGGCATGCAGATGGACACCCTAGGCTTATACTCGAGTCAATACGTTTTCCCAGTTTTTTGGGGTAAAATTAGGTGCCTCGGCTTATACTCGAGTATATACAGTACTTGTTCTGCGGCTACCGCTGCCTCTCTGAGTCTCTCTCTCAGTTTCTCACATCAGCCGATCAGCGGCGCAGAGAGAGAGACTTGTCTAATGTAGTTACGCGGCGCACTGACACGATACCAGGAGCGGAGGAGGAGGTGGGTGGAGCCTCTTCCCTGCACTCGTTGCTAACGCCTGGGCCGCTTGGCGTCTAGCAACGAGTGACGTCAGTGAGTCACGTCGTGCCGCTCTACGGGCAGGTGCGATAGCGTGCAGCTCCACAGACGGGTAAGAAAGCGGGCGGCTCCGCTTGCGCCGCGGTTTGCGGGTGCGTGCTTCGTGGGCAGACCGTGCTGCTCAGTGTGTTGGCAGCGCAGGTGAGAGAGCAGGCTCAGTGTGGCAGCTGGCCAATCAGCTAGCCGGGAGCGGGGGAGCAGAGAGATGAGATCATCTCTCACCGCCCGTGCCTGCCCTGCATTCCTGCAGTGACTTCCGCCCTCACTGTGCAGGCAGCAGAGAGATTACATTATCTCTCTGCTGCCTGATTCTGGGAGTCTGGGACACAGCAAGAGACAACCAAAACTACACCTTAGCAGGCAAGTTAGTGACAATCCGCAAGGTGTGGCAGGCGACGTGGCAAGTGACAATCCGCAAATTGTGGCAGGTGACGTGGCAAATGACAATCTACATCTGGTGGCAGGCAACTAACAATCAGCAAGGTGTGGCAGGTGACGTGGCAAGTGACAATCCGCAAGGTGTGGCAGGTGGTGTGGCAGGTGATGTGGCAAGTGACAATCTGCAACGTGTTACAAGTGACACGCTCAGGGCTCCCACTAATTGCAGGCGACGGTGGCAAGTGACACACTCGGGGCTCCCACTGATTCTGCATTGAACGATTTAATTTTATATTACAATGTAATAATAGAAATAATGCGCTTCAATCATCCTGACACCATAACAACCATGGTGCCAGGATGATTGAAGCGCCGACACCAGCCATTTCCCCGATAAATTTCCCACAAAAAAAACATATTTTTTGGCAGTGCCTCTCCCGAGAAAAGACTCTGGATCCGCCCCTGCCGTACACACAATCGGATTTTCCGACAGCAAAAGTCCGATGTGGGCTTTTGAACGGAAATTCCGACCGTGTGTATGCTCCATCAGACTTTTGCTGTTGGAATTTCCGCCAACAAAAGATTGAGAGCAAGTTCTCAATTTTTCCGACTGAAAAAATTCCGATCAGAAATTCCGATCGTCTGTAGCAATTCCGACACGCAAAATTCCGACGCATGCTCGAAAACAATTCGACGCATGCTCGGAAGCATTGAACTTAATTTTCTCGGCTCGTCATAGTGTTGTACGTCACCGCGTTCTTGACGGTCGAAAGTTCAGAGAACTTTTGTCTGATCATGTGTATGCAAGCCAAGCTTGAGGCCGGGTTCACACTTGTCCAACAAACGCTCCGACATTAGGAGCTCATGTCGCATGACGTGTGAAAATCAATGAATCCCTATGAGAGCCGTCTTAACTGGTCCGACACAAGTCGGTCCGACATTAAAAATGCTCCCTGTACTACTTCTGTCCGACTTTGATCCTACTTCAGCCCATTGACTATCATTGAAGTCGGATCAAAGTAGGATCCTTGTCCTAACCATCCGACATTTGACATCCGACATGGTGATTACAGCAGCAGTAAGGCCTGGTTCACACTGGGGCGACAAACACTCCGACATTGGGAGCTCATGTCGCATGACGTGTGAAAATCAATGTTTCCCTATGGAAGCCGTCTTAACTGGTCCGACACATGTCGGTCCGACTTTGAGAATGCTCCCTGTACTACTTTGGTCCGACTTTGATCCGACTTCAGCCCATTGACTATCATTGAAGTCGGATCAAAGTCGGACCGCAGTCTTGCATGGTCCGACTTTGGCATGCGACTTGTGCTGTACTGCTCTTGAGGGGGAACTCCAGGCCAAATTTTAAATAAAAAACCGGCGTGGGTTCCCCCTCCAGGAGCATACCAGGCCCTTGGGTCTTGTCTGGATTTGAACGGGCACCCCTACGCCGAAAAAACGGCGTGGGGGTCCCCCCAAAATCCAAACCAGACCCTTATCCGAGCACACAACCTGGCAGGCCGCAGGGGAAGAGGGGGGGACGAGAGAGCGGCCCCCCTCCCTCCTGAACCATACCAGGCCGCATGCCCTCAACATGGGGGGTTTGGTGCTCTGGGGCAGGGGGGCGACCTGCGGCCCCCCCACCCCAGAGCACCCTGCCCCCATGTTGATGAGGACAGGGCCTCTTCCCGACAACCCTGGCCGTTGGTTGTCGGGGTCTGCGGGCAGGGGGCTTATCGGAATCCGGGAGCCCCCTTCAATAAGGGGGCCCCCAAATCCCGGCCCCCCCACCCTATGTGAATGAGTATGGGGTACATCGTACCCCTACCCATTCACCTGGTGGAAAAAAAATGCAATAAAAAAAACCACACAGCTTTTTAAAGTATTTTATTGCACAGCTCCGGGGGTCTTCTTCCGACTTCGGGGGTCTCCGGTGTCGTCGCCGCGCTCTCCGGTTCTTTCTTCCGCCGGGCCTCCGCTAACTTCTTTTTAGCTCTTTTGCTAACGGAGGCCCGGACTTCTCCGTCGTCTCGTCCGGCTCTCCGTTGTCCTTCTGCCGGTCCATCCACTAACTTCTTGGTAGCTCTTTCGCTAGTGGAGGGGCGCGGTCTTCCCGTCGTCGCCGTCTTCTTCCCTCTTCTCCTCCTCGATGTTGACGCGTCGCTTCCTCCCGCTGTAATACTGGCTCTCCGCTCCGCTCCGCATTAATATAGGCTTCCCATGACGTCACAGTCACATGCTCCGGGGCCATGTGCCCCGGAACATGTGACTGTGACGTCATGAGAAGCCTATATTAATGCGGAGCGGAGAGCCAGTATTACAGCGGGAGGAAGCGACGCGTCAACATCGAGGAGGAGAAGAGGGAAGAAGACGCCGACGGGAAGACCGCGCCCCTGCACTAGCGAAAGAGCTAAAGAAGTTAGTGGAGGGGCCGGCAGAAGGACAACGGAGAGCCGGACGAGACGACGCCCCCAAAGCCTGGGCCTCCGTTAGCAAAAGAGCTAAAAAGAAGTTAGCGGAGGCCCGGCGGAAGAAAGAACCGGAGAGCGCGGAGACGACACCGGAGACCCCCGAAGTCGGAAGAAGACCCCCGGAGCTGTGCAATAAAATACTTTAAAAAGCTGTGTGTTTTTCTTATTGCAATTTTTTTCCACCAGGTGAATGGGTAGGGGTACGATGTACCCCATACTCATTCACATAGGGTGGGGGGGCGGGATCCGGGGGCCCCTTTATTAAAGGGGGCTCCCGGATTCCGATAAGCCCCCCGCCCGCAGACCCCGACAACCAACGGCCAGGGTTGTCGGGAAGAGGCCCTGTCCTCATCAACATGGGGGCAGGGTGCTCTGGGGTGGGGGGGCCGCAGGTCGCCCCCCTGCCCCAGAGCACCAAACCCCCCATGTTGAGGGCATGCGGCCTGGTACGGTTCAGGAGGGAGGGGGGCCGCTCTCTCGTCCCCCCCTTTTCCCCTGCGGCCTGCCAGGTTGTGTGCTCGGATAAGGGTCTGGTTTGGATTTTGGGGGGACCCCCACGCCGTTTTTTCGGCGTAGGGGCGCCCCTTCAAATCCAGACCAGACCCAAGGGCCTGGTATTCCTCTGGAGGGGGAACCCATGCCGGTTTTTTATTTAAAATTTGGCCTGGAGTTCCCCCTCAAGATTCATACCAAACAAAGTGCCTGATATTGGCGGGGATCCAAGTCGGATCCCCGTTCATTGAAAGTCGGACATATGTCAGCTTCATGTCGCAGGGGAAAGTCGGATCCAAAGTAGGACAGATGTCGTGTCGCACTAGTGTGAACCCGGCCTAAAAGGAATTTATCTCACCCTGGGATTGTTTTGATTGGTCAAAGGACAAGTCAGACTAGCACAAAGTCGGATCAAAGTAGTATCCTGTTCATGAATGTCGGATGGATGTAGGACCAATGTAGGATCAATGTAGGACTGATGTCGCAGAGCAAAGTAGGATGAAAGTCGGATGAATGTCGTGTCGTATCAGTGTGAACCCAGCCTGAGCGGAATTCCGTTGGAAAAACCATCCAAGGTTTTTCCTACGGAAAATCCGATCGTGTGTACGGGGCATAAAAGGTTTTCTTCTAAGATTGCCCTGTATTTGGCTCCATCCATCTTCCCATCAACTCTGACCAGCTTCCCTGCTGAAGCAAAGCATTCCCACAACATTGATGTGCAGTGTTAGTTTTCTGACACTTGCTTTTAGGCCAAAATGTTCAATTCTGGTCTCTGACCAGAGCACCTTCTTCCACATGTTCGCTGTGTCTTCCACATGGCTTCTCGCAAACTGCAAATAGGACTTCTGATGGCTCTCTGTTAACAATGGCTTT
The DNA here is from genome assembly GCA_029206835.1 of Rana muscosa. Lineage (NCBI taxonomy): Eukaryota > Metazoa > Chordata > Amphibia > Anura > Ranidae > Rana > Rana muscosa. The sequence continues at coordinate 260,226,337 of CM055123.1, read as the reverse complement.
CTTCTTGCCACTCTTCTATAAAGGCCAGATTTGTGGAGTGTGTGACTAATAGTTGTCCTGTGGACAGATTCTCCCACCTGAGCTGTGGATCTCTGCAGCTCCTCCAGAGTTTTCATGAGCCTCTTGGCTGCTTCTCTGATTATTGTTCTCCTTGCCCGGCCTGTCAGTTTAGGTGGACGGCCATGTCTTGGTAGGTTTGCAGTTGTGCCATACTCTTTCCATTTTCAGATGATTGATTGAACAGAGCTCCGTGAGATGATCAAAGCTTGGGATTTTTATTATAACCTAACCCTGCTTTATACTTCACAACTTTATCCCTGACCTGTCTGGTGTGTTTCTTGGCCTCCATGATGCGGTTTGTTCACTAAAGGTTCTCTAAAAAAACTCTGAGGGCTTCACAGAACAGCTGTATTTATACTGAGATTAAATTACACACAGGTAGACTTTGTTTACTATTTAGGTGACTTCTGGAAGAAATTGGTTCCACTAGATTTTAATTAGGGGTATCAGAGTGAAGGGGGCTGAATACAAATGCACGCCACACTTTTCTGATTTTTATTTGTAAAAAAATGTAAAAACCATTTATCATTTCCCTTCCACTTTACATTAATGTGCCACTTTGTGTTGGTCTATCACATAAAATCCCAATAAAATACATTTACATTTTTAGTTGTAAAGTGACAAAATGTGGAACATTTTAAGGGGTATGAATACTTTTTTCAAGGCACTGTACATAAGTATTCACAGCCTTTATTCACAGCTCAATACGTTGTTGAAGCACCTTTGGCACCAATTACAGCCTCAAGTCTTTTTGAGTATGAGGCTACAAGCTAGGCACACCTATTTTTGGGCAGTTTCTCCCATTCTTCTTTACAGACCCTCTCAAGCTCCATCAGGCAGGATGGGGAGAGTCTGTGAACAGCCATTTTCAGATCTCTCCAGAGATGTTCAATTGGGTTCAAGTCTGGGCTCTGGCTGGGCCACTCAAGCACATTCACAAAGTTGTCCCGTAGCCACTCCTTTGTTATCTTGGCTGTGTGCTTGGGGTCGTTGTCCTGTTGGAAGATGAACCTTCACCCCAGTTTGAGGTCCAGAGCGCCCTGGAGCAGGTTTTCATCAAGGATGTCTCTGTAAATTGCTGCATTCATCTTTCCCTTGATCCTGACTAGTCTCCCAGTTCCTGCCGCTGAAAAACATTCCACAGCATGATGCTGCCACCACCATGCTTCACCGTAGGGATGGTATTAGACAGGTGATGAGCTGTGTCTGGTTTCCTACAAACATGACTCTTGCCATTCAGACCAAAGAGTTCAGTCTTTGTTTCATCAGACCAGAGAATGTTGTTTCTCAAGGTCTGAGAGTCCTTCAGGTTCCTTTTGGCAAACTCCAGGTGGGCTGTCGTGTGCCTTTTACCGAGGAGTGGCTTTCGTCTGGCCACTCTACCATACAGGTCTGAATGGTGGAGTGCTGCAGAGATGGTTGTTCTTCTGAAAGGTTCTTCTCTCTCCACAGAGAAACGTTGGAGCTCTGCTAGAGTGACCATCGGGTTCTTGATCACCTCCCTGACTAAGATCCTCCCCCAATCGCTCAATTTGGCTGGGTGGCCCGCTCTAGGAAGAGTCCTGGTGGTTCCAAACTTCTTCCACTTACGGAAGATGGAGGCCACTGTGCTCATTGGGACCTTTAATGCTGCAGACATTTTTCTGTAGCCTTTCCCATATCTGTGCCTTGAAACAATCCTGTCTCAGAGGTCTATAGACAATTCCTTGGACTTCATGGCTTGGTTTGTGCTCTTCATGGCTTGGTCAGTGCTCTGGCATGCACTGTTAACTGTGGAACCTTATATAGACAGCTGTGTGCCTTTCCAAATCATGTCCAATCAACTGAATTGACCACAGGTGGACTCCAATCAAGTTGTAGAAACATGTCAAGGGTGATCAAGGGAAACAGGATGAACCTGAGCTCAATTCTGAGTGTCATAGCAAAGGCTGTGAATACTTATGTTCATGTGATTTTTTTCATTTTTAATAAAATTGCAAAGATTTCCAAAAAACTTCTTTCAAGTTGTCATTCATTATGGGGTATTGTTTGTAGAATTTTGAGGAAAGTAATGAATTTGATCCACTTTGAAATAAGGCTATAACATAACAAAATGTGGAAAAAGTGAAGCACTGTGAATACTTTCTGGATGCACTGTATTTTATGAAATGGCTGTGTCGAGGAGACAGAACCCATGCTGATTTAATTATCCCTTCTCCACATCTCCATCACCTACCCCTCTTAACTTTGCCATCATCATCACCCCTCCGTGGGGCAATTTTCAACCCCTCTCCACCATGATCACCAAGCTGCCATCTCTGACCTCTCTCCAGATTGCCATGATGGGCCCCTCGCCACACCACCAACACACTGTCACCACCTGCCCCTCTCCACACTGTCACCACCATCCCCTCTTCAAAGTGCCATAATTGGCCCCTCTCCACACCCCCATCATCACTCCTTTTCCACTCTACCAGCATTGGCACCTCTCTACATTGCCATCCCCATCCCACTCCACATTGCCAGCACTGGCCCCTCTCAATTCTGCTATTACCAGTACCTGCCTACACCATCACTAACCCCTCTTCATACCATTACCTGCTATTCTCCACACAGACATCACTGGTCCCTCTACACACCGCCATTACCAGCCTCTCTCCACACTGTTATCAGCTGCTCCTATCTACACCGCCATCACTGTCAGCTTTCCACACTGTCTCACTGACCCCTCTCTCCACATTGCCATCACTTGCCACTACACTTTGCCATCATCTTGTCCACTCCACACTGCAGCTGCTTTACATTGCCATTGCTGGCCTTTCTCCATACTGCCATCACCATTATCTCTCCACACTATCACCAGCCCCTCTTTACGCCACAATCACAAGCCCCTCTCCATGTTGTGCTTGATTACATTCAGACCTAATTAGCAGTTGGTGGAGGGCAGCAAGGGGGAGTGCTGCAGCTTGGGTGATGTCACAGCTTGTCTTCATCTCTCTGTTGATAGTTCTGTGCTTTCTGATTAAACTTATAATGATGTGTCTGGTAAGCAGTGGGAGTTTAGATATATTTTTATGCACCTGCAAGGTGGAGTCCCTCTTTGTACAACTTGAGCACAAACAGTTTTCAAAGCTACCTTATTATTGAGATAAGGAAATTTATAGGAGGATTACCAGTATGAGAATATTTTAAACTGGTTATTATATCTAAGTCATTAGCTGTGTTACCTGCAAATCAAATTATGGCAGTATGGGAAGTTGGTTCTTGCATGCCAGACCCTAGCGCTATGGGACGCTGATTGTGGGCCACAGAGGTCCAACCCACCCAGACAGTATTGTACCAAGTTAGCTGTAGATAGTAATGGGAAAGAGAAAATATGGGCCTACCTTTTACTGGCTAACTAAATAGATGATGTATGCAGAGACTCGTACTGCATGTACTTAGTGCTTACCACAATGGTAGTGAGCAGATATGAAAAAGAAGGATAGCGATGGCGATATGGAAGGCAGATTCCGACAGGCAGTTATGTATGATATAATGTGATAGTTATATAGCACATTTAACCCTCTCTGTGTGATGTGACCATTACAGACCTTGACTCTGGGGTACATTCTTCCAGTGTGGTAGTAAGCGTCCCCCAAATGACAGTATATTGTGGTGCTGAGCTTAGACTCTCCCATCAAAATGGACGGTAGAGAGCAATTAGGTAGATAATTGTGTCCTTGCACCAAAGTATCAGTGTGAATAATCAGTTCTAATTGGTGCTTTCTGCCATGGAAAGGGAACACACCTGCAGATTTTAATGATGTGTTGCAGAATGGGAGAGTAGGAAGTGAGGGGGAGAGAACCGCGTTATCTATAAGGAGAATGTGACTCAAATTCTTCATTTCTCATGTAAAAAGACTGACTTCACCTCTATCCCCTCCACCTCCACTGTTAACAACATACATTTTTCCAACAAATAATAGGAGGTGCTGAAATCCTCTGGGATAAGAAATATATTTTATTACTGTACCTCATTTTTCAGAGTGTCTTCAAGGAAAACTGTCTATGTTAAAGCCCTCCTTACATGTGACAGCTGTCTTTACAGGACAGTACCATGCAGAATGCTAACAGTCTTTTGCTGCTGTGTCCATTCAACAAATGTCGCAGAACTGCACACAGGGTAAAGAGCCAGAACTGACATATGCCTCATAGGTAGAGTCTGGTGGATTAAAACACCCTCTCTCTACTGAGTGACAGGAAACCTTTAATAAGAGAAACTTGTGTATTGCCACTGTTACCACCATCTGAAAATGCTACTTGTCTGGCTTTCTTGCTCTGGATTTACTGCTTTCAGACAGTCAGTAAACGGCCTGGAGCCAATATGCCACAAATGGAACCAGAGCTCCTTGTACAGTGTGCATTCTTTTCTAGATTAGTTACATGTAACATACCCACAAACATCCGCATGGAAGAAAACCATCGGGCCTTCAGGAAAAAACTTAAGACCCACCTCTTCTGAAGGATAAGGACGACACTGAATGGAAAAGCGCCTTGAGGCGATTTAGTTCGCATTTGTAGCGCTATACAAGTTTCTCACTCACTCACTCACTCACTCATAATGAAGCCAGGGGATTAACATGATAGTCAAGCAGAGATGTGTGGCCAGCCAACATTCTACATGAAGAACCATGTGCCCACACCAACACTCCAGTCAAAAGGTGATGATCCTCCTAACACCAGGGTTGGTAAACAAACATAACTTGGCCCCATGACCCCTGGGATGATGGACATATCTTAGTCCTATAACTCCAGAGATGAGCTTGGTCCCATGGCCCCAGGGATGATGGAAGACACATCTTTCTCCTATGAGCCTGAGATGATGGAGGGCACGTCTCGGTCCTCAGGCCCCTGGGTAGACGTAGTACGCATCTTGATTCCATGACCCCGGGGATGATGGAGGTCATATCCTGGTTCTTTGATTCCAGTAATAAAGGGAATGTCTTGATAAAGGGAACGCCTTGGTCCTATGACTCCTGGGATCATGAAGTACACATTTTTGTCCCAAGGACCTGAGATGATATAGGGCACACCATGGTCCCAGGATTTCTGGGTTAATGTAGAGCACATCTTGGTTTCATGAGCTCAAGAATAATGGAGGGTACACCTTGGTCCTGGGACCCTAGAAAATATGATCAAGTTATCACCTTTATGGGATGATGAGAAAACATGTTTTCCTCATGTGCCTAGGATGATGTAACGCACACCTGTGTCTCAGGACCCCTGTGTTTATGTAGGCCACATCTTGGTGCGCTGACCCAAAGGATGATGGTCCCACAAACTGGTCCCATGACACCTGAGTTGATGTAAGACACTTCTATGTCCCATGGTAATGTTCTAAAAAACTGGAGCACACAGAATCTGGTAAAGTTGTGCATACTAACCAATCAGCTTCTAACTTTAACTTGTGCAATTAAGCTATGAAAAAAAAGCCTCACACACACGATAAGAATATTGGACGAATGATCTTACGTTTTTTTTTTTGCATGCTAGTCTCATATCGAAAACTAATAGCTTCTTAAAGTTACGAAAATTCTTGTATGACAGAATACAAATTCTGAATTTATGTAATATATTGTATTGTAATGTATTCTTCCATTACCGAGCATGCGTACTCTTGGACACACCATTTTTTTCGTAAAAATACCATACTGATTACACAAAAATTGTTTGTTCTGTTATCGTGCGAAAAAGGTTTTTTAGTGTTTGTCCCTTCGGATATTTTCGCATGAAGTGTCACGATCGGTTCTCGAAAGCTGTGTATTAATGATCAGATTATCGGTCGATCGCTCCAAAAGAGGTATTTTTCGTCTGCCTTTCTCATCGTGTGTACTAGGCATAAGATCTAGAAGCTGATTGGTTTGTATGCACAGCTGCACCAGATTCTGTGTGCTCCAGTTTTAGTAACCCCCCCCCCCCTTCATGTCTTACATGTTTCCTTGCATTTTTTGATAAAAACCCTTTTACATGATCAGAAGAATTGTCCTCAGATTAATAGAGTTCATATAATGTTACTATAGATACCCCACCAGCTCCTCTCATGCACCTAGATTTTACAAGTGATTTGACAGTTATACCCTGTACACACGATCGGCATTTCCAATGGGATAAAATCCAATGGAATTTTCAGTCGGAATTCCGTTCAAGCTGTTTTGCATACACACTGTCAGACCAAATTCCGACCGTCCAAAATGCGGTGACGTAAAACACTACGACGAGCCGAGAAAAATTAAGTTCAATGCTTCCGAGCATGCGTCGACTTGATTCTGGGCATGCATGTTTTTTTCTCAGTCGGAGTTCCACACAGACGATCGGAATTTCCGATAGAACATGTTTTATTTTTTTCCGTTGGAGTTTAGAAATAGAACATGTTTTATTTTTTTCTGATGGAAAAAAATCCTATTTCTAAACTCCAACGGAAAAAAGTCCGATGGGGCCCTGACACGGTCGGAATATCCGATGAAAAAATTCCGTCTGACTTTTTTCATCTGAAAATTCTGATTGTGTGTACAAGGCATAACAGATACTGTAGGAAAGGTGACTATGTCACTCAAATGTTTACTCTTTGTATATTACACCTTCTGTATACGTAATACTTTTTGTTACCTGATTGGATCTAATTCTCTCCTCCAGTTCTTTTATGCAAGACTCCATGTACAGATAACTGATGGCTATACCTATACTCTGATTGCAGTAAATAACCAGACTGGTCTTGAACCCTGTGTATGTCCCATATTACATAATTACTATATTTCCTCCAGGATCAGAATCCATTAGAGGGATCTGGTATGTACAGTCATCTGACACGTCCAGAGGTGGAGTGGGAGCTGCTCAAGCACAAGGAACTTCTGAAGAAGAAGGACGGTCATATTCGGGAGCTGGAGGACTACATTGACAACTTGTTGGTGCGGGTGATGGAAGAGACGCCCAGCATTCTGCGGGTGCCCTATGTGCCTTCCAGGAAAGCTGGAAAATTCAACCAGAGTTAGCCAGCCACCCTTATGAAAATCCTGAGAGGTGAATGTGGCTGCTATGTCTTCCCTATGATCCTCACAACACCCAGAGTTCTCACTGCCCAAGTTTCTGGAAAAGGTCCTAAAGAGGCATCAAATACAGCCATGAAAAGTACAATCCTCCACCTGAGTCCTCAGGTGGAATAAGTGTAAATATGGGGTACAATGAAGGTTCTAATTGCTGCATTATCACCCCATGAGGGTCCAGGGGGTCACTGTATTTCTGAGCACATCTTCTGTTCCATGGTGCTATCTGCTGTATTGGCCCTAGATGTATTAATGTGTAATTGGGGCCTCTATAAATTATAGGGATTGGAGGAGGGGGGGTTAATTTCTTGACTTTGCTATTTATAAGACATTAATGAAGAAAAAATCTCTGACTGGTGGAAATGTTACCTTCCACAGTAAAAATCACTTTGTGCAATATCCACCCTAATCTATCCACTCTTCCAGACTCACGGCTCACCTACCTAGCCAGCTCTCCAAGGGCCTTCCTCTCATAGTATTATATTTATATGCTGTGGGTAAACCTGGAATAATGATTGTATAATGGTACCAATGTCACACTGACTCCAAGCAATGCTGCAGTTTTTAGGTTCACTTTTTAGTGTTATAATTGACAAATTAAAAGAATGTGGTGAAACGTACGTAATATCAGCCTGGTAAATTGTAAAAGTAACAACAGGAAATGCATCTCAGACAACTGTATAATTACACTATATGGCCAAAAGTATGTGGACCCTCCTCCAAATGGTTGAGTTCAGGTGTTTTCAGTGTAGGCTATGGTTAAAACTACAGCATACAAAGACATTTTAGACAATTGTGTGTTTCCAACCTTATGGTAACAGTTTCGGAAATACCTTTTTCTGTTCCAGCATGACAATGCTCCTGTGCTCAAAGTAATCTCCATAAAGACATACTGTAGTCTGACCAATTTAGTGAGAATGAATGCAAGTGGCCTACAAAGAGCCCTGACATCAACCATACTTAACACCTTTGGGTTGATTTGGAATGCCAATTGAAAGTCAGGTCTTCTCATCTGTGCCTGACCTCACAAATAGATACAGATTCTCACCGACACACTCCAAAATCTTGTGCAAATCCTTTACAAAAGAGCTCCATATAAATAGCTAGGGTTTAAAATGAGCTCATATAGGTATGATGGTCAGGAGCACACAAACCTTTGATTGTATAGTGTATAAGACTTTCACCAACTTGCCTTTTAAACATAGATGGGCTAAACCTACCAGCCACAATCACAGTGGTGGGTCCATTTTGGTATCTATTAAGGATCATTTACACTTGCTTCAAATTTAACACACATCAAAGCACCTACTGCTTCAACATTTTTTTTGGGGCTCGTTTATACTTGCTTCAACTTTAACACATGTTAAAGTGCCTACTGGCTTTTTGATGCTTCTGTGATGCTTTTTGAAGCTTTAACCCTTTAACGACCGCTCACGGCATATATACGTCGGCAGAATGGCTCGTACAGGCACAATCACGTACCTGTACGTGGCCCTTTAACTGCCTGCCGCGTGGTCGCGACCCTGCAGTCATCCCCGTGAGTGGGACCGCGGGTCCCGCGGACTCGATTGCCGCGGGGATCCCCGCGATCATCTCACGGAGGGATGGAGCGGGGAGATGTTAGTGTAAACACAACATCTCCCCGCTCGCCTACTGACACTGTCACCGATATCTCCGCTCTGTGTAATCAGAGCGGAGATCGTGATGTGTCACTCGTAGCCACGCCCCCTAACAGTGAGAATCACTCCCTTAGGCACACTTAACCCCTACAGCGCCCCTAGTGGTTAACCCCTTCACTGCCAGTGTCATTTTTACAGTAACCAGTGCATTTTTATTGCACTGATTGCTGTAAAAATGACAATGGTCCCAAAAATGTGTCAAAAGTGTCCAATGTGTCTGCCATAATGTCGCAGTCACGAAAAAAAACGCTGATCGCCACCATTACTAGTAAAAAATTTTTTTTATAAAAATGCCATAAAACTACCCCCTATTTTGTAAACGCTATAACTTTTGCGCAAACCAATCAATAAACGCCGATTGCAATTTTTTTTACCAGAAATATGTAGAATACGTATCGGCCTAAACTGAGGAAAAACATTTTTTATATATTTTATGGGGATATTTATTATAGCAAAAAGTTAAAAATATTGAATTTTTTTCTAAATTGTCTCTATATTTTTGTTTATAGCGCAAAAAATAAAAACCGCAGAGGTGATCAAATACCACAAAAATAAAGCTCTATTTGTGGGAAAAAAAGAACGTCAATTTTGTTTGGGAGCCACGTCGCACGACCGCACAATTGTCAGTTAAATCGACGCAGTGCCGAATTGCAAAAAAGGGGCCTGGTCTTTATGCTGCGTATTGGTCCAGGGCTTAAGTGGTTAATGAAGCTTGACAAATGCCCTGTGTGGATTGATTTTCTATTTGTTTTAAAGGGGCTCAGTAGAACTCCCAGCTCAGAAATACCCCCAGTTCATTAGTACCCACATTCAGCAGATCCCCAGCCCACTTGTACCTTTGTTCAGCAGATCCCTAGCTCAGTAGTTTCAGTACCCCCTACTCTCCCTCCAGTCCCCGCTCACCTACTGCTATATTGCTCCCATGCTGCACACCACGTGTGTCATCTGCTAGTTTCTCCTGCTCTGTTCCCCTAGCTCTGCTGATCCTCCGCCACTCAGTCCTATTTCTCAAGTCCCCTCTCACCTTCCGCTATAGCGTTCCCATGTTGTGCACCGCGTGTGCCGTCTGCTAGTTGCTCCACTCTGGTCCAGACCCCGCTTACTTGCCTGCCACTCCATGCAGCACACCAGATGTAATGTCTGCACCAGGCATTCAGAAGTGACTACGGATGATGTCTTTCTGGTACACTTGTTGGTTTCCCAATGCATCCTGGGATATCTCATACTTCCAATATCTCCAAAACAAAGCAAAGTTAACTTTGAATAAAAGTCCCTTTAATGCTGCAAGTGCTGTTAGCAAACATTGTAATAGACTTCTATGGAGGCTTTGGGAATGCTTTGAAGCACCAAGAAAGTGACATGGGGTATAATTAATTTTAGAAGCAAAACAAAGCAAACACAACAGTGTGATCACGACTGTAAGCTTTCCATTTAGTAAGAGGTGGCATTCAGAGTGCTTTAAAAAAGCGTGTCAAATACCACATTTTGAAGCAAGTGTAAACGAGCACTTAATGATCCTATGGATGACACAGAATTTGATTTGGTCATTTATACTGATGACACAAAATTTGAGAGAAGTTATAAACTTATCAGAATGTGTCATTATACAGAATAATCTCATCCGAACGGATCTGGTTGCATTATCCAGAACACCGTTAAATGGCAGTTAACATGTAACATTGATAAATGTAAGATTTCCTACCTGTACCATGGTAATTGCATTGGCACTGGTCATTACATAAAATAGAGTTGGGAAAATGGAGCTGCTGAAGGATGTGGGAATACTGGGCCACACAACACTGAGCAGCTCTACTCAATGCCAAATGGCAGCTGTACTAGGCAATACATTTTTTGGATGTATAGAAACACAGTATATAGCCCAATCACTTATAAGGCCTAGATATAATACTGCCCATGTATAAATCACTTTTATGGTTAAGTATAATGCTGGCCATCTATAAAACAGTTCAAAGCCCAGGTCTTAAACATCTGGTATAATTTGGGCACATAGAAGTTTTGGAGAAGGGTCAAAGGTGTACAGTTCAAAAAAATATGTGACAGAAAATCTCATTTGAAAGATCTTACAAATTTAGTAGGTTCAGTTTACAGAGAAGATGTCTAAAGCCCTGTACACACGATTGGATTTCCGATGGATTTTTCCATCGGAATTCCGATGAAGCTGACTTCCATCAGTCTTGCCTACACACCATCAGACAAAATTCTGATCATCTCAAACGCCGTGACGTACAACACGTACGACGGCACTATAAATGGGAAGTTCAAATCCAATGACGCCACCCTTTGGGCTGCTTTTGCTGATTTCGTGTTACCGCGTGTTAGTAAAAGTTTGGTGTTAGCCGATTCACGCTTTTCAGTCTCCGTGCTTTTCAGTCCGTTACAGCATGAAGAATGTGCTATCTCCATTACAAATGCTAGTTTTACCAGAACGAGCGCTCCTGTCTCCTAATTCAGTCTGAGCATGCGTGGGTTTTTTCTCTGATGGAGTTCCACACAGACGATCGGAATTTGCTATCGGTTTTTTTTTCCATCGGAAAAATTTAAAACATGTTCTATTTTTTTTCACCGATGGAAAAAAGTCAGATGGGGCCCACACACGATCGGTTCATCCGATGAAAACAGTCCATCGGACTGTTTTAATCTGTAAAACCGATCGTGTACAGGGCTTTAGAGCAGGGGTGTCAAACTCAAATTCATCAGGGGCCGCATCAGCAGTTTAGTTGCCCTCAAAGGGCTGGTTGTATCTGCACTCCACTATAGTGTTCAGTCTGAGCAGTCTCCAATAAAGTTTTCTTGCGCTGCATAGGGAGCGCAGGGTTCAGGAGTGTGCTGCATAGGGAGCACAGGGTTCATCAGTGCGCTGCATAGGGAGCACAGGGTTCATCAGTGCGCTGCGTAGGGAGGCCAGGGTTCAGGAGTGCGCTGCGTAGGGAGCGCAGGCTTAAGAAGTATGCTATGCACAGTGTGCAACAACTGATTTCATCCCTCCTCCTGGGTTCTGACCTCACCGCCCCCCCTCCAAAAAAAAAGAAAACTGACATCTAGGCTCTCTCCTTCCTACCTGACCCAGCTCTCAGGCTGCAGCCCGCTGGATAAAAGAAAAACATAGCCGTCAGAGCTCTCAGGAACCTCGGACACTGACAGCTATGCCGGGAGGACCGCGCATGCCCTCCGCTCACAAACAGCCGTCGCTGCTAGAGGGACTGAAGAGGAGAGAGAGCAGGAGATGTTCCCTTGGAGACCAAACGGCCGCCGCGCATGCGCTCACACCAGTGGCGTAGCGTGCGTTGTCAGCGCCCCCGGGGTAATTTGCTCCCCCCGACTCACGGACTTACCTATTTTCAGCTAGCTCCAGTTTGGTTACATGATCCCCTGTGTGAGTCAGCGGTGGCTGCAGGGGAGAGGAGAGCGTGCTCGTCAATGACTGGTAAAGCCTGGAGTGGTGACATCACCTATAGATTCCTATGTCCCATCTGTTGTTGGTGCTCCCTCCTCTCCCCTGTATACACCACTGGCTCGCAATGGGAATAACATGACCGGACAGCCTGAAAATAGGTGTTTACATCTTTTCTACACAGGTTAGCCATCATAGGCATTAGGAGTGGGATTTTAGAATATTTCAGGTAATGGAAGCTACATATGTCATATTCACACTATAATACTTGTTGCAGCACTGTGCAGTTGGGATCAATATCCAGTAGGGTTTTGTATTTAACCTTTTTGAAAATGTTCTATATATATTTTGGTATATCTATATATAAACCAAAATATATATAGAGAATTTTCAAAAAGGTGAATGAATGAATGACTTGTATAGCGCTACAAATGCGAAGGTTAAAAAAATAAACCCTAATGGATATTGATCCCAAGTGCACAGTGCTGCAACAAGTATTATAGTGTGAATATGACATGTATAGCTTCCATTAACTGAAATATTATAAAATAACCCTACTGGGCAGTGAATCCAAATCACCAGTGCTGCAAGAAACCTCAACCTCATTGTGCAAATAAAGCAAATACTGTAAATAAAGTACAGAAAATGTCATAAAACAATTCATCAAATACAATAATTCTAACATAGCCCTACTGGGCAGTGAATCCAAATCATCAGTGCTGCAAGAACACACAATTGTGCAAATATATAAATAAACAAACAAATTTCATATAACAATCAATAAAAAGCATCCAAAAAACATGGCTATGAATGAACATTTTATTAATAATTATATAAAATTAGTTTGTTTATTTATTTATATATTTGTACAATTGTGTTTTTTTGCAACACTGGTGATTTGGATTCACTGAGAGAGACATTGGGATCAGAGCGACAGTTGAGCTGAGGGAAAGGGGGAGGCTGAGAGAGATTGCTAGCCCTAAATTCCATGCCAGTGTGTCTCCTTTGATCCTTCCAGCGGCTCCCTGGCAGCATGCCTGTCCTCTGGGTCCCCAGTCAGCCTGTTCCCCGGGCCTCATTTTACTGCGAAGAGGAAGTTAGAGCAATCCATGCTCTGGAGGCACGGGAGATGCTGCCACCGCCGCTTCTCACCTCTTGGGGGGGTGGGGTCAGGGGGCGAGGTCAAGGAGGAGGTGGCCGCGGTTGAACTATTCTCCTGACTCCCGGGCTCTCAGGCCTCTCTGTCCCCGGCTCGGCTCTTCGATGATCACCGCCATGAGAGAGATCCCCCTGCTGACGGGGGCCGCTGCGTGGGCCACATGACAAGGCCTGGCGGGCCAGATTCGGCCCGCAGGCCTTGTGTTTGCCACCTGTGTCTTAGAGGCAACTTTATGAATATGTATAGATATGCCCAAAGTCAGTATTAATGTTGAGCACATTCATTTTTGTATGATTGTACCAGTAGTGTATTTAGGTTTTGTGCTGCCCTAGGCCTGACTAAACTCGTGCCCCCCTAATTTAAATATGAACCACCCCTTCCTGTCAAAGCCACACCCCTTTCTGTTTAAGACCCTCCCTGAAATTTTCAAGTAGGGACACTAGTTCTGAGTGGCGGGGGGAAGGGGCAATGGATTCCCTTCATTTGCATAGATTTCCTCTCACTTCCTGTTTGGCTATGGGGCAGGAAGTGAAGGGAAATCTCTGCAATGGGTCAGGGATGGTAAAAAAATAAACTGACAGGGGCTATAACCCTCCCTTACTCTATCCAAAATGAAAAAAAGTGTTGCCTATAGTTCTACTTTAAGCACAAATTTCTGATAATTTTATGGAGAGGACTAAGAAGATATAACCATGTCAATGGTGCAGCAGAAAACATATAGCACAGTGAGGAAGGTTTGTGGTCCAGGATAATTGGACAGTCAAAAAAAGACGGCGGGACTCTTTCCGCGCTGCCCCCCCATGCAAAGTGCTGCCCTAGGCCTGGGCCTTGTTCGCCTAGGCCAGGATACAGCGTTGGATTGTACAGAAGACCAGTCTATGTATGATGCAAAGATGATTGTATTGGCAGGAGGAGGTCCTTACAGTTGGAGTAGTTATCCTTTCACTTTTCCCATTCAAGCAACATTATTTAATTAAAAACACCCCCAACCACTTCATACTCTCTAGCACTATCGTACTGCTCCTTCCTCTATAAACTGAGAGGATAATAAGTTAAGCATCTCTACAGCCACCATTATAGACAGGCGCTGGGAAGGAGAACTGCGGCGACTGGAACTTAAGTGGTTGTCTTTGTTACTTTCAGCATTAATCACAGACAGTAAATAGCAACTAATCAGAATACATCATGGATTAGTGTGTGAGTAGTGTGAATTCTGGTTGGCTTAATTTAGTTGTTAGCTCTGTTTTTATTAAACAAGCGGTATAAGTTTCTCATTAAGAAGCCAATACCTCAGTGTTAATCTTCCATTATTTATAAAGTGCCAATGTGCTCCAGAGGAATGGAAGCACATGTAACCTTTGCCCTGATTAGATTGAGGATGAATGTTACATTCCCTGCACATTTTCCAGGCTGTGATGGAAAATTGTTAAATTGTTTTATTGAAACATAGTATTATTACAGTGCAGAGATGCTGCAAAATATTCGCCAGTCACATTAGAGCTGATTAAAAGCAATTACTGTACTGTAAATTTTTGGTGGCCATTCACTGGCTGCCATATTAATCCAGATTCCCTGCATTATAAATGTGGGAAAAGTCAGCAGGGAATGTGTAGCCAGCAAAAATGAAGTTGGCAAGTGTGCCAGTGAATGTTTATAAATGTGCCCTACCATGTGCAGGAACAGCAGGACATGCCTCTATCGTACAGAGAGGGCAAGTCTTATCAGTTCAGCTTCTTCGATTTAACCCTTGTTCACACCGGTGCGGTTTGTCATGCGTTTTGACGGATTCAAATCGCATGACAAGTTTCACCCCATTGCCGACAATGGAACCGTTCAAATCGACTTTGAAAAAGGTTCCTGCAATTCTTTTTTTCCGATTTCATTGCGACTTGCATAGACTCCTATTAAACAAAGTCACTAGCCGCAATGAAATCGAAGGTGCAAATCTGATCTGCAGCTTTGAAATCGCGCTGAAGTTGCGCAAATTAAAGCCGCACTGGTGTGAACCATGGCTTAAGGCTGGATCCCATCTAGACACAGAATGGATCCAGTCACAGGAAAATAATGGCCTTACTAGCTAAGAAAATGATGATCAGAAAATGGCTGAAGAAGAGAAAGAACTGTAACCAGCAAAGTAGGCTTGTTCCTGAAATGGCTCATTCAGAGTGTTGTGGTTTATTAAAATGTAAGTGTCATTCGTTATGTGGTGTACCAAGTGTCTTTTTTTATAATAAAAACAAGGTTTCAGTAAGGAAGTATTCTGAAACATGGTGGGGGGGGGGGGGCAGCGGTTATGTTACATCACTCCTCATATATTTACTATATTCCTGTGTACAACATGATGGTATTTTTCTCTAGCTCTGCATATTGTTATAATGTAATTGTGTAACCTAATGTATCTGCAAGGACAAAATATTGCCATATTGTTAAGAAAAATGTAAGACCCATATGTGTGCAGTCAGAAGGATCCCCTTATGGACGCTTCCAGACAAAGCAAACATGTCATGCCAGTGAGCTCCGTTTTATGAGCATCAATCACATGACCATTGTGCTCTATTGTTTTTCTGCCAAATAGTCAGTGCCATTTACTGTAGTACTTATGCTCTGCATGTTATGTTGGCTGATTCGGCTGCATGTTCTGCCTCTGCTTACATGTGAATTAAAGCAATATTAACCACTTCCTGCCCGGCGTATTGTAATATGACGTCCGCAGGAACCTCTCGTCCCTCCGGGCAGACATCATATGACGTTCCGGGCATTCCTGGCCGGACATCGCAGCCGCCGGGCACGCGCCCTGGGTCCCGAGCAATGCGGCGGTGGCGCGCGCCCGGCGGGCCGCGATGTCCGCCGGGCACCCGCGATTGCCCGCAATCACGGCAGGACCGTGGATCTGTGTGTGTAAACACACAGATCCACGTCCTGTCAGAGGGGAGGAGACCGATGTGTGTTCCCAGTACAGAGGAACACAGATCGATCTCCTCCCCTTGTGAGTCCCCTCCCCCTACAGTTAGAATCACTCCCAGGAAACATATTTAACCCCTTCAGCGCCCCCTAGTGTTAACCCCTTCCCTGCCAGTCACATTTACACAGTAATCAGTGCAGTTTTATAGCACTAATCGCTGTATAAATGTGAATGGTCCCAAAAACTTGTCAAAAATGTCCGATATGTCCGTCGCAATGTCACAGTCACAGTCACAATAAAAAATTGCAGATCGCCACCATTACTAGTAAAAAAATAAAATAAATAAAAATGCCATAAATCTATCCCTTATTTTGTAGATGCTAGAACTTTTGCGCAAACCGATCAAATACACTTATTGCGATTTTTTTTTTACCAAAAATATGTAGAAGAATACGTATCGGCCTAAGGCTCCATGTACACTGAAGCTGATAATCTGAAGTTTATTGGCGTTTTTTTTAAAAAGCCCATTAACTGCACTCTATGTTAGCCTATGTGTTCATGTACACATAGCGTTTTTTTTGCGTTAATGAGCAGTGGAGTTAATGGGCTTTTTTCTGAACGCAAGAAATTCGCGTTTAAAGTGACGTTTTTCGGTGGGAAAAAAAACGCAAAACGCTAATAAACGCTCAAAAACGCTGGTCGCCAGTTTTTTTTTTGCATTTTTTTGATCCATTGAAAAAAAAACAAAAAAAAAAAAACGCTACACTGAAAAATGCTAGTAAATGCTAGTAAAAAACGCTGATAAAAGCTATATTTTAAAGCAGCTTTTTCTGCCAGAAATCTGGCGTTCAAACCGACCGTTTCGGAGCTTCTGTGTACATGGAGCCTTAACTGAGGAAAATTTTTTATTAATTTTTTTAAATTGTGATATTTATTAAATCAAAAAGGAAAAGATATTGTGTTTTTTTTCAAAATTGTCGCTTTTCTTTTGTTTATAGCGCAAAAAATAAAAACCGCAGAGGTGATCAAATACCACCAAACGAAAGCTCTATTTATGGGGGGAAAAAAACATAAAGATTTAATTTGGGTACAGTATTGCATGACCGCGCAATTGTCATTCAAAGTGCGACAGCGCAGAAAACGAAAAATTGGTCTGGGCAGGAAGGGGGTGAAAATTTCCGGCATAGAAGTGGTTAAACCCCAAGCCAAAAATGTAATATATTGTCCCCTACCAATCATTAGATGTGTTAGCCACATTCATTTTTTTTTCCTTGGCTTTCCCCACCCCTCTGTTTTCACCTGGTGATCTGACCAGTAACACACCTCTTGTATTATTGAGACACAACTCTGAAGGAATGAGTACAGGAGGCACAGCAGACAGTAGCATTGTTAAATATATTAGCAGATTTAAATACACTAACAAATTGAATCCAAACTCCAACTCACCCTTTATAATCAGTTACAGCAAACGGTTTTGTTTTTCTTTTTGGGAAAGAAAAGCAAAACCTTTATCCCAAAAACATAAACAAGACCGTTTGCTATAACTGATTACAAAGGGTGAGCTGGAGTTTGGATTCAATTTGTTACTGCTAATACATTTAACAATGGTACTGTCTGCTGTGCCTCCTGTACTCATTCCTCCAGAGTTGTGTCTCACTAATACAGGTGTGTTACTGGCCAGATCTCCAGGTAAAAACAGAGGATGAATAAAAGCAGATTATTTTAACCACCCCTGCCAGTGTAAAATGGTTTGTCTGATCCATGTAAACTGGCACATTCTGCTTTGAAAGACAACAGAGTTGCTGGCTGGATCACCAGATGAAAATAAAAGAAAGAAAGCCTAAACAAGAAAAGGAATGCAGCCATCGCATCTAAAGCCCCGTACACACGGTCTGACTTTTTGCCAACAAACTTCATTTTGAGCAAGTTTGCCAAAAAATCCGACCGTGTGTACGCTCCATCGGACAAACTTTTTTGGTTTTCATCGGACAAATGTTCGGTCTGCAAACGGACAAACTTTTGGCCAACAAAAGTCCGATGGAGCAAAGTCCGACCGTGTGTACAGAAAACCATCGGACTTTTGTCCGATGGACAAAACAAATAATGGTAAAATCAACCAACAATAGCAGAAGTTGACCAAAGGGTGGCGGTAAAGAGCAGAAAAACCACGTGATGTTGGAAAAAGTTTTGGGAAAGTTTGCAGAAAAGTCCTGTGGTGTGTATGCTATGGGTGTTCCCGGCCAACTCCGTTCAGACAAAAATCCACGGAAAAGTCAGATGGAAGTCCGTACGAGGCTTAAGAATTGATAAGCTGCAATATAATAACTGTTAGTTTCTGGGTTTAATACTGCTTTAAAGCGGAACTGAACTATATCTGAGCACCATAGACTGAAAACGCTATATTCATTTTTAATATTCAAAGAAAATTCATACATACATCCCTGTCACCATGCTTTATTTTGTTGAGAAATCACTAAACTCAACTCCTGCCCTCAGGACCCACTAACAGGCCAGGTTTGCAAGAGAACTGAAATACATCACAGGTGATATAATTTGCTGCTCAGTGATTGTAGTATTCTAGTCTGCACCTCACCAAGGTAATACTTAAAACCTGGCCTATTAGTGGGTCCTGAGGACAGGATTTGAGAACCACTGCCCTAGCATTTCAAGTTGCGGTAATCTTAAAAAAGGCAAATGATGCATGTAGCATTTACATTACTGGAATCCATCTGCCCTTAGCGCCTCCAGATAAAATAAAAATGCCCCAGAAGTCTTCTGGGATGTAGAACATAACTTTGGCTTGGTTCAGAAATCAGGAAGCAACTGAGGAAATGTAAAAAAAAAAAAGAAGTTTAAAACAAGTGAATATAATATACCTTCCAATCTATTTACTAATGATAGCAGCAGGATTAAAGTGGTTTTAAAGTCAAAAGTTTTTTTTTTTTATATTGAAAGGCGAAACTGTTAGCTCTATATAAATCCTCTATATTAATAAAAATACATTCATGCATACAATGCATGAAGGTAAAAAACCTTCTGTGTTACAGGATCCTTCCAACCACCCCTTACACTTACCTGAGCCCGATCACGATCCAGCACTGTGCATTAGAGCAGAGGCTCTCTCCCTCCTCACAGGGAAGATTGATAGCAGCAGAAGCCATTGGCTCCTACTGCTGTCAATCAAATTCTATGATGGGGTGGGGGCTGAGCCACGCTGTCTGCATAAAAAGACGCAGGCAGGGTGGCTCGGAAGCAAGCGTGCTCCCATAGAAAGCGTTTTTTTATGGGGGGCATTCACCAAAGAGGAGGAGCCAGGAGCCCCAGCGGAGGACCCCAGAAGAAGTGAATTGGGGCTTCTTTGTGCAAAACCATTGCACAGAGCAGGTAAGAATGACTTGTTTATTATTTTAATAAAATCAAAGCTTTACAATCACTCGGCTGACTTCCATCATCCAATCGTATGCAAGTAAAACTGCTGTTATTTTTCATTTTCTTTGCATGCGATTGGGTATTCTTTGCAAAGTAGAGCTTTACCTCTTACTAATCCCTGGAGAAAATGCACTTGCAAAGTGTTCAGTCTATAGTAAATTAACCCCTATGTGTGTGTTGTTTTGTTGGTGCTTCGAGTGCTCTGTACTGTGTATGGTGTGCTCAGTACTGTGTATAATCTGCACTGTTTATGGCATGTTTGCTGTGTGTGCTTTGCACTTTTTATGCTGTGGGTTAGTACTTTGAGTGCTCTATGCTGTGTTCATTCTTTGCTGTTTATGCTATTCTGTTGGTGCTGTGTATGCTTTGTGATGGTTATGCTGTGTGTGCTATTCACTTTTATTTTATTTCAATTAGCTGTGTGTGTGCTCTGTGCTGTAGATGGTATGTGTGCTTAGTGCATTTTCTGATCTTGATTGGCTCTGTGTGTGTTCTGTGGTGTCTATGCAGTATGTGCTCTTTGCTGTGCATGTCCTGTGCTGATTTGCTGCATGTGTGCTCTGTGCTGTTTATATAGTTTGGTTTGTGCTGCTCTAAACCGTGTGTATGCTGCATGTGTGCTGTAAACTCCACTGACTCCAGAGTCAGTGTACTGTACTATAGTGGGGCATAGAAAGCGACATCATCTTTGTACCTATATGGTTTAGAGCACTGACCTCCACTTTTCTGTGTATGTGCAAAGCAATGCGCCACCAAATATTAAAATCTATTTTTTTATTTTCTGTCACTCAGGCTGCTAAGAAACAACAAAGACTTAACATTGCTCAGCTCTTAGCTACTTTGGTAAATAAACCATTTATTTTTAGATGGCATCAACAAAATAAAAGAGTGTTACGGAAAGAAGAGAGTTATAACTTTATTGGAACATCTGTAGTTAAAAGTCTCAAGACAACCTCTAGAATACTCGGATTCCTCCAACCAAGAGATACAATTACTAGAATAATAGAATATATATATATATATATATATATATATATATATATATATATATATATTATATATATACAGTCAGGTCCATAAATATTGGGACATCGACACAATTATAATCTTTTTTTTGGCTCTATACACCACCACAATGGATTTGAAATGAAACGGACAAGATGTGCTTTAACTGCAGACATTCAGCTTTGATTTGAGGGTATTTACATCTAAATCAGGTGAACGGTGTAGGAATTACAACAGTTTGTATATGTGCCTCCCACTTTTTAAGGGACCAAAAGTAATGGGACAATTGGCTGCTCAGCTGTTCTATGGCCAGGTGTGTGTTATTCCCTCATTATCCCATTTACAAGGAGCAGATAAAAGGTCCAGAGTTCATTTCAAGTGTGCTATTTGCATTTGGAATCTGTTGCTGTCAACTCTCAATATGAGATCCAAAGAGCTGTCACTATCAGTGAAGCAAGCCATCATTAGGCTGAAAAAACAAAACAAACCCATCAGAGAGATAGCAAAAACATTAGGTGTGGCCAAATCAACTGTTTGGAACATCCTTAAAAAAAAAAGGACGCACCAGTGAGCTCAGCAACAACAAAAGACCCGGAAGACCACGGAAAACAACTGTGGTGGATGACCGAAGTATTCTTTCCCTGGTGAAGAAAACACCCTTCACAACAGTTGGTCAGATCAAGAACACTCTCCAGGAGGTAGGTGTATTTGTGTCAAAGTCAACAATCAAGAGAAGACTTCACCAGAGTGAATACAGAGGGTTCACCACAAGATGTACCGGTAAACCATTGGTGAGCCTCAAAAACAGGAAGGCCAGATTAGAGTTTGCCAAACAATATCTAAAAAAGCCTTCACAGTTCTGGAACAACATCCTATGGACAGATGAGACCAAGATCATCTTGTACCAGAGTGATGGGAAGAGAAGAGTATGGAGAAGGAAAGGAACTGCTCATGATCCAAAGCATACCACCTCATCAGTGAAGCATGGTGGTGGTAGTGTCATGGCGTGGGCATGTATAGCTGCCAATGGAACTGGTTCTCTTGTATTTATTGATGATGTGACTGCTGACAAAAGCAGCAGGATGAATTCTGAAGTGTTTCGGGCAATATTATCTGCTCATATTCAGCCAAATGCTTCAGAACTCATTGGACGGCGCTTCACAGTGCAGATGGACAATGACCCGAAGCATACTGCGAAAGCAACCAAAGAGTTTTTTAAGGGAAAGAATTGGAATGTTATGCAATGGCCAAGTCAATCACCTGACCTGAATCCGATTGAGCATGCATTTCACTTGCTGAAGACAAAACTGAAGGGAAAATGCCCCAAGAACAAGCAGGAACTGAAGACAGTTGCAGTAGAGGCCTGGCAGAGCATCGCCAGGGATAAAACCCAGCGTCTGGTGATTTCTATGCGTTCCAGACTTCAGGCTGTAATTGACTGCAAAGGATTTGCAACCAAGTATTAAAAAGTGAAAGTTTGATTGATGATTGTTAATCTGTCCCATTACTTTTGGTCCCTTAAAAAGTGGGAGGCAAATATACAAACTGTAATTCCTACACCGTTCACCTGATTTGGATGTAAATACCCTCAAATTAAAGCTAAAAGTCTGCCGTTAAAGAACATCTTGTTCGTTTAATTTAAAATCCACTGTGGTGGTGTATAGAGCCAAAAAGATTAGAATTGTGTCGATGTCCCAATATTTATGGACCTGACTGTATATATACACTGTATATTTTATGCATTCTTTATTTTTGAAGTAATGATCATTTTACAAAGAATACAAATCATAATTATTCAGTAAAATAAAATAATTTTTAGGTTATCCCCAACAGTTATTGGTAGGTAGGTAAGAAGTGTTTTAGCCATGCCCCCTAAGGAACCCACTCCTCCCACTCACCTCCTAGAAGTTGGTCTTGTGTTCAAGGAGCTGGGTGTCATACAACTTTCTCTTTGGATGTCTTTAGGAGTACACCTGCACCTGATGGCTGAAATATGCGCGTTCTATGTTTTCCGTGACACCTCCACCCCCGCATAGTGCAGTACCTGAGCCAAAGGCTTCCGCAAGTTTCTGTGAGCTGTAATATGTCATGAGATTAATGGTTCTCAAGCTATGAATCCATTTGCTTTTTTCATTCCTCTTGTTTGTCTACCTTGACCATGTGGCTGATACAAGTTTGAATTCTGCTCTTTGATCTTTCTGCTGTTTCTTAAGCTTGCGGGTGCTCCAAGACTTTCTTCTTTATGGAGCAATATGCAGTGAATTTTTTCATAATAGCTTAGGAAGCGATGGTGTCTTATTGGATGTCTTTCGACAATGTAATGCTCTAAAAGACTAGCTTTTATTCTGATTTTAGGAGAGTGTGAGTGCTAAAATGCTTTACTTAGTCCTGTACATTCAGAAACTGCTAAGATCTCCTGCTGAGGAGCCAATACAGATTGATTGTGCAAGTCTCTGGGATAAACACCGACTGAACTATAATGGTGTCCTTCATATGGAGCTCATCACTTTTCTGGTGATCCTCAAGTTTGCGCACTCCATTCTTTTAATACACTTGCAAAGTCAAGCCCCGTACACACGACCGGTTTTCCTGGCAGGGAAAAAACGTTGGTTTTTCCGACGGGTTTCCTGCCAAGCTTGTCTTGCGTACAGACTGTCATACAAAATCCCACCGGTCCAAAGTACGGTGACGTACAACACGTACGACGGCATAGTAAAGGGGAAGTTCCATTCCAACAGCGCCACCCTTTGGGCTGCTTTTGCTGATCTCGTGTTATCGAGTATTAGTAAAAGTTTGGTGAGAGACGATTCGCGCTTTTCAGTCTTCGTGCTTTCAGATCATTTTCTGCTGTTCAGAATGCTGACGAATGTGCTATCTCCATTACGAACGCTAGTTTTACCAGAATGAGCACTCCCGTCTCATACTTGATTCTGAGCATGCGCGTTTTTTTTCCCTCGGAAAAGCATACACACGACTGGTTTTCACGATGGAAAAAAGTCCGCCGGGAATCCCGGCGGGAAAACAGAGAACCGGCTCAATTTTTCCCACCGCGATTCGCGGCAGATTTCCTGTCGGGAAAACTGCGATGGAGCATACACATGGCCAGTTTTCCGGGCAAAACGCTGTCATGGCAGTTTTCCTGCTGGGAAAACCGGTCGTGTGTGAGAGGCATCAGACACCTGCTGTGAACTGGATCTATGGCTCGTCCTTTGTGCTCGACACCTCCCTTAGCATAGCCTACTGTTGGAAATCCTACCAGTTATTTGCCAATATGACTGTAGTTGAATTGTTAGCAGAATTCCATTTCCTTGTGGAAGGGTCTAGGCTTTCTCTCCAACCAAAACACAGCCTCTGACCAGGAGAAACCTGAGGAAACGTAATATGTCTATTTCTCCAACTAAGTTCTTTCTATGAGAACAATGGCAACCTTAGCTCTGTATCATCTACCCTGAGCTGAACAAAACAGATATCCCTTTCCTAATATCTCCTTATATCACAATAGATATTTGAAAAATCAGAAGTACCCTAAGTTGTACTGTAGAGCCTACAAATAGATCCTTAAAAGGTGTCAGCAGACAATTTAGACACTCACAACTATGAGGCCTCAGTATTGTGACACATTTATTACCCTGATCAGCCCATTAGTAGAAAAAAAAAATTTCAAAGAAAGGTACCTACACCAAAATGTGACAGAATATTTATAACTTTAAGAAGGAACTGAATATATTCATTTGATGCATTCCTGTAGTAAGCAGATGTCTTGCACCCCTAATCTCTGGTGGTAGATGCTTCAGACAGGGGGACAGAGCTGGGCCTTTGGGTAGGCAGAAGAGACAGACGCTTCAGTGGGATGGGTGCACAAAAAGAACCGGACCTGCAACCTATGCTGCTGAAATAAGCCAAAGCTCATGGAGGTAGCGCTGTTTGGCGTTTTCACCCTGGGAAAAAAAGCACCTTGTCCCGACCCGGATGATAGATGGCATGGTCCTCAAACAGTAGAGTACAAGCTTCACCCTTGTAGGCTTTCTTCTAAAATGTTATAACTGGTCAAGAAAAACTGTGCAATTGGAGATCAGGGGATACACTTTACAATACTCGCTGTAGAAAGAGTGGCACAACTTTTTTCAGACAGCAAGCAATCCAATTACCATCAGAACCACAAACCCCTACAGTACCTGCTGTATACCCATAGGCTCATTTGATATACGGAAATGTATTTCTGTCACTTTTGAGTCCAGGCTGAGGATTCAGACCTAGAGTCTACACACCTTCATCTCTACCCCCAACAAAGACATACGTGCAGTGGTGCATTGCCATCAAATTCTGGAGGGCACACTTGTAAGATGTTGGGGCACCAAGGAATCTACTAATTTCATACACATATTGGTGGCCCATGATGAAGATTTAGTAACAGTTTGTGCCATCGAGCCACAGGAAAAAGATTCCCTAATTGTAATGCTTCAGGCAGTGTAACTATAACTGTTGGCGTGGATCACAGCTTCGGAAGTCTATGAATATGATATACTAAACAGTTAACTTCAATTTGACAGACATCAGGAAGGAAGACTCAGATAAATTGGAAAATCAAGTGGTTTTATTTAGTGTGGTAATACACAGCCATAAGGGGGAGCACCAGAGGTAACTTGAGTGTAGTAGCAGTACACAGGAATACAGTTTATAGTAAACGAAAGGATACTTGCTGTGAGTGGACTTCTGGTGTTGGTGTCATCCAGTGCCTTCTGGAGAGATATACTGGTCTCCTATTGTAGTGGTATAGGTAGGGAGTTCTGCCAGCAGAGTAGGCTGACTGAGGCTAGGTCAGTGGAGAGCCTCTGACTACCAGAGAGGATAGGGCTCTGACCGGCCCAAAAGCTGGAAGTTGGAGGGGCTCTGTCCGGCACAAAAGCGCTCAGGCAGACGGGGCTCTGTTCGGCCCAAAAAGAGAGATGGCAGTCAGGGCTCTGTCCGGCCCAATAGAGAGTGAAGACAGCGGTCTTCTGATGGAGGTATTTGCCTGGTGTCAGGTTCCTAGCACAAACGTCAAGCAAATGGCGGCGGCTGTTTAAGTAGGGATAAGAGGAGGAGCCGGGTGATGTCGCTGTGATGTCATCTATCTGCAAAGGAGTTGGTGGAGATGTCGGAGCCCCCAGTGGAGAGATAAGAACATTACACGGAGTTGGTGGAGATGTCGGAGTCCCAGTGGAGAGATAAGAACATTACAGGATAAGAACATTACACTAATGAGCAATCTACAGATAGCTAGACAGGCCGTTACCTATTGTAGATAGGTAGACAGACATACAGACTTTTAGATAGATAAAGAGATAGAAGACAGTTTTAAGATCTGAATACCTTAAAAAAACACCTAAGAATTTTGATTAACAAGAATTATATTTTTATTGGACTTTTGTGCCTTCCTTTCACAGTTTGAAGAGCAGTCTGAGCTGGTCACCACACAGATAGAGAAGTTCCACTGAACCCATGTTTCCACCTGTTGGGATAACTTTGCTTACCATATTCAAGTCAAGAAATCACATGAATTGTCATCTTTCTTTGTGGTACCTCAATCTAACCTTCCTGCTGTTTGGCTTTACACCAGAAATATATAGTTACATATGTCATCCTTCAGATTGGCTCTCTTACATCAGCCAATTCATGGTTCTGGTCCATATTATCCTGGTTGGTTACAAACTCATAATTCCTTCCAGATACTTACATACTCTCATGCCTCTCTGTAATTCTGAGTTGATATTTCTGGTGTTTCTATTCTGCTTAGTTGAGGTTAGAAGATAAACAAATCTTGGATTCTACCATCTCTAGGGGAAAAAAACATGAATTTGGTGTCTTGGAAAAGTTGTAGACATTATGAAAATTCCGGGTCTCACAAGATCTACATACCCTTTACATTTTCCTACAAGTCGAGGACCTCATGTGGGAAAGGTAAGTGTATGTTCACATAAAGTAATTCCTGCCTGCTTACCCCTCTGACCTTAAGTATTCCACCCTTTCTTTGCCCCAGAAGCATTACTTCAGAAAGCCAAGGTCTTCCTCAGTGTTTATAGCCTGGGGTCAAACTCTTGCCACTAACCACGCTTACACAGTGGAACCTCATAGACTATGATTGGATAGTCTCCTGGGCATATCTATTCTTAGCAAGTTAACATTCTTTTGTGTGTACTATACCAGTGCCTGAGCAAAATATTCCCTTTGGTCCCTCTGAGCATTAGTATGTGTACTGAGAAGCTGGACATCCCAATTACTCCTCTGGATCCTGATGTCAGTTTGCCTCCTGCCTGAATGTTGTCTACCTTACCTTCAGCTGGACTACACATTTGTGCAACATTTTGGTACTCTACTTCAGCTCAAGGGTCATAACCTGGGAATGCCAAACCGATACTGCTTAATGGGGGACCCTGACAAAGGACAGGCACGCTATAGTCTTAGTTCCTTCAGGGAAACCACACCTACCCATGGCAACACACAATATACAAATTGGTACTCAGCATGAACAATCTGCTGCCCTTAGTATGCAGTCTAGCTGTCATTGTGCAGGTTGTGTGTGGACTATTGCTCCCCCCCTCCACATAAAAGTTTAATACGCCATCTCTGGGAATGAGTTCATCTGGCAGCAGGAAGTAGAGTAATGGCAGTGAGATCATAAAGAGAAGCTGAGCTGTCAGCATGTCAGATTGGTAACAATCTCTAACAAATATAACTACAAGCTGATATTTTATTTAGAGGTAAAGAAGGACATCAAATCGCAGTGCACCTTGTTTTTAGGCCGATGTTAGAATCTTTGTATTATAGTTAATAAACTCTGGAGCTGAATAATAGAATCCCTTCTGTCATCGGGCCTCAGCTTCACTTTGTAATATTAAGTACAGTATAATTGTAGCAGATTAAATTACTGGGAATACATACGGAGGAATGATATGGAGAGCATTGTAGAGTTTATTGTCCTTTTCTGTCACAAGCTTTAATAATGGGAAACCCTCGTAAAACTGCCCCATAGTGGATAGCCGGATCTGTCGCTGACTCGTCTTTTCCACGTCGCGGCTTCTTGTCACAATGGATCTCATTCTTCAGGTGATTTTTTTAAAAATATAAAAAAAAAACAACGAGTTTGGGAACTGTGGGTTTCCACTCTTTTTGACTGCAGATTGTTAGACCTTTAATGATAGTGATCACGGTACACCCGGGTCAAAGAACGGTGTTAACCCCCCCCCCCCCCGGCCGGCTCTCCTTCTCACCCACCTGACTGATCCCACTTTTTTTCAATACATTTTTTATTTTACCAGAAGCGGCAATACTATTTCACAGAACAACAGATAGTTCATGACCATGACAGAGCACAAAATACGAAGAGAGATATTCATATGGTTAACAAAGCCATGATCTTCGGTGAGCAACACTGTTTCTCACATTTGTACTAGTTTAAAAATAGCAGAACTATAGGGCCTATTTAGGCTCAAGTGAGAGATCAGAAAGAAGGTAGCAATTAACCTCCCTGGCGGTATGATTCTGTCAGATTTTAGGTGCTGAAAGCGGTACCATTATTCTGCATGGAAATTTGGCGTTTTATATTGTAGGCCTGTAATTCTTAGGAATAACTCACTTAAATCTGTCCAAACCAGAGTCTAGTAAACATCCCGGGTATGATAAAGTTTAAAAAACAAAATTATACATTATAATAAAATAAATAACTATAAAATAATTATAACAAATAATATAATAATAATAAAAGTGTTTTTCAGTGTTTGATGACGAATTTCCCCACAAATCACTATCGCTTAATCCTGCGAGTGATTCTAATTTATTATCGCTGTTTTTTAGCTGGTCTAAAACCACTTTTGACATAAAGGGACACTTTTTGGTTGCTATGGACAATCTCCAGTTTCCAGGCAGAAAAAAAAAGTTTTTATTATATAAAAGTGCATGCAGGACACTGGGCAGACCACTAGGGACAATGGGTGTGTGTAATTATTACATACAGTACTGTAATCTGTAAGATTACAGTGTACTGTATGTGTACTGTGTTTTAACTTTTTGAATTTGGCGCCGATCTCCGTCCCCGTGCGTCGTAACGTCGCAGGGAACGGAGCTCGGCGGCATTCGGCAGTGTGTGAATCGAGCGAGATGACGGCTCGATCACACAGCGGAGAGGCATCGCAGGATCCAGGGGACAAGGTAAGTAACTCCTGCCTGGATCACTGCGACGCAGCCCGAGTCTGGCTCGGGGTTACCGCTTTTGGTGCTGAAATTTAACCCCGAGCCAGACTCGGGAATACCGCTAAGAAGGTTAATGGGTAAAAAGAGAAGAGGAGGAAAGAGAAAAAAAAAGGGGGGTAAGGGACAAGGGGTGACCCAGTCACCCCCCCATGGCAAATAGAATGAGCTCTGTGAATCAAGCTGATGGCGAGGCTAAGGGGGTCTGTTCTTTGTAAATGAAATAAGGGGTCCAGACTTTACAATATTTCTCATCTTGCTCTTTCAGCGCTATAGTAAGGTTCTCCATTTGTTGGGATTACAGTTATCCTGGCTAGCCAATGAAATCTGGTTGGCGGGGTGGTACATTACTCACCAGGGATGCCTTATGAGCAAAAAGTAAGATCCTGTCCTTCTGAAATTGAGAAAAACTGACCTTGAGATCCGTTTCCCATAATTGTAGGAAAGAGTTCACGTGGGGCTCCCAGTCCAATCAGTGAAGCATATAAGTGCGACAAAGAATGTGACAGCTGTTCATTTGTTAAGCAAGTTTGTTCAAACATGGGTGGCGTCTGCACTACGGCATATGCCGCCGGCAACGAGCGCAGATACACACAAAGCCGTGTGTGACAAACAAAGTTGAGGTCAGATGAGAACTTAAGTTCGATCTCTCTGCTCGTCATCAGACAGTTATCAATCAAGAAGTGTAAAAGCCTGAAAGATACTCGCTGTATTATTGCGTCAAGTCTAGGGTTCCTCTGGCCCAGTTGAAAAGCTGGTGTGTCCAGAATAGTGGTTAGTGGACTCAGGTGGAGCAAAAGAGTGGTGGTTTTGAAGGTGGTTTTCAGTGTTCATAAGGTGGTGCCGACAGTTGGGCGTAGTTTCACCGATGACGGACTATCGATGTCTGATAGCCATGGAAGTGCTTCCAAGGGCAGGGCAACTGTCGCCTACTCCATGTGGACAAATGGTTTCTAATCTTGTTGCACACACACCAGTAAACTACTCTTGCTAAATGCAAGGCTTTGTGATATTTGACTGGATCAGGAAATCCAATCCCACCTCTCTTCTTGGCAAGCGATAAGATAGCCCTGCTCACTCTTGCTGACTTACTGGCCCACATAAATCTCAAGAATCTGGATTGTAGGTTTATGAGAAATCCTGGAGGACGTTTGATAGGTAAGGTCTGGATTAAATACTGTATATAAGTCATGGCATCACATTCATCTTTATGATATTGGACCTCCTGCTTCCACTTCTCCCTACTCCCCCTCTCATTTCTGCCCTTCTTTCTCTACTTTGTTCTTTAAAAACCTCCAGTGCCCATACTACACTTGTATCGTCATCCCTTCTCTCCTCTTTCTGGAACTTCATGGCTACTACACTGCACTAAAAAGTATTATACATCTCTGGGTATCTTTTCTATGTCAATACCATAATGCAAACAAAAACATCAGTTTTGTACTTTGCATATGTCACTGTATATATTTTTTTAATAATCTAAATTTTATTGAAAAAAAATCTATATATTTCAAAAGCAGTAACCATTAATTACCAAGCAGAGAACTGGAGACATTGGGGTTGATTTACTAAATAGGTTGTTCACTCTGCAAGATAGTTGCAATTCACAAGGGAATTCTCCCCAGAGCTTAGTGAATAAGGTAATGCTCTGCTCATTTCCATCATCCAATGACGTGCAAGCAAAAATGCAATTTTTATTTCCTTCTATATGATTGGATATTCTTTGCAAAGTAAAGCCAGGTACACACTATAGTTCTTTTTTCGTGCAACCCTGTGGGTTGCACTGAACAAAACTGACAGCTCTGGACGGGAGCCGCTGTACTAACCATGCAAGGTTAGTTCAGTGATCTCCCCCGCTCATCTGTTGTGTTCTGACAGGGGGACGCCCCCCCCCCCAGGGCCGTCTTTAATGTTGATTGGACCCTGGGCAAAAAAAAAATTGGGCCCCCCCCCCCCATGCAAATTTGCTCTCTACCTGCTCTGAGACATACAATAAATATCAGCTAGACTTAAAATCAGTTTACTGTATCAGATCAGGCAGTGATTGCGATTGGTTGCCAGAGGTTACAGCATATCATTACCACTTACTAACTGGTTGCTAGAGGTTAAAGCACACATTACGGCTCACTGATTAGTTGCTAGAGGTTACAGCACATGATTTCTTCTTGTTGATTGGTTGCTGGAGATTACTGTACAGTAATACTGCTCACTGATTGGTTGCTAGAAGTTACAGAACATCATCTCTTCACTGCAGAGGGGCATGTGAATGCCGCCTTTATTTACATATCAATTCCGCCATTATTTACATATGAATGCAGCCGGCCTCAGCTATTTACATATAAATGCTCCCGTTATTTACATATGAATGACGGTTATTTACATGTAAACAAAGGGTCTGCAGGTGAGTGATCTGTACACAACAATAAGGCAGAGCAGGCAGCATTAGTAGCAGCACTTCACACTGAGATATCAGGACACAGCAAAGGACTAAAACTTCAAGGGACAAGGGAATTTAAACTGGGATAGTTGGCAAGTATGAGGCAGCTGCTTTGGGCCCCACAACAATGACAGGGCCCAGGGCCCAGGGCCATTGGCTGAGAGCGCTTATGGGGAGTTGGACGGCTGCTGGTTTCCCGACACACACACGGCCAGAATGTCGGCCGGGATTTTTTGTACCAGCAAATGTCTCCCGACATTCTGCCGGTGTGTACGGGGCTTCATCACAAAAGCATTAAACCAAGCTTTATTTGAAGACATTAAAGCAATCTTCAGCTTAAAGTGGATGTAAACCCTCACATATACCCAGTGAAGTGAACAGCCTCAGATTAAACACAGAGATGAAACAAATCTCCCTACATAAGTTTTACATGTATATCTGCTGCCTTCCGCTTTATATACTATTTAGAAAGTGCACATTGTGTTAGGAGATTTTCTCTTCCTGTTCAGCACTGCAGTGAAGCCTGGGTATACAGCCAAGATAGATGATTATAGGAAAGGCACACACCCCCTCTCCACATAGGTAGAGACTTTCAGTTCTGTTCATTTAATCATTCAGCTCTGTGCTTATCTATTTATAGCATCCTCCCTAACACAAAACTCTGGCTGCTTTAATCACGTGTTGGAGAACTTGTCAGACGTTCTCATGGTGATAACAGAAGAACGGGGCAGGAGAAAGCCACGGGACACAGGGCTTTGAAGAGAGATAAGAAAACACTGCAGATATACAGTATGTGCCCAGCTCAAATTTCATGAATCGGGTTTACATCCACTTTAAGTTTGGGAAGGGTAGTGTGTATAAAAAAAATTTTTTTTTTTTGGTATGTTTGGCAACATGTCTCGCTGTATACAATTTTATGTATTTTTTTTCAATTTCTTGTGAATTTTTTGCAAAATTTCTAACATGGAGATCCTGCCAATAAGAAGAATTCCTGTGGTAGACTGACAACGCTAAAGCTGGCCATGCATATGTCCGTTTTTTTTTTTCGTTTTGCCAGTGAGTTGATTGAAAAAAACTGACCCAATTACCCCATCCACACGTTCGATGCAGATGCAGGAATCCTCCTCGCTGTGTTATTGTAGTCTTGACAGCGGGACTCCCCCAGAGTCAGAATACACTGATCAGTGATGCAGCCGATTGTCTGGAAGCGCTGATCAAATAGAATTTTTTTAGCAGGACCGATCATGAGAAGTTGATCGATGATCCATGAACAGGGAAGGCCATAGATGGATTGAAATTTTATTTTCGATCCATGTATGGCCAGCTGAAATCACTATAAAAAAAATTATAATAGTGAAGCGCTTTCACCTCAGGAGCTGTAAAGTGACAAGCAGTGTTGGTTCATCTTACTTTAAAAAAGTAATTAGTTACAGCTACAAATTACTTCTCCCAAAAAGTAATTGCGTTAGTAACTCAGTTACTAAATTGAAAAAGTAATTAGTTACTCAGCAAAGTAAGTGACTTTTTTTTTGAGGGCACATAGCACATCAGGGCACATAGCACATCAGGGCACGGGGCACATAGCACATCAGGGCATGGGGCACGGGGCACATAGCACATGAGGGCACATCGGGGCACACAGCACATCGGGGCACACAGCACATCGGGCACATAGCACATCGGGGCACACAGCACATCAGGGCACATGATAGCACATAGCACATCAGGGCATGGGGCACATAGCACATCAGGGCATGGGGCACAGGGCACATAGCACATGAGGGCACATCAGGACATGTGGCACATAGCACATCAGGGCAGGGCACATAGCACATTGTTTACCAGCCATGCAGAGTAGCGCAGGAAGTGTGTGTAATAAGTTCTCTCTCATGTCACGGCACTGACGGCAGTCACGCTACTCCCCGGCGGCCCCTCCTCTCTTTTCGTCCATCACAGATGACGTCACAAGCAAATGGGGATGGACGAGAAGAGAGGAGGGGCCGCGGGGAGCAGCGTGACTGCCGTGACATGAGAGAGACCCGGTCATAGAGGAGAGAAGGAATTACACTACTGCCATCTAGTGGCAGTAGATGTAATTTGGGTAACGCCGCCCAAGTAATGGTAACTGCGTTACCATGAGGGGAAGAGTAATCAGTTAGATTACTTGTTAACCTCTAAAGTAACTGTGTTACGTAACTCCGTTTATTCAGTTACTTACATCACTGGTGACAAGTGCTAATAAGACAAATAAATAATAACATATATATATATATATATATTATACAGTATTTATATAGTGCCAACAGTTTGCGCCAACAAATATTAAAATATATCATATGTGAATCCTGTTGGCAATATATATTGTGGGCAGCATAAAACAAAAATAAGGTGCACAGAAAAAAAATGCAAAAAATCTTTGTAGTCCAAATAGTCCCATATACCATGCAATCTCTGTTCAATCAGCAACCAAAGTTTCAAGCTGCAGTAGATAAATCTCCTCCATAGAAGTTATGTGACAAAGGGGGTTATTTGCGAAAGGCAAATCCACTTTGCACTACAAGTGCACTCGCTGTAGATCTGAGGGGAAGCTTTGAAATTAGGGGAAGCTCTGCTGATTTTATCATCCAATCATGTGCAAGCAAAAATGCTGTTTTTTTTTTTCCTTGCATGTTCCCCTCAGATCCACAGCGACTGCACTTCCAAGTAGATTTGCCGTTCGTAAATAGCCCCCAATGTCTGAGATAAACTTCTGGTCCTGAGGGAAAGAAATTTTCAACCAACTAGCAGATTTCCTGTTCCTGAACCCACTGAAGAACATTGCAGGACATATCCATTTTTGCTTGCACTGGGTTCGCTTACAATAAAACCAAATGTGAAATCTCGGTCCCCGTGTAGGAATTTCAGTATCAATTATCTTTATAAATTGTTTGGTCGACGTTCGGGTCCTGTGGCCACCATCTGGTTGAGATGATGTTGATGGTTATTGATATATAGACCCTGAATAGAGTCTCCTCGCTGATATTACAAGAGCTCACTTGTAATGAACCTAATATACGAGGGTTCTTTGTACCCATTGTTTCTTCTGTCACATCAAGCAACCTTGGATGTGTCAATGAATTCATGAAGAGCTGAAATATTTATCCAAGCAGCCAACATATGGCTGTGATGGCGGTCGGCGGTATAGGCCCCGGCTCCAATGCTCCAACATGCTTAATTCACATTTTGTCACCTTTTCTTGTTAGAAGGTCACAGTTGTAATGTGAAGCGCTGCATACACTCGAGCCGGATTGAATTTGTCTGTTGTTTGTTAAATGAGATAAGTCTCGCAGACGCGTGCCGAGAAATCTCTCTGGATTGTTATGACCATCGCAAGCTTTATGAATTGTTCTAGCGCAGGACAGATGCCGTCTATGGCCTGAGGGTGACAGTGCGGTGAGATGATCTCCCCGCCACTCTATAGGCGAGGAAAGTGACTGTCACAGCACGTGCCGGCTCAAGTTTGCACCTTTTTGTTTCTTTCTTTTATTTGCCACGTGCCCTGTGTGATGACAATAAGTGACACCTCACAGGGTCGTAACAAACCCTGAAAGTTGTTCAGATCATTTAAACATTCATGCCCGTCTGCTCGCTTTCAGCCTGGGGCTCATTGCAAGCTGAACCTTATTCGGGGTAATAAGCTGTTGGGAAAGTTCCCCTTGTGAACTGTAGGGGCTGCAGGTGAGTTATAGATGAGATCTCACCTGTCTGTGCACCCTCTGTACGCTCTTCTCATCTGTATATAATATATAGTGGAGTGATAAATTAAAACTGACCTTCACCCTCTTCCTATACACTTATAATTTTCCTCCTCCTCCTACTTAATTACACAATCACACAATATGGGTTTGATTTACTAAAGGAAAATAAGCTGGTCACTTTGCAAGGGAAGTTGCATTTTGCAAGGGAATTTTCCCCAGAGCTTAGCGAGTGTGGTGATGTTTCACTTTGCAAGGGAAGTTGCACGTTGCCAGGGAATTTTCCCCAGAGCTTAGTGAGTGTGGTGATGTTTCACTTTGCAAGGGAATTTTCCCCAGAGCTTAGTAAGTGTGGTGATGTTTCACGTTAGAAAATTTACCCAATCACGTGCATAGAAAATACAAAAAAACAAAAAAAAAATCCAGCTTTTTTTTTACACATGATTACATAATGGAAGTCAGCAGTGGTTCTTCTCATTCACTAAGCTCCTGTGTATATTCCCTTACAAAGTGCACAGCCTGTTTGCCTTCAGTAAATCAACCCCTTAGGCACGATTCACACTGCTGCCACCCAAAAGCTGTGCAACTTCCTTGTGACTTTCGTGATTTAACATTGCAGTTTATGGCATTCAATCACACTAAAGTCACAGAAGTAGTATAGGAACCTTTTTTTTGTCGCTGCAACTTGAGTCGCATTGATTAAGATCGCACCCATTGAAATGAACGTGTTTTGACTTGTCATGCGACTTTATGTGTCGCAAGTCACAACAGTGTGAACCGGGGTTTTTTTTTTTGTGGGACCTTGTCCTGAACTTTCAGTTTTCCCACCTAGGTGAGAATGATGTCTCCCCTACCCAGCTAGAGGCATCATTCAGATATCATTTTCTTGTGCCGGCGATTCTGCGCACCATAAGAACGATCATAGCGGCGCCGCTTGATTGTTCTTATAGGTGGCGGGAGGGGACCCCCCCTCCTGCCGCCATCCGCTGCTTCTCCGGGCTCTCCCGTGCCATCGGGGACCCGGAGAGAATCATCCGGCGCCGGTGGTGGGTCACGTGACGAGCATAGAGATGACCAGATGGTCACCAGTCATCTCTATGATCGTCGGAGGCCCGGGCGCGATGTGATGACGTCACGCCCGGGTCCTCAAATGTAAACAAAGCCGCCAGTGCGGCTAGTAAGTATGAGATCAGTGAAAAAAAATTCACGATCTCATGCTTTCCAGCCTGGAGGAGAGATGTGGGGTCTTATTGACCCTGCATCTCTCAATAAAGAGGACCTGTCACACACTTTCCTATTACAAGGGATGTTTACATTCCTTGTAATAGGAATAAAAGTGATAAAAAAAAAAATAAGAAAGTAAAATAAGTGTAAAAAAGAAATAAAATAAGTAAAAAAATAAAAAAAATAATAATAAAAAAAATAATTTAACGCCCCTGTCCCCAGTAGCTCGCGATCAGAAGCGAACGCACACGTAAGTCCCGCCCACATATGTAAACACCGTTCAAACCACATATGTGAGGTATCGCCGCGTGCATTAGAGCGCGTGCAACAATTCTAGCACTAGACCTCCTCTGTAACTCTAACCTGGTAACCTGTAAAAAAAAATAAAGCGTCGCCTATGGAGATTATTAAGTACCGAAGTTTGGCGCCATTCCATGAGTGTGCGCAATTTTAAAGCGTGACATGTTAGGTATCTATTTACTCGGCGTAACGTCATCTTTCATATTTTTTTTTCCAAAAAATTGGGCTAACTTTACGGTTTTGTTATTTTTTAATTCATGAAACCATTTTTTTCCCCCAAAAAATGCGTTTTAAAAATTATTGCGCAAATACCGTGCAAGAAAAAAATATATATAATGTTTGGGGGTTCTGAGTAATTTTCTAGCAAAAGAATGATGATTTGTACACGTAGGAGAGAAGTGCCAGAATAGGCCCGGTATTGATGTGGTAAAAAAAGCCCGGTGTTGAAGTGGTTAAAAAACAAGGCTTTAATATTGCTTTTACAGTACGAACCAATACATGTAAAATAATAAGCAAAATTTACCCTCTGAATCATTTTTTCAAAAAGATATCAATGGATGTAAGTGTGTACTGGGGAATAGGGAAGTTTTTTTATTCATATACAGTTGTGCTCATAAGTTTACATTTTGCAGAGAATATGAATGATCACACAAAAACGTTTCTTTCACTTATGGTTAGTGTTTGGCTGAAGCCATTTATTATCAATCAACCGTGTTTACTCTTTTTTAAATCATAATGGCAACAGAAACTACCCAAATGACCCTGATCAAAAGTTTACATACCCTGGTGATTTTGGCCTTATAACATGCACACAAGTTGACACAAAGGGGTTTGAATGGCTATTAAAAGGTAACGATCCTCACCTGTGATCTGTTTGCTTGTAATTAGTGTGTGTGTGTATAAGGCCTGGTTCACACTGGGGCGACAAACGCTCCGACATTGGGAGCTCATGTCGCATGACGTGTGAAAATCAATGTTTCCCTATGGGAGCCGTCTTAACTGGTCCGACACATGTCGGTCCGACTTTGAAAATGCTCCCTGTACTACTTTGGTCCGACTTTGATCCGACTTCAGCCCATTGACTATCATTGAAGTCGGATCAAAGTCGGACCGCAGTCTTGCATGATCCGACTTTGGCATGCGACTTGTGCTGTACTGCTCTTGAGGGGGAACTCCAGGCCAAATTTTAAATAAAAAACCGGCATGGGTTCCCCCTCCAGGGGCATACCAGGCCCTTGGGTCTGGTCTGGATTTGAAGGGGCGCCCCCTACGCCGAAAAAACTGCGTGGGGGTCCCCCAAGATCCAAACCAGACCCTTATCCGAACACACAACCTGGCCGGCCGCAGGGGAAGAGGGGGGGATGAGAGAGCGGCCCCCCTCCCTCCTGAACCGTACCAGGCCGCATGCCCTCAACATGGGGGGTTTGGTGCTCTGGGGCAGGGGGGCGACCTGCGGCCCCCCCACCCCAGAGCACCCTGCCCCCATGTTGATGAGGACAGGGCCTCTTCCCGACAACCCTGGCCGTTGGTTGTTGGGGTCTGCGGGTGGGGGGGCTTATCGGAATCCGGGAGCCCCCTTTAATAAAGGGGCCCCTGGATCCCGGCCCCCCCCACCCTATGTGAATGAGTATGGGGTACATCGCACCCCTACCCATTCACCTGGTGGAAAAAAATTGCAATAAAAAAACCACACAGCTTTTTAAAGTATTTTATTGCACAGCTCCGGGGGTCTTCTTCCGAATTCGGGGGTCTCCGGTGTCGTCGCCGCGCTCTCCGGTTCTTTCTTCTGCCGGGCCTCCGCTAACTTCTTTTTAGCTCTTTTGCTAACGGAGGCCCGGTCTTCTCCGTCGTAGTGATGAGCCGAACACCCCCGGGTTCGGTTCGCACCAGAACCCGCGAACGGACCGAAAGTTCGAACGAACATTAGAACCCTATTAAATACAATGGATGCGAACGTTCGAATTCTAAAGTGCTAATTATAACAACTATTATGCATGTTATTGTCATAAATAGGGTTTGGGAACCCGGGTTGTGCACCAGGGGACATGTATCAATGCAAAAAGAAGTTTTAAAAACGGTCGTTTTTCGGGAGCAGTCATTTTAATGATGCATAAAGTGAAAAAAAAAAAGTCAAATATTCCTTTAAATATCGTACCTGGGGGGTGTCTAAAGTATGCCTGTGAAGTGCCACGTGTTTCCCGTGTTTAGAACTGTCCCTGCACAAAATGACACTTATAAAGGAAAAAAAAGCCATTTAAAACTGCTTGCGGCTTTAATGTAATGTCTGGTCCCGGTAATATGGATGAAATTCTTTAAGAAAAATGGCATAGCTACCCCATGACCCCCCCCCTACCCCAGCCCATTACCAGCCCCTTTGGGTCTTGTATGGATATTAAGGGGAACCCCGCACATAAAATAAAAAAGGCCCTATATACTCTGAACAGCCGTATACAGGCGGTGCATACAAGACAGGGACTGTAGGTTTGTTCTTATGTAGAATCTGTTTGTAATTTTGAACAGGTACATTGTTGAAGTGTAGCTCCAGCCCAAAAATCTATTTTTAAACTTTTTGGGAAACATAGGTAAGGGTTATCACCCCTGTAACATTTGTTTTGCTGTCTGTGCCCCTGTTCAGAACATTTCACCTCACTTTCCGTCCCAATGACAACTGTTTTTGAAATGTGGTGTTTTTCTTGAAACAAGGATTGCTGATAAAGCATCAGTACAGATGAGACCCCTTTCTCCCATATTTATTCTTACAGGAGAGAATTTTCCTTTCTAGGGGTAGATTTCCTCTCACTTCCTGTTGTCTTCTTTCGTTTGCAAGTAGGAGTCGTTTGTAAGTTGGATGTTTGAAAGTAGGGACCTGCCGTATATACTCTGCAGAAATAGGCCCCTTAGTTGTTGGTGTTGGCACAACACTGTAAGCACTCAGTTACTCTTGGTTGGTGCTGGAACGCCCTGCTGTCAACTATTATATCAGGAATTTTAATTACATATAATTGTTGAACAGTGGTAGTAAAAATTGGGGCTTTGATGGTGGTGCTGGTGCCACAACACTGTAAGCCCTGACAGTTACTCTTGGTGGGTGCAGCAATGGGCCCTGCTGTGAATTATTAGATCAAGAATTGTAATTACATGCCCCTTTTGAACAGGGGCTGAAAAATTGGGCCTTTCGTGGTGGTGGTGGTGGTGGCGTTGCCACAAGACTGTAAGCCCTCAGAGTTACTCTTGGTGGGTGCAGCAATGGACCCTGCTGTGAATTATTAGATCAAGAATTGTAATTGCATGCCCCTGTTGAACAGGGGCTGAAAAATTGGGCCTTAGGCACTGGTGGCACAACACTACAACCCCTCACAGATACTGTACTTGGAGCACAGCAATGAGCCCTGTTGCAAAGTATTGCTTCAAAAATTGTAATGACACGCCCCTGTTAAACAGGGGCTGAAAAATTGGGCCTTAGGCACTGGTGCCACAACACTCCAACCCCTCACAGATACTGTACTTGGAGCACAGCAATGAGCCCTATGGCAAATTATTGCTAAAAAAATTGTAATTACACGCCCCTGTAAAACAGGGGCTGAAAAATTGGGCCTTAGCCACTGGTGGCGGCACCCATAAACAAAAATGATCTTCCAAGCTATCATCATCAATCGTATCATTGAGGACTCGGAGGAGGAGGATAGCCAGTCAACATAACAGCACAGGCACTCAGCATCAGCATCAGTCTTGAAGGGATGTGACATGTTAAAATCAATTAGTCTGTTATATCAGCATCAGGTGTGTGGTAGCTGGTGGTGATCCAAGACTGGTTCATCTTGATGAAAGTCAGTCGATCAACCGAGTCGGTGGACAGGCGCACCCTGTGATCCGTGACAAATCCTCCAGCAGCACTGAATGTGCGTTCCGAAAGAACGCTGGATGCAGGACAGGCCAGTAGCTCAATTGCATACTGTGCAAGCTCTGGCCAGTGATCCATCCTCAAGACCCAGTAAGCCAGAGGATTTTCGGTGGGGAAGGTGTCCAAGTCTGACCTTGCCCCTAGATATTCCTGCACCATGTTTATCAGACGCTGGCGATGGTTGCTGGAACCGATCATACTTTGGGGCTGCGGACTAAAGAATTGTCTGAACGCATCGGTCAGACGGCCACCTTCCCCACCGCTCCTTCTTTGACTGGCCGAAGCCTCAGCAACTCGTTGTCCAGGACCAGGAGTTTGTAACCTCCCAGTCTCTGGGAACGCGTTGCACAGACCTTTCTGCAAGG
The DNA here is from genome assembly GCA_029206835.1 of Rana muscosa. Lineage (NCBI taxonomy): Eukaryota > Metazoa > Chordata > Amphibia > Anura > Ranidae > Rana > Rana muscosa. The sequence goes on along the minus strand of CM055123.1, from coordinate 260,185,443 downwards.
CCTCCCGGAGTTGTCTCATCCTCTGCTCCCTCTGCGACGGTAACATAAGGTCCGCAACCTTACCCTTGTACCGTGGATCAAGGAGAGTGGCCAGCCAGTAATGGTCCCTCTCCTTGATCCGAAGAATACGAGGATCCTTCCGCAGACTTTGCAGGATCAGGGAGGCCATGCAGCGTAGGTTTGCTGAGGCATTCGCTCCGGAGTCCTCTGGGTCACTAAGGACGACATGATCCGCAGCCACCTCCTCCCAGCCACGTACAAGTCCACTGGTTTCTTGGGACTGTAAATCATCCCTAAAAGACTGCTGCTGATGATGCTGAGTGCCAGCCTCCACCTCCATGCTGACACAATCCTCCTCCTCCTCCTCCTCCTCTTCCTGTGCGATGGGTGGGACAGAAGGAACACTGTCTGGGTAAAGGGGGCCTTGAGAGGCAAGGAAGTCCTCCTCTTCCTGCCTCTGTTCTGCCTCAAGTGCCCTGTCCATTATTCCACGCAGCGTGTGCTCCAACAGGTGGACAAGAGGTACAGTGTCACTGATGCATGCACTGTCACTGCTCACCATCCTCGTGGCCTCCTCAAATGGTGCCAGGACAGTGCATGCATCCCTGATCATGCCCCACTGGCGTGGAGAAAAAAAACCAAGCTCCCCTGACCCTGTCCTGGTGCCGTAGTCGCACAGGTACTCATTGATGGCCCTCTGCTGCGTGTGCAGCCGCTGCAGCATGGCCAACGTTGAGTTCCACCTGGTGGGCATGTCACATATAAGGCGGTTCTTGGGCAGGTTCAACTCCTTTTGCAGCTCAGCCAGGCGAGCACTGGCATTATAAGATCTGCGGAAATGCACACAGACTTTCCTGGCCTGCCTCAGGACATCCTGTAAGCCCGGGTACCTGCCCAAGAACCGCTGCACCACCAGGTTAAGGACGTGAGCCATACAGGGCACATGGGTCAGTTGTCCCTGTCGGAGGGCGGAGAGGAGGTTGGTGCCATTGTCGCAAACCACCATTCCTGGCTTAAGCTGGCGTGGCGTCAACCACCTCTCGGCCTGGCCCTGCAGAGCAGACAGGACCTCTGCCCCAGTGTGGCTTCTGTCCCCCAAACACACCAGCGCAAGCACGGCATGGCATCTTTTTGCCTGCGTACTTGCGTAGCCCCGTGAACGGCTACGGAGCACCGCTGGTTCATAGGACAAACCACAGGAAGAGGCCATGGAGGAAGAAGAAGAAGAGGGGGTGGAGGAGAGAGGTGTGTCACAACCAGTAGTAGCATTTTGGAGGCGTGGCGGTGGGACAACCTCCAACACTACTGCACCTTGTCCTGCATCCTTCCCAGCTGCCAAAAGAGTGACCCAATGGGCCGTGAAAGAAAGGTAACGTCCCTGTCCATGCCTGCTGGACCATGAGTCAGCGGTAATATGCACCTTACCGCTGACCGCCCTGTCCAGCGAGGCCAAGACATTGCCTTCCACATGCCGGTAGAGAGCCGGAATAGCCTTCCGTGAGAAAAAGTGGCGTTTGGGAACCTGCCACTGAGGAACCGCACATTGCACAAACTCACGGAAGGAGGCCGAGTCTACCAACTGAAAAGGCAGCAGTTGAAGCGCTAGCAATTTAGCCAAGCTAGCATTCAACCGCTGGGCATGTGGATGGCTGGGAGTGAACTTCTTTCGACGGTCCAGCAGCTGGGGCAGGGAAATTTGCCTGCTAGAATCGGACGTCTGTGTACTGCTAGCAGAGTGGCCGCAAGTACTTGGCTGTGACACACCTAATTCTACACCTTCATTCCTCTCAGTGCATGTTTCAGAGAGGACTGAAGTTATAGTGGGGTTGGAGATCCCAGCTGATGCGGTGCAAGGAGAGGTCCGCTTTGTTCTTTGGTGTGGGTCTTTGAGGTAGGCTTGCCAACGAGCTGCATGACAGGTCAACATATGTCTGGTCAGGCATGTGGTACCCAAGCGGCTGATGTTTTGGCCACGCGATATACGCTTGAGACATATGTTGCAAACAGCAGCTGTGCGATCTGATGCACTAGCCTCAAAAAAGGCCCACACCAAAGAACTTTTTGAATGACGGGCAGAGGCAGCGCCCTGCACAGGCGGAGCTCTGCGGTGTGATTCCGTCGGTGTACTGCCCTTACGCTGGCCACCAAAGGGCATCCTGCCTCGTTGGAGATGTGCCTCCTCCTCATCCTCCTCCTCCTCCTCTCTCCTATTAGGCACCCACGTGGAGTCAGTGACCTCATCATCACCTCCCTCCTCATCACTGGAGGCAATCTGGCAGTATGCTGCAGCTGCTGGAACATGACTGCCAGATTGGTGTCCTTCTTGAGCATCCCCTCTGTCTGCTCTCACGCTACTGCCTTCCTCTAGCTGGGTTTCATCATCAGACCCTTCGAAACGCTGGGCATCCTCCTGGAGCATGTACCCAACACTGTGCTGAAACAGTTCGGGGGACTCCTCAGGAGGAGGACATGGTGGGTCTAGGGAAGGAGTGACTGATGATGAGTCTGACATTGATACCAGGGAAGAGGACGCTTTGGCAGCTGCTTTTCCAGTACCCTGAGCCTGGGTGAGAGAGGATGAGGAGGAGGAGGAGGGCTTGGTCATCCACTCTACCAAGTCTTCGGCATGATGTGGCTCAACATGTCCAGCTGCCGAAAAGAAGGACAAGCGTGTCCCATGGCCATGTGCTGATGACAATGCACCGCGTCCACGACCAGCACTGTTGCCCCCAGACACAGAGCCTGCTTGCCCTCTTTTATTGCCTCCTGACTGTCTGCCTCTCCTTGTTTGCCTTCCAGACATTCTAATAGATGGCCTGCAGGGAGATGGGAAAAAAGCAATAAGGGCTACCTTCAGGTGTCCTTCTCTGTCCCTTGAAACAAGGACTTTGACAGTGAAAGAAACTGACACACTCTCCCTACCTACAGTTTTCTGTCCCTAGAAAAATTTTTTTTTTAAAGCACAATTTAGCACAAGGAGAATTCACTCACTGTCCTTCCAGGTCCCTGGAAACAAGGACTTTGACAGTGAAAGAAACTGACACACTCTCCCTACCTACAGTTTTCTGTCCCTAGAAAAAATGTTTTTTTTAAGCACAATTTAGCACAAGGAGAATTACCTCACTGTCCTTCCAGGTCCCTGGAAACAAGGACTTTGACAGTGAAAGAAACTGACACACTCTCCCTACCTACAGTTTTCTGTCCCTAGAAAAAAAATTTTTTTTAAGCACAATTTAGCACAAGGAGAATTACCTCACTGTCCTTCCAGGTTCCTGGAAACAAGGACTTTGACAGTGAAAGAAACTGACACACTCTCCCTACCTACAGTTTTCTGTCCCTAGAAAAAATGTTTTTTTAAGCACAATTTAGCACAAGGAGAATTACCTCACTGTCCTTCCAGGTCCCTGGAAACAAGGACTTTGACAGTGAAAGAAACTGACACACTCTCCCTACCTACAGTTTTCTGTCCCTAGAAAAAATGTTTTTTTTTAAGCACAATTTAGCACAAGGAGAATTACCTCACTGTCCTTCCAGGTCCCTGGAAACAAGGACTTTGACAGTGAAAGAAACTGACACACTCTCCCTACCTACAGTTTTCTGTCCCTAGAAAAAATGTTTTTTTTAAACACAATTTAGCACAAGGAGAATTCACTCACTGTCCTTCCAGGTTCCTGGAAACAAGGACTTTGACAGTGAAAGAAACTGACACACTCTCCCTACCTACAGTTTTCTGTCCCTAGAAAAAATGTTTTTTTAAGCACAATTTAGCACAAGGAGAATTACCTCACTGTCCTTCCAGGTCCCTGGAAACAAGGACTTTGACAGTGAAAGAAACTGACACACTCTCCCTACCTACAGTTTTCTGTCCCTAGAAAAAATGTTTTTTTTAAGCACAATTTAGCACAAGGAGAATTACCTCACTGTCCTTCCAGGTCCCTGGAAACAAGGACTTTGACAGTGAAAGAAACTGACACACTCTCCCTACCTACAGTTTTCTGTCCCTAGAAAAAATGTTTTTTTTAAGCACAATTTAGCACAAGGAGAATTACCTCACTGTCCTTCCAGGTCCCTGGAAACAAGGACTTTGACAGTGAAAGAAACTGACACACTCTCCCTACCTACAGTTTTCTGTCCCTAGAAAAAATGTTTTTTTTTAAGCACAATTTAGCACAAGGAGAATTACCTCACTGTCCTTCCAGGTCCCTGGAAACAAGGACTTTGACAGTGAAAGAAACTGACACACTCTCCCTACCTACAGTTTTCTGTCCCTAGAAAAAATGTTTTTTTTAAGCACAATTTAGCACAAGGAGAATTACCTCACTGTCCTTCCAGGTCCCTGGAAACAAGGACTTTGACAGTGAAAGAAACTGACACACTCTCCCTACCTACAGTTTTCTGTCCCTAGAAAAAATGTTTTTTTTAAGCACAATTTAGCACAAGGAGAATTACCTCACTGTCCTTCCAGGTCCCTGGAAACAAGGACTTTGACAGTGAAAGAAACTGACACACTCTCCCTACCTACAGTTTTCTGTCCCTAGAAAAAATGTTTTTTTTAAGCACAATATAGCACAAGGAGAATTCACTCACTGTCCTTCCAGGTCCCTGGAAACAAGGACTTTGACAGTGAAAGAAACTGACACACTCTCCCTACCTACAGTTTTCTGTCCCTAGAAAAAATGTTTTTTTTAAGCACAATATAGCACAAGCACAAAACACACTGACACTCTCCCTACCTATCCTTCTCTTTCCCTAAACTAAAGGAATCCAGGTTAAGCAAGAAAGAAATAAAAGTCACTGTCCCTGCCTATGCTGCTCTATCCCTGCTCCGGAACACACTACACTAGGCCGCCGTGCTGGCGGCCTTTTATAGTGTGGGGCGTGTACTAAACCCCCTCAGCAATAATTGGCCACAGGCATCCTGCCTGTGGCCAATCATTGCTCTCCTCGCTGCCGGCGCTGTGATTGGCCAAGCATGCGGGGTCACAGTGCATGCTTGGCCAATCACAGCGCCTGGATGACACTGCGATGGCGTAGTGCATTGTGGGCCGTTCGCGTCACTCGAATTTGGCGCGAACGGCCCAAATCGTTCGATCTTCGTCGAACGATCGAACAGCCGATGTTCGAGTCGAACGTATGTTCGACTCGAACACGAAGCTCATCCCTACTCCGTCGCCTTCTTCTTCTCCCGCTCTCCGGTTCTTTCTTCCGCCGGGCCTCCGCTAACTTCTTTTTAGCTCTTTTGCTAACGGAGGCCCGGTCTTCCCGTCGTCTCGTCCGGCTCTCCGTTGTCCTTCTGCCGGCCCTCCACTAACTTCTTTAGCTCTTTTGCTAGTGGAGGGGCCGGTCTTCCCGTCGTCGCCGTCGGCGTCGTCTTCCCTCTTCTCCTCGATGTTGACGCGTCGCTTCCTCCCGCTGTAATACTGGCTCTCCGCTCCGCATTAATATAGGCTTCCCATGACGTCACAGTCACATGTTCCGGGGCACATGGCCCCGGAGCATGTGACTGTGACGTCATGGGAACATGTGACTGTGACGTCATGGGAAGCCTATATTAATGCAGAGCGGAGAGCCAGTATTACAGCGGGAGGAAGCGACACGTCAACATCGAGGAGGAGAAGAGGGAAGAAGACGCCGACAGCGACGACGGGAAGACCGCGCCCCTCCACTAGCGAAAGAGCTACCAAGAAGTTAGTGGAGGGGCCGGCATAAGGACAACGGAGAGCCGGACGAGAAGACGGAGAAGTCCGGGCCTCCGTTAGCAAAAGAGCTAAAAAGAAGTTAGCGGAGGCCCGGCGGAAGAAAGAACCGGAGAGCGCGGCTACGACAATGGAGACCCCCGAAGTCGGAAGAAGACCCCCGGAGCTGTGCAATAAAATACTTTAAAAAGCTGTGTGGTTTTTTTATTGCAATTTTTTTCCACCAGGTGAATGGGTAGGGGTACGATGTACCCCATACTCATCCCACATAGGGTGGGGGGGCCGGGATCCGGGGCCCCCTTATTGAAGGGGGCTCCCGGATTCCGATAAGCCCCCCGCCGCCCCGACAACCAACGGCCAGGGTTGTCGGGAAGAGGCCCTGTCCTCATCAACATGGGGGCAGGGTGCTCTGGGGTGGGGGGGCCGCAGGTCGCCCCCTGCCCCAGAGCACCAAACCCCCCATGTTGAGGGCATGCGGCCTGGTATGGTTCAGGAGGGAGGGGGGCCGCTCTCTCGTCCCCCCTCTTCCCCTGCGGCCTGCCAGGTTGTGTGCTTGGATAAGGGTCTGGTTTGGATTTTGGGGGGACCCCCCACGCCGTTTTTTCGGCGTAGGGGCGCCCGTTCAAATCCAGACCAGACGCAAGGGCCTGGTATGCCTCTGGAGGGGAACCCACGCCGTTTTTTTATTTAAAATTTGGCCTGGAGTTCCCCCTCAAGATTCATACCAAACACAGTGCCTGATATTGGCGGGGATCCAAGTCGGATCCCCGTTCATTGAAAGTCGGACATATGTCGGCTTCATGTCGCAGGGCAAAGTCGGATCCAAAGTAGGACAGATGTCGTGTCGCACTAGTGTGAACCCAGCCTGAAAGGTCAATGAGTTTCTGGACTCCTGACAGACCCTTGCATCTTCCATCCAGTGCTGCACTGACGTTTCTGGATTCTGAGTCATGAGGAAAGCAAAAGATCTGCGGGAAAAGGAAGTTGAACTGTAGAAAACAGAAAAGGGATATAAAAAGATATCCAAGGAATTGAGAATGCCAATCAGCAATATTCAAACTCTAATCAAGAAGTGGAAAATGAGGGGTTCTGTTGAAACCAAACCACGGTCAGGTAGACCAACTAAAATTTCTCTAGTCGTCTGTCCAGGACAGCACTAGAGAGATAGGCTCCATCTCCAGAGGCAGGAAACACATCATACCAATCTTTAAAGGGCGGCTTCCGTCCCTCGTCCTCAGTCTTTGTGTTTCCTCCACCGGAGGAGGAGGCTGGATGGAGCTCTCCTTCCCCTAAGCCAAGGCAGACTGCTCGAGGAAGGGGGAAGGAGGTCTGCGATACCTGGAAGGTGGCAGGCTTTGTTGGGTCCCCCGGTCAGGCTGCAGTGAAGCTGGTACCGGCGCAATCCTCCGGTATAGCCCGAGGAGGGCTGACGTTCCCCGCAGGACATCCTGGCATCTGCCGGCCAGTTACTGTGGTCTCTGGCGTGGGTGTTCAGCGGGGGGCGGGCGTAGGCCTCGAGTTCCGGCCTGTGGAACGCAGGAGGAGGGCGGGGACTTCCGGCGCAACACTTCCGGTTCCGGGTCGCGCGGCGAGCGTGGACGCTGGGGCCATGGCGAGAAATTTAAAAAACCGCCGGCCACAAGATAGACGGTTCCTTGAAGATGATCCAGCAGCTGACTACAGAGGTAGGAGACAGCATGGAGACAATGGAACCAGGTGGCAGTGGTGCCGGCCCAGCTCAGGTAGGCAGACACTGGGGTGCCCTGGACCTACAGGGCTGGGGAAGGGGGGGGGAAAGGGGAAATACCCCCTCCCTCCTTCAGCGACAGGATCCGGGCTAAAGAGCCATGTGAATCCTGTCAGCGGCTGGTGGGGGTGCACATCGGTGTGGTGAAGGTAAATCCCCGATTGTCTAAAAGGTTTCTGACTACTTGCCCTGGTTTCTTCTCTCCTTCTCTTTCCCAGGCTCAGCCTAAAGACCCGGAGAGGTCAGGGGGGAAGAAGAGGTGTCCGTCATGTACGAACAAACTAAAGGAGGGATGGAGCAAGCCCCTTTGTAAACCCTGTATTGACAAATTGGTTTACAAGGAGGCAACAGGGGCATGTAAAGAACTAATTGCTGGGGTTCAGAAAGAAATGAAGACCATTAAATCAATGCTGGCAAGCCTTGAAACCCCAAAACCACCAGCTGCAGCCCCCCCTGATTCGGCCCCAGAGGTGGGTGACGCATCAGACGGAGGGGAACCAGATTCCTTGGATGAGCTAAGTGAGGCGGCTTCATCCAGAGATATTCCGAGCCAGGGGACAAGTTCGCCCAGATACAGGCTCTCACTCGAGGAGGTGGATGCCTTATTAGGGGTGATATATGAGACTCTCGATATCAAAGAAGAGCAGGCTTCCTTGTCCTTGCATGACCAGATGTACCAAACCCTGAAAGAGGGTCAGAACAGGGTATTTCCGGTACATAGTACACTGGCAGATTCTATTAAAAAGGAATGGCGGGAACCAGAGAAAAAACAGTTTTTTCCCAAAAGTCTGAAGAGGAGATTTCCCTTCAGTGAGGATTCCTCCTGTATCTGGAACAAAGTGCCCAAAGTGGATGCAGCCTTTTCCCAGTGTTCCAAGTCAACAGACCTCGCCTTTGAGGACATGGGTGTCCTTAAGGAACCTATGGACAAAAGGATGGAGGTACTGCTGAAAAGGTCATGGGAAGTAGCCATGACGAGTTTAAAGCCAGCAATGGCTATAACTATAGTGGCTCGTAACTTGGAGGTCTGGCTGGACCAGCTACAAAACCATCTGGAAAGTGGGACCTCCAGGAAGGAGATTCTTGATTCCCTGCCTATGCTACACAAGGCGGCGGGCTATATGGCGGACGCATCCGCGGAGTCGGTCAAGCTATCGGCAAAGACCGCTGCCTTAATAAATTCCTCACGCAGGGCTTTATGGCTAAAGTCCTGGTCGGGAGACCCGGCATCAAAAATCAGACTATGTGGCATCCCATTTAAAGGAGACCTTTTGTTCGGGCAAGATCTAGAGAAAGTGCTAGACCGTACTGCCGACAAGAAAAAGGCCTTCCCGGTCAAAAATAAAAGGGTTCAGGGGAAACGTTTTTTCGTCCCCAAGGACAAAGGCCGATTCAGGGGCAAGCCCCTAAGGGGTCGACCTCTGGGAAGCAGTGGGGTAAGGGTAAGCAGAAAGGTGTCCTGTTTTCCTCTCCTAAAAAGACCACCAAATCCCAGTGACTTGGTTCCAGTGGGAGGGAGATTGGGGCAGTTCCTCCCACAGTGGGAAAAGACTACCCCAAATACATTTATTCGGAGGATAATCAGGGAAGGCTATCGAATTCAGTTCAGGGGCACTCCGCCCACAAGAACGTTCGTAACCTCTCCGCCCAGGGATTTTCAGAAAAAGACAGCCTTGTTGTCACAAATAGGCGACTTGGTAGACCAGGGGGTTCTTATCCCAGTGCCACAGCAGGAAATAAACCTAGGTTTCTACTCGCATGTTTTCATAGTGAGAAAACCGTCGGGCAATTTCCGTCTAATATTAAATCTGAAATCACTAAACAAATGGGTGGCTTACAAAAAATTTCGGATGGAGACAAGCCTTTCGGTGAAGTCAATTCTTCCCCCGGATTGTTTCTTGGCCTCCCTCGATTTGAGGGATGCCTACTTACACGTCCCTATCCATCCGGAATCTCAAAAGTTTTTGAGGGTAGCAATCAGATGGGGAAAGCAGGTCCGACATTTTCAATTCAGGGCCCTGCCATTCGGCCTGTCTTCATCCCCCAGAATATTTTCAAGAATTTTGGCGGAGGCACTGGCCCCCCTAAGACTGGAAGGGATATCAGTCATCCCTTACCTGGACGACCTTTTATTTTTTGCACCCTCCGCGCTCCAACTGCAAGAGGATCTATGGGTGGCCATATCCTTTTTGGAAAAACTGGGGTGGTTAATAAATTGGGAGAAATCAAACCTAACCCCGACACAGGTCCTGCAGTACTTGGGCTTCCTAGTAAACTCAGTGACGCAGAAAATTTATCTCGCAGCGGAGAAAGTAAAAAAGGTAAAGGCTACGGCAGCCTTCCTTCAAAACAATCTGGCAATTTCTATCTGCTCAGCCATGTCGGGTCTGGGTGTCCTGACGGCAACAATCCCTGCAGTACCATGGGCAAGAGCCCATTTCAGGTGTCTTCAGGCAGATATTCTGAACAACTGGGACGGAACGCAGGAATCGTTGGACGCAACCTTCCACCTATCCCCAAAGACCAAAAGGTCTCTTTGGTGGTGGAGGGACGAAGAGAACCTAGTGCAGGGTCTGTTTTGGTCTCTTCCGGTGTCAGTCCGAATAACCACGGACGCCAGTGCCTGGGGCTGGGGGGCCCATTGGGGATCAAAGGTAGCCCAAGGGCGCTGGGAAAAAGTACAGTCCCAAAGGTCAGCCAATTGGAGGGAGTTGCAAGCAATCTGGGAAGCCCTAAGGGCATTTGTCGCGGAGCTGAAAAATCACCACGTACAGGTCCTCTCAAACAGTGTGGTAGCAGTCTCATATTTAAACAAGCAAGGAGGAACAAGGTGTCCATCCTTAATCAAGATAGCGAGCGCTATCTTGGCCTGGGCAGAAAAAAATCTGAAGTCCATATCCGCGGTCCATCTGAAGGGAGTGGACAATTGCCTGGCGGACTTTCTGAGCCGACACCAAGTGTGCGAATCAGAGTGGTCGCTAAACAGGGAGGTCTTCCAACTAATAATAGAGAAATGGGGCATTCCCGAAGTGGACTTGTTTGCCAACAGGTCGAATGCCAAAGTTCCAGCTTACTTTTCGATAGAAAGAGAAATAGGGGCCAAAGGGATAGATGCCCTAGCCCAGAAGTGGCCGTTTCATCTATGTTACGCCTTTCCCCCGTTCAAACGTATTCCTCTGGTTCTGAGGAAATTTGTGCAGGAACGCACCACAATGATCCTAGTGGTCCCGTATTGGCCAAAGAGGCCTTGGTTTTCCATACTGTTACGCCTGACAGCGGAACCCCCCCTCATGTTGTCCATAAGGAAGGATCTGCTATCCCAGGGCTCAGTCCTATTATCCAAGGTTCAGACCCTGAAGCTGTCAGCCTGGTGTCTGAAGAGAGTCTCCTGAAGTCTAAGGGGCTCTCGGATAGGGTAGTAAACACCATTCTTTCTAGTAGAAAGAAGGTTACCCAAGCGATTTATGTTAAAGTTTGTAAAAAATTTTGTTCTTGGTTGGATACCAAAAAGGTGTCTGCAAGTATCCCAGCCATCTTGGAGTTTTTACAAGATGGTGCGGATAAAGGACTGGCCATTAGTACACTAAAAGTACAGGTATCGGCCTTGTCAGTTATTTTAGAGCGACCCCTGGCTATAGACCCGCTAGTGAGCAGGTTCTTCAAGGGGTTAGCCAGAATTAGACCCATTCCATTTAAAGTCCTGCCAAAATGGGACCTGACGACAGTGTTGCAGGGTTGGGCTAAATGGTCACAAGAGAAAGAGCTGTCCCTAAAATGGGTCACGCTCAAAGCTGTCTTTCTAGTGGCCATAACCACTGCGAGACGCATTAGTGAGCTGCAGGCACTTTCCATTAAGGAGCCTTTTCTACAAGTTTTTGAAGACAGGCTGGTATTACGGACAGACCCAGGTTTTTTGCCCAAAGTGGTGTCAAAGTTCCATAGGGCTCAAGAAATGGTTTTACCTTCCTTTTTTGGGTCCCCAACCAGTCTAAGGGAGACAGAATTCCACAATCTGGACGTGAGAGCCTGTGTCTTACAATATCTGGAGTTGTCCAAAAACATTAGGAAATCCAATGCTCTATTTATTTTGCATTCGGGAAAAAAATTGGGGTTTCAAGCTTCAAAAGGCACAATCGCAAGATGGATTAGGCAGGCTATTGTGGAAGCTTACAAAATCTTAGGAAAGGAATGCCCTTTTTCCCCCATGGCTCACTCCACACGGGCACTATCGGCCTCTTGGGCAGAGCGAGCTGGAGCAACACCAGAACAAATTTGTCGAGCAGCAACATGGTCAAATTACTCGACGTTCATGAAGCATTATAGATTGGACCTTCTCTCAGCGCAAGACCAAGCGTTTGGGAGGAAAGTCCTCCAAGCGGTAGTCCCCCCCTAATCTGGTAAGTTCTCGCTGATCCTCTCTAGTGCTGTCCTGGACAGACGACTAGAGAAAACTAGAGTTAGACTTACCGGTAACTCTATTTCTAGGAGTCGTCCAGGACAGCAGGGATTCCCTCCCTATATGCTGTTATAATGGTGGACGAGTGTTTTTTGTTGTTTCAGAAGCCGTTCCGGGGAAGTTCTCGGTTAAAAGACTGAGGACGAGGGACGGAAGCCGCCCTTTAAAGATTGGTATGATGTGTTTCCTGCCTCTGGAGGTGGAGCCTATCTCTCTAGTGCTGTCCTGGACGACTCCTAGAAATAGAGTTACCGGTAAGTCTAACTCTAGTTTTCAGCCACAACTGCCAGGAAAATTGTTCGGGATACAGAGAAAAACCCACAAATAACTTTAGGTGAAATACAGGACTCTCTGAAAACATGTGGAGTGGCTGTTTCAAGATGCACAATAAGGAGGCACTTAAAGAAAGATGGGCTGCATGGTCGAGTCGCCAGAAGACAGCCATTACTACTCAAATGCCACAAAGTATTCTGCTTACAATATGCTAAACAGCACAGAGACAACCCTCAAATCAAAATTGAGCTTTTTGGCAACAACCATGAACGCTACATTTTGAGAGTCGTCAACAAGGCGAATGAAAGGTACGCCATTCCTACTGTGAAACACAGAGGTGGATCGCTGATGTTTTGGGGATGTGTGAGCTACAAAGGCACAGGAAATTTGGTAAAAATGTATGGCAAGATGAATGCAGTATGTTATCAAAAAATATTGGAGGAACATTTGCATTCATCAGCCAGGAAGCTGCGCATGGGATGTACTTGCATTTTCCAAGTCCAAGTCCACCTGTCATTGGCTAGAGCAGAATAAAGTGAAGGTTCTGGAGTGGCCATCTCAGTCTCCTGACCTCAATATCATTAAGCCACTCTGGGGAGATCTCAAACGTGCCGTTCATGCAAGACAGCCCAAGAATTTACAGGAACTGGAGGCTTTTTGCCAAGAGGAATGGGCAGCTTTACCATCTGAGAAGATAAAGAGCCTCATCCACAAATACCACAAAAGACTTCAAGCTGTCATTGATGTTACAGGGGGCAATACACAATATTAAGAACTGGGGTATGTAAACTTTTGATCAGGTTCATTTGGGTAGTTTCTGTTGTGATTATGATTTAAAAAGAGTAAACACAGTTGATTGATAATAAATGGCTTAAGCCAAACACTAGCCATGAGTGAAATAAAAACAATTGCGTTATCATTCATATTGTCTGAAAAATGACCAAGGAATCATAAATTCTGCCATGGGTATGTAAACTTATGAGCACAACTGCATAAATTACAAGTTTCCTGTGAATGACTGAGCAGCGTTCTGCCTAACTCAATTCTAGTCTAGCAGCAGATGGGACACAACAATTGTTTCATCACGGTTTTGGGGTTGTATTCGATATGTGCAAAGAGAGATCACACAAATACTTACGTATACATTTAACATTTATTAAAAGTAATACCGTGTTTTCCCGAAAATAAGCCCGGGTCTTATATTAATTTTGGCAACAAAAGACACAGTAAGGCTTATTTTCGGGGTAGGTCTTCCCATGTAATGTGCTGTCTTCTCTCCCCCTCTCTCTCCCTGCCTGACAGGAATCCCCAGTGTGAACTGAGTTAAAATGCTTGTGAAATCCTATAATGCACTCTAGTACAGTAGTGTATAATGTACAATGTGTGTGTTTCTGTAATATACCGTATTTATCGGCGTATAACACACACTTTTTCCCCTTAAATTCAGGGGAAAATCGTGGGTGCGTGTTATACGCCGAACTGCTGCCTTAGAGGGAACGAGCGCCGCCGAAATAGAGAGAGCCGAGTGTACTGTGTTATCGGTTCCGCTCGCAGTCACGCCTCCCGCCATTGGACCAGTGTTATGTCCATCATAGGAGCCGGGCCAAGGGGCGGGACTGCGAAACGAGCCAAAAGTACACAGAACATCCGGCTCTGTGTATCTCGGTGGCGCTCGTTCCCTCAAGGCTGCAGATTGACACTGGATGTGGGCAAGGCGGCAGATGGATGGCAAGGCTGCAGATGGATGGGGGCAAGGCTGCAGATGGATGGGGGCAAGGCTGCAGATAGATGGGGGCAAGGCTGCAGATAGATGGATGGCAAGGTTGCAAGGCTGCAGATGGATGGCAAGGTGGCAAGGCTGCAGATGGATGGCAAGGCTGCAGATGGACACTGATAAGGCTGCATTGATGGGCATTTAAAATGTACGTTTTTTCCTTAAACTTCCCTCCTAAAAGTTTTTTTCCTTAAAATTCCCTCTTAAAATTAGGGCGCGTGTTATACGCCGATAAATACGGTAATTGTGCCAAATACCTTTGTTATAGCATCGCTCTTCGTTTCTGTGACCCGCCGGAGCTCTCTTCCCCAAAATGATATTACAGAAACACACACACATTGTACATTATATACTACTGTAATAGAGTGGATTATAGGATTTTACAAACATTTTAAACTAGGGCTTATTTTCGGGGTAGGGCTTATATTGCAGCCCTTCTGGAAAATAATGCTAGGTCTTATTTTCGGGGTAGGTCTTATTTTCGGGGAAACACGGTAACAGGTATAGGTAAAACAAATATTAGAAAATATAACAATAATACTTAACTAAAGGTGCTGTTTCGCCATGGAGTCCCGTCTGTTTTTTCGCGGCATGGCCGACCAGGTTCAGACAGATGCCTAATGGCAGTTCTGATGTGAGACTGAATACTTATCTACTTTGAGGCGTGGTTAGGTTGGAGTGTGATAGCAAGCATTATGTGAATTCTCTGCAAGGTGGATTTTTATACTTTGATGTCTTTGACACTTGGCTTGGTCTAGCTCAGCATTGCTGAAACAAAAGGCTTTGCCACTGGCAATAATGCTCAATGGAGAAATTGACTAAGACTGGTGCAGCTCTGCATAGAAACCAATCAGCTTTCAGGTTTTATTGTCAAAGCTTAACTGAACAAGCTGAAGTTAGAAGCTGATTGGTTACTGTGCACAGCTCCACCAAGTTCTGTTTGCACCAGTTTTAGTAAATCTCCCAGAATGCCTCAGCTCCTACTTGGCACTGTCAGTATTGCTGGCTGACTTGATAATAAATAAAATAAATAAATAAATCAATAAAAGAAAACAAATACTACCACCATATTTAGGGACTGGTAAACTGCAATACAGTAGAACCTCAGATTAGGAGCATAATCCGTTCCAGGAGTATGCTCGTAATCCAAAGTACTCGCATATCAAAGCGAGTTTTCCCATTGAAGTCAATGGAAACGAAAATAATTTGCTCCGCATTGACTTCAACGGGACGCAATACCGAATGCATATTGAAAAAAGAAAGCAGTGGGACGTTATACGAAGCAATAATACTGAGTAATACTGAGTAGAATGAATCAATCAATGTACACATTGTTTATTAAATACAAATGGTATATATACACTGTAAAATGGATGATAAAAGAAAACATTAAATTGTAATCATTGGTCTCAGTAGCAATAGATTGCACAATTAGTAACAGTACATAATTGTTACAACATAATACACATAGTAATGGACCAAGGTATATATACCAGTAAGTAATAGTAATAACGTAAAGATATAAAAACAATGGTAGAAGAATTCATTGGAATATAATAAAATGAAATAAAAAACAAAATCAAAATTAATTGTGCAATCTATTGCTACTGAGACCAATGATTACAATTTAATGTTTAATGTTGTAGTCCGTGTTACTGCTCATGCGATGGCGTTGCCCTCCCTTGCTGCACTCGACGTGACGTTGGAGATCACCCTCGATCCACGGCTGGTAAATATTTCCATCTTGCACTGCGGTCATCCTCTTTTCTCACTCTCCTCACACCCCTTTACTTTTCCTCAACGTCTCCCCTTCATACCTCTCAGGTACCTCGTGCATTATCCTATTTTTTGGTCACCATTCGGTTTTCTTTCTCCAGTGCCCTATACACATAGTTGTTAGCACACCTTTGTTTTGCACTTTTTATGTTCATGCTTGTGCACTTTTGTGCACTCTTTCACTTTCTTTTTGTTCACCTGGTGTCTGGCCACCTTCTCCAGTTTATTAGCTGCACAACTAGCTAATTGCTATTTTACTTTTATTATTGTTACAGATATTCTGGAATACCTACAATACAAACAATACTAATTTTTCACCATGCAGACCCTAGCTTCTAACTGGAGCCTTCACATTCACTCTCCTATTGGCTGCTCTGCACTTACCGCCGTGCCCAGGGTTTATATCTCCTCAGCTCCCGGGGGGACGCCTGATCCAATGCACGCCTTGATTATTGTTACCATCTACCATTTTATTTTACAAATACCAGGTGAGAGTGTTTGGAATCTGCTTTAGTTTCCCCTCTTCACTTTACTTACTACATACCCTATTCTGACTACCTTACCATGTTAGTCATTGCATTAATAATTTTTCATTTTAGATATTCCCATACCCTGCATCTTGCTCCTGATGAGTGGTCATGCTACCACGAAACGCGTCGAGCTTTCCTATGATGCAACGTCACAGTGTCGGTTTTACCAATACTATTTCTATCCGTTTTTGTTTTTGTTTTTATTTCATTTTATTATATTCCAATGAATTCTTCTACCATTGTTTTTATATCTTTACGTTATTACTATTACTTACTGGTATATATACCTTGGTCCATTACTATGTGTATTATGTTGTAACAATTATGTACTGTTACTAATTGTGCAATCTATTGCTACTGAGACCAATGATTACAATTTAATGTTTTCTTTTATCATCCATTTTACAGTGTATATATACCATTTGTATTTAATAAACAATGTGTACATTGATTGATTCATTCTACTCAGTATTACTCAGTATTATTGCTTCGTATAAAGTCCCACTGCTTTCTTTTTTCAATATGTCCAGGGATGGAGGTAAATCATAGGTATTGCCTCATATAAAGTCCCAACCCCTCATTCTTGATCGCAATACCGAATGCAGCCAGAGGTGGGGGGGAGGGAGCCGGAGAGCCTCGGAAACGGGCGGAAAGGCCCGAGGACACGTTGGCTGACCTCGGCAAACGTCGGAAAGACTCGGAAACTGAGTATTTCCATGTCTTTCCGAGCATTGCCGAACGGTGGCGATCGGCTGCGATCGCCGCTGTTCGGCTCTGCTCCGGCGTCCCCCGCACGTCAGGCCAAATGCGGTACTGCAGGCCCTATTAGGTTGAATTCTTCTCGTCTTGCAAGACAACACTCGAAAACCGAGTCAGGATTCTTTAAAAAAAGTTACTCGTAAATTAAATTGCTCTCAAACCAAGTTACTCTTAAACCGAGGTTCCACTGAATAGGGGAAAATCCGATTGCTTCTCGGGGGATCAGGAAGGAATTTTTTTTCCCTGCTGTAGCAAATTGGATCGTGCTCTGCTGGGGTTTTTCACCTTCCTCTGGATCAACTGTGGGTATAGAATTGGGTATATGGGATTGTATGATATTATATATATATTTTTTTATTTTTATGGTTGAACTGAATGGACTTGTGTCTTTTTTCAACCTGACTAACTATGTAACATTCTGTATCACTGTACACATATTGTGCCCTGACAGTTACTAACGGCTAGGGTCAGGGAGGTGAACATCTTCTAGATTGTAAGCTCTAATGAGCAGGGCCCTCTTATTCCTCCTGTATTGAAGTGTATTGTAACTGTACTGTCTACTCTCAAGTTGTAAAGCGGTGCGCAGACTATTGGCGCTCTATAAATCCTGTATAATAATAATAATTTAACGGAGATCAACTAGCAAAATCATTGTTTCAAAAACACCACTCTGTGATTGAAATATATTTGCTTCCAGGACTTACTGTCAAGGTTGAGGAGGCAAAATATAAATTATACATTCTATATATACACACAGTATATTGTGACAGCAGGAAGGTAAAGTCACCTGGTTGCATCCAGGGGGGTAGATATATTTCGCCCAGATTCAGGCTTTACGCCGACTTATACAACTAGGTGGAGAGTTGTATAAGCCCAGCTGAGGCTAGTAGGCTCATGGATGACTCATACCTCTAGGGAGAGTGCTGGGCGTCGTGCAGACAGGGAGTTGATGAGACCAGCTGAAGCTTGTCAGCTCATTTAGGCCTCTATAAGAACTCCCAGCTTCATTAGATGTTAGCTTATGCCTGGACCCAGACCTGTGTGGACTGTCTAGGGAGAGTGAACCCCTGTGCGGTGAGACAAAGCCTGTGTGGCTATTTGCTTGGACATTTAAAACCAGGGACTTAGGGACTAGGACAGCACTAGGCTGATCCCAGTTGTTAGTTAGGAAACCTGTATGTTTAGTCAGAGGTCAAGTTGACCAGGATTTATTTTGTTTATGTTTCTTTTGCTTTGCTGTGTTTTGTCACTGTAAATAGAAAATAAACCGCACCTTTTTGATTTTGAAAACCACAACCTCCGTTTGCTGGGCCTGTTTTTGTGTGGGGAGCCCATCTCGGGGGTCACACACACCCGCTGCAGAGCTAACCCCCTCACAGTTGGTGGAGAACCAGTGGCAGTTTTTTTTTAAGCCAGCATGGAGGAGATACTGAAGCAGCTGGCTCTAGCAAATGCCAATCAACAGCAGACAAATGCAGGTTTGCAAAAGAGCCTTGCAGCTCAACAACAGAACTTCGCAGCCCAGCAGCAAGCTCATCAACAGAGCCTTGCAGCCCAGCAGCAGACAAACGCAACTTTGCAACAGAGTCTGGAGGCTCAGCAACAAGCCCAGCAGCAATCTGAGGCCCGCTTCATAGACCTGTTGCAGAAGCAAGAGCAGAGACTACAACAACAGATGGAAGCAGCAATGCAGCAACGTCCGCAGACCAGTGAGGAAAGCCGTCCCACTAATACCGCGTCCTTTGGGGTGAGTCGTTTATTGACAAAAATGACTGGAGAGGATGATCCAGAGGTATTTTTGACCACATTTGAAAGGACCGCTGAAAGAGAAAAGTGGCCTGAGGAGCAGTGGGCTGGACTGGTGGCTCCTCTGTTAACTGGTGAATCGCAGAAAGCTTACTATGACCTAGAGCCTAACCAAGCAAAAGACTATGTGATGCTAAAAGCTGAAATATTGGCAGGGGAGACTCAAGAAACTGGAGAGGAGCCCACCTCCTCAGACGAAAACCTACCGTCTGTGGAGTTTTCTGATCTGGAGGTTCACAGGGAAAATTTTGCCACAGAACAGTTAAAAGACCCCGCCCTAATAAAGGCACGGGAAAACGTAGTGGAAATAGATGGCGAGTTAGTGAACCCAGATAATACCTGCACTTACCCATACTTCAGTGTAGAGAAGGACCTACTGTATCGGGTGGCAAAAAGGGCAGAAGAAACCGTTGAGCAGCTTGTGGTGCCCAAACCTTACAGGAAGTTGGTGTTGGAGTTGGCCCATGGGCACATTCTTGGAGGTCATCTGGGGACAGAGAAAACCCGAGAGAGGGTATTACAGAGATTCTATTGGCCGGGGGTGATGAAGGACATAGAAAATTATTGTTCCTCCTGCCCTGTGTGTCAGAGGTCGGCCCCGATGCCACATTTCCGTAGCCCGCTGGTCCCTCTACCCATCATTGAGGTCCCGTTTGAGAGGATCGCCATGGATTTGGTAGGTCCTATAATCAAGTCCGCTAGGGGGCACCAGTACATATTAGTTATAATGGACTATGCCACCCGTTATCCAGAAGCGATCCCTCTCCGAAATACCTCGGCCAAAACCATAGCCAAAGAGCTATCTCTTGTGTTTAGCCGGGTGGGTATTTGTAAAGAACTGCTTACGGACCAAGGTACACCCTTTATGTCCCGGGTTATGAAGGAGCTGTGTAAATTGTTCAAAGTGACGCAATTACGTACATCTGTGTATCACCCCCAAACCGATGGGCTGGTTGAAAGGTTCAACAAAACCCTAAAACAAATGTTGAAGAAAGTGGTGGATAGAGATGGAAAGGATTGGGACTGTCTACTTCCTTATCTGATGTTTGCTATTAGGGAGGTGCCCCAATCCTCTACGGGATTCTCCCCCTTTGAGTTACTGTATGGGAGACACCCAAGAGGGCTGTTGGATATTGCCAAGGAAACTTGGGAAAGTGAGAGTTCTCCCCACAGGAGTGTGATTGAGCATGTCGCCCTGATGCAAGACCGAATTGCACAGGTAATGCCCATCGTGAAGGAACATTTGGCCCAAACGCAGTTAGCACAGCAGAGAGTCTACAACCGTGGAGCCAAGACCCGTACCTTTTCCCCGGGGGATAGGATACTGGTACTTGTCCCTACGGTTGAAAGTAAATTCCTTGCCAAATGGCAAGGCCCCTACGAGATAATGGAAAAAGTGAGCGAAGTGAATTACAAGGTCAGACAACCAGGAAGGCGAAAGCCCGAACAGATCTATCACGTTAATCTGTTGAAAGCCTGGAGGGATAGAGAGTCCCTAGTCGCAGACACTTGGTCACCAGCTCAAACTGGTTGCGTGATTCCTGAGGTTGGAATAGCAGCCACCTTGTCACAACCCCAACAACAGGAGGTTAAGGAGTTTGTGCTTCGCAACAAGGAGGTATTCTCTGAGCTGCCGGGACAAACATCTGGGGTAGAGCATGACATCATTACCCCGCCCGGTGAAAGGGTGAAGTTAAAACCCTATCGGATCCCAGAGGCCCGACGGGAGGCAATACGGGAGGAAGTACAGAAAATGCTGAACTTAGGGGTGATAGAGGAGTCCCAAAGTGATTGGTCTAGTCCCATTGTGTTGGTGCCTAAACCGGATGGGAGCTGGCGATTTTGTAACGATTTTCGTCAGTTGAACAAAGTTACAAAATTTGACACCTACCCCATGCCACGTATAGATGAGTTGATCGACCGGCTGGGAACAGCCCGATACATGACGACTCTTGACCTCACAAAAGGGTATTGGCAAATCCCCCTGGCCAAGTCGGCCAAAGAGAAAACCGCATTTGTAACCCCAGACGGGGCGTTCCAATACAAAAGAATGCCGTTCGGGTTACAGAATGCGCCGGCCACATTCCAGCGGAAAATGGACCAGATGCTGAGGCCCCATCGGAAGTATGCTGCGGCTTACCTGGATGACGTAATTGTCCATAGCACAGATTGGGCCTCACATCTGCCAAAAGTGCAAGCAGTCCTGGACTCTGTTCGGGAAGCGGGGTTTACGGCTAACCCCAAGAAGTGTACCATTGGGCAGGAGGAGGCCAAATATCTTGGGTACACCATTGGGAGGGGAGTAATAAAACCCCAACTCAACAAAGTCGAGGCCATCCAGAGTTGGCCACGTCCCAACAGCAAGAAGCAGGTACGGGCCTTTCTGGGAATCGCTGGGTATTATCGGCGATTCATTCCCCACTTTGCTTCTAAGGCTGTGCCCCTAACCAACCTGACGAAAGGGAAAGGGTCGGTCATGATTAAATGGACCCCCGAGACTGAGGCAGCATTCCAATTCTTGAAACAAGCCTTATGTAGCCAGCCAGTGTTGTACTCACCCGACTTCTCTAAAGACTTTGTCGTACAAAGTGATGCGTCAGATGTGGGGTTAGGAGCAGTATTGTCCCAGGTCTGGAACGGGGAAGAGCACCCAGTCATTTACCTCAGCAGGAAGTTGAAGTCCCATGAGGTAAATTACGCCACCGTTGAAAAGGAGTGTTTAGCGGTGAAGTGGGCTCTAGATTCCCTTCGGTACTACCTGCTAGGTAGGCACTTTGACATGGTTACGGATCACGCTCCGTTAAAGTGGATGGCTCAAAACAAGGAAACAAATAGAAGAGTGAATAGGTGGTTCCTGGCCCTCCAGGAATTCAACTTCACAGTAAAGCATCGCCCTGGCGTTCAAATGGGGAATGTGGATGCTTTGTCTCGAGTACATGAATGCCTGATTGCTGGTGTTCCAACCCCGAGGTTAAAACAAGAGGGGGGGGTATGTGACAGCAGGAAGGTAAAGTCACCTGGTTGCATCCAGGGGGGTAGATATATTTCGCCCAGATTCAGGCTTTACGCCGACTTATACAACTAGGTGGAGAGTTGTATAAGCCCAGCTGAGGCTAGTAGGCTCATGGATGACTCATACCTCTAGGGAGAGTGCTGGGCGTCGTGCAGACAGGGAGTTGATGAGACCAGCTGAAGCTTGTCAGCTCATTTAGGCCTCTATAAGAACTCCCAGCTTCATTAGATGTTAGCTTATGCCTGGACCCAGACCTGTGTGGACTGTCTAGGGAGAGTGAACCCCTGTGCGGTGAGACAAAGCCTGTGTGGCTATTTGCTTGGACATTTAAAACCAGGGACTTAGGGACTAGGACAGCACTAGGCTGATCCCAGTTGTTAGTTAGGAAACCTGTATGTTTAGTCAGAGGTCAAGTTGACCAGGATTTATTTTGTTTATGTTTCTTTTGCTTTGCTGTGTTTTGTCACTGTAAATAGAAAATAAACCGCACCTTTTTGATTTTGAAAACCACAACCTCCGTTTGCTGGGCCTGTTTTTGTGTGGGGAGCCCATCTCGGGGGTCACACACACCCGCTGCCGAGCTAACCCCCTCACAATATATATATATATATATATATATATATATATATATATATATACACACAGTAAAACCTTGGTTTGAGAGTAACTTGGTTTGAGAGCACTTTAAAAGACAAGCAAAAATTTGTAATAAATTTTGACTTGATATACAAGCGATGTTTTGATATACAAGTAGCGTCATATCACAACTGGGTATAAAAGAGAAGAGAGGCGCCTCTAAGTTTAGCAATATGGTTACATTTAATGAAGGTACAACATTTGGCAACTCACATCATTGCTGATAATTAAAACAGGCACATCTTAGTATCCAGGCATCCTGGGTAAATCTGTTCACATAGACACTCCTCCCCAAATCCATTGACGTCATCTCCTCCAAGCTGCGCTCCAGGAGTGGTCCAAGTCTCTCGTTCAGATTGCTCTACTGCAGGGTGGTCCTGGTCATGAATGCAGACCGACAGCGGTGAGAGCCGGCGGTGCAGGGGATGGTCTATGTCAGGCATGTCCAAAGTCCGGCCCGCCGGCCAATCGCGGCCCGGTTACCGGTTTTGAATGGCTCACCGGATTATTTAGACATATATATCTTTTGTGGCCCCCCGACGATCTCCCAGCGCCGGGGCCACAAAATATATACAGTGGGGCAAAAAAGTATTTAGTCAGCCACCAATTGTGCAAGTTCTCCCACTTAAAATGATGAGAGAGGCCTGTAATTGTCATCATAGGTATACCTCAACTATGAGAGACAAAATGTGGAAACAAATACAGACAATCACATTGTCTGATTTGGAAAGAATTTATTTGCAAATTATGGTGGAAAATAAGTATTTGGTCAATATCAAAAGTTCATCTCAATACTTTGTTATATATCCTTTGTTGGCAATGACAGAGGTCAAACGTTTTCTGTAAGTCTTCACAAGGTTGTCACACACTGTTGCTGGTATGTTGGCCCATTCCTCCATGCAGATCTCCTCTAGAGCAGTGATGTTTTGGGGCTGTCGCTGGGCCACATGGACTTTCAACTCTCTCCAAAGGTTTTCTTTGGGGTTGAGATCTGGAGACTGGCTAGGCAACTCCAGGACCTTGAAATGCTTCTTACGAAGCCACTTCTTCGTTGCCCAGGCGGTGTGTTTGGGATCATTGTCATGCTGAAAGACCCAGCCTTGTTTCATCTTCAATGCCCTTGCTGATGGGAGGAGGTTTGCACTCAAAATCTCACAATACATGGCCCCATTCATTCTTTCATGTACACGGATCTGTCGTCCTGTTCCCTTTGCAGAGAAACGGCCCCAAAGCATGATGTTGACACCCCCATGCTTCACAGTACGTATGGTGTTCTTTGGTTGCAACTCAGCATTCTCTCTCCTCCAAACACGACGAGTTGTGTTTCTACCAAACAGTTCTACTTTGGTTTCATCTGACCATATGATATTCTCCCAATCCTCTTCTGGATCATCCAAATGCTCTCTAGCAAACCTCAGACGGGCCCGGACATGTACTAGCTTAAGCAGGGGGACACGTCTGGCACTGCATGATCTGAGTCCCTGGCGGCGTAGTGTGTTACTGATGGTAGCCTTTGTTACGTTGGTCCCAGCTCTCTGCAGGTCATTCACTAGGTCCCCCCGTGTGGTTCTGGGATTTTTTCTCACCGTTCTTGTGATCATTTTGACCCCACGGGGTGAGATCTTGCGTGGAGCCCCAGATCGAGGGAGATTATCAGTGGTCTTGTATGTCTTCCATCTTCTAATTATTGCTCCCACAGTTGATTTCTTCACACCAAGCTGCTTGCCTATTGCAGATTTAGTCTTCCCAGCCTGGTGCAGGTCTACAATTTTGTTTCTGGTGTCCTTTGACAGCTCTTTGGTCTTCACCATAGTGGAGTTTGGAGTGTGACTGTTTGAGGTTGTGGACAGGCGTCTTTTATACTGATAACAAGTTCAAACAGGTGTCATTAATACAGGTAATGAGTGGAGGACAGAGGGGAGCCTCTTAAAGAAGAAGATACAGGTCTGTGAGAGCCAGAAATCTTGCTTGTTTGTAGGTGACCAAATACTTATTTTCCACCATAATTTGCAAATAAATTCTTTCCAAATCAGACAATGTGATTGTCTGGATTTGTTTCCACAGTTTGTCTCTCATAGTTGAGGTATACCTATGATGACAATTACAGGCCTCTCATCTTTTTAAGTGGGAGAACTTGCACAATTGGTGGCTGACTAAATACTTTTTTGCCCCACTGTATATGCCTTGGAACGGGACAGGGAGGATGCAGGACGAGCGCCGCCGCCGTACACACACAGGAAAATTTCCTGTTTACGGGCGGCCTCTGTAATAGGAAGTCTTGTGCTGCCATTGGACGACTGTTCTGGCCATCAAAGGAGGCGGGACCTTCTATTAAAGAGGCCGCTGTGTAAACAGGAGATTCTCCTGTAATTAATTTTTGGCGCTCGTGAGTGCATTCCTGGCAAATATGGTGCTGCATTCCTGGCAAATATGGTGCTGACTTCCTGGCAAATATCGGGGTGCATTCCTGGCAATGGCGGGTGCATTCCTGGCAATGGTGGGTCTGCAGATGGGCACTGACCATTATTTTGCTTCACAGTTCTTTATTAAATGTATTTATTTTTTGAAACTTCGCTCTTAAAGTGAAGGCGTGTGTTATATGCCAATAAATACGGTATAGCCAAATAATACGCCCAAGCTCATCTCTTCACCACACACAGCCACAAAGGCAAGAGAATTCTTGTTGGGCAGTGTATTAGTGCTCGGAGGAACACACTTATGCCGCGTACACACGATCATTTTTCCCGTCGGGAAAAATTAAAAAAAAATTTTCGCCGAGAAAAACGATCGTCTGTGGGCTTTATGCCGTTTTTCTCGTTGAGAAAAACGGCAGGAAAAACGAAGAGAAAAATTAGAACATGTTCTAAATTTTCTCATCGTTTTTTCCATCATTTTTTTTCCACGGCAGTTTTCCCATAGGGAGACACTGCCGCGGAGCCCACAGATGGTCGTTTTTCTCGTCAAAGAAAAAAATGACGGGAAAAACGGTCGTGTGTGGGGGAACATGCCGTTCCCTCGTTTTTCATTTTTTTTCATGCCGTGATTCACGTCGGTGTTTTCACCGCCGTGAATCACGATCGTGTGTACGCGGCATTAGACCGAATTTTAATGGTTCATGGAATGTCAGGCAAAATGGTCGGCCCTCACACATGTTCACTTCATCAAATTTGGCCCTATTTGAAAAAAGTTTGGACACCCCTGGTCTATGTGGACAGCTTTCCCCCGGATCCCTGCATTCTTAGATGTGCCTTTTTTAATCAACCATGTGAGTTGCTAAATGTTGTACCTTCATTAAATGTAACCATATTGCTTCACTTAGAGGCACCTCTCTTCTCTTTTATACTCTGCAGCTCCTGCTGGATTTTGCTTTTAATCCCCTTGTGAAGACTTCCATTTGTGGATAGAAATTTTATGGTTACACAACCTATCACATTGCTATAATCCTTTTGATATGAACTATAAACTGAAGGACTTATGAATAAATGGTTGTGGAAGTGCTTTGGATTACAAACATGTTTCTGGAACAAATTATGCTTGCAATCCGAGGTTTTACTGTATATATACACAACTAGGATTAAATTAGCCAAAGACAGTGATCATTCTTTCAATTTTTTTTTTCAAAACCATTCCATCTCCACTCCTCCAGTATTACAGCGATCAATGTTTTCAATACATGTTTCAGATGATTAGTCTGTACTTTACAGAGAACTCCTCTGAATATCACTTGAGTAAGCACTATCTATAGGAATACTGATGGGACGTACCTCACCTGAGCAGTATACATAAATTATCTATACTGGAATGTCACCTCATCTCTCACATGTCACATCCTCCTGAACCATGAGCCGGACACACACACACATTCAGGCAGGTGTCTCATCACACGCGGGGTCAGCTCCGGGTTTTAATCAGTTGCAGGCAGTGGAGTTTGATCTTGTAACAATGAAGACACTTGACTCAAGTTATCTACTGAAGATGATTGGAAAAGATCAGAGGAGACAGACCACCTGCACAACAGAGCAGATCAAGTTTCTTCAAGCTCTCCGCAGGTCATCGGCTACCACCCTAAGAAGGTCAAGTTATCCCTTTTCAGGGGTTCTCTGAACTAGAA
The DNA here is from genome assembly GCA_029206835.1 of Rana muscosa. NCBI lineage: Eukaryota > Metazoa > Chordata > Amphibia > Anura > Ranidae > Rana > Rana muscosa. Next base: position 260,158,866 of record CM055123.1, on the reverse strand, counting down.
GGCTTTTTGTAATCTTACACAAGGTGGCTCCCAACGACTGACAAGTCTATCCATAGCTTCACCATACAAATGCAGAAGGATACTGAGGAATGGGGCAGAGTACAGAAAGAAACTAGGGAACAGTTAAGACACACAGGAATAGCCCAAGTACAGTGAGGTGCTCTAGAACAGGCCAAGTACAGTGAGACACTCAGAAATGTTTATGTGTTTCAGTGTTCTAAGTTTCATTCATAGCACATATCAATCCTGCAACTGAAAAATCAAAATGTCATGGCATTTTATCAGATCATATCATCTGCACTCTCAGGGGCTCAGGAAGCCTTCAGTTTTCTGTACGGTTGACTATACCCGTATTTACATTCACTTTAGTTGCCACGGAATTCCCACCAGCATTATGTACAAAAAAAAAAAAATGAACATCAGAAATGATTAGGGAAGGAATGTACAAAATCAGTCCAAACAGTACCTCACAAAAGTGAGTACACCCCTCACATTTTTGTAAATATTTTATTATATCTTTTCATGTGAAAACACTGAAAAAATTACACTTTGTTACAATGTAAAGTAGTGAGTGTACAGCTTTTATAACAGTGTAAATTTGCTGTCCTCTCAAAATAACTCAACACACAGCCATTAATGTCTAAACCGCTGGCAACAAAAGTGAGTACACCCCTAAGTGAAAATGTCCAAATTGGGCCCAAAGTGTCAATATTTTGTGGGGCCACCATTATTTTCCAGCACTGCCTTAACCCTCTTGGGCATGGAGTTCACCAGAGCTTCACAGGTTGCCCCTGGAGTCCTCTTCCACTCCTCCATGATGACATCACGGAGCTGGTGGATGTTAGAGACCATGCGCTCCTCCACCTTCCCTTTGAGTCGGCCTTACAGATGGGGTTTAGTTTAGCAATGCAGTGGTCATCTGCATGACCCCCTCCCTTCGGAGAAAGGGCCGCAGGGCAGTATTCCAACATGATAACGACCCCAAACACACCTCCAAGATGACCACTGCCTTGCTAAAGAAGCTGAGGGTAAAGGTGATGGACTGGCCAAGCATGTCTCCAGACCTAAACCCTATTGTGCATCTGTGGGGCATCCTCAAACAGAAGGTGGAGGAGCACAAGATCTCTAACATCCACCAGCTCCGTGATGTCGTCATGGAGGAGTGGAAGAGGACTCCAGGGGCAACCTGTGAAGCTCTGGTGAACTCCATGCCCAAGAGGGTTAAGGCAGCGCAGGAAAATAATGGTGGCCACACAAAATATTGTCACTTTGGGCCCAATTTGGACATTTTCACTTAGGGGTGTACTCACTTTTGTTGCCAGTAGTTTAGACATTAATGGCTGTGTGTTGAGTTATTTTGAGAGGACGGAAAAATGTACACTGTTATACAAGCTGTACACTCACTACTTTACGTTGTAGCAAAGTGTCATTTCTTCAGTGTTGTCACATGAAAAGATATAATAAAATATTTACAAAAATGTCAGGGGTGTACTAATTTTTGTGAGGATCTGTACATACTGTATATTAACAATGGCCAAAAACATGTAATAAGGGTGGAGCAAACCTGAATTTATTCATTTTCATACATTCAGTCAAAGCGATAAACCAACTTATGAACTACGATGGCTGAAGAACACGTTTTCAAGTTCTGGTTTTACAGCTTTAAAGGAATCATTCTTAGTGCCGTGCCTGTGTCAAGCTGGTACATATCTCAATTATTTTACTTTAAATAAAGATATCAATGATAAATGTACAATGGCAAACAAGTCATTTCACACCTATTCCAATGGATGGCAGAGTGTGGAAATGGCCTAGAGAGCTGCTTTGGAAGTCATCTCTCAGTTATCATTTCTCAACCTCGAACCTACTGTATTTCCTATCATTTGCAGGTAACATCACATTCCTGAACCAGCGCTGCCCCTCAAGCTTCTAATGGTCCATTGCAAGTTTTTTTTTTTTTCTGGATTATTCCAGATCACAATTCAAACTGTTTGAAAAATCTTTTTGGAGAGTCATGTTTGCTCTTTTCATTAATTCAGCATTTTTAGATTTTACTGTTTATAATCATCCTTCATGTAAAATATTAGAATTTGTAGCAAAAGGAAGGAGGAGAAACTGAAACTCTTTATCATTAATAGAGTGCTATGGAAATGTTATAAATCAGTGGTCCCTAACATTTTTGGCACAGGGGACCGGTTTCATGGAAGGAAATTTTGCCAAGGACCTGGGGGGGGGGGGGGGGTTTGGAAACGGAGGATGATGGCAGTGTTGTTGGGGGAATGGCTGGTCTTTGCGCATCAATCATCAGTGATTAAAAATGCCATATTTCTATGGGACTGTATGCAGAATGCTACTTGTAAATAATGAACCAAGAGACAAATAAAGTGGGTTAAGCCTCGTACACACGACCGAGTTTCTCGGCAAGAACCAGCAAGAAACGTACTGGCAGAGCTTTCTTGCTGAGTAAATCGGTCGCGGCTTTCAGTTTTCTCGTCAAGAAAACCGACAAGAATCTCGACGAGAAAAATAGAGAACCTGCTCTCTATTTTCTCGTCGGGTTTCTCGTCGGCCTGTTTCTCAACGAGTGTGTACACTTACCTGTCACCGTGGAAACCCGCGCATGCTCGAAATGACGTTGACGCATGCGCGGTAGCTTCCTAGGCATAGGTAGGGTGTAGCAAGATGGCGGCAACGGCATCGAATGTGACGAGCGCACGCTCGTCGTAGTGGATGATTTAACCACGTTCGCTCCATTCAAAGAACCGCGGATTCTTTGAATTGAGCGTGTGTACACTTGGCCGGGACAAGTTTCTTGTCCAAGAATCTCGTCAAGAAAAACGACAAGTTTTTTCCTGACGAGATTCTCGGCCGTGTGTACGAGGCTTAAAACTTGGCCACAGGCCTTTATTACTGGTATTTACATTTTTTAATCATATTTTATTAAACAAATAACCATTGCTAGATATCGAATAAAACACATAACTTATTTACTTAAACCACCAAACATTCATTAACCCAGCCACTACGACTCAGGTTGGAATTAACGTCTTATTAACTAACCCCACTAGCCGGACTTGTTTTTTTTTTTTTTTTATCTTTTAAAAAACAAGACCGGCCCAACCACCCCGCCTCGCGGCCAACTCCACTATATTCTGAAGATCATTATTAAATATATCAAGCCCAATGTCAGAGAGATGGACCCCGTCCGATCTGAAAAGGCCAACTGTCCCCCCTTCCAAGTCCATGTGACGGAAGGATAGACCCCCCAATGATGGGTATGAACTTCACTATTGTCCTATTTACCCTCTTTCTAACTTTTTCAAACGGGGAGTTCAGCCATACCAACTTCGGAGCAATTTCTGAGAAAACCAAGCTTACTCCAGGGAAAGACAGACTAAACTGAAGCAGATCATACTTAATTTGAAAAATGAAATCTAGGGTCTTAATATGCCCTATATCGTTCCCACCAAGGTGGATAATCAAAATATCAGGAATCAGCATAGATTGAAACATAAAACTTAACTCATCAAACAAATGTTGCCATACCCTACCCCTCTTTTCATGCCAACAAATATTCACCAACTTGGGATCAAAATTCAAGCTTCCGGTATATACTCTTCACAAAGCTCTCCTTTCGGCCCAGAATATGAAAGAGTGCCCTACGACCCAAACGGATAAAGCCTGACCTGTAAATTAAAATAGACAGTGAGGACGAATATACAACTTATACGCATCTGACTGCCATCTACCGATGCGTTTTATACTAACAACGTCTAAACCCAGTCTGGCGGCCTCCATAGCAGCCCCTATATGAAAGGAGTGTGACGAGAGTGGCAACTTATCCATGTTTAGCAAGGTCAGGCATTTGTGAAAAACCGTGTTGAACTGATAAATGGACAAAGGAAGGCCATTATCATGGATAAAAAATGACTCACCTTCCGAACCCCTAACCCGTAAAAACTGCCCAACTAAGCTAACAGGGCAAATGGGAGAATTTGGGAATGCCTGTAATTTCAACCAAGTACCCTTACCAAACTGATCCGTTTTTGATCTCGGGATAAATATTGTAAGACCAGAACCTTCCAAAAAAACATGCAAACGAAGACCAGACCCGGCATTTTTATTAGGAGCAACTAGTTCCGAGATCCTAAATGCCCCAAAAAATAATAGTGAAAAAACCGCCCGGAAAAACAGACCAAATCAACGGCCGAACATAGCTTGGTAAGGATAGTTGGAGTCACAGCCATTCTGGTGTCAAGGTGAGATGAACCTTTTTTATAACCCTTTAGGGCCTGTCGTACGGAAAAGAAAGAAGAGCATGGGGGGTGATTGTTCAGCTTCCCAAAAAAAGAAACTCCCGCCAAAGTTTTATTAACCTGGGACCATGATACGGCCCTAGCCAGTAACTCATTCAAAAAGGTCAAAACTAAATGTTCAGAAAAAGCAGACTGATGCTCGCCCAGTGAACCTAAATGAGACAACCACAGCCGCCAGGCTGAGGAGTACGCTGCTAAAGTAGCGGGAGCGATGGATTTCACAATGTTTGCACGAAACAAGTCTAAATCAAACCCATAGGTGCGCTGGACACGGGATCCCTGTCTCGTCCGCAGCTGGGAATAGAAACTTGAATCTCTTCATCTGCAAACGTGAGAGAGAGTCTGCAATGTCATTCAACTTACCCGGTAAATAGCGAGCCTTGACCCAAACATTCAAGCTCAAGCATTTAAATACAATGTAGCGGATTAGAGAAATGACAGGAGGTGATTTAGACGATAAGCAATTTATCGCAAAAAGCACCCCCTTATTGTCAGTACTGAAGAGTATTCTTCTATTCCCAAAATACTCACCCCATATCTCCAAGGCAACCAAGATTGGAAACAATTCTAGAATCACAATGTTTTTCAGGTGGCCTTTTTTCCGCCAACCTGGATGCCACAATGAAGCGCACCAATGGGTTCTCCACAAAGCTGAAAAACCCACAGAACCCACTGCGTCTGTGAATAAACAAAAATCTTGATCAGTTACAAAATCTGATTGAAAAATTGCTCTGCTGTTAAATCTGTCCAAAAATTGCGACCAAACCAACAGATCCTGCCTAATTTCCGAAGAGATTCTGATATGGGAGGTGGGAGATTTAAATCCAGAAATGGCTAAAGCCGCCTAGAAAATATCCGCAAAACAGGCAGGACTCTGGATGCAAATGCCAAAAGACCGAGTAATTTTTGAACCTCTTTCAAAATGGACTTTCTTCTTCTGATCATTGTGTACAGATTATCTTTTATTTGAATAATTTTGTCAGCCGGCAGTTCAAACTCCATTGCTGCAGTATCAATAGTGATCCCCCAAAAAAACTAACCGTGTTGTAGGGGTTAGCGTTTTTTCATGGGCCAAGGGAATATTGAAGGACCCACATATTTCTAGAAAATAATTTAGGACATTTGAACAATCAGCAACAGAACTACCCAAGAAAAGGAAATCATCCAAATAATGCAATAAAAAGGATGAGCCGGAGTGCTTCTGTACTACCCATTCAATGAAAGTAGCAAAGGACTCCAAATAATTGCAGAAGAGCGAGCAGCCCATTGGGAGACACTGATCAAAGAAAAAACAATCATCAAAAATGAAACCTAATGAGTTAAAGGATAAAGGATTAATAGGCAATAAACGAAAAGCAGATTGGACATTAGCCTTTGCAATAAGAGCCCCTTGACCTAACAGGCAAATCTTAACCAACGCATCCTGAAACGTGGAATAATGCACTGATGCCATTTCTTCACTAATCTGATCATTCAAAGAATCCCCTTTAGGAGCAGACAGGTGATGTATCAACCAAAATGACCCCTGCTCCTTTTTTGGAACGAGCCCAAGGGGCGAAATTCTGAAATTTAGAAAGGGGGGGGTGCAAAAAGGGGCCAGAGATCTTACCTTCCTGAAGCTCTTTAAAAAGTTCCTCCCTAACCACTTCAGGGAATTCTAAAGCTGATTTTAAATTTCTCCTGACCACACAACCTTGACCTTCAAAGGGGGGGGGGGGGGGAGTACAAAACCTTCATTAAACCTTTCAAAGAGAAGAAGTGCCATCTGCCTGTCTGTGTAAATTTGTAGTCACGGGAGCATTCTTTGCAATATCACCGGAGATGGGGCTTTTTGAAAAGGGTTCTCTATGTTGTGGCTGGTTGGCAACGGCCATTTTTTTGAAGCATTTAGCAACATGATGTGCTCCTGCGCAAAACGCGCATTCATGTCTACACCTGCAAGAGCCTGGGAACTTGCATTGGGCGTCATTGAATGAAAAACATATCCCTTTATTGTATGAATTAACTGATGTTGCGACAGAGAGCTGTGGTTTGGGATTAATCGCTCTCTGGGTGTCAGGTCACCTGAGTTGCCAGATGATGGATGCACACCGTAGGTCAGGAGTGCACCACAAGGTAGTGAACCCTATGGCTGACTGCTGCGGATGGAACACTGGGTGGTTAAGGAAGGCAGATCCACTGGAGCACAACAGGGATCCCACAGGGAGCTAGAGCCCAAGATTCCCCAGGGCGCAGAGTCTAAGATCCAGTAGGTGTTCACCAGAGCCTCTAGTGGTGAGGATATCCTAAGCTGCAGCTGGATCCAGGTCGCGGCCCCCAGAGTCCCCTAGCTCACGCTCAGTAGGGTATAGAGGATAGAGGGGAAGCAGCAGCTCAGGATACAAGAGATAGTGAGGAGATAAGCCAAGGTCAGGGCGACAAGCAGACAAGGATAAACAAAGGATAAGCCAAAGGTCAAGGTCACAAGCAGACAGGGATAGTCAAGAATAAACCAATATCGTTAGCACAGAGACAGACGTAGCACACGGCAAGCAGGAACCCAAACACACAATGCTTAACAAACAACGTTGATCAGCAAGGCAGACTTGCAGTGCACAGGTTAATATAGAGTTCTCTGATAGGGCCTGGGGTGGAGCCATGCTGGGAGGAGAGATTATAAAAGCAGCCAGGTGAGAGTGTCTGGCCTCTAAGGTGAACACATGGAGAGGAAGGTAAGCTGACAGACAAACATTACTGCATATCCATAATAGTACCCTCCCTCTTACAAGGCCTCCCCCTTCCCCGCATGGGCCCGGGTTTAGAGGGGAACTTCAGATGAAACTTCCTTAACAGTCAAGGTGCAAAGACCTCAGATGCAGTGATCCAAGACCTCTCCTCAGGACCAAACCCTTTCCAATGAACGAGGTACTGAAGAACGCCTCTACAGTCGGGAATCCAGAATTTGACTGACTTCGTACTCCTGATTATCCTCAGAGACCGGCGCCAAGGTAGGGAGAGGACGAGAGAACTTATTGATGACTAAAGGCTTCAGAAGGGCAACATGGAAGGAGTTAGCGATTTTAAGGCTTTTGGGAATCTGGAGTTTGAAACAAACCGAATTCAGTTTAGTAGTTATAGTGTGCGGACCAATGAATCTTGGAGCAAACTTCAGAGAAGGAACTCGGAGCTTGATGTTCCTGGTTTATGCCTGCGGCGGTCGGCAAAGCCTTTGAATTTGTCAGCAGCTGCCCGGAGGGAATCATGAACGTCACCCCAAACAGAATTGAAAGACTCCTGAACCGAAGCCAAAGATGGAATATCTGGAGAACAGGTCATGGGAAGAGGAAGTTGAGGATGTTTTCCAGAAACTGTGAAAAAGTGTGTCTTCTGCGAACTGGTATTTACATGATTGTTATGAGAGAATTCTGCCCACGGGAGTAGAGAGGACCAATCGTCATGATGAGCAGAGACTAAGGTGCGAAGAAAGACCTCTAACTCCTGATTAACCCTCTCAGTCTGTTCATTGGATGGAGGATGGTTAAGAAGAGGAAAAATCCAAGACAATATTGAGGGATTTGCAAAAGGCTCTCCAAAAACGAGACGTAAATTGAACACCCCTGTCGGAAACAATATGAGAAGAAACCCTGTGGAGGTTCAGGAGAATATCTCTGAAACCTCCTCCTTTTTGCTGGAAGCACGTCCGGGTCACCGACAGGAGCTGGAACAATGAAGGATGCCTCCTCCTCCTTTATACCGCCAATGGGAGCGATGACCGCTGGTGTGACCGAGCCCATATCAGCTCCCCATGTAGAAGCTGTTTCCGAGTCCAATGGGCGGGGAAAACTGAAGGGGGGAGATGGCAAGGAGGAGGTGAAGGCGGAGGCAGAGGCGGCGGCAGAGGAAAAGGCGGAGGCGGCTGATACAGCTCGGTCCACTGAGGAGGTGTATGGCGCATCCTGGAGCTCTGGAGTAGGGGATAGAGAAAGGCAGTGCTGCATCCAGGATTCCCCGTCCTCAGCCCCAGCTCTCTCAAGAATGCGGCAAACCAAGCTCTCCATGGCGCTCTCAGGAATGCAGAGGAAGAACGCAGGAGTTCACAGGTAAGGGTTACCTGATAATTTGGTCACAGCAGGCTTGCTGCATCTGCCTTAAATAACCTTTCTGTCTTCCAAAACATTCCCTGCTGCCATGTGACCTAACTTATGCCCTTTTATTGGTCCTTAGCTTACCTCACCTTTACCTATTACGTTACAGGGGCGGGAAAACCAACCCCCGCCCCCCAGAGCCAAATTGCCACTTATTACCTGACAGGTGTGAGAGGGGGGAACTAGAAATATCCCCTCTGCAACATTCCCATGGGCTCGGGGGGCTTAAAGCAGCTTCCCTTACTTACATTATTACATTGTCATATATAATGAAATAGTTTAACTCGCCATAATGCAGAATCTGTGGGAGCCCTGAGCTTGTCACTTGTTACGGTCACCTGCCACCAGATACAGTGTGTCACTTGTCACCGTCGCCTGCCACCAAATGCAGCGTGTCACTTATCACCATCGCCTGCCACTAGATGCAGTGTGTCACTTGTCACCGTCACCTGCCACTAGATGCAGCGTGTCACTTGTCATCATCGCCTGCCATCAGATGCAGTGTGTCACTTGACACCATCACCTGCCACCAGATGCAGTGTGTCACCGTCGCCTGTCACCAGATACAGTGTGTCACTTGTCACCGTCGCCTGCTACGAGATACAGTTTGTCACTTGTCACCGTTGCCTGCCACCAGATGCAGTGTGTCACTTCTCACCGTTGCCTGCCACCAGATGCAGTGTGTCACTTGTCACCGTCGCCTGCCACCAGATACAGTGTGTCACTTGTCACCATCGTCTACCACCAGATGCAGCATGTCACTTGTCACCGTCGCCTGCCATCAGATGCAGCGTGTCACTTGTCACCATCGCCTGCCACCAGATGCAGCATGTCACTTGTCACCATCGCCTGCCACTAGATGCAGTGTGTCACTTGTCACCATCGCCTGCCACCAGATAAAGTGTGTCACTTGTTACCATCAACTGCCATCAGATGCAGCATGTCAGCAGGTTAATTTTCTCATCTGATAACTATTGCTTCCAGTTGCTTTACTTCAATATTCAATCTATTGCTACATTTAAAGTGAAACTAAACAATATCCTTTTTTTTTTTAAATAAACCATACACATCCACTACTTAATGGCCCTGTAATCTATATTTCATAAAATTGTTTCCTAATGTGTGTTTTTCTACCCCTTTGTAACATCCTCCTTGGGTTCCAGAACCTCTCTTTTCCCACCTCACTTCTGTTTGTTTAGACTGAGTAGTGCACTTAGTGTAAGGTGACCAGATTTTTTAAATGAAATCTGGGGATTTTTTTTTTTTACTAGTAATGGCGCCAATCAGCGACTCTCTGCCCATCGCCGCCGCCGCCATCCGCCTCACAGCCTGTCAAGTCTTACTCTCCAGGCCCTGGCTACTACTGGGTGGGGAGCAGAGGAATATCACTCCACCAGGGACGGTACAGAGATAAGCAGGCAGGCGGCTGGCCAGGACTTGAGCAAAGGCAGAAGAACATGCGAGCGGAGCTGAATGGGCAGGCACCCGAAACTGAAGAAATATTCCCTCCGCTCCAACCAGCACATGATCATCAGAAAGGGGCACAGATAATGGAAAAAATACACCCCCGTAAGCTAGCGGAGCGGGGGTGTGTAATTTTGTTTTCATTCTGCCCTGACTGTCTTTGAAATTGCCCCAGCCCCTGTTGAAATCCAATCCGGGGACAAAACCGGGGACAGACTTGGTCCGGGGACAGTGTCCTCAATCCGGGGACTGTCCCCTGAAACCGGGGATGTCTGGTTACCCTAACTTAGTGGCGGTCATGTGCACTGCTCTATGGACACTACACATCCCATAGCCCCTAGTTTATCTTGGGAGCAGGAAGCAGAGGGTGGCCACATTCCTACATATAGTAGGCCTAGGGAGAATGAACGTATCCAGCCTCTAGCAGGAACTACTTTCTGGACTGGGATGCCAGCTTAGAGTTGACACAATCATGTAAATCCTTGTGCCTGCAAAGTTTTTGGCTTCGTTCACAAATATCTCACACAGATCAGCCCCTGCTGCATCCTCCCACCTTGTGACTTGCAACTAAGTTACAATGCTGCCATCTGATCAATGTGAGAGAAAAGACTGAAGAAATCCTACTCCTGTCTGCAGCAGACTGATGACATCATCTCAGCCTAGGCAAAGTCACTGACTATTCTAAAAAATTATACCACTGTTGCTGTATATAGTGACATGGCAGGAAATGATTCATGGAGACCTTTACACTTACAGATAGGTCCACTTTAATTAAGAGCTGTCTCTTATGTCAAACGGATAGATATTAATAAATGTAATGAAATGGCCACATTTCCCCTCAAAGTACCTTGTCAGACATGAAATAATTTTATAATTAGTATTAGATCATGAACAGTATTCTGTCACCCGTGTGATAAAAGAACGCAGATGGAATCCATGGAGGTCTCAAGCAGGTAAAAGGAAGGAGTGAGGAAACTGCACTCCGGCAATCAGAAGACACAAGCCCAATAGACTCTCTGTTTCTGTAGTCATTAAAGTTAATTGGCTGACCGTTCCTGGGAGATGTGTGTGAAGGGCATTCACAAGCGGGTCATTAGCGGCTCGTACTCAAAGACAGACAGAACATTAGCTATTAAACCTACAAAAAAATGCCACCGGTGATTTTATTCAGAAACTTAATTGAAGGATTCAGTGAAAACATTGGCCATTGATGAGGTATGAAGCGTGCTATTATGGCCGGAGATGCTATATATGGCTCTGGAGTAAGGAGGGGGCTGTGACAAGGTGCCAGGAGAGTATATGACACGAGAACATCATATTCCTCCCAGTCACTGTGAGCCAAGATGGCGGTAAGACTCTTCTAGCTGCTGTAACTCCAATACAACTCACCAGATGCCGCATGTGGTGTCCCATAAAAAAAGCATTTTATTATACGACACAAGGCACTGCCAGACAGTTTAATGTCACCGAAGGGTCATTTATAAATCAAATCCTAGTGGTAGATGCTGACCAAAAAACAAGACGTAGATGTACAGTATATCCAATTACTAAAATTTTATACAGCATGTTAATGTCATTTCAAAAACAGTTTTCAATACTCTTAAAGTGGTTCATAAGTCAGAAGGTTTTTTACCTTAATGGGGTTGAGCTTTGTGTTTTTTCACCTTAATGCATCCTATGCATGTGTGCATCCTTAATGCATCTAATGCACCTTACATTAGATGTCAAGAGCCCCCCATCAGAATTCCAGAGTCCCGCACCCTTCTTTACATCACAGTGCACCCCTTATATCGTGCTGCTGCTAGGAAGAAGCTAGGGGTGGAAATGGGAAGCAGAAAGTGCAGGGTCTGGAGGAGGACCAGAGGAGGGCTGGATTTTGCTGAATGCTGAGGCCAGGAGGGGCGGAGACGAGGGGGTGCTGTGGCTGCACAGAGTGGTGCTGGATCTGTCGGAGGAGTTCTGTCCTCCTCTCTGCTGCCGAATGCAGAGATGAAGGGGGTGCCGAAGCTGCAAGGGCAACATGAAATGGCCCAGCGGGCCAGATTCAGCCCACAGGCCTTGTGTTGACACATGTGCATTAATGTATTAAATGCGTTAAGGTAGTTTACTACTAGGCCTTATTTCTTACTTCTTCCTCTACCATGTTACATAGGTGAGGTTGAAAAAAGACACAAGTCCAACCTATGTGTGTGATTATATGTCAGTATTACATTGTATATCCCTGTATGTTGTGGTCGTTCAGGCGCTTATCTAATCGTTTTTTTAAACTATCAATGCCCCCCACTGAGACCTCCGCCTGTGGAAGGGAATTCGACATCCTTGCCGCTCTTATGCCCTGTACACACGATCGGAAATTCTGACAAGAAAAGTCTGATGTGAGCTTTTGGACGGACATTCCGACCGTGTGTAGGCTCCATCGGACTTTTGCTGTCGGAATTTCCAGTAACAAAAGATTGAGAGCTGGTTCTCAAATTTTCTGCCGGAAAAAATTCCTATCCGAAAATCCGATCGTCTGTAGCAATTCCGACGCCCAAAATTCGACGCATTCTCAGAAGCATTGAACTTAATTTTCTCGGCTCGTTGTGTTGTACGTCACCGCGTTCTTAACGGTCGAAAACTCAGAGAACTTTTGTGTGACCGTGTGTATGCAAGCCAAGCTTGAGCGGAATTCCGTCGGAAAAACCATCCAAGGTTTTTCTGCCGGAAAACCCAATTGTGTGTCCGTGGCCGCAAAATTGTGGTAAAATTGCGCAACTTTTAAGTCGCTGCAGTGTTAAAGGGGTTTACAGACTGTTTAAACACACATTACATAGACATAGTTCCCTGTTGTCACCAGAAAACCCAGTCTGAAAAAAGCCACGCAGCCACCTCTGAAGTGCATGTGGTCACATTGGCCTTTTTAGAATGCAACATAATACAAAGTGTCTGCATTACCTACAGCTGCCAATCAGATCACACCTGCATTGAAAAACATAACCTGATTGGTCATACATTAAGCAGAGAGAGAGAGACAAAGGTACACAGCAGGGAAGTAGGTATATCCAGTGCATACGTGGGATTCTCTCTGAAATGTAGCTGCAGTGGATTACATCAAGTTTAAATTCAAGTAGACCTCCAGCCTAAACTAGTCCTAAAAATGTCCCCCTCCTAACACCAATGATCACTTACCTATGTAAAAAACAGGCATATACTTACCTATTTTCAGCCCTCTCCAGTCACGTGATCCAGCTCTCCTGTGTCAGACAGCGGAGGCTGCAGGGGAGAGGAGGGAGCGCAGACATCAACTGGGACATGGGAGCCTATGAGTGATATCACCACTCCAGGCTTTCCCAGCTGTTATCGAGCACTGTCTCCTCTCCCTTGCAGCTGCTGGTGGCTTATGCCACGTACACATGGTCGGAATTTCTGACAAGAAATGTTCGATGTGAGCTTTTCGTCGGAAATTCCGACCGTGTGTAAGCTTCCATCGGACTTTTCCTGTCGGAATTTCCGAGAAGAAAAATTAGCAATTCCGACGCGCAAAATTCCGACGCATGCTCGGAAACAATTCGACGCATGCTCGGAAACATTGAACTTCATTTTCTCGGCTCGTCGTAGTGTTGTATGTCACCGCGTTCTTGATGGTCGAAAGTTCAGAGAACTTTTGTGTGACCGTGTGTATGCAAGCCAAGTTTGAGCGGAATTTCCTTCTGAAAAACCATCCAAGGTTTTTCCGACAGACATTCCGATCGTGTGTACGCGGCATAACAAAGGGAATTAAATGCCTGAGAATAAGTAAGTATATGCATTATTTTTTTTACACAGGTTAGTCAGATTGGAGTGGGGAGTGGACATTTTTAAAAGAGAAGTTCAGGGTTTTAAAAAAAACAAACATTTATACATACCTAGGTGGATGTCATTGATCCATTGCTGCATCTGTCCCTCGCCAACTCTGTAGTGAGAACTGAGCAATCAAACACCACTGATTAGTTCAGTTCTCTAAGCAGAGAGCCATGACAGTCAGCAGCTCTCTGCTCTCCCCTCCTGTGCTTACTGGAGCGATGGGCTGTGGAGGGGGTGGGAGAGGCTGGCTCGGGCAATCGTGGCTTACAGGCTTCTGGGTGGCTACCCACCATATGGTCTTGATCTTTTCAGAGCCTTGACCAGCCCCGTGAGGTCAGCCAACAGCTGAAAACAGACCACAGGAGTGCAGAACAAACTGCACTCATGGAATCCATAAGAGTAGTATAACCAAAAAAAAAAAAAGCTTTGCCAATACTTTTAGACTAGTTAAGTTTAGGCTGGAATTCTACTTTAAAGGTAAACTGTGCAAAAGTTCTGACTTTAGTGCCACCTCTGTGTTTGCTGGATGATGTTAGCCGTTCGATGATTGATGCATTTATTGCCTGAAGTCACTATTTAACTATATGAACCAGTCAGCCTATTTGTACTGTGAACAGAGAAGAGGTTTTGCCTCATTGCCGCCCCACGATGTGTATGAAGGGAAGACATCAGGTGTGTGATACATCTGCATGCACATAGAACATTTCCCTCTATAATGACAATCACAAGGAAAGAAAACAGCTCAATCGTCACAAAGCTTTGCAGGTGCTGCAGAATCTCCATTCCGGCTAATCAGATAAGAGAAGAAAGTTTGGAAGACACATTTGTTATTTTTTACTGATTTCCACGTACAAATGCAGAGGGACTAAATTTAGCTGTGCCCGCCTACTGAACTGAGACCAAGCGATTGTAAGTTCACAACAGAGCCTTTGTCTAGTTCATTAATCGGAGTCACTCAGCCAAGGAAATATCTTTAGGTAGATGAAGAGGGAACATTCTGAGTCATTAAACAGGAGCAATATTTGTACCTGCAGCTTTTAACTACTTCTAGACTGCGCAGATGGCCGCGGACGTCTAATCAGCGTCTCTGATCTCCATTCACCATCAATCTCTCAGCCACTTTCAGCTGAGCCGATCTAAGATCATGTTATGGTGTTTGTGATTCAGATCCCGATGTCAGAGCCATTTACACTGGCTGATTAGGTCAAACCATGGAAGTCTATCTTGGTGAAACACGGCACTTACAGCAGATCCAAGATACAGAAACTCTATACCACCAGCAGAAGCTGAAAGACGTCTTTCATTGAAGGACCCAACTCGCTTTTCAACATTTGTGGCCTAAAGGAAAAATTGTTTAACATTGTTTTTTATTTAGAACCACTTGAAGTCCTGGTGACCGAAACCCTTCATAGAAAAGACTGAGCACAGTCTGCTGAAACCTTCATAGACAACACAATTCAAAATCTTCTGACCTCAGAGCATGGTTGGCCATACACATCCTGGTCCAAATCCTGTGCTTGGATGAGGATTGGGTCCTTTATGGGTAAATCTAGGGGGCAGGAACAAGCACCTCCAACAGGCTGTAAAAGCTCTGAATGACCTGGGTGATCTTTCCCCTTCATAGAAGAGCAAGAAGTACTGAACCACACATGTGTCACTTATTTGGTTGGGTCTGAGTGACAATGGGTCACAGTACAACTAGGTTAGAAGTTAGCATGCACCAATAAGTGCCAAGCCCACCAAGACTCTCATTGACACTATTCACTGATTGGTCCTAATAAATGAGCGCAAAATATAAAACCTGTGAAATGAAGGATGTAACACCACTGAAAGCAATTTATAATGGCAACCAAAGATAGTAATATCCTTAAAAAGTGGGGAAATGTGAAAAAAATTGTAATAATTTATGTTGATAGTAAAAGGTGAACACATTGCTTTTTCTTGGTGAAAAACTGTTTTACTAAAACTAATTACTCTAAAATGTCTGCAAAACCAATTTCCCTATAGTGATCAATGCAAAAATATGCGTGTGAAAAAATAAGGTTAAGTCATATTAACCACTTGCCCTCCGGAAGATTTATTCCCCTTCATGACCAGGCCATTTTTTTGCTTTTTGGCACTACGTTATTTTAACTGACAATTGTGCGGTCATGCAACTGTACCCAAATGAAATTTATATCATTTTTTTTTCTCACAAATAAAGCTTTCTTTTGGTGGTCTTTGATCACCTCTGCATTTTTTTAATTTTGTGCGCTAAAAACGAAAAAATAAAAGACCGAACATTTTGAAAAAAAATAATAATTTTTTACTTTCTGCTATAAAACATATCCAATAAAAAAAATTTGGTTTAAAAAAAAAAATCAAATTTCTTCATAAATTTAAGCCAATATGTATTCTGCTACATATTTTTGGTGAAAAATCCCAAAAAGTGTATAGTGATTTGTTTGCGCAAAAGTTATAGCAATATACAATTGCTGGAGTATTTATTTTTATTTTATACTAGTAATGGTGGCAATCAGCCACTTATAGTGGGACTGCGATAGTATGGTGAGAAATCTGACACTAACTGACACTTTTTGGGAACCAGTGACACTAATACAGTGATCGGTGCAAAAAACTATACACTGTCACTATACTAATTGCACTGGCTGGGAAGGGGATAACACCTAGGGCGATCAAAGGGTTAAATGTTTGCCTAACCAGTGTTTCTGTGTGTACTGTGAGCTGCTTTTACTAAGGGATGTGACGGTTTTTATTCCCTGCTTTGAAGGGAAACAAAAACTGGCACATCCCTGCTGACAGGACAGAGCACTGTATTGTTTACATTGGCAAAGCTCTGTCCTGTCTTCCTCCTCGCCGATCAGCGGGTGCTGGCAGTCAGGCATTGGCAGGCACCTGCTGATCGGCTTGTGCTGTGATTAATCACAGCACAGCCGGCGCGCCCTCTACCCGTAAATGCTGTATCACGTACTAGATACGCGATCCGGCACAGGAGAGCCCCTACGCGAGGTGGTCGGCAAGCGCTTAAACTATAATAAACAATGTGCATCAAATACAGTAAATGGTAAAATAGCAGTCCCATAACATATAATTCACTTATGCATAACAAAGAAGTAAACTTCAAAGAGAAATATATAAAATTCCAAATGTGAAATCTTAATAAAGATAAAGGTCCACGTGTAAGAATCCCAAACCACCTCCCAGACAAGTGTGCCTGTTCCCCTATCAAACAGTAATGATCTCCAAATGATAAGAGATCAGCAGCGCAGAAATCATCAAATTGTTGGGCCATCATTCAGGATACCATTCACTCCACCGTCTCCACAATCCTTCACTGGTTATGCAAAGCCAGCACCTCAAAATAATAATGGGTAGGAGAAGGAATAACAGACCATAGAGTAGTATGCTAAAACCACATGATTTATTAAAAGTTGATTTACTCACAAAAGTTAGACTAACACTGTCAAAACACACCACACCAAGGACCAACAGCAGGTGTACATCATATGCCACTGTCCTCACCCTACGCGCGTTTCGTCTGATGCAATTAACGTCTTCAGGGGATGTGTTTCTATTCTGTGTCCTATATGTGTTTATATTTTACTAAAACTACCAAGTATCAGACTCACACCATAGGGGTCATTTGCTTAGACTGGCACCCACATGGGTACTGCATGGCCTAATTAGGCCTAATTATGCTAAAAGTGGCTCTGGTATTTTTAGTTGGAGTTAGCTTTACACACAAGGAGCGCCACTGGGGGACCTGAGAAGAGCAGAATCAGGGCTGTTCTGTGCAAAAGCATTGCACAAAACAGGTAAGTATAGCATGTTTGTTAATTTAAAAAAAAAAAAATTACCTTTAGAATCACTTTAAATTTATGAACAATTTTACATTGCAGGATTGTGCCGCAACTGCAAGCCAAACGTTTGACTCATAGTGCGGTGTAGCCCCATTGATCTCAATGGCCATGTTTGACAGGTGGTTCCATCTGTCAAACTCTGCAACCCAAGTGAAAATGTGTACAGCCCTGTAAGGCTATAATGTGAAAATTCTGGAGGGCAGCAAAACTGTGGCTCAGCTGTCTGTTTTCACCACACTGGGAAAGGGCATGTCGACTTTTCTTCAAGCGCCCTGAATTTGCCCTGTTCTAATGTTTACATCCGGCTGTAAACCTGAAATAGTAAAATTTTTCATGTGTGTGTTGTACACACACTGCCCATATACACTGGGATACCAAATAGAAGAATACAACATGGCAAATTAAACCTGCTGGCACTTCTGGCTCCTCCTCTTCGGCGAGTGCCTCCATAGAAAGCTGCTTTCTATGGGGGCACACATTTTGGCTCGCTTTCAGGGCCAACTGCCTGCGTCTATAAACAGAGACAGCGGGGCTGGGTCCCAACCCCAACACCCAACAGCAGAAGCTTCAACTTATTCAAAATGTTGCGGCAAGGTTACTCATGGATGTCCCGTTGAGGGATCATATCACCCCTGTCCTCTGCGCCTTGCCTTGGCTGCCGGCCCACTATCGCACCTTATTTAAGGCAGGATGTATCATGTTTAAGATTATGAGAGGCCTGGCCCCAAGCTATCTCTGCTATCGTTTTCATAAACGAGCTCTTGCCACATCACTCAGATCTACCGGAAGAGATCTCCTCTACATCTCGTTGCCCAAGAAGATCCGGCGTGGTGGTCGGGCCTTCTCCCACCAGAATAGCGTCCCTGTCGAGCTCCAGGAGGCCCCTACTATCCCGGTCTTCCGCGGGTTACTGAAGACTTGGCTTTTCACGCAAGCCTTTCCTGCGTAGCCTTTCTTCCACCCTTTCTGCCGCTCTGTGCTGCTCTTGGTTGCTGGGTCCTCTTTTCCCAGGAATTCTGCTATGCGCGTCGGGACTAGGGTGACCACGTGTCCCGGATTGTCCGGGACAGTCCCGCATTTTGCAGGTCTGTCCCGGGCACATTCATTCCAGGACAATACAGTGCTCCGGAATGAAACTGACACAGCTACCCCCCGTGCCAATCAGTTGCCACCAAAAAAGGCCGCCACATCACTGCTTTACTCACTGACAGTACTTGCCCTGGCCGGGAATGCCTGGAGGAGCACAATCTCCGCCCCCTGCTTGTGATTGGAGAAATCATAAATCTCGCCTCTTGTGTCCAATTACTGTGCTGTGATTCGTTACAGCACATGCTGATTTTTGGGAGGGGGGGGGTGTCCCTGAATGGTAGTTTGGAAATGTGGTCACCCTAGTCGGGACCCTTCGGGGTAAGACCGGGCTATATTAAGATACCTCTCAACTCAACTCAACCATAGGAATTGATTGACAGCAGCAGGAGCCTTTGGCTCCCACTGCTATCAATCTGCCCAGTGAGGTGAGGGAGAGCTGGGAGAGCCGCTGCTATTGTGCACATCGCTGGATCGAGATTGGGTCTCTGGTATGTATAAGGGGGGGCTAGGGGAATTCTTTGCAACAGAAAGTTTTTTTTTACCTTAATGCATAGAATGCAGTAAAGTGATTGTAAATGATTCCCTTGTAAAACAACCCATTCAGCTTAAAATAGAAATTAAAGTTAAAACATTTTTGTATAGATATATAGAAACATTACAAATGCATTTTTCCCCTTTTTTATAAGTGTTTACATTCCCTCTCTTCTCAGCTGCATTAGAGCTGGGGAGAGGAGAAATAGCAACACACTGAGCTTCCCAGTGAATGGCTGTGTGTGGGGGGGGGGGTGTCTGGATAAGTCTGATCCTTAGAGGAGTTCCCAGCACAGCAAGAAATGTGACCATGGTGTGCTTCCCTGCAGTGTGGTCAATTTTTAATAGGAAAGCAGAGGGACTGGCAGGAACACCAGGGGTTTCACACAAAAGAAGCAATACAAAGAAAACAGGATATTTTCCCATTCACATACATCATGGGTGACACAGGTCATGGAAGCGCAGAGCAGTGCTCAGCTGATCCCCCTCTGCTCTTCTGCCAGCTGTCAGCGGGGGATCTCGTGCCCCCCTCCCTCTGCAGTGCTCCGGTGGGTCAAGGGAAGGTCACTATGGGAAGGTGTTTGGTCACACATGGATTGCAGAAAGGTACCGTTTTTGATACTGTAATACAGTGCATTCTGGAGTTTTTCAGCACTTTTACTCAGTTCCAGTGGCCACTGGGGATTCCTTACAGGCAGGTAGGGAGATGGGAATAGAAGATAGCACATGATAAGCCCTACCCTGAAAATAAGCCCTACTAGGTCTTTTGTTGCCAAAATTAATATAAGACCCAGGCTTATTTTCGGGGAAACATGGTACTTACCTGCTCTGTGCAGTTGTTTTGCACAGAGCAGCCCCGATCCTCCTCTTCTCGGGTCCCTCACCGGCGCTCCTGGCCTCTCCCTCCTGCCTCCACAGCAAGCAGCTTGCTATAGGGGCACCTGAGCCGAGCCGCTGCTCTGTGTGTCCATTCCGTGGCTCCTCCCCGCCCCCTCTCTCCTAATTGGCTCATTGACTTTGATTGACAGCAGCGGGAGCCAATGGCGGCCGCTGTGTGTCTCAGCCAATCAGGAGGGAGAGCCCTGGGCAACAGAGGCTCTCGTGCAGCATCGCTGGATCAAGATGGGGCTCAGGTAAGTATAAGGAGGGCTGCATCTTAGGGCTTTAGTACCACTTTAAATATTTCCTCAGGAGCAATCAGTTGGCTGAGGGTTTTGAGTTACCCAAAGCCAAATTAATTATCCAGATTGGATAACATTAAAGCTGCTAAAAGCGGAGGTGGCTACTACACCAACCAATTACATTCAATGCATATTTTATTGGTAAATTGAAAGTATCTGTATTGGTTACGCCACTTTTTGCCCCCCAGGTTCAACTAAATAGGTTTCCATTTTCTGCCGGTTCTAGATGATGTGATTCTGAGGATGTAGATGGACTGAGACCTTCTACTATATACAGGAACTTAAAGCACCTACGTGCAGGGCAATATAAATAGTAGTCCATAAACTCATTCTGTGACATCCAGAGGGCAGTACGGGGTTAATGGGACAACTGTTGGTCCAGGGCAGGCTGTGCCAACAGTAAACAGAGGTACTCCGCACCACTATGCAGAACAAGCAGCTATTTCTGTTTAGAAGGTGAAGCGGTGTTCCAAGCGGCTGCACGTCATGTGTCTTCAGCTCATTAAAGATATATAACAAGGAAATTGAAATGTCCTTTTGCACTTTAATAACTGATGGATCCTGACTGCAAACGCTGGTTGAGGTCTCCCGTGCAATACAAGTTAATTAACTGGATTTAGCTATTTGCAAGATGATATATTTAATGGGATTATTGTTCAGATAATGCTCTCTGTGAGCGGGTAAGCCATCTCGAGGCCTCATCTGAGTGCTGCATCTCCTGGCCTTTCAGAGCTAATGTTGTGTTGAGGAAAGTACAATTTGAACCTTATTGTTCCTGAATAGCTCAGTTATTCAGGTGAAATTGAGACTCTTCCTATGAGGTCTGGCCAGGCAGATGTATACGCGGTCATGGCTGAGCTTATACATTCCTGCAGCTCGTAGGCCTGTGTGCACACCTGAACTTCTGACAAGTTCAAGGCACTCATATGGCTGGTCCAGACATAAGGGGCTTTTATTCTTGTCTGTCTCTGAAAGGAGATTTCTCTGAGAATTCCTGATAAATGTGGAGCTGCCGCCTCTTCCTTCTCAGAGGATACACTGCAGACTCCTTCCACTATCAGCTCCTTAAACTAACACATTAGAGGAAGGAGACCCCCTCTTACAGATAAGTGTCCAGCCGCCATAATAGAGGAGCAACAAACAGCCCTGTGTCATAGACTGCGACATACAAGTGCTTCCTCCCAGCAGGTGTGGGCATAGGCAGGTGTGCCAGGAAATAGGATACATAGGAGACTGGCACATGCAGGGCACACATAGGGCACATATAGGTTGTAACATCTCCTAAGGCTGAGTCATCCAACACTTGTCACCGCCTTGATGCTCATACCTTAGTGGGCCCTCACTTTCATGCTAAGAAAATGTATAGGGTAGCTGCCGCTAGATAATAAATTGGTAAACCAGGCCACATCCCAAATGCAAAGAAGAAAAAGAGGTAGTGCCCCAGGGATTGTATGGGCCAAAGTTAGATACCAGTAAATGAGGTAAGAAATATATATAAAAAGTATTACAAAAAACATATGGTACATACAATTGATAGGTGATAAATTTGAGGACACAGTGGTCATAATACAGTAAAGTACAGCTAAATTCTGAAGCACTAGATGTGTCTCAGAGGTAGGGGGCCAACCATAATACATGGCTTCAGAGGTCCCTGTGCAATTCGCACCGGAGCCGCAGTGGAGATATGTGAACTGGCTCCATAGAGAGCCGGGCACAATCTCCTACCATGTGAATTGGAATCAAAATTCCTTCTTCAAGGCTAAAAGCCCTTGAAGAAGGAATTTTGATTCCGAAACATGTCGGGTCCTCTGAACCCATGTATTATGGTTGGCCCCCTACCTCTGAGACACATCTAGTGCTTCAGAATTTAGCTGTACTTTACTGTATTATGACCACTGTGTCTTCGATTTTATCAACTATCAATTGTATGTACCATATGTTTTTTGTAATAAACTTGTAATACTTTTTATATACATTTCTTACCTCATTTACTGGTATCTAACTTTGGCCCATACAATCCCTGGGGCACTCCCTCTTTTTCTTCCTCACTTTCATGCTAGGAGCCCCTCTGACAGATATTGGCAGGATAAAGTGGAAACCCCCAAAGAGCTCAATCTAAAAGCATGGGGGGGGGGAGGGGGGTGACCATGAGCAGTTTCTCAGTAGGGATAAATCAACCTTCTAGAATCTTAAAGCTGTATTAGGCTGGGTTCACACCTAAGCGAACCGGATGTGGGTTTCCCCGCAACCAATTCACATGGTAGGAGATTGTGACCAGCTCTCTATGGAGCCGGTTCACATATCTCCACGGCGGCACCGGTGCGAATTGCACAGGGTCCTGTGCGTCTTTTGGTCCGTTTCAGCCCAAAAATTTGGGCGGAAATCGTACCTGAAATGGTGAACGGGGACGCACCGGACCCCCTGCTGTGAGCCGCATGCAGCAATAGTGTGAACCCAGCCTTAAACCCAAAAGCAAACATTTATTATATTGCAGCTTACTGATTTTTAGATGTGACGGCTGCATTCCTTTTCTTTTTCAGGCTTTGTTTCCTTTTTTCTCATCTGGTCATCCTGCCAGTAGGTCTGTTGGCTTTAAACAGAACAAGCTCTCTTGCAATTGTAGCAGTTTAGAGTGTTGAGACAAACCATTTAACACTGATAGGGGTGCTTACAACGATCAGCTTTTATTTATTTGTGTAAAATCTTCATATCCAAAAGAAAAAAAAAATGTTGCTGTAACTGCTTGTAAAGTGTAATCTGGAGTTTGGCTTCATTTTGTTAGTGTATCTAAATCTGCTAGTACATCTAACACTCCCTTCTCCCAGATTAACAATGCTGCTGCCCAAATGTGCCCCCTGTGCTCCTTCATCCAGAGTGGGGGGGCACTCTAATACTCCAGGAGGTGTGCTACTGGCCAGATAACCAGAGGAAAAAAAACTAATGCAGCCGCCACATCTAATGATTGGTAAGCTGCAATATATGAAATTTTTGGTTTGGAGTTTAATACCGCTTTCAAGTATATCCAAACGAAAACTTTTTTTGAGCAAGGGTCAAAATTTTATTTACATTTTTTACTGCTGTCTGTGCACCAGTTTGTAAGACTCTTCCTCTCTATTTTTCTGGTGATTCAGTGGTTTGGGTTGTCACCATAAGGCTACTTTCACACTGAGGCGCTGGATGCGCTGGCGGTATAGCGGCGCTATTTTTAGCGCCGCTATACCGTATTTTTTGCCGCGTTTTACAGGCGCTAGCGGGGGGATTTTAACCCCCCCTAGCGGCCGAAAATGGGTTAAAAACGCCCGCAATAACGCCTCTTTGCAGCGTTTTGGAGGCGCTAACCCATTGATTTCAATGGGCAGGGGCGCTATAGGAGCGGTATTTTTACCGCTCCTATCGCGCCTCAAAGATGCGGCTTGCAGGAGTTTTTGGACCCTCCTGCAAGCGCAACGCTCCATTGAGCGGCTTTTTTGGGGCGCATTGCAGGTGCTATTTTTAGCGCAATAGCGCCTGCAAAGTGCCTCAGTGTGAAAGGGGCCTAACAGATGATAAAGGGAAAATATTCCAATAGGAACATCTATTCTAGCGACAACTTAAATGTTTAAGAGGAAATTTTCCCTCACTATATAGTTCTTCCCACTTCCTGTTGTGTCTCCTGGACAGGAAGTGAAGGGAAACCTCCCCACAGGGGTCAGAGACAGTAAAAAAGAAAAATCCCTGACATGGGGTTCTAACCCTTCTCCACTCTATCCAAAACAAATAAAGTTCTGGCTTTAGATATACTGTAATTATTAAAATTTTACCAAAATCTTTGACCAGAAACTTCATCTCAGCTGTATGGAGGTTAGAGATAAGACGAAGTGACGCTGGTAGAGCGCAGGTAGATTGGCGCTAACATGCAACCTTAGTAAGTGAATAGGCTCCAAACTTTAAGAGGTCTCCTATTGTAGGTAAACACAGAAGGGATAGCCTCTGCTCATTAGTGACTATTATCCTCCACACCGGGGGGGGGGGGGTGTCAGAGCCCACCCTGCCTGTCAGTGTGCACCGAGCACTGCTTCACAGAGTGCAGCACACGCTCTCTAATTCATTCCCCGATCTGCTCTGAAAAGGCGCCATTCAGGATGCATTAATCTGAAGACAAGTCACTTTTGTGTGCCCCAGTATCACTTTCATCACTGGCAATTTACTGCAGATAGTCTGTGACTCACTGTCCCCTATCAGGTTGCTGGGACTGACTGGGATGCCTCCAAGCAGCAGCACAGCTAATCTCAGGCTCCCCTATCTGCCACAGACACCCTGATTTCCACTTCCCAGACTTGTAATCCTTGGCAGAGTGATTAACTCTCTGTGTACCAGGACCAGGGGAGATGGGGGAGGTTAATTGGTGTGTAAACCTTGACTATGAACACTTATTTGCTCCCCTTTGGTCTGTCAAATATTCTAAATGAAAGTGTTTTGTTATACAGTATTTGTTCAATAAATGCAAGATAATACCCATTGATCCTGCCAAAAATTCAGTGAGCTGATAACGTCCTGTGCTCTCTACCTGTGCTACACTCATAGCCAATATTGTTATCAGCTACACTATATCGTCAAAAGTATTGGGACACCTACATTAGTTCCCGTGAAGTCGTCTGCAAACCAAGACATTTTGGACAATTTCATACTCCCAACTTTGTGGGAACAGTTTGGGGACGGCCCCTTCCTTTTCCAATATGACTGTCTAAAGTTGCCACCTTATCCCTTTAAACCCGAACACATATGAATTACACAGGTTCTGAGGCTAATTTAATGCAGATAAGGCACCAAGTGAGTTTAATTACCACCCTAATCAGCCACAGAACCTGTGTAATTCATATGTGTTCGGGTTTAAAGGGATGAGGTGGCAACCCTACTGTGCACCAGTGCACAAAGCAAGATCCATAAAGACAGGGATACATGGATGAGCGAGTTTGGGTGGAGGAACTTGACTGGCCTGCACCTGAACCCAATGGAACATCTTTGGGATGAATTAGAGCAGAGACTGTGAGACAGGCCTTCTCATCCACATCAGTGCCTGATAAAGTGACCACGTGTCCCGGATTGCCCGGGACAGTCCCGCATTTTGCAGGTCTGTCCCGGGCACATTCATTCCAGGACAATACAGTGTCCCGGAATGAAACTGACACAGCTACCTACCGGGCCAAACTGATGCCCCCAAAAAAGGCCGCCACATTACCGCTTTACTCACTGACAGTACTTGTCCTGGCCGGGAATGCCTGGAGGAGCACAATCCCACCCCCTGCTTGTGATTGGAGAAATCATAAATCTCGCCTCTTGTGTCCAATCACCGTGCTGTGATTCATTACAGCACAAGCTGATTTTTGGGAAGGGAGGGTGTCCCTGAATGGTAGTTTGGAAATGTGGTCACCCTAGTGCCTGACCTCACAAATGCGCGTCTGGAAGAATGGTCAAACATTCCCAGAGACACACTCCTAAGACCACTTTCACACTGAGGCACTTTTCAGGCGCTTTCACGCTAAAAACAGCGCCTAAAAAGCTCACGAAAACGTATTTCCATTAAAATCAATGAATGCTTTCACACTGGGGCAGTGTGCTGGTAGGGCTGTGAAAAACTCCCCTCTCCACTGAAATTAATGGAAAGCTCTTCAAAAGCGCTCAGTGTTTTTACTGGCAGTTTAGAAGCGCCTCAGTGTGAAAGTGGCCTAAACCTTGTGCACAGTCTTCCCAGAAGAATTGAAAGTTGTTATAGCTGCAAAGGGTGGGCCAACTCAATATTGAACCCTACGGACTAAAGACCCATACACACGATCGGATATTCCCGACAACAATTGACGGATGGACGTGTTGTGTCGGATAATCCGACCGTCTGTATGCTCCATCGGACAATTGTTGTCGGAATTTCCGACAAAAAAAGTTGGATGGTCACGCTCTCAAATTTTCCGACAACAAATGTGTTCCTTTCAGATTATCCGATAGTGTGTACAAAAATCCTTCAGACTAAAATCCAAAGTACAAACACGCATGCTCCGAACCAATGCTAACCATAAGACAACATTAGCAGAAGTTGCCCAAAGGGTGGCGCTAAAGAGCAGAAAAACCACATAGTTTTGTGAATGTTGGCTGAAAATGTTCTGCCGTCTGTATGCAGAACAAGTTCACGGCCAACGCCCAAAAATCCACGGATTTGTCCGATGGAAGTCCAATCGTGTGTATGAGGCTTTAGACTGGGATGCCAATAAAGTACATGTGCGTGTAAAGGCAGGCGTCCCAATACTTTTGACAATATAGTGTATCTCTGAAAAGTGTTCTGTAGTCCTGTACTAAGCTAGTTGTACACTAGTAGAATTTCATTCAAAGTGTTTCATTTTAATGGATAAGTTCACTTTTTGTAACCCGTATTTAGGGTGTAACATGTTACTTTAGAGCAGCTGACTCCCCACCCCACCTGTGACAGTGAGTGGCGGGGGGATCCTCTCCCCACACTCACTGTTACATTTTAAAAACAGTAAGGCTGTTCACGGCTTTACCCACACAGCTGTGCCATCAATTCACAAAGTTCCATGAATGAATGAACTACAAGTCCTGTCTTCCACCGCGGCAGTCGGCTGGTATTTCTCAATGAACCGCAAGGGTGCTAGTGAGCATCCTCACAGTTCATTGATTCTTACTGCACTTCAAGTGTTACCTGGAATTCAGCTTTAAAGGGTTACTAAACCCACAACAGTAAAATTAGTCTGTATATACAGTAAGGCATGCTTGTTGTACTCACTGTGGAACCTAAGGGGTTAATCCTCTGCAATGTGTGAAAAGTCTGTTTGATTCTGTCATCTTTGATCCTCCCCTTCTTCCATAGTCCCCAATCCATCTCCTGATATTATAGAGCCTTGGGGGCACTCTGCACATGCCCAGTTTGATGTGTATTGCTAGAGAGTTTCTTTGGGTGGGTGCATGTGAATGGCAAAGGGCCAATCAGCACTGTCCAGACAGAGGGTCAGGAGTCATGCAGCCTTTTAGGACCGTCAGAGGAGAATGAACCCCTCCCTCAAGCTTTAACCAGTGCTCAGCTGGACACTGATAGAAGTCACAAGACTGCAATATACATATTGCTTATGAGAAAAGGTATTTAGCAGTTTAGATTTTCCATGCTCTGTGTACTGTGGGGCACCAGATATAGTGAATGCAGGCTCCTGGGTTTAGTAACACTTTTAGTAACTGTGTGCCCATATGGGCGTTATGGGCAGACAACTGTACTGAGTGTCTACAGGAGCCTGGTGCTGTGCCAGTGATCAGCTGATTGCCGCTTCAATGCTTTACAGGCTGCAGTGTAAAAAAATGCACACAGTGGCTAAGTGGTTAGCACTTACAGCTAGCAGCACTAGGGTAGTTGATTCAAATCCCAACCATGGCACTACATGTCTGGCGTTTGCATGTTTTCCCTGTGCCTGCATGGGTTTCCTCCAGGTACTCCGGTTTCCTCCTACACTCCAAAGACATGCTGGTAGGTTACTTGGCTCCTGACTAAATTGGCCCTAGTGTATGAATGAGAGTTAGGTTCCTTAGATGATAGCAGGTAGTGATGTGAATGTACAATAAATATATAAAGTGCTGCATAAATTGACAGTGTTATATAAGTACCTGTAATAAATAAAATGCTAATTTTTTACCTGCAAAATCATGTGCATTTATTCTTATTTTTTTACAAAATGTGAACTTAGCCTTTAACAACTTTTTTTTTCTATTTTTTAAATAATTTGTGGGGTCACATCAAAATTTGTTTTCAACCTCAGTGACAATTAAACATGAAGGAGCTGGATGGAAAAAAAAATCTCAGACGCATGTGTATGAACGAATGCCGCGTACACACAAAACCGTGTTTTTTTTTCCGACGGATGTTGGCTCAAACTTAACTTGCACACACACGGTCGCACAAATGTTGCTCGGAAATTCCGAACGTCAAGAACGCGGAGACGTACAACACTACGATGAGCCGAGAAAAATTAAGTACAATGATTCCGAGCATGCGTCAAATTGATTCCGAGCATGCGTAGGATTTTTGTGCGTCGGAATTGGATACACACGATCGGAATTTCTGACAAGAACTTTTGTTGTCGGAAAAATTGAGAACCCGCTCTCAATCATTTATTGTTGGAAATTCCGACAGCAAATGTCCGATGGAGCCTACACACGGTGAGAATATCCGACCAAAAGCTCACATCGAACATTTGTTGTCGGAAATTCCGATAGTGTGTACGCGGCATAACAGTGTATGAGATTTTCAATCAGCAAATTACATTCATTCCAAAATCAAATGTTAAAAGCAAATTAAATTTTTAAGTGCTTTTTTTTTTTTTAAACTTGTTTTTATTATAGATTTTCAGATAGAAAGACACACAAAAAACAAAGAAAAGAAAAGAAAAACATTGCTCAGGCACATACAACATCCTCATAGAACAGGTGTATATCATAAATTATAGCAATACAGGCAGGGCTTCACATTATATAGCATAGCAAGTGCAAATCAGCTAGGCCTCAAATCACAGCTAAACTCATCCTGCCTCACATATCAGCCAGCAGTTTCCGGTTCTGCCAACCATGTGTGCCATATCTTATCGTATTTCAGAAAACACCCCCTATTGGCATATGTGTCTTTATAAAGGGGAAGGCTGGCGTTCACCAAGCGTTTCCACTGTAGCACTGACGGGGGGGTAGGCTTTTTCCAATGCATGGCAATATTTTTCCTAGCATAAAAGAGCAGAAGGCTGACTAGAATACGTCCTGTAGAGGACGGGACAATAGGTTCAATGATTCCCAAGAGACAAACCTCCATCTTCAATGGAATGGAGGCCGAGGCCACCTTATTAATTAGGTCTAATACCATGATCCAGTATTGTTGGATCCCGGGGCACTGGCAGAAAATGTGCGAGAAGTCGCCTGGGGAGGCGCTGCATCTCCAACACTCCGACGAGTGCGCAGGGTCTATCTTGTTAAGCCTATGTGGGGTGAAATATGCCCTATGTACAATCTTGTACTGTACCACCCTATCACGGATGGATACCAGGGATCTGAAAGGTAGGTCCCAGACATCGTCCCAATCATCTGAGTCTAGAGTAGGGATGTCTCGCAACCAGCTGGACCGCAGCCTGTCAAGGGGCGGGAGAGACACACGGAGCAAATATGAGCACAAATGTGATGTGGGCTTTTCTGCACAGTTAGACCGCAGTGTTCTCTCCAGCTCCGACTGGGCCATGATACAGAAGGAGTGCGGGAATTGTGCCGCGAATGCATGGGACATCTGACCGTATCTAAAGAGGTAATAGTCAGGCAGATTGAAATTGGATGAAAGGTCAGAAAAGGGAAGTAGGGCATTATGTGCTACTATGTGTGATAGAGTTTTAACACCATATTTTGTCCACGCATAGGGGTCTGGGAGATTGTAAATATGTGACAAGCTGGGATTCAACCAGATTGGGGCATTAGGGGAAACTTCTTGTGGTTTACATTTTTCAATGGCCAGGCCGGCCTTCCACGCCCGCAGGGTGGTGAGCATGGACGAGGTCAACAGACAAGGAGCGCGGGGGCCCCGATATAGTAGAAATTGGAGGGCTTCTAGCGAACCCACCACTGTGGCTTCAAGCACCGTGGATGGGTTCGTCTTGTCCGGCTGTAACCACCACGCCGCAGTTACCAGCTGTGCGGCGAGGAAGTATTTATAGCAGTCCGGAAATGCCATGCCACCCTGCGTTTGTGGTCTCAGCAGTGTCGTAAGCTTGTATCTAGGCGGCGACGGCCCCCAGATAAAGGCAGAAAAAATTTGGTTCAGTTTCTGAAAAAAGGATTTTGGGATCCATTGTGGGGATTGACGGAATAGGTATGCAAGCTTAGGGACAATTTTCATTTTTAGTAAGTTTATTCGCCCCCAGACAGAGAGGGGTAGGTTGCTCCAGGATTTAAATCTGGATTGGGCCTCCAGGAGCACCGGGGTCAGATTCAGCGAGACATAGTCAGAAGTCCTGATGGAGACATGGACTCCCAAATATTTAAATGAGTCAACCCATCATAGGGGAGTCCCGGGTAAAGAGGTGGAAGTGGCCTCACGGTCGATCGGAAAGAGGAGGGACTTGGACCAATTAACCCTGAGCCCAGTGACCGCTGCGAAAGTGTCAAAGACTGATAAAGCCCCTTGTAATGATGGACCTGTATCATTGAGAAAAAGGAGCATGTCGTCTGCGTACAAGGCTACCCTCTCCTCCAGCTGACCCACACGGAGACCTTTGATGTGCGGCGAGGTACGTAGGGCCTCAGCCACCGGTTCTATAGCTAGGGCGAATAAAGCCGGGGAGAGAGGGCAGCCCTGTCTGGTTCCTCTAAAAAGCCTGAATGGGACAGACAACCCTCCACCCAGACGCACCGAGGAAGTGGGACATTTATAAATTATCTGAAGCCAATTAATGAATACTAAAGGAAAGCCCATTCTACGCAGGGTTTCCCACAGGAAGGGCCATTCGACCGTGTCGAAGGCCTTTTCTACATCTAACGATGCCACCGCCCGGGACCCCATGTTAAAATGTTGGTCATGTATGTTGGTGAAAAGGCGTCGCAAATTAACATCAGTGGATCTCCTGGGCATAAAACCCGTTTGGTCCGGGCCTATCACCAAGGGCAACATGGGATACAACCTAAGGGCCAAGAGCTTAGTCAGAATCTTTAAATCTGTGTTCAGGAGCGCTATGGGTCTGTACGAGGCACACGAGGTGGGGTCCTTAGGGAGTTTGTAAATCAACGTCAAATGAGCATGATACATAGAGGTGGGTAGGCTGCCGCTAGTCAAATAGTCAGTGTAGAGCTGTGCCAGTAGGGGGGCCAATAGGTTCAGATGTGCTTTGTAAAAGTCTATCGGGAGCCCGTCCGGCCCAGGGGCCTTGCCAGGGGGAAAGGAGCGGATGGCGTTCTGAACCTCTAGTGCTGTGAAAGGTTGGACCAAAGTCTCCCTTTCGCTGTCAGAGAGCCAGCCAAGTGCCAACGGGTCCAGGAGGGACCGTAGCATCTCCGGCTGGAAATCCGAGGGCAAACCAGAGGAGTATAGACTGGTGTAAAAGTCATTAAAGGTCTGCAGTATGTCCGATGGAGAGGAGACCGATCCACCCCCGGGACCTGTAAAGAGGACACCAAAGTGAGAGGCTGGTCGTGCTGGGCCATCATGGCCAGAAGACGGCCATTCCGATCACCCTGTTCAAAAGCTCTCTGCTTGCATTTGTATGTCTCGAGTCTCGTGACCTCTGCCAAATGTAACTGCAGCTCCCTCTAAACCACCATAAGCAGGTCAAAGTGAGCTGGGGTGGGGTCCTTGCTATATATGTCAGTATGGTCTGTAACGTTTTGTTCCAAATTCAGAGTTGCAGCTGAGTGCTGCCTCTTTATACTCACAATGGACGATATGTACTGACCCCTAGTATAAGCTTTGAAGGCATCCCAGGTAACATCCGGAGGAGAGGACCCGGCATTGTGGTCCCAGAACTCTGTCAGTAAGGGGGGTAGACTCGCTGAGAGATCCGGGTGGGAGACCCACTGAGCACCCAACCTCCAGAATGCAGCATTCCGGGAAGCCGGGGAGCGGAGAACCACTGCCAAGGGGCTGTGATCGGACAGACCGTTCGGCAGATAGGCAGCCTCCAACACATCCGCTAACAGTGCAGGGTTGGAGAAAGCCAGATCTATCCGCGATGCGGTCTTGTATGATGCTGAATAACATGAGTATGCCCGTGTAGCAGGGTGCTTCCACCTCTAGATCTCCTCCAGACCCCCCGCCTGAGCCCAGGCTGACAGGTCTAGACAGTGCCTCTTGGGAGGCGTGGGTCTATCTAGGTCTGGTGACAGAGTGGCATTAAAGTCGCCCATCACCAGAACCTTACCCGGGCAAAACGGGGTTACCTTTTCTAGCACATCATAGAGTAGACCTGGTGAAAAGGGGGGAGGAATGTATACATTGACAACAATATACCTTTGCGACCATAGTGTGAACACCAATATAACATATTTGCCCTGAGAGTCAGTGCGGACCTCTTCAATCACACAAGGAAAATTTTTGTGAATAAGTATCGCTACACCTCTAGCATATGTGGAGTACGTGGCATGTACTGCCCTCTGAATCCATGTTTTTTTCAAAGTGGATTTTGCCGCCCACAAGGTGGGTTTCCTGGAGGAGTATAAGTTGGGGGGATTGGGACTTTAAGTGCTGGAAAAGAAGGGCACGTTTGAACTTAGAATTAAGGCCCCTGACATTCCAGGAAAGGATGGTAAAGGAAGGAGGCGGGCGATCAGCCATTGGGCATGTATGGCATGAAACAAAACGGGCGAGCTATACTCACCCTAATGGACCTTAGGGGCGGCAAAACCTCTATTGTATTGCATAGAACATCGACAGCACCCGAGCATAGTACAAAAACAAAAAAGAAAGTAAACCAAAAACAGACACATAAATCACAATTAACCGTGAACTACCCAGGCACCAAGTGCCTATCCTACTATGTCCCTTCCCTCCACTAAACATGTGGGGGGGGGGGGCGGGAATAGTCTAGACCCCTAACAAAAAACAAAACAAAAAAAAAAACTATGGATTAGGTGGTGTGAATGAGCCCCGAACTAGGGGCCCCACACAGCCGGAGCCGGTGAACTCACTCCGCTCCGCTTCTAGGCAATGTCCCAAGGAGTGGTGATAGGTGACACCAGCACTGGCCACCAGCTACGGGAGGGGGGGGGGAGCAGTCTCTAACTTGGTGAGGAAAGTAGTGTGTGTCCAGTTCAGAGCTCTGAGCAATCCGACTCCTGCATGGGAGAGAAAAACAGAAACCAGGCAATGTTCCATAGTGCAGACATGTTCTGGTCCATAAGAGCAGCGGAGGCCACGGAGATAAAACCCAGGGCCAGGGATCTTCCCCCCCGGAAATCATGAGCAGCAATCAATGGCAGTTCAGCAGCAGGGGGGGGGGAGGATAGCAACCATGACCCCCCGGGAGGGAAGGGAGATAAAAAAGAAAAGGCATCCAGTGCGTCCCACCCCATGCATAAAAAACTGAAAAACAAAAACAGGGGTACAAAATATGGGGGGGAACAGGAGGCAACTTGCAGAGTGTCAAATACTTGCTGCTGGGGGAGTCATCTACCGGCCATCCAACCAGGACATCGCCGCCTCCGGATCCGTGAAGAATCTTGTGCGGTCACCATCAATTACGCGAAGTTTGCTGGGATAAAGCAGGCTGAATTTGAGGCCTTTATCTCTCAGGCGCTTCCTAACCTTGGTGAAGCCGCGGCGGCGGTGTTGGACCTCCGGAGAGTAATCAGGAAAGAGCATGATGCGGGCGCCATTATAGTCCAGGTCACGTTTCTCCCTGGCAGCTGTCAGGACCTGATCCCTGTCCCTGTATTTAAGCAGCCGGAGCAAGAAGGGTCTAGGAGGGTTACCAGGGGGCGGAGGGGTAGGGGGAACTCTGTGTGCTCTTTCCACCACAAACGTGGGAGGCATGGCAGGCAAATCCAGGAGCGAGATCAGGAAGGCCTCAGTAAACTCTGCAGGCCTCACGCCCTCCGCCTTCTCAGGGAGGCCCAGGACACGGATGTTGTTCCTCCTGAGCCTATTCTCAGTATCGATGGACTTGTCCTGTAAGGCTTTAACCTGTAGCTGTAAGGCATGGAGTTCCCTAGAGTCCGCCCTGGTAGAATCCTCTAATTGGGAGATGCGGCCCTCTGCTTCAGTGAACCGGGCCCTGAATTTGTCCATGTCATGGCGGATCAGGCTGACATCCACCACTAGGTGGTCTATCTTGACCATCACTGAGTCCCGACCCTCCCTGATCACTGCAAGGAGCTCGGCATGAGAGGTGGCCTGGGATGGGGATGGATCGAGATGGGAAGGAGAGCTGGCTGACATGGTCAGATCCCGGGGCCTCGTGGGCAAGATGGCGGCCAGTCCATGTCATGGCGGATCAGGCTGACATCCACCACTAGGTGGTCTATCTTGACCATCACTGAGTCCCGACCCTCCCTGATCACTGCAAGGAGCTCGGCATGAGAGGTGGCCTGGAATGGGGATGGATCGAGATGGGAAGGAGAGCTGGCTGACATGGTCAGATCCCGGGGCCTCGTGGGCAAGATGGCGGCCACGGACCGGTCGGCTGGCGCCGAGGACGTGCGGAGCCTACCCGGAGACAGCTGGGATAGCCTCGGTGTGGTGGATGCCTTCTTCCGCCCCAGGGTGTCAGGTAAGTGGCTGCTGAAAGGAGGAATCTGCGCTGGAAGACGGTAAGGATTCAGGCAGGAGCGGAGCTCAGCGGTCACACGTCCTCTCCTGTTCACATCCCGGCCACGCCCCCAAATTTTTAAGTGCTTTTAAACAACATTTGTTAAATAGGAAGTAAACCCTCTAAAACATTTCTTTAAAAAAAAAAAACCCTGCAAGAGAAAGGCATAATGAGCTAGTATGCATAGCATACTAGCTCATTATGAATTACTTACCTGAGATCAAAGCCCCCGCAGCGACTCTCGTTCCTCTCCTCCGCCGCCGCCAGGATACCCGAGTGACTTCCAGGTATCGCTGCTCCGGCGCTGTGACTGGCAGGAGCAGCGATGACGTCACTCCCGCACATGCGCACGGGAGCCGCCAGTGACGGCAAGATCGCCTTCACTACTGGCACGCTCAGTGCGCCTGCACCGTTGTCTATGGCACGCATGCGCCTTAGACATAGGTGCAGTATTTTCTGCAAATATCTCTTTAACCGTGTAGGTCAGACCACTTTCACACTGAGGCGCTTTTCAGGCGCTTTCACGCTAAAAACAGCGCCTAAAAAGCTCACGAAATCTTATTTCCATTAAAATCAATGAATGCTTTCACACTGGGGCAGTGTGCTGGCAAGGCTGTGAAAAACTCCCCTCTCCATTGAAATTAATAGAAAACTCTTCAAAAGCGCACGAAAAGCGCTTCAAAAGCGCTCAGTGTTTTAACTTGCAGTTTAGAAGCGCCTCAGTGTGAAAGTGACCTTAAGGAGATATTTCTTGCACCTACAGGTAAGCCTTAATCTAGACTTACCTGTAGGGCCAAGTGGTCTGTAAGGGTTTACAACCACTTTAAGGCCCCTTTCACACTGTGGCGCTTTGCAGGCGCTATTGCGCTAAAAATAGTGCCTGCAATGCGCCCTGAAAAAGCCGCACCATGGTATCCAGTGTGAAAGCCCGAGGGCTTTCACACTGGAGCGTTGCGCTTGCAGGAGGGTAAAAAAACTCCTGCAAGCCGCATCTTTGAGGCGCGATAGGAGCGGTAAAATGAGGTATGTCATGTTGATAAAGGAGCGCGACTTGCCAGGACATCGCAAGTGCGCACGCTCACGAAACGCGTCCATTTCTGATGACGTCATCTCCCGCAGCCTGGCCACATATGCGCTTCAGGCCTCGCTCTGAATAACCACAGGATTGCTGTCCCCGGAAGCCGGCTGCTCCATCTTCAGAGACACTCCTGCCATTCACCGCAGAGCTAGGAACCCTCTGTGACCTACTGCTGAAGACCGTCATCCTGACATCTGTACTGCTCTTTTCTACGCCTATATTAATCTACCTAAATGTGAGTTTATTCAGTGTATTTACTATTAAAATTTTGTCAACACTATTGCACTTAGAGGCGCCTCTCTCCTTGTTTCTCCAGCTACCCCTGAACATGGTTTCTGTTCATCTATGAAGGCAGCCCTGTGCACAGTGGATTCTATTTAACCCCTGCTTCACCTATATACACCGTTGGTGTGTATACAGGCTTTAAAGGACTTTTTAAAGACTCTTTTTTTTTCATGGATGTTTTTATTCATTTTATTTATTCATCATTTTTTACATCTATTTTCCATATTGATCGCTTTGGGTAATACATGTTCTGTGGATTTTGTGCGCCATCACTTGTTTGTATAGCGCCTCCAAAACGCCGCAAAGAGGCATTATTGCGGGCGTTTTTAACCCTTTTTCGGCCGCTAGCGGGGGTTAAAATCACCCCGCTAGCGCCCGCAAATCGCGGCACAAACGACGGTATAGCGGCGCGAAAAATACCGCCGCTATACCGCCAGCGCTTCAGTGTGAAAGTAGCCTAAGTGTTCGAATGTTTATTTAAAGTCCACTAGTGTTTGGCCAGCTTTAGGGACACAGTGCTGCTCCTCTATAAATACAGTTCAGTGATGGAGTGTTGTCACCCTAGGACAGGAAGTGTGTTACCGGCAGGATCACTGGGTGTAAATAAAATAAAACTGAAAAATACCATCTAAGGACTGGTGAGCTGCAATATGTTACACTTTTGGTCTTTAGATTTAGATACACTTTACTAGGCCAAATTTCCTGAAGTCTTCTCCAGGGGAAGTGCAGCTGTCAAACAGAAACTGTTGCAAGGCCAGAGCGGAGAACTCACCCGCCTGGCCCGGTAATCTCCGGAACATTTCCCCACACAACCTGACAAACGTATTAGCGTGTTCGGCTTGTTGGAAGCTCTTCCACTGACCACTGGCCTTGTTAAATCGCTTCCACAGCAACCAATGAATTAACCTTTAATTAAAGAGCCGGACGTGTTGACGCCTCCATCAGGAGCTGTCCACAAAGGTGCTGAAAAGAGATCAAAGCAATTTACAGACTAACCTGACCCCATCCGACAGAGGATTGCTTTATTAACCCTTCAGTGTGTGGAGAGAATCCGATCAGTGGCCGGCAGGTGAGATGATTGGCGGGTGAAGGTCTCTCTCGTGCTCCAGGCTTGGGAGGTCCATGAGTGATGAGGTTTGCAGTCATCAGTGATACGAATCCAAAGGCTTCAAAGATGTATTTAGAGGTAAATACGTACAGGAGATTTGTTATGAGATGAATGTCGAAGTAAAAGAGGCTCTGAATAAAGACAAGCCTTTAATGTGTCATAGACAAGGCCTATCCCATGAAAGAAGAAGGTCTACAGGAGGCAAGGGCCGAATACTAGGAGACACAGCAGCATGGCGTATACCATATGATGGTGCAAATATATCTCTAGGGTCCATCACCACACAACCCAAGAGGATGAAGAATGATAACACCACAAATCACACTACACTTTTACAGGGAACAGCTAAGAAGATTCTTACAATTTGCAGTTTTCCGTTTACCCACACGGTCTCGGATTCATTCGATTTCAATAGCATTTAAAGTATAAGTAAACCCTCACCTTGGAAAAAAACCTATTCCTTTAAAATACAAATGAAAGGCAAAACATTTGTGTATAGATATAAAAAAATATATAAACACCTCTTTTATTTGTCTTTTTTAAGCGATCACACACACTCTGTTCTCAGCTGCATATGGAGCTCAGAGGGCTGGGGGAGAAGAAACAGCAGTTCCCAGCACAGCCAGAAAACGGACCATGCTGGGAAGGATGTGCTCTCATGCTAATGCCGCGTACATACGATCGGATTTTCCGTCGGAAAAACCTTAGATGCTTTTTCCGACGGAATTCCGCCCAAGCTTGGATTGCATACACGCGGTTCTCTGGACTTTCGACTGTCAAGAACGCGGTGACGTACAACACAGCAATCCGAGAAAATTGAGTTCAATGCTTCCGAGCATGCGTTGAATTGTTTCCGAGCATGCGTCGGAATTTTGTGCGTCGGAATTGCTACAGACGATCGGATTTTTTCCGATCTGAATTTTTCCCGTCTGAAAAATTGAGAACCTGCTCTCAATATTTTGCTAGCGGAAATCCTGACAGCAAAAGTCAGATGCGGCCTACACACGGTCGGAATTTCCGACCAAAAGCTCACATCGGACTTTTGCTGCCAGAAAATCCAAACGTGTGTACGGGTCATTAGTGTGGAGAGTTTTTAATAGGAAAGCAGAGACTGACAGGAAAACCAGGGATTTCACACAAAGGAAGCAATTCAAAGAGAACAAGAGACTTGGTACAGCAGCCACATATAAGGAATATCAAATGTTAGGTTTACATCTTCTTTAAAGCCAGCCATACACAAGTAGATTTTCAAACAAACATTTGTATGAAAGTTGTCAGTACATTTGATAACTTGATTAATGTTGTTCAATGGCACTTCAAACATTTGTATGCTTTTGGTAGAATTCCAGGTTAAGCCTAACTAGCCCTAAAAATACTCCCTCCCCCCTTAGTGCAGCCCCAACACTGCTCATCCATGATGTCTGTCAGTGCCCATCAGTGCAGCCTCATCAGCGCACATCACTGAAGGAAAAATTACTTATTTACAAAATTATATAACAGAAAAAGTTTTTTTATTTTTTTTTTATTTCAGTCTTTTTTCATTTTTTAGCAAACAAAAAAAAAAACCGTGGTGATTAAATACCACCAAAAAAAAGATCATTTAATTTGGGTACAGTGTTGCATGACCGCGCAATTGTCATTCTTAAGCCCCATACACACGATCGGATTTCCATCGGACGAATCTGTGGAATTTTGTGCGAAGGGCGTTGGCCGTGAACTTGTTCTGCATACAGACGGCAGAACTTTTTCAGCCAACATACACGAAACAACGTGTTTTTTCTGCTCTTTAGTGCCACCCTTTGGGCATCTTCTGCTAATGTTGTCTTATGGTTAGCATTGGTTCGGAGCATGCGTGTTTGTACTTTGGATTTTAGTCCAACGGACTTGTGTACACACGATCAGACATCACACATTTTGTTGTCGGAAAATTTTAAAGCATGCTATCCAACATTTGTTGTTGGAAAAGTTTTGCCGTCTGTATGCAGAACAAGTTCACGGCCAACGCCCTTCGGACAAAAATCCAGGGCTTTGTCCGATGGAAATCTGATCGTGTGTACGAGGCTTAAGACACCATTAAGTGTGTCTAAAGCCTCATACACACGATCGGATTATCCGACGGGAATTGTGTGATGACAGGCTGTTGTCAGAAAATCCGACCATTTCTATGCTCCATCGGACAATTGTCGGATTTTCCGCCAACAAATGTGGGATAGCATGCTTTAAAATTGTCTGCCAATAAATGGATTATCCGATCATGTGTACATAAGTCTGTCGGACAAAACTCCAAAGTACAAACACGCATGCTCAGAAGCAATGCTAACCATAACACAACATTAGCAGAAGTTGCCCAAAGGGTGGCGCTAAAGAGCTGAAAAACCACAAAGTTTTGTGTTTGTTGGCCGAAAATTCTTTGCCGTTTGTATGCAATACAAGTTCCTGGCCAACGCCCTTCGGACAAAAGTCCTACGCTTTGTCCGCAGAAAATCCGATCATGTGTATGAGGCTTAAGACATGCTAAAACGATCTCTCAACCAATACTATCATATGGCACTATAGCATGACCTGTGTGCTAATTAACATGCCTTAAACACTTCAACCTGAGGATGTACCTGTACCTGAAGTGGCTATACAGGGATGATGCCTGCAGCTGCAGACATCATCCCAGTGTGAACATTTTCAGCCGGCGATGGGCTTTATTGTAGAAGTGATCCGAGCTGCAATACAGCTGCTCGATAATTTCTACAGGGTGGGCGCAGAAGGGGGACCCCTTCCACCACCTTTACCGGGCTCTCCCATTCAGCTGGGGAGCCCGGGTACCACTGCTGCTTGGTGCACTTGTGGTCTGAGAGGGGAAGAAGGTACATCTGTACCCACATCTCCTCTGTGAAATAAGAAACCGAAAGTGACAACAATGTTCTTACTTCCAGTTTCGGTTTGTTGTTTACCGTTTTCAGTTTGATCAGATGCTTACAGGGCAGAGTAGAGATCTGGGGTCTAAGAGACCCCAGATCTCTCCATAGGGAGGACCTGTCATGCTTATTACTATCACAAGGGATCTTATTGCAAACACAGACGTAGATCCCACATGCATATGAAAATGGTGATCGCACCACAGATCAACCAGACTGCCCATACATGGATTGAAATGCATACTAGCTGATTATGTTTTACTTATCTCCGATCTAAGCCCCCGCAGTGGTCCACGTCTCCCCCTCCGGCCGCCAACATGTTGTCCCGGAGTGACTTCCTGTTATCGCAGCTCCCGCGCTGTGATTGGCCGGAGCGGCGATGACGTCACACGCATGCGCGCTCGGGCCGGCAAGATCCCATTCAGAAAACCGGCAATGATGCCGGCCCACTAGTGCGCATGCGTGTGACATCATCGATGCTGTGTTTTTCAGCAAATATCTCCTTAACCGTGTAGGTTAAGGAGATATTTCTTGCACCTACAGGTAAGCCTTAATCTAGGCTTACCTGTAGGTGCAAGTTGTCTAAGTGGGTTTACAACCACTTTAAAGCAGCTCATATTCTTCAAATAAGATGGCAACGCACCAGAGAAGACAGAAAAATGCAGTATTTTTCCCACTATAGTGAACCACAACATGACGTGTGCTGCTGTCCCTTGATCCTAAAATCACCTAGGAATTTGCTTCCAATAATGAAGCCAATAATCACTAGAGATTAAGGCTGGGTTCACACTATCTTTGCATGCGGCTCACAGCAGGGGTACGGTACATCCCCGGTCATCGATTTCAGCCCAAATTTTGGGCTGAATTCGGACCTGAAATGGACCAAAAGACGCTCAGGTCTCCTGTGCAAATTCGCACCGGAGCCGCACCGGAGATATGTGAACCGTCTCCTTAGAGAGCCGGTAAAAATCTCCTACTACTGGATGCGGGGAGCCCCCCGTGGACTTCAACCTGTGTAAAAACTCTGATCTAGTCATGTGATCCCCGTGTAAGTCAGTGGCAGCTACAGGGAAGAGGAGGGAGTGCTCATCAATGACTGGGAATTCTGGAAGCCATGACATTACACAGAGCCTGCTATGTCTCAGTTGCTGTTGGTGCTCCCTCCTCTCCCCTGCACCAGCTGCTGATTGAAACCGGGGAGCCGGAGCTTCGGGATCACGTGAGCAGATCAGAGCGGGCTTAAAATAAGTATGCACATTTTTTTACATAGGTTAGGCCGCCTATAGGTAGCAGGAGGGGACATTTTTAAACATATTTAGTGTTAGCCAGGAATTCTACTTTAAGTTGTAAAATTAAAAGTTGCCTATGTGTTCGCCCATCATATAAGGGCAATTGCCACTGTACCTCAAGGAGCAAACCTATGCACTTTTAGTCAAGTGCAAAGTAAAAGTAAATCACAAGAGCCGTAGATCAGGGAAAATGCGCACCCCACGCAGTCACTGCAGAGGCGGAAAATTTCCCAGGAATCACACTGAGCTATTCTCTGTAAATCACCCCAACTGATAGGATGGTTCAGTGCACAGTGTTAAATCATGCGTAATATCTCATTGACGGCGCTATATAAATAGGTTAATAAATAAATACATAGGGTTCACCCTGACCGCTTCTTTGTTATAATTTTGTTGCAGCTATTTTCCTAAAACTTAAAATTACAAAATGCAGTGCACACAGCAAACTAAATGTCATCCAGTTATAGAGTATACATCTATGAGTAGAGTGTCGCCAGTAGGTTTTCATGTTAATGATTAAAGTTCTATTGCAGAGGCTGTCCTCGGTGGAATCATACAATACAGAAGTATCTCCTGCAGTGGCAGTGGCCCCAGAGACAAGCAGGAGAGGATCTGACAGCTGAACCTCTCAGTGGATCCACCCAAACAGGTAGTGGAGAAGCTAATCGCACACGCACCCAGCGATATCAGCCAGCACAAAGGCTCCATTGAGAGTTTGCATTAAAAGCCGGAGGAGGCTCTGATTTCCTCACAGCGTCTTGCCCCAGAATTGCTGTGTTTAAGATAAGGAGCCAGGGGCCCGTGAGCCGCCTCATATCTGCTTTTTCTTCCAATTAAATGTAAGAGCAGCCAAAATCTAGGTGGAAATAGACTATTAAGATCCACATTACACAATGGGCATGTAATGGGATATTTCAGCAATGAGAATGGACTGGGGGGGAGCGCTGATGTTATTTACCAGAAAATCGACAAAAAGGGTCACGGCACTGAAGGCCCCAACACAACAGAACTGTCTGTGGTAGCCGGGAATCAGCAAACATTGCACATGTGGTTGGGGAAACACAACCATAGATTTACCCGCATCGGAGACAGTGAGCCGTGCCAATCCTGGTCAATTTTACTCTGTATGGAGTGACTGAGTAAACCAATCTTACAATAAATTAAGTGACAGATGGGCAGCAGTGAGGCAATACTGGCCAAACTCACTTGGTTTTTATGAAGAGAATGAAGGGCAGTAGTGCGCCAATCCTGACCAATCTCACTGTGTATGGAATGACTGATTGGTAGCAGTAAGCCAGTCTTGGTCAATTTCAAAGTGTATGGAGTGAGTGATGGACAGCAGTGAGCCCAGGACTAGGAATAGCATTCTCCTCCCCTCAATCTTGGCCTGGGAACACTGCCCTCCTACCTTTAACCCTGGTTTGGGACCAGTGTGCTCCATCCCTCACCCCTGGCCTAGGACCAGTGTCTTCCTTCATTCACCCCTGGTCTGGGACCGGTATCCTCCACCCCTCACCCCAGGCCTAGGACCCCATATCCTCCTCCCATCCCCCTTAGTTTAGCAGTCTAGGACCAGTGTCCCCCTCCCCTCACCCCCGGCCTGGGACCAGCATCCTCCTCACACCCCCATTCTACTTGCTGTTGACTCAGGTTCAGTCACTGAACTGTTTACATTCTCCAATTCATTATGCTGAGAAAAATGAGGGATTATCTCCTGACCGGCGGGCGGCAAAGTAATGGGGTCATATATTCATTCAATCAGCTTCTTACTTAGCCTGCATTAAGCGCTGTATTGTGTATTCATCATCTGTATTAATGCGCTCTCTGCTTTATCTGACGTAACACAGAAGCTGTGACTCCACGGCCTGCCTGAATTCCTTTTGCAGATTTTCACACAAGGCTGGGAGCTGTGACTGTCCTATTCATTCTATTCGAAGAGATGAA
This sequence comes from Rana muscosa, assembly GCA_029206835.1. NCBI lineage: Eukaryota > Metazoa > Chordata > Amphibia > Anura > Ranidae > Rana > Rana muscosa. Next base: position 260,115,569 of record CM055123.1, on the reverse strand, counting down.
ACTGTTTGTGCTGACCAAGCAAAGACCAATCACATTCTAGCTGCCATTTTTCTCACACAAAGTGAATGCAGATATTACCTGCTGATACCCTATTTCGCTTTCTTTCAGAAATAAAACGTGGTCCCTTTTTTTTTTTTGGAATTTCACCAATAAAAGACACTGCAATTTACATCCCTGCTTTACACATATGACTGTTGAGGTGTGTTCTGCCTGCTGAACCCACACATATGGCTGAATCCACCATGAACAGTAATTGACACATTCCAGATAAGTCAGCAAAGCATCCATGAGCACTGATTCACCACTGTCGTGAAAACTCCTCTCTGCCGGGTCCAGACGCTACAAAACCCAAGACCTCTGTATGAATCAATCAGTGTGGGTGAGCAGTGCAGTTAGTTTTTGCTATATAACTGTTTTCTGGTGCAACTCCCAATGCAGGATATGCACAGTAGCACAGGAGTGGAGGGATCACTTTACTGGGATTAGTTTAAGGTTCAGTTAGTATCAAGGGGTGGAAGAAGGTTAATTTAAGACCCCTTTCACACTGAGGCGCTTTACAGGCGCTATAGCGCTAAAAATAGCGCCTGTAAAGCGCTTCTCATGTCACTCCAGTGTGAAAGACCGAGTGTTTTCACACTGGAGCGGTGCGCTGGCAGGGCGCTCAAAAAAGTCCTGAAAGCAGCTTCTTTGAGGCGCTTCAGGAGCGGTGTATACAATGGGCAGCGGTGCTTTAAACCCTTTTTCGGTCGCTAGCGGGGGTTAAAATCGCCCTGCTAGCAGCCAAAATGCTCGCGCTAAAATTACGGTAAAGCGCCGCCTGGCGCTGTTTAGTGTGAAAGTGCCCTTATGCCGCGTACACACGATTGGAAATTCCGACAAGAAAACCGTGGATTTTTTTCCGACGGAATGTTGGCTCAAATTTGTGTTGTCAAGAACGCGGTGACGTACAAAACTACGAAGAGCCGAGAAAAATGAAGTACGATGATTCCGAGCATGCGTCAAATTGATTCCGAGCATGCGTATGATTTTTGTGCGTCGGAATTGCATACAGACGATCGGAATTTCCGACAAGAACCTTTCTTGACGGAAAATTTGAGAACCAGCTCTCAAATTTTTCTTGCCGGAAATTCCAACAGAAAATGTCTGATGGAGCCTACACACGGTCGGAATTTCAGACCAAAAGCTCTCATCAAACTTTTCTTGTCGGAATTTTCCGATCGTGTGTACGCAGCATTACTGTTAGGGTTGAGTTTGAGTTTAGGTGGCTCAAGTAAGTTTAATCTTAGCTTCAGGGATGATATATTTTGCAAACTTACATTGAGCTATCTTGGCACAACGTATACTTTATGATAACTGATCAGCCTTTATGAAAGCTGTAAATGACTGTAGTAGTCTAAACTGCTACAGTGATGGGTGCAATCTTCTTGTGCCGATCGGTTCCATGCTGCACACTGACCACAGGGGCTCACTCGTTTGATACAGCCTTGCATTTTCCTCAACAAATGCAAATGGGTCTCTGATTGGAGGGGGTGTAAAGGAAAGGTGGTGATGTCACAATCTTCACCTCGTCTATACAGAAAACGCTTTAGATTCATTAAGAAGAATGCAAAACGTTCTCTGAATGGCAGCCAACCCGAGCAAGTGACCCTCTTACATTATGATAAGCTGGCACAATGTAAGTACACAAAATATATCATACCTAGAATTAAGCTTTAAAGTGTTACTAAACCCACAACTTTAAAATAACTCTGTATATGCAGTAAAGGATGCTTGTCATACTCACTGCGGAACCTAAGGGGTTATTCCTCTGCATTGTGTAAAAAGGCTGTTTGATCCTGTGTTCTCCGTTCCTCCCCTTCTTCCACAGTGCCCAATCCATCTCCTGATAGAACAGAGGCGAGGGGACAAGCTGCATATGCTCAGATTGGTATGTATTGCATGTGATCAGCACAGGGCCAATCAGTACTGTCCAAGCAGAGCGTCAGGGGTCCTACAGCCTGATAGAACAGTCAGAGGAGAATGAAAACTGCTTCTACAAGCTTTAACCAGACACTGATAGAAGTCACAAGACTGCTATATAATGCTGATGAGAAAAGGTGTTCAGCAGTTTATATTTATTAAAATAATTGCAGTTTCATGATCTGTGTGATGTGGGAGATCAGATATAGTAAATGCAGGGTCCGGGTTTAGTAACACTTTGAGTATTAATAAACTAAGAGATTGCTTAGAGGTGAAATTAATGTCCTTGTCACACCACTGATTTTGTCACTGGTGGCAATTCAGTAGCATCAGGACATCTAGAGAGTAGGGATTTTGGTGTATAATTTCTCCGCAAAATTTGTTTTTTTTTCCCCTTATTTAGAGGCTGTGGGTTTTTCGGGTGTAGAGTATATACTGTATGATTGTTTAGTTTATACCCATAAGTAAGTCATTGTATATATATTTTTTTTTTCATTTTTTGTATTTATTCTTTGCCTACTATCAATTTAAATTCTTTATTTTGTGCTATCTGCTTCTTTTTTTGTAAAAAAATAAAAAATAAAAATTAAGGCAAGGGAGGTCAAAAATAGATGGTTCAAAGCCCTTCGAAGTTATTTAAAGCTTATTGCCTTCCTCATTGATTCTAATGCATTGCACAGAAATTTTGAAATGTTGATGAAATCTCCCGAATGTGTGCAAATATTTGGGAGAAATTAACACACTCAACCTCGCCACTAGTGAGGGATCAGACATAGTATGACACCTGACCAGGACAGACAGGGAGGGGGTGCCACTGTCGGACCAGATGAGTTTTCTCTCAAATCTCTTAAAGATCCTGAGTCTCCAGGAATGTGAGTGGGCCCCATCCGGCTCAGCTCCAACCCTTGGCTGGCTGTGATATAGTCAGGGTACCATCTTGCTAGAGCAGGTGGGAATAGAGGGAATAGAACTGTGAGGCTGGCACAGTATAGACAGGCTTGGAGGGTCTCTCTGAACCCAGACAGGTCTGCCATGTGGAGTCTATAAAGGTAACACAGAACAATAAAAATAATCTTATATGAATATACAGGTAAGCGATGTCACATTACAAGGAACCTATAATGTCAATTGTTTAGGGTAAAAACCATCTAACACACTGTCCATCTGTCCCAATATGTCATTGACCTTGTCCATCATAACCCTTGTCTATGCATAAAAATACTTTTTCTGATTGTCTATGCATAGGACCTGCACAGCTGATGGGTGTTTCCTTTATATATAAAAAAGGCAATTATAATTGTGCAAAAGATGTATATGTAGTATGGCGTTACATAATTGTTGTTGAATGCTCCATGTCATTAAGATAAGAGTATATCCAGCTGTTGCCATAAAACAACACTTATGAGGAGCTCAATACACTGGAAAGTGTCCACAAAATATTTCAGGACGTAATGCTAGAACAGAAGTTTTAGGCTACGATTCACACTAATTCATGCAGGGATGGGAATGACAGAATCTGGACATCAGCCCCTAATGTTTGTTAGATGTGTCTCTCCATCAACTCTAGATTTGTAAATGACCAACAAAGATGGACCAGGCTGAACCCTCCCTGCAAAAGGCTCCCAGTGTCTCGATATCAGCAGGAACCGGTGTCATTAGTATTCTTCAAACAGGACAGTCATTTCATAATGGAAGAGCTGAGGACTCCATACGGCAAGTGTGTTGTGAATTCTGATTTTCTGCACTGTTCATCTTCACCAACTGGAACAATTCTCTGCACATCCACCGACAGATTAACTGAGACCGCTCTGTGTACAGTGCACCCCTCTCTGCTAGCCATAGACTTCATGCGGCCCTCAGGGGCCAAAAATGTGGGCCTTCATCTATCCCCAGAAAACTGTCAGGAACTTATATAAACAGTCATGCTCCCTCATCTAGGCCATCAATGAATCAGAACTGCAGCTTAGAGAAGTGGAAAGGAAGGCTTGGCTGGAAGTGAAGGTTTAGTGGGGAGGGAAGGGAAAGTCTGGTGGGAAGGGACGTTTTATTTTTAGGAAGAGAAGGTCTGCCGGTAAAAAAGGTTTTGGTGGTAAGCAAAGGTATGAAAGAGAAGATTTGACAGGAAGGAAAGGCTTGGTGGGAAGTGTGTGATGTTGCCCATCAGACCAATCATAAATCCATTTTTAGTGCAAGTCTACCCTGGCACCTAGGGCGGTATGAAAAGATGTATGCAACACCCTGTGTGTCTGTTTTGTATTACTCCGGTCTGTTTACAGCTAATTTCTGGGCAAATATTAACCCCTCTCTGAACCCCCGTAACTTATCCTGCACATTTTTTTTTTCATATCTTGTGAAGCTGACCTTACACCTGTAGAATTTTATTCAAACGCTCAAGTGAGAAAGTATAAAATTGCCTTGTCCTATCATTCAATGGTGCCTTCTTGTACTCAACAAATTTTGAACAACTTTTAATTCCAGTACATGTTAAAGTCTCAATTTTCATAGAACAAAAATTCTACTTCTTGTTCACCTTTGACAAGTGCATATGCATAGGACTAGTTACAGGTTATCTCTGACAATTCGAGAGCAAATTCAATGATTAGAAATTCCTTCAACAAGAATTTTCTTTCCTTGTTTTTCGATTTTTCTTTGCTCGCTTTGGTAGAAACAATTGTTGAATCATCCCCTTCAACACAATTCTCTAACAAAATTCTACAGTTTTAAGCCCAGTTTAACCGCTCCCCGTCCAATCTAAAGTAATATTGATATAGATATAGACAGCCAAGTGGGAGCCAGCCTGGGTGGAAGTCATATAATGGGCCGCGCTCCAGCGGGATCTGTCACCCACTGTATCCACTGGACACAGATGACAAATCAGTGTATCGGGCCGCTACCATGTGATTGCTGTGGCCAATCACTGCAGATCACAATAATACTCAAAGAATGCCTGTGAACGAATGGATGCCATTCACAAAAAGGATTGCTTATAACAGTTATTATCACTGTTATAAGAAATCACAATGTGCAAAAAAAAAAAAAAAAACCTTATCACCTCCCTAGATTAGCACAGTGTTACTGTGGTGACACCGGACTTCCGTGGTCACAGTATGTATAAAAAAAAAAAAAATAGTACAAAAAGAAAAAAAAAATCATAATTTTCCAAAAAATTGTTACTAAAGATTACAACTTCAAAAAACTCGCCATGCCTCTTTCAAAATACCTTGGACTGTCTACTTTCCAAAAAAGGGGCATTTGTATTATATTTGTACTGTCCTGGAATTTTAGGGATTGAAAAAATGAGATAGGCAGTAGTAATTTGTAGACTCCATATTTTTCCTACAGACTAAGCAATATACACTTATTTGGGTTATCTTTTATCAAGGAAATGTAGCAGTATACATTTTGGCTTAAATTTATGAAGAAAGATTATTTATTAGCAACATTTTATAAAAGAAATTAAGAAAAACATGTTTGTTTGTTTTTTCAAACGTTTCTGTCTTTTTTTTATGTATTTAAAGGGGTTGTAAAGGTACAAGTTTTTTCACCTTAATGCATTCTATGCATTAAGGTGAAAAAACATCTGAGTATTTGCAGCCCCCCCAAGCCCTCGTTTACTTACCTGACCCCTCGAAAGTCCCGCGCCGTGAACGCGCAGGCTTCTTGGTCGGCTTCTCGGGTCATTCATTGGTTGATTGAAAGCAGCGCAGCCATTGGCTCGCGCTGCTGTCAATTAGATCCAATGAAGCGGTGCACCGGGGGGCGGGGTGAATGATACGGTGAGCGGCTATGGCCCCCGGCTGTATCACAGGAGTGCGCCCGCAACAACTTACCACCATGCGGGAGAGCTCGCATGAAGGAGGAAAGTTCTTGCGGGGAGGAGCTGATACAGCCGCCGAGGAACCAGGTTCGGGGCCACTCTGTGCAAAACGAGCTGCACAGTGGAGGTAAGTATAACATGTTTGTTATTTAAAAAAAAAAAATTGTGCCTTTAGTGTTCCTTTAATAAAAAAATAAAAAAAACAGTAATGAATAAATATTGCCAAAATAAAGTTCTGTCTCAAAAAAATGATAAAAGTTTAATTTGGGTACAGTGTTGAATTGCTGAGTAATTGTCATTGAAATTGTGACAGTGCCAAAAGCTGAAAATTGGCTTGGGTAGGAAGGGGGTCAAAGTGTCTGGTATTGCAGTGGTCAAGTTCGCCACACAAGTCTCTCACCAGTGCCACTTCCGGGTGCAAGAGACTGCTAGTACAGAGCTGCAGAAGTGCCAGCACCGGTTAGCCAAAAGGAACTGTTCATATTACACAGACAGACCATACCTCCTGTAAACAAAAAATAGAAGACTCAGACTCTAGCATTACATAACCATGCTAGTAGGTGAGTAAAAAATAGGATTTTTGTACTCACCGTAAAATCCGTTTCTCTGACGTCCATGGACCGACGCAGCTCTCATACTGATTACATGTGGGTATATGTCCCTGCTCGCAGGAGAAGACCTAGGCAGAATGTTAGAGGTTAAAACATTCTAGAACAAGCCAGAGCTGAACAGCCCCGCCCAGGGGGGCGGTCCCTCCGGACATTACCCTTCCACCTGCAGCTAATCAGCCTCAGTTCGTAACAAAGCAGTACAAACTTAAAAAGGAAGGGTGGGTGCTGCGTCGGTCCATGGACGTCAGAGAAACGGATTTTACGGTGAGTACAAAAATCCTATTTTCTCTTATCGTCCATGGACCGACGCAGCTCTCATACTGATTACATGTGGGACGTCCCAAAGCAGTATAAGAAAAGGGTGGGAGTAAAAAAGTAAGGAACAACCAAAACTTCACTCCAAACCAGCAGAGCCCCTCAACGGAGGAGTTGCAACATTAGACAGCGGCCTGCAACACTTTGCGGCCGAAGGAAGCATCCGAAGATGCAGCCACATCAACCTTGTAGAACTTTAAAAAGGTATGAACGGACGACCAGGTCGTCTCCTTGCACACTTGTGCAACCGACGCTTGATGTCGGGAGGCCCGGGAAGCCCCAATTGCCTTCGTGGAATGCGCCGCAACCGGAAAGGGAGGCGCCCGCCCCTTAAGGGCATAGGCCTGTATGACGGTCTGCCTGATCCACCTAAAGACGGTGGCAGACGACACCGCTCGGCCCTGTTTTGGACCAGACACAGATTTCCGAATGGAAACAGTAGCAGACAGGTACACTCGTAAGGCTTGTACCCATCTTAATGCAGGAAGCGCAAACTCTCAGGGAAGCGATGGGTGAGGACACAAGGACATAAGAACAATGTCCTTCTTAAGGTGAAAGGCCAAGACCATCCTTAGAAAAGAAGGATGGTCGTGGGCGCAACACCAACATATCCTTATGGAGGACCAAGTAAGGCGACTTGCCAGACAAGGCTGCCAACTCAGACACCCGTCTAACCGAAGCAATGGCCAATAAGGCCAACTTCCGGGACAAGGTCAAGAGAGGAATCTCTCTGATATTCTCAAAGGGATGTTCTTGGAGAACCGAGATGCATCAAAATCAGATCCCAAGTAGGGAGAGGAGGCTTGACAGGGGGGACCACATGGCGAACCCCCTGCCCAAAACGTGCTAATCAAGGAATGGCCCGGCAGCGGTCGTTGAAAAAGACAGTCCGGGCCGAAATCCGACCCTCAAAAAAAAAAAGGTATGCAAGGCCAGCTTTTGGGTCACACCACGCTGTAAGAACAGCAAAATCCTGGGAACGGAAAACATCCGAGGATGCCACTCAAGTTCCTCGCACATAGCGATGTAAGCCTTCCAGGTACGGTGAGATATCTTTCTGGAGGAAGATTCCTGTGTCAACAACATAGAAGAGATGACCTGAATACGAGAGAACTCGGTCCTTTAGCACCTGGCTTTAAACAGCCATGCCATTAAAGCCAAGGACTGTAAAGCAGGATGAAGTATGCTCTGCAAAGCCGGCGAGGCAACAACAGTAGCAGAGGGTAAGCATATATCAGGCGATACTGCCCCCACGGGCTTCCAACGTGTCTAACGCATCCGCCCAGGGGTCCCTGGACCTGACCACGATCTTGCCACCTTGCGAGTTAGTCGAGAGGCCACAAGATCCACTTCCGGTGCCCCACCTCCGGTAAAGAAAATGGAAACACCTCCGGATGCAAGGACCCTTCGCCTGCAATGCACACGGCCGACAGGACCGTCTTGCAGCTAGACGTATGAAAATCCCAAAGAGACTCCGCAATGTATCGGAGAAGGGAGGCCCCAGTGTACAGGGTGCCTCAAATGTTGGCCAATAAAAGGCAACTTGACGGAACTTCCCTAGAAACTCGGTCAGAGGACTAGTACCTCAGCCTCCAAAGGTGGCGCAAACCCACCCCGGGCACAGAGACCCTAAAGGCTAAAGCAGTTGTAGTGCACCTGCTAGACGACTGATGAATGAAGCAGAGTCTTTTGCCCAGTCATTGAGCTACAAAAAAATGCCAGAGACGCAGCCACTAACGGGCGCAACGCCAACCCCAGCCTGGCGAACACAGTCCAAGCCAGCGCTTCTGATCACCACTGAAAGCAGGTGGAAAGTGATACCCCTGAAACCAGGGATCCTTGTGACAATGCTCCATCCAGCAGCTACCCATGGATAGGTGCTGATTGTGCAAACACATAGTTTATACTATGTATTGCGTCAAACGTACAAATGGAGAGTGTGGGAGGAAACCCACCCAGCCACAAAGAGCATAATACCACCACATACGGCGTATGTAGTTTAGTATTTGTGAATAAACCTATTAAACGCGTATATACTGTGCCAGCGACGAAGGCGTGCACATCATCGGGGCCTGGACGTAAACCAGCCACACAGATTGCATACACAACCGTGTAGGTATGTTAGCCTGCGAATAAACAAATTGCACATGTTTATACTGTGCATAGCGCTGAGAATGCGCACACCATTGGAACGCAGGGGAGAAACCTGAGCACCCGGATGAAACCCATGCAGACTGCATACGCATACCGCGTAGGTATTATAGTATGTGTGCTAAACATTTTGCACAAGCCCATGTGTGCATAGCACCGAAGGCGCGCACACTGTTGGCGCGTGGGAGGAACCGAAGTACCCCACGCATACTCAGAGAATGCAATACCTACAGCTACTGTAAATGTATTTAGTGTAGTGTATAGACATAATGTGTATGTTTACACCGTGTATTGCACCAAAGGCATGCATGTCATGTAGCATGGGCAGAAACCCACGCAGACTGCATACGCATACCGTGTAGGTATTATAGTGTGTGTGCTAAACCTTTTGCACAAGCTCATGTGTGCAAAGCACCGAAGGCGCGCACACCGTTGGCGCGTGTGAGGAACCGAAGTACCCCACGCATACTCAGAGAATGCAATACCTACAACTACTGTGAATGTATTTAGTGTAGTGTATAAACATAATGTGTATGTTTACATCGTGTATTGCACCAAAGGCATGCATGTCATGTAGCGTGGGCGGAAACCCACGCAGACTGCAAAGACATACCGGGTAGGTCCAATCGCACAAATTTAGACTGTGCATAGCGCCGAAGCGCCCACTCGGAAGAACTCCACGCAGACAGCACACAGATACCGTGTAGGAATGATAGCATGTGAATCAACATAATATTGCACATGTTTATGCTGTGCATTTCCATTGGAGCGTGGGGGGAAACCGGAGTACCCAGAGGAACCCCACGCAAACAGTATACCCATACTGTAAACATGTATAATATGTGCAATAAACATATTGAACATGTCTATACTGTGCAGAGAGCCGAAGCGCACATACCATGAGAGTGCGGGAGGACATCGGAGCCCCCGCCAACCCAGAGAGTATAATACATACATATACTGTGAATGTATCTGGAGTCGTGCATAAACATATTTTGTACGTTTATATCATGTATGGCACTGAAACACAGCATTGGAACGTGGGGACAGCCACGCAGACACAGAGACCAATAACACATACATACACTGTGAATGTATGCAGTGTAGAGGTATAGGATGAGTTTAAATTATGGCGCAGAGGCGCATAATCTTCTCTGCATCATTCCAACCTGCTTGACAGTGCTGCTGAAGCAGCATACAGGTAACAGTTAACCTCTGATCCTCAGACAGTGTGTCTGTCAGAGCTCAAATCATTCCCCAGGAAATGGCGGGAAATGTTACCTCAGGTATCACACATAAGGCTCACAGGGACTACAGACATAAATGAATAAAGTCCTCCCTCATCCATGCTGCTCTTGAGGCAGTGTGAGGAAAACTGTGAGGAAACTGTGTAAAAGAAAAGCTTGTCACAGCAATTTCAGCCTGAGTGTGATTCTCACATCATCAATGAGATCACTTACAAGCGCCCTGTCATTCACTGACACAGAACTGGAGTCTTCCTCACAAGGGAATGTCCTGTTCATAAACATTAAATATTCAGAGGTAGGGTCCTGAGCCCAATAGCTAGGCCCATATCTGACTCAAAGCACTCCTTCACTAAAGATTTTTGTGGGGGGGAGGGGGCTTATAGCTCCTTTTGCTCGCACACCACTTCCATTCTGACAGGAATTATTCCAGGACTGCTGACAACTGGTCCATAAGGACCGCAGGTGCAGGAAACATATGAACATGTTTAACTGTGCAGCACTGCCAATTGCCCCAGGCAAGTGTGGAGAGCAGGTGTATCAGACTCCATAAACGCCACCCTCTGAGACCTTATACACTATACAGTGAATATACAGTCCACCCACTGGCTACGCTGAGGAGGGGATACCCGGGAGGACCCACCAACCCTTAAGGACAGCTCAGTCTGTGAGGAGATTGTGAGGGGATTCGCGCCGCCGCCAGAAATAAATGCGCGGCGGCCACAAGAAAATGGCCGCCGTCCGCAGCTATAACTGTGCCACTAAACGCCAAGATGGCCGCCGAGCGCAAAATTCAAAGCTCTAATGCGCGCCAATGGCGCACGCAATAACCACCTCAAACAGCGCCAATGGCGCACGCAATAATCACCTCACACACCAGAAAAAACTGCAGACATGAGCGCCCAACCAGGCCAGAGTGACCCCCAAGCACAGCACCAGTACAGGGTGCAGAGAGCAGCATAACAGGGGGGGGGACAGGGAGAAACCCCCACACACAGAAACACAGCCAGCATGTACTCACCTGCAGTAGGAGAGACTACTTACCCGTCCCTTTCAGGGACCCACTGGCTTGTTTCAGACAGACCTATCACAGAGTCGTACTGCGTAGCTGTCGGCCCGGTCCACCGTGAGAGATACAGTCAGTCAAGTACTGTTCAATCTTGAGAGGACCGCGGGAGCATGAAAGCAACCCGGCCACCCCTGGAGCCATGGGGTATGTCGTGAACTGAGTCTCACGCACGCAAGGCGAGGATCAGCGCGCTCGATGGTCGGACAGGGAAGACTACGAGGATACTAGTGTACCCAACCTGTTGCCCAGCCGACAGTTGATTGAAGGTCTCAAAAATAAAATAATAAAATTCCCAAAGGAATAAAAATCAAAAGTAAAATCTTCCAGGAGACTGGCTCCTGAGAGCCACGTCTTCTCCTTCTGCTAGGCAGAAAAAAACTGAGGCTGATTAGCTGCAGGTGGAAGGGTAATGTCCGGAGGGACCGCCCCCCTGGGCGGGGCTGTTCAGCTCTGGCTTGTTCTAGAATGTTTTAACCTCTAACATTCTGCCTAGGTCTTCTCCTGCGAGCAGGGACATATACCCACATGTAATCAGTATGAGAGCTGCGTCGGTCCATGGACGATAAGAGAAAGGGCATTTACATGTTTCGGTAATCAGAGGGGGGAGGGTCGGATCCATAGGTGTGCGCAGCCTATTGCATTAGGGTGTGCACCCCAAAGCTCAAACACACACGTGTGTGTGTATATATATATATATATATATATATATATATGGCAGTAGGGCAATGAACAGTGTCGGTAGAGAAGTGGACGGTGACAGAAGGGCAAGAGATTGGTGTCAGTAGTTTATTTTTTATATTATTACTTTTTTACAATTTAATTTTTTACAATAATTTGTTATTATTGCATTTCACAATTTTTTTTAGGAGCCCCATTGGGAGGGCTTTGGTGAAATATCGGGGGTCTTACTTTTGAGACAGAAAAAGGGACTGAGAACAGAGATTCCCCATTCCCTTTCTCTACAGCCAACCAGCAGGGAGAATCTGCCCAGCACACCTGGCACACGCCTATGGTCGGATCTGAGAGTTCTGCTTTGATTCAGTTATGCTAAGCGCAGTTTTCCTTCATCTGTCTTGCAAGACCATCTTCAGTGTCTGAGAATAACATAATAGGACAGACATAGAAGACAAGCAATGTCCTGTGTATAGTGGGCTTGTCCTCATAGAACAGAACACAATGTTCCCTCAATAAAAATACCTGTAGGTTTATGGTAGGCCCGAGATTCCCCAAACTCATATCAGTGCAATTCTTCATCTTCACTGTCAGTATCACCTCTGCTAGTCTGAGTGCTGTATAGACTGGTCAGTAGTGATGAGCCGAACACCCCCGGGTTCGGTTCGCACCAGAACCCGCGAACGGACCGAAAGTTCGCACGAACATTAGAACCCTATTAAATACAATGGATGCGAACGTTCGGATTCTAAAGTGCTAATTATAACGACTATTATCCATGTTATTGTCCGAAACAGAGTTTGGGAACCCGGGTTCTGCACCAGGGGACATGTATCAATGCAAAAAGAAGTTTTAAAAACGGACGTTTTCCGGGAGCAGTCATTTTAATGATGCATAAAGTGAAAAAAAAAAAGTCAAATATTCCTTTAAATATTGTACCTGGGGGGTGTCTAAAGTATGCCTGTGAAGTGCCACGTGTTTCCCGTGTTTAGAACTGTCCCTGCACAAAATAAAATTTCTAAAGGAAAAAAAGCCATTTAAAACTGCTTGCGGCTTTAATGCAATGTCTGGTCCCTGTAATATGGATGAAAATCTTTATGAAAAATGGCATAGCTACCCCATCAACCCCCCCCCCCCTACCCCAGCCCATTACCAGCCCCTTTGGGTCTTGTATGGATATTAAGGGGAACCCCGCACACAAAATAAAAAAGCCCCTATATACTCTGAACAGCCGTATACAGGTGGTGCATACAAGACAGGGACTGTAGGTTTGTTCTTATGTAGAATCTGTTTGTAATTTTGAACAGCTGCATTGTTTAAGTGTAGCTCCATGCCAAATTCCTTTTTTTTAGCTTTTTGGAAAACATAGGGAACGGTTATCACCCCTGTCACATTTTTTTTGCTGTCTGTGCCCCTGTTCAGAACATTTCACCTCACTTTGCGTCCCAATGACAACTGTTTTTGAAATGTGGTGTTTTTATTGAAACAAGGATTGTTGATAAAGCATCAGTAGAGAGGAGACACCTTTCTCCCATATTAATTCTTACAGGAGAGAATTTTCCTTCCAAGGGGTAGATTTCCTCTCACTTCCTGTTGTCTTCTTCCGTTTGCAAGTAGTAGTAGTTTGTAAGTTGGATGTTTGAAAGTAGGGACCTGCCGTATATACTCTGCAGAAATTGGCCCCTTAGGTGTTGGTGTTGGCACAACACTGAAAACACTCACAGTTACTCTTGGTGGGTGCTGGAACGCCCTGCTGTCAACTATTATATCAGGAATTGTAATAACATATAATTGTTGATCAGTGGTAGTAAAAATTGTGCCTTTGATGGTGGTGCTGGTGCCACAACACTGTAAGGCCTGACAGTTACTCTTGGTGGGCGCAGCAATGGGCCCTGCTGTGAATTATTAGATCAATAATTATAATTGCATGCCCCTGTTGAATAGGGGCTGAAAAATTGGGCCTTTGGTGGTGGTGGTGGTGCTGGTGCCACAACACTGTAAGGCCTGACAGTTACTCTTGGTGGGCGCAGCAATGGGTCCTGCTGTGAATTATTAGATCAATAATTATAATTGCATGCGCCTGTTGAACAGGGGCTGAAAAATTGGGCCTTAGGCACTGGTGGCACAACACTGCAACCCCTCACAGATACTGTACTTGGAGCACAGCAATGAGGCCTGTTGCAAAGTATTGCATCAAAAATTTTAATTACACGCCCCTGTTAAACAGGGGCTGAAAAATTGGGCCTTAGCCACTGGTGGCGTCACCCATAAACCAAAATGATCTTCCAAGCTATCATCATTAATCGTATCATTGAGGAGGAGGAGGAGGATAGCCAGTCAACATAACAGCACAGGCACTCAGCATCAGCATCAGTCTTGAAGGGATGTGACATTTTAAAATCAATTAGTCTGTTATATCAGCATCTGGTGTGTGGTAGCTGGTGGTGATCCAAGACTGGTTCATCTTGATGAAAGTCAGTCGATCAACTGAGTCGGTGGACAGGCGCACCCTGTGATCCGTGACAAATCCTCCAGCAGGACTGAATGTGCGTTCTGAAAGAACGCTGGATGCAGGACAGGCCAGTAGCTCAATTGCATACTGTGCAAGCTCTGGCCAGTGATCCATTCTCAAGACCCAGTAAGCCAGAGGATTTTCGGTGGGGAAGGTGTCCAAGTCTGACCTTGCCCCTAGGTATTCCTGGACCATGTATATCAGACGCTGGCGATGGTTGCTGGAACCGATCATACTTTGGGGCTGCGGACTAAAGAATTGTCTGAACGCATCGGTCAGACGGCCACCTTCCCCACCGCTCCTTCTTTGACTTCCCGAAGCCTCAGCAACTCGTTGTCCAGGACCAGGAGTTTGTAACCTCCCAGTCTCTGGGAACGCGTTGCACAGACCTTTCTGCAAGGCCTCCCGGAGTTGTCTCATCCTCTGCTCCCTCTGCGACGGTACGATAAGGTCCGCAACCTTACCCTTGTACCGTGGATCAAGGAGAGTGGCCAGCCAGTAATGGTCCCTCTCCTTGATCCGAAGAATACGAGGATCCTTCCGCAGACTTTGCAGGATCAGGGAGGCCATGCAGCGTAGGTTAGCTGAGGCATTCAGTCCGGAGTCCTCTGGGTCACTAAGGACGACATGATCCGCAGCCACCTCCTCCCAGCCACGTACAAGTCCACTGGTTTCTTGGGACTGTAAATCATCCCTAAAAGACTGCTGCTGATGATGCTGAGTGCCAGCCTCCACCTCCATGCTGACACAATCCTCCTCCTCCTCCTCTTCCTGTGCGATGGGTGGGACAGAAGGAACACTGTCTGGGTAAAGGGGGCCTTGAGAGGCAAGGAAGTCCTCCTCTTCCTGCCTCTGTTCTGCCTCAAGTGCCCTGTCCATTATTCCACGCAGCGTGTGCTCCAACAGGTGGACAAGAGGTACAGTGTCACTGATGCATGCACTGTCACTGCTCACCATCCTCGTGGCCTCCTCAAATGGTGCCAGGACAGTGCATGCATCCCTGATCATGCCCCACTGGCGTGGTGAAAAAAACCCGAGCTCCCCTGACCCTGTTCTGGTGCCGTAGTCGCACAGGTACTCATTGATGGCCCTCTGCTGCGTGTGCAGCCGCTGCAGCATGGCCAACGTTGAGTTCCACCTGGTGGGCATGTCACATATAAGGCGGTCCTTGGGCAGGTTCAACTCCTTTTGCAGCTCAGCCAGGCGAGCACTGGCATTATAAGATCTGCGGAAATGCACACAGACTTTCCTGGCCTGCCTCAGGACATCCTGTAAGCCCGGGTACCTGCCCAAGAACCGCTGCACCACCAGGTTAAGGACGTGAGCCATACAGGGCACATGGGTCAGTTGTCCCTGTCGGAGGGCGGAGAGGAGGTTGGTGCCATTGTCGCCAACCACCATTCCTGGCTTAAGC
Source organism: Rana muscosa (assembly GCA_029206835.1). Classification (NCBI taxonomy): domain Eukaryota; kingdom Metazoa; phylum Chordata; class Amphibia; order Anura; family Ranidae; genus Rana; species Rana muscosa. Next base: position 260,099,805 of record CM055123.1, on the reverse strand, counting down.
TGGCGTGGCGTCAACCACCTCTCGGCCTGCCCCTGCAGAGCAGACAGGACCTCTGCCCCAGTGTGGCTCCTGTCCCCCAAACACACCAGCGCAAGCACGGCATGGCATCTTTTTGCCTGCGTACTTGCGTAGCCCCTTGAACGCCTACGGAGCACCGCTGGTTCCGAGGACAAACCACAGGAAGAGGCCATGGAGGAAGAAGAAGAGGAGGGGGTGGAGGAGAGAGGTGTGTCACAACCAGTAGTAGCATTTTGGAGGCATGGCTGTGGAACAACCTCCAACACTACTGCACCTTGTCCTGCATCCTTCCCAGCTGCCAAAAGAGTGACCCAATGGGCCGTGAAAGAAAGGAAACGTCCCTGTCCATGCCTGCTGGACCATGAGTCAGCGGTAATATGCACCTTACCGCTGACCGCCCTGTCCAGGGAGGCCAAGACATTGCCTTCCACATGCCTGTAGAGAGCCGGAATCGCCTTCCGTGCAAAAAAGTGGAGTTTGGGAACCTGCCACTGAGGAACCGCACATTGCACAAACTCACGGAAGGGGGCCGAGTCTACCAACTGAAAAGGCAGCAGTTGAAGCGCTAGCAATTTAGCCAAGCTAGCATTCAACCGCTGGGCATGTGGATGGCTGGGAGTGAACTTCTTTCGACGGTCCAGCAGCTGGGGCAGGGAAATTTGCCTGCTAGAATCGGACGTTGGTGTACTGCTAGCAGAGTGCCCGCAAGTACTTGCCTGTGACACACCTAATTCTACACCTTCATTCCTCTCAGAGCAGGTTTCAGAGAGGAGTGAAGGTATACTGGGTTGGAGATCCCAGCTGATGCGGTGCAAGGAGAGGTCCGCTTTGTTCTTTGGTGTGGGTCTTTAAGGTAGGCTTGCCAACGAGCTGCATGGCAGGTCAACATATGTCTGATCAAGCATGTGGTGCCCAAGCGGCTGATGTTTTGGCCACGCGATATACGCTTGAGACATATGTTGCAAACAGCAGCTGTGCGATCTGATGCACTCGCCTCAAAAAAGGCCCACACCAAAGAACTTTTTGAATGACGGGCAGAGGCAGCGCCCTGCACAGGCGGAGCTCTGCGGTGTGATTCCGTCGGTGTGCTGCCCATACGCTGGCCACTCAAGGGCATCCTGCCTCGTTGGAGATGTGCCTCCTCCTCATCCTCCTCCTCTCTCCTATTAGGCACCCACGTGGAGTCAGTGACCTCATCATCCCCTCCCTCCTCATCACTGGAGCCAATCTGGCAGTATGCTGCAGCTGCTGGAGCATGACTGCCAGATTGGTGTCCTTCTTGAGCATCCCCTCTCTCTGCTCTCACGCTGCTGCCTTCCTGTAGCTGGGTATCATCATCAGATCCTTCGAAACGCTGGGCATCCTCCTGGAGCATGTACCCAACACTGTGCTCAAACAGTTCGGGGGACTCCTCAGGAGGAGGACATGGTGGGTCTAGGGAAGGATTGACTAATGAAGATAATGATACCAGAGAAGAGGACGCTTTGGCAGCTGCTTTGCCAGTACCCTGAGCCTGGGTGAGAGAGGATGAGGAGGATGAGGTGGGCTTGGTCATCCACTCTACCAAGTCTTCGGCATGATGTGGCTCAACATGTCCAGCTGCCGAAAAGAAGGACAAGCGTGTCCCATGGCCATGTGCTGATGACAATGCACCGCGTCCACGACCAGCACTGTTGCCCCCAGACACAGAGCCTGCTTGCCCTCTTTTTTTGCCTCCTGACTGTCTGCCTCTTCTTGTTTGCCTTCCAGACATTTTAATGGATGGCCTGCAGGGAGATGGGAAAAATAGCAATAAGGGCTACCTTCAGGTGTATACTGTGCAGGAGGCTTAGCAACAATGACACTGACACTGTCCCCTGCCTATCCTTCTCTGTCCCTAAACTCAAGGATTTGAAATATGGAACAGCAAAATTGGTTTAGAACAGAATAGCACACTGTCAGTTTCACTCACTGCACCTCTCTGTCCCTAAACTCAAGGATTGAAAATATGGTTCAGCAAAATTGGTTTAGAACAGAATAGGACACTTTCCCTCACTGTCCTACTCTGTCCCTCCCTACAAACAAGATTTAGCACAGAATAGCACACTGATAATTTCCACGAGTGTCCTTCTCTGTCCCTAAACTCAAGGATTGAAAATATGGTTCAGCAAAATTGGTTTAGAACAGAATAGCACACTGACAGTTTCCCTCACTGTCCTACTCTGTCCCTCCATACAAACAAGATTTAGCACAGAATAGCACACTGATAATTGCCACGAGTGTCCTTCTCTGTCCCTAAACTCAAGGATTGAAAATATGGAACAGCAAAATTGGTTTAGAACAGAATAGCACACTGACACTTTCCCTCACTGTCCTACTCTGTCCCTCCCTACAAACAAGATTTAGCACAGAATAGCACACTGATAATTTCCACGAGTGTCCTTCTCTGTCCCTAAACTCAAGGATTGAAAATATGGAACAGCAAAATTGGTTTAGAACAGAATAGCACACTGACACTTTCCCTCACTGTCCTACTCTGTCCCTCCCTACAAACAAGATTTAGCACAGAATAGCACACTGATAATTGCCACGAGTGTCCTTCTCTGTCCCTAAACTCAAGGATTGAAAATATGGAACAGCAAAATTGGTTTAGAACAGAATAGCACACTGACACTTTCCCTCACTGTCCTACTCTGTCCCTCCCTACAAACAAGATTTAGCACAGAATAGCACACTGATAATTGCCACGAGTGTCCTTCTCTGTCCCTAAACTCAAGGATTGAAAATATGGAACAGCAAAATTGGTTTAGAACAGAATAGCACACTGACACTTTCCCTCACTGTCCTACTCTGTCCCTCCCTACAAACAAGATTTAGCACAGAATAGCACACTGATAATTTCCACGAGTGTCCTTCTCTGTCCCTAAACTCAAGGATTGAAAATATGGAACAGCAAAATTGGTTTAGAACAGAATAGCACACTGACACTTTCCCTCACTGTCCTACTCTGTCCCTCCCTACAAACAAGATTTAGCACAGAATAGCACACTGATAATTTCCACGAGTGTCCTTCTCTGTCCCTAAACTCAAGGATTGAAAATATGGAACAGCAAAATTGGTTTAGAACAGAATAGCACACTGACACTTTCCCTCACTGTCCTACTCTGTCCCTCCCTACAAACAAGATTTAGCACAGAATAGCACACTGATAATTGCCACGAGTGTCCTTCTCTGTCACTAAACTCAAGGATTGAAAATATGGAACAGCAAAATTGGTTTAGAACAGAATAGCACACTGACACTTTCCCTCACTGTCCTACTCTGTCCCTCCCTACAAACAAGATTTAGCACAGAATAGCACACTGATAATTTCCAAGAGTGTCCTTCTCTGTCCCTAAACTCAAGGATTGAAAATATGGAACAGCAAAATTGGTTTAGAACAGAATAGCACACTGACACTTTCCCTCACTGTCCTACTCTGTCCCTCCCTACAAACAAGATTTAGCACAGAATAGCACACTGAAAATTGCCACGAGTGTCCTTCTCTGTCCCTAAACTCAAGGATTGAAAATATGGAACAGCAAAATTGGTTTAGAACAGAATAGCACACTGACACTTTCCCTCACTGTCCTACTCTGTCCCTCCCTACAAACAAGATTTAGCACAGAATAGCACACTGAAAATTGCCACGAGTGTCCTTCTCTGTCCCTAAACTCAAGGATTGAAAATATGGAACAGCAAAATTGGTTTAGAACAGAATAGCACACTGACACTTTCCCTCACTGTCCTACTCTGTCCCTCCCTACAAACAAGATTTAGCACAGAATAGCACACTGATAATTGCCACGAGTGTCCTTCTCTGTCCCTAAACTCAAGGATTGAAAATATGGAACAGCAAAATTGGTTTAGAACAGAATAGCACACTGACACTTTCCCTCACTGTCCTACTCTGTCCCTCCCTACAAACAAGATTTAGCACAGAATAGCACACTGATAATTGCCACGAGTGTCCTTCTCTGTCCCTAAACTCAAGGATTGAAAATATGGAACAGCAAAATTGGTTTAGAACAGAATAGCACACTGACACTTTCCCTCACTGTCCTACTCTGTCCCTCCCTACAAACAAGATTTAGCACAGAATAGCACACTGATAATTTCCACGAGTGTCCTTCTCTGTCCCTAAACTCAAGGATTGAAAATATGGAACAGCAAAATTGGTTTAGAACAGAATAGCACACTGACACTTTCCCTCACTGTCCTACTCTGTCCCTCCCTACAAACAAGATTTAGCACAAAATAGCACACTGACACTTTCCCTCACTGTACCTCTCTGTCCCTAAACTCAAGGATTGAAAATATGGTTCAGCAAGATTGGTTTAGAACAGAATAGCACACTGACACTTTCCCTCACTGTACCTCTCTGTCCCTACAAACAAGGATTAGCACAGAATAGCACACTGTCACTGACACTCTCCCTACCTATCCTTATTTGTCCCTAAACACAAGGAATCCAGGATTAGTAAAGGAAAAATAATGACACTGTCCCTGCCTATGCTTCTCTTTCCCTGCTCCGGAACACACTACACAAGGCCGCCGCGCTGGCGGCCTTTTATAGTGTGGGGCGTGTACTAAACCCCCTCAGCAATAATTGGCCACAGGCATCCTGCCTGTGGCCAATCATTGCTCTCCTCGCTGCCGGCGCTGTGATTGGCCAAGCATGCGGGGTCACAGTGCATGCTTGGCCAATCACAGCGCCTGGATGACACTGCGATGGCGTAGTGCATTGTGGGCCGTTCGCGTCACTCGAATTTGGCGCGAACGGCCCAAATCGTTCGATCTTCGTCGAACGATCGAACAGCCGATGTTCGAGTCGAACGTATGTTCGACTCGAACACGAAGCTCATCCCTACTGGTCAGACAAACCTGTCAGAAATCAGTCATCTGCCTATTTATTGCAAGATTTCAGCCTGGTATTTTCTAGGCTACATACAGCCATCTCTCTCCTCTTACACAGTCCTTTCATTTAAAGTGGACCTTCAGTAATTTTTTTCATCTTTCCATCTATTAAATCTTCTGCCCTTGTTGTTTTAAAGTGGAAGTAAACCCTCCTATCATTTTCAGCCAAGGAAGCTGCCATCTCGACCTTTGTTTAATCTTCAGCTGCCATGATGCGGCACATGTGACCAGTTATGATAACAGCCATTGGACGGTTTGACAGTTTGGTTGAGAGCACAACCAATGTGGCAGTTAGCATTTCCGGCATGCCGGGAATTTAACTGTTTTTTTAAACTGTTAAATCGATGGGTTTACTTCCACTTTAACTTTGGATAGTAAAACATATTTTTTCTGCCAGTAAATACCTTATACAGCCCACTTCCTCTTTCTTGTCTGGTAAAAAGCCTAGGCTTATGACATCATGCACAGCTCTCTATCTCTCGTGAGAGTTTGCCAGGAAGGGTGGGGGGATGATTCATACGAGGGCCAATAAGAGCTGCAGAGCTGGAGGTGTGCTTCTGTGTGCGTGTAAATCCAGGATGTGAACAGGCAGCAGCTTCAGCTGCCCACAGTTAAAATGGATGCAGCCAGACATAGTGGAGGGAATCAGTATATATAAAATAATATGCATAAGTGGTTGGAGGGAAGCTTCAGAATTGCAAAGATGTTTTTATTACAAATTATGTGAGCAGACTACTCTACCTATATGGTCCTTTTATTCTCGCTATTCATCTCTCTCTCTCTCTCTCTCTCTCTCTCTAAGGCTACATGACCCTCTTGTTCTTTCTGCTTGGCCCTCAAACTCTTACTATCGGGCCCTCTTGCTCCACCCATGTGGCCATCTTATTCATTATATGTGGCCCCTCCTCTTCTCCTATGTAACCATTGGTTGGCCAGTGTAGGTATTTAGTTAATGGAGACCAAGGCTGGCCAAATAAATCCTGCACTTCCTCTAATAATTTTGCAATGAAATTGAAAAAATGTTTTCTGACACCTTTATCATGGATTAAATAGTTTTCAGTTGCAAATATTTTTATATTATAATTATTAATAATATTATCTGAATCAGCAAAATTTCTCTGGGAAGGAGGTAGGATCAGAAGGGTGGCTGTGGCTCTTCAATATTTTATTCTACTCATTTTCTCTCTTTGTTTCATCTGAATTTGACATCCCAGCATTATAGCTTCAGATCTAAAAGTGTCTGAAAGGAAAACTGTTTGTGTTGCCCATAGAGACTTTAATTTATTTATTTCAGAGAAAAACAAGCTAGATCTGATTGGTTGCCAGGGATTTAATCTCTCTGAGCCGTGTTTTACGTATAGCATAGAGGGATGAAGTGTCTGTGCAGCCACAAAACACTGCAGATAGCAGTAAATAGGGTTTAATCTCTGCTTCTTATTCATTAAATGAAGCCCTCACAATGCCCTGATCCAGGTGCTGAGCTCGTTGCTGGAGGCCCCAATTAAGTGTCATTTGCATGGCGTTAAGAACTCAGCTGAAGGTCACATCACTCCTATCAGGCCGGGCCCCCTTTCCCCGCAGGTAATTAGCACTGAAAGAAGGAGTTAATGAAGATCCTTCGATATATTTTTTCAGATGACTTGGATGTGGCCGTGAACGCCCCTCACACTCAATCAAAAGGAAGAGAAGGACAGGGAAGCGCTTTAAAAAGGGGGTCCCTTGGGGCCTTGTGCGTGGTGGCTAAAGATTAGAGGGATTTAATTGCTTCAAGATTGCCAGCAGATTAAGTTACAGGGCTTGTGCTATCCGTTCAGATGAATGTCACTTCATAGATGTGGGGGTGCAGTTCGGTCTGGGGAAATCCTCCAATAATCAGCCATTCAAATATCCTAAACTTGTAAGTCATTAGTCCTGTGAGACCATTGCTAATGAGCCCCCTGAACTTTCTAATTGGCTGTGTGCCTTCTCCGTGTAGAGTGAATGTTGGACAGCCAACTCTTAGGCATCGTACGCCATTTCTGCGCATATCATGTTCGTCTAGAATAATACAAAAAGCTGAACCTCCCACCTTGTAATGTATGTGTTGTTAGGCAAATGAAGCTACAAGGAGATGAATTAGACACAAGGGACCCGTCTGTGACCATTTTCAAGCCATTCGCTCCATCCATCACTGATTCAGTATAACTCAGTTACTGAAGCAGCTGTACCGATTTACTGCTTCTGAGTGAGAGATAACATTGTGACCAGCGAGGTGTTTTTTTGTATAAAAACACTATAAAAGACACTGCTTTGCTTGGGCTGTCTGCCCATCCACATGCATCAAAAAGTTTAAACATTAGAACGAGGCTTACTATTTTGAGAATGTAGCATGAAAAGATGCACTCTGACAAGCCTGGAAGTTTTGTCTGATCAACAATTTCAAAAACGTAAACAGTAAATTTGCAGATCGAATAAAAAGTCCCTAATGCCTCATACACACGATCGGAAATTCCGACAAGAAAACCGTGTTTTTTTTTCTGACGGAATGTTGGCTCAAACTTGTGTTACATACACACAGTCACACAAATCTTATCTGAAATTCAGACCGTCAAGAACGCGGTGACGTACAAGACGTACGACGAGCCGAGATCAATGAAGTTCAATAGGCAGTTTGGCTCTTCTGCTTGATTCTGAGCATGCATGTTTTTTTTGCGCGTCGGAATTGCATACAGACGAGCGGAATTTCAAGAACTTTTTTTGTCTGAAAATAGAGAACCTGCTCTCAATCTTTTGCTGGCAGAAATTCTGACAGAAAAAGTTGGGTGGAGCCTACGCACGGTCGGAATATCCGACCAAAAGCTCACATCCAACTTTTTTGGACGGAAAATCCTATTGTGTGTACAGGACATAAGTAGAGACCTGTTTGGCTACAGGATGATGGCTGGGAACCCGTGTTACTCCTGTGAACTAATCATGTCTGTTTGGGAGTCAGAGATCCATCAGTAAAAAGGTCTGGTTTAGAGTGGTGCTGGAACTGAACGTAGTGTGGATTTTTTGGTGGCGTGAAATACATCTATTTGTCCAGAAACAAAAGGGCAAAAGGTCCCTAAATTACAGTTATCCTCTACCCATTAAGGGACCTTGAGTGAGTCAGGTTTTAGATCTAGATAGAAGGGGTGTGCCAAAAAAAGATTAATTGGCGAGTCAGTTCAAGCACTTGTCTACATGCTGAACACAGGACTTATGTATCTCTAATTTTCTTTAGAGACAATTTAATTGAAATCTTGCATACATACTTTGAAAATTACAGATGCTCTGTGATATTTTAAGCCCTGAAGAAATGGATTCTACAGATCCTGAAATGTGTTGGCTACCAACTTTTTATTAAATACGGTTGCTTGAAATCTAACTGATTTACCAGTTTATCTACAGGTGAAACTAGAAAATCGTGCAAAAGTTCATTTATTTCACTAATGCAACTTAAAAGGTGAAACTAATATATGAGATAGACTCATTACATGTAAAGCAAGATGGTTCAAGCCGTGATTTGTCATAATTGTGATGATTATGGCTTAAAGCTCATGAAAACCCCAAATCCACAATCTCAGAAAATTAGAATATTGTGAAAAGGTGCAATATTCTAGGTTCAAAGTGTCCCACTCTTATCAGCTAATTAAGCCATAACACCTGCAAAGGGTTCCTGAGCCTTTAAATGGTCTCTCAGTCTGGTTCAGTAGGAATCACAATCATGGGAAAGACTGCTGACCTGACAGTTGTGCAGAAAACCATCATTGACACCGTCCATAAGGAGGGAAAGCCTCAAAAAGGTAATTGTAAAAGAAGTTGGATGTTCCCAAAGTGCTGTATCAAAGCACATTAATAGAAAGTTATGTGGAAGGGAAAAGTGTGGAAGAAAAAGGTGCACAAGCAGCAGGGATGACCGCAGCCTGGAGAGGATTGTCAGGAAAAGGCCATTCAAAAGTGTTGGGGACTTTTACAAGGAGTGGACTGAGGCTGGAGTCAGTGCATCAGATTCAAGAGCCACCACCACACACAGACAGATTCTGGACATGGGCTTCAAATGTCGTATTCCTCTTGTCAAGCCTCCTGAACAACAAACAACGTCAGAAGCGTCTTACCTGGGCTAAAGAAAAACAGACCTGGTCTGTTGCTCAGTGGTCCAAAGTCCTCTTTTCTGATTAGAGCAAATTTTGCATTTCATTTGGAAACCAAGGACCCAGAGTATGGAGGAAGAATGGAGAGGCACACACTGCAAGATGCTTGAAGTTCAGTGTGAAGTTTCGACAGTCTGTGTTGATTTGGGGAGCCATGTCATCTGCTGGTGTTGGTTCACTGTGCTTCAATAAGTTCGGGGTCAACGCAGCCGTTTACCAGGAGATTTTAGAGCACTTCATGCTTTCTTCCGCAGACGAGCTCTATGGGGATGCTGACTTCATTTTCCAGCAGGACTTAGCACCTGCCCACACTGCCAAAAGCACCAAAACCTGGTTCAATGACCGTGGGATTACTGTGTTTGATTGGCCAGCAAACTCGCCTGACCTGAACCCCATAAAGAATCTATGGGGCATTGCCAAGAGAAAGATGAGAGACATGAGACCGAACAATGCAGAAGAGCTGAAGGCCGCTATTGAAGCATCTTGGTCTTCCATAACACCTCAGCAATGCCACAGACTGATAGCTTCCATGCCACGCCGCATTGAGGCAGTAATTGCTGCAAAAGGGGCCCAAACCAAATACTGAGTACATATGCATGCTTCTACTTTTCAGAGGTCCAATATTGTTCTATGTACAATCCCTTTTTTATTGATTGCATGTAATATTCAATTTTTCTGAGATTGTGGATTTGGGGTTTTCATGAGCTGTAAGTCATAATCATCACAATTATGACAAATCACGGCTTGAACTATCTTGCTTTGCATGTAATGAGTCTATCTCATATATTAGTTTCACCTTTTAAGTTGCATTAGTGAAATAAATGAACTTTTGCACGATATTCAAATTTTTCAAGTTTCACCTGTATTTGGTGTTTGACCTCTTTCTACAAAGATCCACCTATGACAGCGACCGGTCCAGCTTCAAAGTGTAACAGCTGTCTGAACGTCAAGGCTGCAGAGATCAGTGTGACTGAATTAATTCATGGTGGAGGTCTTCTTCACTAGCAAACCTTTAGGAATCGTCTGTCATGGTGATGACGCATGCTTGGCTCATATCGTTTTTTTGTCATGGCCAGAGTCCTTTAGGATGCTATTGGCCTTATTAATCATGGTTAGGGACCACAGTAGTGGAGGATTCCAGAGCTGTGAAAACATCATTGTTCTTTCAAACCCAGAGAGACATATTTATGTGTTATCCACAGAAGGCTACAATCCTACATGACCACACAACACATACAACATGCAGTAAGGACCACAACCCATATTCTGTGACGGATACCACACCTGTACAATGAGAAGGCTTTATACTGTTCTGTCATAATAAGGACAGGCCGCCAATGAGAGGAAAAGCAGAGTGTGTGCGCTGGAGTACCTGGCATCAGAAGAAGTCATTTATTCGGGATCTTGGAGAGGATAATGGGCAAGTATTTGTTTATAACACTGGTTAAATTTTCATTAGGCAGATTAATGGGATATCAGGTTCTGTCAACATGAAGCTCAGTTATGTCCTTGTAAGAGATAAACGGGCAAACAGAGGCAGCATCGTGCTTGCTAAATGAGATTCCTGCCATATTCCCCTCATATATAAACATATAGATTTCCGCCTTCAGTTCTTCAAATGAGAATGAAAAAGCTGTTTCTTAAAATACCCAATGTGTTCCTGGCTTGGTAATAAATTTGTCAGGATAAGCTTGAATCAAGCTGTCTTCTTCATGGAACTTGAAAAGCACAGATAATGGAGGAGCTCGGCCTGTGTTATGCGTCACCCTGAGCTTAGCCGCATCTTGCTGTGAGCTGAAAATGTGTTATTGTACAAATATATTTTTATTGCCTGATTTGACTGTGAAATCCGCACGGCCTGAAAGCTGGTAAATAATACATTTCTTCAATCTCCTTCTAAGCCCTGACGGGGCCGCCAAGAGCCTGGCATCTCACAGAAAAACACTCAAGTGCTCCGAATAACCACATTCACCCCAATATTTACATCTCAATGGGAGGGAGAAACTGTAGTCATGTCCAGGCTGTAAGGTCCCCGATAGATCTGCCTGTTGTCACACAGGAGAGATGAAAGTTCTTGTCCTCCATAGCAGCACTCCGAAATTAGATTAATGAATTTATCTATAATTTATCTCTCAATGATCACCCCAAATATTTGATGGCATTATATGCTATAAGACCAAAAGAATGTGGACACCTGACCATTACAACTACTGTATTTATTGGCGTATAACACTCACTTTTTTAACCTGAAAGTAGAGGGTAAACTGTGCATGCGTGTTATACGCAGGGGGCTATGGAACGTTTTTTTCCTGAAACTTACCTCTTAAAGTTAGGGTGCGTGTTATACGCCTGTGCGTGTTATACGCCGATAAATACGGTACCTATAGGACCAAAGCTATATGGACACCCCTCCAAATGATTGAGTTCAGGTGTTTCCAAAATATACATAATACAGAACATAAAGACATTTTAGACAATAATGTACCCAACTAACCATGTGGTAAAAGTTTGGAGAAGGCCATCTTCTTTTCCAGCATGACATTGTTCCTGAGCACAATGCCAACTTCATAAAAACATGGTTTGACCAGCTTGGTGTGGAGGAACTCACGTGGCCTGCAATGAGCCCTAACTTCAACCCTACTGAACACTTTCTGTGATGAATTGAAACACCAACTGTGAGCCAGATCCTCTCATCCAACATAAATATCTTACGTCTCAGATTCCCACAGACACTCCGAAATCTTGCAGAAAGCCCTCCCAGAAGAATGAAGGTTGTTATAACCACAAAGGGGAAACAGGTGCAACTATATTAATGGCCATGGTTTTGTAATGTGATGTCCTATAAGCTCATGTGGGCGTGATGGTCAAGTATCCAAAAACTTTTGCCCATATAATGTATGAGGAACACTGCAGTGTCAGTGAAGAACATCCGTATGGAAAGAATAAAATAGTCTCTGTTCTCTACTGGACCCGAGGCTTAATGGCAATTATATTCTGCTGATGCTATACCCGATATGCCTGTCATCTGACCATTTAAAGAAAGTGATACACAAAGATCTAGTCCTGGATACTTTGTTGACCATTTTTCAAATGGGCTTCCACAAGGACCTTTTCAGATGTTAGCTTCTGCCCTGCTGTTGAACCGATATGACTTGCCTAAATGGATTTACACAAAAAATATGAACAGTCTAACCCCTGGTTCACACTGGTGCGATTTGACATGCGATTTGACATGTCAAATCGGCGAAATTTGCCGCAAATTGCGGGCAATGGCACCGTCCTAATCGGTGCGACGCCGCATCTGCGGCGCTGCACCGATTTCAAAAAGTAGTTTCTGTACTACTTTTTGCGATTTCAGCCGCGATTTACATTGACATCTGTGTCAGATGTCTCTGTAATCGAGCTGAAATCGGGACTGACAGGCAGGAGTGAAATCGTGCGAGTTCAGCTGAACTCGCACGGCTTCACTCCCGCAGCCCTAGTGTGAACCTGGGCTTACACACCAAGACCTGTCTGCAGGTCCTGCTGGTATTATTTGCTCAGAAGCGGTCACTCCTAATACTTCAAAAGAAAGTCTTAGAGGCTTTGTACAGAGGGGAGAAGGATAGAACCTTAAGCCTCGTACACACGGCCGAGAATCTCGTCGTAAAAAACACGTCGTTTTTTTCGACGAGATCCTTGGACAAGAAACTTGTCCCGGCCGAGTGTACACACGCTCATTTCAAAGAACCCGCGGTTCTTTGAATGGAGCGAACGCGGTGACGTAATTGAATACGACGAGCATGCGCTCGTCACATTCGATGCCGTCGCCGCCATCTTTGTAGACCCTATCCTATGCCTAGGAAGCTACCACGCATGCATCGAAGTCATTTCGAGCATGCGCGGGCTTCCCGGAGGACAGGTAAGTGAACACACACACAATTAATTTTCTCGTCGAGAAACAGGCTGACGAGAATCTCGACGAGAAAATAGAGAGCAGGTTCTCTATTTTCTCGTCGAGATTCTAGTCGGTTTTCTTGACAAGAAACCATACACACGAACAAATTTCTCGGCAAGAAATCTCTGCCAGCAAGTTTCTTGCTGGTTCTTGCCGAGAAACTCGGTCGTGTGTACGAGGCTTGACTTTCTCCCCTGTAAAATGGTGTTACATGAACAGAAACCAATGTAAAATCTCTCTGAGGACAGAGAGAGCAACAAATGACTAATAATCTAGTAGAGCGGGGTAAGTATAGATGATCCTTCAGGTTCTTTTCAGTCTTTTTGTTCTGGGTTCTCCTGTACACTCTCAGTTTTTTGAAAATGAAAAAAACACCCGGAGTCAGGCAATCTATAGAAAACTGTCTTCTCAATGCCTTTGTAAGGTCACCCACTCACCCTATACTTCAAGTTATAAAATGTAAGAGCAATGTGGGTCTGTGTGTTCTCAAAAGATTAAGTGATTTGGACAAATGTTTTAGAAAATGCACTATATTAGTTGTATTAAAGTAAAACTAATCTTTCCATCTAAAATGAATATATTTGCAGTACATACCCCTAGTAGTTAGATTTTTTTTAAAACAATCCTTCCATAAATATAAGTGTAGCGGGGTGTTCCCCTTTAATGCAGAGAGACAAGAAGTTCCAGGTGAGAGGTGAGTCGAGAGGAAGTAAAGAGACATTATGGAAGTGAAAGCAGAGGAGAGAGAGAGACTACATCTCCCAGTACATCTTGCAGCACCCAGGGTGCATTGCTCCAGAACAGAGACTGCTGGGGCAGACTTTATAAAGGGGAGGCGGAGTTTTGGTCGGCCTCTTTGGACACCCCTCTCCTAGCAAGAGGATCTCTGTGCTGAACTGCTGTGTGCACAAGGCCTGAAGCCTGGGCCGTGTGCTCCTTTCCAAAGAGCCCTCTGCCAGCCTAGCAGAGCCTTAGAGACATCTAATCCTCCTTGCTGCAGTACACCAGAAGGATTGAAGACTTGGATGTTGGTGGATTCCTGTTCCCAGACGAATCGATGGAGGAAACGGATTTGGACTTGTCCGGGTGGTGAGAGCTGTTTAAAGACAGATCCTTTATCTTTACTATTCGTTGGGATTACAAAGTTGTTCTTCAAGTGCACCACCGAAAAGATTGCTAGCGAATATTGTTTCACTGAACTTCCATTTAGATCAGTCAGGCCTGACTGCATAGGTAGACATTGCTGGGTGTTAGTCTACCCATGAGGGGAAGTAGCTGTAAAAGGGCAGCGCTAGAGTTGCATAGCAATACTTTATTATTCTGATTACTCTGTTTATCTTTATTACTGTTTATTGCAGGGATCTGCAACTTGTTATACTGTTGTTTATTACTTGCCCATTAGCCTCAGTAAAATATCTGGGTAAAGTACATTTGGTGTCAGTTCCGCTTACTTTAATAGGAGTTTTAAAGTATATTCTGTGTATGTTTGTTATAGGACTGCGTCACCAACAGTTGCGGTCACGCGGTCCTATCCCTCTATCACCAGCTGTGCCACGGGAGGTTAGAGCCGATTGCCAGGGGTTGACAGCAGTGCACTACAGGGCCCAAATCAATATCAGCGGCTCTCTTAACTGGGGGTAGCGCTACACGTGGGGGCTCGAGTCCGGGATCCTTGTACGTTGCACGCTGCAATCAAGCCGGTCAGAAGTACCAGCATGGACCCGCTAGCAATGTCACAGTGGTACGCAGCGATTGGCGTCGATCCAACCGCGGCGGTAGTCATTGAACTTCCAGGGAGTGACTGGAGAGAGAAACAAATTAAAGAGGTGGTACAAATATTGTCCCCAGATAGAAAGGCTTACGTGGTCGCAATGAGACCAGACTCAAGGACCAACTGCACCTATGCACTGATAGAGTGGGGACAGGATGTCCCTGAAAACTTCCACGGTGCCAGTATAAAATTGTCCGAAAAGACTGAGTTCCACCTGACACATCCTAGTCAGAAGCAGTTAGAACCCTTGGACAGGAAAGCAGGGGCTGCTGTTAAATCGCAGGCAGAGCAACAGCTGATTGATCTGAAACGACAGTACCGTGACATACAAGAGAGGTTTCAGGAGACTTCCAGTATGATAGCTGAACGCATTAAGGAGTTACGTGTCGCTCCTGAGGATCAGAAAGATGGTCAGATAAAGCCCAAACCTGGGAAGGTACCGAAGAAACGAGCTCAGGGTCGCCTGCAGGAAGTAACCATCCAGAAGGATTTCCGCATTGATGGCCAGATAGGAGAAAGAGGGCAGAAGGACAAACTGTCCTACACCAACCTCCTACACCAAATAGAGTTGGGGTTACAGAAAGGATATCAGGAATCTGAAATTAGAGAGGCTGTAATCCATGCCATCAGCCCAGGTTCAAGTGTCAGGGGCATGTTAGAGAGGAAGGGTGGATTGACCCTGAACCAGCTAAAGAGGATACTGAAAAGCTACTATGAGGAGGAAGATGCTGCTGAGTTATTTCATCGACTGATAAATATGACCCAGGAGAGTGGAGAGACTCCTCAGAACTTCCTATTCCGGGCCATTGAGCTCAAGGACCGCCTGTTGTTTGCATCCAAGGATGAAGGAAATGGGGAGCATTTTGGAGTCGAGCTAGTCCAAAAGAAATTTCGGAGATCTGTGACTACGGGATTGAGGAGTGACTACATCAAGCTACAGCTGAAGCAGCATTTGGAAGATCCCTCAACTCCGGATGAGGTCCTCATTGAGAAAATGAAGGAAGCAGATAAGATGGAGATTGAGAAGGACCAAAAACAGAGGAAACTTCAATCTCCTAGCACCACAAGTGCCAAAGTACAACAGATTGATGTCCCTTCAGACACTCGGGAGCTTAGTGTACTGACAGCAAGCACTGAACAGGGATCATGGTCTTCACCTATTCACCATTTCCCCACAAGTCAGACTGGACTGGAGGAGCTGTTACAGACCCAGAAAGAAATACTAGAGATGATGACGATGTTGATGACTCGTCTGGTGAAACCCCAGACAGAAGAGGTCTCACCACTCATGGCACCAAAGACCCCTACCACTAACCGCTCTATGAAACCAATACAGAGAGCCTGCTTCAAATGTGGGGGAAAAGGACATCTCAGGCGAGTATGCCCAAGCCTGGTAGTTGAGGAAAAGTCCAAACAGCTGGCGGGAAACTTCAGCGGGCCCCGGTGAAGGAGCCGCCCGGGTGCCCATCATTTTCAGTGAGTTCCAAACTGAATGAGAAGCTAAGGAAGAGAAAAGACAAAACTCCTCAGAGGAACTATAGTATCCCTCAGCAGGGGTACACCCCAAAGAGAGAGGGCCAGACCCCTCAGAAGAGGCACAGCATTCCCCAAAGGGAATGCACACCTAAGAAAAACTATAATATCCCTCAGCAGGTCTGTGCGCCCATTAAAAGGAGGGAAATCGATGCATACCAGGCCCAAGAAAGACTAAAGTCAAAAGGGAGATGGACGAGAGAGAGTCCGAAGGGAAAGGACCAGAAGAAGGCGACTCCTGCCAGGCCATATCCGGAGAAACTGGTAGGCCCATCTCCTGTAGTGCCCATTCAAGTGGAGGGAGTCTACACCAGAGCCATCTTGGATACTGGGGCACAAGTGACCCTACTATACCGGGATTTCTACGATAAGCACTTGAGTCATCTGCCCATCCAGAACATAGAGGAGCTGGAAATATGGGGAATTGGAACCCAGAGCTTCCCCTATGATGGCTATCTGCCCATCCGGATGACCTTTGACCCGTCTGTGGCTGGGAAGGCCGAAGTGTTTGACACCCTGGCAGTTGTGTGCCCTCGGCCGCCAGGAGCCAACAAGAGCTCCCTTATAATAGGGACAAACACGGACCTGGTCCGAAGACTCCTGACCCCTTTAGTGGAAGAGAAGGGGCAAGCAGCCACCAAGATCCATCCCATGCTGAGGACGGCTTACCAAAGGCTGGTCCTTGAGCAGAAGACCCCGGTGGAGGGGATAGGGAAGGTGTGGAGACTTGGAAGAAGAGGGGTAGTGTTGCAGCCTGGCGAAGTAACCTGTCTCAGAGCCACTGTGAAGCTTACTTGGGAGCAGCCTGGACCCTTTGTCGTGCTGGAGTCCGACCCAAAAGGAGAGTCCTCAGGTCTGGAAGTGATACCAGAAGTGATTCCGCTGAAGGTTCTGAAGAAGGCCCATTGTAGAGTTCCAGTGAGTGTTAGAAACACTACCAGAGGCCCCATGGAAATCCCTGCCAGAATGCTGCTGGGCCAGGTGAGCCCTGCTGCCCCGGTTACCCTGTCAGAAGTAAAGGGGACGGGTGAAAGAGGAGATCTTTGGGAGAAGCTGTCCATGGAGAACTTGAATCTATCCAGGGTTTGGAAAGAGAGAGCCAAGGCCCAGTTGACTAGATGGGAGAAGATATTCTCCAGAGATGAGTTCGATGTGGGGTGTGCAAGGAGTGCCACCCATCGGATCCGCCTCCAGGAAGACAAGCCCTTCCGAGAGAGAGTCAGGCGGGTCCCCCTAGCAGATCTGGAGGATCTAAGGGAACAACTTGCAGAACTCAAGAGGACTGGTGTGATACGGGAGTCCAGGAGCCCCTATGCCTCTCCCATAGTGGTGGTCAGAAAGAAGAATGGGTCATTGAGGCTCTGTATAGACTACAGGACTCTCAACAGGAAAACCATCCCTGACCAATACACCACTCCGAGGATAGAGGATGCCCTACAGAGCTTGTCTGGAGCCAAATGGTTCAGCGTTATGGACCTCAAGAGCGGGTACTATCAGATCCCTATGCATCCAGAAGACAAGGAAAAGACAGCTTTCATAACCCCAGTGGGGTTCTTTGAATTCAATCGGATGCCCCAAGGTCTGTCTGGAGCCCCAGCTACTTTCCAACGTCTCATGGAGAAGACTGTAGGAGACATGAACCTTATTGAAGTCCTTGTATACCTGGACGATGTCATTGTCTTTGGGAGAACCTTGGAAGAACACGAAGAGAGGCTGGAAAAAGTGTTGAGAAGACTAAGTGAGGAAGGACTCAAGCTTTCGCCTGAGAAGTGTCGGTTCTACCAGTCTTCTGTGAACTATCTGGGGCACATAGTGTCTGAAGAGGGGGTGGCCACAGACCCTGAGAAATTGGAGGCAGTTACCTCCTGGCCACGACCCACCACAGTAACAGAACTCAGATCTTTCTTGGGGTTCTGCTCCTATTACAGGAGGTTTGTGGAAGGATTCGCCCGAATTGCTAGACCATTGAATGAACTACTCAAGACCGAGGGGGAAGAGGACGACTCAGGGCCCAGGAAGTCGGGAGAGTCAGTCAGAGATCAGTGGAACCAGAAGTGTGAAGAGGCCTGCCCCGGTCTTGGCCTACGCAGACCCAACCAAACCCTATGAACTGCACGTGGATGCTAGTCATGACGGTCTGGGAGGAGTACTTTACCAAGAACATGAAGGGCAACTGCGGCCTGTTGCCTACGTGAGTAGGAGCCTGAACCCCTCGGAGAAGAACTACCCCACGCACAAGCTGGAGTTCCTGGCCCTCAAGTGGGCGGTAGTAGACAAGCTCAAAGACTACCTGTATGGAGCGGAGTTCACTGTGAAGACCGACAACAACCCCCTGACCTACCTGTTCACCACGTCCAAGCTGGACGCCACTGGACACAGGTGGCTGGCCGCACTGTCTGGATTCAACTTCAGCCTTAAGTATAGACCAGGAGTGGGGAATCGAGACGCAGACGCTCTGTCCAGGAGATCTCATCTCCCCACCATTGAAATAGAAGATTGGACCCAAGTGGCACCGGACGGGGTGCGGGCCCTTTGTCAAGGAGCTGAATTCCAAGCTCGAGGAGGTTCCAGAGCAGAGGAAATAGGAGTTACCATAGTGGGAGTCCCCAAACACTACTGTGGAGTAGCTCAACTGGGAGAGGACAACCTGCCAAGACTGTCCAAGAAGGAGTTGAGGTGTGACCAATTGGAAGACCCCATGGGGAGATTGGTCCTGGAGGCCCTGGAGAATCAGGATCCAAACAGACTCATGCGTCAACCTTCAAAAGAAGCTCGCCTGCTGAGGAAGGAGTGGGATAGGTTGCAGCTACATCAGGGAGTGGTCTACCGAAGGGGCCCCTCTGATGACTCAGAAGATAAGTGGCAGCTGTTCCTCCCAGAGAAACATCGGGAGACTGTTCTGATTGCCCTGCATGACAATCATGGCCACCTAGGGGCTGAAAGGACCTTTCAACTTGTCAGAAGTCGGTTCTATTGGCCCTGCATGAGGGCAGAGGTAGAGGAGTACTGCCACTTATGTGCCCGATGCATCCAGAGGAAGACTTTGCCCCATCAAGCTGCCCCAATGGGCCATCTACAAAGTCAAGGCCCAATGGATCTGGTATGCATTGATTTTCTCTGCCTCGAACCCGACCTGAGTGGACTAGGAAATGTTCTGGTGATAACCGACCATTTCACCCGGTATGCCCAGGCTTTCCCGACCAAAGACCAGAAGGCCTCCACCGTAGCCAAGGTACTTATGGAGAAGTACTTTGTCCATTATGGGCTGCCACAGCGACTCCATTCAGATCAAGGGAGAGACTTCGAGAGTAAACTGATCCGGAAGCTCCTGGATTCTTTGGGAATCAAAAAGACTCGAACTACACCTTACCATCCACAGGGAGATGCTCAGCCGGAAAGGTTCAACCGAACCTTGCTCAACATGTTGGGGACTCTGGAAAGTGAGAAAAAGCAACATTGGAGCAAACACATAGCAGCCATAGTACATGCTTACAACTGCACCATCAGTGATGCTACAGGCTACTCCCCATATCGACTCATGTTTGGGAGAGAGGCGAGACTACCTGTGGACCTGGCCTTTGGCACCTCTCTGGACCATTCCTCAGTCACATCCCACAAAGGGTACGTGGACAGGCTCAGACAAAGCCTGAAAGTAGCTTATGAGCAAGCTCAAGCAGCTTCCGACCAAAGGGGGGCTAGAAATAAGAGAAACTTTGACTTGAAGGTCCGGGTGTAAGACCTACAGCCTGGGGATCGAGTGCTGTTACGCAACCTGGGGATCCCTGGGAAGCACAAACTTGCAGACAGATGGAGATCTGAACCTTATGTCATCTGTAGGAAGTTGCCGGGCCTACCTGTCTATAAGTTGAAACCAGAAGGAAAGGTAGGCCCACTGAAGATGTGGCATCGGAATCACCTGCTCCCACTTGCTGAGGCAGTTAGAATACCTCCTGCGGGAGACTCCCCTGAACGGGCCTCTATCCTGGATACTCCTAGGCCGAACACTCGGTCGCAGACCTCCCGGGCTGAAGAGGGAGAGGCCTCTCAACTTAGTGAAAATGAAGAAGGAGAACTTGATTGGCTGTGGCCTTCCCCAACTCCAGAAACTTCTAATATTGATCTTCCAGCCACTGAAGACACTCAAGATGGAACACTGAACCCAGAAGCCACAGAGTTCATCCCTTCTAGTCCTTCAGCAGAATACTGGGAAGATGCCCAGGATGGTTGTTCAGAGGAAAAGGTACCTGAGGCGCCAGAGCCAGACATCCCAAGAGAGCAAAGGACTCGAAGAGTCATCCGGCCTCCTAAGAAGCTGACCTACCCACAAATGGGGAACAGTTCGGAAGACTCTGTAGTTACTGCTAGAAGGAATGCTGAGAATCCGAATCCTTCCACTGTCCATTTAGTGGAGGGCAACCCCAGCTCACTCTCTGGCACAGTTAGACAGGTCGCCCCCACTGAAGCGACCTGTAGACAGGACAGCTCCCCATCCTATGATGATTGGTGGGAGGCTCCTCTGTCAATCCTATGCAACCGCATTGAAGCTAAAATGTTTTGCAGATCTAAAAATGTTAGATGTCTTTGGGGACCAAAGAGTTCAAGTGGGGGGAGTGTGTAGCGGGGTGTTCCCCTTTAATGCAGAGAGACAAGAAGTTCCAGGTGAGAGGTGAGTCAAGAGGAAGTAAAGAGACATTATGGAAGTGAAAGCAGAGGAGAGAGAGAGACTACATCTCCCAGTACATCTTGCAGCACCCAGGGTGCATTGCTCCAGAACAGAGACTGCTGGGGCAGACTTTATAAAGGGGAGGCGGAGTTTTGGTCGGCCTCTTTGGACACCCCTCTCCTAGCAAGAGGATCTCTGTGCTGAACTGCTGTGTGCACAAGGCCTGAAGCCTGGGCCGTGTGCTCCTTTCCAAAGAGCCCTCTGCCAGCCTAGCAGAGCCTTAGAGACATCTAATCCTCCTTGCTGCAGTACACCAGAAGGATTGAAGACTTGGATGTTGGTGGATTCCTGTTCCCAGACGAATCGATGGAGGAAACGGATTTGGACTTGTCCGGGTGGTGAGAGCTGTTTAAAGACAGATCCTTTATCTTTACTATTCGTTGGGATTACAAAGTTGTTCTTCAAGTGCACCACCGAAAAGATTGCTAGCGAATATTGTTTCACTGAACTTCCATTTAGATCAGTCAGGCCTGACTGCATAGGTAGACATTGCTGGGTGTTAGTCTACCCATGAGGGGAAGTAGCTGTAAAAGGGCAGCGCTAGAGTTGCATAGCAATACTTTATTATTCTGATTACTCTGTTTATCTTTATTACTGTTTATTGCAGGGATCTGCAACTTGTTATACTGTTGTTTATTACTTGCCCATTAGCCTCAGTAAAATATCTGGGTAAAGTACATTTGGTGTCAGTTCCGCTTACTTTAATAGGAGTTTTAAAGTATATTCTGTGTATGTTTGTTATAGGACTGCGTCACCAACAGTTGCGGTCACGCGGTCCTATCCCTCTATCACCAGCTGTGCCACGGGAGGTTAGAGCCGATTGCCAGGGGTTGACAGCAGTGCACTACAGGGCCCAAATCAATATCAGCGGCTCTCTTAACTGGGGGTAGCGCTACATAAGATTTTGCTAATTGAAAACTGATCACATTCCAACTAAAGTATTGCTCTGTTGGTACATGGTGACTATTAGACTTGCACATTAAACTTGAACCTTCTTTTTGTTATCATGGCTGTTTGGACATGGGTTTGTTCCTCTACATCTGGGGGACCTGCCCTGTGGCCATAGATTGCGGTGGCAAGTATACAGAATCTTGAATACTTTCTTGCAGAAGCCTCATGAGACTCTGCTCAACCAGAAACCTCAGGGGATTTCCATACATCAATTCACTTTCATGGCCCATGTGCTGACTGCCTGAAAACAGATAATAGTGTATCACTTCCCCTGTGGGGTTTGCTAAGTATAGTCTTCCCTGGGCATCCCTCTGATTATCCTGCAGCCAGACACTTAGGTATTTTTACACGACCACCTGCACACTCTTCCCCTCGTTATCCAATGACCAGTCTAGGGTATTGTTTTTTTTGTATTTATTGGTAGAACTTGGATAGGAGAATGGATTAGTGGGACACTCCAACTTGAACCTTGCACAGATGAAGACAACTCTCACTTGACCTCATTAAAGGGGTTGTAAAGGCAGAAGGTTTTTTTTTTCTTAATGCATTCTCTGCATTAAATAAAAAACCTTTTGTGTGAAGGAGCCTCCCCAGCACCCTCCTAATTAAGTACATGAGCCCCATCTCTTTCCAGCGATGTCCACGAATGTCTAAGCCGTCCGGGACACTTCTCCCGTTGGCTCCCGCAGCTGTCAATCAAAGTCAGTCAGCCAATCAGGGGAGAGAGGGGGGAGCCAAGATGGGGCTCCGTGTGTGAATGGGAATGGCCACACAGAGTTGTGACTCGATTCCAGTGCCCCCATTGGAAGCTGCTGACTGTGAGGGCACTTGATATGAGGGAGGGGCCAGGAGCAGCAAGAGGGACCCAAGAAGAGGAGGATCCTGGCTGCTATGTGCAAAACCAACTGCACAGAGGAGGTAAGTATAACATGTTTGTTATTAAAAAAACAGACTTTACAGTCACTTTAAATTTTATTGAATAGCAGACTCCCTACTTTATCACACTACAGTTGTATGGAAGAATAAGTCATTTGCTTGCTCTGGCTGCAGACTCAATGAACTCTAATTCTTCTGGACACTCACCAGTATCCCCTTTAGCTGACACCCGTCCACTGACCTTACTAACTTGAAGGGATGGCCCTCACAGACCAGGCCCGTAGATGCAGATCTGTACTCACAGTAGCCAGGAACAGATCCTCCTAGACGTGTCTCCCTCCTAGTTAGCTCTGCAGGACATCTGGGTTGCAGCTTCTGTGGCTCCAGCCCTCAGGTCAGCCACCTGAGGCCGCATGGCAGTCTGTACAGAGGAGGGGCAGCAGCCTCCTCCCTCCGGGACCCCGCCTTTTAGCCAAAGACCCCGAGCACATGTGCTGCAGACATATATATAGTCACCCAGTATGCCTTGAGGCACCTTCCTCTGCCAATGGCCAGGGCTGTAACTACGCCTATGCTCCCATTTGTCAGGTTTCCTTCCACCATCCAATTTTCCCTGACCTATTGGACCAGTGTGAACATGAGCAGCAGCTGAGCACACTGAGCAGACCCTATGAATGGATCACTGCTCCCTGGTAGGCAGAGAGCACCAAAATTTACCTAACAGCCCCCCGTTAAGCAGGGAAACCCAAAAACAATACTCTCTCTAGCACCTACCTAAGAGGGTGTTACAATAGTAAAACCCTTGTTATCAGATAACCTATCTGTGCCTGAGGTTGAATCTCAAATGCAGTGGACATTGCTTAACAATAAACTAACAGCTAAACTTCAGGGTTCTATGTCTAAGTTCCATCAGGTCTGGGAACCATGGGTCACTCACTTTGTGGCACGGGACTTTGATTGCCAGCTTCTGAAATTGTGATGACAATCAATCTCAAACCATATGGTAAATGTGGAATGTGAATTCTCTCTGGCCACCTTTCCTTCCTTCCCTCCGCGTCCTGTCACTCTTCTTTTCTTCCTCAATCTTTCTTATGCCGCGTACACACGATCGTTCTTAATGTCATTTTCAAAAACAACGTTTTTCTCTACGTGATTTTTCTTGTTTCCTCTCAAGCCTGTCTTGCATACACACGTTCATTAAAAAAAATGCTCGAGCACAGCGCAGTGACGTACAACACGTACGACGGCACTATAAAGGAGAAGTTCCATTCGGATGGCGCCACCCTTCATGTTAGTAAAGTTTGTTGAGCGACGATTCGCGCTTTTCAGCCTCGTGCTTTTCAGTTCGTTACAGTGTGACGAATGTGCTATCTCCATTACGAACGCTAGTTTTACCAGAACGAGCGCTCCCGTCTTATACTTGATTCTGAGCATGCGCGGTTTTTTTTCCCCTCGTAAAAGCATACACACTACCGTTTTTCACGTCGTTAAAAAAAACGACGTGAAAAAATAGAGCAGGTTCTAATTTTTTTAGGCCATTTTTCACGTCGTTAAAAATGCTCTGGAGCCTACACATGATCGTTTTTAATGCCCAATTAAAAAAATGGCATTTTTAACGTCGTGAAAAACGGTTGTGTATGCGGCATTACTCTTCTCCTCCGTATGTGTACTTTAACCACTTCCACTTCTATTATTTCCTTGCCATCACACCTATAATAGTTGTTTCTACAGGCTAGAAAGCCATCATGTTGACTGTATTAAGTTAACTTGCAAACGTTGGCTACATACATATTGCATTTAAAAAATTTAATAAAGAGATTGAACAGCAAAACTGACCTCAGTGCATACTGCTACTGAAACGTCCATTTTTGTGCACCTGCAATCCAGACACAGGTGCACAATTAGTTTTTGTTATGTGACAGTCACAATATAACTATATTTGCATGCATAGCTTCATAAATCCTTGCTTAACTTTTGCTTTTTTCATGAAACAGCAATACAGATGGGAGGCGCTGTCAATCAAGCTCTTCAGTAGGCGGCCATGAGTAATAGGAGACAGTGTTTTACCTTGTCCCGCTATGCATACCAAGGCAGTACATGTCAGCTAGGTGTGCATCGACATGCAGGATTGTGGTACTCTACAATAATGAGTTTCCCCCCCGGGTGATACTGCTTGTCCTGCTAATAGACTGTCGTCACCCAAGGATAGGAAGAGGGGATAGGCCTTCTGAAAACAGTAAGAAGATTTTGGATTTGCATATGAGAACACCACTGACAGTTTGCAACTATGAAGAGGACATCATGGTCAACAACACTTCTACTGAATAAAAATGTAGCATTTAAATACACTTTAACCACTTCAGCCCCGGAAGAATTGGCTGCTCAATGGCCAGAGCATTTTTACGATTCGGCACTGCGTCGCTTTAACTGAGAAATTGCACGGTCGTGCGAAGCTGTACCCAAACAAAACTGACGTACTTTTTTTACCACAAATAGAGCTTTCTTTTGGTGGTATTTGATCACCTCTGCGATTTTTATTTTTTGCGCTATAAACAAAAAAAAGTGTAAATTTTTCGGGAAAAAAAAAAACACAATATTTTGTACTTTTTGCTGTAATAAATAGCTACAATTTTGTTTTTAAAAAGCAAATTTTTTCCTCAGTTTAGGCCGATATGTATTCTTCTACATATTTTTGGTAATAAAAATCGCAAAAAAGTTTATATTGATTGGTTTGCGCAAAAGTTATAGCGTCTACAAAATAGGGAATAGATTTATGGCATTTTTTTTTTTTTTACTAGTAATGGCGGAGATCTGCGATTTTTAGAGGGACTGCGACATTATGGCGGACATATCGGACACTTTTGGAGCCATTGGTATTTATACAGTGATTAGTGCTATAAAATGCACTGATTACTGTAGAAATGTCACTGGCAGGGAAGGGGTTAACACTAGGGGGCGATCAAGGGGTTAACTGTGTTCCCTAATGTGTGTTCTAACTGTACGGGGATGGAACTCACTATAGGTGATGACAGATCGTGGTTCCCAGCTTGTAGGAACTCACGATCTGCATCTCCTCTCCTCTCAGAACAGGGATGTGTGTGTTCTTCCTCTGGTGCCCCCAATCGCTTGCGATCGCCGGTCATGAGAATCGGCAGCCCCCATTGTGCAGCGGGCGCCTCCGGCTATCTCTCTTAAAGGGACCGATGTACAGCTACGACGGTCCGCGGGAATGAGCCGACCTGCCACAATATAATGACAGCGGCAGGTCGGCAAGTGGTTAACAGGTGCAAATGGTATTTTTACATTTATTTTTACATTAGATTACAAGCTCTCAGGAGCAGGTCCTTCCAAACCATCTTGTATTGAATTGTATTGTAAATGTACTTTCTCCCTTTATAATGTAAAGCGCTGCGTAAACTGTTGGCATTATGAATCCTGTATAATAATAATTAAAGAGAGATACATAAAATCAAAACCTTGAACTTCTCACATTGTACACTGCCTGATATGTGGAGCTCTTATACCAAACACATCCAGGATCTGACCTCACACTCAGAAATAATCGCAATATTGGCAAACAAGGGTAAGATGAAAAGACATCTACCCAACACAAGCACAAGCGGCCTGATTGTTAAACGGCAGATCAAAATGTACTATTAAGAAATGTCTGGAGAGTGTACTTTGTGTCAATCAGTAATGGAGAATATAAATCAGCCTCTCCAGACGACGGAGCCTGTAATCAGTCACGACAAAGGTGGATTCTGTCTCTGCAATGTGAAATAACAGGTTGGATAGAGGGAGGTAATTACACACACATTCTATAGAGAGCTTTGACTTCCTGTGAAAGTGAATTATATTACTACGACGCTTACATGAAAAAATGTAATTCAAGTCAAATTCTTTTTTGGGTAGCAGATCAGACGTAACTTGTAGAATTTCACAGCTTCGTCTGACTCATCAGCAAATATGAACCATCTGACAGACAACCAGATCAAAAGAGACAGTATAACCAACAGCCAATAGGAACCCTGGAAACGACACCCTCCAGTAAGAATAGTGGAGACTTAAAGTGGTTGTAAAGGCAAACTTCATTGTGCTGCTCCCCCCACACAGCACCCCCTAAGGCCTCTTGCACACGTTACTGATGTTTGAGCATCAGCATTTTTGGTCAAAAATTTAGATGATGGTTTTTGCAGGTATTCGAATGTAGTTATGCTCGTATTTGCATGTACAATACATTTCTAGGCAAAATCCATGAACATTTATGCTCGTATGCAAGTATTTGTGCACATTTGACTTCAAAGACATGCTGGTAGGTTAATTGGATCTTGTCAAAATTGGCACAGTATATATGTATATCTGTGTGTCCCAAGCGTGTCGAGATCCTCCGGGGTAAAATGACCGCACCAGCCAAGCAGACACTGGCTGCAAAAAGCGCCTAGAGGCGATTCAGTTCGCATGTGTAGCGCTATACAAGTTACTCATTCATTCATTCATTTGCATGTACCGGCACAAAATATTGAACAGTAACGTAAACCTTTCAATTTTTTTTTTTTTTACTCAAGAATACTCATCGCTTGTTTACGTGCCTGTGTGTACAGGCACATTGTAAACAATGGGCTGCAGTTTAGATCAGTAAAAAAACGCTGTACTGAGCTTTTTCAAGCTGCAGTGTGCAAAAGGCCTAATGCTTACCCGAGCCCAATCCGGCGCTGTGCACGGGAGCCTCAGCCTCTCCCGGGTCTCCCTCTCCTCATTGGCTGAGACAGGGCAGTGAATGGCTCCCGCTGCTGTCAATTACAGACAGTTAGGAGCAAGCGGGGCCAAGATGCACTCTGTGTGTCTTATAGACACACAGAGGCAGCTCTGGAGCGAGCAGGCACTAGTGCCCCTAGAGCAAGCAGCTTGCTCTGGGGGCACTCAGAAGGTGGAGGAGGAGCCAGGAGCGCCAGCGGGTGGACCCAAAAAGAGAAGTATCAGGGCTGATCTGTGCAAAACCATTGCACAGAGCAGGTAAGCATAACATGCTTTCTTCTTTAAAACAAAAAATCCGAAGCTTTACTGTCACTTTAACGCTGAAATCCAGGCAGATATAAAATACAAATTATTGCAGCTCTGTATTTACTAATATATCAATTAATTATTACCCTTTTTATTGCAATTCGTGTAAGTATCTGACATTGATTTGGAATCAGCCTCTTGCAGATTCCAAATCTTTTTACGACAGATCTCAAAATGGAGGAAAGAGAACCAGAACAAGGAGCCAATCATGCGTGTTTTAGTAGGAAGTTAGTAGGAGAGAGCAGAGAGATTATCTCATCAGTTTGCTTTTTCTCCTTTTAATGTTCAATTACAAATTGGGGAAGGGACAGATAAAACCAAAAAGCTAGGTCAGCCGTTGGCACCCATATTGCGTGAAAGAAGTATTTGTTTTTAAGCCTGCATTTACCCCCAGCTTTGAAGTGAAGTGAAGTGAAAGCAGACAAAGCGGCTGCACAGACCCTTGTCAAAATTTGACAGACATGCAGGAGTGGGTGCGAGGCCCTGAACGCACACTGCCTGACAGGCGGCTGGGTTTGTGCAGCCGCTGTGTCAGCATTCACTTCCATAGAGGTGCCTGTGTGACTAAGGCCTTACTTAACTATAACTGAGAAAAGTCAGATCTACTTTGCTTCCAGGCAGGGCTGTGGAGCAGAGCTGTATACATCTCAGGACTGGATGGACAGAAGTACAAATCTTTTGGCAGGTAAAAGAAAAATAAAGACCAGAAAGACAGCAGCAAATTGGTCAGGATTTTCTGGACTTACCACGGAGATATATATATATATATATATATATATATATATATATATATGTGTGTGTATTATATTATGTGAAAGCGGTAATACGTAGATATGATTAGCGTCACAATATATGGCATATAGGTGACACCAGGAATTCCAACAGCCTCAGCTCTGGTGCCTGGTACTTTACAAGCACTTACCTCATTAAAGACCCAATTGTCTCAAGATCTGCTTCAATTTCACAATGACTGAGAAATGAAAGCAGATGAGTAGAAAGAGTTAATTACAGGAAACGGGATTATTAGTTAATTGTATAATGAGCATCCTTGGCTCAGCTGCTTTCTCCTTGACCAGCGCTCGATTCGGTGCCGAATATGCAGAGTCTCTCGAGGATGGCACTCCACAATAATAGCAGCTACAACATCTGTTCCATTGGCACAGGCTGCCGCCACTTGATGGTAAACAATGGTGATAAGTACGGTAGTTGTAATCGGTGGAAAAGCCAGCAGAAATATCTGTCTTGTGGTCAGCAGAGGCATACAATTCACATGAAGCCGACACAAGGCTCTCACTGTACCCGGCATACACCAAAAGTACAGCACGAAAGCTGCACTGAAACCCTACAAAGGAGCCATAGGGATGAAAAGTGAAAGGAAAGTGGAGCTCTTAGTCACTGCAGTGAGGTTCTTCATTTCACCTAAATGCTTAGACATGACTGGAGTGACGGGTCCACTTTTCAGGTGTAGCGCCCTCCCCAAAATGTTGGGACGCTATCTCAAATTATATTGAGATTTGCCTCTGTTCTGGCTGTGGTGCTGCCTGGTAGCATTTTCCCTTGTTGCTTGTGGGTGGCGCTGCCACTTCGGGCTCATGTTGGAATGCAGGTAGACCATGGTGTATTGAGTGACCCCTCTCGGCGGTGGTTCAGTGGGAGTGGTCAACCCGCTGTGCCTGCTGGGAAGGGATACTTAAGGGGCAGACGCCATTGTTCGGGGTCTTCATCTCGTGGCCCTCCGGGCGCGAGGTATGTTGTGTGTGGCTCTGGTCTCGGGGCCACGTTGGCCCGAGGCTGCATCGCTATCTAGTATACCCGGCTAGTCTGGCTGGGGCCTACATTCAGAGGGGGGATCCCAAGCTGTCCGTCCAAATGGGAAGGAAGCTGTCTTAATGAAGGAAACCAGGGGAGGACCTGCCCTGGAGGAGACTGGCAAAGTGCCGACGTCTTGGGTGAGGCCTGGTAACTTTGTTGAGGAGGGATCCGCTATACCACAAGCCCTGCAATTTGCCGGATCGGCTTAAAGGCTCTTGTACTGCATGGCTGGAAGTTTTGGACTTTGAAATCCTGTGGCAGAGGATTCCTGGATTATCCATTTGCTCAACTTTAAAAGGTCTGTGGCAGAGACTGTTCACTTTAAAAAAAGGTCTGTGGCAGAGACCCACTTCATCTTCTGCAGTCTGTGGCAGAGACTGCCCTGTTGCTGGTTCGTGTGTCATCCCAGCTGCTAGACCATGTGAGAGGGGACTATCCGGGTGACCAATACCCACTCTAACATTGAGAGTGGTGAATGACTTTGAGCTGATGTTTTGCAACTTTTGTGCCGAGTGCCTGAACCTTCCCCTGCTTTTCTTCTACCTTCTACTTTCTCTCAAAGTTATACATGCAGAAGAAAATAAAGCCTGACTGTTGAAGGTTTTACATCTGTGTGGACATTGCATTGCTACAGACTTTCCTACCCAGACAACGAAGCTGAACAGGTAACGTGCAAAACTCAAAAACAAACCAGCAGCTCCTACGGGGGTAGTGCTACACAGGGAATCACCAAA
The DNA here is from genome assembly GCA_029206835.1 of Rana muscosa. Taxonomy (NCBI): domain Eukaryota; kingdom Metazoa; phylum Chordata; class Amphibia; order Anura; family Ranidae; genus Rana; species Rana muscosa. The sequence goes on along the minus strand of CM055123.1, from coordinate 260,069,300 downwards.
TGGAGACTTCAGTTCTTAATATGGTTGAAGCCAACCTGCAACACTTCTGACTCTGGATGGCCCAAAAAAAAACGGCACACCACTTACACTCATAGGACAATCTCCAAAAAGCATCTCCAAATACGGAAAGGTTTCTTTACAGTAAGATCTGTGAAAATGTGGAATAGACTCCCTCCAGAGGTGGTTCTGGCCAGCTCAGAAGATTGCTTTAAAAAAGGCCTCGGTTCTTTCCTAAATGTACATAATATAACTGGGTACTGACATTTATAGGTAAAGTTGATCCAGTCAATATCCGATTGCCTCTCGGGGGATCAGGAAGGAATTTTTCCCCCTGCTGTAGCAAATTGGATCATGCTTTGCTAATTTTTTTTTTGCCCTCCTCTGGATCAACTGTGGGTATAGGATTGTGTAAATGGGATTGTATGATATTTTTTTTTTTTATTGGTTAAACTAGATGAACTTGTGTATTTTGTTAACCAGACTAACGTTTCCCCGAAAATAAGCCCTACCCCGAATACAAGACAGCGTGATTATCGGGGAGGGCTGCAATTTAAGCCCTACCCTCAAAATAAGCCCTAGTAAACGACATAAAAAAACTGTGGTCCGTTATGTAGGACGATTGTACTGGCATGGGGTGCAATGTGTCTCCCCTTGTGACTGTATTAAAAATACCTTATTCACAGCTGCCGCTGACCCACCGAAGGTCTTCACTCCTCCTGGCTGATGTCTGCAGCCCCTCCCTCTTCTGTGCATGGAGCGGGCTGACGTCAGCGGGGGTCTCAGAGCAGAGAAGAAGAGCAGATCAAGTGGGCGCCCAATGGGAGACACACTGCACCTTATACCAGTGTGATCTTTTTATAAAACTGGTTACATCATTTTTAAACTGACTTTAACCACAATTAGGGTTGCCACCTGTCCGGTTTTGACCCGGACAGTCCGGTTTTTGACACATGTGCCCGGGTTTCAACCCGCCTGAAACCCGGACACATACAGCAACTGTTCAACTGTCCTGTGGCCCCGGCCGCAGCATCTAGAGCAGTGCATCGATTCCCGGGCCCGCCGCCATCAATATACACTGTCACATACACTGCCTGTGCGAGAGCTGGGCAGTGGGTAGCGGGCGCCCTGTGACTGGCTGAATGAGTCATGTGCGTGCCGCGCTTCGGTCTGTGATTGACCTGGTGGCGCTGGTAAATGGTCACATGTGGAGGCGGGGCTGGGCTGTGGGTGATCGCAGCCGCTCGGAGTCCCGCCTCCCTGCCTGGCGCGCTGTTTCTCCTGACTGAGGTGAGGTCTCTCTGCCATCCGCTCTTCCACCCGCCCGTCTGTAAGCCCCCACCTTCTGCCAGCCCGCCCCTCTCTATAAGCCACCACCCTCTGTCAGCCTGCCAATCTCTGTAAGCCATCCCCCCTGTCAGCCCCCCTCTCTATCAGCAACCCCCCCTGTCAGCCCCCCTCTCTGTCAGCAACCCCCTTCTATCAGCAACCCCTCTGTCAGCAACCCCCTTCTATCAGCAACCCCTCTGTCAGCCCCCCCTGTCATCAGCCCCCCTCTCTGTCAGCAACTCCCCCCTCTCTGTCAGCAACCCCCCTTCTATCAACAACCCCTCTCTGTCAGCCCCCCTCTCTGTGAGCCCCCCTCTCTGTCAGACACCTCTCTGTCAGCCCCCCTCTCTGTCAGCAACCCCCCTGTCAGCCCCCCTCTCTGTCAGCAACCCCCCTCCTCTATCAGCAAGCCACCCTCTATGTCAGCAACCCCCCGTCAGCCCCCTCTATGTCAAAAACCCCCTGTCAGCCCCCTCTATGTCAGCAACCCTCCCTGTCAGCCCCCTCTCTGTCAGCAACCCCCTCCTCTATCAGCAAGCCCCCCTCTATGTCAGCAACCCCCCTGTCAGCCCCCTCTATGTCAGCAACCCCCCCTTGTCAGCCCCCTCTCTGTCAGCCCTCTCTCTGTCAGCCCCCTCTCTGTCAGCCCCCTCTCTGTCAGCCCCCCTCTCTGTCAGCAACCCCCCTGTCAGCCCCCCTCTCTGTCAGCAACCCCCCTCCTCTATCAGCAAGCCCCCCTCTATCTCAGCAACCCCCCCTGTCAGCCCCCTCTATGTCAGCCCCCCTCTATCTCAGCAACCCCCCCTGTCAGCCCCCTCTATGTCAGCAACCCCCCCTGTCAGCCCCCTCTATGTCAGCAACTTTCCCTGTCAGCCCCCTCTCTGTCAGCAACCCCCCTCCTCTGTCAGCCCGCACCTCTCTGTAAGCCACCTCTGTCAGCTACCCCCCCCCCAAACAGCATGCAAACCCCCCCTTTCTTCCCCCGCTCCAGCGGGGCTAATGTCCTGCAGCCGGGTCATGCTGCACTGTCAGACTGTGCGCTCTCTCTCCCCAACCTAGCTGTCTGCGCCGATGCCTCCAATGCCACCAGAGACAGTGAATGGAGGGCAACTGGACTGGTGTCCTAGCAACCAGGGATGCTTTTGCAGGAGAAAGCATGATATTACAGACTCTGCCCCCTAACAGGTTCACACACACATCTTTACAGCGGCTCCTGGAAGGTAAGGTTTTTTTTGTCTCGCTGTAATGGAGGTCTCTATTGGGGAGGCACAATATTTGTGCCTCCCCAAACACTGATATTTAATCAGTTATTTTCTTCTCTATTTGTGGGTGCCTGTGGATTGCTTTTGAATTTTTTTTATTTTTTTTTGTAATTAAAAAGGTGCTTTGAAAGGGTTGTAGATTGTACAGTGCCACTTTGTGAACAGTTTGTATGGGGTTGGGTTCAGTAGAGCTGATTCAGGTTTTTGGATTGAGGTACACTGCTCTACTGACACCGTCCTCTGCTCTACTGACACCGTCCTCTGCTCTACTGACACCGTCCACTGCTCTACTGACACCGTCCACTGCTCTACTGACACCGTCCACTGCCCTACTGACACCAACCTCTGCCCTACTGACACCGTCCACTGCTCTACTGACACCGTCCACTGCCCTACTGACACCGTCCACTGCCCTACTGACACCGTCCACTGCCCTACTGACACCGTCCACTGCTCTACTGACACCATCCACTGCCCTACTGACACCGTCCACTGCCGTACTGACACCGTCCGCTGCCCTACTGACACCGTCCACTGCCCTACTGACACCATCCACTGCTCTACTGGCTGACAGTGTCCACTTTTAAGGTAGGCTAGTTTCATATTTTAACTGGCAATTCTTTTATTAATTAAATAAAATTTTATGGGTACACGAATGCTTTCGTTTTATTTAACTAAGCCCCTTTAAGTCCCCCCACTGTTAATGCAATTTGCCCACATCCACTGTTCATTGTAGCACACCTCATTACTACTCTCTTTGGGTAACCCAAAAGGTTTCCCAGGTATTTTACAATCCTATAGCGTGTACTACAAAAAAATTGCTGTGCGCCGCAAAACTGTTCGGGTTTGGCTTGATGAAAAGGTGGCAACCCTAACCACAATGTTTTTAAAATGATGCCAAAATACTGACTCCTGACCCGACAGGAACCTACATTTTTTTTTATTGTTTTATATCAGGATTTTTAGAACATATCGTAGAGAGGGGTAAATGACACAGCACAAGCACTGTGCTTTAAATACTTAAGGACCGAGCCTCTTTCTGAGATTTGGTGTTTTCAAGTTAAAAACATTTTTTTTTGCTAGAAAATTACTTAGAACCCCAAACATTATATATTTTATTCGAACACACTAGAGAATAAAATGGCGGTCGTTGCAATACTATTTGTCACACCGTATTTGCGCAGCTTTCTTACAAGCGCACTTTTTTGAATAAAAAAATAAGACAACAGTAAAGTTAGCCCAATTTTTTTTTATATTGTGAAAAATAATGTTACACTGAATAAATTAATACCCAACATGTCACGCTTCAAAGTTGCGCCCGCTCGTGGAATGGCGACAAACTTTTACCCTTTAAAATCTCCATAGGTGACGTTTAAAATATTCTACAGGTTGCATGTTTTGAGTTATAGAGGAGGTCTAGGGCTAGAATTATTTCGCTTGCTCTAACGATCGTGGCGATACCTCACATGTGTGTTTTGAACACCGTTTTCATATGCAGGCGCTGCTCACGTATGCGTTCGCTTCTGCGCACAAGCTCGTCGGGACGGGTCTCTTTAACCACTTAAGCCCCGGACCAATACGGGCCATTATGACCAGGCCCCTTTTTGCGATTCGGCACTGCGTCGCTTTAACTGACAATTGCGCGGTCGTGCGACGTGGCTCCCAAACAAAATTGGCGTACTTTTTTCCCACAAATAGAGCTTTCTTTTGGTGGTATTTGATCACCTCTGCGGTTTTTATTATTTGCGCTATAAACAAAAATAGAGCGAAAATTTTGAAAAAAATTACATATTTTTTACTTTTTGCTATAATAAATATCCCCCAAAAATATATATAAAAATTTTTTTTTACCTCAGTTTCGGCCGATACGTATTCTTCTACATATTTTTGGTAAAAAAAATAGCAATCGCCGATTATTGATTGGTTTGCGCAAAAATTATATTGTTTACAAAATAGGGGATAGTTTTAAGGCATTTTTATTAATTAGTTTTTGTTTACTAGTTATGGCGGCGATCAGCGATTTTTTTCGTGACTGCGACATTATGGCGGACACATCGGACACTTTTGACACATTTTTGGGACCATTGTCATTTTCACAGCGATCAGTGCAATAAAAATGCACTGGTTACTATGAAAATGACACTGGCAGTGAAGGGGTTAACCACTAGGGGCGCTGGAGGGGTTAAGTGTGCCTAGGGGCGTGTTACTAACTGAGGGGGGGCATGGCTACGACTGACACTTCACCGATCTCCGCTCTGATTACACAGAGCGGAGATCGCTGACATTGTCAGTAGAGGAGCGGGGAGATGTTGTGTTTACACACACATCTCCCCGCTCCGAGCCTCCGTGAGACGATCGCGGGGATCCCCGCGGCGATCGAGTCTGCGGGACCCGCGGTCCCACTCACGGGGAAGGCAGGGGGGTCGCGAGCGCGCCGCCGGCGGCACGCGCGACCCCGACATCGGCAGTTAAAGGGCCACGTACATGTACGTGATTGTGCCTGTACGTGCCATTCTGCCGACGTATATCTCCGTGAAGGGGTCGGCAAGTGGTTAAAAAAAAAAAAAATCTTACTTATTTTACTTTTAATTTCTTTATTTTAACACTGTTTTTGAAAAAATATATATTTTGGGTCACTTTTATTCCTATTACAAGGAATGCAAACATCCATTGTAATAGAAAAAAGCATGACAGGTCCTCTTAAATATGAGATCTGGGATCAAAAAGACCTCAGATCTCATATTTACACTAAAATGTAATAAAAAAAAAAATTGTTTTTTATGTCATTTAAAAAAAATGTCCCTTTAAGAGCATTGACGTCGCTTCCGCCCTGATATGGAGATGGGTGGGCCATCTTCCCCTCACTCGTCTCCATGTCAGCCCAGGGACAGGACCCGATCGCCTCCGCCACACCGAATACGCAGCAGAGGCCACTTTTATCTGAGACCGCCCGCTCTTGAAGAGGATACCGGGATTACGGTAGCTAGCTGCTACTCTAACAACGGTATTCCTCTTCAAAGTAGCGATGTATAACGACGGCGGGCGGTCCGTAAGTGGTTAAAGGAACAGGATTTTTTTATTTATTTAGGGTTACAACCACTTTAACCCCTTAAGGACCACCTCACGCCGATATACGTCGGCAGAATGGCACGGCTGGGCATAAGCACGTACAGATACGTTGCCCTTTAAGAGCCCAGCCGTGGGTCGCACATGCGCCGCTGGCGGCGTGCTCGCAACACGCCTGCGGGCGCTCGCGACCCGGTCCTGAGCTCCGTGATCGCCCCTCGCGGGACACGCTGACCTGATCGCCGACGGTGTCCCGCGATCGGGTCACAGAGCTGAAGAACGGGGAGAGGTTTGATTTGATTGATTTGATTTGATTAAGTGTAAACAAACCTCTCCCCGTGCTTCCTAGTAAGCCTGTCACTGATTGTCTGTTCCCTGTCATAGGGAACGACGATCAGTGACGTCACGCGCCAAGCCACGCCCCCTACAGTAAAAAACACACATTAGGTTACACTTAACCCCTTTAGCGCCCCTACAGGTTAACCCCTTCACTGCCAGTGTAATTTTCACAGTAATCAGTGCATTTTTATAGCACTGATCGCTTTAAAAATGACAATGGTCCCAAAATAGTGTCAAAAGTGTCCGATGTGTCCGCCATAATGTCGCAGTCATGATAAAAATCGCTGATCGTCGCCATTACTAGTAAAAAAAAAATAATAATAATAAAAATATTAATAAAAATATTAATAAAAATGCCACAAAACTATCCCCTATTTTGTAGACGCTATAACTTTTATTTTATAACCAATCAATAAACGCTTATTGCAATTTTTTTTTACCAAAAATATGTAGAAGAATACGTATCGGCCTAAACTGAGGAAAAAAATTTAATTTTTATATATTTTTTGGTAGGGCTGTTACTGATTAAAATTTTCGTGTTCGATTTATCGATTTTTTTTTTAATCGATTAATCGACTAATTTTGATTAATTATAAGGCACATACAGATCCAACTACTTTTAGCTGATCTCCTTGCAGGCCGATTCCCAGTGCAGCTACAAACCACTCAAAAAATGGATAGCAGGATACAAAAAATACACAAAGGCAGCGCTCGATGGGAATAGCATTAAAACTTTTATAGTCTTCAAGTAGGTAACAAAATAAATATTGCACTGGAGATAAAATCGATGTAGCTACATAAACTGTAAAAATGGTTCGAGTAATACCAAAAAAGGTAGCAAAAGCAGTCATAAAAACATGTAGCTAAGTATGATACTGGTATAAAAATGTGTACAACGATACCACTGCTGAATCCAGATGAGGAGGGGTTAACATCAGTCCGTCGGCATGTAGATGTCCCGTGAAGGGAACTATCACAACTCCCAGTGGATGGCTGTAGAATCCCAGGTTGATAGAGGGAAGTGTAACAGCCCTTGCGTGTGGCAGATAGTAAGGTCCCGCCGGCATGCAGATATGAAGGCACAGCAAAGGAGCCCTTCAGATGGACACGGCAAGCCCAAAGAATTTTGATCGATTAAAAGAATTTTGATCGATCAAAACAATTAATCGATTAATCGAGGAATTAATAGTTAATTTCCACAGCCCTATTTTTTGGGGATATTTATTATAGCAAAAAGTAAAAAATATTGCATTTTTTTTCAAAATTGTCGCTCTATTTTTGCTTGGGAGCCACGTCGCACGACTGCGCAATTGTCAGTTAAAGCGACGCAGTGCCGAATTGCAAAAAGGGGCCTTGTTCTTTAGTTGCAAAATGGTCCGGGGCTTAAGTGGTTAAGATCATCATTGTACATACCGTAAATAAATAAGACATCCCCTAAAAATAAGCCCTAGCATGTTTTTTTGTAGGCAAAAAGACCCAGTCTTTTTTTTGGGGAAACACGGTATGTAACTATGACAAGGATTATTTTCTTGCTTAATGGGTATAGAACGTAAAAATTACAGTTGAATGAAATATTTTGGAGATCCCTCCAGGAGATTGCTCCTGCCCACCTATGTACTGACATGAATTCATTGTTAACGGCACCCAAAACACGGAAGCAAACACACATTTTGCTGTGAACAAAAACATGCGACAAATGTGCGGAAAAACCAGGCAACCGCAACATGCCAAAATGCCCCGTGAGCATTTGTCATATGTAGGGTAGCCCATTGAAATTAATGGACTGCCCTATGCATGTTGTGGGAAAAATGCTCCAAAAAAGGTGCGCTTCAGCTATGCGGTCTGAAAATGAAATCGTGGTGTTCGCACACAACCAAAGACAACTGTCTCCATCCACTCCCTCCTATGTACTTGTTTAAATATGTCAATACACTATACAATCCGATTGTACAATCTCTGTACAATTTCCACTAGATTTATCAGAACTATGGAACAGGATGGTCCTTCTGAACAATCTATTCAATTTGCATCAAATAAGATGGGCCCTTGCACTACATACTTGATGATAGATCTAAGGGAGATTGTGCAATCAGACTGACAGACAAAAGAGTTGGTATAGTAATGAGGGAGGTGTGGTCCAGAGAGGTAAAACATGTCCTATTCTTGCAGTAAGGTATTGTATGATGGGGTATGACGTTCCCTGGATGATCACATGATATTACAGGAAATTCGGAACAGAGGGGGTGCAGATTGAAGGCTGCCATGGACTAAGCAGGTGAGCGATAAGCACATTGGAATGGCTGGGGCAGAAAATACATTGGAAAAGGCTTCTATTTATTAGGAAAAGTGAAATTCTGTCTGAAAAGTTGAACTTTAGAATGTCAGGGAACATTTACCACTTGCTGACCATGCTATAGCAAAATGACGGCTACAGCACGGATGGCCAGTTCTGGGAGGGCGTCATATGATGTGCTCCTGTGATTGCGCCACGCACCCAACGCGCTCTGTGATTGCTGTGTCCTTCGGACACAGTTGATCACAGATCGGGGTAAAGAGCCAATCACAGCAGCTCTTTACCATGTGATCAGTGGTGTCCAATCACAGCTGATCACGATGTAAACACACTTGCTGGTTATCGGCATTCCATTCCTCACGCTGTCACAGCGTGAGGAGAGGAAAGAGCCGGTAACCGGCTAGTAGGAAAGGGGACATCTTCACTCATAATTAGGTCATTGATCATTGCAGCCTCAACTGTGCCCATCAGTGCTGACTATCAGTGCCCATTAGTGCTGCAAATCAGTGCTGTCAATCAGTGCCCATCAACACTGCCAATCAGTGCTGCCAAGCAGTGCCTCCTCAGCAGTACCCATCAGTACCGCCTATCAGTGCCCTTCAGTGCTGCCTATTAGTGCCCATCAGTGCCACCTATGAGTGCCCATCAGTGCCACATATCAGTGCAGCCTCATCAGTGCCCACCAGTGTTGCCTCATCAGTGACAATCATTGCCCATAAGGCAGCCTATCAGTGTCCATTAGTGCTGACTATTAGTGCCCATCACTGCACATAAGTGAAGGAGAAGAATTACCTGTTTGCGAAACTGATGCCGCGTACACACGATCATTATTCACGGCGGTTAAAAAAACGCCGTGAATAATGACAGGAAAAACGAGGGAACCGCTTGGTTCCCTACACACGGTCGTTTTTCCTGTCATTTTTTCTCTTGACGAGAAAAACGACCGTCTGTGGGCTCCGCGGCAGTGTTTCCCTATGGGAAAACTGCCGCGGAAAAAAAATGCTGGAAAAAACGATGAGAAAATTTAGAACATGTTCTAAATTTTCTCGTCGTTTTTTATGCCGTTTTTCTAGACGAGAAAAACGACATAAAGCCCACAGACGATCGTTTTTCTCGGCGAAAAAAAAATGCTGTTTTTCTCGTCGAGAAAAGCGGTCGTGTGTACGCGGCATAAGAAACATTTTTTTTTGGTCTTTTTTCTCCTTTGTTTAGCAAAAAAACCAAAAACCCAGTGGTGAATAAATACCACCAAAATAAAGCTCTATCTGTTGGAAAAAAAAATGATAAAAATGTAATATCGGTACAGTGCTGCAGTTGTTAAATGCTGCTGCCAGAATTCTTTACCTCACCAACCAATTGGTGCTGCCAGTTGACCCCATCTCTGGTAAAATTATACAAAGTCATTCACATTTCTGCTCCAAGCTAAATCACCAACCTTATCTCAAAATATTACCCAAACTATACTCTCTGCTCCTCCTAAAACCTCATACTCCGTAGCCCCATAGTCACCTCCTCTGGTACTTGCCTGCAGGACTTCTCCAGAGCCTCCCTCTTCCTCTGAGAACTCCCTACCCAAATCTGTGCACATATCTCCTACTCTGTCTGCCTGTAGCAGTTCTTGAAAACTCATCTCTTCAGTTAATGCCTTTAGTTTCTCTTGCTCCTCTCTATGGAATGTAAGTGTTCATGAGCAGTGCCCTCCTAACTCTCCTGTACTGAATTGTATTGTTACTGTACTCTCTCCCTTTATTTTGTAAAGTGCTTTGTAAACTGATGGTACTACAAAAATTTGGTATAATCTTAATATCCAGACTGTCTAACACATCCCTGGACTGTCCAACTTCTGCCATATCCCTGAACCATCCACCTTCACCAAATCTCTGCACTGACCACCATTCTACCAAATACCTAGACCCTTCCATCTTTCACCTCTTCCCCAGATTGTCAACATCCCACCACATCCCCAGACCATTCACCTTCCACCACATCCCAGGACCGCTCGCTCACCTTCTGCCACATCCCCAAATTTTTCACCTTTGACCACATTTCCAGATCATCCACCTTCCACCACCAGAACCTCTCTACTTCAGTTCCCAGACAGTCCACCTTCCACCACATCCCAAGATTGTTCACCTTTAATCACATCCACAGACCATCCACCTTCCACCACATCCCTGGACCATTCCAACACCTTAATGATTACATCCCTGGATCATCCTTCCTCTACTTTCTTGGATCTGGTGATAAATCACTGCTTGCAGTCAGTGCAAACCTAATGCTAAATTAAAGGGAACTCATATTGAAGGAGCTTAAAGAATGAAACTACCAAGCTGCTTCGAAAAATGCTAACTGCCTAGCTGTCCCTGGCTCCAATATCTTCTGTCACTAACCCAGAACGAGCTAGTAGCCAGGGTAGTCAGAATTCCTGGTCTGAATACGTGTTCCAGGTCACCGATTCAGTAAGTACTGAAGCCACTGGATGGACATGACTACCTAGATTATTTCCCTAGTGCAGCAGTGAGCGCTCCAAGCATGTGTTGTTCACATTTCGTCACCTGTAGTAAAGAGGTCAGTGTAACTACAAGAGGGAGTGAAGTGCCTCTAATCTTCTGTCCGGGTAAGAAAACAGCCCCCAGCCATCACCTGTCTAATAGGTGTGCGATGGGTTGGTGTAAGGCTAATTGCAGGATTGTATTTCAGCTCTATATTATAGTGTGCTCCGTCTAATCCCTCAGGAAGTGCGTGTTCACACAGCCAGGATGAAGGAAAGTGAGATCAATTAGCCTCTGAACTAGAGCAATTCAATAGTTAAATGCTGTAAATTAGGAGGAATTATGGAGGGTGGCAGAGCTGAGCCAGTGGCCTTCTCATACAGAATAATCTGTGAGAAGGAAGGAGATCAATGTGTGCAGAAAACACACCTGATACTGACTCCATCACTAATAGAACACTTTAATGAGTCTTTAAAAACCTCAGCTTTCTGGTCCAATGTACATACAAATGAGAGAGCTTGTGTCTGGCCACTCCACCAGCTGATGATGGGATCTTAGATTGGTCCAAGCAGCAGGCTGGGCAAGCAACCTTTTCAGTTATCAACATCAGAAACATGTACAGGGGATAGTATTGAGGTCTGTATTGTGCATGGTGATATCCAACAAAAAAATAAAAATCTGTAGGCCCTGCACGCTCCACACCATAACCCACAATTTTTTAAATGGGTCGTTAAAAGATATCTGCTTTCCATTATAGGCCATGCACACTGGGTATTTGCCCAGATTTTCTAAATGCCTTTCTCCTGTCAGGAGAAAAGCAGCATCAAAAACATGCCTAAAGCCGCTATTTTACATGCGTCATGTGCTTGGGCGTTCTTTCATTTCCTTGGCCAGAATATAAATTTATTCTGACCATTGAAATTAATGAAGTGTTTGACATGCCTTAAGTTAACACGTATTTTAACGCATTTACATGCATTGGGCATTTTTTATCGGCAAAACTCTCTTCTTCTGAAGGTACGGGCTAATTTTTTTTTTTTACTGCCTCTGAACGCCTGTAAACGCCTATATGTGCATGGACACATAGATTAACACGGAGGGACATTTAGTGTCAGAAAATAAAAATCATAAGCCCTTAAAAGTGGCGTCTTTGATATCCAGTGTGCATGAGAATATACTGTAGATCAGGATGCCTTTTTTCAACCAGGGTGCCTTCAGGGGTGTCTTGGTAAAATACCTAGAAATTGCCCAAAAATTATATACTAGCCAGCAGGTGGATCAATCCTGCCTATTAGTTACACAAAGCCCCAGGTTTTCATTGTGTACCATTACAACCTTCTAGCCACCAGTGTCCTAAAAACAATAATGTCATTGGTTGATAAGGAGGATGTCGAGCACATCCATAGAATCCTTGTTTGCCCCTCCCCTGCCCCTCTCCATCAGCACTGGGGTCACATTAGCTGGGTGAGAGAGAGAAACAGATCTAGAATAGACACATTGGAATCAGGAGCGGCCCGTACATTAAGGGCGCACCGGCGATGCCCCACCCCCCCACCTGCCGATCCATGCGTCCGGCCCCTTGCAGGAATTCTATAACCCTGGTACAAACATAGCATCATATAACATGATTATCTAACAGGTAACAGGTGACAGAGACAGACTTCTCAACCCTAACAAGTGCCAAATGAATGGTCTCTTTTTACACAGCATTTGAGTCTTTCAACCTCCCTTATCAGAGATTTATATTTGAACATAGAATAAATGTGAATAAATGTAATAAAAGCAAAGAACCATCAGAATGGAGCAGAAGAGGAACATGAAAAGACCACACTTCATATGATGAATCTGTGCTAAGAGAAGACATTCAGCTTGTTGTATCCTCGGAGCTGTGGAGGTTAAGCTCTTGGTAAGGTACGTTGGCTCCACCCGACTAGAATGTATTTTTATCAGTGGATGAGCGGATTTCACACTCTCCACATGGCTCCAGAACATCGCAGTACAATGTCAGTGACTCTGTAAATGGGATAAAAAGCTGAAGAGAGCAAAGCGATAAAGAGCGCAGGAGGTGGGTGATATTATGACCGATGACAACGGAAAGTCTAAACCGTGGAGTCAGAAGCTGGTCCTGTGTTTAATATAATTATTTTCTCTTATAAATGTTCTTCTCTGTCGTATGTTATACACACTTCAGTGAGATTACAGGAAAGGCATATGGCAGGGGACATATATGACAAGCAAATATAACCAGGTTTCCTCTTCCATCAACTGCTGGAGTCATATATTCTGTCCACAGAAACATCTGAGGGTTTGTGGTTCCTCCACTTTGGTGCCTCTAAAAAACAGACTCACAGCGGCCTTTATATGGACTACAGTTGTTCTAATTTATATTGGCTCTCTTATTTTGACATATGAAACTTTATCAGATTTTCTCACAGGTCTACTATCGTATTGACTCATAGGAGCTCCATTACATTGCCTGGCAGAAGGTCTGGTACATCTGGTACTATCATACTGCCTCACAGGAGCTCTGCTATAAAGGCTTGCTATAGGTTTAGTACAGGGGGTCACAGGCCCACTAGTATAGTGGCACAAAGGAGCTGCGTTGTAGAAGGTGCATTAAATTGGGTAATAGACTAGAGTTGCCACCTCATCCCTTTAAACCCGAACACATATGAATTACACAGGTTCTGAGGCTAATTAAAGGCAGGTAAGGCACCAAGTGAGTTTAATTACCACCTTAATCAGCCACAGAACCTGTGTAATTAATATGTGTTCGGGTTTAAAGGGATGAGGTGGCAACTCTATAATAGACCCTTGATCACAGTGGCTCATTGGAGCTCCATTACATTGCTTTGTGAAAGGTCTAGTACAGAAAGTCACAGTTCTTCCATTATATTGGCTCATAGGAGCTACATTATGTTGGCTAGTATACTGGGTCATAGTCCCTCTATAACATTGGCTCACAGGAGCTCTATTTCATTGACCTACTGATGTTCTTCCATATTTTTGCATAATAGCTCATGGGCGTTCTAAGTATTAAAATGCATCTATACACTAAGCTATTTTTTTTTTAATTTTGGGAATAGAAGAGAAGGGTTGAGTTTTACTACTGTGCAAGGCTCCGAGAGATTTACCCTCTTTACTGTGACTAATTATATTGTCTCACAGGAGATAATAGCATTGGCCCTATGAGCTCTATTTGGTTAGCTCAAGGCTGGTTCACAACAATCTTCTTGGAAAAAGTGATTTGGTGTACCCCAACCCCAGGAAAACCAGCAATCTACTAGCATGAGATCCTAATATGCAGCCTAGCATAATAAGTTCTTCACTCACCACCCTTGTTCTGCACTATCCATATTATCAGCCTTGTGGAACCTGAGCCCTACACCAGCCTCACATACAACCAAATTCATTCCCATCACCCCTGTGCTGTGCTCTCTATATTGTCAGCCATATGTCCATTCTCATTCCTATCAATCCATTGCACCCATACCATATAGACACCATACAAGAGCCCCATGCCAGCCTCACATGCCACCGAGTCCATTCTCTTTCCGATCAATCCATCGCACCCATACCATGAAGACACCATACAAGAGCCCCATGACAGCCTCACATGCCACTGAGTACATTCTCATTCCTATCAATCCATTGCATCCATACCATTAAGGCACCATACAAGAGCCCCATGCCAGCCTCACATGCCACGAGTCCATTCTCATTCCTATCAATCCATCACACCCATACCATAAAGGCACCATACAAGAGCCTCATGCCAGCCTCACATACCAGCGAGCCCGTTCCTATTCCTATCTATCCATTGCACCCATACCATCAAGGCACAATGCAAGAGCCCCATGTCAGCTTCACATACCAGCGAGCCCGTTCCTATTCCTATCCATCCATTGCATCCACACCATACAAAAGCCTCATTCCAGCCAGTAATAATGAGCCCCTCCCCTTACACCTTGTGCTGTGCTGTTGTCACCCTATGATGGGAAGAACCTGAACAAGGATCGTCATGGCAAAATCAAAGATCATTTCAAAAAGCAGATTTAAAAAGAAAATGTAATTTGAAATGACATTAAAGTGTTAAAGCTTATATGAGATTTTGGCAATCAGTTTAACAAATATGTAGAAGACACAATTGCATTGCTGTTCTAAATATTTTTTCAGTGACTAACAATGTAATTTAGCTAACTTTGTTCCATGTCCAGTAATAAGATGAGCTGTAAGTACAATCCAGCAGCGGGCCGAGGTGACACGCAAGTGTTAATAGTTGGTGTGATGATGTCATGCATTGAACAGGATGATGCTCGGGGTACGCCTCTCCCATAGGGAACAACTGTATTGGGGCCACAGACAGCACACAGCTCCGAGAAAAGTTCATGCAAGGGATGGAGGGAGGCAGAAGGGAGCACATAACCACCAGGTTATCATTCATTACCTATCTATCATTTTTTTTCACCACTGGGCTCTACGAGAAGAAGCCCATTTAATTAGGCCCAGCACCACTCTCTGGTGTGAAAAGGCTCTCGAAAGCTTTGATTCCCCACCGCCTCACAGTAGGAAGTTGTTGGTGATAATTGACACAGGATTTCCTTGTTAACCAGCCCCAGACATGCAGGATTAAAGCAAGAAAGATCTACAGAAGAAAGTGGCAAGAGATAAGGAGCCGGCAAAGGCCTTTCTGCTTATTTTGCACTTGAGAATGATGAGCAAACAGCTATAACAAACTGGAGAGCTGCTTGTGAGATGCGAAGGCCGCACTTATCAAACTCATTTCAGCCTGGCTGATCAAAGATTGACTTCCCTTAAAATAACATCAGCTTGGGGCTGGCGAGTTTATTAAGCTGCCGGTTTTAAGAGTTATCGCAGCTCTAAAAGGGTATGTGGAGGAGGGAAGGATTATCAGGTTTTCATCGAAACAATTATAAAATATCACAGGTGAAGCTGGCTTGCAAATGACATCATTTTCTGGTGCACACTGAACGGGGCGCCATGGCTTACCAGGCGTCTCTCCAGATGTGGCGGCAGGAAATATGTGACAGATAACCAAACACAATATTACAGAGCCCAGTACTTTGCATTCTGTGACTACTGAGAACACAAACTTCATCTACACATTTGTAGAATCCTAATAAAAAAGCACAAAGGAGGTCGCAAATGCCTAGTGTATTACCAAAAGTTTAATATATTAAAAGACATAACAGTCAAATGCATACTTACAAACGTAAAGAACATACATGCGTATAAAATATTAGCTCTGAAGAAGGGGGTGTTTCCCCCGAAACGTGTCAGCTTGCCAATGCTCTGATACATCAGGTCAGGCCATCTGTCTCTCCCACTGGATCGTGCCTTGGTGTATTACAAGGCATGTATATTCTTTAATTTTACGAGTATGCATTTGGGTGTTTTGTCTTTCAATATATTCAACTTTTGGTAATGTGTGCTTTTTTATAGTTATCTAACAGATTGCTCCATCTGAAGAGGGTTGCGCCAATGAAGCATTCCAAAAGGAGTTCTACGTATCACTGCTGATGGTCCACATAATATTGGGACTCAATGGCAGTACTCTAAACGCTGTGAGTGTTCTGTATGTCATTGTATTAGTAGAATCTCTACTTTTTTTTTTTTTCCTTTTTGCTGACCTGCAAAGTAAAGGCATAATGTGCTAGTATGCATCGCAAATGAAGCCCTCGTTGTCACCGCTGGAAGCCGCATCCATCTTCGCCCATCTTCCTTCCGGGTCCGTGACTCTGGCGGTGTGACTGGACGGAGCCGTGTGGCATCACTCCTGCGCATTGGTGTGCGGGAGCCGGCAGTCACGGCACAGGGCTCTGAAGAAACGGCACGGGTGGCCTTTCCTTCAGAGCGCATGCGCTGATGACCTCATCAGCAGCGTATACAGTAAATATCTCCTTAAATGGTGCAAGTTGAGGAGACATAGGCCTCATGTACACTGCTGCTGGTAAACGGACATTTAGGAGCAGTTGGGCATTTTTTTCAACTGCCCCTGAACTCTCCCCTATGTTATCTTATCAGTACATGTACACAGGGTCGTTTATAGTCGTTTCTAGGCAGTTGTGTTTAGAGGCTTTTTCTTGAAGCTGTGTTTAGAGGAAGTTGAAGCGCCAAACGCGGCAACTCGCGTTAAGCAGCGTTTCGTTTACAGACGTTTTTCATTTTAATAAAATAATTTTTATTTATTTTTTCAAATGCTTCTAGATGCAAACGCGGCTAAATGGCCGTTTTTAGACACCGGTTTCTAGCTGCCAAGTTAAATCGTTAAGGAGAGGTTGAACAACGTCCCATGTACATAAAGCCTTACAATACCTATAGGTAAACCTTATTATTGGCTTACCTATAGGTACAAACAATCCAGGGAAGTTTACTTCCTCTTTAACCACTTCAGCCCCGGACCATTAGGCTGGCTAAAGACCAGGCCACTTTTTGTGATTCAGCACTGCGTCGCTTTAACTTACAATTGCGCGGCCGTGCGACATGGCTCCCAAACAAAATTAACGTTCTTTTCTCCCCACAAACAGAGCTTTCTTTTGGTGGTATTTGATCACCTCTGCGTTTTTTTTTTCTGCGCTATAAACAAAAATAGAGCGACAATTTTGAAAAAAATTCAATATTTTTTACTTCTTGCTATAATAAATATCCCCCAAAAATATATAAAAAAACGTTTTTTTTCCTCAGTTTAGGCCGATACGTATTCTTCTACATATTTTTGGTAAAAAAAAAATCGCAATCGCGTTTGATTGGTTTGCGCAAAAGTTATAGCGTCTACAAAACACGGAATAGTTTTAGGGCATTTTTATTAATATTTTTTTTTTTACTAGTAATGGCGGCGATCTGTGATTTTTATCGTGACTGCGACATTATGGCGGACAGTGCTATAAAAAAGCACTAATTACTGTAAAAATGTCACTGGCAGGGAAGGGGTTAACACTAGGGGGTGATCAAGGGGTTAATTATGTTCCCTAAAGTGTGTTCTAACTGAAGGGGGGATGGGACTGACTAGGGGAAATGACAGATCGCTGTTCATACTTTGTATGAACATACGATCAGTCATTTCTCCCCCTGAAAGAACCGGGAGCTGTGTGTTTACACACACAGCTCCCGGTTCTTGCTCTGTCACGAGAGATCGCGGATGCCCGGCGGTCATCGGGCCCGCCGGGCACTCGCATCGGCACCGGGGGCGAGCAGGGGGCCTGCGCCCCTAGTGGCCACAGAGCGGAATCAAGTAAAGTAAAACTGCGGCGGGCGGTCGGCAAGCGGTTAAAGTGGTTCTAAAGGATCCAATTTTACTTTTAAATAACAAACATGTTATACTTACCTGCTCTGTGTAATGATTTTGCACAGAGCAGCCCCAATCCTGTTTTTTTTGGGTCCCCCGCCAGCTAAGGGCACTCGAGCAGGCTCGCTTCCAAGCCGTGCACCTGTGAATGGTCATTGTCCATTCACACACGTAGTTCAGCTTGGCCCGCCCCCTGCTCTCTCCTCATTGGCTCACTGGCTGTAACTGGCTGTAACTATCCATCCCTATGAGGTATATGTCATCGTAAAGACGCCATCCTAATGGATTTCTATCGGGGTATCCCCACATGCCTAATGCCCTGTACACACGATCGGATTTCCGAGTGCAAAAAGTGCAAATGCAACCTCACGCTCCAGATGAAGTCAGACCAGACGAAACCGGTAGAGCGCACAAGCTGAATGTCACAAAACACTTCCAGGATCTGTCAGCATTTGTCTCTTACATCCCTGTTTGATACAGCTTAAATGTGAGTAATACTGCTATAAGTTCAATAAAAGTGTTTTTTATTACGGAATTACACTATTTGTGATTCCTTCCTTTCCCTCTTACTCTGAGATAATACTGGAATTACCACAAAAGGACCAGGGAGACGAGACACCGCCAGAGTGCTGCACAGTGGCATACACTGTGAACGTTTTTCACCCCAAGAGAGAGGGGGTGAACATCTGGTGAGTGCGGTCTTTATTGGAGCACGTTCTGCTGTGGGCACCAGTCTTGAAGATTAAAAAAGGTCACATCACCAGGCACTGGGCACCTAGCATCTGAAAAAACTACAAAATCATTGAACAATCTTATTGCTCAATCGAATCGCATGAGGTTGCATTTGCACCTTATTGCATAGTCGCTCAACCAAATCGCATGAGGTTGCATTCATATTGCTCAATCGTATCGCATGAGGTTGCATTTGCACCTTATTGAATAGTCGCTCAACCAAATCGCATGAGGTTGCATTTGCACTTTTCTGCACAGTCGCAAGATTATTTGACTAGCAAAGTTGCTGGGCATCTAGCATCAAATCATTGGACAATCACATCAATTTGCACAATTCTGTATTTTTTGCATTCTTTTGCACTTTATCGCATAGTCGCAGGACATTTTTGCATGCATCATTAATTTATTACTATCACGGTTTTATACATTGGTTTAATTTTTTACACTGTTATCACCTTTAATTGTTCACAATATTTTATTCATTTTATTTTTTATATATATTATTTTATGCTCATCATTATTTATATCCGCATCAATCTATATTTATCAAGTATTCATATATATCAGTGAAGTATTTAGGAGTTACACTATGGCACCAATGACACTAGTATAATATAGGGGTATTTATGTGTCTATTTATATTTAAATTATTCACTTGCACTTTAGAGCAAGGAAGTCCATGAATTGTAATTAGCGCCAATTCTACACCTCCCTTCAGTCTACAGTATAATATAGAACACAGTATTATATAATATGGCACAAAGCAGTATAATATAGAAGGTATATTAATATAACACAGTACATAGTGATTTAAAGCGGCATTAAACCCAAAACCAAACATGTAATCTATTGCAGCTTACCAATCATTAGATGTGGTGGCTGCATTAGTTTTCTTTGTTTAGGCTTTTTTCCTTCTGTTTTCACCTGGTGATCTGGCCAGTAATACATCTCCTACAGTGGGGAAAAAAGTATTTAGTCAGCCACCAATTGTGCAAGTTCTCCCACTTAAAAAGATGATAGAGGCCTGTAATTGTCATCATAGGTATACCTCAACTATGAGAGACAAAATGTGGAAACAAATCCAGACAATCGCATTGTCTGATTTGGAAAGAATTTATTTGCAAATTATGGTGGAAAATAAGTATTTGATCACCTACAAACAAGCAAGATTTCTGGCTCTCACAGACCTGTATCTTCTTCTTTAACCACTTCCCTACCGTGCACGAAAACCCCCTTCCTGCCCAAGCCATTTTTCAGCTTTCAGCGCTGTCACACTTTGAATGACAATTGCGCGGTCGTGTGACGTGGCTCCCAAACGAAATTTGCGTCCTTTTTTTCCCACAAATAGAGCTTTCTTTTGGTGGTATTTGATCACCTCTGCGGTTTTTATTTTTTGCGCTATAAACAAAAGAAGAGCGTCCAGTTTGGAAAAAAAACACAATTTTTTACTTTTTGCTATAATAAATACCCATTTTTTTTTCAATAAAAATTTTCCTCAGTTTAGGCCGATGCGTATTCTTCTACATATTTTTGGTAAAAAAAAAAATCGCAATAAGCGCGTATTGATTGGTTTGCGCAAAAGTTATAGCGTCTACAAAATAGGGGATAGATTTATAGCATTTTTTTTTTTTTATTAGTAATGGTGGTGATCTGCGATTTTTATTGTGACTGCGATATTGCGGCGGACACATCGGACACTTTTGACACATTTTTGGGACCATTCACATTTATACAGCGATCCGTGTTATAAAAATGCATTGATTACTGTATAAATGTGACTGGTAGGGAAGGGGTTAACCACTAGGGGGCGGGAAGGGGTTAAATATGTTCCCTCAATGTGTTCTAACTGTGGGGGGAGGTGACTGACTGGGGGAGGTGACCGATGGTTGTCCCTATGTACATTGGTCCCCTCTCCCTCACAGGACATGGATCTGTGTGTTTACACACACAGATCCACTTTCCTGCTCGGTTCCCAGGCAATTGCGGGTGCCCGGCGACAATCGTGGCCCCCTGGCACGCGCATCGGGTCCTTGGGAACGCGGCGGGCGCGCCCCCTAGCTCGTTTTAAAGGCAGGACGTCATATGACGTCCTGTCAGAACGAGAGTGTCCTCCGCCCCCCGTCAAGTGGTTAAGAGGCTCCTCTGTCCTCCACTCATTACCTGTATTAATGGCACCTGTTTGAACTTGTTATCAGTATAAAAGACACCTGTCCACAACCTCAAACAGTCACACTCCAAACTCAAACTCCACTATGGTGAAGACCAAAGAGCTATCGAAGGACACCAGAAACAAAATTGTAGACCTACACCAGGCTGGGAAGACTGAATCTGCAATAGGCAAGCAGCTTGGTGTGAAGAAATCAACTGTGGGAGCAATAATTAGAAAATGGAAGACATACAAGACCACTGATAATCTCCCTCGATCTGGGGCTCCACGCAAGATCTCACCCCGTGGGGTCAAAATGATGACAAGAACGGTGAGCAAAAATCCACAGAACTACACGGGGGGACCTAGTGAATGACCTGCAGAGAGCTGGGACCAACGTAACAAAGGCTACCATCAGTAACACACTACGCCGCCAGGGACTCAGATCCTGCAGTGCCAGACGTGTCCCTCTATTTAAGCCAGTACATGTCCGGGCCCATCTGAGGTTTGCTAGAGAGCATTTGGATGATCCAGAAGAGGATTGGGAGAATGTCATATGGTCAGATGAAACCAAAGTAGAACTGTTTGGTAGAAACACAACTCATTGTGTTTGGAGGAGAGAGAATGCTGAGTTGCAACCAAAGAACACCATACCTACTGTGAAGCATGGGGGTGGCAACATCATGCTTTGGGGCTGTGTATTGTGATATTTTGAGTGCAAACCTCCTCCCATCAGCAAGGGCATTGAAGATGAAACGTGGCTGGGTCTTTCAGCATGACAATGATCCCAAACACACCGCCCGGGCAACGAAGGAGTGGCTTCGTAAGAAGCATTTCAAGGTCCTGGAGTTGCCTAGCCAGTCTCCAGATCTCAACCCCATAGAAAACCTTTGGAGGGAGTTGAAAGTCCATGTTGCCCAGCGACAGCCCCAAAACATCACTGCTCTAGAGGAGATCTACATGGAGGAATGGGCCAACATACCAGCAACAGTAAACAGGAACGAAAAAGTCTTCTGGACTGCAGCACTCAAAAATAAAAGCCTTTATTTTAAAATAAGGAATCCAAAATACACACTGTACAACGGTACACAGGTCAAAAAAATATGGCTGACATGTTTCGCACTATGCTAGTGCTTATTCATAGTGTGACAACCTTGTGAAGACTTACAGAAAACGTTTGACCTCTGTCATTGCCAACAAAGGATATATAAAAAAGTATTGAGATGAACTTTTGATATTGACCAAATACTTATTTTCCACCATAATTTGCAAATAAATTCTTTCTAAATCAGACATCATGATTGTCTGGATTTGTTTCCACATTTTGTCTCTCATAGGTATACCTATGATGACAATTACAGGTCTCTCTCATCTTTTTAAGTGGGAGAACTTTCACAATTGGTGGCTGACTAAATACTTTTTTGCCCCACTGTATATTGGAGTGCCTCCACTCTGGATGAAGGAGCACAGGGTCATCTCTCAACAGAAGCATTATCAGTCTGAGGGGAGGGGAGTGTTTGCGGATTTAGATAAACTAAAGTCTAGTACAGACGTGCCAAATGGCGGCATCTATTGAAACTGGCCGACACTCGGCCCGTGTGTAGATTCAGCCCCTTCGGCCGGCTTCTGCCGAAGGGGCATGGCCAAAAAGGGCCGCCGATCCGGTCATTCCTCTGTCAGAACACAATAGAACAGTGGGGGAGATCGCTGTACTAATGTTGTGTAGCGCCCACCCCAAAAGGTTGGGACGCTATTTAAATTTAGAGGGATGTCGGAGCCAGTAGTTGGGCTCAGACGGTTGAATTGCATTTAATTTTACCTCTGCTTCAGCTGTGGTTTGCTCGACAGTATTTTTCCCTTATTGCCTGTAGGTGGCGTTACCACTTCAGGCACCTGTTGGAACATGGGCGGACCATGGTGCATTGAGTGGCCCTTCTCAGCAACGGTACAGTGGGAGTGGTCGACCCGCTGTGCCTGCTGGGAGGGGATACTTAAGGGGCAGACGCCATTGATTGGGGCCCGTTCTCGCCCCGCAGCCCTCCGGGGGCGAGGCGTGTGTGTGGTCCTGGTCTTGGGGCCACGTTGGCCCGAGGCTGCATCGCTGCTTAGTAGGCCCAGCTAGTCTGGCTGGGGCCTAACTTCGGAGAAGGGATCCCAAGCTGTCTGTCCAAATGGGGAGGAAGCTATCTTGGTGAAGGAGACCAGGGGAAGACCTGCCCTGGAGGAGACTGGCAAAGTGCTGCTGTCTCTGGTGAGGCCTGGTGACTTTGTCAAGGAGGGATCCGCTATATTACAAGCCCTGCAGTTCGCCGGATTTGGCTTAAAGGCCCTTTAACTGTATGGCTGGAAGTTTGGGACTTTAAAATCCTGTGGCAGAGGATTCCTGGACTATCCGTTTGCTCAACTTCAAAAGGTCTGTGGCAGAGACTTTGTACACTTCAAAAGGTCTGTGGCAGAGACCTACTTCATCTTGGGCAGTCTGTGGCAGAGATTGCCCGGTTGCTGGTAGGTGTGTCATCCAGGGTTCTAGACCATGTGAGAGGGGACTATCCGGGTGACCAATACCCACTCTAACATTGAGAGTGGTGAGTGACTTTGAAAGTTTATTGCATAAGAAAAATAAAGCCTAACTTTTTGAAGTTTTACATCGGTGTGGACATTGCATAACTACAGATTTTCCTACCCAGACAACGCAGCTAAATAGGTAATGTGCAAAACCCAAAACTAACCAGTGGCCCTCTAGGGGGTATTGCTACACGTGGGGGCTCGTCCGGGATATTTGCCGTTGCCTCTAATAACCGGATTACTGTTCTTTTGCTATTTGGAAAGTCTGCCATTGAGAAAATGTTGGACTGTGCTTTTACCAAGAGAAGAAGGGGTCAAGGGGCACAGATTGCTTTGTTAGCTGCGTAGTTCGTGGGCGGGGCCGAAAAGAAGAAAGCCTGCGAGCTACGTGCAAAAAGAACTAAGTGGGAGGAGTCCCCGCCACCTGAGTCCTACACGTGGGTGCATTTGGCGCCAAGGGCAGAGATTGTGGACTGAGCAAGAAGAGCAGCATGTCATCGGTTTTATGGGCCCCAGCTATATTGGGACCCAGGATGCTCCATTTGCCTACTACCATGGACACTGCTGAGATTGCAGCCCCGCTTACTGATACGGGGATCCGACTCAAACCCCGGGGCCTCTTTACTCTGTGCACGAGTCGGGATGTGGAGGCCCTGGGCATGCTCTGCCCTGGATGTGACGGACTGGCCGTGCAGTTGCGCCCCTTTGGACGATGCCTATCCTGCAGGGAATTTATTTTTGAAGTAGAACAGCCCACCGATCCACCCCGCGCTTGTTGGGTGGACTAGATTACAGGCACCGTTGCTCCTGAGGAGGCCGCCTTCGTCCCTGTGGTTCAGCCCGCGCGCACTGCAGATGCCACGGCAAGGGAGTCAGGAGTGGATGTCACCACAACTACGGAGCCACCAGTGGACTTCGCAGCAGAAGCTGCCACCGCCACTACCTGTGTCTCCATCCCGCCTGCCAAACGGAAGGTGGGCTATGTTAAGGCCCCCCGCGCCCGCGGTCCAGGCCTACCCCAGCGCCTGCCGGAACTGGACCTTGAGAGCGGTGAAGTCCCCGGGAAGTCCGCGACAGGAACCGGTAAGGAAGCTGGGGATAAAGTGACTGTTATGGCCCGTAATTACCTACCCGCCGAGGAGTTGGATTCCTCGGAATTGGAATCCTCCTCAGATGTTGGGGAGGATGAGCTGATTGAGGCTATGTTTTTGGAAAAGGGATGGGACCATCAAAAACGTATTACCCCTCTCCGCAGCCTCCAAGAGGGTTCACCCATGAGTTCTGGGGACACTACACCCCGGGTGGAAACCCCTACCCCTGTTGTAAAGAAGGAGGCTGTACCCAATGACAGGCCCTGGACTAAATTTGCCAAGTCTTTGGTCCGGAGGTCGCCGGACTCGTATGTACTGCCCAGGACGGGAAACCCTGAGTCTCTACCTAACCTTGCCCCCCTACAGCGGATCTTAATGAAGCGGGTAGCTACCGAGTACGGCTTGGAGTTCCCCTATGTGCCCAAGGAACTGATGTTAGAGATTGAAGGTCGCCGCGAGCAATGGTATGGGGACGCCATCTGGGACTACCTTAAAGTACCAAAGCCGTTCAGAAACTTTGAGCACTCGGTTACCATGGCCGATCGGTTCAGGGGGTGTCGTTTGGACTGGAGCTATGGCTGGCACATTCACGCCAATCGGGTTGTCCTCCGCTGTCCAGGAAAGGAGGATGCAGTTTACTTTTATAACCACCCTGGACAAACAGTGGAAATCCGTGACCCTACCTGATCCAAGTTTCTATCTATGACATTTTAAAATGGAAGCTTGACTTTGTTTTTCTGCCTCCTGTTCCCTATAAGGGAAAAATGCTTTGAAAAAAAAGAAAAGGACAGAGAACGTGTTTGATATCTCGTAAGAGCAGTCTTTTCTTTCCTCTAACTGAACTTTGGGGGTTTGGCCAGGTAGGGTAGGGCTGCTGAAGGGCACCGTGTTCAACATTGATTCTTTGTATGTTTGAAATTCAACCCCTGCTTAGAGAAAAAAAATGACATTTTGATGCCTCTGACACTGGGTGGCAGTGGTTTGCTGATGAATTAGGGAAAGACTCTTATTGCTATCACAGCGATTAAAAACATAAAGAAGGAAAACTGCATTCTCACGGGGATACAGATTGACTTCCGTGTACAGATATCTGATAGTTTAGGATTATGTGGTTGCCGATAGGGATCTTACGTATAGTAAGACAGACTTGTTAAAGTCATATAGTTGTGAGAAAGTTAGTTTGTTGTATGAGTAAGGTGTTACGAGTGATTTGGGTGTGAGTGTGGATTTTTTTTTTTGTTGTTGTTTTTTTTTTTCTTCTCTTTCTCTTCTCCGACATACTAGTTTTGGATTACCCCCCTTATATTGTTTATATGGGAGGGGAAAAATGTTGTTCTTTCAATGCAAGAGGCTTTAATTCACCCTTTAAAAGATCTCAAATTCTAAATTTATTTCACAAACAAAAAATTGGAATTATTCTGTTTCAAGAAACACACTTTCGTTCAGATCACATTCCCAAAATAAATAATAGAAATTATATTACCTGGACTCATGACACATTTTGCTATTCCAAAACAAGAGGCGTTTCTATTGCGTTCCACAAAGATATACCTCACCAAATAGTACAAAGCTGGAAAGGCAAAGATGGTAGATCCTTGATTATAAGGGTCATGATATATGGAAAAATGTTCACAATCATAAATTTATATCTACCAAACTATGAGCAAATTAAGTGTGCAATAAAATCTTTTGTGGAAGCAATGGAAAAAGCAGAAGGAACAGTAATTATGGGCGGAGACTTCAATTTTATAATGGATTCAAAATTAGACACATCTAGTACTCGCTCCCACAGGGAAAATAGTCAACTAAAAGAATTTAAACATCTACTGGGAAGACACCAAATGATAGACATATGGAGGGCTCAACATCAGACGGAAAAAAATTACACATATTACTCAAATATTCATAATTCATATCACAGAATAGATTACCCACTCAACAGATATTGGCAACTTTTCCTGGTCAGACCATGCTCCGATATACTTGGAACTCAAGATAGTTGAACATAAAAACTAACAGGGACGTGGAGATTGAATGATAATTTAATAAAAAACAAAGACTGTGAAAATCACATACGACAAACAGCGAAAGAATTACCGTACTGTTAATTCATGAAAATGATGATACCTCAATCCCCATACAATGGGAAACACTTAAATGTGTGCTGCGGGGAATATTCATCAAGCACGGATCTAGGCTGAAAAAGGAAAGAGATCAGAAGCAATCTCAATTAATGATGGAAATGATAAAACTAGAAAGTAAGCATAAACAGAGCCTTAAAATGGAGGACAAAATAGCACTAAAAGAAAAACAAATGCAGCTACAATACTTGCTTGATGAAGATTCCCTTCGGATGAGGGATAAGAATAAAACACAATGGTATCAACAAGGTAGCAAAACAGGGAAATTGTTAGCTAGAAGCCTAAAAAACCAACAACCTATGACTTCCATAGTTAAAATCTTAAAAACAAATGGGGAACTAACCTATGATCCAACTGAAATATCTAAAACTTTTCATACATATTATTCTAAGTTATATAATTTAAACACTCAACAGGAAAATATGGAAAAAGACAAGAAAGGGGAAGAGATTCGTAAATATATAAAAGATACAGCTCTACCGGTGTTTTCAAGAGAAATAACGGAGGATCTGGAAAAAGAAATCTCAATAGAGGAAATCCAACACGCCATTTCCGAGCTGGTCCCGGGCAAAAGCCCTGGACCGGACGGGTATACTTCAAGATTCTATAAATTATTTCAAGACATAATAATACCCATTCTTAAAAATACATTTAATTATATATCTAAAAAACTAATTTTTACATCACAAAGTATTAATACCAAAACCTGAGAAAGATCACACATTATGTAACAATAAACGACCAATTTCTTTGACAAACATCGATATAAGGCTATACTCAAAGATTATCTCCAATAGATTAACATCCATATTACCAGGGTATATAAACCTAGATCAAACGGGCTTTACGAAAGGTCGAGAAACAAGGGACAACATTATAAAACATTATAAAAACCTGTACACTAGTAGAATATGCTCAGAGAACTGCTATCCCAACATGCTTACTATCTGTTGATGCCGAAAAAGCGTTCGATAGAGTGGGATGGCAGTTCTTAGAGGAAACATTGGTTCAGATAGGAATGGGCCCAAAAATGCTAAATAGGATTGTTGCATTGTATTCTAATACAGGGGCCAAAGTTAGAACAAACGGAATGTTATCAGATTATATAACCCGACAGGGTTGTCCATTATCTCCCTTACTATATACTGGTGATGGAACATCTGATACAAGCAATAAGGAAAAATAAAGATATACAAGGAATTAGTATTAAAGATAAAGAATATAAAACAGCAGTTTATGCGGATGATTTATTAATATATGCGACCAACCCCATTATAACAATACCTAATTTAATAAAAGAATTTAAAAGATTTGGGGAACTGAGTAATTTTAAAGTTAATTATTATAAATCTGAAATGCTAAATGTATCACTAACAGAAAAAACACAAATATTATTGCAAAAAGTCTTTCCGTTTAAATGGCAGCAAATAACAATCAAATATCTGGGAATTTATATTGCGAGAGACTTGAACAAACTACAAGAATTGAATTACAATGCGACAATCCAAAAGGTAATAAAATTATTACAAAAATATGAAAAAGTAACATACTCATGGATGGGAAGAATTAATATAATAAAAATGGACATATTACCAAAACTGTTATATATTTTTCAAACTGTTCCTTTACCCATTCCAAAAAAACTAATGATTGAACTAAGGAGAGCAATAGGAAGCTTTATCTGGGCCCATAAAACACCACAAATTAAAAGAGAAATCTTAATTAGAACTAAGAAAAATGGAGGGCTAGCATTACCCGATTTCTCAAAATACTTACAAGCAGCCTCTTTGACTAGGATAGTAGATTGGTACCAAAATATGGAGGATAAACAATGGGTTAAACTAGAAGAAGATATTATAGGAATTCAACTCAAAGTGCTCCCCTGGATAAAACCTCACTTACGACCTGGAAATAAAAAAATAACAATATTAGCAAGAGACACATTAAAAATATGGGACGCAGAATTAAAAAAGGGGAACCTATCCACAATGATGGGACCAATGACCCCACTGTTCTCCAATCCAGAATTTCCGCCAGCTTTAGCAAACAAAGTACTTAACCACTTAAGCCCGAACCATTTGGTAGCTAAAGGACCAGAGGTGAATTCAGAATTTTGCACTGCGCTGCTTTAACTGTAAATTGTGCGGACATGCAATGTTGTACCCAAACGAAATTTGTGTCCTTTTCTTCCCACAAATAGAGCTTTCTTTTAATGGTATTTGATTGCCTCTGCGATTTTTATTTTTTGCAATATAAACGGAAAAAGACGGAAAATTTTGAAAAAAAATGATATTTTCTACTTTTTGTTATAAGAAAAATCGAATAAATTCAATTGTAGTCATACATTTAGGCCAAAATGTATTCAGCCACATGTCTTTAGTAAAAAAAATGTCAATAAGCGTATATTTATTGGTTTGCACAAAAGTTATAGCGTCTACAAACTAGGGTACATTTTCTGGAATTTACACAGCTTTTAATTTATGACTGCCTATCTCATTTCTTGAGGTGCTAAAATGGCAGGGCAGTACAAACCCCCCCCCCAAATGACCCCATTTTGGAAAGTAGACACCCCAAGGAAATTGCTGAGAGGCATGTTGAGCCCATTGAATATTTTTTTTTTTTTTTGTCCCAAGTGATTGAATAATGACAAAAAAAAAATAAAATTACAAAAAGTTGTCACTAAATGAGAGGCATGTTCAGTCCATGGAATATTTTATATTTTGCCACAAGTTGCGGGAATATGACAAACTTTGTTTTTTTTGCACAAAGTTGTCACTAAATGATATATTGCTCACACATGCCATGGGCATATGTGAAATTACACCCCAAAATACATTCTGCTGCTTCTCCTGAGTACGGGGATACCACATGTGTGGGACTTTTTGGGAGCCTAGTCGCGTACGGGACCCCAAAAACCAAGCACCGCCTTCAAGGTTTCTAAGGGCATAAATTTTTGATTTCACTCCTCACTACCTATCACTACCTATCACAGTTTTGAAGGTCATAAAATGCCAAGATGGCACAAAACCCCCCCAAATGACCCCATTTTGGAAAGTAGACACCCCAAGCTATTTGCTGAGAGGCATGTTGAGCCCATTGAATATTTTTTTTGTCCCAAATGATTGAATAATGACAAAAAGAAAAAAAAAAGAAAAAATGTACAAAAAGTTGTCACTAAATGATATATTGCTCACACATGCCATGGTTATATGTGGAATTGCACCCCAAAATACATTCTGCTGCTTCTCCTGAGTACGGGGATACCACATGTGTGGGACTTTTTGGGAGCCTAGCCGGGTACGGGG
Organism: Rana muscosa; assembly: GCA_029206835.1. Classification (NCBI taxonomy): domain Eukaryota; kingdom Metazoa; phylum Chordata; class Amphibia; order Anura; family Ranidae; genus Rana; species Rana muscosa. Next base: position 260,039,236 of record CM055123.1, on the reverse strand, counting down.
CCCCAAAAACCAAGCACCGCCTTCAGGATTTCTAAGGGCGTAAATTTTTGATTTCACTCCTCACTACCTATCACAGTTTCGAAGGCCATAAAATGCCAAAATAGCACAAAACCCCCCCAAATGACCCCATTTTGGAAAGTAGACACCCCAAGCTATTTACTGAGAGGCATGTTCAGTCCATGGAATATTTTATATTTTGCCACAAGTTGCGGGAATATGACAAACTTTGTTTTTTTTGCACAAAGTTGTCACTAAATGATATATTGCTCACACATGCCATGGGCATATGTGAAATTACACCCCAAAATACATTCTGCTGCTTCTCCTGAGTACGGGGATACCACATGTGTGGGACTTTTTGGGAGCCTAGTCGCGTACGGGACCCCAAAAACCAAGCACCGCCTTCAAGGTTTCTAAGGGCATAAATTTTTGATTTCACTCCTCACTACCTATCACTACCTATCACAGTTTTGAAGGTCATAAAATGCCAAGATGGCACAAAACCCCCCCAAATGACCCCATTTTGGAAAGTAGACACCCCAAGCTATTTGCTGAGAGGCATGTTGAGCCCATTGAATATTTTTTTTTGTCCCAAATGATTGAATAATGACAAAAAGAAAAAAAAAAGAAAAAATGTACAAAAAGTTGTCACTAAATGATATATTGCTCACACATGCCATGGTTATATGTGGAATTGCACCCCAAAATACATTCTGCTGCTTCTCCTGAGTACGGGGATACCACATGTGTGGGACTTTTTGGGAGCCTAGCCGGGTACGGGGCCCCAAAAACCAAGCACCGCCTTCAGGATTTCTAAGGGCGTAAATTTTTGATTTCACTCCTCACTACCTATCACAGTTTCGAAGGCCATAAAATGCCAAAATAGCACAAAACCCCCCCAAATGACCCCATTTTGGAAAGTAGACACCCCAAGCTATTTACTGAGAGGCATGTTCAGTCCATGGAATATTTTATATTTTGCCACAAGTTGCGGGAATATGACAAACTTTGTTTTTTTTGCACAAAGTTGTCACTAAATGATATATTGCTCACACATGCCATGGGCATATGTGAAATTACACCCCAAAATACATTCTGCTGCTTCTCCTGAGTACGGGGATACCACATGTGTGGGACTTTTTGGGAGCCTAGTCGCGTACGGGACCCCAAAAACCAAGCACCGCCTTCAAGGTTTCTAAGGGCATAAATTTTTGATTTCACTCCTCACTACCTATCACTACCTATCACAGTTTTGAAGGTCATAAAATGCCAAGATGGCACAAAACCCCCCCAAATGACCCCATTTTGGAAAGTAGACACCCCAAGCTATTTGCTGAGAGGCATGTTGAGCCCATTGAATATTTTTTTTGTCCCAAATGATTGAATAATGACAAAAAGAAAAAAAAAAGAAAAAATGTACAAAAAGTTGTCACTAAATGATATATTGCTCACACATGCCATGGTTATATGTGGAATTGCACCCCAAAATACATTCTGCTGCTTCTCCTGAGTACGGGGATACCACATGTGTGGGACTTTTTGGGAGCCTAGCCGGGTACGGGGCCCCAAAAACCAAGCACCGCCTTCAGGATTTCTAAGGGCGTAAATTTTTGATTTCACTCCTCACTACCTATCACAGTTTCGAAGGCCATAAAATGCCAAAATAGCACAAAACCCCCCCAAATGACCCCATTTTGGAAAGTAGACACCCCAAGCTATTTACTGAGAGGCATGTTCAGTCCATGGAATATTTTATATTTTGCCACAAGTTGCGGGAATATGACAAACTTTGTTTTTTTTGCACAAAGTTGTCACTAAATGATATATTGCTCACACATGCCATGGGCATATGTGAAATTACACCCCAAAATACATTCTGCTGCTTCTCCTGAGTACGGGGATACCACATGTGTGGGACTTTTTGGGAGCCTAGCCACGTACGGGACCCCAAAAACCAAGCACCGCCTTCAAGGTTTCTAAGGGCATAAATTTTTGATTTCACTCCTCACTACCTATCACAGTTTTGAAGGCCATAAAATGCCAAGATAGCACAAAACCCCCAAAAATGACCCCATTTTGGAAAGTAGACACCCCAAGAAAATTCCTGAGAGGCATGTTGAGCCCATTGAATATTTTTTTTTTTTGTCCCAAGTGATTGAATAATGACAAAAAGAAAAAAAAAATGTACAAAAAGTTGTCACTAAATGATATATTGCTCAAACATGCCATGGTTATATGCGGAATTGCACCCCAAAATACATTTGGCTGCTTCTCCTGAGTACGGGGATACCACACGTGTGGGACTTTTTGAGAGCCTAGCCGCGTACGGGGCCCCGAAAACCAAGCACCGCCTTCAGGATTTCTAAGGGCACAAATTTTTGATTTCACTCCTCACTACCTATCACAGTTTTGAAGGCCATAAAATGCCAAGATAGCCCAAAACCCCCACAAATGACCCCATTTTGGAAAGTAGACACCCCAAGCTATTTGCCGAGAGGCATGGTGAGTATTTTACAGCTCTCATTTGTTTTTGAAAATGAAGAAAGACATTTTTTTTTTCTTTTTCTTTTTTCAATTTTTAAAACTTTGTGACAAAAAGCGAGATCTGCAAAATACTCAACATACCTCTCAGCAAATAGCTTGGGGTGTCTACTTTCCAAAATGGGGTCATTTGGGGGGGGGTTTTGTGCCATCTGGGCATTCCATGGCCTCCAAAACTGTGATAGGCAGTGAGGAGTGAAATCAAAAATTTACACCCATAGAAATCCTGAAGGCAGTGCTTGGTTTTCGGGGTCCTGTACGCGGCTAGGCTCCCAAAATGTCTCACACATGTGGTATCCCCGTACTCAGGAGAAGCAACAGAATGTATTTTGGGGTGCAATTCCACATATAACCATGGCATGTTTGAGCAATATATAATTTAGTGACAACATTTTGTACATTTTTTTTTTTTTCTTTTTGTCATTATTCAATCACTTGAGACAAAAAAATAAAAATATTCAATGGGCTCAACATGCCTCTCAGCAAATAGCTTGAGGTGTCTACTTTCCAAAATGGGGTCATTTGGGGGGGGGGGGGTTTGAACTGTCCTGGCATTTTATGCACAACATTAGGAAGCTTACATCCACTCTTCTAACCACTTGAAGACAAAGCCCTTTCTGACACTTTTTGTTTACATGAAAACATTTTTTTTTTGCAAGAAAAATTATGTTGAACCCCCAAACATTATATATATTTTTAAAGCAAAGGCCCTACAGATTAAAATAGTGGGTGTTGCATTTTTTTTTCCACACAGTATTTGCGCAGCGATTTTTCAAACGCATTTTTTGGGGGAAAAACACCCTTTTTTCATTTTTAATGCACTAAAAAACACTATATTGCCCAAATGTTTGATGAAATAAAAAAGATGATCTTAGGCCAAGTACATGGATACCAAACACGACATGCTTTAAAATTGCGCACAAACGCGCAGCGGCGAGAAACTACATTCATTTTTAAAAGCATTTAAAAGCCTTTACAGGTTACCACGTTAGATTTACAGAGGAGGTCTACTGCTAAAATTACTGCCCTCGATCTGACCTTCGCGGTGATACCTCACATGCATGATGCAATTGCTGTTTACATATGACGCTAGACCGACGCTTGCGTTCGCCTTTGCGCAAGAGCAGGGGGGGACAGTGGTGCTTTTTATTTTTTTTATTATTTATTTTGCTTTTTTTTTTTTTTTTAAACTGTCCCTTCCATATTTTTTTTTTTATCATTTTATTGTTATCTCAGGGAATGTAAATATCCCCTATGATAGCAATAAGTAGTGACAGGTACTCTTGTTTTGAAAAAAAATGGGGGGTTAGACCCTAGATCTTCAAAGCATCTGACCACACCAAGATCGGTGTGATAAAATGCTTTCCCAATTTCCCAATGGCGCTGTTTATATCCGGGGGGGCATTCCCTCCCACTGCTTGTAAAAGCAGTCTAGAGGCTAATTATCTGCTAGAATTGCTTTTACATGAAAGCCGGCCACTGGCTGAAAAGAATGATACCAAGATGATACCTAAACCTGCAGGCATCATTCTGGTATAAACATTCAAAGTCCAGCAACATACCAGTACGTTGCTGGTCCTTGTTGGACATGTATTGTAATCTTTTTTTTCATGTAGCCTGTTGGCTGAACGAAAAAAAGAGATTGATTGGTGGGTATGCCCACCATTAGAATACCTCCCTTCATCCACCCACTTCTAATGATGGGCATATATGCCGAAGCATGGGGGCATCCTCCCGCAAAAAAGTTATGCCGCGTACACACGGTCGGACTTTTCCACGGGCAAGCCTTCGTCGGAATTTCGACCGTATATACGCTGCATTAGGAGCAAAATCGCTCCTCCGCCCCTGCTGCCCCCATGCTTCGGCATATATGCTCTTTTTTTAACTGTGGTGGTGAAATCACCTCCTACAGCGTTGGAGTCACGGCTTTATGTATCGTGGGAGCGAACGCTGTTGCTGTCAAGATAAATAAATCCGCGATGCAACTAAATGGTGTACCTGCTAAGCAAATGATGGTTAACATTAAAACAAAGTAACATTACAGTACAACAGTAAGACCTTACCATACCATACCTGCAAAGCAAATACCAAAACAAAACCTAGTAAAAAATAAAACATTTTTTTAACGCAACCTGTGCCTAAAATATATATATGCCGAAGCATGGGGGCATCCTCCCGCAAAAAAGTTTTGCCGCGTACACACGGTCGGACTTTTCCACGGGCAAGCCTTTGTCAAAATTTCGACCGTATGTACGTGGCATAAAAGGTTATGCCGCGTACACACGGTCGAACTTTTTCACGGGCAAGCCTCCGTCGGAATTTCGACCGTATATACGCGGCATTAGGAGCAAAATCGCTCCTCCGCCCCTGCTGCCCCCATGCTTCGGCATATATGCTCTTTTTTTTTAACTGAGGTGGTGAAATCACCTCCTACAGCACTGGAGTCACGGCTTTATGTATCGTGGGAGCAAACGCTGTTGCTGTCAAGATAAATAATTCCGCGCTGCAGTTGAATGGCGCACCTGAAAACAAAAAATTACATACCTGAAAAGCAAGCATGATAAAACATTGCAGAATGGAATACAGTAAAAAAGAGCAGAACAATAGAGAGAAAATAGAGAGAGAGAGAGAGAGAGAACAATAAAACGACAACTATTTTTGGTTTTTTTATTTTATATATTTTTTGTGTTTTTGTTTTTTACGTTTTTTTTTTCTTTTTTACACTTTTTTTTTTTAACTTTAACAACTGTAATGGTTCGGGTCTCTCAAAATGTAATGGCATCTTGGGAGACCCTGTGTAAGTGTGTCCTAGTCTGTGAAATGCTGTACCCTACGCTAAAACTTCACTTTTGAGTGGTAGCGTTCAAAACATTCACCAAGGCAAAGACCAGGTTTGTCAGGACAGAGTGGACAATAATAACGGGTGTCACGCCTAAATCCGCGCTTGCTACAGACATGACATCTTTTTTGGGGGGTTCGTTGGGTAGGGGTACTCGGGAGGAGATGCGTATAATGCCTCTCATGCAGCCGGCTTACTGCATTTGGTAGGGGATGGTGAGGTGCAGAACCGCCTGGATACAGGAGTTCTGTGACTATCTCATTCTGGAATTTTAGAAGAGATAAAGTCCCGCCTGAAGCTCTGTATAGCACATGAGCGTTCAGCAAAGCCAATTGGAATAAGGATAGAGACACTTTTTTGTACCAGCGTCTCGCCTTACGGTCAATTAGATACGGCGCCATCAACTGGTCGTTGAGGTCCACCCCTCCCATATTTTTGTTATATTCGTGGACACAGAGGGGTTTCTCCACAACACCAGTCGCCGTACGAATTTGGACTGTCGTGTCTGCATGAAGGGAGGTAAGAAGGAAAACATTCTTATTGTCCCTCCTCTTCATAGCGAGCAAGTTATTACACTTTACGCAGGCTCTCTCCCCCAGCCTAAGACGGGCATCTACAAGCCGCTGGGGAAAGCCCCGGCGATTAGGTCGCACGGTGCCACATGCTCCAATCTGATGATCAAACAAGTGACTAAACAGTGGCACGCTCGTGTAATAATTGTCCACATACAAGTGGTACCCCTTTCCGAATAAGGGTGACACCAATTTCCACACTATCTTGCCAGCGCTCCCTATGTAATCCGGGCAGTTGACCGGCTCAACCTGACTATCTTTTCCCTCATAAACCATAAAGCTCCATACATAGCCTGTTGCCCTGTCACAGCACTTATAGAGCTTGACCCCGTATCTGGCACGCTTGCTGGGAAGGTACTGCTTGAAAGCCAAGCGGCCAGAAAATTTAATCAGGGACTCATCAACGCAGACAGCTTGATCGGGAATAAACAAGGCTGCAAAACGTTCGTTGAAGTGGTTTATGAGGGGCCGAATTTTATAGAGCCGGTCGTATTCAGGGTCCCCACGTGGACGACAAAGTTCATTGTCGTTGAAGTGCATGAACCGCAAAATCTGCTCGTATCGTTTCCTGGGCATGGAGGCAGAGAACACGGGCATGTGGTCAATTGTGTCCGTGGACCAATAAGCACGCAATGACGGGAATTTATGTGTGCCCATGTTGAGGGAAAGGCCTAGAAAGGTCTTAAATTCGGAAACCGTAATTGGTTTCCAATCTTTGGCAATGGAAGGCAACTGGGGATTAGCGGCGATGAATTGACCAGCATATAAATTACTCTGGTCCACAATAGATCTATAGAGATCTTCCGTGAAAAACAGCGAATAAAAATCGATTGGCATAAAATCAGCTGTTTCCACCTGAATAGCGGGTTGGGCAGTGAATGGGGGAAGTACGGGTTCTGCAGAAGTGGTGGGGACCCAATCAGGATAGGCGAATTCTGCAGGAAGAGCACTATGGGTACGACGGGCCTGCCTTTGTCTTCTTATTGGTGGCAGCGGGACACTACTTGTGCTTGCCACCTCGCCAGCTTGAACTGCACTTATGGGACTCGCCACGTCACCACGTGATACTGCAGTGCTGGATGTACGCCCAGGCTGTACTAGGCCGCTGGTGCTTGCCAATTCACCAGAAGGAATAGCGGCGCTAGTACTACTCTGCTCCATGATACGAGAGCCCTGCGGTTCTTGCTCCTCAACAACCTCAGAAGATCGGGATCGGGTACGCCTGACCTTAGCAGGGACCTCAACTTCGTCGACAGAGCTATCTGACGTGGGGCCGCTGACGTCACTGTCTTCTACGGGAAGATATTCTGAGCCTGAATCTGACAGATACGTGACCTCCTCTTCACTATCTGTCATGCTCAGAATCTCGTAGGCCTCTTTAATAGTGTACTTTTGACTTGCCATTTTGGGCTCTAAATTTAGGGGTACACTAGTAAGATTCACAGGAAAAAAAGCACCTGACTGTCGTCAGCAAATATATCAAACGCTACAAAAAAAACTGTTAGCGGTTGCAGGGATCAGGACTGTCTCTGCGAACGCTGCAGTTATGTGTTTTGTGTTTGGTAAGTGACAGTGATCGATCGATACTGCACTTGGGTGGGCTGGGCTGGGCTGAGCGGAGGGGCTAAACGCAGGTGCTAGCAGGTATCTGGGCTGATCCCGCTAACACTGCGTTTTTGGGAACCCTAAACCGCTGGGGACGCTAGTATAGATCTGATCAGATACTATACCACTAAGGGAGGTGTATGTTTTGCGCGTGGGTGTTAGCGTTACTGGCACTAACCTAACGCTGCCTGGGGCGACGCAGACCCTCTCTGGCGCTAAAACCTAATTGATCTCACCCGCCGGGTGATCAGGGGGTTAAACCTTTATTGGGTTATATACGGCGGGTGCCCTGATGCTATAAAAAGCAAACTAACCAACCAGCGTCACCCGTAACCTTTATATGGTGATCACTGGTGAAAGGGTTAACTAGGGGCAATCAGGGGGTTAAAACCTTTATTAGGTTAAATATGGGGGTACCCGACGCTATATAAAAACCTGACGGGTTACCTAAATAACTAACTGGGTAACCAGTGTCACCAGTGACGCTTATACGGTGATCACTGGTGAAAGGGTTAACTCTAGGGGCAATCAGGGGGTTAAAATAATATATGGGGGTACCTGACGCTCTAAAAACCTGCGGCGAAACTAAAAATAAATAACTGGCTATCTAGGGCACCACCGGCACTAAATACAGCGATCGAAAATACGATCGCTTAGTGACGCTGGCGTTAGGGGGTGAAAGGGTTACCTGGGGGGCGATCAAGGGGTTAAACCTTTATTAGGGGGGGTTAGGGGGCTACCCTGGACCTAAAGGGGCCTAATCCTAACTGCCCTGCAACTTTTTACTATCACAGATGACACTAAATGCAGTGATCAGTAAAATAAATGATCACTGCAATCAGTGACACTGTGATTGGGGGCTGGGGGGTGACCTGGGGGGTGATCTGGGGGTGAAATGTGTGCCTATGTGTACCTATGTGTCAGTGGACTGTTGGTGCACTAACCTGCTTCTTCTCTCCTCGGCGCCGGAATCGAAAAGACCGCCGCGAGGGAGATGACATCACTTCCTCCTGCATGTGTTTACATCACATGGCGGAGGAAGCATTTTCATTCGCCGGGAGCGATCGCGAGGGGGTGGCCGAAATCGAATGGTCACCCCCTCATCTCTGATCGCTCCCCAACGATAAACGGCCGCTCACTGTATAGGAGGGGGGTCCGATCGGACCCCCCAACTGTACAAAGGCGATCACGTATGCTCTACGTGATTGTGCCTGCCGGTGCCATTCTGCCGACGTATATATACAGTGAGCGGTCGTTAAGTGGTTAAAATGGAACATATTGGAGAACGCAAGTGTGGCCCAGATCCTAGTGGAAGGGGAAACACCAAAAATGCAAGATTTGGGACCTGAACATAAACATAAATGGCTACAATACCATCAATTAAAAACATACATCGCAACAAATATAGAATTACCCTTAATAAACAGACCAAAAACTAAATTTGAACAAATTTTAATAGATGAACAAAAGTCAACTAAAAAATTATCTAAGATATATGGTCAATTACTTCCTTCAGGATCTCTTAGGGAGCTAACAGGAATGAAAAAATGGGAAAAGGAAATAGGGAGATCAATATCAGAGAAAGAATGGGAGAAAATATTTTCAATAATTCATAAAACACGTACAGCAAACAAATACCAAGAAAGAAACTATAAAATAGCAATGAGATGGTATTGGAGCCCAGTAGCATTAAATAAAATAAATAGTGGACAAACAGATATTTGTTGGAGATGCAAGGTCGAAAGGGGGACTATGGACCATATCTGGTACGGATGTCGCCTGGTGAGAAACTTCTGGGATAAAGTGCATGAGATATATCGGAAAGTATTGGGAATAGAGAGGAACCTAAATATAGATATCTCAGTGTTACTTCTGATGCCAGAATCAATAAAGAGTATTAAGAAGGATATTTTTCATCATATGATAACGGCAGCTAAAACAATAATAGCTCATTATTGGAGAGAAAATAAAAGCCCAAATATAGCAGAGTGGATATGTGAAATGAACGAAATACAATATATGGACAGACAGATAAGAGAAGAAGGATACATAAATAGTTAAATGCCAGTAATATGGCAAAAATGGGATGAATTTCGGTTCTCAAAAGGAATGAAAGAATATTTATAAATGGAAAATAAGTGGGAAAATGAAGGGGAAGTTTAAATGAAGCGAAAAATGAGCAAATGGAAAGGGAGGGGAGAGAGATGGGTTTTCTGGCTTTTTTTTTAATTGTGAATGGATGGTAGATGAAAGGGTATGGAAGTTAGAAGGAGTATATGTAGATAAATGTTGAAGGGGATCTTTGTTTTAATGATAAAGTAATTAACAGATATGCATCAAGATTCAATATATTGAATAACCAGAGGGAACAAATGCATATTGTAACGAAATTTTGTATAAATGTTCTTGTATTTAAGAAAAAATACTAATAAAAAGAAATTGAAAACACAAAAGGTCTGTGGCAGAGACTTTGTACACTTCAAAAGGTCTGTGGCAGAGACCTATTTCATCTTGGGCAGTCTGTGGCATAGATTGCCCCGTTGCTGGTTCGTGTGTCATCCTGGCTGCTAGGCCATGTGAGAGGGGACTATCCGGGTGACCAATACCCACTCTAGCATTGAGAGTGGTGAGTGACTTTGAACTTATACCTTTGTCAAATTTTGTGGCGAGTGCTTGAACCTTCCCCTACTCTTCTATACCTTCTACTTCTCAAAGTTTATTGCATAAGAAAAATAAAGCCTAACTGTTTGAGGTTTTACATCTGTGTGGACATTGCATTACTACAGACTTTCCTACCCGGACAACGCAGCTGAAGAGGTAACGTGCAAAACCCAAAACTAACCAGCGGCCCTCTAGGGGGTATTGCTACAGTTGGATTGTTAGTCCTGAGCTGTCAGTTTTTTTTTTCGTTCAGCCCTGCTTATATAGTAAAATAAAATAGAACATACTATATAGAAACTGTAGCTATACAAAGCTCACAATGATCCAGTCGCTAGTATCAGGCATGTGGAACACAGGACCACTATATTGGAATGCTCTGTAGAAGCTGACTTTACAAATTATAGATGATTAGTTTACACCCACTGCAGAGAAGACATTTGGAAAACATAAAACCACACAAAAACTTGAGATAAGACATATGAGCAGCACCTCTTATCTACATGCACTGGAATTACACAGTGCAAAAGCATGCAAGCGCCTAACCAACTTCTCCCATCGGTCTTCTGAGGAACATCAGCTCACTTGTGGAAATCAGTCATCTTTAGTAGGTGTTGAAGAAATTCCACTTCTCTTCTAAATACCCAGAAATACCTCTAACATCTGGAACCGACCAATGACTAAATAAAACGCATTGTGCCCAGGCCAGCGACAGGAAGGGGTTAAGTATCCAACATATGACATTGTTCTACTCTTGCCAAACGTTCTGCTCTGTCCTCTATGAATGATCTATCTCCGATTAGGAAGAGGAATTTCATTGCATAAATTTGGATCCGTCAGTGCAGAATTTCCGACTCTCCAGATGGATGTTTTTGTGTGGAAATCTGGATGTTTCCATTGTTAGGAATGTCTAAGGCCAATGTGTGCGCTCCTTGTGTACACTGACATATTACACTCTGACTAAGCACTGTAAAATATTAAACATGGCATGCACAAGCTGAACCCTCCCCCTATTGGCGACATGATGGACCCAGTGAAAGTAAAGGAACAGGTGAAGTATTTGAAGGGTTAAACTGATCTGTAGGAAGTCGGGATTGCTTAGATACAGGTTGGACCTAATGGCCAGAAGTCGTTTACTAGAGGACATTCTCCCACTGCATTGCAAAGCTTAAGACATCAGGGCTGAGCTTTTAAATCCAAATGAAAGATTTATAGGCCAGCATCATGCGAGTTCTCTGACAAGCAATAAATGTACAATATTGATGAAGTGAACAAACTCTTATCTGGTCATTTTCAACTGAAAACTAATAACCGACATCATGGTATCAAGCATGCAATAAGAGAGGTTACAACTAGGTCTTGGAAATAAATCACCGCTGAATTTTCCTCTCGTTTTTCGCTGTCTCGAAGACGCTCTGCACATCTGTTCCACAAAGGGAGGAGAGAAGGCACGTTCCTTTGATCAGGATTTTCTTTTAATATCCTTGTATCTCGCGCCTGCAGAATTTGGTTCAGATATGGAGCTTCTCTCCAGAATGAATCTGTGAAATGCTGTTTTAGGCCCAAAGCAGAGAAAACATCAGTATAAATGTTTCTATAAGAGAACAGAAAGCTTTATTCAAGAGAAAGTGAACTGAAAAGAAGGTTAATACTGAACAGGGAGGAAGATGTTTACAAGGTGTGACTAAAAAAGTGAGAGCTGTACACAACCACTCATACACCAATACATATTCTACAACACAAGCCCATTAGATGCGGATTGTGCACACTTAGGTGGAACCATTTACATGACTGCTTACTGTGAGCATCAACATAATAGGATGGGAGTAACCTAAAGTATTAACAACTATTAAACTAGAGCTATAGGCAAAACTTATTTTTTTTTCATTTTGGATAGAGTAGGGAGGGTCCCATTGCAAAGATTTCCATTTACTTCCAGTCTCATAGTCAAAAAAAGAAGTGTGAGAGGAAATCCCTGCAAATTAAGGGAATCCCTTGGGGCCCCCCAGGTCACCAGAACTACTGTCCCCATTAGAAAATTTCCCCTCTATTTATTTTCTGGGGACAACTAAAAATTTGTGATTTTCTTTTACTTTCCCTTTAATTGTTAATGGTAAACAGGACAAATGGAGAGGGTGAATTTCCGTAAACGGGGGCACAGACAGTTTTTGTAATGCACTATGCTCTTTTTGTTACTTTGAAAGTATAAAAATATTCTTCTTACATAACTATTTCTATCTTCATTAAAATAAGTAGTTCATCATCAATTATTTTCTTTTCTAATATGAATCTGACCTAGATGGGCCCCCTCTTAGCACAGTGGTATGGTCTCCTCTCAGCATAGTGGAGTCGTTTCCTTTTGGCACAGTGGTGTGGTCTCTAAACACAGTAGTGTGGTTCCTTTAAGGATAGTGGCATGGTCTCCTTTCAGGACAGCAGTGAGGTTTCCTCTTAGCACAGTTGTGTGGTCACCTCTCAGCATTTTGGTGGGGCCTCTTCTCAGTACAACAGTGTTGTCTCAGGACGTTGGTATGGTCTCCTCTCAGAACAGTAGCAGGTTCTCTTCTTAGGACAGTGGTGAAGTCTCCTCTTAGGATAGTTGTGGTTCTTCTCCCAGTGCAGTGGTGTAGCCATCTTACAGCATAGTGTTGGGGTCTCCTCTCAGTAGAGTGATGTAGACTATTCTTGGGACAGTGGTGTGGTCTTTTCTCTCAGACCAGTGCTGTGGTCTCCTCCCAGGACAGTGGCGTGTTGTCCTTTTAGTAAAGTGGTAGGTCTCCTCTCAGGACAGTGTCAGGGTCACCTTTCAGGGCAGTAGTGTGGCATCCCCTCTGGACAACAGTGAGGTATCTCTTCTGGACAACAGTGGGGTCTTCTTGAAAGGGGCATGTGCAGTATGAATAGGATGATCTCAATGAAGAACGACTGTGTGTTGATGCTATGTGCTGCACCATAAATGATGTTACCCAATGGTGGTGCAAAACTGACCCTTCACCGTTAACCGGCACTCAAAATGACACCACTGTACTGAGTACTCACAAACTTTTGACCCCACAAACAGATGGAATTCCTACATCACATTTTAATAAAGCAAAAATATTTCCTAATGTGTTTAATGCAAAAGTTATAATACAGTATCACAGCCACACTGATTTTCTACAGGCCACAATTGCAGTGGCGGCTGGTGCTCCATTTTTTTGGGTGCGGCAGACCGCCGCTGCACTATTGATCTCATTCTTACCTTTATACCTCCTCATGGACTAACCCAATTTATAGAATACATTTTTGTTCTTTATTCTCTATCTCTCTATTTTTCCCATACTACTTGGGACATTCTGCTCCTCACAACCCCAATGGAGGTGTTTACACCAGCTGAGACTACAGTACAGTAATGGCCCAATTCACTAGCCTACAAAGTATACAGGCTTCCATGTGTTAAATTTGCTTGACTTTGCATACCGGTTTGATTGAAAATGCTTTTTGTGAACACCAAAATGATGCAGAGTTGTACACATTTCTCTGCCATACAGTTTGCAGGCAGGGCTGGTGCAAGGATTTTTGGCACCCTAGACAAAACCTAATTTTGCCGCCCCACTTGGCTCCACCTCCTTTGTCCTGCCCATGTATAGCCTACCTTTTTAATATAGCGCTCATCAAATGCAGCCTACCAGCGGCCATCAAATGAAGCCTCAATAACGCCCATAAAATGTAGCCTACCAGCGCCCATCAAATGCAGCCTCACCAGCGTCCATCAATACAGCCTCACCAGTGCCCATCAAATGCAGCCTCACCAGCACCCATCAATGCAGCCTACCAGCGCCCATCAATGCAGCCTACCAGCGCCCATCAATGCAGCCTCAACAGCACCCATCAAATGCAACCTCACCAGCGCCCATCAATGCAGCCTACCAGTGCCCATGAATGTTTGCTTGCTTCCATTCATTCGGGAGTCGGGACACAGACACAGTCCTCCGCTGCCGCTGCGCCTCTGACACTATATGCGAACAGAGCAGCGTATGCCTGCTGATGCTGAGACTTAGATGCTTGCTGCAGAGAGAAGAGAGTAGGAACACCAGTGGCTGGGCGCCCTAGGCAGCAGGGCGCCCTAGGCTGTCGCCTAGTTTGCCTAGTGGTGGCACCGGCCCTGTTTGCAGGTGAACAGTTTCCTATACAGACTGGGCATATGCTGAAATGGCATTCAACAGTGCAGTCATTCGATAGCAGATAGAAAATCATTCTTGGAGGAGGATGGTTGGGCTTTGATGTAGCCAGACAAGGTGTCAGATGCCATGGTAAGCACAGAATATCCACAGCAGTACCTATTCAACAGAAAGTAAAACATTTTGGAGAGCTGCTGATGGAAAAAGAATAAAGAAATGTATAAAAAATAATTAAATTTAAAAAAAAATCAAATTTTTCACAGCAGAAACACTGATTAGATATTTCCATTCTATACAGACCATAAAATATAACACCCTCAATACGAAGTTTTACGCAGCTCAAAGAATATTCTCTTTTTTTTTTATTGCTCATTCAGCGGGTTGAATGAAAAAAATTATTTGATTCCCCCCATGCACACATTTGAGCCTTTGCACTTTGACTATAGCCAACTTCTGTCTATAGCTGGCGGTGCCGATCGAGAGGAAATTTTCCAACAGGGTCGTTGAACAGAAGTCACTCAGTAGATCGACTTTAGTATAACCACCCTGCCCATACATGGATCGAAATTCACTCGGTCTCTACCCCTGGGCTTTAGACACATCTTAATGTGGTAGTGAAGTACCGTATCTGGCTTAAATTCTTCCTGAACGCCCATAAAGGCTCCATTTCTTTTATCAGCAGCTAAACTGTCTTTCAGTAGCAAGAGCCAAGCTCTCAGTTTCCCACTTTAAAACCCACTTGACCACCTGAAAAATGAAAGTGATGCATCTGCCCCAAGATGCACATGACTCGTGAATCCGCACAGGTTATTTCGTAAGCTTATATTTTTCTGAACAATATTGCACACACAAAAAATGATGTTATGATGGAGTGCTTTTAGTGAATCAGGCTTAATAGAATATTTAGAGAAATATTTAGTGGAATTGGTAGCAAGACATGATGATGGTGATATTATCCAGATGAGGAAGCCTCATGCCATGAACATTTCCTATAAGCTATAGCACATTTAGCTATTGCAGTTATTACCCTGATCTTGTTTTCATATTGTGACAAAAATTACAAGGAAACAACACATGATCGGCTCCCCTGAAAGCCATAATTGACCCTAAAGTAGCAGACAGTGCTTGGCTGCACTTTTTACAAACTGCACAATGTAGGACAGAAAGACCCATGATGCCAGCATCCACTCTGTCAACTTGAAAAACCTTTGCTTGCAAGTCAGGTAAAAGCAAGGTATCCCTGGCTTACGCGTTTCAGCCAATCCTGGCTTTAGTGGTTGTCCAGAGTTTGAGGTATGGATCAAAAGTACAATTCTTCATTTCACTGCTAGACAGTCTGTTAACATCTGTATGTGGCTTTGCTTCTGAAAGCAAATGTAAATACAAACATAACCACCCAATTCCCCCCCAATAGCCTCACATTCCTAACAAATGCTTCCAGTGAAACCCTTAACATCTTCTTTCCCATAACCAAAACATTAACATATAATAACATATAATATTAACAACCTATCAGCTAATGGACAAATGTAAATTCTAGTCTATACTTACTTAAAGATTGCCAGTTGACTCTATGCAGACCCAGGCACTGAACCACTATCGTGACTTTTAAAGGTAAATAGGAGCTCCAGTCTCCCCCTCAAAAAAATAAAAGTCAGCAGCTACAAATAAAGTTGTCAAGCGATGTCTACACCTGAGCCGATTCTTCAAGCCGCTTCGGATGCAGGTGACGGCATGTTAGGTAAGGTAAACTAGCAATGAAGCCTTCCGGCTTTACAACCGGTTTCTTACTGAGCATGTGCGGGCCTCGCAGCGCTTTGTGAATGGTCCTGCATTCTTTTGGGACCTGTGTGTGTCCCAGAAGGCTGCATGGGGAAGGAGGAACATCCTTGTAGATAGCCGTGGCGATCTGACCCGAAAGTGGGAGCAGGTACCTGTCAAAACCAGGTACCCGCCCCCCCCCCCCCAAAAAAAAGTGGCAAATGTGGCAGTGGAGAGGGGAAGGATGCAAACAAGCAGAACTTTACATTTTGGGTGAAGTTTTTTTAGGTGAAGTTTTGCTTTAACTCATTATACCTTTACCTAACACTGTCAGTAAACTCATAACATTAAAGCCTAATGATAACACAAAACCTTATCCCCTCAAACTTTTACCCTTACACTAAGAGCCCTTTCACACTGGGGCGGTGGGGGCGTCGGCAGTAAAGCGCCGCTATTTTTATTTGCAGCGTTTTTGCGGCGCTATTCGGCCGCTAGCGTGGCGATTTTAACCCCCGCTAGCGAGCGAAAAAGGGTTCAAACCGCCCGCAAAGCAGCACTTTGCCGGTGGCGCTGCCCATTGATTTCAATGGGCAGGGGTGCTGTAGGAGCGGTGTACACACCGCTCCTACAGCACCTCAAAGATGCTGCTAGCAGGATTTTTTTTAGCGTCCTGCCAGTACACTGCTCCAGTGTGAAAGCCCTCAGGCTTTCACACTGGAGTGAAAGGACCTGCTCTTTCAGGGCTTTGCAGGCGCTATTTTTAGCGATGTATCGCCTGCAAAGCGCCTCAGTGTGAAAGGGGTCTTAAGCAGCCCATACATTCGTTTTTTTATTTAAAGAACGTTCAAGGAAAAAAAAAAACGGACCCAATTCCCCAATTCATACATTTGAGGTGGATGGGGAAATCCTCCAGCTGAGCTATTGTACTCTGACAGTGGGGAGACTTCCCTGCCATCGGAATATACTTATCAGTGCTGCAGTCTATAGCCTGCAGCGCAGATCGAACGGGGGAGATCCAACAGGGTGGTTGTACAGATCAGAAGATCGACTTCTGTACAACCACAGTGGCCATACATGGATAGAAATTCGGCCAGTCCCTGCGGAACCAGACGAATTTCAATCCATGTATCGGCAGTTTTACCCTGAACCTAAACCTTAACTCAGACCCTAACTATAACTTAAACCCATACTGATAATCAGCTCTAGGTTATGATGTCAGTGTACAAGCTGACATCTTAGCTTAACCTAGCCCTAAAACAGGCCTTCTAGTTAACTTCCAGTGAATATTGCTGATTTTAATTATGAACAATACACTTAAGCTCTGAAGTAGGTAGAGGGTCTCCCCCCTAAAATGGAATGTATGTATTTGATGCTCTTAACCACTTCCATACTGGGCACTTATACACCTTCCTGCCCAGACCAATTTTCAGCTTTCTGCGCTGTTGCACTTTGAATGACAATTGCGCGGTCATGCTACACTGTACTCAAACAAAATTTTTATCATTTTGTTCCCACAAATAGAGCTTTCTTTTGGTGGTATTTTATGACCTCTGCGATTTTTATTTTCTGCTATTTTTTTTTAAAAAAGACCGAAAATTTTGAAAAAAAAAAGTTTTTTTTTGTTTCAGTTACAAAACTTTGTAAATAAGTACGTTTTTTCCTTCACTGATGGGGCTCCACTGACGGGCACGGATAAGGCGGCACGGATGGGCAACGATAGGCGGCACGGATGGGCAACGATAGGCGGCACGGATGGGCACAGATAGGTGTCACGGATGGGCACTGATAGGCGGCATGGATGGGCACTGATAGGTGGAACGGATGGGCATGGATGGGCACTGATAGGTGGCACGGATGGGCATTGATAGGTGGCATGGATGGGCACTGATAGGTGGCACTTTACTAATGGATGCCAATCAGTGCCAAACAATAATGCCTGCCAATCAGTGGTGCCCATTGTGGGCACTGATTGGCATCCATTACTTGTATATAATTAGCATCCCTGGTGGTCTAGTGTGGAATACCTATAGGTGGCATCCCTGGTGGTCTAGTGGCATCCCTGGTGGTCCAGTGTGGGCATCCTCGGGGGGGCTGCGCTGATAATGGATTAGCACAAACCCCCCCTGTCAGAGGAGCAGCCGATCGGCTCTGCTCTACTCGCGTCTGACAGACGCGAGTGAGGAAAAGCCGATGACCGGCTTTTCCTGTTTACATCGTGATCAGCCGTGATTGGACATGGCTGATAACGTGGTAAAGAGTCTCCGTCGGAGACTCTTTACCTAGATCGGTATTGTGGGGTGTCAGACTGACATCCCGCAGCAACGATCGCCGCGATGCGCGCCCCCGTCATATGACGTCCAGTCAGGATTTTGAAACCACTTTGTCGCCATCAATCTGTTATAGGGTGGGCGGCAAGTGGTTAATCAATAAAGTTTTTATATGAATCACCAAGCTAGATGACAATTTTTACTGGGTGCGCCTAGCCCCATACCTATGAACTGATTATCTAATGAGTGATCCATCCATGCTCGATTATAGAAGCAGAAGCCCAGGACCAAAGTTAGGTTTCCATACCTCATGATTTCACTACAGGTCAAAGAGGAAATACCCCCCCCCCGAAAAACCAGGATAAAATAAGACCCTGCAAGAGAAAGGCATAGTCCTCCTCGCTCCCCTCCACCGCCATGTCCCCTCGGAGCTAATCCCTGGTATCGCCGCTCCGGCGCTGTGATTGGCCGGAGCGGCGATGACGTCACTCCACGCATGCACGCGGGAGTCGTAAAAGCCGGCGTTATCATTCATAAAACTGGCATTTACAGTGTTCCTGCGCCGATGTCTATGGCGCGCATGCGCCGTACACATCGGTATACTCTTTTTTTTTCAAATATCTCCTAAACCTTGTAGGTTTAGGAGATATTGCAAACACCTACAGGTAAGCCTTAATCTAGGCTTACCTGTAGGTGCAAGTTGCAAGAGTGGGTTTACAACCACTTTAACTTCCTTAACCACTTAAGCCCCGGACCATTTCGGGCCATTAGGACCAAGCCTGTTTTTGGGATTCGGCACTGCGCTGCTTTAACTGTAAATTGTGCGGACATGCAATGTTGTACCCAAATGAAATTTGCGTCCTTTTCTTCCCACAAATAGAGCTTTCTTTTAATGGTATTTGATTGCCTCTGCGATTTTTATTTTTTGCGATATAAACAGAAAAAGACCGAAAATTTTGAAAAAAAATGATATTTTCTACTTTTTGTTATAAGAAAAATCGAATAAACTAAATTTTAGTCATACATTTAGGCCAAAATGTATTCAGCCACATGTCTTTAGTAAAAAAATGTCAATAAGCGTATATTTATTGGTTTGCGCAAAAGTTATAGCGTTTACAAACTAGGGTACATTTTCTGAAATTTACACAGCTTTAAATTTATGACTGCCTATCTAATTTCTTGAGGTGCTAAAATGGCAGGGTAGTACAAAACCCCCCCAAATGACCCCATTTTGGAAAGTAGACACCCCAAGGAAATTGCTGAGAGGCATCTTGAGCCCATTGAATATTTTATTTTTTTGTCCCAAGTGATTGAATAATGACAAAAAAAAAAAAAAAATTACAAAAAGTTGTCACTAAATGATATATTGCTCACACATGCCATGGTTATATGTGGAATTGCACCCCAAAATACATTCTGCTGCTTCTCCTGAGTACGGGGATACCACATGTGTGGGACTTTTTAGGAGCCTAGCCACGTACGGGACCCCGGAAACCAAGCACCGCCTTCAGGATTTCTAAGGGCGCAAATTTTTGATTTCACTCCTCACTACCTATCACAGTTTCGAAGGCCATAAAATGCCAAAATAGCACAAAACCCCCCCAAATGACCCCATTTTGGAAAGTAGACACCCCAAGCTATTTACTGAGAGGCATGTTCAGTCCATGGAATATTTTATATTTTGCCACAAGTTGCGGGAATATGACAAACTTTTTTTTTTTTGCACAAAGTTGTCACTAAATGATATATTGCTCACACATGCCATGGGCATATGTGAAATTACACCCCAAAATACATTCTGCTGCTTCTCCTGAGTACGGGGATACCACATGTGTGGGACTTTTTGGGAGCCTAGCCGCGTACGGGACCCCAAAAACCAAGCACCGCCTTCAAGGTTTCTAAGGGCATAAATTTTTGATTTCACTCCTCACTACCTATCACAGTTTTGAAGGCCATAAAATGCCAAGATGGCACAAACCCCCCCCAAATGACCCCATTTTGGAAAGTAGACACCCCAAGCTATTTGCTGAGAGGCATGTTGACCCCATTGAATATTTTTTTTTTTTTGTCCCAAATGATTGAATAATGACAAAAAGAAAAAAAAAAAATTTACAAAAAGTTGTCACTAAATGATATATTGCTCACACATGCCATGGTTATATGTGGAATTGCACCCCAAAATACATTCTGCTGCTTTTCCTGAGTACGGGGATACCACATGTGTGGGACTTTTTGGGAGCCTAGCCGCGTACAGGGCCCCAAAAACCAAGCACCGCCTTCAGGATTTCTAAGGGCGTAAATTTTTGATTTCACTCCTCACTACCTATCACAGTTTCGAAGGCCATAAAATGCCAAAATAGCACAAAACCCCCCCAAATTACCCCATTTTGGAAAGTAGACACCCCAAGCTATTTGCTGAGAGGCATGTTGAGTCCATGGAATATTTTATATTTTGCCACAGGTTGCGGGAATATGACAAACTGTTTTTTTTTGCACAAAGTTGTCACTAAATGATATATTGCTCACACATGCCATGGGCATATGTGAAATTACACCCCAAAATACATTCTGCTGCTTCTCCTGAGTACGGGGATACCACATGTGTGGGACTTTTTGGGAGCCTAGCCGCGTACGGGACCCCAAAAACCAAGCACCGCCTTCAAGGTTTCTAAGGGCATAAATTTTTGATTTCGCTCCTCACTACCTATCACAGTTTTGAAGGCCATAAAATGCCAAGATGGCACAAAACCCCCCCAAATGACCCCATTTTGGAAAGTAGACACCCCAAGCTATTTGCTGAGAGGCATGTTGAGCCCATTGAATATTTTTTTTTTGTCCCAAATGATTGAATAATGACAAAAAGAAAAAAAAAAAATGTACAAAAAGTTGTCACTAAATGATATATTGCTCACACATGCCATGGTTATATGTGAAATTACACCCCAAAATACATTCTGCTGCTTCTCCTGAGTACGGGGATACCACATGTGTGGGACTTTTTGGGAGCCTAGCCGCGTACGGGACCCCAAAAACCAAGCACCGCCTTCAAGGTTTCTAAGGGCATAAATTTTTGATTTCACTCCTCACTACCTATCACAGTTTTGAAGGCAATAAAATGTCAAAATAGCCCAAAACCCCCACAAATGACCCCATTTTGGAAAGTAGACACCCCAAGCTATTTGCTGAGAGGCATGGTGAGTATTTTACAGCTCTCATTTGTTTTTGAAAATTAAGAAAGACATTTTTTTTTCTTTTTTTTTTTCTTTTTTTACATTTTCAAAACTTTGTGACAAAAAGCGAGATCTGCAAAATACTCAACATACCTCTCAGCAAATAGCTTGGGGTGTCTACTTTCCAAAATGGGGTCATTTGGGGGGGTTTTGTGCCATCTGGGCATTCCATGGCCTCCGAAACTGTGATAGGCAGTGAGGAGTGAAATCAAAAATTTACACCCATAGAAATCCTGAAGGCGGTGCTTGGTTTTTGGGGTCCCGTACGCGACTAGGCTCCCAAAAAGTCCCACACATGTGGTATCCCCGTACTCAGGAGAAGCAACAGAATGTATTTTGGGGTGTAATTCCACATATGCCCATGGCATGTTTGAGCAATATATAATTTAGTGACAACTTTTTGTACATTTTTTTTTTTTTTGGTCATTATTCAATCACTTGGGACAAAAAAAAAAATATTCAATGGGCTCAACATGCCTCTCAGCAAATAGCTTGAGGTGTCTACTTTACAAAATGGGGTCATTTGGGGGGGTTTTGAACTGTCCTGGCATTTTATGCACAACATTAGGAAGCTTATGTCACACATCATCCACTCTTCTAACCACTTGAAGACAAAGCCCTTTCTGACACTTTTTGTTTACATGAAAAAAATTTTTTTTTTGCAAGAAAATTATGTTGAACCCCCAAACATTATATATTTTTTTAAAGCAAAGGCCCTACAGATTAAAATAGTGGGTGTTGCATTTTTTTTTCCACACAGTATTTGCGCAGCGATTTTTCAAACGCATTTTTTGGGGGAAAAACACACTTTTTTATTTTTAATGCACTAAAAAACACTATATTGCCCAAATGTTTGATGAAATAAAAAAGATGATCATAGGCCGAGTACATGGATACCAAACACGACATGCTTTAAAATTGCGCACAAACGCGCAGCGGCGACAAACTACATTCATTTTTAAAAGCATTTAAAAGCCTTTACAGGTTACCACGTTAGATTTACAGAGGAGGTCTACTGCTAAAATGACTGCCCTCGATCTGACCTTCGCGGTGATACCTCACATGCATGATGCAATTGCTGTTTACATATGACGCTAGACCGACGCTTGCGTTCGCCTTTGCGCAATAGCAGGGGGGGACAGCGGTGCTTTTTTTTAATTATTTATTTGGCTTTTTTATTTTATTTTTAAACTGTGCCTTCCATATTTTATTTTTTTACCATTTTTATCGTTATCTCAGGGAATGTAAATATCCCCTATGATAGCAATAGGTAGTGACAGGTACTCTTTTTTTGAAAAAAATTGGGGGGTTAGACCCTAGATCTTTCCTCTGCCCTCAAAGCATCTGACCACACCAAGATCGGTGTAATAAAATGCTTTCCCAATTTCCCAATGGCGCTTTTTATATCCGGGGGGGGGGGGGACATTCCCTCCCACTGCTTGTAAAAGCAGTCTAGAGGCTAATTATCTGCTAGAATTGCTTTTACATGAAAGCCGGCTGCTGGCTGAAAAGAATGATACCAAGATGATACCTAAACCCGCAGGCATCATTCTGGTATAAACATTCAAAGTCCAGCAACATACCAGTACGTTGCTGGTCCTTGTTGGACATGTATTGTAATCTTTTTTTTCATACAGCCTATTGGCTGAACGAAAAAAAGAGATTGATTGGTGGGTATGCCCACCATTAGAATACCTCCCTTCATCCACCCACTTCTAATGATGGGCATATATGCCGAAGCATGGGGGCATCCTCCCGCAAAAAAGTTATGCTGCGTACACACGGTCAAGCCTTCGTCGGAATTTCGACCGTATGTACGCAGCATAAAAGGTTATGCCGCGTACACACGGTCGGACTTTTCCACGGGCAAGCCTCCGTTGGAATTTCGACCGTATATACGCGGCATTAGGAGCAAAATCGCTCCTCCGCCCCTGCTGCCCCCATGCTTCGGCATATATGCTCTTTTTTTTAACTGTGGTGGTGAAATCACCTCCTACAGCGTTGGAGTCACGGCTTTATGTATCGTGGGAGCAAACGCTGTTGCTGTCAAGATAAATAGATCTGCGCTGCAACTGAATGGCGTACCTGCTAAGCAAATGGTGGTTAACATTAAAACAAAGTAACATTACAGTACAACAGTAAGACCTTACCATGCCATACCTGCAAAGCAAATACCAAAACAAAACCTAGTAAAAAATAAAAAAATGTTTTAACGCAACCTGTGCCTAAAATATATATATGCCGAAGCATGGGGGCATCCTCCCGCAAAAAAGTTATGCCGCGTACACACGGTCGGAATTTTCCACGGGCAGGCCTCCGTCGGAATTTCGACCGTATGTACGCGGCATTAGGAGCAAAATCGCTCCTCCGCCCCTGCTGCCCCCATGCTTCGGCATATATGCTCTTTTTTTTAACTGTGGTGGTGAAATCACCTCCTACAGCACTGGAGTCACGGCTTTATGTATCGTGGGAGCAAACGCTGTTGCTGTCAAGATAAATAATTCCGCGCTGCAGTTGAATGGCGCACCTGAAAACAAAAAATTACATACCTGAAAAGCAAGCATGATAAAACATTGCAGAATAGAATACAGTAAAAAAGAGCAGAACAATAGAGAGAAAATAGAGAGAGAGAGAACAATAAAACGACAACTATTTTTGGTTTTTTTATTTTATATTTTTTTTGTGTTTTGTTTTTTACGTTTTTTTTTTCTTTTTTACACTTTTTTTTGTAACTTTACGACTGTAATGGTTCGGGTCTCTCAAAATGTAATGGCATCTTCGGAGACCCTGTGTAAGTGTGTCCTTGTCTGTGAAATGCTGTACCCTACGCTAAAACTTCACTTTTGAGTGGTAGCGTTCAAAACATTCACCTTGGCAAAGACCAGGCTTGTCAGGACAGAGTGGACAAAAACTACGGGTGTCACGCCTAAATCCGCGCTTGCTACAGACACGACATCTTTTTTGGGGGTGGCTTTGGGTAGGGGTACTCGGGAGGACATACGAATAATGCCTCTCATGCAGCCGGCTTACTGCATTTGGTTGGGGATGGTGAGGTGCAGAACCGCCTGGATACAGGAGTTCTGTGACTATCTCATTCTGGAATTTTAGAAGAGATAACGTCCCGCCTGAAGCTCTGTATAGCACATGAGCGTTCAGCAAAGCCAATTGGAATAATGATAGAGACACTTTTTTGTACCAGCGTTTCGCCTTACGGTCAATTAGATACGGCGCCATCAACTGGTCGTTGAGGTCCACCCCTCCCATATTTTGGTTATATTCGTGGACACAGAGGGGTTTCTCCACAACACCAGTCGCCGTACGAATTTGGACTGTCGTGTCTGCATGAAGGGAGGTAAGAAGGAAAACATTCTTATTGTCCCTCCACTTCATAGCGAGCAAGTTATTACACTTCAAGCAGGCTCTCTCCCCCGCCTAAGACGGGCATCTACAAGCCGCTGGGGAAAGCCCCGGCGATTAGGTCGCACGGTGCCACATGCTCCAATCTTATGATCAAACAAGTGACTAAACAGTGGCACGCTCGTGTAATAATTGTCCACATACAAGTGGTACCCCTTTCCGAATAAGGGTGACACCAAGTTCCACACTATCTTGCCAGCGCTCCCTATGTAATCCGGGCAGTTGACCGACTCAATCTGACTGTCTTTTCCCTCATAAACCGTAAAGTTCACTACATAGCCTGTTGCCCTGTCACAGAACTTGTAGAGCTTGACCCCGTATCTGGCACGCTTGCTGGGAAGGTACTGCTTGAAAGACAAGCGGCCAGAAAATTTAATCAGGGACTCATCAACGCAGACAACTTGATCGGGAGTAAACAAGGCTGCAAAACGTTCGTTGAAGTGGTTTATGAGGGGCCGAATTTTATAGAGCCGGTCGTATTCAGGGTCCCCACGTGGACGACAAAGTTCATTGTCGTTGAAGTGCATGAACCGCAAAATCTGCTCGTATCGTGCCCTGGACATGGAGGCAGAGAACACGGGCATGTGGTCAATTGGGTGCGTGGACCAATAAGCACGCAATGACGGAAATTTATGTGTGCCCATGTTGAGGGAAAGGCCCAGAAAGGTCTTAAATTCGGAAACCGTAATTGGTTTCCAATTTCTGGCAATTTTAGGCAACTGGGGGTTAGCGGCGATAAATTGACCAGCATATAAATTACTCTGGTCCACAATAGATCTATAGAGATCTTCCGTGAAAAACAGCGAATAAAAATCAATTGGAATAAGATCAGCTGTTTCCACCTGAATACCGGGTTGGGCAGTGAATGGGGGAAGTACGGGTTCTGCAGAAGTGGTGGGGACCCAATCAGGATAGGCAAATTCTGCAGGAAGGGCAGTATGGGCACGACGGGCCTGCCTTTGTCTTCTTGGTGGCAGTGGGACACTACTTGTGCTTGCCACCTCGCCAGCTTGAACTGCACTTATGGGACTCGCCACGTCACCAAGTGTTACTGCAG
Organism: Rana muscosa; assembly: GCA_029206835.1. Lineage (NCBI taxonomy): Eukaryota > Metazoa > Chordata > Amphibia > Anura > Ranidae > Rana > Rana muscosa. The sequence goes on along the minus strand of CM055123.1, from coordinate 260,013,129 downwards.
TGCTGGATGTACGTCCAGGCTGTACTAGGCCGCTGGTGCTTGCCAGTTCACCAGAAGGAATAGCGGCGCTAGTACTACTCTGCTCCATGATACGAGAAACCTGTGGTTCTTGCTCCTCAACAACCTCAGAAGATCGGGATCGGGTACGCCTGACCTTAGCAGGGACCTCAACTTCGTCGTCAGAGCTATCTGACGTGGGGCCGCTGACGTCACTGTCTTCTACGGGAAGATATTCTGAGCCTGAATCTGACAGATACGTGACCTCCTCTTCACTATCTGTCATGCTCAGAATCTCGTAGGCCTCTTTACTAGTGTACCTTCGTCTTGCCATTTTGGGCTCTAAATTTAGGGGTACACTAGTAAGATTCACAGGAAAAAAAGCACCTGACTGTCGTCAGCAAATATATCAAACGCTACAAAAAAACTGTTAGCGATCGCAGGGATCAGGCCTGTCTCTGCGAACGCTGCAGTTATGTGTGTTGTGTTTGGTAAGTGACAGTGATCGATCGATACTGCACTTGGGTGGGCTGGGCTGGGCGGAGGGGCTAAACGCAGGCGCTAGCAGGTATCTGGGCTGATCCCGCTAACACTGCGTTTTTGGGAACCCTAAACCGCTGGGGATGCTAGTATAGATCTGATCAGATACTATACCACTAAGGGGGGTGTATGCTTTGCGCGTGGGTGTTAGCGTTACTGGCACTAACCTAACACTGCCTGGGGCGACGCAGACCCTCTCTGGCGCTAAAACCTAATTGATCTCACCCGCCGGGCGATCAGGGGGGTTAAACCTTTATTGGGTTATATACGGCGGGTGCCCTGATGCTATAAAAAGCAAACTAATCAACCAGCGTCACCCGTAACCTTTATATGGTGATCACTGGTGAAAGGGTTAACTAGGGGCAATCAGGGGGTTAAAACCTTTATTAGGTTAAATATGGGGGTACCTGACACTATATAAAAACCTGACGGGTAACCTAAATAACTAAATAACTTACTGGCTAACCAGTGACACCAGTGACGCTTATACGGCGATCACTGGTGAAAGGGTTAACTCTAGGGGCAATCAGGGGGTTAAAATAATATATGGGGGTACCTGACACCAATAAAAACCTGCGGCGAACCTAAAAAAAAAATAACTGCCTATCTAAAACACCAGCGACACGAATACAGCGATCGGAAAAACAATCGCTTAGTGACGCTGAAGTTAGGGGGTGAAAGGGTTACCTGGGGGGTGATCAAGGGGTTAAACCTTTATTAGGGGGGTTAGGGGGCTACCCTGGACCTAAAGGGGCCTAATCCTAACTGCCCTGCAACTTTTTACAATCACAGATGACACTAAATGCAGTGATCAGTAAAATAAATGATCACTGCAATCAGTGACACTGTGATTGGGGGCTTTGGGGTGACCTGGGGGGTGATCTGGGGGTGACTGGGGGGTTATTTGTGTGCCTATGTGTACCTACGTGTCAGTGGACTGTTGGAGCACTAACCTCTGTCTTCACTCCTCGGCGCCGGGAACGAAAAGACCGCGGCGAGGGAGATGACATCACTTCCTCCAGCCTGTGTTTACATCACATGGCGGAGGAAGCAATTTCATTGGCCGGGAGCGATCGCGAGGGGGGGGGGCGGAATCGAGCGGCCGCCCCCTCATGCCTGATCGCTCCCGAACACTTAACGGCCGCTCACTGCAGTGAAGGGGGGTCCGGATGGACCCCCCAACTGCACAAAGGCGATCACGTAGATCTACGTGATTCTGCCTGTCCGTGCCATTCTGCCGACGTAAATCGGCGGTGGGCGGTCGTTAAGTGGTTAAAGGAGAATTTCTCTCTCTCTTTCTCTCTTTATATATATAATATATATATATATATATATTTATGGTCGGAGCCCTCTGTATGAAGAGATATGGATCACATAAACACGTCACAAGACTAACGACATAAAATAGGCCTGAAGTGTGGCCTGGCCTGCTGTACGGTATGCCAAAGAAGGGGCCATACCCGAGATAGAAGTTGTGGAAAATTCTGTTGAGAATTGTATGTAGAGGAGTGCCCTGTAAAGGGGGATATGGGTGGGTGGGTACCGCGCACTAGAGCCGACACTGACCGTCGTGGACGGTCTGTTTAAGTACCCTTCGAACTCCTCCCATAATTTCAGGCTAGAATGCTAGCCTTCCTATTTATGGTCGGAGCCCTCTGTATGAAGAGATATGGATCACATAAACACGTCACAAGACTAACGACATAAAATAGGCCTGAAGTGTGGCCTGGCCTGCTGTACGGTATGCCAAAGAAGGGGCCAAAAGTCACACTAGGTTAGGGAGAATAGTTTATTTATGACAAGTAAATGATTACATGGCGAGACTGTTAAAGGCTCGAGCTATTTCTGACTGTGGATCGGGCACGTATCGAGCAAAACACGAGGATTTCCATCTACCCATCGTTTTGATGACATGGTCCGGGACACCGTTTTGTGATGCCGCTGAGGCTGCTCCTATGCGAAAGGAATGCCCTGAGTATCTTCCTGGGTCATGTCCTAAAGTGTTCAGAAGTGTCCTGACATGGTTGACAAACTGGTTCCCGGTTAGGGGCTCGGTTGGAAAAGGTAAAAGTGGGCTGTCTCCGGGTAGGCCGGATAGTGTTGTCATTAGCCGATCTAATATGCCCACGGGGCACCAGATATTATGAGTCTGGAAGATTTTTATATCTACCCCGGGACCTGTTTGTTGGGTTTTCGACACCGTTAGGTGCAGGACGAAGTGACTCTGGTGGCGAGTCAGGTGGTGCTTCCGTAGTACCTGGCCGTTAGGGCCGGAGACCGTGAATTCGCTGGGGCGAAGGGAAGTCGTAGAAGGCTAAATAAATGGCTGCCTGGATAACCAGGCTAGGTCGCACACCAAAAGGGGAACGTGCGAGGATAGTGGACATGCCCCGGAATATGGCGCTGGTAACTGGTAAGCGCTTGACGCAGGTATGCGGTTGCTGCTTGTGGATACCGCGTAATATGGCTTTAACCGCATGGGCGGCGAACAAGGATGGTGTGGTAGGATCTTGCAGGGACATGAAGTGCTGGATACCGGCTAGGTACAGCCTGACGGTGTTGGGTGACAGCTTGAGTTGGGTGTGACAATGGGAAACGAAGGCCAGGATGTGGCTGAGGTTTCCTGGAAGCGCCCTGGGGTTGGTGGCTAGAAATCTGTTATAGCTCTTCCAGGCGGATCGGTAGGCTTTTAGCGTGTTGGGAGCCAAGGACGCATTGATGAGGGTGGAAGCCCCCTGGAGGTGCTGTTTTAATCCAGGGTTAGCTGCGACCAGTGCGGGATGTGTGACATGGTCGGGTCGGCTCCAGGCTCCTGCAAAAAGAACGTATCAAAATTAAATCGTGACAGAGCGTCGGCTGAAGTATTGCAATGACCGGGGATGTGGTCACAGAGAATGTTAAATTGATGTTGAAGAGAGAGTAGCACCAGCCTGCGGAGGAAGGACATGATGGCCAATGATTTGGACCTTCCTTTGTTGATAATAGCGGCCGTGGCTTGATTGTCTGTGACAAAGGTGACGGTCTGACCCGCCCAGGCGCTGCCCCAAACTTGGGCTGCGGCAAGTATGGGGTAGATCTCGAACAAGGAGGAGGACTGGCTGAACCCGGGGATCGCGAGTATCTCCGACGGCCACGGCCCCGCGAACCAATGATGGCCAAAAATTGCCGCGAAGCCTGTGGAAGCTGCTGCGTCGGTGATTACTTGTGGGGAAGAAGGGGACGCTGCGGGAATGAACATGGACCTGCCATTCCAGTTCTCGAGGAACTGGTCCCACATATCCTAATCTGCGATAGCGGCTGCGTCAAGTCTGACGGGTTGGTCGGGATCTTGTGCCTGGGACAGGAACACTAGGAGACGAGAGATGAAAGATCGCCCTTGGGGGATGATTCTCATTGCGAAGTTCAGCATCCCCAACAGGGATTGCAACTGTCTTTTGGTGCACCCTCGTGTGATAGTGAACGTGTGGACGACTGACCTGATGCGGTTCAATTTATCAAGTGGTAGACTAGCCTGCATAGCGCGAGTGTCGAGATTGATTCCCAGGAAGGTGATAAGTTGTCCTGGGCCTTCTACTTTCCTCTCTGCTATTGGCACATTGAGGTTTTTAAAGACCTCTCTTAGACTTCCTAGGTCTACGGGGGGCTTGCTGGGTGACTCAATGAGTAGAAAGTCGTCTAAGTAATGGATTACTTTCTGACAGTGTGCGTGGTGCACGAGAATCTAGGATAGGGATTGGGCGAACGTGTTGAAGAGCCAGGGGCTGCTTTTGGAGCCGAAGGTCAGTTTAGTTGCAAAGTAGTAAAGACCTTTCCACTTTATCCCGTGCCACCTCCATAAGTATGGTTCGATGGGCAGTAGTTTGAAAGCATCGGAGATGTCGGCTTTGGATAGCCAGGCCCCGACCCCTGTTTTTATGATGGATTGGATAGCCATGTCGACAGAGGAATATTTTAGGGAGAACTCCTCTGAGGGTATGAGTGAGTTTAGGCTGGGTGTGGTGGAGGAATGAGGCGCGGACAAGTCATAGATCAACCGAAGTTTATTGGAGAATTTGCCCTTGACAAGCCCAATAGGGCTGACTCTCCATACAGAAAAGGGGGACTGAGAAAAAGGGCCGATCATATATCCGCGGTCTAATTCGATTTGTAGTAGTGAGGAGATGGCTTCCTCATCGGCGGCAGCCGAGAGTAGGTTTCTGCACTCGTACGTGGAGTCTGGTATCGTGATCAGACCAGTGTGAAACCCTGTACTGAACCCTTGTACCAGGAAGGCTGCCAGGGATGGGGTCGGGTGTGAGGAAAGGTAGAAGCCAAGCCATCCGACGTGCACCTGGCCTAGTCAGGACGGGCCCGGCTGCTTGAGGCTGCAGGCACTCTTCGGATGAGCCTTCTGGCATAGGAGGCAGATGTGCAGTAGTTTGCATTGGGAGTAGAAGCAACCTTTAAAATTAAAATTGTTGCAGATGGCTGCGCCCCCTAATGCACGGACGGGTCGTCCTAGCCTGTCAGGCTGGGACGGCTGTACTGCTGTTGGCAAATTCTGAGGTGCGTAGGAGGTGGAAGGGAAGGCAGGGGGGCGTCTGCCGTTGGTCTCGGAGCACAAATTTGCCGTGTGGGAGGCAGATTGGCAGGTGGTACACAGAGGGGAGCGGAGGCCCGCGAAGTGGCGGCAGAACAGCTCAGTGTCCATGGCACTCCAGTTAGTGGAGAGCTGGAAATGGGACAGCCTGGCTGCGGCTTTATCCGAAAAGGAGCGATGGTAATCGTAGAACGAGCACCCGCCGTACTTGTGTCCTAGATCGACTACCGCGTGGAGGTAGAGATCCAGTTCTTCCCTCCTGTCGGGGTTGGCTGAGCACACCACGTCTCTGAACAGCCCGAAGGCCAAGACGAACTCTGTGACCGAGAGTTTGCGGTTAAGCCTGGGGTCTTTGGCCTTCAGGATAACGGAGACGTCCCCCCAGGAATAGGACCTGTTTTCTGCCGCGTCGTGAACGGAGATGAGTAAGGACGCCAGGTTTACGTCCTTACCATCCAGGATGTCCTTCCTGATGCCCGCTGGGATGAAGTGGGAGGGAAAGATGGGGGTAGTAGCGTCGGGCATACCTGTGGTGGTTGGGGGTATGGCGACGAGCGTGGAGATTGGGGTTGCTGGTGGTGTAGCTGGGCGTGTTTCCAGGGCCCCTACTCTGGACTGAACGTTCGTAATGGAAGTAGGCAGTGAAGCCACTATGTCGTGCAGCTGAGTGATGGCAGATGATATGGACTGCAGGGATGCCTGGGGGTCTGGAGGAGTTGCCGGTGGTGTTGGAAACAGTAAGCGGAAGAGTTCGGCTTTCCTGGCCGTGGCCGGGTAGGGGATACCCCGACGGCGTAGTTCGGCCGTAAGCCTGGGGATGGTCCAAGCCCTGAGGGACTGTGTGGAGTCGTCCGCTGAACCCGGACGGGGTGATGGTGGGACGGAGGTGAAGTCATCGCAGTCGGTCTGCGACATGTTGGGGGCTAGAGAAAAACAAGAAAAAAGGGGGGGGGGAATGTATGTTTATAGAGTGAGATGCCAGGTATGGAGGGGATAGAGGAGGTACGAAAGTGGGTAGGGAGAAGGAAGGGAGGATGGACAGAATAAGGAATGACAGGCGCAGAGATAGCCTAGTTTGCGTACGAGCGCTTGTTGAGTGTAATTTAGAAAACTCAAAAGAGTACGTGGCAACCGAGGTGAGCCAGGAGGTGACTGGCTAGGTAACCGATAGCTCGGGTGCCGTCTGTGCTTGGCACAGACTGGTGAACCAGAGCCCCCAGGGGGTACTGGGGCGGGTAGCTGAGAGTCTGGTATACTAAGTAGGAATGTTTCGATCTGTAGTTCATTGACGTGTGTTCGGTCTGCCAACTCCTGCACTGCCAGCAAGGTGGATGTTGGCGACCTTGTCTGCGTGGTGAAGGATCTCGGATCGCTCTTCGAAAACAGAGTGTCGTGCGTAGAAGTATGTGGCAGTTGCTAGCGCCTGGTGAGTGGTCGAATTGTGTATGTGAAGACAAATATGTCGTGAAAGAGTGCGGAGAGAAAGCAAGGAGGGGCCTTGCGTTTACGCACCTGTCCTGAGCCCTGGTAGCTGAAGTCTTGGTTGAGGTCGAGACGTGGGTCGACCGGGACCTGTGAGGAGGGTGACATAGATATATATATATATATATATTTTTTTTTTACGGGTAGGTGTGAAGAGTTGTAAGAGCGGTAGGTAGCTCCCAGGTGAAGAAGTGTGTAAGACCCTTTTCCCCCCTTTTTTTTTTTTTTACCTGTGGGAAATATCGTCCGACCTGGATTGCAGGGTGGACGGGATGGAAACTCGATCTGAACTGACCTGTGTGGGGGAAAGGGATAGAGAAATCGGTGAGTAGTAGGGATGAGCTTCGAGTTCGAGTCGAACTCATGTTCGACTCGAACATTGCCTGTTCGCCCGTTCGCCGAACAACGAACAAATTGGGGTGTTCGCGGCAAATTCGAAAAATCTATGGGAGAAATCTAAAGTGCTAATTATAAAGGCTTATATGCAAGTTATTGTCCTAAAAAGTGTTTGGGGACCTGGGTCCTGCCCCAGGGGACATGTATCAATGCAAAAAGAAGTTTTAAAAACTGCCGTTTTTTCGGGAGCAGTGATTTTAATAATGCTTAAAATGAAAAAATAAAAGTGAAATATTCCTTTAAATTTCGTACCTGGGGGATGTGTATGATATGCATGTAAAGTGGCGCATGTTTCCCGTGCTTAGAACTGTCCCTGCAAAAAATGTCATTTTTGAAAGAAAAAAATGCATTTAAAACTGACTCGCGGCTATTAATGAATTGTCGGCTCCCGGCAATACATACAAAAGTCATTGATAAAAAAAAAAAAAAAGCGTGGGGGTTCCCCAGAATTCAATTACCAGGCCCTTCAGGTCTGGAATGGATATTAAGGGGAACCCCGCCGCAAATTTAAAAAAAAATTGACGTGGGGTTCCCCCAAATATCCATTCCAGGCCCTTCAGATCTGGCATGGATTTTAAGGGGAACTCCACCACAAATTTAAAAAAAAATGGCGTGGAGACCCCCTAAAAATCCATACCAGACCCCTTATCCGAGCACGCAACCTGGCCGGCCGCAGGGGAAAAGGGGGGGGCGAGAGAGCGGCCCCCCCTCCCTCCTGAACCGTACCAAGCCACATGCCCTCAACATGGGGAGGATGTCCCCATGTTGATGGGGACAAGGGCCTCATCCCCACAACCCTTGCCCGGTGGTTGTGGGGGTCTGCGGGCGGGGGGCTTATCGGAATCTGGAAGACCCCTTTAACAAAGGGGACCCCCAGATCCCGGCCCCCCCCTATGTGAATTGGTAAGGGGTACATTGTACCCCTACCATTTCATGAAGAAAGTGTAAAAAAATGTTTAAAAAAACACACAAACACCTTGAAAAAGTCCTTTATTTAAAAACAAAAAACAAAACATTCCAGCGGTGAAATCCAGTGTCCCGCGGCGATCCCGATGTCCAGCGCTGTCCTTCATTGGTTGTGCCTGAGCGGACCTGATGGGGAACTCCCTCTCAGTATTTTAAATGTATAGACCCGCCCCTTCTAAAGTTCCCCATCAGGTCCGCTCAGCGGACCAGATGCGGAACATGAGAAGGGGCGGGTCTATACATGTATTACCAAAGTGAGAGCAGTTCCCCATCAGGTCCGCCCCCTCGGTATGTCGGACCCGCCTACGTCATTGGCTTGAGCGGGGAACTTCCTTCACTGTGTAATTTAAATTTACATAGTGAAGGAAGTTCCCCGCTCAAGCCAATGACGTAGGCGGGTCCGACATACCGAGGGGGCGGACCTGATGGGGAACTGCTCTCACTTTGGTAATACATGTATAGACCCGCCCCTTCTCATGTTCCGCATCTGGTCCGCTGAGCGGACCTGATGGGGAACTTTAGAAGGGGCGGGTCTATACATTTAAAATACTGAGAGGGAGTTCCCCATCAGGTCGGCTTAGGCACAACCAATGAAGGACAATGCTGGACATCGGGATCGCCGCGGGACACTGGATTTCACCGCTGGAATGTTTTTGTTTTTTTTAAATAAAGGACTTTTTCAAGGTGTTTGTGTGTTTTTTTTAAACTTTTTTTACGCTTTCTTCGTGAAATGGTAGGGGTACAATGTACCCCTTACCAATTCACATAGGGGGGGGCCGGGATCTGGGGGTCCCCATTGTTAAAGGGGTCTTCCAGATTCCGATAAGCCCCCCGCCCGCAGACCCCCACAACCACCGGGCAAGGGTTGTGGGGATGAGGCCCTTGTCCCCATCAACATGGGGACATCCTCCCCATGTTGAGGGCATGTGGCTTGGTACGGTTCAGGATGGAGGGGGGGCCGCTCTCTCGTCCCCCCCTTTTCCCCTGCGGCCGGCCAGGTTGCGTGCTCGGATAAGGGGTCTGGTATGGATTTTTAGGGGGACTCCACACCATTTTTTTTTTTAATTTGGGGTGGAGTTCCCCTTAAAATCCATGCCAGATCTGAAGGGCCTGGAATGGATATTTGGGGGAACCCCACGTCAATTTTTTTTTAAATTTGCGGTGGGGTTCCCCTTAATATCCATTCCAGACCTGAAGGGCCTGGTAATTGAATTCTGGGGAACCCCCACGCTTTTTTTTTTTTTTTTTTTATCAATGACTTTTGTATGTATTGCCGGGAGCCGACAATTCATGAATAGCCGCGAGTCAGTTTTAAATGCATTTTTTTCTTTCAAAAATGACATTTTTTGCAGGGACAGTTCTAAGCACGGGAAACATGCGCCACTTTACATGCATATCATACACACCCCCCAGATACGAAATTTAAAGGAATATTTCACTTTTATTTTTTCATTTTAAGCATTATTAAAATCACTGCTCCCGAAAAAACGGCCGTTTTTAAAACTTCTTTTTGCATTGATACATGTCCCCTGGGGCAGGACCCGGGTCCCCAAACACTTTTTAGGACAATAACTTGCATATTAGCCTTTATAATTAACACTTTAGATTTCGAACGTTCGAGTCCATTGTATTTAATAGGGTTCTAAAGTTTACACGAACATTTTGTCTGTTCGCAGGTTCTGGTGCGAACCGAACAGGGGGGTGTTCAGCTCATCCCTGGTGAGTAGCCGTGTTGACTACTGGAGGTGGTGAGTGGCTGGTGTGCAACCACTCGACGAACGCTCGCAGCGATTGTGAGGAACAATGCCTTAAGGAGACGAAAGAAGAAGAGTTTGTGACTTTCGAGTGTGTGGGGATGGCCGATTCGTGATGAAGTGGGAGTGGTAAGTAAGGGGTTCGAATCATTGTGGCCGATGCTACGGCTGGATTCGTAACTTCTGAGACGTACGACGTTGTATCGGAGGTACGGGTCGAAGCTGCTAGAGCCGGGTATGCGACTGCGTACGGATTAGTTGTTTCAGCCGAGGATCCGAATCTTGGAGCCGATGCTACGACTGGATTCGGATGGTGTAGATGTGGTGTGGGTATGGGGTTATTGATGCGTCGGGATCCGAATCACGGCGCCGGAGATGCGGCTGGACTCGGATCGACTGTCTGGTGTTTCGAAGGTGAGGGGGCTTGTGGTTGTCGAGGGTCCGAGCTGTACTGCCGCGATTTGCGACCAGATTTGGACCGGACTGTTCGGTGTATGGTGTGTGTGGTAGGAGGTGTGGGGCGTCAGTTGGGTGAAGGGAGAGTATCGTGGGAGGTGTAGGGCATCAGTGTGGAAGAGGAAACTACGACTGAAAACGCGAGTACTGATAACCATGCATCGTATGAGCGTTCATAGTAAGAGCGATTCCCGAAAAACATGCGGAAACACGTAACCATAGAAAACTAGAAACGAATGCCGGCGCTACGATTCGTACGAATGGTAACGCCGGTCCTACCTGCGACAGCGAGTGATATCGAGACCAACGAACGACTGCGAGCGATCTGGAGCTCTCGAGCGTGATTTCACAGGCGTTGTGATTCGGGAAGCGTCGGACAGTGACGACGTAGTACCGCGCACTAGAGCCGACACTGACCGTCGTGGACGGTTTGTTTAAGTACCCTTCGAACTCCTCCCATAATTTCAGGCTAGCATGCTAGCCTTCCTATATATATATATATATATTGTGACAGCAGGAAGGTAAAGTCACCTGGTTGCATCCAGGGGGGTAGATATATTTCTCCCAGATTCAGGCTTTATGCCGACTTATACAACTAGGGAGTTGATGAAGCCCAGCTGAGGCTAGTGGGCTCATGAATGGCTCATGCCTGGAACCAGACCTGTGTGGACTGTCTAGGGAGAGTGAACCCCTGTGCGGTGAGGCAAAGCCTGTGTGGCTATTTGTTTGGACTTTTACTAAACCAGGGACTTAGGGACTAGGACAGCACCAGGCTGATCCCAGTTGTTAGTTTAGGAAACCTGCATGTTTAGTCAGAGGTCAAACTGACCAGGATTTATTTTGTTTGTTTCTTTTTGGCTTTGCTGTGTTTTTGTCACTGTACATAGAGAAATAAACCGCACCTTTTGATTTTGAAAACCACAACCTCCGTCTGCTGGCCCTGTTTTTGTGTGGGGAGCCCAACCAGGGGGTCACACACACCCGCTACCGAGTTAACCCCCTCACAGTTGGTGGAGAACCAGTGGCAGTTTTTTTTAAGCCAGCATGGAGGAGATACTGAAACAGCTGGCTCTAGCAAATGCCAATCAACAGCAGACAAATGCAGGTTTGCAAAGGAGCCTTGCAGCCCAGCAGCAAGCTCATCAACAAGCCCAGCAGCAATCTGACGGCCTCTTCCAGAGACTCTCGGACTTTCCACCCTAAGACCAGACCATCCCCAGGGGCGGATAAGAGGATTCCAAGGGGTGAAGGTGGAGAGAGTGAGAGGGTGGGAGCTCTACCCCAAGTTTGGCGAGAACAGCCTGGGAAATCAGCGGCTCAAGAGGCCGCAAGAAGGATCGTTTGCTACCGCTGCCGGCAAGCGGGACATATTGCAGCCAATTGCCCGGTTGTGGAGGAACCCATGCAGTGTGACTTTCTGACGGGCAGACGTCAGTCGCTGTGTGCGACAGTCGCATGCACTGCCATTCGAGGAACTGAGAAACATTTATGCAAAATGTGTGTTAATGGTAGAAATGTTGTGGTATTGTTGGATTCAGGTAGCCTTGTGACCCTGATAAAGGCTGAGTTAGTTAAAACAGAGGTCTCTGGGAATAGCAAGGTAGCTGTTATTTGTGTGCATGGGGACACCCGAGAGTATCCAGTGACTACAGTGTGTTTCGAGACCCCCAAAGGTACCCTCTCTCATCCAGTGGGCTTAGTATCTCAGTTACCGCATGACGCCATTGTGGGAAGGGATTTTCCGAAGTTCTGGGAACTGTGGGATGATCCTGAGCCCCCCACTGGTGCCCCTATGTACCAGGAATGTGATAGCCAGAACTCCTCTGAGAGTGGTGAGGACTCTCCAGAATTTCCCTTGTCAGTATTGGCAGGGGAGACTCAAGAAACTGGAGAGGAGCCCACCTCCTCAGACGAAAACCTACCGTCTGTGGAGTTTTCTGATCTGGAGGTTCACAGGGAAAATTTTGCCACAGAACAGTTAAAAGACCCCGCCCTAATAAAGGCACGGGAAAACGTAGTGGAAATAGATGGCGAGTTAGTGAACCCAGATAATACCTGCACTTACCCATACTTCAGCGTAGAGAAGGACCTACTGTATCGGGTGGCAAAAAGGGCAGAAGAAACCGTTGAGCAGCTGGTGGTGCCCAAACCTTACAGGAAGTTGGTGTTGGAGTTGGCCCATGGGCACATTCTTGGAGGTCATCTGGGGACAGAGAAAACCCGAGAGAGGGTATTACAGAGATTCTATTGGCCTGGGGTGATGAAGGACATAGAAAATTATTGTTCCTCCTGCCCTGTGTGTCAGAGGTCGGCCCCGATGCCACATTTCCGTAGCCCGCTGGTCCCTCTACCCATCATTGAGGTCCCGTTTGAGAGAATCGCAATGGATTTGGTAGGTCCTATAATCAAGTCCGCTAGGGGGCACCAGTACATATTGGTTATAATGGACTATGCCACCCGTTATCCAGAAGCGATCCCTCTCAGAAATACCTCGGCCAAAACCATAGCCAAAGAGCTATCTCTTGTTTTTAGCCGGGTGGGTATTTGTAAAGAACTGCTTACGGACCAAGGTACACCCTTTATGTCCCGGGTTATGAAAGAGCTGTGTAAATTGTTCAAAGTGACGCAATTGCGTACATCTGTGTATCACCCCCAAACCGATGGGCTGGTTGAAAGATTCAACAAAACCCTAAAACAAATGTTGAAGAAAGTGGTGGATAGAGATGGAAAGGATTGGGACTGTCTACTTCCTTATTTGATGTTTGCTATTAGGGAGGTGCCCCAATCCTCTACGGGATTCTCCCCCTTTGAGTTACTGTATGGGAGACACCCAAGAGGGCTGTTGGATATTGCCAAGGAAACTTGGGAAAGTGAGAGTTCTCCCCACAGGAGTGTGATTGAGCATGTCGCCCTGATGCAAGATCGAATTGCACAGGTAATGCCCATCGTGAAGGAACATTTGGCCCAAGCGCAGTTGGCACAGCAGAGAGTGTACAACCGTGGAGCAAAGACCCGTACCTTTTCCCCGGGGGATAGGATATTGGTACTTGTCCCTACGGTTGAAAGTAAATTCCTTGCCAAATGGCAAGGCCCCTACGAGATAATGGAAAAAGTGAGCGAAGTGAATTACAAGGTCAGACAACCAGGAAGGCGAAAGCCCGAACAGATATATCACGTTAATCTGTTGAAAGCCTGGAGGGATAGAGAGTCCCTAGTCGCAGAAACTTGGTCACCAGCTCAAACTGGTTGCGTGATTCCGGAGGTTGGAATAGCAGCCACCTTGTCACAACCCCAACAACAGGAGGTTAAGGAGTTTGTGCTTCGCAACAAGGAGGTGTTCTCTGAGCTGCCGGGACAAACATCTGGGGTAGAGCATGATATTATTACCCCGCCCGGTGAAAGGGTGAAGTTAAAACCCTATCGGATCCCAGAGGCCCGACGGGAGGCAATACGGGAGGAAGTACAGAAAATGCTGAACTTAGGGGTGATAGAGGAGTCCCAAAGTGATTGGTCTAGTCCCATTGTGTTGGTGCCTAAACCGGATGGGAGCTGGCGATTTTGTAACGATTTTCGTCAGTTGAACAAAGTTACAAAATTTGACACCTACCCCATGCCACGTATAGATGAGTTGATCGACCGGCTGGGAACAGCCCGATACATGACGACTCTTGACCTCACAAAAGGGTATTGGCAAATTCCCCTGGCCAAGTCGGCCAAAGAGAAAACCGCATTTGTAACCCCAGACGGGGCGTTCCAATATAAGAGAATGCCGTTCGGGTTACAGAATGCGCCGGCCACATTCCAGCGGAAAATGGACCAGATGCTGAGGCCCCATCGGAAGTATGCTGCGGCTTACCTGGATGACGTAATTATCCATAGCACAGATTGGGCCTCACATCTGCCAAAAGTGCAAGCAGTCCTGGACTCTGTTCGGGAAGCGGGGTTTACGGCTAACCCCAAGAAGTGTACCATTGGGCAGGAGGAGGCCAAATATCTTGGGTACACCATTGGCAGGGGAGTAATAAAACCCCAACTCAACAAAGTCGAGGCCATCCAGAGTTGGCCACGTCCCAACAGCAAGAAGCAGGTACGAGCCTTTCTGGGAATCGCGGGTTATTATCGGCGCTTCATTCCCCACTTTGCTTCTAAGGCTGTGCCCCTAACCAACCTGACGAAAGGGAAAGGGTCGGTCATGATTAAATGGACCCCCGAGGCTGAGGCAGCATTCCAATTCTTGAAACAAGCCTTATGTAGCCAGCCAGTGTTGTACTCACCCGACTTCTCTAAAGACTTTGTCGTACAAAGTGATGCGTCAGATGTGGGGTTAGGAGCAGTATTGTCCCAGGTCTGGAACGGGGAAGAGCACCCAGTCATTTACCTCAGCAGGAAGTTGAAGTCCCATGAGGTAAATTACGCCACGGTTGAAAAGGAATGTTTAGCGGTGAAGTGGGCTCTAGATTCCCTTCGGTACTATCTGCTAGGTAGGCACTTTGACATGGTTACGGATCACGCTCCGTTAAAGTGGATGGCTCAAAACAAGGAGACAAATAGAAGAGTGAATAGGTGGTTCCTGGCCCTACAGGAATTCAACTTCACAGTAAAGCATCGCCCTGGCGTTCAAATGGGGAATGTGGATGCTTTGTCTCGAGTACATGAATGCCTGATTGCTGGTGTTCCAACCCCAAGGTTAAAACAAGAGGGGGGGGTATGTGACAGCAGGAAGGTAAAGTCACCTGGTTGCATCCAGGGGGGTAGATATATTTCTCCCAGATTCAGGCTTTATGCCGACTTATACAACTAGGGAGTTGATGAAGCCCAGCTGAGGCTAGTGGGCTCATGAATGGCTCATGCCTGGAACCAGACCTGTGTGGACTGTCTAGGGAGAGTGAACCCCTGTGCGGTGAGGCAAAGCCTGTGTGGCTATTTGTTTGGACTTTTACTAAACCAGGGACTTAGGGACTAGGACAGCACCAGGCTGATCCCAGTTGTTAGTTTAGGAAACCTGCATGTTTAGTCAGAGGTCAAACTGACCAGGATTTATTTTGTTTGTTTCTTTTTGGCTTTGCTGTGTTTTTGTCACTGTACATAGAGAAATAAACCGCACCTTTTGATTTTGAAAACCACAACCTCCGTCTGCTGGCCCTGTTTTTGTGTGGGGAGCCCAACCAGGGGGTCACACACACCCGCTACCGAGTTAACCCCCTCACAATATATATATATATATATATATGTATATAGTGCTGTGCATAAATGAGTATACCCTAACAGATTTGTCAGAAAACCTTTACTTTCCTTTCAGAATCAACATTTTCTATGGGACACTATACTACAAAATAAGATAAAGATATTCCCGTGCCAGCCAAGTCTAATAAGTAAAAGTACTGTAGGAAACACTGGAGGTAGTATCAAACCCAGGTAAGTATAAGTGTAAAGGTAGTGCTGCGCTGTACATAAATCGGTGATAAAGTGCAGAGTGTGCTGACGTGACAGGTACACTTAAAAGGCAATAAGTGAGTGGTCAATAAATAGTGACAATGTATAAAATATAGTATCAGCTGCGACAGTATAAATTGCTAAAATGGACTAGTAAATGGGATGTAAAGAGGGATGCTCGATAGTGTAGTATTAAAAACATTTATTGGAATCAGCAATGATAAAAACAGGTACTCACAATGTGAAGTAACAAAACAGGCATATCAAAAACGAGTAGCGAACTTGTCCATCATCACTTCCGGTGCCTTGCGTTCCCGCACGTGTTCGTCACAATCATGTGTCTTCATCAGGGGTTCCTCACATGATTGTGACGAACACGTGCAGGAACGCAAGCCACCGGAAGTGACGTTGGACGAGTTCGCTACTCGTTTTTGATATGCCTGTTTTGTTACTTCACATTGTGAGTACCTGTTTTTATCATTGCTGATTACAATAAATGTTTTAAATACTACACTATCGAGCATCCCTCTTTACATCCCCCCATGCCCCTATATGAGGCTATCTGATACAGACACACCAGGGACACCTAAAGGGGACTCTGATGCCAAAGTAAAGATACACACCAGCGGAGCCTGAGATGCCAGGAGTCACCAGGACATATAAAGATACATTCACACGCTGTTACCTTACAACGGAGAACCAGCAACTACCTACCAGTAGCACATCAAACCAGAGATTGACCACTAGCACCAGCACCTTCACCTTGATCACTGTGAATACACGGCCACCCATCCAGCTTGCACTTTATGGACATTATCTGTACTGTTTTGCTTTTAAATTCATTTTTATTTAATTTTATGGAATTTCAGTGTGAATTTGTTTATGGGAGCATATATCACATGATGATGTCATTTTAAATATTTATGAGTTTTATTCTCACGCTTATTTTTTTGGTGCACTTTTCACAGTATTTGGACACTATACTAGTCCATTTTAGCAATTTATACTGTCGTAGCTGATACTATATTTTATACATTGTCGCTATTTATTGACCACTCACTTATTGCCTTTTAAGTGTACCTGTCACATCAGCACACTCTGCACTTTATCACCGATTTATGTACAGTGCAGCACTACCTTTAGGCTGGGTTCACACTTGTGCGTTGCATTTTTGAGCACCAGTTTCTTTGCCAAGTTCTCAATCAGTTGTTCAGCGGTTCCTTTGCGTTTTAGCTGCGGATTTGTTGACCTGAGAGGAGAGGGAAGTGTACAGTGGCTGACCGCTGTTATCATGAGGGGGAACTCTACGCCAAATTTTAAATAAAAAAACGACATGGGTTCCTCTCCAGGAGCATTCCAGGCCTTTAGGTCTGGTATGGATTTTAAGGAGAACCCCCTACGCCGAAAAAACGGCATGGGGTTCCCCCCAAAATCCATACCAGACCCTTATCCGAGCACGCAGCCCGGCCGGTGAGGAAAGGGGGTGTGGACGAGCGAGCGCCCCCCCTCCTGAACCGTACAAGGCCGCATGCCCTCAACATGGGGCGGGGGTGGGTGCTTTGGGGCAGGGGGGCGTCCGTCGGCCCCCCCACCCCAAAGCACCCTGCCCCCATGTTGATGAGGACAAGGGCCTCTTCCCGACAACCCTGGCCGTTGGTTGTCGGGGTCTGCGGGCGGGGGGCTTATCGGAATCTGGGAGCTCCCTTTAATAAGGGGACCCCCAGATCCTGGCCCCCCACCCTATGTGAATGAGTATGGGGTACATCGTACCCCTACCCATTCACCTGGTGGAAGAAAAATGTTAATAAAAAATCACACTACACAGGTTTTTAAAGTAATTTATTAGGCAGCTCCGGGGGTCTTCTTCCGACTTCGGGGGTCTCTTCCGACTCTCTGGCCTCTTCTCCTGCTCTCCGGCGCCTTCTCCACGCTCTCCGGTGCTTTCTGCCCGGCACCTCCGCTATCTTCTGCCAGCTCTTTTGCTAGCGGCGGCCCGGTCTTCTTCGTTGCCTTCTTCCCTCTTCTCTTCTCGAGATGTTAACACAACGCTCTCTGCTGCTGTAATGCCAGTTGCACGGTGCGCAATGATTTATATAGGCATGGGGCGTGGTCACCGGGTGATGCCATCCGGTGACCCCACCCCGTAAGACGTCACAGTCCCGGGAAATGATGGGACTGTGATGTCATACGGGGGCGGGGTCACCGGGTGGCATCACCCGGTGACCACGCCCCATGCCTGTATAAGTCGTTGCGCGACTTTACATCGGCTGGCAGCGTTGTGTCAGCATCAAAGAAGAGAAGAGGGAAGAAGACGATGGAGAAGACCGGGCCGCCGCTAGCAAAAGAGCTGGAAGAAGATAGCGGAGGCACCCGGCAGAAGGAAGAAGGCACCGGAGAGTGGGAGAAGAACTAGAGAGCGTGGAGACGACACCAGAGAGCAGAAGAGACCCCCGAAGTCGGAAGAAGACCCCCGGAGCTGCCTAATAAATTACTTTAAAAACCTGTGTAGTGTTTTTTTATTGACTTTTTTTCCACCAGGTGAATGGGTAGGGGTACGATGTACCCCTACTCATTCACATAGTGTGGGGGGCCGGGATCTGGGGGCCCCCTTATTAAAGGGGGCTCCCAGATTCCGATAAGCCCCTTGCCCGCAGACCCCGACAACCAACGGCCAGGGTTGTCGGGTAGAGGCCCTTGTCCTCATCAACATGGGGGCAGGGTGCTTTGGGGTGGGGGCCACAGGGCGCCCCCTGCCCCAAAGCACCCACCCCCCCATGTTGAGGGCATGCGGCCTGGTACGGTTCAGGAGGGGGGCGCTCGCTCCTCCCCACCCCCTTTCCTGACCGGCTGGGCTGCGTGCTCGCATATGGGTCTGGTATGGATTTTGGGGGGACCCCCACGCCATTTTTTCGGCGTAGGGGGTTCCCCTTAAAATCCATACCAGACCTAAGCGCCTGGTATGCTCCTGGAGGGGAACCCATGCCGGTTTTTTATTTAAAATTTGGCATGGAGTTCCCCCTCATGATTCTCAGAACGCAACACATCTGCCAATCAGATGCGTTCCCATAGAACATAATGGGCAGACAATTCGCACCGCAATGCCTAGAAAACGCACACGTTTTTTGGGCAATGCGCAGTGCGAATGCATCGCACATATGTGAACCAGCTTCATTGAAATCAATGTATTTTAAAGTGTTAAGCGAATTGGATGCGGTGTAAGCCGCAACCAATTTGCATAGGTGTAAACGGGGCCTTACACTTCTCCTACAAAATACTCCCACAAATGTGGGCCATTCATTGCAACCAAGATTTGTTAATTTGCACACACAAAAAATATTTTTTAAGAAATTCATTAACCACTTAAGCCCCGGACCATTTGGTAGCTAGAGGACCAGAGGTGAATTCAGAATTTTGCACTGCGCTGCTTTAACTGTAAATTGTGCGGACATGCAATGTTGTACCCAAATGAAATTTGCGTCCTTTTCTTCCCACAAATAGAGCTTTCTTTTAATGGTATTTGATTGCCTCTGCGATTTTATTTTATGCGATATAAACGGAAAAAGACCGAAAATTTTGAAAAAAAAATGATATTTTCTACTTTTTGTTATAAGAAAAATCGAATAAACTCAATTGTAGTCATACATTTAGGCCAAAATGTATTCAGCCACATGTTTTTAGTAAAAAAAATGTCAATAAGCGTATATTTATTGGTTTGCGCAAAAGTTATAGAGTTTACAAACTAGGGTACATTTTCTGAAATTTACACAGCTTTAAATTTATGACTGCCTATCTCATTTCTTGAGGTGCTAAAATGACAGGGCAGTACAAACCCCCCCCCAAATGACCCCATTTTGGAAAGTAGACACCCCAAGGAAATTGCTGAGAGGCATGTTGAGCCCATTGAATTTTTTATTTTTTTGTCCCAAGTGATTGAATAATGACTAAAAAAAAAAAAAAAAATTACAAAAAGTTGTCACTAAATGATATATTGCTCACACATGCCATGGTTATATGTGGAATTTCACCCCAAAATACATTTTGCTGCTTCTCCTGAGTACGGGGATACCACATGTGTGGGACTTTTTGGGAGCCTAGCCGCGTACGGGACCCCGGAAACCAAGCACCGCCTTCAGGATTTCTAAGGGCGCAAATTTTTGATTTCACTCCTCACTACCTATCACAGTTTCGAAGGCCATAAAATGCCAAAATAGCACAAAACCCCCCAAAATGACCCCATTTTAGAAAGTAGACACCCCAAGGAAATTGCTGAGAGGCCTGTTGAGCCCATTGAATATAATTTTTTTTGTCCCAAGTGATTGAATAATGACAAAAAAAAAAAAAAATACAAAAAGTTGTCACTAAATGATATATTGCTCACACATGCCATGGTTATATGTGGAATTACACCCCAAAATACATTTTGCTGCTTCTCCTGAGTACGGGGATACCACATGTGTGGGACTTTTTAGGAGCCTAGCCGCGTACGGGACCCCGAAAACCAAGCACCGCCTTCAAGATTTCTAGGCACAAATTTTTGATTTCACTCCTCACTACCTATCACAGTTTCGAAGGCCATAAAATGCCAAAATCGCACAAAACCCCCCCAAATGACCCCATTTTGGAATATAGACACCCCAAGCTATTTGCTGAGAGGAATGGCGAGTATTTTACAGCTCTCATTTGTTTTTGAAAATGAAGAAAGAAAATATATATATATATATTTTTTTTTTTTCAATTTTCAAAACTTTGTGACAAAAAGCGAGATCTGCAAAATACTCACAATACCTCTCAGCAAATAGCTTGGGGTGTCTACTTTCCAAAATGGGGTCATTTGGGGGGGGTTTTGTGCCATCTGGGCATTCCATGGCCTCCGAAACTGTGATAGGCAGTGAGAAGTGAAATCAAAAATTTACACCCTTAGAAAGCCTGAAGGCGGTGCTTGGTTTTTGGGGTCCCGTACATGGCTAGGCTCCCAAAAAGTCTCACACATGTGGTATCCCCGTACTCAGGAGAAGCAACAGAATGTATTTTGGGGTGTAATTCCACATATGCCCATGGCATGTTTGAGCAATATATCATTTAGTGACAACTTTGTGCAAAAAAAAAAAAAAATTGTCGTTTTTCCGCAACTTGTGTCAACATATAAAATATTCCATGGACTCGACATGCCTCTCAGTATATAGCTTGGGGTGTCTACTTTCCAAAATGGGGTCATTTGGGGGGGTTTTGAACTGTTCTGGCATTTTATACACAACATTAGGAAGCTTACATCCACTCTTCTAACCACTTGAAGACAAAGCCCTTTTTGACACTTTTTGTTTACATGAAAACATTTTTTTTTTTGCAAGAAAATTATGTTGAACCCCCAAACATTATATATATTTTTAAAGCAAAGGCCCTACAGATTAAAATGGTGGGTGTTGCATTTTTTTTTTCTACACAGTATTTGCGCAGCGATTTTTCAAACGCATTTTTTGGGTTAAAAAATACACTTTTTTTAATTTTAATGCACTAAAACACACTATATTGCCCAAATGTTTGATGAAATAAAAAAGATGATCTTAGGCCGAGTACATAGATACCAAACACGACATGCTTTAAAATTTCGCACAAACGCGCATTGGCGACAAACTACATACATTTTTAAAAGCCTTTAAAAGCCTTTACAGATTACCCCAGTAGATTTACAGAGGAGGTCTACTGCTAAAATGATTGCCCTCGATCTGACCTTCGCGGTGATACCTCACATGCATGGTGCAATTGCTGTTTACATATGACGCCAGACCGACGCTTGCGTTCGCCATTGGGCAAGAGCAGGGCAGGACAGGGGTGCTTTTTTTTTTTATTATTTTTTTTTATTATTATTAATTTTGCTTTTTTATTTTATTTTTAAATTGTTCCTTCCAAGTATTTTTTTTTTAATCATTTTTATTGTTATCTCAGGGAATGTAAATATCCCCTATGATAGCAATAGGTAGTGACAGGTACTCTTTTTTTGAAAAAACTCTGCCCTCAAAGCATCTGACCACACCAAGATCGGTGTGATAAAATGCTTTCCCAATTTCCCAATGGCGCTTTTTATATCCGGGGGGGGGGGGGGCATTCCCTCCCACTGCTTGTAAAAACAGTCCAGAGGCTAATTAGCCGCTAGGATTGCTTTTACATGAAAGCCGGCCGCAAGCTGAAAAGAATGATACCAAGATGATACCTAAACCTACAGGCATCATTCTGGTATAAACATTCAAAGTCCAGCAACATACCAGTACGTTGCTGGTCCTTGTTGGACATGTATTGTAATCTTTTTATTTCATGCAGCCAGTTGGCTGAACGAAAAAAGAGATTGATCGGTGGGTATGCCCACCATTAGAATATCGCCCTTCATCCACCCACTTCCAATGATGGGCATACACGCACCATTTATATATGCCGAAGCATGGGGGCATCCTCCCGCAAAAAAGTTATGCCGCACACACATGGTCGGACTTTTCCACGGGCAAGCCTCCGTCGGAATTTCGACCGTATGTACACGGCATTAGAAGCAAAATCGCTCCTCCGCCCCTGCTGCCCCAATGCTTCGGCATATTTGCTTTTTTTTTTTAACTGTGGTGGTGAAATCACCTCCTACAGCACTGGAGTCGCAGGGATCAGGCCTGTCTCTGCGAACGCTGCAGTTATGTGTGTTTTTGTTTTGTAAGTGACAGTGATCGATCGATACTGCACTTGGGTGGCCTGGGCTGGACGGAGGGGCAAAACGCAGGTGCCAGCAGGTATCTGGGCTGATCCCGCTAACACTGCGTTTTTGGGAACCCTAAACTGCTGGGGACGCTAGTATAGATCTGATCAGATCAGATATTGATCTGTTCAGATACTATACCACTAAGGGGGGTGTATGCTTCACGCGTGGGTGTTAGCGTTACTGGCACTAACCTGACGCTGCCTGGGGTGTGACTCAGACCCTCTCTGACGCTAAAACCTAATTGATATCACCCGCCGGGCGATCAGGGGGTTAAACCTTTATTGGGTTATATACACGGCGGGTGCCCTGACACTATAAAAAGCAAACTAACTAACCAGCGTCACCCGTAACACTTATATGGTGATCACTGGTGAAAGGGTTAACTAGGGGCAATCAGGGGGTTAAAACCTTTATTAGATAATATATGGGGGTACCTGACGCTATAAAAACCTGCGGCGAACCTAAAAAAAATTACCAGCTACCGATCTGCATCACCGACACTAAGACAGCGTTTAGAAAAACGATTGTTTAGCGACAGTGGTGATGGGGGTGAAAGGGTTACCTGGGGGGGCGATCAAGGGGGTTAAACCTTTATTAGATAATATATTGGGGTACCTGACGCTATAAAAACATGCGGCGAACCTAAAAAAAAATACTGGCTGCGATCTGCATCACCGACACTAAGACAGCGTTTAGAAAAACAATTGCTTAGCGACAGTGGTGATAGGGGGTGAAAGGGTTACCTGGGGGGCGATCGAGGGGGTTAAACCTTTATTAGATAATATATTGGGGTACCTGACGCTATAAAAACCTGCGGCGAACCTAAAAAAAATTACCGGCTACCGATCTGCATCACAGACACTAAAACAGCGTTTAGAAAAACGATCGCTTAGTGACAGTGGTGATAGGGGGTGAAAGGGTTACCTGGGGGGCGATCAAGGGGGTTAAACCTTTATTAGATAATATATTGGGGTACCTGACGCTATAAAAACCTGCGGCGAACCTAAAAAAAATTACTGGCTGCCGATCGGCATCACTGACGCTAAGACAGCGATCAGAAAAATGATCGCTAAGCGACAGTGGTGATAGGGGGTGAAAGGGTTATCTGGGGGGTGATCAGGGGGTTAAACCTTTATTAGGGGGGGTTAGGGGGCTACACTGGACCTAAGACTAAACTTTGGTGACACTTTTACAGTCACAAATGTCACTGATTGCAGTGATCACTAAATAAATGGTCACTGCAATCAGTGACACTGTGACTGGGGGCTGGGGGGTGATCTGGGGTGTCTGGGGGGGCCTGGGGGGGGGCGATTTATGTCCCTATGTGTCCTGGTGTCAGTGTAGTGTTGTGTGCACTGACCTGATATCTTCTCTTGTACGGCGCTCGGTATAGGTGAGCGCCGCACCAGAGATGACATCACTTCCTCCTGCTTCCTCTGTCTGACACAGACAGAGGGGGCATTTCCATTCGCCGGGAGCGATCGCGAGGGGGTGGCCAGAAACGAATGGCTGCCCCCTCATCCCGGAACGCTCCCGGACACTTAGCCACCGCTCACTGTACAAAGGCAATCACGTATGCTCTACGTGATTGTGCATGTCGGTGCCATTCTGCCGACGTATATATACAGTGAGCGGTCGTTAAGTGGTTAAAGACCATGTTGCAAAAAAGAATACACCCCAATAAAAGTCTTAGGAGCAAAGATAAATTTTAGACAACAAAATCCTAATTAAAAAGAATTCAACTCCAGGTGAGTCTAATTATTCATTAAACATGTGTCCAGCAGACAGTTGATTATAAAAGGGCGTTACTTAACAAAGAAAACCCCTTCCCATTTCACGCTGTCAGCAATGGCACCGCATGAAAGAGAAATGTCACAAGGCCTGAGAGAGAAAATAATTTTCTTTAACACCTCGAGCGTCTTCTGATGAGAAGGGTTGAAGAAAATCGCCATGCAAGTTCACTGCAGTTAGCTAAAGAAGTAGAAAGCCAAACTGGGCTGATTGCTTACCATGACACAATACGGCGTACACTGCAGAGAAATAGCATGCATGGGTGTTGTCCATAAAGGAGGCCTAGAATTTGCCAGGGCCCATGCGGAAAAAGAAGAACACTGTACTCTGGAGAGATGAGACCAAGATAAATGTTTTTGGAACTGAGGGCTTCAAAACTGTACGGTGTCGCAAAGGTGAGGAGTACACAGAAAAATGCATGGTGCCTACAGTGAAACATGGTGGTGGCAGTGTCCTTCTGTGGGGCTGCATGAGTGCTGCTGGTGTCGGGGAGCTGCATTTCATTGATGGTATCATGAATTCACTGATGTACTGTGTGACGCTTGGGTGCTTCCTTTCTCCAAACAGTGCCTCCTGCCCTCTAAAACTGTTCCGAGCAGTCCGAGAGCTAATTCCATCCCTTTTTACCCCAAGCATCGTACACAGACAAGGTGTGGGAAAAGAACAAAAGGATTGACTGTTTATTGAAAAGAATTACAAGTTTTTATACACTTCAAAAGTAGGTCAGTCACCACATGAACAATTAAACCAAATATTTACCCAAAACATCACACACTGGTTTAGATAACAAGAGTAAGCTCACACAAGGCTAATCCCATCATAGATACCTCCAAGAGTTAGCCAAGTTAGCCAACAGAAACAATAGGTGACTCAATTAACAATGGGAATGCACACAATGGTAGAAACACGCTAAATAAACACATAACACCTAAATAAACAGACTATAGCAGGAGACCCCCAGGTTGCTTAAACTGATTATACTAACATCTGGTCAGAGTCTCAGAGTCTGAAGTAGTCATTGCTGGTTTGGGCATAAAGACCCCCAAATATGCACAGTATATGGGTCCTCCAGTTCCCTGAGTCTGTGTATTATGGGGAAACATTGGCTTGAATCTGAAGCAAGACAACTCCAAGGGTCCTCCAGGGATACATCTCCCAAAGAGTAGTGTCCCCTTAAAAGCAAGGGCCCATAGTCAGTAGACTAGCCTGCACTCACTTCCAAAAGCCCCTGTCCTGGTTGGGTCTGTCACATACTGCTCTATATTAAAAAAAAAGATGCTACCATCACTCCCTGCCCTTGGTTGTCATGCACTTTTCAAACATGACAATGATCCAAAATACACATCTAAGGCCCCTGTTGCATTTCTGAAGAAGAACAGGGTGAAAGTGATTCAAGTATGTCTTCTGATCTGAACCCAATCGAACAACTTCTGAAGAGACAAGTTGAGCATCACTTTCCATCCAGCATCCAGGCTCTAAAAGAGGTTGTTCTTGAAGAATGGAAAAAGATAGATGTTGCAATATGTCACCAACTTCTTCATTCCATGCCTAGAAGACTTGGTGCTGTCCTTACAAATAATGGAAGTCATAGAAAATACTAGAAGTAGTCGTTTTTGTTGTGGGGTGTATTAATTTTTGCAACAACCAATTAAAAAAAAAACAGAAAATTTTGTAATCTAAATGATATTATTAACCTTACTTTCATGTATATAGAAAAGGAGAGCTATGGGACTTTACATTCACTGTCTTACTTTCATGTAATGAACTAAACAAATGTTTCTATAAAACAAAATTTAGGAAATTGTTCTTGTGTTCATTGAGATATTATTTCAAATCTTACTTTTCAAAAGGGGTGTACTCATTGATGCTTAGCACTGTATATGTGTATATATTGTGAGGGGGTTAACTCGGTAGCGGGTGTGTGTGACCCCCTGGTTGGGCTCCCCACACAAAAACAGGGCCAGCAGACGGAGGTTGTGGTTTTCAAAATCAAAAGGTGCGGTTTATTTCTCTATGTACAGTGACAAAAACACAGCAAAGCCAAAAAGAAACATAAACAAAATAAATCCTGGTCAGTTTGACCTCTGACTAAACATGCAGGTTTCCTAAACTAACAACTGGGATCAGCCTGGTGCTGTCCTAGTCCCTAAGTCCCTGGTTTAGTAAAAGTCCAAACAAATAGCCACACAGGCTTTGCCTCACCGCACAGGGGTTCACTCTCCCTAGACAGTCCACACAGGTCTGGTTCCAGGCATGAGCTAACACCTAATGAATCTGGGAGTTCTTATAGAGGCCTAAATGAGCTGACAAGCTTCAGCTGGTCTCATCAACTCCCTGCCTCACGACGCCCAGCACTCTCCCTAGAGGTATGAGTCATTCATGAGCCCACTAGCCTCAGCTGGGCTTCATCAACTCCCTAGTTGTATAAGTCGGCATAAAGCCTGAATCTGGGAGAAATATATCTACCCCCCTGGATGCAACCAGGTGACTTTACCTTCCTGCTGTCACATACCCCCCCCTCTTGTTTTAACCTTGGGGTTGGAACACCAGCAATCAGGCATTCATGTACTCGAGACAAAGCATCCACATTCCCCATTTGAACGCCAGGGCAATGCTTTACTGTGAAGTTGAATTCCTGTAGGGCCAGGAACCACCTATTCACTCTTCTATTTGTCTCCTTGTTTTGAGCCATCCACTTTAACGGAGCGTGATCCGTAACCATGTCAAAGTGCCTACCTAGCAGATAGTACCGAAGGGAATCTAGAGCCCACTTCACCGCTAAACACTCCTTTTCAACCGTGGCGTAATTTACCTCATGGGACTTCAACTTCCTGCTGAGGTAAATGACTGGGTGCTCTTCCCCGTTCCAGACCTGGGACAATACTGCTCCTAACCCCACATCTGACGCATCACTTTGTACGACAAAGTCTTTAGAGAAGTCGGGTGAGTACAACACTGGCTGGCTACATAAGGCTTGTTTCAAGAATTGGAATGCTGCCTCCGCCTCGGGGGTCCATTTAATCATGACCGACCCTTTCCCTTTCGTCAGGTTGGTTAGGGGCACAGCCTTAGAAGCAAAGTGGGGAATGAAGCGCCGATAATAACCCGCGATTCCCAGAAAGGCTCGTACCTGCTTCTTGCTGTTGGGACGTGGCCAACTCTGGATGGCCTCGACTTTGTTGAGTTGGGGTTTTATTACTCCCCTGCCAATGGTGTACCCAAGATATTTGGCCTCCTCCTGCCCAATGGTACACTTCTTGGGGTTAGCCGTAAACCCCGCTTCCCGGATAGAGTCTAGGACTGCTTGCACTTTTGGCAGATGTGAGGCCCAATCTGTGCTATGGACAATTACGTCATCCAGGTAAGCCGCAGCATACTTCCGATGGGGCCTCAGTATCTGGTCCATTTTCCGCTGGAATGTGGCCGGCGCATTCTGTAACCCGAACGGCATTCTCTTATATTGGAACGCCCCGTCTGGGGTTACAAATGCGGTTTTCTCTTTGGCCGACTTGGCCAGGGGAATTTGCCAATACCCTTTTGTGAGGTCAAGAGTCGTCATGTATCGGGCTGTTCCCAGCCGGTCGATCAACTCATCTATACGTGGCATGGGGTAGGTGTCAAATTTTGTAACTTTGTTCAACTGACGAAAATCGTTACAAAATCGCCAGCTCCCATCCGGTTTAGGCACCAACACAATGGGACTAGACCAATCACTTTGGGACTCCTCTATCACCCCTAAGTTCAGCATTTTCTGTACTTCCTCCCGTATTGCCTCCCGTCGGGCCTCTGGGATCCGATAGGGTTTTAACTTCACCCTTTCACCGGGCGGGGTAATAATATCATGCTCTACCCCAGATGTTTGTCCCGGCAGCTCAGAGAACACCTCCTTGTTGCGAAGCACAAACTCCTTAACCTCCTGTTGTTGGGGTTGTGACAAGGTGGCTGCTATTCCAACCTCCGGAATCACGCAACCAGTTTGAGCTGGTGACCAAGTTTCTGCGACTAGGGACTCTCTATCCCTCCAGGCTTTCAACAGATTAACGTGATATATCTGTTCGGGCTTTCGCCTTCCTGGTTGTCTGACCTTGTAATTCACTTCGCTCACTTTTTCCATTATCTCGTAGGGGCCTTGCCATTTGGCAAGGAATTTACTTTCAACCGTAGGGACAAGTACCAATATCCTATCCCCCGGGGAAAAGGTACGGGTCTTTGCTCCACGGTTGTACACTCTCTGCTGTGCCAACTGCGCTTGGGCCAAATGTTCCTTCACGATGGGCATTACCTGTGCAATTCGATCTTGCATCAGGGCGACATGCTCAATCACACTCCTGTGGGGAGAACTCTCACTTTCCCAAGTTTCCTTGGCAATATCCAACAGCCCTCTTGGGTGTCTCCCATACAGTAACTCAAAGGGGGAGAATCCCGTAGAGGATTGGGGCACCTCCCTAATAGCAAACATCAAATAAGGAAGTAGACAGTCCCAATCCTTTCCATCTCTATCCACCACTTTCTTCAACATTTGTTTTAGGGTTTTGTTGAATCTTTCAACCAGCCCATCGGTTTGGGGGTGATACACAGATGTACGCAATTGCGTCACTTTGAGCAATTTACACAGCTCTTTCATAACCCGGGACATAAAGGGTGTACCTTGGTCCGTAAGCAGTTCTTTACAAATACCCACCCGGCTAAAAACAAGAGATAGCTCTTTGGCTATGGTTTTGGCCGAGGTATTTCTGAGAGGGATCGCTTCTGGATAACGGGTGGCATAGTCCATTATAACCAATATGTACTGGTGCCCCCTAGCGGACTTGATTATAGGACCTACCAAATCCATTGCGATTCTCTCAAACGGGACCTCAATGATGGGTAGAGGGACCAGCGGGCTACGGAAATGTGGCATCGGGGCCGACCTCTGACACACAGGGCAGGAGGAACAATAATTTTCTATGTCCTTCATCACCCCAGGCCAATAGAATCTCTGTAATACCCTCTCTCGGGTTTTCTCTGTCCCCAGATGACCTCCAAGAATGTGCCCATGGGCCAACTCCAACACCAACTTCCTGTAAGGTTTGGGCACCACAAGCTGCTCAACGGTTTCTTCTGCCCTTTTTGCCACCCGATACAGTAGGTCCTTCTCTACGCTGAAGTATGGGTAAGTGCAGGTATTATCTGGGTTCACTAACTCGCCATCTATTTCCACTACGTTTTCCCGTGCCTTTATTAGGGCGGGGTCTTTTAACTGTTCTGTGGCAAAATTTTCCCTGTGAACCTCCAGATCAGAAAACTCCACAGACGGTAGGTTTTCGTCTGAGGAGGTGGGCTCCTCTCCAGTTTCTTGAGTCTCCCCTGCCAATACTGACAAGGGAAATTCTGGAGAGTCCTCACCACTCTCAGAGGAGTTATGGCTATCACATTCCTGGTACATAGGGGCACCAGTGGGGGGCTCAGGATCATCCCACAGTTCCCAGAACTTCGGAAAATCCCTTCCCACAATGGCATCATGCGGTAATTGAGATACTAACCCCACTGGATGAGAGAGGGTACCTTTGGGGGTCTCGAAACACACTGTAGTCACTGGATACTCTCGGGTGTCCCCATGCACACAAATAACAGCTACCTTGCTATTCCCAGAGACCTCTGTTTTAACTAATTCAGCCTTTATCAGGGTCACAAGGCTACCTGAATCCAGTAATACCACAACATTTCTACCATTAATACACATTTTGCATAAATGTTTCTCAGTTCCCCGAATGGCAGTGCATGCGACTGTCGCACACAGCGACTGACGTCTGTCCATCAGAAAGTCACATTGCATGGGTTCCTCCACAACCGGGCAATTTGCTGCAATATGTCCCGCTTGCCGGCAGCGGTAGCAAACAATCCATTTGGCTGCCTCTTGAGCCCCTGACTTCCCAGGCTGTTCTCGCCAAACTTTGGGTAGAGCTCCCACCCTCTCACTCTCTCCACCCTCACCCCTTGGAATCCTCTTATCCGCCCCTGGGGATGGTCTGGTCTTAGGGTGGAAAGTCCGAGAGTCTCTGGAAGAGGCCGTCAGGTTCTCTGTAGCCAAGTATTTCTCTACACGATCCACAAGACCACCGGCCGTCTCTGGGTCTCCATGGCTTACCCACTTTTGGATGGCAGTAGGAAGAGCTCTCAAAAACCGATCCATTACAACACGTTCCACAATCTCTGGTGCGGACAAAGTCTCTGGCTGTAGCCACTTCCTGCTCAGGTGAATGAGATCATACATTTGAGACCTGGGGGGTTTTCCAAGCTGGAAAGTCCAGTTATGCACACGCTGAGCCCGGACAGCCAGGGTGACACCCAGCCTTGCCAATATTTCAGCTTTTAGCATCACATAGTCTTTTGCTTGGTCAGGCTCTAGGTCATAGTAAGCCTTCTGCGATTCACCAGTTAACAGAGGAGCCACCAGTCCAGCCCACTGCTCCTCAGGCCACTTTTCTCTTTCAGCAGTCCTTTCAAATGTGGTCAAAAATACCTCTGGATCATCCTCTCCAGTCATTTTTGTCAATAAACGACTCACCCCAAAGGACGCGGTATTAGTGGGACGGCTTTCCTCACTGGTCTGCGGACGTTGCTGCATTACTGCTTCCATTTGTTGTAGTCTCTGCTCTTGCTTCTGTAACAGGTCTATGAAGCGGGCCTCAGATTGCTGCTGGGCTTGTTGATGAGCTTGCTGCTGGGCTGCAAGGCTCCTTTGCAAACCTGCATTTGTCTGCTGTTGATTGGCATTTGCTAGAGCCAGCTGTTTCAGTATCTCCTCCATGCTGGCTTAAAAAAAACTGCCACTGGTTCTCCACCAACTGTGAGGGGGTTAACTCGGTAGCGGGTGTGTGTGACCCCCTGGTTGGGCTCCCCACACAAAAACAGGGCCAGCAGACGGAGGTTGTGGTTTTCAAAATCAAAAGGTGCGGTTTATTTCTCTATGTACAGTGACAAAAACACAGCAAAGCCAAAAAGAAACATAAACAAAATAAATCCTGGTCAGTTTGACCTCTGACTAAACATGCAGGTTTCCTAAACTAACAACTGGGATCAGCCTGGTGCTGTCCTAGTCCCTAAGTCCCTGGTTTAGTAAAAGTCCAAACAAATAGCCACACAGGCTTTGCCTCACCGCACAGGGGTTCACTCTCCCTAGACAGTCCACACAGGTCTGGTTCCAGGCATGAGCTAACACCTAATGAATCTGGGAGTTCTTATAGAGGCCTAAATGAGCTGACAAGCTTCAGCTGGTCTCATCAACTCCCTGCCTCACGACGCCCAGCACTCTCCCTAGAGGTATGAGTCATTCATGAGCCCACTAGCCTCAGCTGGGCTTCATCAACTCCCTAGTTGTATAAGTCGGCATAAAGCCTGAATCTGGGAGAAATATATCTACCCCCCTGGATGCAACCAGGTGACTTTACCTTCCTGCTGTCACAATATATACACATATATATATATATATATATATATACACACACACAATAATCCTGACGCTATTTAGTTTGCTTTGTGTATCATGAAATTAAGTTTGATTGAATTATCTCAAAGAGTGATTTTAAAAAAGTCTTGTGGGCGTAAAGAAACTTGTCAGAGCGGGGCCGTTGATGTCATTGCATCTACCAAGAAGTACAGCTCGATTACTGGAGCTGATAGATGCTGATGTCTAGATTTAAGGGGATACTGTGCCTTTATACTTTGACAAACCTTGAAAGGGGTGCACTGCTGTTCTAGTGCACTGTCTTTGCAACTGTATATTTTTATACTTTTAATAGAGAAAATTAAGTACTGTCCGTGATACTTTTTTTATTTGCACTAACATAGAATTTTTCAGGACAAGCTTTCGGGGTATGTCCCCTTCTTCAAGGTCCAAGCAGTACCCAAGAGTACTGCTTGGACCTTGAAGAAGGGGACATACCCCGAAAGCTTGTCCTGAAAAATTCTATGTTAGTGCAAATAAAAAAAGTATCACGGACAGTACTTAATTTTCTCTGTCACAATTGCACTAATACGGCTACAATTACGTCAAGTATACTTTTAATAAAAGGAATAGTGAGATTATGGTAAAACACTATGTCTGTTCTTCTCTTTTGAGTGGAGGAGCCAGGGGAGGAGGTGTTTGGTGGTGATTTGCACAGGATCCAGAAGAGAGTCATCCAGGAAGGCAGATTAAAGATCCTTTGGGGATTAGACCCCTGTAAGGTGAAGGAGCATTTGACCTATTGTTGTTAATAATAGGACCACACTTCAAGCTGAGAGCATATTATGATAGTGGTGGGACCCACTTTTAATTTGGATGCATGCAAAAGGTTAAAAGAAGATGCAGAATCCACATGTCTGGATGAAACACAAGTCAAGGGGTTCATTTGTTGGCCATTTTTCTGTGTTCGACACATTATTTATGTGGGTTTGTGGACAATGGATTCTAATGATTTTCACATAAAAAGCACCTACATGTACAGCCCTGGCCAAAGGTTTTGAGAATGAGACTAATATTAATTTTCGCAAAGTCTGCTGACTCAGTTTTTATGATGGCAATTTGCATATACTCCAGAATGTTATGAAGAGTGATCAGATGAATTGCAAAGTCCCTCTTTGCCATGAAAATTAACTTAATCCCTTAAAAAACATTTCCACTGCATTTGTGAAGAAGGCTTCAGGGTACCCAAGAAAGTCCAGCAAGCGCCAGGACTGTCTCCTACAATTGATTCAGCTGCGGGATCGGGGGAACCGCGAGTGCAGAGCTTGCTCAGGAATGGCAGCCGGCAGGTGTGAGTGCATCTACACGCACAGTGAGTTGAAGACGTTTGGAGGATGGCCTGGTGTCAAGAAGGGCAGCAATGAAGCCACTTCTCTCCAGGAAAAACATCAGGGACTGATATTATGCAAAAGGTACAGAGATTGGACTGCTGAGGAATGGGGTAAAGTCCTATTCTCTGATGAATCCTCTTTCCGATTATTTGAAGAAAACGTGACCATCAGTCCTTTGTCATGCCAACAGTAAAGCATCCTGAGATCATGCATGTGTGGGGTTGTTTCTCAGCCAAGGGAGTGGGCTCACTCACAATTGTGCCAAAGAACACAGCCATGAATAAACAATGGTACAAAAACATCCTCCAATAGCAACTTTTCCCAACCGTCCACGAACAGTTTGGTGACGAACAATGCCTTTTCCACCATGATGGAGCACTTTGCCATAAGGCCAAATTGATAGCTAAGTGGCTTGGGGAACGAAACATCAAAATTTTGGGTCCATGGCCACGAAACTCTCCAGACCTTAATCCCCTTGAGAACTGGCGGTCAATCCTCAAGAGGTGTGGGAACAAAAAATAACCACACAAATTTTGACAAACTCCAAGCATTGATTATGCAAGAATGGGCTGCCATCAGTCAGGATTTGGTCCAGAAGTTGATTGACAGCATGCGGAGGCGGCTCTAGGCTTTGTAAGGCCTTAGGCAAATCTTAGACATGAGGCCCTACTAACTCCCATAATGGGGAAAAATAATTCAAGCTATAGACCCCTAGCAATTTCACTCTCCACCCCAACATCCCAAAAAACAAACATGCACATAGACTTATCTAAAAAAACAACTTTAATAATGTACACATAAAAGTCTGGTTCACACTCACTGATTGCTCCAAGCTCACTGATTGGTTGTTAGAGGTTAGTGCACATCATTACTGCTCACTGATTGGTTGCTAGAGGTTACTGCACATAATTACCGCACATTGATTGGTTGATAGAGGTTACTGCACATTACTGCTCACTGATTGGTTGCTATAGATTACTGCTCATCATTATCACTCACTGATTGTTTGCCAGAGGTTACAGCACATCATTACCTCTCGCTGGGTGGCAGGGCAGTATTGTGGTGTGTGATCCAACTGTTGGGGTAAAGTTGGTTGGATGACAGGATGCAGTTTGGGATGATGGCAGCATTGGGGTGAGGGGCTGAGATCATATCTTCTCTATAATGATAATGGGTAGGGGGATAGGATGCCAGAGGTGGGGTACAGGAAGGATGAGGATGATAATGACAGGAGGCAGGGTGGTAGGATGCCAGAGGTGGGTTACAGGGGGATGATGGGAATAATAATGACAGGGGGTGGGGTGGTAGGATGCCAGAGGTGGGGTAGAGAGGGAAAATGGGGATGTTGATGAAAATGGGTGGGGTAATAGGAGGTCAGCAAATTGGCATAATGACAGTGGGTGGGTAGGAAGCTAGCAGTGGGGTACAAGGAGGGGATGATGGATGCTAGAGGTGGGGAACAGGGGGGATGATGGTTGGATGCTAGAGGTAAAGTACAGGGGGATGATGGGGATATTGATGACAGGGGGCAGGGTGGTAGGATGTCAGAAGTGGGGTATGGGGACGATGATGATGATAGTGGGTGGGGTGGTAGGAATCTAGCAGCAGGGCCAGGGGGGGATGAAGAGTACAGGGGGTGGGGTGATAGGAAGCTGGCAGTGGGGTACAAGGGGGATGAAGATGACGGGGGGTGGGGTGGTAGGAAGCTGGCAGTGGGGTACAGGGGGAATGAAGATTACAGAGGGGTGAGGTGGTAGGAAACTGGCAATGGGGTACAAGGGGGATGAAGATGACAGGGGGTGGGGTGGTAGGACACCAGGCACAGGGGGGTATGATAAGGATGGAGATGATGATGACAGGATATAGGTGGATAGGAAGCCGACAGTGTGGTAAAGGGGGGGTGAAGATGAGGATGATGATAACGGGGGTAGGTTGGTGGATGCTAGAGATGGGGTACATGGGGATGATGGGGATTTTGATGACAGGAGGCAGGGTGGTAGGATGTCAGAGGTGGGGTATGGGGGGGATGATGATGACAGGGGGTGGGGTGGTAGGAAGCTGGCAGTGGAGTACCAGGAGGGATTAAGATGATGATGACAGGGGGTGGGGTGGTAGGATGCCAGAGGTGGGATACAGAGGGATGATGGGGATGCTGATCACAATGAATGAGGTGGTAGGGTACAGGGGGGATGAAGATGACAGAGGGGTGGTAGGAAGCTGGCAGAGGGGTACAGGGGGATGAAGATGATGGGGGTGGGGTGGTAGGAAGCTGGCAGTGGGGTACAGGAGGGATGAAGATGACGGGGTGGGGTGGTAGGAAGCTGGCAGTGGGGATGAAGATGACGGGTGTGGTAGGAAGCTGGCAGTGGGGTACAGGGGGGATGAAGATGACGGGGGTGGTAGGAAGCTGGCAGTGGGGTACAGAGGGGATGAAGATGACGGGGTGGGGTGGTAGGAAGCTGCAGTGGGGATGAAGCTGACGGGGATGGGGTGGTAGGAAGCTGGCAGTGGGGTGCTGGGGAGATGGCAGGGTGGGGTGGTAAAAAGCTGGCAGTGGGGATGGGGTAGTAGGATGCCAGGCACAGGGGGATTATGGTGAGGATAGAAATGATTACGGGGTAAATTGGTAGGAAGTATAATGACAGGAGATAGGGTAGTGGGATGCCAGGAACAGGGGGGATGAAGAGGAGGATTATGATTATGGCAGGGGGTCAGGAGGTGGCACCGTGGCATCATATGCCAGATGGCATACATCACGTCACTTAGGGCTGTGAGGTCACGGGCGGCTGGAAGCCTTGATTTTCGGGGTGCCCTCGGTCAGGAGGTGACATCACGGGATCGGATGTCAGTGTCGGGTAGTACCTTAATGCTGTGGCAGACCACCTCCTCAATGACGCGGCAACTCTGGCAAGTCCTCCATTCTGGAGATTAGAGCAGGAAGCTGTTCAGCCGCTGCATGCAGGAGATTCGCAGAGCGCAGCAGAAGGGGGAGGAGCCGGGGGAGGGAAATGCATACAGCCATCCACTGACCTGGGGACCTCGAGCAGTTCTCAAGTGGTCAGTCCGCCCACCTGCCCGCAGCTGGGAAAAGTAGTTGCGGACACCGCAGGCTTTTCCCCCTGCGTTAAAGATGTTTCAGGGACACCGACCGGGGGACATTCCCTCCCATTTCCACACACAACCGCGAGGCCTTAGGCAGCCGCCTAACTTGCCTAATTAGAGAGCCGCCTCTGACAGCATGCCAGGGCGAATTGCAGAGGACTTGAAAAAGAAGGGTCAACACTGCAAATATTTACTCTTTACATACATTTTATGTAATGGCTAAAGCCTTTGACACTTATGAAATGCTTGTAATTATGCTTCAATATATCATAGTATCATCTGACACCAAGCTCTAAAAACACTGAAGCAGCAGACTTTGTGATAATGAATATTTGTGTCGTTCTCAAAACTTTTGGCCACGGCTGTATAGTGTATGTGTGTAAAGTGTTTTATGTTCAGTTTATTTTTTGATGTGAGTATTGAGACACCTAAATAAGGAATTCTATGTGTGTCCTTATAGTAAGGGATATCATGTATGAAAGAAACACACACTTGACAAACTGGTTCTGCGCAACAATTTTTATTTGTATTTTATAAAAATAAGTTCTTGCTTTTTCTTATAAAATCCAGTTTTCGCCTTTTCACGTCCTTTTTTTCCAATCTCTTCCTGACCACTTTGTGTCTACATGCACTCCAGAATTGGCTGTGTACATCATTGCTCTAAAACATCTTCTTGATATT
This sequence comes from Rana muscosa, assembly GCA_029206835.1. Lineage (NCBI taxonomy): Eukaryota > Metazoa > Chordata > Amphibia > Anura > Ranidae > Rana > Rana muscosa. The sequence goes on along the minus strand of CM055123.1, from coordinate 259,976,399 downwards.
TATAACAATAGAACATGCTTGCACAATGCAAGGCCATTTGCAGTGTCTAGCAGGAAACCATGTGATAGGATGACAAAGTAGAAGTACAATTGGGGGACTTTTACAACCGTATAATGGGAAATAGCTTGGACTTTTGCAACCGTATAATGGGAAATAGCTAGGACTTTTGAAACCGTATAATGGGAACAAGGACCTCCATGGCAGGATCTCCCGGGATTATTTTAATGAAAGCTACTGATTTAGAAAGATTGAAAATGATTAAAAAAATATATTAACATGTTAAATATTATATAAGATTGTAATAATTGAGTTTACATCTGCTTTACCCTGTAAACAATTTTTTCACCTGAATTATTGTCCAGATACTTTGTAATGTAGGTAAACCCCTAAACAATTACCCCTAACAATTAACAATGCAATGGTGGAAAGTGCACCGAAAACTAACAATCAGTCCTGTCCCAGATAGCAAGATTTTGTGCTGCAAGTTTGAAAATGACTTGCTAAGCTATTGCTATACTTTCCAGGCTTCACACGTTTGTTGCACAATTGCAGCAAGTCCTCATTGCATGACTCCAGATCATCTTTCTTTGCAAACATTCTGCAAGTCTGCTGCAATTTCTGGTTCAGTTATGTTGTGTAATAGTCATCCCACCACAGGGGTCACTGTGGCAGAATTTTCATGCTGTAGACTTGCAGAGATCTTGCTGTAGACTCACCACTGCAACTTTGCTCTTGCTAGAGACTTGCCACGCAAATTTGCTACAAATTGGAAAAGTCTCAACTAAAACTTGTGCTTCAAGTGCTCTGCAAGTGTGCAACTTGACAGTGAAAATGTGCAGCAAGTTAACAGACTTACAATACAACACTACCACAAATTTGTGGTAAGTTATCCTTGCTGTCTGTGGTGGAAGTGCAGTTCAATGCAACTTTCTTAGACCAGGAGCCAAACAGGATGAAAAGTCTATGTAAGTATCAATAACTAGAATAATATTTTATATAGATCATCGGTTCCAATCTCACTAAATCTGTAAATTCCAAACATATTTGTTTTCTGCAAGCTCCACCAGGCACCAAAGGGGTTAAAAATGCACAGATCAGTTTGGCACCTATTTTATTTGCTTCTAAACACAAATTGTAAATGCCACTGTGTCGTTTTCAATTAAATCTGCAGAACAATTACTTTTTGACAATTTAATTGCTTTTCCTCCATAACAACTGTATTTCGTAACAAGACATACTGCACAAATAAAGGGGACGTTCGGGGCTGTTTTGTAATTAAGAAAACATCTTTAAAAGTGATAAAATAATTTGATTGAGCAAATCCCGGCTTCAGCTGGAAGTAATATGGAGACGTGGATGAGGCTTCCACCGCAATAATTAGATTGCAAATCGTAGCTCACAGGTATCAGCTCTGAGCCAGAAGTTGTACAATCCTGCTGTCTAATGGGATTCCCACCAGATAGGGACGACAGCGTCCCATCCTCCCACATCTGTCCACATCACTTCTCCACCCAAAATTACAGTCTAAAAACTGACAGAAATATGTAAACCCTCAAAGCAATTATACAGTATGTACAACGGGTTTACATCTGTGTAGTATGGCTATATATACCGTCTCAGGAACCAAAAGAAGAGGGCTCCTTTGGGGTGGATGATGAACAAACCTGAATTCTGACTATTTAATTTTTGTTTTGTGGGGAAGAGCTTTATATTTTGTCTGGTTCTGTGACATCATATATTTATTTGTTACAGGTAAATATATAGTACTGTCAATTTACACATCGCTTTACATAGTGTACATTCACACAAGCCCCTGCCCTCAAGGAGCTTGCAATCTAATGTCACTGTTTAGGGCTAAATTAGACAGGAGACAATTACCTCACATGTCTTTGGAGTGTGGGAGAAAATTGGAGTACCCAGAGGAAATCCAGACAAGAACGGTCAACTCCATGTAGATATTATCCTAACCAGGCTTCAAACTGGGAACCCCAATGCTGCAAGGCAGAAATGCTAACTACTAAACCACTTTGCTGTCCCATTGCTGGGATTACCCTTTACTTCCTGTCCCGGAGACACCTGTACAAGAAAAGAGGGGAGAGGTTGTCACCTGGACAGGGAGGCATGAACAGGAATAAAAACACTATCAGAAGTCATAACTCTTCTCCAACAATAAAAAATGAGGCGCTGAATGTGAGATGGTTTTGCTGCACTAACCTATGTCAGTCTATCTATTATAATGCAGTGTTTCTTGTTGTGGTCTGTAATTCTCTTCTGTATGAAAAATGTTTCAATAAAAATTTGTTATGGAAAAAAAAAACTGGGGCTGTTTTTTTATTCAGTAGTTCATTACTGAAGGAGGTCAATCAGAGGGGGGCAGGGTCTCCTGTAAGGCCATGCTCAACAAAAACTGAGTACCCCTTTAAAATAGAAACTCAAAAGTTTATGATCCAAGTGTAAAATGTCTAGTGAGAGCCCCAGGCCAATGGTCTGAGAGTCCCAAATTCTTTTCATATTGTTTTTATTTCATAACAAGAAAACATAAAACATCCAATGCATTTCAGGGACTTAAAGTGGTTCTAAAGGCAGAAGGTTTTTTATCTTATTGCATTCTATGCATTAAGATAAAAAACATTTTGTGTGCAGCAGCCCCCCTAATACTTATCTGAGCCCCATCTCGTTCCAGCGATTTCGCACAAGACCCTAGGCTGTTCGAGACACTCCCTCCTGATTGGCTGATACAAGAGCTGCCCGATTAATCATTAAACGATCATGATCTCAATTCGACCCCCACACGATCTTAATTCAGCTTTTCCATGATTCATGTAAAAAGTGCAGAGCAGTTCGCCTGCTCACAGTTGTCAAAAAAAAGTAGCCGGCAATATTTATCAACAACATCGCTCAGCACTGAAAGAGACAGATAAAAAGAAACATTGTATCTTCTTATCTATCCTTCTGTTTGTTAATTTACAGATCAAAGGGATAAACTTTGATTTGCAAATGAAGTTAGTTTAAAGCAGGGATGCCCAACCAGTGGCCCGCGGAGCCCTCTGATGTGGCCCGCGACCTTCTGCTTTGGGATAGCAGGTTCGCAAGCCCAAATCGCAGATTGCCGACCCGCCATCCCAGAGCAACAGTGTTCTGAATGAAGCCAGCGGTAGAGGAAGGAAGCGGCTGCAGAGGGAGCAGAGCCACATAAGCGGGTGCTTCCTGTATAGCGTTGGCTCCTGTCACAAGTGGAGTGATACCAAATGCTATCTGCCTGGGACAACAACAGCCGGGGATACCTGAATGGAAGACTGTTATTAAAGTGGTTGTAAACCCACCTTTTTTTTTTTTTCTTTTTGGCCAACCTGTAAGAGAAAGGCATAATGAGCTATTATGACTAGCATAATAGCTCATTATGTACCACTTACCTTAGATCGGGGACCCCGAGGCAGTCTGCGTCCCTCTGTCCAGCCGCAGACATCACTGCGGCGATAGCCGGAATGTTACTTCCGTGTATCGCCGCACCAGCCAATCACAGCGCCGCTCCGGTGCTGTGATTGGCCGGAGTGGCGGAGACGTCACTCTGCGCATGCGCGCGAGAGCGTTTTCATTAGGCTACGCCCAGCGATTGCTGGGAAGTAGCCGATTTTGTGAATGGGATTAACCCCATGAATGCGCCGTTGTCTATGGTGCGCATGCGCTGTAGACAGCGGCGCCTGTCTTTTTAGTAAATATCTCCTAAACCGTGTAGGTTTAGGAGATATTTCTTGCACCTACAGGTAAGCCTTAATCTAGGCTTACCTGTAGGTGCAAGTTGAAAAAGTGGGTTTACAACCACTTTAAAGGTAAGCTTATTACTAAAAACTTTGTATATTTGGGCATATCTGTTCTGCAGTGGTTACTGGGCTGCTTTCAAGCTGATCCGCAGGTGCAGCCCAGTGCACCTTCGAATTACTTGCACTGAGTCATAGACTTCTGTTATTACCTGCGGGTTTGGTGTGCTTTCAGAAAGTGTGCCACACCTGCAGGATATAATAGACATCGATGGCAAAGGACAGCTAACCCAAGAAAGCCACAGGTCCACTGCGCTGCACCCGAAGTGCAGGTAAACTGCAGCACAGCAGTGTGAAAGCAGCCTAAGGCCATTTCACATCATCGGTTCAACCCACACAGGCCCTCCATTCATCTCTATGGAGCGACAGATGTAAACAAACTTGTGTGAATTTGCACCCACCTACCTCCAATCCAATCCACAAAAAAAAAAAAACAGAAGGGGATCCGTCCCCTTCCATCTGGTTTGATCGGATGAGAGGGCCCACAGAGTAAAGTGGGCTGTGTCCGTGTCCGCTCTGCATTCACAGAGCGGACAGGGATCTGTCTTCCGTCCGCTCCACTTATTGTGGCCCGCGACCAGTTACCAAGTCGCTTATGTGGCCCTCGCTCTTCAAAAGATTGGGCGCCCCTGGTTTAAAGCAACTTTATCAAGTAAAAAAAAAAAGATTTTTTGTTTTTTTATTAAATTGTTCCTCTGTTTAACCCCTTATTAACCCTTACTTTACTCTAATCAGCTTTATTAACTCCTTATTCTTCTTCTCCATTTAATTATTATTTTCCTGCTGATTTTTTTTATTTACTTCCATTTTATAAACTATTAATAATTAAAACTTTTTTTTGTTTGCTTTTTCACTAATATTTTTTACACCTTTAACATATATTTACATGTCTCACATTGAAAAAAGCGCAAAATTAAAAAAATTATTTTTATTTCATTTGTAAAATAACTTTTCAATGCGTTGTACCATTGCTGACAGCTGAAGTGTAAACAAAAAAGTTGCAGAAGGTATCGGTAATTGAAATCGGCGAGTACTAAAAAAAAGTATTTTTTGATATTTCTTTACACATTACATTATTTTTCATTACATTTCTTTAAATTTGATTGAAGCAAAGGGTATTATGTCTTATTTTATTGCCATCTTGTTTGATAAGCTAATGTTCAAGGGTTGTAAATCTTAAAAATAAAAAGTTCTTCAGAATCGTGATCTTTATTCTAAGCAAAAAAATTGTGATTCTTATTTTATCCAGAATAGTGCAGCTCTAGCTGAGACACAGCAGCGGGCCCCATAGGCTCCCGCTGCTGTCAATCAAAGTCAGTGAGCCAATAAGGAGAGAGAGGGGGCGGGGCCAAGCCACACCTCCATGTCTGAATGGACACACAGAGCAGTGGCTCGGCTCAGGTGCCCCCATAGCAAGCTGCTTGCTGTGGGAACACTTTGCAGGAGGGAGGGGCCAGGAGCTCCGGTGAGGGACCAGGTAAGAAGAGGATCTGGGCTGCTCTGTGCAAAACCACTGCAACAGAGCAGGTAAGTATTTAAAAAAAGTATTTGTTATTTAAAAAAAGAACTCCCCCTTCTCCAGGTTTAAAAAAATATATATGCCTCATCTTAATGTGTAATTAAGTAAAAAAAAAAAGCAGGTAGGATTTTCTATGACAGAAGAGACACTTGTCATAAATCCTTAACCCTGCCTTTCAACCTTTTTATTAGCACTAAGCCACACATCCACAGCTCTGCATACATTTATGACACCACTCTGTGCCTTGGAGAAGTGACTCCTGTGCGAATGCGAAGGAGTAACATCCTTGCAGCTCAGCCAATCAAGTGACTGAAAAGTCCAAACTCAGAAGAAAGACCAGGAGAAGATGAAAGCGGCAACGGCAGCTGAGAGTACTCACACCACAGCGCTGGAGGCGATCGCTTGGCAGGTAAGTCTGCCATAATGTGCTAATATGCTGTGCCTACTAGCAGATTATGGCATAAAGCTCCTGGGTGGGTCATTTTTTTATGTGGAGGTTTAATTCTGCTTCAGAGGCTAAGTTCACCTTAAAAAAATGTGCATTTATTACTTTTTTCAAAGAAGCCTTCAGAACATTCCACTTGAGGTCAGTGGATCCCAAGTGCAATTCCAGGCTTCAGCATATACTGCCTTTCAGTTACAGAGATAAAGGCAGTGTGAATGGACTACGTGTGTGCTGATCAGATGTACTCGGTCCATTGAAACTACAAGTCTGTCTACCGCAGTGGTAGATGGGACTTGTAGTTTGTTCACTGATTGCTGAGAAAGAATGACGTGACTGTGCAGGTGGAGCCTGCTGCGCCTTTTTTAAAATGTGACAGCAGATGCGTGGGGGGGAACCCTCATCCACTGTCACAAGAAGAGGGCTCTGGCTGCAGGAGGAAGGTGAATTGGACCATGTAACATGTCACACCGTTAATTTATCATACAAAAGTACCGTGCTCTACCCCGAAATCACCCCAAAATCACCCCCTACACCCAAAGCACAATAAAGATCAGACATAAAAAGGTACCATTAGAATAAATTGAAGTTGTATTAGAAATAGGGACAGGTTGTTGACTCGTGGGATACATGAATGATGTAGCGGCCAGCGAGTGAAGCCACAGTGCACAGCGGATGACAGAATTTTGGTAGGAGCTCTGCAATGAAGGAAAGAAAAGAGACACAAGATGTGGGAGGTGTTATTAACACAACTTTGGAGACCGCCTCGTACTGTCTGCCATGCCAGGTCAACTCCAGCGGGATTGGGCGATTCTTGTGCTTTGACAGCTAAGAACATGAGCAAAAGTATCTCTTTATTCAATCCATTAAAAGCAAGGCACAATAAGTCCATAATGCATTTCACCCTGATCTGGATCTTGATCATGTGAAATGTGTTGTGCACTTACTATTGCAGCTTGCTTTTAATGGATTATATAAGAATGGAAATTTTATTTGAATACCTTCTGACATGGACTGATCTACTTATCTGCTGAAGTGTTAATATTTTTATTTTATTTTTAATTCATGTTTGTAGTACTATATTTTAACATAGCCTTGCCATGCAGGTATTATAGAGGCTGCAATTGGCGACCACTGGAGAAAATGTATTTCCTGGCTGTCACAATGATGCTTTGGCTTCAATACTTTGTGCATATCTGACCTGAGACAAGTAGAGATCTGAAATTCTGAAAGTTTTCTGACACTCATTTACACCATGCTTAGAATAACATACCATAAATATGAAGACCAAAGGCAGACAGGAAAAATTTATTTTCAAGGGTCAGCACCTGTACTTCTCTCAAAACAGGTGCACTTTAAAGCTGGATACACACTAAACAATTTTATGTAGATTTTTTCCTTTAGATTTACCAAAATCATATAATATGTGGTCACACCTTGAGGCCGGGTTTACACTGGTCCGACAAACGCTCCGACATTGAGAGCTCATGTCGCATGACGTGTGAAAATCAATGTTTCCCTATGGGAGCCGTCTTAACTGGTCCGATACATGTCGGTCCGACTTTGAAAATGCTCCCTGTACTACTTTGGTCTGACTTTGATCCTACTTCAGCCCATTGAATATCACTGAAGTCGGATTAAAGTAGGATCCTTGTCCTAACCATCTGACTTTTGACATCCGACATGGTGATTACAGCAGCAGTAAGGCTGGGTTCACACTGATACTACACGACAGTCATACGACTGTCATCCTACTTTGCTCTGCAACATCAGTCCTACATCGGTCCTACATCCATCCGACTTGAATGAACAGGATACTACTTTGATCTGACTTTGTGATAGTCTAACTTGTCCTTTGACCATACGGAAAGGTTTCTTCACAGTAAGAGCTGTGAAAATGTGGAATATACTCCCTCCAGAGGTGGTTTGGCCAGCTCAGTAGATTGCTTTAAGAAAGGCCTGGATACTTTCCTAGATGTACATAATATAACTGGGTACTAACATTTATAGGTAAAGTTGATCCAGGGAAAATCTGATTGCCTCTCGGGGGATCAGGAAGGAGTTTTTTCCCCTGCTGTAGAAAATTGGATCATGCTCTGCTGGGGTTTTTTGCCTTCCTCTGGATCAACTGTGGGTATAGAATTTGGTATATGGGATTGCACGATATTTTTTTTTTTTTTTTAATGGTTGAACTGGATGGACTTGTGTCTTTTTTTCAACCTGACTAACTATGTAACTATGTAACCAATTAAAACAATCCCAGTGTAACATAAATTCCTTTTACTGCTGCTGTAATTCCCATATCGGATGTCAGAAGTCGGATGGTTATGACAAGGATCCTACTTTGATCCGACTTCAATGATATTTAATGGGCTGAAGTAGGATCAAAGTCGGACCAAAGTAGTACAGGGAGCATTTTCAAAGTTGGACCAACTTGTGTCGGACCAGTTAAGACGGCTCCCATAGGGAAACATTGATTTTCACACGTCATGCGACACAAGCTCCCAAAGGAATTTATGTCTCACTGGGATTGTTTTGATTGGTCAAAGGACACGTCGAGCTATCTCAAAGTTGGAGCAAAATCTTATCTTGTTCATTCAAGTCGGATGGAAGTAGAACCGATGTCACAGGGCAAAGTAGGATGACAGTCGTACAACAGTCGTGTCGTACCAGTGTGAACCCGGCCTAATGCCCCATACACACGATCATTTTTCATGCCGTTAAAAATGCCATTAAAAAAAATGCCCATTAAAAATGATCGTGTGTATGCTCCAGAGCATTTTTAACGACGTGAAAAACGGGCATTAAAAATTTCAAACATGCTCTCTTTTTTCACGTCGTTTTTCATGTCGTTTTTTTTAACGACGTGAAAAACGATAGTGTGTATGCTTTAACGACGTGAAAAAAAATGAGCATGCTCAGAATCAAGTATGAGACGGGAGCGCTCGTTCTGGTAAAACTAGCGTTCGTAATGGAGATAGCACATTCGTCATGCTGTAACGGACTGAAAAGCACTAGACTGAAAAGAGCGAATCGTCTCTCAACAAACTTTACTAACATGAAGGGTGGCGCCATTCGAACGGAACTTCCCCTTTATAGTGCCGTCGTACGTGGTGTACGTCACTGCGCTTTTCTTGAACATTTTTTAAAATGATGGTGTGTACGCAAGACAGGCTTGAGAGGAAACAAGAAAAAAAATGACAAGAAAAACGTCAGTTTTAAAAATGACATTAAAAATGATCGTGTGTATGGGGCATTAGAGTTTCAATGTGTATGCAATCAGTTAGGCCCTTGCACTACATGGTTTTGGTAAATCTAAAGGAAATCAGACAACAAAAGTTGTATAGTGTGGATGGGATCTTAATCTCTGCTTGACCCAGCAGACAAATGACCCTTACTGCTCCTATTACTAGGATGGACCTGTGAAAGTGAAGAAGGAATACCCCAGAATTCCCTGCTGTGGCTATTGACGTTGTCAGTGTTAGCCCTCCGTTAGTTCGATATCAGCAAACACCGAGTGTGATTAATCTTCTAGTGTACAACACACAGCTGGGTAATAAGAAGTATATGAAGAGTGCATGTAATATCATACACATGTAATATCATGTAACATATCTGAGCGCTGCTATTGGAGTTTTATAGGCAGAAAAGGCCAACCTCTTAAATCTGTTTATAGGTGTGCTGAGGTGACCCCGTATGTATGTTTATAGATGGAGGTTACCAGATGGCTGTGAGCCATAGAGAACAGGTGGTCCTAATTACTTTCAATTCTGGGCCATGTATTTCCTAAAATAAGCTGTACGGGCCGTTGTGAGGCTGACAAGGATGGGAGCGCAGTGAGAGGCCGGCGCTGTGAATAGGATTAGTGCGGAGGTTAGAGGAGGTGCACTATTTGTACGTGACTAGCACTATTCACACAGCATGAGATCCTTAAACATACAAAGGCCATAAACGCGGGAAGAAAGCCCTCCGCTCGCAGAAACTTCATCCGCACAGCTCCACACAATGTTGTCTTTCTAAAGTCCTTGTTATCGCATTAACCATCTGATAAGACGAAGAGGGAGCAAATTTGGGTCATTGCAGAGCACAGCGACTTCGCTGCCCCTCTGAGCCGGAACAGCATGAAATAATATGAGCACCCCAGAAGGGGAAAAAAACATCAAAATGTCAGGCACTCCCCAAATATGTTTAAGCTTATTAAAGTGGTGTTCCGGGGAAAAAAAAAATTAAAAGCCAGCAGCTACACATATTGCAGCTGCTGGCTTTTAATAATAAGGACACTTACCTGTCCTGCAGTCCCTCGATGTCGGCACCGCAGCTGATGTTTCCATCAGCTGTCGGGTGCTGCCGCCTTCATTGCGGGTAAGGGAACCCGGCAGTGTAGCCTTTCCGCTTCACGCCGGGAACCCTACTGCGCATGCGCGAGGCTCCGCTCCTCTCTCCTATTAGCCTGGCGGCCGGGGGAGGAGGAGGAGGGAGCCCCGTGGTGACGTCACGGCCGCGGCCGGACTCCCAGAAGTGGGAAAGGATACCTGTCAAAGACAGGTATCCTGTCCCTCCTCCCCTCCGAAAGGTGCCAATTGTGGCAACGGAGGGGGGACGAATCCGATGAGCGGAAGTTCCACTTTAGGGTGGAGCTCCGCTTTAAAGAGGTGTGAAGGTCAACTTTTTTAGAGGGTGCACAATTTGTGGAGAGCTTAAAGAGTAACTCCACTTTTATTGAGAAAATACTATTCCCCTCTGGGTGATCTATGTACAATACAAGGATTTTTACAAACTTTGTTGCAGATTCCTACCTTTTTGTCTGAAGAAATGTGTGTTTGTCTGTGTCCATGTGGTAAATGAATCACAATTATCAGTCAGCTGCTGCATCTGCAGGGCTCTAATGAGGAAAATTGCAGGGTCTGCATCCCTTTAGATGTGATTTCCTATTGGGAGTATCTCAACAGGTGAGAATAAATAAAAATAAAAAAAAAGAGGCAGCCAATTCATCTATGGAGGGGTAAGCTGCAATATATCACAATTCATTCTTTCATAGTCATTATTTTCACAGTTTCGATACAATAAAAATTCAGCCCAAACTTTTTTAGGTTTGGCCAGAGTAGGGGGCGGGGGAGGGGCTTCAAAACTTGCGTTGGCATTTTACTGCTATCCGGCGCTCCATTACAGAGATTTTTCCTCACTTTCTGTCTTGGTGGCATCAGTTTAGCAGACAGGAAGTGAGGAAAAATCTGCAACAGGAACACAGAAACAAAAATCTTACTGGGGGTTCTATCCTTCTATTCTTATATATGAATGCATTTTTATTTCTGTCTGTGTTACATGAAACATGGAAGACTGACAACGGTAGAAGACAAAGTGAATCGATTTGTCATGTCCACCTCCTTTTTATTTATTTTTTTATACCATTTTTTTTTTTAACATTTTATCTGTATTTTTCGAAAAGTTATTTGACTCCCAACCTCGACTGAAAGTCTGTTCCAAACATCCACTACTCTTTCAGTGCGGCTGTTACAGTTTTTTCCTTACTTCTTCTCTGGTGACCTCAATAACAGCAGGATAGAACATGAGGGGAAATCAGATAGCAGGGCACCAGACAGCAGTAAAAACCAAGCAGATGCTCTAATTCTTCCCCATCCCTGCCAAAACTAAATGAAAAAAAATCAAAAAAAATTCAGGAGATCCACTTAGAGAGTCACAGCCAAAGCTCGTTTTGGCTGCACTTCTCCTATGGATCACAGGAGTGCAGTTTATTCCGCACTCCTGTAACCTGTTTTCAGCAGACAGGTGTCAGCTGACGTCATAGAGCCTGTCCAGGCTTGGGAAAAATCACAGCAATAAAGTCAGGATTCGCCCACATGCCTGGATCAGCACCAGGCTTAACCTCTCAGCGAGCCGCTGAGAGCCTGAGCTGGCCGCTCCCGCCCCTTCCACAGCCCAGCGCTTTAGTGAGCGAGGAGGGGCACAGCAGACAGCAGTGAGTGACAATCACTAGCTCTCTGCTCAGGGAGCTCTGAGAACCGAGCGATTAGCGGTGTTCGATCGTTTGGATCTCAGTATTAGAGCTGACCAGGGACAGATGCAGCATCGGACCGGTAAGCATAATTCTGGAGAAAAAAAATACTTCCCTTTTAAATCTGAAATTTAATCTGCTTAAATTTAGCACCCCCCCCATCCTAATAAAAATGTTAAATACTTTTCTGTTTTCATTACATACCCTATTTTAGACCCAGCTTTCATTAGGGCTCTGTTTTTCTCTATGCAATTAATGGCTGGTGGGAGGGGTCGGCAGGGTACAGTACATGGTTTCCTAAACATCACAGCACCTTGTTTCAGTACTCCTCTCAAGAGTTCTCAGTCCTGATGCAAACAGTGTGCTTGATGTGCAAGTATCAAAATGCCTTGATAGGTGAATGCCAGTCTGGAGGTGTGGTTGCTCCTAGACAGGCTGTAATTGTATGCAGGCCGCCCTAGGCCACACCCCCACATAATGCACACACACACAGATGCTGAGCCTCCATGGTTGAAAGAAATTAAGGAAAGCCATAGATGATGCTTGAAAGAAGATGGGGAGGAAAGCGGTAGATGATGATGGACATCTTCCAGCCAGAAAATGAGGCCGGCTCTATCTGACTTGCTTCAGCTTCCAATGCACATTGAGAGACACTCACAGTGTGCCGTGAAATCAGATTAGGCACTCTCAGTACAGTAGAGGAACCTGTATAGCTTTGCAAAACTGAAGGGAAGGCCGGAGTTCAGCTGTTAAAGAGGAGTTCCGACGAAAAAAAAAAAAATGAAAAGTCAGCAGCTACAAATACTGCAGCTGCTGACTTTTAACTGCTTGCCGACGGCTGCACGAATATTTACGTTGGCAGAATGGCACGGCTGCGCATATGGATGTACCTGTACCTCCCGTGATTGCGGGCGGCGCACGCCCGCCCGCCGCGAGCTCCGTGAGTGTGACCGTGGACTCGATGTCCGCCAGGTGCCCGCGATCGTGTTACGGAGCTGCAGAACAGGGGGAAGTAAACAAGTAATTTCCCTGTTCTGCCTAGTGACAGGACAGTGATCTACTGCTCCCTGTCATTGGGAGCAGTGATCACTGTCGTGTCACCGGTAGCCCAGCACCCCCACAGTTAGAATCACTCCCTAGGACACACTTAACCCCTTCCTCGCCCCCTAGTGGTTAACCCCTTCCCTGCCAGTGTCATTTACACAGTAATCAGTGCATTTTTATAGCACTGATCGTTGTATAAATGACAATAGTGTCAGGAGTGTCCGATGTGTCCGCCATAATGTCGCAGTCACAATAAGAATTTTTATAAGAAAATGCTATAATTCTATCCCCTATTTTGTAGACACTATAACTTTTGCGCACACCAATCAAATATACGGTTATTCCGATTTTTTTTAACCAAAAATATGTAGAAGAATATATATCGGCCTAAACTGTGGAATATTTTTTTATATATATATTTTTGGGGGATATGTGTTATAGCAAAAAGTAAAAAATATAATTTTTTTCAAAATTGAGTTTTTTTTTTCTTTATAGCGCAAAAAAAAAAAAAAAACGCAGAGGTGATCAAATACCACCAAAAAAAAGATCTATTTGTGGGAAAAAAAGGACGTAAATTTTGTTTGGGTGCAACGTCGCACGCGCAATTTTCAGTTAAAGCGACGCAGTACCGAATCGCAAAAAGTGCTCTGGTCAGGGAGGGGGTAAATTCTTCCGGGGCTGACGTGGTTAATATATGGACACTTACCTGTCCAGGGCGCCCGCGATGTCGGGTCCCGAAGCCGATTTGTCCCACGGTTCTCGGGTGCTGCCACTGCAACATTGCGGCTTCACTTCCTGGTTCCCTACTGCGCATGCGCGAGTCGTGCTGCGCAATCCCACTGGTCCCTGCTGTCTTCTGGGACCTGTGTGTCTCCCAGAAGACAGCAGGGGGGGGGTAGGTGCCGGACATGGCGTAGGGCGCCGCAGTGATCTATGCCTGGAAGTGGGAGCAAATACCTGTATTACACAGGTATCTGCTCCCTCCTCCCCCCTGAAAGGTGCCAAATGTGACACCGGAGGGGGGGAGGATTCCAAAAAGCGGAACTTCCATTTTTGGGTGGAACTCCGCTTTTAGAAGTTTTTTAAATTCAATGGAAGCCGAGCTGTCCTGCCAGTTGCATCTACCAGGAGTATTTTCACTGTGACAATAATACTGAAGAGTTGATGGGGTGGATTTAATAAAGGCAAATAGACTGTGCACTCTGCAAATGCAGTTGCTCCAGAGCTTAGTAAATGAGGTGAAGCTCTGCTGACTTCCATCATCCAATCATGTGAAAGCAAAAATGCTGTTTTTTTTTTCCTTGCATGGGATTGGGTATTCTTTGCAAAGTGAAGCTTCACCTCATTTATTAAGCTCTGGAGCAACTGCACTTGCACAAGTGCACAGTCTATTTGCCTTTAGTAAATCCACCCTGATGCATTAATCGATGTCACTCCTTTTTCCTTCACTATCAGGTTTTAATTTACTGTTATCACCCCCACTATTCTTAGCCCCTGTGCACGCATGCCTAGGTGCACTCACACCCAATATCACCTTATCCTGTGTATTGGCTTATTAATACTCACAAGCAATCAACCAGCGGGGCTATGTGTGCCCCGCCTTTCCACACTTTATCCAATTACCATCCTTGTCCTTATCTTCACCATTTCTCAACAGGGGTACCCAATTAGACCATCTTGTCCTTGCCTATGGCTCCGACCATGGGATCTGCCCTATTCTACGGGCCCTATTCAGCTAAGACAGTCCTTATGATCTACTAGTTGTTCCCTTTGTGACCATTTCCTGTATGTCTCATCAACATATAAGTAATCGATATTGGGGGATCTATACCTCCACCTTATAATGTATTTTGCTCATATTATATACTGTATATACTCGAGTATAAGCCGACCCGAATATAAGCCGAGGCACCTAATTTTACCACAAAAAAACAGGAAAACTTATTGACTCGAGTATAAGCCTAGGGTGTCCATCTGCATGCCTCACTGTACCTCATTTTGCCTCACTGTGTCCATGTGCATGCCTCACTGTGTCCATACCTCACTGTGCCTTACTGTGCCCATGCCTCACTGTGCCCATGCCTCACTGTGTCCATGCCTCACTGTGCCCATGCCTCACTGTGCCCATGACGAGACTGACGTTTAACATGGGAGGAAGAGTAGGGCTAGATCTGTGCCAAGTTTTTGGTCCAGGGGACCTACGACCGGCCTGTACCGGGTCCCCAAAATCACTGGAGAAATTACCGTTTAACACGGGAGTCTATGGAAGGGGTGGCCGGATTTTAAAAATCGGTGCTCCCCGGCCGTAGGTCCCCTGGACAACAAACTTATCACACTTGTAGAGGAAGAGTGGGGCTACATGTGTGCAAAGTTTGGGGTCCAAGGGACCTACGGCCGGCCAGTACCGGGTCCCCAAAGTCCGGGAGATCAGGCGCAAAAAGGTGACTCGAGTATAAACCAAGGGGGGCATTTTCAGCACAAAAAAATGGTCTGAAAAACTCGGCTTATACTCGAGTATATACGGTACTCGAATGTTACTGTTTTATGTTTCAATTGTATTTTGTAACTGGGGACCCCTGGTGGTCCTGTGCGGCCCTGTGCTGCCCGTTTTTTTCTCCCTAGCGGTGGACCTGTGTTTCCCCTGGCAGGGGTGACCTCCAGTTCACCCCCTTCTTGTTCTCCCCGAGCCGAGCGCCCTGCCCCTTGGCTGGGGCTGAACGCACATGCGCGGTAGCGTCACTCATGCACCCAGCGGCGTTCTGGGCGTCTCCAGGATGAGGAGCTCATTTAACGGGCCCCGGCCCGCGAATGAGCACGTCGGATCTCTCCACTGATGGTTCCTATATGTGGGGCAGAGACTGGAGGCCACTATCATCTACTCTTCAGCAACCTCTATGGGTACGTTTCCTTGTTCCTTAGGGACATTACCCTGTCCTTGATGTTATTACGTTAATTACAACCGATATCTCTTTTAATTATAGATTCCCACCACATTGGTTTGGGCAACTACTTGGTCTGCCGAATCTATATATGCCTTTTTACCCAATTATCGTATGTTAGTAATCAAAGTGGACGTCCCCTACTTCAATTGTGTCTCTGCCTGCGCAGTATCTTCAAACATCATATGGCTCGGTATTACATTACTCTCTATACCAATTTCCGGTGAGCCAATTGTGGTCGCATTGTTGCCCTATTTGGTGTCATCTATTTCAGGTTTTGGGCACTTCCCCCCCTCCACTCCTTCCCATCCCCCTCCCCTCCCTCTCCCCTTCTTCCTTTCCCCCTGCCCCCTCTTCTCCTCCTCCCCTCCCCCGCCCCCCCCTTTCCTTCCCACAGGTGATTCCTTTCCCCCCCCTCCCCATTCCTCTTCCCCCCCTTCCTCCCCCCCCTCTCCTCCACTCCATCAGTGCCCTTCACCAGAATGTTTATCTATATTATGCCCCCTTTAGAAATCTCCGTACATCCCCCCTGTCCACCGCGTGGGGTTAGTGGCCGGGGGACATGACCACCCTAAATTGGGTAAGCCAATTATTTTAATATTCTCATTACCTTGCTATGCTGTATTTCCTTTGTCCTACCAACTTTGTCTGTTTTATTGTATTGTTTGTTTTATAGAGTGGTTCTCTCGAAGAAGTGGTCATACCACGAAACTAGTCGAGACTCAGACCACTCCTTATGTTTGTAATTACAGATATCGCCTGGAGTCACCTCAGGCCTCTGTTTTCTCAATTTTAATCATGTACTATCTGTTTTATTTTTTATATGTAATAAATCTTCCTTTTACACAACATGTATGTTAATTTTATCGTACCAAGATAGTCCTCAAATTTTAGGGGGAGGGAATGTTGTAGGGTCAGCATCAGCCACTGTCCCTTGTCCCTTTATCCCCATCCCTTTTGTTGTTTCACCCTGATGCATTGTAGTGGAGAAGAATCAGGTTGACCAACAAAAGTCCTGATTATAACATCCACCTTCTCAAATTCTGGATGGATTTAGGAGTCGTTATCCCTCTCACATGTATAATGAGGAACAGAAGGGTTCAGCCTTATCTCCTTCTTATCTCCCGTCTGCAGAATGTTAATGTAACTTTTTATTCATGCAGAAAAACACAGCATAGATGGTCAGGGGAGGATAGTAATCCCAGAATGGTGGAGCTGAGCCATACCAAGCAATGTACTAAGATGTCTGAAAATATTGAGTCAACAAAATAATTAGCGTGGATGGATATAAAATATCTGCTGACTGTTTAGGACAACAAACAGAAAAACTGAGATGTACAGTATATCCCAGCATGATAAAAAATATTCTATTATCACATAACATTTTTGAAGGGCTGGACACTGCAAGATAGACACATATAAATGTATAATAATAATAATGTGTGGGGAGGCATTAGAGTGTAAGCTCCTCTGGTGCAGAGGCTGATGTGACTGGCTCAGTGATCTCTGTACAGCACTATGGAATATGTCAGAGCTATATAAATGTATACAAATATGTGCTTGTGTGTGGTTTCCTCTGGGTCCTCCGGTTTCCTCCTACACTCCAAAGACATGCTTGGTAGGTTAATTGGCCCCTGTATATGTATGAATGTGAGTTAGGGGCATTAGATTGTAAGCTCCTTGAGGGCAGGGACTGATGTAAATGTACAATATACAGTATATATGTAAAGCGGAAATGTAAATTGATGGCGCTATATACAGTGGGGAGAACAAGTATTTGATACACTGCTGATTTTTCAGGTTTTCCTACTTACAAAGCATGTAGAGGTCTGTAATTTTTATCATAGGTACTCTTCAACTGTGAGACACAGAATCTAAAACAAAAATCCAGAAAATAACATTGCATGATTTTTAAATAATGAATTTTACATTTTATTGCACGACATATTTGATCACCTACCAACCAGTAAGAATTCCGGCTCTCGCAGACCTGTTATTTTTTCTTTATGAAGCCCTCCGGTTCTCCGCTCATTACCTGTATTAACTGCACCTGTTTGAACTTGTTACCTGTATAAAGGACACCTGTCCACACACTCAATCAAACAGACTCCAACCTCTCCACAATGGCCAAGACCAGAGAGCTGTGTAAGGACATCAGGGATAAAATTGTAGACCTGCACAAGGCTGGGATGGGCTACAGGACAATAGGCAAGCAGCTTGGTGAGAAGGCAACAACTGTTGGTTCAATTATTAGAAAATGAAAGAAGTTCAAGATGACGTTCAATCTCCCTCGGTCTGGGGATCCATGCAAGATCTCAACTCGTGAGGCATCAATGATCATGATGAAGGTGAGGGATCAGCCCAGAACTACACGGCAGGACATGATCAATGACCTGAAGAGAGCTGGGACCACAGTCTCAAAGAAAACCATTAGTAACACACTACGCCGTCATGGATTAAAATCCTGCAGCGCACGCAAGGTCCCCCTGCTCAAGCCAACGCATGTCCAGGCCCGACTGAAGTTTGACAATGACCATCTGGATGATCCAGAGGAGGAATGGGAGAAGGTCATGTGGTCTGATGAGACAAAAATAGAGCTTTTTGGTCTAAACTCCACTCACCGTGTTTGGAGGAAGAAGAAGGATGAGTACAACCCCAAGAACACCATTCCAACCGTGAAGCGTGGAGGTGGAAACATCATTCTTTGGGGATGCTTTTCTGCAAAGGGGACAGGACGACTGCACCGTATTAAGGGGAGGATGGATGGGGCCATGTATCGCAAGATCTTGGCCAACAACCTCCTTCCCTTAGTAAGAGCATTGAAGATGGGTCATGGCTGGGTCTTCCAGCATGACAACGACCCGAAAAACACACAGCCAGGGCAACTAAGGAGTGGCTCTGTAAGAAGCATCTCAAGGTCCTGGAGTGGCCTTGCCAGTCTCCAGACCTGAACCCAATAGAAAATCTTTGGAGGGAGCTGAAAGTCTGTATTGCCCAGCGACAGCCCTGAAAACTGAAGGATCTGGAGAAGCTCTGTATGGAGGAGTGGGCCAAAATCCCTGCTGCAGTGTGTGCAAACCTGGTCAAGAACTACAGGAAGCGTATGATCTCTATAATTGCAAACAAAGGTTTCTGTACCAAATATTTAGTTCTGCTTTTCTGATGTATCAAATACTTATGTCATGCAATAAAATTCTAATTAATTACTTAAAAATCATACAATGTGATATTCTGGATTTTTGTTTTAGATTCTGTCTTTCGCAGTTGAAGAGTACCTATGATAAAAATTACAGACCTCTACATGCTTGGTAAGTAGGAAAACCGGCAAAATCGGCAGTGTATCAAATACTTGTTTTCCCCACTGTAATAAATACATGGAATAGCGTGTGACTGTGGTGGTATTAGAGTATAAGCTCCTCTGGTGCAGAGACTGATGTGAATGGCTCAGTGTTCTTTCTATAGTACCAAGGAACATGCCAGAGCTATATAAATGTATAATAATATTACTGTGTGACTGGGGTGACCTTAGGATGTAAGCTTCTCTGGTGCAGAATTTGATTTGAATGGCCGAGTGCTCTCTCTACGGCACTGTCCAGCACTCATAAACCATATTTATGCTTGGCACCTATAGATACAAAAAATTTCTTATATACCGCATGTACCATGTGTACATTAAATTGTAATACTAAACACATCCCATTAAATATTTAATTCCCATGATGTGGAAACATCCATGGTAAACAAAACTGTCCTTTATAAATAAAATGGGGTGGAGCTACAGGAAGTGACATCATTCTGCCGGGAACATCGGATGTGGTGAGAGAAACCCGAACAGATTGGGGGAGCGCTCCACACTTGCACTAGGTATAGTGGAGGCGACTCGGAACAATACTAAATGCTGTAAGCAGAGTGCAGGGCGGAATGTTAAATGTGAGCATACATGCATGAGGTTTTTTAAATGGATATTGTGCAATGTGTCATTTTAAATTAATAAAGGTTTTGCACTATTGGAGCTCTTCTCTTCTATGATTTCTATGGTGTTTATGGTGATTCTGCAGTATCATAATAAGGAATTGGTGATGACCCTGGGTGGTGGTGGAGTACTGTGGTGATGTGAAGCACTGAAGATTATAATTATGGCATTTTTTTTACACAAGGCACTTTTTTCATATTAAGGACACGGTTTATATTTAAAGGACACGTTTTTAAAGGACACTTTTGTTTACCATGGATATTTTATCATTGGTATGACATATTTAATGGGATGTGTATAGTATTACAATTTAACGTACACATAGTACATGCGGTATATAGGACATTTTGGGTATATATAAGTGCCAAGTATAAATATGGTTTATGAGCACTGTACACTGTAGAATTAGATTAAATTAACACATATTGGGCTCCATTCACAAAGCGGTATCGTACCACATGGGAGTAGGGTTGTCCCGATACCGATACTAGTATCGGTATCGGGACCGATACCAAGCATTTGCGCGAGTACTTGTACTCGCGCAAATGCTGCCGATGCTTCACCCGATACTTTTTTTTTTTTGTGGCCGGAGAGGGCGGGAGGAGTCAGTGGCTGGGGAGGGCAGGAGAGAGGGCGGGGGAGTGCGGGCGGAGTCTGGCCGGAGAGGGCGGGAGGAGTCAGTGGCTGGGGAGGGCGGGAGAGGAAAGTGCGGGCGGAGTCTGGCTGAAGAGGGCGGGCACAGTCGGTGGACGGAGTCCGCAGGCGGAGAGCGAGTCCCTCACCTGCAGTTGAACCTGGTAAGCTGGCAGGGGTTCAGGGCGCAGCCGCATCAGGATCGGTGACCGGTGCTGTCACATTCAGTGCCATCTATCAGTGCAATCAGTGCCATCTATCAGTGCCCACAAGTGCCACCTATCAGTGCAATCAGTGCCCACAAGTGCCACCTTTCAGTGCAATCAGTGCCATCTATCAGTGCCCACAAGTGCCACCTATCAGTGCCACCTATCACTGCCCACAAGTGCCACCTATCAGTGCCCATAAGTGCCATCTATCAGTGCCATAAGTGCCACCTATCAGTGCCCATAAGTGCCACCTATCAGTGCCCATAAGTGCCCACAAGTGCCACCTTTCAGTGCAATCAGTGCCACCTATCAGTGCCCACAAGTGCCACCTATCAGTGCCCACAAGTGCCACCTATCACTGCCCACAAGTGCCATCTATCAGTGCCCATAAATGCCACCTATCAGTGCCCCCAAGTGCCACCTATCAGTGCCACCTATCACTGCCCACAAGTGCCACCTATCAGTGCCCATAAGTGCCATCGATCCGTGCCCATAAGTGCCACCTATCAGTCCCCATCTTTCAAACTGTCACATGACATTGAAAAAAGTATCGGTAATCGGTATCGGCGAGTACTTGAAAAAAAGTATCGGTACTTGTACTCGGTCTTAAAAAAGTGGTATCGGGACAACCCTACATGGGAGTATGCTCTTAGATACCGGGCAGCGTTTTTTCAAAAAGCTCTTTGCCATTCACTAAAAAACGCTACTAAAATACAGCATGCCCTGGTCAGTGACGTCACAGGAGGGCGGTGCCACCTGGTGATGTCACCGGGTGGCACCACCCCTTAGTTATTTAAGAACTGTCAGACAGCAGAGCGGGCAGATGGTGGGAGCCTTCGTCAGGAGAAGAGCGTGTTTTTTCTCCTTTTTTCGGGTTGGCGGTGGGCATTCTGATTGGCGATGGAACTACACCAGTGGATATTTTTTTACATTTTTGTTTTTAAATAAAGGACTTGTCAAAAACTGCCTAAATTTTATTTTTTTACACTATCTTCAATTGGAACACCTACGGCCCTGTGTTTCATATAAATTGAATTAAATTAAATAAACAAATTTGCGGCTGCTGTCTATTCCCTCCAAAGAAAGGTCAAAGTAATAAAATGTAAAGGTATGGGGAAGAGGCCCTTGTCTCCATCAACATGGGGACAAGGTGCTTTGTGTGCGGGTTTCGCAGAGCTTGCTCGCCCCCCCCTTCTGACCTGCCAGGCTGCATGCTCGGATAAGGGCCTGGTATTGATTGGGGGGCCCCCACACAGTTTTTTTCGTAATTTTTTATTGCCGGAATTTTTCATTTTTTTTTCACATTTAGCTGTCAGCGGGAAACCGCAGTTGTTAAGGGCACGGCAGCTGCCCGCTCGTTAATAACCATGTTGTTTACTGGTTGTTAAGGATGCCGGCGGCTGCCGACCTCTTAAATATCACATGCTGTGACCACTACTTATTTACTGCATGCAATTTTTTCCCCTTTTTTCTGAATTGACTTTCACTCCTGTTTTTTGCAGTATTTACAGAGCATTTTTGCTTTATGCAGTAAATACCATATAAAGCAACAATGAATTGACATTTTCAGGATCGCATGTGGTATTTGGAAAACCACCTAAATACCGCATGCAATCTGGTTCTGTGAATGGAGCCCATAGTTTTTTCACAGCAGCTAGTAATTTTTTGCTTTTATTCTTCTTCATTTAAATTTTATTTTAGCGGATGTATTTGGTATATTTGGATCCAGGGCCGGTGCAACCACTAGGCAAACTAGGCAGCCGTCTAGGGCGCACTGCTGCCTAGGTCACCTGGTTGCTGGTTTTTCTTTTCTCCATCTCCCGCTGGTCTCCGCGCTATGTAGGTTTTCAGTGCGGTGGTGACTGTATGCAGGGGATGCCTCTGTCTGCAGCATGTAAATAACTCAGGAGGCAGCCGCCCTGTCCATAAGTAAGTAGTGTCAGAGGTGCAGCGCAGCACTGGAGGACTGTGTCTTGACCGAACAAAAGCAAACATCCCCTGCGCGCCACCGCCTCTATGATGAGTGACCTGTCTGTCTCTCCCTCTCTGAGTCTCTGCCTCTGCCCATACGTGATTCCTATACAGAGTTATGTGACCCCTGACCCCGCCCCCTGCCGTGCCACCGCCATTCATAGAGACCGCTATCCCTGCCGGCTTGTCCTGTACGGAAGCAGAGCGTGCTATAGCCTAATCAGATCAGAGTAGTGGGCGCTCCAGGCAGGTGACAGCTGGAGCCTGGAGGCACTGAGGCAGGGTTTGTTCCTGGCACTGGCAAGTCGTCTGATGCATGTAGAGCCCCGGTGAGTGAAGAACACTAACATTGTATTAGGAATCAGGTAGGTCAGTGTAGGTGTCAGGGGGATCAGGTAGGTGAGTGTAGTGGCCAGGTAGATCAGTGTAATGGTCAGGTAGGTTAGTGTAGGGGTCAGGTAGGTTAGTGCAAAGGTCAGGTAGGTCAGTGTAATGGTCAGGTGGGATAGATAGGTCAGTGTAGGGGTCGGGTAGGTCAGTGTAATGGTCAGGTAGGTTAGTGTAGGGGTCAGGTAGGTCAGTGTAGAGGTCAGGTAGGTCAGTGTAGTGGCCAGGTAGGTCAGTGTAGGGTCAGGTAGGTCAGTGTAGGGGTCAGGTAGGTCAGTGTAGGGGTAAGGTCAGTAGGCCTGTGTAGGGGTCAGGTAGGTCACATGGGCAGGGCAAAGGGGGTGGAGTCAGGGACAGAGTCAATGGGGGGGGGGGGGGGCGGAAATATTAGGTTTTGCTTATGTCAAAAATCCTTGCACCAGCCCTGTTTGGATCTCTAGAGCACTCTGTCTTCTCCCTTGGATTATGTCCTTTTTTTCATATATATCAGAGGATTAAGAAGCTACTGAATGTTGTAATTGGGGCTATGGCAGGTGCCTATACCCATCCTCTATGTTAGAATATGACAGCTATATAAATGTATAATAATAATACGGTGTGACTGTTGGGGACATTCGTGTTAGCTCCCCTGGTGCAGAAACTGATATGACTAGCTCAGTGTTCTTTGTACAACATTGCGGAATATGTCAGAGCTTTGTATATGTATAACAATAATATTATAGGCGAGACTATGGTGGGACAGAGAGTGTAAGCTTCTCTGGTTCTGTAGTCTCTGTATTATTAGTATATATAGTGACAAGGCAGGGATGGAAATCGATGGGTTCCTGGGAAAGGTATATCATGTGTCTCATGCACAGAGGTAATGTATGGACAGGACTTGCACCTGCAGCTCAGCTAATCACTTGCACATTGGCTGTGGCTCAGGGCAGTTTCCAGAGTTGATAAATGGCACAATTAAGCTGTGTCTGTTAATCAGAGCATTATCTCGTGTTCCTGAGGACACTTTCACTGAGGGATCAGAGGAGGAATTCACAATCGTCTCCAGCTTTAACCTCTTGATGTGAGAGATCCCAGAGCAACCTGATACCACAGAGGCCACACTGATGTCATATGTGTACAATGCACACCAGACACATCAGACATGACAGCACCACACCACTGAATGAGGAGAGTCAAAGCCACTTGATTGCTACATTCAAGTAGTCCTCAACATGCTGCTCGATAATTGAGGTCATATATACTTATTTCTTGGTATTTCTCAATGCACAGCACATAGCTCCCAACTGTCCCTGATTTCAAGTGACTGTCCCTGATTTGGAGCAATGTCCCTCATTCCTCCTCATTTTGGTCTGATCTAGTTGTATATAAAATGTACTTTTTATCTATCAAATGTTTCTCAGTGCTACACCTTTCATCTGATTCCTAAATTGCTGTATTTGTAAATTTCAAAAACCAATATAAAGGAATAGTAGTGGTAAAAAAAAGCACTTGTGGGTTTAACCAATCTTGTTTTTTTTTTTGTACAATTCTCCTTTAAGGGAGGCGTGGCAAGGGGTGTGTCCTATGCCTGCATACTTTTGCTGATAGATGTCCCTCACTCCCATCTCAAAAAGTTGGGAGGTATGACAGTACCACTTCTCTTGTCCTGTATGTTGGGTGTAATTCTCAGTATCCGTTGTTATTCTGTATATATGGACTCTGCACAGTACCACTTCTCTTGTTCTGTATGCTGGGTGTAATTCTCAGTATCCGTTCGTATTCTGTATGTATGGACTCTGCACAGTACTACTTATCTTGTCCTGTATGCTGGGTGTAATTCTCAGTATCCATTTTTATTCTGTATATATGGACTCTGCACAGTACCACTTCTCTTGTCCTGTATGCTGGGTGTAATTCTCAGTATCCATTTTTATTCTGTATATATGGACTCTGCACAGTACCACTTCTCTTGTCCTGTATGTTGGGTGTAATTCTCAGTATCTGTTCTTGTTCTGTATGTATGGACTCTGCACAGTACTACTTCTCTTGTCCTGTATGTTGGGTGTAATTCTCAGTACCCGTTGTTATTCTGTATATGTGGACTCTGCACAGTACTTCTCTTGTTCTGTATCCTGGGTATAATTCTCAAATTCTTAGTATCTGCTCTTATTCTGTATGTATGGACTCTGCACAGTGCCACTTCTCCTGTCCAGTATGCTGGGTGTAATTCTCAGTATCTGTTCCCATAAAGAGTCTGTATTTTTCATTTCATTCTCCCAGTCTGGGTAGGGTGTCTCTACACCCAAAGTGTAGAAAGCACCTTGTTGGTTCAGTACAGCACACAGCCGTCTCATGACACTGGCTCAGAAGGTCCGGCCCCTCTAAACAACCTTTCTATAACCTCAGTGCCTTCAGTCTCCTCCATCTTGCCGACCTCCAACATCTGCTCCACTCTTTGCAGCCTTTACTGGAGTTAATTGAATAAATTGAAGCAAGCTGCAGTGGCGGGGGTAGGGTGGGGGGGATGATCTATGATCTCAGGTTGAGAGCAGAGAAGGGAGACAACAGATTTACAGCAAAGTCTGCGTGCGGCCTTTTGTTTAGAGGCCGGTTCACGGCAAGTTTGAGGTCATGTGGGATTAAAATATCTCCAGGAACAAATGGAATAATTTGAGCGAAGTGGAAGGCATGCAGTGCCAGTGTATGCCAGGAGAGTGGACAAGATTTATGGCGGCCCGTCGAGGTGCGCCGTCCAGAGAATCCCCCATCATCCCGCTGTGTGTGTGTGGACAGGCCCGAATGTTATGGCCATTCACCAACCATTAACAACCAGTCCCGCCAGGATTATGGCAGCTCACCGCTGGTTTAGGACTTCCAGTGTATTCTTCTCTGCATGGGATTGCAACGTTTATGTCGAGCCCGTCATTAATAATGAAGGAGATACACAGTCAATGTCCGCAATCATTTCAGTAGGCCATACGACAGCCTTCCATGGGGGTAGAGATGGGGACTGAGAGGTCTTTGGAAATCAATAAGATGTCCTTGTAAATACAAGAAAGTAAGTGGCTGGCTTTGTGAAAAGTTGTAAAAGGCGGAGTTCAGATTAGGGAAATTTCTTTTAAGATCAAGCAGAAGTAAAGTCAAACTGAATGACATTTACTTTGCTCTGTGTATCATATAAACAATTCTATTTTTTTTAAATAAATACAGTAAAACCTTGGTTTGAGAGTAACTTGGTTTGAGAGCGTTTTGCAAGACAAGCAACATTTTTAAATACATTTTGACTTGATATACAAGCGATGTCTTGATATACAAGTAGCTTCATGTCACAACTGAGCATAAAAGAGAAGAGAGGCATCTCTTAGTATAGTAATAAGGCTATATTTAATGAAGGTACAACAATTAGCAACATATTGCTACACTTAGAGGCGCCTCTCTTATCTTTTATACTTATGTAGCGCCTGCTGGATTTTGCTTCTAATTCCCTTGTGGAGGCTGCCATTTGTGGATGGACATTTTATGGTTACACAACCTATCACATTGCTATAATCTTTTTATATGGACTATAAACTGAAGGACCTAAAAACAAATGGATGTGGAACAAATCATTTGAGTTTCCATTATTTCTTAGGGGAAATTTGCTTTGATATAAAAGTGCTTTGGATTATAAGCAAGTTTCTGGAACGAATTATGCTCGCAATCCAAGGTTTTACTGTAACTTGTTTTTCTCTTTTTTTTTCCATGTTTTGTCACATCTCAGTGCAGTTGCTCTCCTGCAGCCTTTTTGCAGCCACTTCCTGTTTACATGCACTAAGGCTGCATGACAGGGTCAGGGTAGGTTTCATACAGGAGACTACATGGCTGTGGAATATGTGTTGAAACAGCCAAATGTAGTTTGCACCGGAAGCCCACGTGACAGGGTCACAACACGAAAATGCAACTGGGAGACAGCACCGGAATGTTGTCCCATTGCATCAGGAAGTGCCTAAAGGTTACCCTCATGGCAGGATCATCGGGGATTATTTTAACCTGTTAATGCCGGCCACACACATACATGCAGCACATATATGTGGGCCTGTTTAAACAACTTCCTGTGCTGAGAGCGTGTTCCCAGCATGGTAGCCGGTGGGTACCGAAGAGCTCCCGCTGCATACTAGCGATCGGGATCTTTCCGATCACGTGACTGCTGTGACAGCCAATCACGGCGGTCACATGACCAGAAACCCTGTCGGCGCCAAGGTGTTAAAAAATGATGCAGATTACTTTGAAATGACATTAACATGTTAGCGATTATATGAGATTTTAGTAATTGTGCTTACAATTGTCTACAATTGTGCTAACATTTACTTTAAATCTACTTGTACATAAGGGGTTACTGCAGTCTTCTTGGTATAGCTACACAGCTTGAACTTCAACTATTTCCTGTTGATCAGATAAAACTCGGAAGGTGACCCTGCCTATACCACCAGGATCAGCAAACTTCAACCGAGAAATTGAAGAACCCAGGTAGGAGAAAGTAGGGCAAACAGTGACAGCAGCCAATCAGCTGTAGTCAGCGTACGTTATTCTGACAGCTGCAGGTATCTGTCAGAATAAAAATGTGGCAGGGTAGATTTGTGCGTCCACACTTGGCCAAATGTGGGAGTCTATTAATTTTTCTTGTGGATATGCATAGAGAAAGGTCCAGGAGCCCGTGCATTTAGGCTGGATTCACACCTATGCATTTTTGGTGCTTTTTGTATTTTGCAGACTTGCACTACAGAACGTGTTCCATAGGAAACCAAATTAAATGGACTGTAGTGCAAATCTGAAAAATGCAAAAAGCACCAAAAATGCATAGGTGTGAATCCACCCTTGGGTGCACGGGCGCCGCCCGCTCTATCCTCGTCACCCTATATGGTTAAAGAATAGATTCATGCATTGCATGAATCTATCCATGGCCGCCGCTGCCACCCCCTATTCAGGCGTCTGGCCCCTTTTCGGATGCCGGGCGCCTGAATTACAACGGCAGGGGTGTTTTTTTGAAGCACCTGATTAGAGCCCTAAGACTCAAAATAGGGTGGACTCAGAGTGCAGAGCCTTTCTCTCAGAGTCCACCCAGATGTGTTAGATAAGCAAATTAATATTTGATTTTCTAACACTGAATCGCCTCTCTGCCAATCAGGAAGCGTGGGTTTGTTACCCGTTTCCTGATCGGCTGAAAGGTTAGGCGATCCTATTGGACGCCTAGGAGGAGTGGAGGAGACACACGGCGTAAGTCGCCATGATCTCAGACAGGGAGAGGACACGGAAGACGCTGCAAGATGCCTGCCGCAGCCTGTCCCCCTGCCCGATGTGCCGGCCAATCGGGTAAGTGCCGGCGGACCGGCAAACAAAAAACAAAAAGGTCTCAAATACTGCATGCCTAGCAAAGCCATTAGTAAACAGGTGAAAGCATCCTCAGTCAGATTCATTCAAAGCCATGCTGCCTAATCATTCAGGACCTTTCTCTATGAATTTTCACAGTAATTGAGGAGTTAGGCCTAATTCACACTTATGCAGGTTGCAGTTTGCATGTTCACGGTGCATTTTGCATTTTTCAATACACGTTTTTGATCCATTGAAGTCTATGGAACAAAAAAACAGAAAAAAGACCCTGGTCCTTTCCGTAAAATGCACAGATGTGAACTACATCCATAGGACACCATGTTAAATGGACTGTAGTATGTTTCTGCAAAACTGAAAACGCACAAAAAAATGCATAGGTGTGAACCAGGCCTTAGACAAACTCCTGCCCTGCCAGCACCCACTGCAGGAAACACTGGGTGGACTTACAGGAGCTTGAGTGGAGACCTTAAGTTTTGTGAAGTTACTATTGATTTTTCTTGTTTAGCCCAAATCTTTACGTGTATGGCCCAGCTTTAGTCTAATGGCTTGTGTTATTTTGAAGTTAGTTCAGTTAATTGCATTTAGATGGTATGTCTCAGTATTGTAGCACAGCAGTGTCCTGCTAATTAATACATTTGGTATTGCATCATACAGGTGGCTGCCATTCCTGGTGCCATGTTGGCTTACTATGACAGGACAAAAGGTTATTCCACCTCTTCACTGGATAGCAGACAACATCACAAACAACACACAGAGATCCTCTTTAGATGAAATATTTGGGACTTTGTTTCTTGGTACTGACAACTGTGAGAGCCCCCAGATCAGGGCCAGCATCGAAGTGACCATTCCCCGAGACTCCCATCCAACATTTCTCCATCCACATTATTAAAAGTTGGCGTTCTAGAAAGAACTGTACAGGTTTAATAAGTGTGATCCCCAGGGGCTGTAAAGCTGTCGAGATGTCCCTCGCACTCTCGGGGGCCAGCCCAATCACAGCCGGCTGATGTCATTGGTTATGACTAACTGGAGATGGTCACACAGGCGGCTATTATTGAATGTGGCACTTACATGGAGGCACTTTTACAAGGCTTGATAGCTTTTTATTAAATACATTGTGTCTGACGGAGGCTGACAGCTCTCCATGTCTTATAAAGCTGAGAAACTTCTCAAGTCCGAATAGAGGGCCGATTATACAGCATAGAGAAGGGGGTGTCTGGACTAGGAGAGTGCTCTCAGAGCTAAGGATAGTGTAAGTGCCAAAGACCTGGCTGGGGTAGGAGTAGGGCACGAGGAAAGGGTGAGTTAGGGGACTGAGATGACGCTTCCAACAATGTAAAAGTATATTCACTGAATGCATTCACACAATTCTAACCACTGCGCTCCAGTCAGCCCGTCCTGGCTGTCCCTCTCCTCACAGTATATGTGCTGGTTTCAGCATACAAGGTTTGTTCATCTCCATATCGGCTCCCCAAGTTGTTTATTGTCGTCTCCCAGCTCCTGTATATGTACCCTTATACAAGAAAGATGATAAAATTGACAAAACACCATGCACAGTGTCTGTTTTTATCTTTTAGTCCTGAGTGAGCCAGCAGACATCTTGTGTCTGTTCACATGGGGATATGATGACGCCCCAAGAACCCTTCTTTACCTCCGTCATGTCCTCACCTGTATGTACAGAATATGAGCTGTGCTAGAACCCATAATTAAACTTTAGTATGAAAAAAACTGGAATTCTAAGGGCAAGAATAATTCACGCATGACACACAAGGGAACCACAAAATATAATATGAGTATATAAGCAGGAGTTCATATATATATTAAATTAATTTCAGTTAGCGTGTTCAATACTTTTTCCCTGTATCATTCTATTATATTACACAACTTAAAGTGATTGCAAAGTCTAGTTTTTTTCCTATAAAAATAACAAACATGTTATGCCGCGTACACACGATCGGAAATTCCGACAAGGAAAGTTCGATGTGAGCTTTTGGTCGGAAATTCCGACCGTGTGTAGGCTTCATCTGACTTTTTCTGTCTGAATTTCCGACAGCAAAAATTTGAGAGCTGGTTCTCAATTTTTCCGACAAGAAAAGTCTGCAATTCCGACGTGCAAAAAAACACGCATGCTCTGAATCAATTCGACGCTTGCTCGGAATCATTGAACTTAATTTTTCTCGGCTCGTTGTAGTGTTGTAAGTCACCGCGTTCTTGACGGTCGGAATTTTGTGTGACCGTGTGTATGCAACACAAGTTTGAGCCAACATTCCGTTGGAAAAAAATCCACGGTTTTCTTGTCGGATTTTCGTGTGTACGCGGCATAATAATTTATTTGCACAGAGCAGCCCAGATCCTCCTCTTCTCGGTCCCTTTACTTTGATCCTGGCCCCTCCCTCCTGTTCAGTGCCCCCACAGCAAGCAGCTTGCATAGAATGCATTAAGATAAAAAAACTTCTGACTTTACAATCCCTTTCATTTCTGAACGGATTTGTTTTGGTTTCTTGGTATGTATGGATTGCATGGGTTGCTACCAACATGTGGTGAATATTTCATGTCAATAGCCGCCTTAGAAATATATTTACCTAGAAAAATGGTGACGTGTTCAATACTTATTTTACCCGCTGTGTATATATATATATATACATATATATATATATATATATATATATATATATATATATATGTAGCATTACCCCTGCAGGAGCTGCTGGTTAGTTTTGGGTTTTGCACGTTACCTCTTCAGCTTCGTTGTCCGGGTGAGGGAAAGTCTGTAGTAATGCAATGGCCACACAGATGTAAAACTTCAAACAGTTAGGCTTTATTTTCTTATGCGGAAAATGTTGAGAAGTAGAAGGTATAGAAGAGTAGGGGAAGGTTCAGGCACTCAGAGTTACTAGCAAAAATATCAGCTCACAGTCACTTACCACTCTTAGTGTTTAGAGTGGGTATTGGTCACCCGGATAGTCCCCTCTCACATGGCCTAGCAGCCGGGATGACACACGAATCAGCAACGTGGCCCCGAGACCAGAACCACACACACACACCTCATGCCCGGAGGGCTGCAGGGCGGGAACGGACCCCGATCAATGGCGTCTGTCCCTTAAGTATCCCCTCCCAGCAGGCACAGCGGGTCGACCACTCCCACTACACCGCTGCCTAGAAGGGCCACTCAATACTCCATGGTTTGCCCATGTTCCAACAGGTGCCTGAGGTGGCAACGCCACCTACAGGCAATAAGGGAAATCACTACCAGGCAAACCACAACTAGAACAGAGGCAAATCAAAAATGTAATTCAACCGTCTGAGCCCAACTACTGGCTCAAACATCCCTCTATATTTTGAATAGCGTCCCAACCTTTTGGGGAGGGCGCTACATACACCCCCCTCTACAAAAGACACTGTCCCCAGTGACTGGGAAAACAGAAAACCTCAAGCCTGAGAATTTGGTGCCTGAACCCAAAAAACTGGGAAGGGGAGAAAAGAGGAGAAAGATACAGAATACAATAAAAGGAATGGCATAACTCTCCATATATGACATTTAGATATATTACACATTATATATATATATATATATATATATATACACTATCACCCATCACTATCTGTCTAATCCCACCCCATTCTCCGATGGTCATGACAGCAGATCCGGTACCTAAGAGAAAACAAAGAACATGCATAGCAAAACACATAATCCTAAAATATTGGACATATACACACAGAAGCAGAACTGTATCCCCATGAGAATGCAGTTTTCCTTCCTAAAGTTTTTAATTGCTGTGTCAGCATAAAAGTCATTCTCTAATTCGGCAGACTACTGCCACCTAGTGTTAGAGGCATCAAAATGTCCTTTTTTCTAAGCAGAGGTTGAATCACAAACACACAGGAGAACCACTGTTGAACACAGCGCTTCTCAGCAATACTACTCTATCTAATTAACCCCCAAAGTTCAGTTAGAGGAGAAAAAAAACTGTTCTTCAGAGATATAAAAAAAACGTTCTCTGTCTTTCCTTTTTCAAAGCAACAAATGTTTTAGGGCAGAGAACCAAGTCACCTTGTTGCAGAGCGTTCTCCACTTGTAGGAAAACAGGAGGCAAATAGCAAAGCCAAGTTTCCATTTTAAAATGTCATAGGTAGAAACTTGGATCAGGTAGAGTCACAGATTTCCACTGTTTGTCCAAGGTGGTGATAAAGTATACTGCCTCATCCCTTCCTGGACAGCGAAGAACAACCCGATCGGCGTGAATGTGCCGGCCATAGCCCCAGTCCAAGCGGCACCCTCTGAATCGATCAGCCATGGTAACCGAGTGTTCAAAGTTCCTGAATGGCTTGGGTACTTTAAGATAGTCCCAGATGGCTTCCCCGTACCATTGATCGTGGCGAGCTTCAATCTCTAGCATAAGTTCTTTGGGCACGTAGGGGAACTCCAAGCTGTACTCGGTAGCTACCCGCTTCATTAAGATCAGCTGTAGGCGGGCGAGCCTAGGTAAGGACTAAGGGTCTCCCGTCCCTGGCAGCACATATGAGTCCCGTGACCTCCGGACCAAAGTAGAGCAAATTGAGGCCAGGGCCCGTCATTGGGCACAGCCTCTCTCTTCACAATAGGGGTAGGGGTTTCCACCCGGGGTGTGGTGTCTCCAGAACTCATGGGTGAACCCTCTCGGAGGCTGCGGAGCGGGGTAATGCATTTTCGATTGTCCCATCCCTTTTCCAGATATACAGCCTCTATCAGCTAGTCCTCCCCAACATCTGAGGAGGATTCCAATTCCGAGGAATCCAACTCCTCGGCGGGTAGATAGTTACGGGCAAGAAAAGTCACTTTATCCCCTGCCTCCTTACCGGTTCTTGACGTGGACTTCCCGGCTCTCGAGGTCCGGTTCCAGCAGGAGCTGGGGTAGGCTTCAACCGCGGCCGCGGGAGGCCTCAGCGTAGCCCACCTTCTGTTTTGCGGGTGGAATGGGGACACAGGTAGTGGCGGTGGCAGCGTCTGCTGCGAGGTCCGCTGGTGGCTCTGTAGTGGTGGCGACATCCACTCCGGACTCCCTTGCCATAGCATCTGCAGTGCGCATGGGCTGAACCGCAGGGGCGAAGGCGGCCTACTCATGGGCGACGGTGCCTGTAATCCAATTTACCCAATGAGCGCGGGGTGGTTCGGTGGGTTGTTCCACTGCAGGGAAAAAAAAATCCCTGCGGGATAGGCATCGTCCAAAGGGGCGCAACTGCACGTCAAGTCCACTGCATCCAGGGCAGAGCATGCCCAGGGCTTCCACATCCTGACTTGTGTATAACGTGAAGCGACTCCGGGGCTTGAGTCGGATCCCCGTATCCGTAAGTGGGGCTCCAAGCTGAGCAGTGTCCATAGTAGTAGGCATATGGAGCATCCTGGGTCCCGACATGGCTGGGGCCCACAAAACCGATGACATGCTGCTCTTCTTTGCTCAATCCAACAACCTCTGCCCTTTGGCGCCAAACACACTCACGTGTAGCACGCAGGTGGCGGGAACTCCTCCCAGTTTAGTTCTTTTTGCACGTAGCTCGCGGGCTTTCTTCTTTTAGGCCCCGCCCACGAACTAGCTAACAATGTGATTTGTGCCCCTTAACCCCTTCTTCTCTCATTAAATGCACAGTCCAATACTTTCTCAATGGCAGACTTTCCAAAAGCAAAAGAACAGTAATCAGGTTGTCAGCAACGGCAAATATCCTGGACGAGCCTCCCACGTGTAGAATTACCCCCGCAGGAGCTGCTGGTTAGTTTTGGGGTTTGCACGTTACCTCTTTAGCTTCGTTGTCTGGGTAGGAAAGTCTGTAGTAATGCAATGTCCACACAGATGTAAAACCTCAGTTAGGCTTTATTTTCTTATGCGGAAAATGTTGAGAAGTAGAAGGTATAGAAGAGTAGGGGAAGGTTCAGGCACTCAGCGTTACTAGCCAAAAATATCAGCTCACAGTCACTTACCACTCCCAGCGTTTAGAGTGGGTATTGGTCACCCGGATAGTCCCCTCTCACATGGCCTAGCAGCCGGATTGACACACGAATCAGCAATGGGGTAGTCTCTGCCACAGACTGCCCAAGATGAAATGGGTCTCTGCCACAGACCTCTTGAAATTAATAAAGTCTCTGCCACAGACCTTTTAAAGTTGAATGAAAGGATAGTCTAGAAATCCCCTGCCACAGGATTTCAAAGTCCCAAACTTCCAGCCGTACAGTGAAAGAGCCTTTAAGCTAATCCGGCAAACTGTAGGGCTTGTAGTACAGTGGATCCCTCCTTGATAAAGTTACCAGGCCTCCCCCGAGACAGCAGCACTTTGCCGGTCCCCTCCAGGGCAGGTCCTCCCCTGGTCTCCTTCACCAAGACAGCTTCCTCCCCATTTGGACGGACAGCTTGGGATCCCCTCTCTGAATGTAGGCCCCAGCCAGACTAGCTGGGCCCACTAGATAGCGATGCAGCCTCGAGCCAACGTGGCCCCGAGACCAGAACCACACACACACCTCACGCCCAGAGGGCTGCGGGGCAGGAATAGACCCCGATCAATGGCGTCTGACCCTCAAGTTTCCCCTCCCAGCAGGCACAGCGGGTCGACCACTCCCACTGCACCGCTGCCGAGAAGGGCCACTCAATACACCATGGTTTGCCCGTGTTCCAACATGTGCCTGAGGTGGCAACGCCACCTACAGGCAATAAGGGAAATCACTACCAGGCAAACCACAACTAGAACAGAGGCAAATCAAAAATGTAATTCAACCGTCTGAGCCCAACTACTGGTTCAAACATCCCTCTATATTTTGAATAGCGTCCCAATAGCGTCTATATATAGATCTATATATACTGTATATACTGTATCTCACAAAAGTGAGTACACCCCTCACATCTTTGTAAATATTTTATTATATGTTTTCATGTGACAACACTAAAGAAATGACACTTTGCTACAATGTAAAGTAGTGAGTGTACAGCTTGTATAACAGTGTAAATTTGCTGTCCCCTCAAAATAACTCAACACACAGCCATTAATGTCTAAACCGCTGGCAACAAAAGTGAGTACACCCCTAAGTGAAAATGTCCAAATTGGGCCCAATTAGCCATTTTCCCTCCCCGGTGTCATATGACTCGTTAGTGTTACAAGGTCTTAGGTGTGAATGGGGAGCAGGTGTGTTACATTTGATGTTATCACTCTCACTCTCTCATACTGGTCACTGGAAGTTCAACATGGCACCTAATGGCAAAAGGAATCTCTGAGGATGTGAAAAAAAGAATTGTTGCTCTACATAAAGATGGCCTAGGCTATAAGAAGATTGCCAAGACCCTGAAACTGAGTTGCAGCACGGTGACCAAAACCATACAGTGGTTTAACAGGACAGATTCCACTCAGAACAGGCCTCGCCATGTCGACCAAAGAAGTTGAGTGCACGTGCTCAGCGACATATCCAGAGGTTGTCTTTGGGAAATAGATGTATGAGTGCTGCCAGCATTGCTGCAGAGGTTGAAGGGGTGGGGGATCAGTCTGTCAGTGCTCAGATCATATGCCGCACACTGCATCAAATTGGTCTGCATGGCTGTCGTCCCAGAAGGAAGCCTCTTCTAAAGATGATGCACAAGAAAGCCTGCAAACAGTGGCTGAAGACAAGCAGACTAAGAACATTTATTACTGGAACCATGTCCTGTTGTTTGATAAGACCAGGATAAACTTATTTGGTTCAGATGGTGTCAAGCGTGTGTGGCGACAACCATGTGAGGAGTACAAGACAAGTGTGTCTTGCCTACAGTCAAGCATGGTGGTGGGAGTGTCATGGTCTGGGGCTGCATGAGTGCTGCCGGAACTGGGGTGCTACAGTTCATTGAGGGACCCATGAATGCCAACATGTACTGTGACATACTAAAGCAGAGCATGATCCCCTCCCTTCAGAGACTGTATGCCAACATGATAATGACCCCAAACACACCTCCAAGACGACCACTGCCTTGCTAAAGAAGCTGAGGGTAAAGGTGATGGACTGGCCATGCATGTTTTCAGACCTAAACCCTATTGAGCATCTGTGGGGCATCCTCAAATGGAAGGTGGAGGAGCGCAAGGTCTCTAACATCCACCAGCTCTGTGATGTCATCATGGAGAAGTGGAAGAGGACTCCACTGGCAACCTGTGAAGCTATGGTGAACTCCATGCCCAAGAGAGTTAAGGCAGTGCTGGAAAAAAATATTTACAAAAATGTGAGGGGTGAGATACTGTATATATATATATATATATATATATATATATATATATACACACAGGGCTCAAAATTTCAAGTCTTGAGCCACTAGCCAGGCCTCAAGGGTTACTCGCCACTAGTTGCCCCACCCAACCCTAATCACGTCCTCATAAATTATCTTGTGAAATGTTTTATGCAGAATTAAGTTACAAAAATAAATTTTAACAACAACTTTATCAGTTCCCCTCAGCACAGCCTCACCTGTGCCCATCAATGCAGCCTCACCGCTCCCACCATTGCAGCCTCACCGTGCCCACAATTGCAGCCTCACCGTTGCTACCATTCCAGCTTCATGAGCCCACCATTCCAGCCTCACCGTGCTCACCATTGCTGCCTCACCGTGCCCCTATTGCGGACTCACCGTGCCCCCATTGTGGACTCACCGTGCCCCCATTGCAGCCTCACCGTGCCCACCATTCCAGCCTCACCTTGCCCACTATTGCAGCCTCACCGTGCTCACCATTGCTGCTACACCGTGCACCCATTGCGGACTCACTGTGCCCCCATTGCGGATTCACTTTGCCCCCATTGCGGATTTACTATGCCCCCATTGCAGATTCACTTTGCCCCCATTGCAGATTCACTTTGCCCCCATTGCAGATTCACTTTGCCCCCATTGCAGATTTACTGTGCCCCCATTGCAGATTCATTGTGCCCCCATTGCAGACTTACTGTGCTCCCATTGGCGGCCAGATCATGACAGGAGGAAGAGGAGAGCCGCGGGATCGCAGAGCGGTATAGCATGCTGTTACAACTTACAATGAATTTTCCTACGCTCTGCTTGCTCCCACAGCCCCACCTCCTCCTGACCGGCACCTGTAATAGATAACACATCTCAGCATTGGACCTGCATTCTGTCTATTACAGGCGCGGGGTCAGGAGGAGGCGGGGCTGTGGGAGCGAGCAGAACGGAGGAAATTTCATTGTAAGTTGTAACAGCATGCTATACCGCTCTGCGATCCCGCGGCTCTCCTCTTCCCCCATGCTCTCTGCCATTGGGGCGATCGCTGGAACCCCCCCACTCCCAGGCAGCCCAGCTCCTCGGCAGACCTCATTTTCCGACTCGCAAAATGCGAGTAGGAGAGTGGAAAATTTGAGGTCTGCACATATATATATATATATATATAGTAAGATTGGGGTGATTAGACTCAACCGGTTGGAGCGTTTTCAGTGAGTACGCCAGTCCAGAACTGAATTTTTAAGGGCCTGGTATTTTTATTTAAAATGACAGAAAAGTTTACAAAGACATCAGTAGCCCACACAGGGGGGTTCCACCATTACTGTATCTTGCATACTCAATACTTTAGCCACCTGGCCTACATTCTTTCCATACGGCTGCTTCAGGCATTTAGCCTAGGCCTTAGGTCTGCTCCTCAGAACAAAAGTTTCCTAGAGTTAAGCTTACTCCTGGTCAGCGCCTTGCTGCTCTGTCACCAAGGAAATCTGCCTCCTGTAGACACGTATGCTCTGGCTGCACCCATGCAGCCTCTGACTCCTTTCCGAAGAATGAGAGTCCACCTGACTCCCATGCACAGACTTCCTGTCTGTTGGGTGGGGCCCTGAGCCATTGTCAGGTCACAACTAAATAGCCCAACACACAGCTCTGCAATCAGCGTGCCTTTCTCTCCAAAATCTGGCAAAAACCTGCAATCTTTCAGGTAGCACAGGGTCCCACTACCACAATATATATATATATATATATATATATATATATATATATACACATATATGCATATACATACACTGTGCATATATACACCCCTGGACGACGTAATTCTCTTACGAAACATGTAGGGCGGAGCGACGCGCTGACGTCACCTCGTATTACTGTTTGTACAACCCAGACGGACGGGTTTGTCTGATCGTGCACTGGCCGGAACATCAGACTTAAGGCATTTTTCTATCGATGCTTGATTGTAAGTGTGATACTTTGTTTTACTCTTTATAAATAAATCATAAGGTTTTACACTATTGGAGCCTTTATGTCTCTTACATGCCACACTTTCAACTCATGGGTCTGAACATCATTGGAGTGATCTGATCAGTGGTGAAGCAAGCTCGGGGCGCTTTGGAAGCAGGCTGTGTTAGGCCCCTTTCACACTGAGGCGTATTTCAGGCGTTTTTGCGCTAAAAATAGCGCATAAATAACGCCTGAAATACTCCTGCCCCAGCATTCTCAATGTGAAAGCCCTGAGGGCTTTCACACTGAGGCGGTGCGCTGGCAGGAGACAAAAAAATCTCCTGCAAGCCGCATCTTTGGAGCGGTGAAGGAGCGGTGTGTATACCGCTCCTTCCCATTGAAATCAATGGGACACCGCGGTTTGCGGGCGGTATTAACCCTTTTTCGGCCGCTAGCGGGGGTTAAAACCACACCACTAGCGGCAGAATATCGCAGTAAACACGAAGGTATAGGGCGCTGAAAATCGTGATGCTATACCGTCACCGCATATGCCCGCCCCAGTGTGAAAGGGGTCTTACACTACATGCTTTCCCTGATCCTCTGTAACGGGGATCACGGATTTCTGGTAAGCAGTGATTCTCTCTATAATGGTGGTGGATCCTACACTGGTTTTGTTCATCAGCGTTTAACCACTTAACGACCGCTCACTGTATATATACGTCGGCAGAATGGCACCGACAGGCACAATCACGTAGAGCATACGCGATCGCCTTTGTATAGTTGGGGGGTCCGATCGGACCCCCCTCCTATACAGTGAGCGGCCGTTTATCGTGGGGGAGCGTTCGGAGATGAGGGGGTGACCATTCGATTTCGGCCACCCCCTCGCGATCGCTCCCGGCCAATGAAAATGCTTCCCCTGCCATGTGATGTAAACACAGGCAGGAGGAAGTGATGTCATCTCCCTCGCGGCGGTCTTTTCGATTCCGGCGCCGAGGAGAGAAGAAGCAGGTTAGTGCACCAACAGTCCACTGACACTTAGGTACACATAGGCACACATTTCACCCCCCAGTCACCCCCAGATCACCCCCCAATCACAGTGTCACTGATTGCAGTGATCATTTATTTTACTGATCACTGCATTTAGTGTCATCTGTGATAATAAAAAGTTGCAGGGCAGTTAGGATTAGGCCCCTTTAGGTCCAGGGTAGCCCCCTAACCCCCCCTAATAAAGGTTTAACCCCTTGATCGGCCCCCAGGTAACCCTTTCACCCCCTAACGCCAGTGTCACTAATCGATCGTATTTTCGATCGCTGTATTTAGTGCCGGTGGTGCCCTAGATAGCCAGTTAATTATTTTTAGGTTCGCCGCAGGTTTTTATTAGCGTCAGATACCCCCATATATTATTTTAACCCCCTGATTGCCCCTAGAGTTAACCCTTTCACCAGTGATCACTGTATAAGCGTCACTGGTGACACTGGTTACCCAGTTAGTTATTTAGTTATTTAGGTAACCCGTCAGGTTTTTATATAGCGTCGGTTACCCCCATATTCAACCTAATAAAGGTTTTAACCCCCTGATTGCCCCTAGTTAACCCTTTCACCAGTGATCACCATATAAAGGTTACGGGTGACGCTGGTTGGTTAGTTTGCTTTTTATAGCATCAGGGCACCCGCCGTATATAACCCAATAAAGGTTTAACCCCCTGATCGCTCGGCGGGTGAAATCAATTAGGTATTAGCGCCAGAGAGGGTCTGCGTCGCCCCAGGCAGCGTTAGGTTAGTGCCAGTAACGCTAACACCCACGCGCAAAGCATACACCTCCCTTAGTGGTATAGTATCTGATCAGATCTATACTAGCGTCCCCAGCGGTTTAGGGTTCCCAAAAACGCAGTGTTAGCGGGATCAGCCCAGATACCTGCTAGCACCTGCGTTTAGCCCCTCCGCCCAGCCCACCCAAGTGCAGTATCGATCGATCACTGTCACTTACCAAACACAAAACACATAACTGCAGCGTTCGCAGAGACAGTCCTGATCCCTGCGACCGCTAACAGTTTTTTTGTAGCGTTTGATATATTTGCTGACGACAGTCGGGTGCTTTTTTTTTCCTGTGAATCTTACTAGTGTACCCCTAAATTTAGAGCCCAAAATGGCAAGTCGAAGGTACACTAGTAAAGAGGCCTACGAGATTCTGAGCATTACAGATAGTGAAGAGGAGGTCACGTATCTGTCAGATTCAGGCTCAGAATATCTTCCCGTAGAAGACAGTGACGTCAGCGGCCCCACGTCAGATAGCTCTGACGACGAAGTTGAGGTCCCTGCTAAGGTCAGGCATACCCGATCCCGATCTTCTGAGGTTGTTGAGGAGCAAGAACCGCAGGGCTCTCGTATCATGGAGCAGAGGAGTACTAGCGCCGCTATTCCTTCTGGTGAATTGGCAAGCACCAGCGGCCTAGTACAGCCTGGGCGTACATCCAGCACTGCAGTATCACGTGGTGACGTGGCGAGTCCCATAAGTGCAGTTCAAGCTGGCGAGGTGGCAAGCACAAGTAGTGTCCCGCTGCCACCAATAAGAAGACAAAGGCAGGCCCGTCGTGCCCATAGTAAGCTTCCTGCAGAATTCGCGTATCCCGATTGGGTCCCCACCACTTCTGCAGAACCCGTACTTCCCCCATTCACTGCCCAACCCGGTATTCAGGTGGAAACAGCTGATTTTATGCCAATCGATTATTATTCGCTGTTTTTCACGGAGGATCTCTATAGATCTATTGTTGTGGACCAGAGTAATTTATATGCTGGTCAATTCATCGCCGCTAATCCCCAGTTGCCTTCCATTGCCAAAGATTGGAAACCAATTACGGTTTCCGAATTTAAGACCTTTCTGGGCCTTTCCCTCAACATGGGCACACATAAATTCCCGTCATTGCGTGCTTATTGGTCCACGCACCCAATTGACCACATGCCCGTGTTCTCTGCCTCCATGCCCAGGAAACGATACGAGCAGATTTTGCGGTTCATGCACTTCAACGACAATGAACTTTGTCGTCCACGTGGGGACCCTGAATACGACCGGCTCTATAAAATTCGGCCCCTCATAAACCACTTCAACGAGCGCTTTGCAGCCTTGTTTATTCCCGATCAAGCTGTCTGCGTTGATGAGTCCCTGATTAAATTTTCTGGCCGCTTGGCTTTCAAGCAGTACCTTCCCAGCAAGCGTGCCAGATACGGGGTCAAGCTCTATAAGTGCTGTGACAGGGCAACAGGCTATGTATGGAGCTTTATGGTTTATGAGGGAAAAGATAGTCAGGTTGAGCCGGTCAACTGCCCGGATTACATAGGGAGCGCTGGCAAGATAGTGTGGAACTTGGTGTCACCCTTATTCGGAAAGGGGTACCACTTGTATGTGGACAATTATTACACGAGCGTGCCACTGTTTAGTCACTTGTTTGATCATCAGATTGGAGCATGTGGCACCGTGCGATCTAATCGCCGGGGCTTTCCCCAGAGGCTTGTAGATTCCCGTCTTAGGCTGGGGGAGAGAGCCTGCGTAAAGTGTAATAACTTGCTCGCTATGAAGTGGAGGGACAATAAGAATGTTTTCCTTCTTACCTCCCTTCATGCAGACACGACAGTCCAAATTCGTACGGCGACTGGTGTTGTGGAGAAACCCCTCTGTGTCCACGAATATAACAAAAATATGGGAGGGGTGGACCTCAACGACCAGTTGATGGCGCCGTATCTAATTGACCGTAAGGCGAGACGCTGGTACAAAAAAGTGTCTCTATCCTTATTTCAATTGGCTTTGCTGAACGCTCATGTGCTATACAGAGCTTCAGGCGGGACTTTATCTCTTCTAAAATTTCAGAATGAGATAGTCACAGAACTCCTGTATCCAGGCGGATCTGCACCTCACCATCCCCTACCAAATGCAGTAAGCCGGCTGCATGAGAGGCATTATACGCATCTCCTCCCGAGTACCCCTACCCAATGAACCCCCCCAAAAAGATGTCGTGTCTGTAGCAAGCGCGGATTTAGGCGTGACACCCGTTATTATTGTCCACTCTGTCCTGACAAACCTGGTCTTTGCCTTGGTGAATGTTTTGAACGCTACCACTCAAAAGTGAAGTTTTAGCGTAGGGTACAGCATTTCACAGACTAGGACACACTTACACAGGGTCTCCCAAGATGCCATTACATTTTGAGAGGCCCGAACCATTACAGTTGTTGAAGTTTAAAAAAAAAGTGTAAAAAAGAAAAAAAAAAACGTAAAAAACAAAAACACAAAAAAATATAAAATAAAAAAACCAAAAATAGTTGTAGTTTTATTGTTCTCTCTCTCTCTCTCTCTATTGTCTCTCTATTGTTCTGCTCTTTTTTACTGTATTCCATTCTGCAATGTTTTATCATGCTTGCTTTTCAGGTATGTAATTTTTTGTTTTCAGGTGCGCCATTCAACTGCAGCGCGGAATTATTTATCTTGACAGCAACAGCGTTTGCTCCCACGATACATAAAGCCGTGACTCCAGTGCTGTAGGAGGTGATTTCACCACCACAGTTAAAAAAAAAGAGCATATATGCCGAAGCATGGGGGCAGCAGGGGCGGAGGAGCGATTTTGCTCCTAATGCCGCGTATATACGGTCGAAATTCTGACGGAGGCTTGCCTGTGGAAAAGTTCGACCGTGTGTACGCGGCATAACTTTTTTGCGGGAGGATGCCCCCATGCTTCGGCATATATATATTTTAGGCACAGGTTGCGTTAAAAAAATGTTTTATTTTTTACTAGGTTTTGTTTTGGTATTTGCTTTGCAGGTATGGTAAGGTAAGGTCTTACTGTTGTACTGTAATGTTACTTTGTTTTAATGTTAACCATCATTTGCTTAGCAGGTACGCCATTCAGTTGCATCGCGGATTTATTTATCTTGACAGCAACAGCGTTTGCTCCCACGATACATAAAGCCGTGACTCCAACGCTGTAGGAGGTGATTTCACCACCAGTTAAAAAAAGAGCATATATGCCGAAGCATGGGGGCAGCAGGGGCGGAGGAGCGATTTTGCTCCTAATGCCGCGTATATACGGTCGAAATTCCGACAGAGGCTTGCCCGTGGAAAAGTTTGACCGTGTGTACGCGGCATAACCTTTTATGCCGCGTACATACGGTCGAAATTCCGACGAAGGCTTGCCCGTGGAAAAGTCCGACCGTGTGTACGCGGCATAACTTTTTTGCGGGAGGATGCCCCCATGCTTCGGCATATATGCCCATCATTAGAAGTGGGTGGATGAAGGGAGGTATTCTAATGGTGGGCATACCCACCGATCAATCTCTTTTTTTCGTTCAGCCAACAGGCTGCATGAAAAAAAAGATTACAATACATGTCCAACAAGGACCAGCAACGTACTGGTATGTTGCTGGACTTTGAATGGTTATACCAGATTGATGCCTGCGGGTATCATTCTTTTCAGCCAGCGGCCAGGTTTCATGTAAAAGCAATCCTAGTGGCTAATTAGCCTCTGGACTGCTTTTACAAGCAGTGGGAGGGAATGCCCCCCCCCCCGGATATAAACAGCGCCATTGGGAAATTGGGAAAGCATTGTATCACACCGATCTTGGTGTGGTCAGATGCTTTGAGGGCAGAGGAAAGATCTAGGGTCTAACCCCCCATTTTTTTCAAAAAAAGAGTACCTGTCACTACTTATTGCTATCATAGGGGATATTTACATTCCCTGAGATAACAATAAAAATGATAAAAAATAAATAAATATGGAAGGAACAATTTAAAAATAAAATAAAAAAGCAAAATAAATAATAATTAAAAAAAAAAAAAGCACCGCTGTCCCCCCCTGCTCTTGCGCAAAGGCGAACGCAAGCGTCGGTCTAGCGTCATATGTAAATAGCAATTGC
The DNA here is from genome assembly GCA_029206835.1 of Rana muscosa. Taxonomy (NCBI): domain Eukaryota; kingdom Metazoa; phylum Chordata; class Amphibia; order Anura; family Ranidae; genus Rana; species Rana muscosa. The sequence continues at coordinate 259,932,066 of CM055123.1, read as the reverse complement.
ATCATGCATGTGAGGTATCACCGCGAAGGTCAGATCGAGGGCAGTAATTTTAGCAGTAGACCTCCTCTGTAAATCCAACGTGGTAACCTGTAAAGGCTTTTAAATGCTTTTAAAAATGAATGTAGTTTCTCGCCGCTGCGGGTTTGTGCGCAATTTTAAAGCATGTCGTGTTTGGTATCCATGTACTCGGCCTAAGATCATCTTTTTTATTTCATCAAACATTTGGGCAATATAGTGTTTTTTAGTGCATTAAAAATAAAAAAAGTGTGTTTTCCCCCCAAAAAATGCGTTTGAAAAATCGCTGCGCAAATACTGTGTGGAAAAAAAAAATGCAACACCCACTATTTTAATCTGTAGGGCCTTTGCTTTAAAAATATATATAATGTTTGGGGGTTCAACATAATTTTCTTGCAAAGAAAAAAAAATGTTTTCATGTAAACACAAAGTGTCAGAAAGGGCTTTGTCTTCAAGTGGTTAGAAGAGTGGATGATGTGTGACATAAGCTTCCTAATGTTGTGCATATAATGCCAGGACAGTTCAAAACCCCCCCAAATGACCCCATTTTGGAAAGTAGACACCTCAAGCTATTTGCTGAGAGGCATGTTGAGTCCATTGAATTTTTTTTTTTTGTCCCAAGTGATTGAATAATGACAAAAATAAAAAAAAAAAAAAAAAATTTACAAAAAGTTGTCACTAAATTATATATTGCTCAAACATGCCATGGTTATATGTGGAATTGCACCCCAAAATACATTCTGTTGCTTCTCCTGAGTACGGGGATACCACATGTGTGAGACATTTTGGGAGCCTAGCCGCGTACAGGACCCCGAAAACCAAGCACCGCCTTCAGGATTTCTATGGGTGTAAATTTTTGATTTTACTCCTCACTGCCTATCACAGTTTCGGAGGCCATGGAATGCCCAGATAGCACAAAACCCCCCCAAATGACCCCATTTTGGAAAGTAGACACCCCAAGCTATTTGCTGAGAGGTATGTTGAGTATTTTGCAGATCTCGCTTTTTGTCACTTTGGCCTCGTACACACGGCCGAGATTCTCGTTGAAAAAAACATGTCGTTTTTTTCGACGAGATTCTTGGACAAGAAACTTGTCCCGGCCGAGTGTACACACGCTCGTTTCAAAGAACCTGCGGTTCTTTGAAAGGAGTGTACGCGGTGACGTCATCGACTACGTCGAGCATGCGCTCGTCACATTCGATGCCGTCGCCGCCATCTTGGTATACCCTACGTATGCCTAGGAAGCTACCGCGCATGCGTCGAATTCATTTCGAACATGCGCGGGCTTCCGGGCAGACAGGTAAGTGTACACACACTCACTTTTCTCGTCGAGAAACATGCCGAGGAGAATCTCGACGAGAAAATAGAGAGCAGGTTCTCTATTTTCTCGTCGAGGTTTCTTGTCGGTTTTCTCGACGAGAAACCCGCTAGCAGCGTACACACGACCGATTTACTCGGCAAGACCTCTCTGCCAGCAAGTTTCTTGCTGGTTCTTGCCGAGAAAATCGGTCGTGTGTACGAGGCCAAAGTTTTAAAAATTGAAAAAATAAAAATGTCTTTCTTCATTTTCAAAAACAAATGAGAGCTGTAAAATACTCACCATGCCTCTCGGCAAATAGCTTGGGGTGTCTACTTTCCAAAATGGGGTCATTTGTGGGGGTTTTGGGCTATCTTGGCATTTTATGGCCTTCAAAACTGTGATAGGTAGTGAGGAGTGAAATCAAAAATTTGTGCCCTTAGAAATCCTGAAGGCGGTGCTTGGTTTTCGGGGGCCCGTACGCGGCTAGGCTCTCAAAAATTCCCACACATGTGGTATCCCCGTACTCAGGAGAAGCAGCAAAATGTATTTTGGGGTGCAATTCCGCATATAACCATGGCATGTTTGAGCAATATATCATTTAGTGACAACTTTTTGTACATTTTTTTTTCTTTTTGTCATTATTCAATCACTTGGGACAAAAAAAAAAAATATTCAATGGGCTCAACATGCCTCTCAGCAATTTCCTTGGGGTGTCTACTTTCCAAAATGGGGTCATTTTGGGGGGTTTTGTGCTATCTTGGCATTTTATGGCCTTCAAAACTGTGATAGGTAGTGAGGAGTGAAATCAAAAATTTATGCCCTTAGAAACCTTGAAGGCTGTGCTTGGTTTTTGGGGTCCCGTACGCGGCTAGGCTCCCAAAAAGTCCCACACATGTGGTATCCCCGTACTCAGGAGAAGCAGCAGAATGTATTTTGGGGTGCAATTCCACATATAACCATGGCATGTGTGAGCAATATATCATTTAGTGACAACTTTGTGCAAAAAAAAACAAAGTTTGTCATATTCCCGCAACTTGTGGCAAAATATAAAATATTCCATGGACTGAACATGCCTCTCAGTAAATAGCTTGGGGTGTCTACTTTCCAAAATGGGGTCATTTGGGGGGATTTTGTGCTATTTTGGCATTTTATGGCCTTCGAAACTGTGATAGGTAGTGAGGAGTGAAATCAAAAATTTACGCCCTTAGAAAGCCTGAAGGCGGTGCTTGGTTTTTGGGGCCCCGTACCCGGCTAGGCTCCCAAAAAGTCCCACACATGTGGTATCCCTGTACTCAGGAGAAGCAGCAGAATGTATTTTGGGGTGCAATTCCACATATAACCATGGCATGTGTGAGCAATATATCATTTAGTGACAACTTTTTGTACATTTTTTCATTTTTTTTTCTTTTTGTCATTATTCAATCATTTGGGACAAAAAAAAAATATATTCAATGGGCTCAACATGCCTCTAAGCAAATAGCTTGGGGTGTCTACTTTCCAAAATGGGGTCATTTGGGGGGGTTTTGTGCCATCTTGGCATTTTATGGCCTTCAAAACTGTGATAGGTAGTGATAGGTAGTGAGGAGTGAAATCAAAAATGTATGCCCTTAGAAACCTTGAAGGCGGTGCTTGGTTTTTGGGGTCCCGTACGCAACTAGGCTCCCAAAAAGTCCCACACATGTGGTATCCCCATACTCAGGAGAAGCAGCAGAATGTATTTTGGGGTGTAATTTCACATATGCCCATGGCATGTGTGAGCAATATATCATTTAGTGACAACTTTGTGCAAAAAAAATAAAGTTTGTCATATTCCCGCAACTTGTGGCAAAATATAAAATATTCCATGGACTAATCATGCCTCTCAGTAAATAGCTTGGGGTGTCTACTTTCCAAAATGGGGTCATTTAGGGGGGTTTTGTGCTATTTTGGCATTTTATGGCCTTCGAAACTGTGATAGGTAGTGAGGAGTGAAATCAAAAATTTGCGCCCTTAGAAATCCTGAAGGCGGTGCTTGGTTTCCGGGGTCCCGTACGTGGCTAGGCTCCTAAAAAGTCCCACACATGTGGTATCCCCGTACTCAGGAGAAGCAGCAGAATGTATTTTGGGGTGCAATTCCACATATAACCATGGCATGTGTGAGCAATATATCATTTAGTGACAACTTTTTGTATTTTTTTTTTTTTTTGTCATTATTCAATCACTTGGGACAAAAAAAAAAATATTCAATGGGCTCAACATGCCTCTCAGCAATTTCCCTGGGGTGTCTACTTTCCAAAATGGGGTCATTTGGGGGGGTTTGTACTGCCCTGCCATTTTAGCACCTCAAGAAATGAGATAGGCAGTCATAAATTAAAAGCTGTGTAAATTCCAGAAAATGTACCCTAGTTTGTAGACGCTATAACTTTTGCGCAAACCAATAAATATACGCTTATTGACATTTTTTTTACTAAAGACATGTGGCTGAATACATTTTGGCCTAAATGTATGACTACAATTGAGTTTATTCGATTTTTCTTATAACAAAAATTAGAAAATATCATTTTTTTTCAAAATTTTCGGTCTTTTTCCGTTTATCTCGCAAAAAATAAAAATCGCAGAGGCAATCAAATACCATTAAAAGAAAGCTCTATTTGTGGGAAGAAAAGGACGCAAATTTCATTTCAGTACAACATTGCATGTCCGCACAATTTACAGTTAAAGCAGCGCAGTGCAAAATTCTGAATTCACCTCTGGTCCTCTAGCTACCAAATGGTCCGGGGCTTAAGTGGTTAAAGAGTCTTCATTCTTGGATGGACTTTACTAGGTTTTGCATGGGTGGATAGTCATCAATTTAAATCCAACACATACAAACTTTTTGCTCTGTTTGGACACTGTATGAATTTATTCACATATTGCTTACAGGATTTCACATAATTTTCCAGCATTTAATCAACTTTATGACTGCACTTGGTTATTTCATATATGTTTTTGATACGTTTCACTCTTTGGTGTTTTTCATTTGAGTATTTATGATTCACACCTGTATGATTTACAGGTTTAGCGCGATTCTATTTTCTTTTTATATATACACACAAACATATATTCCAATTCTCACAGCCACATCCTATTTCCCGCAGCTGCTTTCTGCAGCCAATGTTATCTTCCCTCTACCACATACTACTTCCCCCATCCATTCTTTCTTTGCTGAAGCCACAGCCACTTCCTACTTCTCAAAGCCACTCCTAATCGTGCAACAACTGTCTACTTCCCACAGCCACCACTGCTTTCTGTGGCACATCACTACTTTCAGCACGCACATTCTACTTCCTGCATCCACTTCCTCCTCCTAGAGCCATTTTCTAATTCCCAAAGCCCCTTAATAACTTCCTGCAGCCACTTATTTCTACTTAGTGGTGCCACTCTCTACCTTCTGCAGCCACTCCCTCCTTCCTGTAGCCATAAGCTACTGCCCACAGCACCTCCTACTTGCCGCACTCACATCCTCCATCCTGCTACCACATCCTGCTTCCTGCAGTCACTTCCTAATTCCTGCAGCCGCTTACTTTTTGCCACAGCCACATCCTGTTTCCTACAGTCACTTCCCAATTCCCCCAATCACTTCCTTCTTCCTGTAGATACTTTCTGCTTCTCGCAACCATTTTCTACGTCCTGCAGGCATTTCAAGCTTCCCACAGCCATTTTTTCCATTTTTTAATTCCCAGAGCCACCCTAACTTCCACAGCTAACTACCAACTTCCTTCCCCAGTCACTTACTTCTTCCCTCAATTTTCTTCTTCCTACAGCCACTTGCTAATTCCCAAGTCCATCTCTTGCTTCCTGTAGCCACACATGACGCTGGTGTTTTAGTTTTTATTCCAGTTTTAAAAAATTTAAGCTTGTAGCAGATTAAAATAGAAAGGCTTTTCTTAACCAAAGACTACAAAGAGTTTCATGTTAGTATTGTTCTTTCTCTACATTTTTTAAATAAGTGGAGATACCCTATTCTAAAGAGCTCGTTGCCCTCTCTCCACGCACAATTTCTTATTTTTATTGGCTATAAATTAGGTAATTTGAACCCGGATCTATCCATAAGAAACAATGAAGGGGATTGTGTGATGGAATTATTCTCCAGCTGACAGGCGTGTGGAGGAAAATGCGCCATACACAACGGTGATTAGGAGGTAAAAACCTTTTCTGCGCCTCCATTTAACACTTCAAACGTTTAGCCAAATCACAAGAAATGAAAAGCAAATGTGTCCCCCCTCTTTCCAAATGCCTCGATTGTTTTAGCAGGTGTGAGCAGAGCTACTTCAGGGGCAGATATGATGGTTAACCCTCTGAGTGTCAGGTAGTGTAGAGCTGCACCACGCCATAGTGTACCCTGGGAGGACAACACACTCCACGAGCAATGCTGAATTCAGGCTCCATCTCACTGGAATCTATGAGATTCTAGAGAACAAAGAACATATCACTTTAAACTGTCTGTAAACACTAACAATAATCGTATTTACTCCCGTTCAGTCTGGTAAATAAACTATTGAAATTCTGCAAAATTCTGATAAAAGCAAAGGATACCTGTTGATCCTGCCAGTGAGCTGATATTTTTCTGTGCTTTGTGCCTGTGCTACACTCTTTTCAGTTACATTGTTCCCAGCTACTTCTGAGAACTACAGTACACTTCTGTAGTCCTGATCTAGGGTGACAACCATGGCTTCCTCCATAGATACAGCACAGTTAGTGAGCGTTGTCACACAAGGACAGGAGGCGTGTTACTGGCAGATTCACCCCAAGAAAATAAAGGAATAAAAATCCGCCACCACATCTAAGAAAGCTGCAATTTAATACATTTTTGGATGTAGATACTCTTTAAAGTTGTTCTAAACTCTTAAGGTTTTTTTACCTTAATGCATTCCATGCACTAATATAAAAAATACTTTCTGTGCTGCAGGGTTCCCCCCAGCCTTCCCTTATACTTACCCGAGCCCAATCTCGATCCGGCACTGTGCACAAGAGCGCATCAAATCCTATAACGAGGGAGCAGGGGCCAAGGGGCGAGCCAAGCTGTGTCTATAGATACAGACAGGGCAGCTCAGGAGTGAGCCTGCACAAGTGTAGGAGGAGCCAGGAGCATCAGCGGGGGCACCCCAGAAGAAGAGGATTGTGCAATACCATTAAAGTGATTGAAAACCCTTTACAACTACTTTAACCTACAGGTAAGCCTAGATTAAGGCTTACCTGTAGGTGCTTGAAATATATCCTAAACCTACACGGTCTAGGAGATATTTACAAATCACTTGTACGGCGATTTCTTCTGCACATGCGCCAGAGTTAGAAATGGCACGCCGTGCTGTTTCTAGCTGGGGTCATGCCGTGAGTGACGGCTTCCGCACGCATGCGCGGGAGTGACGTCCCGCGACTCCGGCCAGTCACAGAGCCAGAGTCCGCGGCCCCAGAAGGAAGAGGGGTGAAGAATGGACGCTCGCTGCTAGCGAGGAAGGCGGGGACATCTTGGGCTTCTCCTGCAGGTAAGTGTCACATAATGGGCTACTATGCGATGCATAGTAGCCCATTATGCTTTACCTTTGGAAACAAAGAGGAAGTAAAACCCATCAGGGTTTACTTCCTCTTTAAGTATAACCTGTTTATTATTTTAAATGAAAAAATTAATTGAAGCTTTAATATCACTTTAATTATCATGGTGCCCAGGTGTGCCAATACCACTGGGAGAACAGGTTTATTGTACATTAATGTTTTGGTTCTGGAAAAAGTAATCTTACCAGCTCTAACAGTTATAATAGCCGATATTGCTTCAATTTTCCTCATGTGTACTAATTATTATGATGTAACGCAAAGATACATAACATTTCTAAGAAGACACAAATGAGGATCATACAGGAAAATGCAGATAATCTGTCACCAGACAATATGGAGGGCAGGATGACAGACGGAAGTTGTGTTCGCTGAGGTGACACTGAGAATGCTCTGAACCTGTCACACACAGACTACATATGTATGAACAAGAAAAAATGGGCATTACAGACAAAATTAATTAGTGTTAATTAGCAATTTAGTCTGACACAAACACAGTGTGCCCTTGTTACCCGCCTGCCATGTTGTCACCCTTGTTTACCTCATAAACATGGTGCCACCCGCCAGCAGTAGTTGATCTCCCCTGGAGATGGAATGGCGCTGCAACCCCCCACCAGTCCTGGGTGCTCATCTCAGTAGAGGGTTTAGGTCAAAACATTTTTTTATCTGCCAACAAAGGTATTATAATATGTATGCAACAAAACATATGCAGTACATCTCTGCAACACATGCACATTTCCTGATGTTTTATCCCTTAAAAATAAATAAATATATCTGTTGATCTGCAGTGAAATCCAGAGAGAGGGGTTTTAGAGATGAAGCAAGGATGAGGAGTTCCAGAAATGGGCCGAAAGGTAGGCAGAAGGGGCGGCTGCTTTGTGTGCTTCAGGACATTGGGTGGGGGTGCAAAAATGGCAAGACCTGCAACCTATGCTGCTGAAGTAGTTCACAGCTAACTGGGCGGAACTTAGCCCATATTCTCCTTGATGCTAAATGACCTTGTGCCACCACTGAGCTATTCTGTAGTCCAGCAGTTAAGATCTCAGGCAGGGTTGACAACACTGATTGGGATTTCAGTGCAGCAAAGGCAGCTCACTACAGGAAGTAAGAAGCTCACTGGATTTCTGACAGATCAACGGGTATTTTTCTGTACATGCATTGTTTTAAAAAAGGATAAAACATGTTGAAATGTGTACGTACCATTTGGAATATTAGTACACCAGGGCAGATAATCTTCGCAGCACGCTCCAAGTGGGGGCGCCCTTGTGCCACTTAGTGTGCGCTGCATGGATCCATCCTGGCGCTCTTCCCATTGACTTCAAAAAGATACTTTGGTTGTGAATGGCTCAGATTGCCACTTTGGAGTTTAATAAATGACCCACTTTGTAGTGCGATTCATTGGAGCCGTGTAGCAGAGGGGAATCGGCTGATAGCGGGAGCCATTAACCTTTTCTTTGCTGTGGTCATCCATAGACGAGGCTGATTTATAAAGCTTTGCCCCGCACAGGCTGCATGACAGATCAAACGCTTCCCGGCTTGCTGAGCTATTAGTGAGACCTGCAGCTTTCATATCTAATATCTTCGTTCTCCAGCAACATCTGGGCCGCTGTAATCACCCACTGCAAGTGGATAACATTGCGTAAACGGGGTCTTTGGGTCATATGTGAGAAAAACACAAAGTCCAGGGCACAACTTTATGCAAAAAAGAACAAAAACGCTTACCAGTTTTTTTTTTCCTTGTAAAAGGGCAAGTTTAAAATTACTGGTGCGACTCAGTCACACGTTCAGCTATGTACCAAGATTTGTTGTTCCTCTCATTCTCAGAATCACCTTGATGTTGAAACTGGAGCTGACTTTGGTCTAAACAAGTCACCATTCTCTGCAAGTTACTGCTTACCCAAAATCATCAAAAATGTACTAAACGTTGGAAAACATAGAGAGTTTCTGAAATATTATTTTATGTTGATCAGGTGTGTGCTATAAATTATTTAACAAATTTAAGGAAATATCCTTTTATACACACATAAAACAGTAGAATTAGAAATTTTGAAAGTTAAACATTTTTACTTACAAACATCTTAGAAGTTTTTTTCAAGAGACCAACAGAGCAAAACGATGACATCCTGGGATAAAAACAAATTCACAATATTGATTTCTGGACCAACAAAACAGAGAGAAAATGATCTAGGCTGAAAACAAAACTCACAATAAAAATTTCTACATCCTTATAAATGTATAAAATAAAAAAGATCTAACATGGAGGATTTAGACACTTAATGTAATGTACTATGACATCCGTCCAATAACCAACTTTATTTTCAAGTAAACTCAATCACTAAAATCTTTTACATGTTATCGTAATTTAATTTTTTTTTTTTCGATCTTTATAAAGATGCAGCTGTCACAAAAAAACCCCTGGAGATCCTGACATGCAGGTTATTATTCAGGCAATTGCGGTTATAGGCTGACAGCACTCCATCCTTGTCTCCCAATTGTGCTTCTGTGTTGTCACCCTGTCACCCAGGCTTACAATGGGACTACAAGTGGCCATTTTGACACAAATTGAGTGGACATGGCCCAATGTTGTCACCATCAATAGAGTGGCCTTGGGTAATGCCATGCAACCATCAAACGTAGTGTATGTACTTTGAGATAATCAATCGCTGTCGACAAAGTTTAGAACCCTTGGCTGTCTTACCTACAACTACCATCTGAATAGTGTCGGACTGGTGTTTGGGCTGTGGCAGGCTTCTTGGCCGGTATCCTCCTACCTCTCTTTTTCCTATTCCCCCCATTTCTTCCTGCACTCTTTTTCTTACACCTTTCTTTGTTCTCAGTTGTACTCAGACAGTCACTTTTTTCCTTTATCAGTTTTGCATTGTGTGACATGGTGCCTATACAAATAATGCTCTTTTAGAAAGGCCATGGACTTATCTATCTATGGCGTCCCGAGTTGTCCATCCCGGGCCCTTTGTCTTCTCCTTCCCTAAGGCTTGATTCACACTAATGCGTCTTTTGATGCTTTTGCATTTTTAAATTTTTTTAAGATGGGTTCCTTTGTAACACGTTCACATCAATGCATTTTTATGCCTCTGCGTTTTTGGAAAGGGTGCAGTGTTTTGCATGTAATAGACTTAAATGGACCCGCATCCAAAGCGCAAATACTGCGTTTTTACCGCGATTTGCATTTAGCTTTTTTTTTTTCAATTACTATATATCTATATATTAGCTGGCAGCTAATGACTCATCCATTGATAAGGACGCGGCAGCCGGCTTCCTGACCCGCTCCTTAGCAACCAGCTATATACAGTGAATGTAGAAAAAAAAAGACACAAACCGCAAAACGCAAATCGCAAAATGCGGTTACAAAAATACAGCAAAAAGCACTGCAGAAATGCTCAAAAGCAACATGCATATATGTGGATCGAGCCTAAAGGAGGGATGATTGGGTGCTGTATTTCAATTTGGTTACATAGTTATATATTCATGAGATTTTGATATAAGCCCTCCCTTGCTTCCTTTGGGGTTATAACCATGAATGACAACTAAAATTACATCTGACTCTCAAGAGCATTGGGGTTGATTTACTAAAGGCAAATAGACTGTGCACTTTTGAAAGTGCAGTTGCTCCAGAGCTTAGTAAATGAGGGTTAGAGCTCTGATGACTTCCATCATCCAATCATGTGCAAGCAAAAATTATGTTTTTTTTATTTTCCTTACATGTGATTGGGTATTTTGTAAAGTGAAGCTTTACCTCATTTACATTTACTAAGCTCTGGAGCAACTGCATTTGCAAAGTGCACAGTCTATTCGCCTTTAGTAAATCAAGCCCATTTTGCTTGACTTAGGGGTGGATTTACTAAAGGCAAATAGACTGTGTAGTTGCTCCAGAACTGTAGTTGCAACAGTAAAATGAAGGGGGGCTCTGCTGACTTCCATCATCCAATCATGTACTGGCAAAAAAATGCTGTGTTTTTTTTATTAGTTTAATTTTCCTTGCATGTGATAGGGCATTCTTTGTAAAGTGAAGCGTGTCCTCATTTAGTAACCGATGGAGCAATTACACCTGCAAAGTGCACAGTCTATTTGAGTAAGTTAAGTAAATCAACCCCTTAGCTGTGAATTGATGGATATTTTGCTCTTAAGCACTTCTTTGATTGTTTGATACAAATGTTTTATTGTTTCATTGTACACTTTGCTATCAGAAAGTAATGTATTTTCCTCTTTGTGAAAAACAATAAGAAGGATTGAAATAGAAAAGTGGTGTATGTAGAAAGAAAGTGGCTGCAATGAGGCTGCAAGAGATTGGCAGCACTGAGATGTAAAAAAGAATTTAAAAAAAGGCGATACCTGAATTTTATCCTGTAGTTGACATTCGGTTTTCTCTGTGCACTGAGCTTAAACAGTTGTCATGAATATAAAATTCTATAGTCAAGGGCTAAGATTGATGGGTGACCACCTGGCATCACGTTCCCAAACTTGAATATAGAGGAAAATTTTCATACATAAGCAGGACTTTTAAGGTGCCTTTAAGAGATCAAGAAATAGATAAGAACACTTTATTCTATTATTTATTATTAAAGTATTTTTTTTATCTAATTCTTGATCTCCTAAATAGTACCTAAAAAGTACCACCTATGTATGTAAATTGTCTTCTATATTCAAGTTTGGGAATGTGATGCCAGGTGGCCACCCATCAATCTTAGGCCTTGACTAAAGGATTTTATTTTTATGAACTGTTTATGCTCAGTGCACATAGAAAATCAAATGTCGTCCAGTCGGGGTTTACATATTCCTCAAGGCTGGGTTCTCCTTACATGATTATTAGAGACATCCGTCCCATCTGCTGTGAAGTTTGGGAAGTTTTTTTTTTTTTACACATTCCACCTAACAAATGCTGAAAGGAAAGCTCATTTATTTTGCAGCCAGATACAAAGTAAACTCGAGGTCAATAACCCCACAGACAATCATGTTCATCAAGAGGAATATTACGAGAAACACATGAGAAGGAACCCATTACATCCCCCTTCCATGATACATAATTGAATAAACAGAGAAAAAAAAATGTAACAATTCATTACCATATATTCAAAGAAAACAAATGGGGCGATTAATGGGCCCATCGTTTAAGGAAGGCACTTTGAAGTGCGGCATGTAATGTATATGAGCGCACAGGACGCCGTCGTAGCTGCAGCCCTCCGAGGGAAATTCATTAGGACCAAGTAAAACACGTTTCCTTTATTAGGCCGGGGAGGAAAGGGCTTTGTGTGCAGCCGATGAAAGATTAGGGGGCCTGTTGTCCACATTTCCATGTCAATAATGATTCCTCATAATAAAAGCACGCTGCTTTCTAATGGCCCTAATGGGAAAGGCCGACCTTCGCTGAATATTCACAGCCCTGAACATTATTAGATAATATTATTTTCTCAATGGATTACCAATTACCAACATAGGTCTAGATTGAGACAAAAACATTAATAAATGAAATAAACTGCAGAGCAGTCAGGTGAATCTGTTTTTTAATGTGATCAAGATTTCCAGGTCCAGTGATATTTTATGGGATCGTTTTGATTGTTAAATTCACATTGGAAATTTAGCAAATAATATAAAGAAATAAGTAATACAGAAGAATATTTATCATAATAATAATAATAATAATAATAATAGACCACATGGAAGGAATTTGCACAAAACAGAGAAGTGATAATAAATGAGCTTAGGTCTGGGGGGGGGCAGGGGGGGTGGGTGCTGGAGATAAGGGGGCCCTCCGCAGGGCATCATTGATAAATACAGCTTTAATGGAGCTAGAAGAGAATGAAGAAACTTTTTATCGTGGGAAGCGGCTGAACAGAAGAAATATTCATGAAGGAGGCTGTGAACGCGAATCAATAAATGATGATCGAAGCATAACAGCTGCATAACTTGTATACAGAAATTATATTATTATAAGCCATAAAATTGATACAATAGTGGCACATATAGGGGACGTAATTACCAAGTGGCGGCACCCCCCCCCCACCCCCTTTTTTTCTTTGTCGGGGTCCCAGCTAAAGCACCGCCTTGCACTGATTAGTCAGTGAAATCCTACACCCTTTCCATGCCGGAGGAGAGAACAAAGCGCTCGGGCCCGAGCTTTGCAGGGGTTAACGCTTTGAAATGTGCACAGCTCAGTGATTCAAACAGGCCCGTCATTTAGGGATGGCAGACTTCATTAGTCACTGGTAACAGTTTAATTATTAGCATTTTAACATGTCAACCTTTAACTAGAGGGAGGCTTTTAAGGAAGAAAACGGGGGCTTCTGTAATGAGAAAGAATTAATCCTTCTGTGTTTTCTTAATAGCTTTCTATTAGAGAGGAAATTTCATGCCAAACCAATGTGATTAAATGTAACGGTGAAGCTTCTATCGCAGCAGGCTCGGCGCAGGAAAAGTCGGGCGGCTGCCGTCAAGGAAGACGAACAATTAACCCTTTCCTCCATCGAATGTCACTCAACAATGGGGTGCCATCTCTACCGACTCTGGATAATCTGGCAGACCTCCAGAGACACCCGAGATCTAAACGGGCAAATTCGGTTTCTTGTTACTGAGAGATGTAACTATTTGTTGATAATATTTTTCTAGCAGAGCGCCAGGGTCGGCGTTAGGGAAATGTGACTGCGGCTGTCGTCTTGGTGTGAACCGGCGACTGTGACTAGGCCAGACCCCTTGGTAAGGCAACGTCTAAGAGGAAAAATATGCGGAAATATGGAATACTAGCGAGAGAGAGAGAGAGAGACACACACATTGCTGCAAATAATTATTAAGCAATAATGATGACACAAATTACCTTATCTGTCCATCGGTCCTTTTGTAACATTTTGTTTTACAGTTTTGTTTTATCCTTTTTGCCTAAGTATAGATCTACCGGTATGTTTTTTCTGAGCGTGTTTAGGCCTCATGCACATTGGATGGTATAAAAAAGCCAGTAACGTTAGCTATAGAGTGAGGTTTTTCAGCATTTTTGTAGTAGCGTTTTTCAGTGTTTTTTTAGCTTTTTTTTTTGCTGTAGCATTTTTTTTTAGCAAAACTATACTGCCATAAAAGCTTATGTCTCAAAAACGCTGATAAATGCTGAATAGCCAAGTTTTTCAGCGTTTATTTTTTTTGGGCATTTTTAAGCCACGTTTTTCAGCGTTTTTTTGGACATTTTTAAGCTATTAGAGCTTTTTTACAGATGAAAAACTCCTCTTAAAACCCACTAGTTCTGGGGGGGGGGGGTTTTCCAGCTAGAAAACGCCCCTGCCAAAAACTGCTGATAACAGCCTATGTGTGAATGGACAAATGGCTGCAGAAAAAAATGTCTGAAGACAAAAACAGCAGCTGTAAAAACGTCCAGTGTGAATGAGGCCTTAAATTCGCTCACTGGTGTTGATTTACTAAAAGTAAATCGACTTTGCACTCTGCAAGTACAGTTGCTCCAGAGCTTAGTAAATGAGGTAAAGCTTCACTTTGCAAGGTATACCCAATCACATGCAAGAAAAAGAAAAAAAAAAACTGAAATTTTTCTTGCACATGATTGGATGATGAAAGTCAGCAGAGCTTCTGCTCATTTACTAAGCTCTGGTGCAACCGCTCTTGCAAAATGCTCAGTCTATTTGCCTTTAGTAAATCAACCCCACTATCTCTGCTGGAAGTCTATTCCAAGAATCAACCACTCTTTTGGTAAAATAATACTTTCTAAGATTAGTTTTATAATTCCCTCCTGCTAGTTTGCGGTCGTGTCTCTGTGTTCTTGATCTCAGCTTCAAAATACAGGCAGTCCCCCGGGTTACAAACAAGATAGGTTCTCTAGGTTTGTTCTTATATTTGAATTTGTATGTAAGTCGGAACAGGTACATTTTTTAAGTATGGCTCCAGCCAAATGTATCATTTGTTTAGCTGTCTGTGCCCCAGTTCAGAAGATTTCACCTCACTTTCTGTCCCAATGACAATTGGATTTTGAAAATTTTTGGTTGTTGAGGAAACAAGGATTGGTGATAAAGCTTCAGTGGAGAGGAGACACCTTTTTCCCATGATAACTCTTACAGGAGTGAATTTTTCTTCCTAGGAGTAGATTTCCTCTCACTTCCTGCTGTCTCCCTCTGTTTGTAAGTCGAAGTCCTTTGTAATGTTTGTAACCTGGGGACTGCCTGTACTGCTGTATTTAAAGGCTTCAGTCACGTGCCTTTTTTCCCTTCTTACTTACAGACATATTAAGTTCCCGAGGTCTCTCCTGATACTTTAGCCCCCAGACCTTTCACCATTTTTGTTAACAGTCTTCAATAAGAAAAGATACCTGAACAGATTTTAGCAGCCCCAACTCAGGGTACATACAGTATATATTCACAGCCCCCCCCCCCCACAAAAAAAAAATATAAAATATAAACTCCACACTATGGTGCTCCTAATTGCCTAGATGGGTGCACATTGATTACCACTATGTGAGGATAACCTCAAATAAATTAATTACTGCCAATAAAGTGCTTGCTGTAACTCTACATACTCCCAAATTACACCCTTATAGCTGCTAACCAATTCATAATATAAAGTGCATTGTGCTTCGTGACTAAATCAATGCATAAATATATAAACAATCAATACATAAAGTGCTCCGTGCCCTGTGAATAAATTAAAATCCTACTCTAATGACTGATGCATTCAGTAAATCATCCAGTGAAGTGATTCCCTTTAAAAAAGTAAAGCATGATTGTCTAGTCCAGCGAGAGTAGGTTTAGCCATTTGAGCGGAACGATAACCTATTTCCCTAATAAGGGGTAAATGGAATTGAGGGTATATAAGAGACGGAATACGCCACTACGACCCCGCTCCTGATAACGTCTGTGATGAAACGCGTAGAGCGGGGCTTGTTGGCATCACTTCTGCTTCATTTCCGGCCTTTGGAAGGCAGATGGACGTAGTAGGTTGGAAGTAAAACTACATGCACATTTGGCTTGTGTAATGCAAGCAATTAATTTGTGTGAGTAATGTGAGTAATTTTTTATACATGCTTTTATACATTTAATAAAACAGAATTACGCTATGGAGAGCGTTCTGTCTTTTATTTCCCCTTACATGCACGCATAACGGAGCATTCCAGAGGGATATCCATCCATCCAAGAAGGAGAGAAGCAGGGACAGGAGAAGGATAGCTGTTTTATACAAAGCACTTGTGTTATTATTATCTGGTGAGGTGTGGCGGCAAAGGAAGGGAGCATGGAGTGAACACACTTTAAAGAGGACTTTTTCATTTATGAACCTTTCACTTCACTGGATGATTTACTGAATGCATCAGTCATTAAAGTAGAATTTGAATTTGTTCACAGGGCATGGAGCATGAATGTATTGATTGTTTATATATTTATGCATTGATTTATTAACTAAGCATGATGCACTTAATATTATGAATTGGTTAGCGGCTATAAGTGTGTAATTTGGGAGTATATAGAGTACTTTATTGGGATTTAGTAGCGCCACACCTAATGAAACTTTATATTCACAGCCAACTGCAGTCCATCACCTGTTATATGAATACAGATATACAAAAATATACATGGCATTGACAGTGAGCCAATATGTCTGATTCATCATCATTAGACTTGGGAATCCACAATGTCACCCCCCTCCCCTCCCAAAATGACTACAAAACCAACCACAAATGCCTTTAAATAAATACAAATTAAGAACAAAAGACACCAAATGCATTAAGAATGGCTCTTTCATGGGGAAAATGTTAGACTAAATATATTTTATTAAATTTTCCACACAATTAAACTTTATATAAATATATTAAACCATAACTCATAGCTGCGTGACTCGAGCCCAAACATTAACCAGTAAAATATAAAACAATCAGCACAAAACTGTCTGACACATTCCCCCAATAAAGTGATCTACAAATTGGGAAGGTATGAAGGGGGGCTCCTTGATTACAATTCTTCTTTGGTCAGATATAAAGCCCCCTGTCTACTATAGATGGGTCTTATGCCCAGATTATGCCGGTCAGTAGTAGGTAAGTGCAAACATTCCTTCAACCATTTGCACAACACTGCCCAATGACCCCGTCCTTTCCTGAAAGAGCACAACCAAAGTGGCAGGAATTTCTCATTTCCCTTGAAAAACAATTGTGCAACAAGTCACACAAATACTATAATCTATATTTGTGTTTTATTGTTTTTTTTTTTTTTACTAATATGTACAAAAATATGATAAAAAAACGGTATATTAAAGTTTGTATTAACCACTTTGAAGACCAGGCCTTTTTCTTTTTTTTAACAGAGATGTTTTATTGAAAAACAAAACAGGAGTACAATAACACATGCAGAAGGAATCGCAATCAGACAGTTACAGCAGTCTTAATAAGGTTAAGCAAAATTCCCAAGGTACAAACACATCCTGCAGCTCTCAACAATAGGAAGGATAACTCATCCCTATCTTCAACTAGGGTGGCTAAACAGTGTAACAATTTTAAAGTCCCTCACCAAAGGACTAGACCAGATAATAGACAGGTGATACCCCCGTTTTGAGGGGGGGTAGGCAAAAGAAAGAGAGAGAAAAAAAAAAAAAGGGGGAAAAAAAAGAAAAAGGAAAATAAAAATAGCATGGTGGAGAGTGTAGCCATTCGCACCCACCGTCGGACCTCCTCAACCATTAGCGTCAATCCACCCCGACCAAATTTTATCAAACTTCGTGGGGCACTGTCTGCTCTCATAAGTAAGTCTATAAAGGGGCAGCACTGAATTAACAGTAGTAATCCAGGATGCCAGTCTAGGCGGGTCCGCCGACTTCCACTTGAGAAGAACTTCCCTCCTAGCATAGAACAGGGAGAAATTCAAAAAAAGTCTGGCGTACTGGTACCCCTGAGTCTCCTCCAAGTTACTCAGGAGAAGGGTCAGGGGATCTAAGGGAACCCTAAGTCCAGAGATCATGCTCAAAGTGTCCACCACCTGTGTCCAGAAAGGCTGAATCTCCGAGCACGACCACACCATGTGCCAGAAGGAACCCACCTCCCGCCTACACCTGGGGCAGAGGGGGTCCCTATCCGGAAATATCCGGGCCAACCATTGCGGGGTGAAGTAGGCCCTGTGCAAAAACTTGAGTTGTATAAACCTGTCTCTAGCCGCTATTAGAGTCGGGATATACGTGGATACACAGTCCTCCCAGGTCTCGACATCAAGGTCGGGCAAGTCAGCCTGCCACTTCACAAAGGTCTTGGTCAGCTTGGTGTCGTAGGCCACCGTCAGGTAGAGGTACAAGGAGGAGAGGGGTCGTCCCATCGCACTGGAAGTCAAAAACCGTTCAACGGAGTCCGACTCCAGCGTCAGCACGTCCAGGAATTGGGCAGCGAAGGCATGCTTCAGCTGCCAGTAACGGAAAGACCAACTCGCAGGGAATGAATACCGGGCCTTCATGTCTTGGAAGCTCATAAGATTCCCACCCCTAACTATGTGTTTCAGGGTCGTTATTCCTTTGCCAGCCCACACTGAGGGGTCTGGCAGGGAGTTAAAGTGAGGCAGGGCAGGGTTGCCCCAGAGGGGGGTATGAGGGGAAACATGAGAGGGTTTAGTGTAAATGACTCTAGCTTCACGCCAGGCTCTAAGCGTGGTCTTCATAGGGGTAGTGACAGAGGGGGCGGCTCGTTCACCTCGGAATGCAAGATTACTAAGAGCGGCATACGACCCGAGCACAGCAGCCTCCAACGTTACTGCCGGGTTCAGTCTGGGCTGGGAGAACCACCAACGGACAGTGACCAATACAGCTGCCCAAAAATAAATTTGAAAGTTGGGATGCGCCAACCTACACCCAGAGAGAGGGAGGTGAAGTGTCTGCTTCGCCACCCTGGGAGTCCTCCTGGCCCAGATGAAAGTCCCTAACTGCCCCTCCAGCTTCCGAAAGAAAACCTTGGGGATGTGGACGGGGGTATTCCTAAAAGAGTACAGGAACTTGGGCAGCAGCACCATCTTCAGGAGGTTAACCCGGCCCACAGGAGTCAGGGGAAGGGATCGCCACGCCGCACATTTGATGGTGACCTGCTGCATAAGAGGGTGGATGTTACGGGCCATATATTCCCCTAGGTCTGCTGTGACCCTTATCCCCAAATATTTAATTTCCGCCACCCATTTAAGCTGCGTCTGGGAGTTGGACATTATGGGGGAAAGATGGAGCGAGAACAGTTCAGATTTGTCCCAGTTGATGCGTACCCCTGAGAAAACGCTAACTCGGTCAAATTGGGCCAACACTCTATCAAGGGAAGCAGAAGAGTCTGCCAAGTATAACAAGGCATCGTCTGCGTAAAGGGAGATCTTTTCGTGGATCGACCCAACCTGTATACCTCTTACTCCAGCATCCGCTCTGATAAGGGCAGCCAGGGGCTCTATTGCCAGGGCGAATAGGCCCGGGGACAGCCCTGTCGTGTGCCACGGCCCAGAGGGAACGGTTCCGAGAGACACGCATTAGTGTAGACCCTAGGCTGAGGAGCCGCATAGAGTAACTTCACCCATGAGATAAAGTTAACACCAAAACCGAATTTAGCAAGGACCGCCCACAAGTACCTCCACTCAACAGAGTCGAAGGCCTTCTCGGCATCCAGGGAGGCCACTAGACTCTGCCCCACCTCCTCCA
Organism: Rana muscosa; assembly: GCA_029206835.1. Lineage (NCBI taxonomy): Eukaryota > Metazoa > Chordata > Amphibia > Anura > Ranidae > Rana > Rana muscosa. Next base: position 259,912,547 of record CM055123.1, on the reverse strand, counting down.
CTCTAGCTATGTGGGTAAATAATCTCCTGAGATTTATCAGTGCCTCTGCCCGGCATAAATCCCGTTTGATCAGGGTGCACCAGCGCTGTGATGACCGTATTTAACCTATTCGCCAAAACCTTAGCCAGTAATTTAGCGTCGACATTCAACAGCGAGATTGGTCTATAAGAGGGGCACAAAGAAGAGTCCCTGCCCGGCTTCGGGATAACAATGATGACCGCATCGCTCATGGTATGTGGAAGTAAGTGCAGTTGTTCAGCCGCCGTCAGCATTGTATGAAGTCTAGTTGCCAGGGTGTCAGGGTATTGCTTGTAAAGCTCTACGGGGATTCCGTCAGGGCCAGGAGTCTTGCCCGGTTGCATACACTTAAGAGCCTTAAGTATCTCGTCCAGGGAGATAGGCCTATCCAGGCCGTCCCTGCATTTGTCAGTCAGGACAGGAACGTCAACCTCCTCAAGGTAGTTAATCAGTTTGTCTTCCCTAAATGTCACTTTGGAGGTGTAAAGCGATTGATAGTGTGCGGCAAAACATTTACTAATCTCTTCAGAGGTGTAGAGGAGCTCTCCAGTAGGTCCCAGGACGTGGGGAACGCTGAACCCACCCGCGTGTTCTCTGGAAAGCCAAGCGAGGAGCCTACCAGACCTCTCCCCCTGCTCGAATATACAATGGGATTGAGCGAGAAGCCTTTTCTGAGTCAGGGAAGTCCGGATGGAGAGAACCTCTCTGGTCATAGATTGAAGTCTGATGTAGTCCTGGGGGTCACGTGTACGAATGAAAAGCGCCTCCTGTATACTAGCTGCAGTTTCCGCGTCCACAAAAGCAGAGCGTCTGTCCCTCCTAATCCTGGCTATAATGGCCTGATATTGACCCCTCGTAAATGCCTTGAAGGCGTCCCACACCTCCAAGGGCGAGGAAGAGTCCGGGTTAACTGCCCAAAACTCCCCCATCGCCCTGGAAAACTGGGAGTCCACGTCCTGATCCGAGATCCAAAACCTCGAGAGCCACCAGAGCCTGCTCGGGGACCCTGGGTTACCCACGCACACCATCAGGGGGGCATGGTCTTAAATACCTCTGGGCAGTATCCTAACGTCTCTGACCCTGGACAGGGTTGACTGTCCAGCAAAGGCTAAATCAATTTGGGAAAATGAACCATGGGAAGCAGAGTGGCAGGTGTAGGCCCGCGCCTGAGGGTGTCTCCACCTCCAGACGTCTGTCAAGCCGTAGGTCGCCGCCCAGGCTGACAACCCAGGGGTAAGGGGACCCACACCCGCCAGTCTGTCAACACACGGATCAGGGGCCATATTGAAATCCCCCAGCAGCATCATGTGATCTGCGGCAAAATAGCCGTTATTTTATTCAACAGTGTCAGCGAGGCCGGGGGAGGCAGGTACAAGCCCACAATAGACCAGGTCTGAGAGAGGATCCTGGCATGAAGAATAACATATCGGCCATCCGGGTCCAGCGCCAGGTCCAGGAGCTTAAACGGTAGTGACTTATTAACCAGGATGCTCACCCCTCTAGCAAAGGTAGAGTAGGTGGCATGGTAGTGGCTGCCCACCCATGGTTTCTTGAGGGCTAGGGTTCTACTACCCACCAGGTGGGTTTCTTGAAGAATACATATGTGGGGACTATGTGTTTTTATAAATTGAAACACCAGTGACCTCTTGACCGGAGAGTTGAGGCCCCTGGTGTCCCAGGACAGAATATTAAGAGCCGACATTGAGGCCAAATTGTGGGGGAAAAGTAGGATACAATAGGGAGAAGCTCAGGTGACCTGGCGATGAAGTCCGGGGCGGGACAAGGACAGAGTCCCGCATCCCAACGAATGGAAACCAGTACAGTGTGTTAAATGGTGCATATGCAATAAAACATCTAAACATAAAAAAACAACAAAAAACAAAACCAAAAAAGCCCAAAAAGGGCAGTAAACCCCGCCCCCCCCACCCTGCTCTTTCCCCCAAAACCGGGAAGAGCTTCCATTCCCCAGTCCCAACTCAGTACACGGGCTGCAAAAGGGGGGATAAGGCCAAGAGGTGAGCTGGAGCCCACCGGATCTCAACCGGGGGTGTCCAAGTGAGCGCGTCCTCTCTCCACTGCTGACTCCTCCTCCAAACAAAGGAAGCAAGTGGGGCTGTATGGAGCAGCTAAGGGTGACTCAAGGGTTAAAAGTCTCCATGTACCCCACTGCAGGATCAGCAACATCCAACGGGCAGGTGGTGGAAGCAGAACAATAAAGAGATGCTTAATAAAACAGTCTCCTGAGCTTGTCAGGGGCAGAAAACTTGTGTTACAAACAAAAAAAAAAGAAAAAGGGGGGGGAAGGGAACAAAAATCCAGAGGGAAACAAAAAACAAACTCCCCCCCCCTCCACCCCAAGAACTCAAGTCCCAGAGGATCCCACTCAGCAAAGTGAGCAGTTACAGGTGTCCAGTTCCAGGAGGGGTGCAGTAGTTCATCAGTAAGTTCAACAGGGGGCACCAAATTCAGTGAACAAGGGGGGCAGAGTGCTGCAAGTAGAATGGGGGTCAATAGGCAGCAATAAAAAAAAAAAAAAGGGGGGGTTGCAGAAATTCCGGGCAGGATCACCGCCGAATGCCCCAGAAGCAAACAGAAGGGAAAGTACTCACAGTTATTGGTTTCACCGGTGTGGTGGCAAGGAATCTAGCCAAGGTCGAGGCCTCATCAGGGGAGTGGAAGAACCGAGATGTTTCACCGTCCTGGACTCAGAGCCTAGCCGGAAACAACACGCTGTACTTGATGCCTCGGGCCCTCAGAGCACCCTTCACATGGTCGAAGGACTTACGGAGCTTCTGGGTCTCGACGGAGTAATCCGGGAAGATCATCAGCCTGACATTTTGGTAGCGGAGGTCACCCTTCAACCTGGAGGCCCGGAGAACCTCATCCCGGTCCCGGAAAGTAAGCAGGCGAAGTATGAAGGTTCGCGGGGGGCCCCCCGGAGGGCCCAGCTTCGGCGGGACACGATGCGCTCTTTCAGCTGTGTAGTGGGGTGAGAAGCGCGCTTCAGGCCGGAGGGATCGCAGCAGGGATTCAACAAAGGTTGTCGGGTCCCCCCCCTCAGCCCCCTCCGGGAGGCCGATAATTCGGAGGTTGTTCCTCCGGTTTCTGTTCTCGGCGTCCTCCGCTCTATACTCCAGGGCCTTCACTCTAGTATGGAGAGACGCCGAGTGCTCCAAGGACTCATCCTCCACCAGCCCTATGCGCTGCTCCGTCTCTGTGACCCTGGAGCGGAGTTTGTCAATGTCCTGTCGGATGAGGCCAACATCCAACTGCACCTCCTCTATCTTGGCCGTTAGGGTGGACTGGCAGGTGGCAATAGCCGTCATTACCTCCTCCAGCCAGGGCGGCCTGGAGTCAACGGACTCCGCAGGAGGTGACTGGGAGGCCATGAGAGGAGCGGGCCTGGCGCGCCGCTCCACGTGCGGGCCGGGAGGCGATGGAATGGCAACAATCTACAGTACTTAAAAATCTCTGTAGGCGGCACGCTAAAAATGTTTAACGGTTACCAGTTTGGAGTTACAGAGGAGGTCTAGTGCTAGAATTATTGCTCTCACTCTAATAATTGTGGCGATACCTCACATGTGTGGTTTGAACACCGTTAACATTCGCCTGCACAACTCACATATGCATTCGCTTTGGCGCATGAGCATGGAGCGATGGGGGGCTTTTAAAAAAAAAAAAAAAAATCGTATTTATTTATTTTACACCATCCCTTTTAAAAAAAAATGTGATCACTTTTATTGCTGTGACAAGGAATGTAAACATCCCTTGTGACAGTAATAGGCAGTGACAGGTACTTTTTATAGAGAGATCTGGGGTCTATAAGACCCCAAACCCCTCCAATGCACTTGAAAGTAATAAAAACACCAAAATCAACGTTTTTAAAAACTCTGGGTTTTTGGAAAATGCCGCCGTTGGCTGCCGAGTAAACCAGAAGTGACGTGACGTCGCTTCTCGGTTACTACATCCGATTCCGGCTTTGTTCGGGTCTCCGGCCATCACTCCGGTATAACCACTTGAAGCCAATGATGTACAGGTACATGATTTGGTGGCAAATGGTTCAAGTGATTGTAAACCTTTTTTTTTTTAATAACAAACATGTTACACTTACCTGCAATGGTTTTGCATAGAGCAGCCCCTATCATCCTCTTCTAGGGTCCCCCGTCGGCACTCGTGGCTCCTCCTCTTCAGCGACTGCCTTCATAGGAATCTTATTCCTATGGGGGCACTCAATCCCAACCTGCGTTGCTTGTGTCTATAGACACAAGGCGGCTTGGCCCTGCTGTCCACTCTGTCGTCACAAGACTTGAATGACGGCAGCAGTAGCCAATGGCTCCCACTGCTACCAATCTGCCCTGTGAGGTGGGGAAACAGCAGACGGAGCCTCTGCTCTTGGGCACAGTCCTGGATCAAGAAAAGGCTCAGGTAAGTATAAGAGGGGGCTGAGGGGTGCACAGAAGGTTTTTTACCTTAATGGAGAGAATGCAAAAAAAAACTTAAAAGAGAAGTACAGTGGAACCTTGGATTACGAGCCTTAATCCATTCCAGGAGAATGCTCGTAATCCAAAGTACTCGCATATCAAAGCGAGTTTCCCTATTGAAGTCAATGGAAACTAAAATAATTTGTTCCGCATTGACTTCAATGGTATGGAATACCGCTCGGAAACGGGCGGAAAGGCCCAAGGACACTTCGGCTGATCTTGGCAAACCTCTGAGCCTTTCCGAGGTTTGCCGAACTGTCCTCGGGCCTTTACGGACGTTTCCGAACGCCGCCGATCAGCGACATACGGCTCCGGCGCCCCCCCACCTCAGGCCAAACGCAGTACTGCACCCGCTTTGGCCTGAAACCTACAACACTCGCAAACTGAGCCAGGATTTTAGCAAATACAGTGCTCGTATTGCGAAGTGCTCGTTAACCGCGTTACTCGCAATCCAGGGTTCCACTGTATGGGATTTTATTTTATCCCATATTTATACGTACCTAGGTGGATGCAGTATCAGTCTGATGCTGCATCTGCCCCCCCGCTGCCTCTTCACTGAGAACAGAACAATGAACACCACCGATCGCTCTGTTCTCTCACCTTCCTGAGCGGAGAGCTGCTGCCTGTCAGTCAGCATCTCTCCTGCTTTACTCCTCCATGCTCATTGGAGCACTGAGCTGTGGAGGGGCGGCTCGCTGAGAGGCTGAGACACCTATCAGTCTGGGCACCTGGCGTATCCAGACTTCTGAAGTCGGGATAACGCGGTGTCTGTACTGGTCTTGGTGACGTCAGCAGAGAGCGGACTTCAGACCGCCCTCTGCTGAAAACGGGTCACAGGAGTGCAAAACGAATTGCACTCCTGTGACCCATAGGAGAAGCCCAGCCAAACGAGCCCGGGCTGGACTTATCCTTTAAGCCTTTAGAACCACTTTAAATAAAAAATAAAAAAAGAGGGGGTCTGACTCTTGTATTAAATATAAAAACTAAATAAAGAAAGGAGGGATACCAGAATGTATGTATTAATACTAAAATAAAATATAGAAAGGGGGGGGGGGTGTCAGAATCTATGTATTAAATATAATAATTAAAATAAAGAAAGAAGGGGTTATAGTCTATGTATAAAATATTTTTTTTTTTAATTAGTGGGTCCTGCAGGTCCATGTGATCACAGGGCTTGCAGCATCCAGTTGTCTTCAGCATACTGACCTGTCCTGAAACTGAAACTGTGTGAAGCACTGAGGAAAGTCTTATTGTCTAAGCTCCGCAGACTTTCCTTCCCAGGAATTATGTAAGATCAATGTGTGTGGACTACACCAAACAAAAAGTCGCACGTGCCACGGTATGAGCTCCACATTTACAAATAAAATTGTATTATAAAAGTGTGATTTATTTTCCCAGAAGGTTTGGCAATAAAAATAATTGATGAAAAGCAGCAGTGTCTATCCTCCCGCCGACCACCATCAAGAGGACAAGTTCTGGTTTACAGCTGCTGTGTGAATAGTGAGGCATGAAATGGAACACATATATGTTTGGGAACCATTCAGCCTCCATGTTTTAGGGCCCATTTACACTACTGCAATGCGTTAACATACACATTACTGCAACCTGTGGCAACATGCCTTACCTGTGTTGGTGTGATGTGATACCATTAATTTTGAGAGGCACCCCAACACACCTTGCCAATGGACAGGAGTGCGTTGCAGTGCACGCGTGGCAATGCACTAAAGTACATGCACCTATACCTAAGAAAAAAAAAAGTACAAATACCATTTGTGTTGTGTTTTGATGCATACGTTTATTTTTAACAAGGAACTCAAAAAAAACAAAAAAACACAACACTGCCAAGGACAGACACTATTGGTATCTTCTGTCATATATTTCTTCCTGCCTGTCAGCATTATTCTACACTGAGCCGTGCATGTGCAGCTCAGCGTACATTTACAGCCCCCTGTATGCTGTGATGATGTGACTCCTGTGCGCATACGTGGAAGTGATGTCATCAGGGCCCAGCCATTTAAACTACCAAAGAGGCCGATCCAAGAAGGAAAACTGGGAGAAGAAGCGCAGTCCCGCTAAAAATCGCAGATCACCGCCATTACTAGTAAATAAAATAAAATAAAAAACCATACCATAAATCTATCCCCTATTTTGTAGACGCTATAACTTTTGCGCAAACCAATTAATATACGCTTATTGCAATTTTTTATCCAAAAATATGTAGAAGAATACATATTGGCCTAAACCGATCAAGAAAATTTTTGGGGGGATTTTTTTATAGCAAAAAGTAAAGAATATTGTTTTTTTTTTCCCCAAAATGTTCACTTTTTTTGTGCATGGGCTCTTAATGTTCTGACCATTGTAAAGAGATACCAGGTAAAATATTTTTTTGCTAATGGTTAATGTGGCCCATATTATGTGTCAATTTGTCCACGAACATGAACAATGGTTTCATTCTGAGAATTAGTACAGTTGTCACTGACTGAGTGTAATGAAAAATATTTAATAAAGGGATTTTCTGATGTATTTTGTTCAGCTTGCAATCCTCTCCAGACAGAAAGCTTATGTCTGTTAATAATTTCCTAAACGTATACAGTGATCAGAAATGACAAACGATTCACATGAACTTGTGTGAGTTCTAAAAAATGAGAGTTTATGTATCTGAACCCAAGGCTTCTAACAATTTTAATATCCAATTGTTGGGGAAAAGAAGAACCGGTCTACCTATGGTGCTCTGGTGGAAAGTCATAGCGCAGACAGACAAGAGGAGACGCCAAACCAAATAGTGAAAGAGTCCAAATCACTTGAATAATTCACAGTAAGGTCACATAAACCAGCCAACACGTTTTGGGGCCCCAACCTGCATTGGCTGTTTTATATGACAATACTGTAAACTACTAGAGTGTTTTGGACTATTTTACTATTTAGTTAGGCGCTCTTCTGGTCTGGCTACGTTCTGAATCACTCTCTAGGTGTCCATTGGAAGGTGGACTGGTTTCAAGTGAGCCTCCTCACCAGAGTCAATAATCTCGCCGAATGACCATGTTCCAGTCACTGCTTTATACAAATAAGTGCTGAAGTCCCAGCGTCTCTTGGATGTGTCGCTTTGTCTTGGAGAGTCATGGCAGCGTGCTGGGAATGGGAACAAGAAGATCAAAGTCGCTCTCCTTTATTGATCCGTCATGGCGTCTCGGTGACATCTATCAATTATTGGGGAGCGTGGTTGAGGACCGCTGGATTAGTTTATATGTAGGAGATCCGCGGCTGCACAGATCAGGAAATGACTCACTACCTGTGATTAGCGCTGCGGAGTGTCAGCTTCCTGGCGGGTGCGGGCACGTGAAGTTGCGATGAGGGTATGATTGATATGTTAATCAGGCCAACATCCCAAGTAATTGCAAGAAGCAAAGGAAGAACCCCCCTAGTGGGACATTAGCGGCCTATTGCAATAATGAAATCATAATGAAATATAATTTGTCAGAAAAATATTAAAAAGTTCAATACAACATTTTATTAACATAAAAAATAAAATAAAGGATGGTGTACATTTAGGCCAACAAAGTACAAAATACACAAGTGCATACAGTTCTACATATTGCATGGCTAGCACTATGGCAGAACAAACATGAAAGAAACCCGACGCGTTTCAGAAATGTCTTTCTTTCCTCAGGGGTGTATGCTTTAAAAAGAATGGAGCACTTCTAAAATGAAGCATCGAAGAATTATAAACATTCTAGTAATCATAAACAGGTTTGTTATTTTTACCTTAATTACAAATTACTCTTACTGCCGGTTCACACAGAGGCAACACGACTTACAGCGCGACTTTGCGAGGCGACTTCAGCATGACTTTGAGCAACTTATAACGCGACTTAAGTTGCCTCCAGGACAGGCGACTTTGGCTGTGGCCAATCACAGAATAATCAGCTCTGTGGGAGGGTGGGGCTTGCCTGGGTAAACTATTTTCTTTTCCTGTAAAGTTGCTTCAATTAAGATGGAGATCCGACTTGGAGGCGACTTCCATTGAAATCAATGGGTACAAGTCGCCTAGAAGTCGCCTTGAAGTAGTACAGGAACCTTTTCTGAAGTCGGAGCGACTTCAGTAGTGTACATTAAGACGGCTCTCATTAACTATAATGGAATTTCTGATGTCAAGCGACTTAGGGTGACTTGAGGTCTGACAAGTCGGATCCCAAGTCGCTGTAGTGTGAACCGGCACTTACATATTGACAAAGGTGAGCCGTACATACATCAGCCAAAATATTTAAAAACCGTCAATGATATCCATCCTGTTGCCCAGGGAAGAGAATGGCTTCAGTATTGACAGCCCCCAAATTAGATCCAACAAGACCAGCCAGAACGCACACCGCAAAAGGGGAAGTGAGGTCACATATACCAGCCAACATGTTGTGGGGCCCCAACCTACATTGGCTGTTTTATGTGACCTCATTGTGAACAACTAAATAGTTTTGGACTCTTTTACCATTTAGTTAGGCGCTCTTCTGCTCTGAATCACTCTTTGGGTACCCATTGGAAGGTGGACTGGTTTCAAATGAGCCTCCTTGCCAGAGTCAATAATTTCGCTGAATGACAATGTTCCAGTCACAGCTTTATACAAATAAGTGCTGAGGTCCCAGCATCTCTTGGATGTGTTGCTTTGTCATGGAGAGTCATGGCAGCGTGCTGGGAACGGGCACAAGAAGATCACAGTTGCTCTCCTTTATTGATCCATCATGGTGTCTCTGTAAATATCCCACATATTTTATCAGTGACATCTATCAATTAATGGGGAACGTGGGTGAGGGACACTGGATTAGTTTATTGACACTGCAATGCCCCGTGCAGCATTCACCGCTCCCTCCAGAGATGTGTACACAAATAAGAGCACAATGAAATAATTAGTGCACAATAAAAGGTCAGGCATGTGGCGGAGGAGGAGGGCGACGTAATTACTGGGGGGACAGGTGTGTTTTCAGAGGCTGCGAGGTATGTGCAGATGGAGCTCAGCAAGGAAATGATGTGAATCACCGAAGAAAAATATAGCAAATCTGACCAAATATTATGGGGGAAACGTGCACTTTTCAAGAATTTCCTTAAAGGCACAAATACGTCTTCCCACATGTACCATATTCACGGTCACAGCATCCTGTGATGAGGGGTCCAAATTCAGCAGAACTTTCCCACTTCACACAATCATATCGCAATTCTAAATTTCTCTTTTATTAATCCACACAAACCTTGGATTCTGTTTTCTACTCTGGAAATGTTATGAATAGGAAAATTTAACTCACAATTTCTCCCCATCTAATAAAAATATACATTTTATTTTAAAAAGATGTCATGTCATCTGTGGCACATGCTTTAAGTGACAGAAAACAATATCCTCATTCTTCAAAAGCAATCCATACACATCCATTTCTTAAAGCGGAGGTTCTGCGGCAAATACAATTTTTTTTCCTGGTATTGAATAGATTTTCGCATTATAAATAAATACTCACTCGTTTGAGGTTATGAAATATCCCGTGTCCGTTTTCGGGCAAAAGAAGAACTTTAAAAAATGCGAGCACGTCAGTTCCCCTTTTGCTTGTGGGCATGTTGAAGCCCACAATCAATGATTTCCTGTATGGTGATTGTTGCCATCACAACGGGCGGCGTCATTGAATGTTCACGCCCCGTTGTGATGGAAATCCTAGTACGGCGTTCCGCAATAACTCCTGGGAAGCGTGACACCAAGTTCCCAAGAGTCATCGCGGCGCCGGGGAATTACAGTAGCCACGCCTACTCCCGCGGGAGTCAAGTCCTGGAAGTCAATCTGCAAACGGCAATAATAAGGTATTTACAGAGAGAAAAAAAAAAAACATTTGACAAGTGAACATGTCGGCAGTGTGCTGAAGGGGATAAGATAAAGTTGTTAATCTGGGTGAAACTCAGCTTTAATGGCCCTGTAATCTATTTTTCATTAAATCATTGCTTACTGTTTATTTCTACCTCCTTGTAATGTCCTCTGTGAGCTCCCAAGCGTCTTCTTTTGTCCCCTCACTTCCTGTTGTTTGGAATGAGCAGTGCACATTAGTTGTGGCCATGTGCCCTGCTCTATGCACATTTCACGTCCTGCAGTCCATCCTCCGTTTTAAAAGCGAAGAAAAGAGGGTGACTACATTCCTACATAGAGTGGGACCATGGAGAATGAACGTAGACACCTTCTAACAGGAAATCAGATCACAACAGCAAAAACAAAGGAATTTGGAGATATAGAGGAGAATGAGAGCAATAGAAGGGACTTCACTGAGTTAGGAATACATACTTGAATAGACTTTTTAAACCAGAGTTAGTGTCAGTTTAAGCTAGCCATAGACAGTTAGAATTTCCTTAGAAAACGATCATTTTCAAAATGTTTGTTACATTTTCTAATAGTTAATGTGTACAAATTGATGATTGTGAAGAAAAATCAAGAGGGAATAGAAAAATTTCCCATTTCTTATCTGTGCAAACAACATTCTAAGTATGAATGTGTTCCATTCCATAACAAATGGAAATAAAACACACTGAGAAGATGAGTCCAAGTCGGAACTGAATGTAAAATATATATATATATATTGCAAACAGGCAGTTTTTTTATTGCAGAAGAGACATGCAGTGGGGTTAATTTACTAAAGCTGGAGAGTGCAAAATATGGTGCAGCTGTGCATAGTAGCCAATCAGCTTCTAACTTTAGCTTGTTCAATTAAGCTTTGACAAAAAAAAAACTGGAAGTTGATTGGCTTCTATGCAGAGCTGCACCAGATTTTGCACTCTCTAGTTTTAGTAAATCAACTCCAATGTCTCTTCTTCAGTAAGTACACTTACCTGCCGGCTTGCAATTCTCTGCAGGATGTACACAGAGCTGCACATGCGCATGTGCAGGAGTGACGTCATCCTGTGCCAGCCAGTCCAACCCAATGAAGAAACCAGGTAGAAGATGCCAGTGCCATTGGGGAACTTTGTGGGGCATTGGACCACTGATACTAAGGTAAGTATGTGTGCCTTTAGTTCCTTTTTAAGGATCTGTTCACACCCTAAGGCCCCTTTCACACGACTGCGACTTCAAAGTGGCGCGATTTTACCGTGATTTCGCAGCCGCGATTTTGCCGCAATTCGCGGCAGTGATTTCAGGGAATGCCTGTGTAAGTGGCATCAAAATCGGACCAAAGTAGTGCAGGGACTACTTTGAAGTCGGAACGACTTGAAGTCGTACTAATATGAATGGTTGTCATTGGAAATCATGGGAAACGACTTGTCATGCTACTTTGCCATCACAAATCGTAGGACAAGTTGTGTGAGTTTCAAAGGGGCCTAAAGCACAGGATCACAGCACAGTAAAAGCTAAAGAAAACTAGTTATCATAATAATCTGCGAAGCTCTGCAAATCAATCTATTGCATTATAGGGAATTACGTTGCATGTTTAAAAATCCCGATGGCTGCATCTTCTGTACGTTTTTGTCAAAATGTGTTAACCTATAGTCATTGGCAACCCATGGAAAACACACTAAAAACGCAATATGCATTTTAATTAGTCACAAGTCCATATTTCCAAAATACAGCCATAACTTACAAAACAGAGACAGAAAATAATGAAAATGAAAAGGACTAAAATGCATTCAAAACGCACTTAAAAAAAATCTTTCACTTTATTTTAACGCAGAATTAATCTAAATGAATAAAAATCTGCAAGCACACTTCTGCGACTTGTCCTGCGACTTGGGAGTACCATGAGTACCATTCATAGCTGTGCGACTTCAAGTCGCACCGACTTCAAAGTAGTCCCTGTACTACTTTGGTCCGACTTTGATGCTGTTTGAGGTCCATAGATTTCACGTTTACACAGCCATTCCCTGAAATTGCGGCAAAATCGAGACAGTGTGAAAGGGACCTTAGCTGCCTGCTTGCAATATTCCACTGAATGTACCCTGAGCTGCACAACTCGGCATGCCTTCGCAGCACATTTTGTCTGTGCCAGAATGATAAGCTCCCATGCGCATGCACGAGATGACATCATTTCTCGAACAAGAGGACAAAAAAACAGCACCTGGAAGTAGGGGCAGATCCAGAGTCTAGTCTCGGGAGGGGCACTGCCAGAAAATATGTTTTATGGGGGCAATTTGCCAGGGTAATGGCTGGTGTTGGCGCTTCAATCATCACGGCACCATGGTTGTTATGGTGTCAGGATGATTGAAGCGCATTATTTCTATTATTACATTGTAATATAAAATCAAAAATGGTTAAATTCACAATAATGCAGAATCAGTGGGAGCCCTGAGCGTGTCACTTGCCACCGTCGCCTGCCACCAGATGCAGATTGTCACTTGTCACGTCACCTGCCATATGTTGCAGATTGTCACTTGCCACACATTGCGAATTGTCACTTGCCACGTCACTTGCCAAGTCACCTGCCACACCTTGCGGATTGTTACTTTGCCACGTCACCTGCCACACCTTGCAGATTGTCACTTGCCACGTCACCTGCCATATGTTGCGGATTGACACTTGCCACACATTGCGAATTGTCACTTGCCACACCTTACGGATTGTCACTTTGCCACGTCACCTGCCACACCTTGCGGATTGTCACTTGCCACGTGAGTGAGTGAGAACTTGTATAGCGCTGCAAATGCAAACTAAATCGCCTCAAGGCGCTTTGCATCCAGAGTGGTCCTGATCCTTTCAAAAGAGGTGGGTCTTACGTTTTTTCCTGAAGGCGCAATGGTTTTCTTACATGCAGATGATCGTTGGTAGTGCGTTCCACATCCGTGGCCCTTGAACTGCAAACCTTCGTTCTCCTTTAGATTTGTAGCGGGTCTTGGGGATGCAGAGCAGGTTTTGATTCATCGACCGAAGGGTCCGACCAGGGTTGTAATGTTTTATTTTCTCGCATAGGTATTGCGGGGCTTTTCCTTGTGTGCATTTGTGAGTGAGGCAAAGGGTCTTGAATGTGACCCGATCCTTTACGGTTAGCCAATGAAGGGACCTCAGGGACGAGGTGATAGATTCCCAGTTTTTTTTTTCCTGTTATCAGTCTAGCTGCTGTATTCTGGACTTGCATAGTCGAGTCGAGAATTAATGATTGTTCCAACTACAACTGCTTTGTCCTCTTCCTTGATGAAAGGGATGAGTCTACGTAGCAGGCGGAGAAGATGGTGAGATCCGTCACCTGCCACATCTGGCGGATTGTCACTTGCCTGCCACCAGATGCAGATTGTCACTTGCCACACGTTGCGGATTGTCACTTGCCACGTCACCTGCCAAACGTTGCGGATTGTCACTTGCCACGTCACCTGCCACACATTGCGGATTGTCACTTGCCTGCTAAGGTGGTGTTTTTCTTGTCTCTTGCTGTCCCAGAGTCAGGCAGCAGAGAGATAATGTAATCCCTCTGCTGCCAATGCTGCCTGCACAGTAAGGGCGGAAGTTACTGCAGGGATGCCGGGCAGTGAGAGATGATGTCATCTCTCTGCTCCCCCGCCCCCCGGCTAGCTGATTGGCCAGCTGCACACACGGAGCCTGCTTTCTCACTCTCATCCGCGGCCGCCCCCACACACACACTGAGCCACCCGGCAAACCAGCCAGCCGGCGCCGACCGCTCGCAAATCGAGCCGCCCGGCACACCCGCTCTCTCACCCGCCCGCGGAGCCGCCCGCTCTTGGCCGCCCGCGGAGATGCCCGCTAACGCCCGCCTGCGGAGACGCCCACTCTCAGCCGCGGCAACAAATTTCTCGGGGTGGCAATTACCCCGTTGCCCCCCCTGGATCCGCCCCTGCCTGGAAGTAGTCGGGGAGAAGATGACAGCAGACAGCAAGGGATTTTACCATTGCATTGCTGGACTGAGGCGATTAGTATTTCTGGGAGTTTAGATCCGCTTTAAAGTGATACAAAAATCATAGGTTATAATTGCCAACTCTGTGCAATGGTTTTGCACAAAGCAGCTCCAATCCTCTTCTTCTTGAGTACCCCACTGGCGCTCTCACCACCCCCTCCCCCACAAGTGCCCATAACAAGCTGCTTGCTATAGGGGCACTTGTGCGTTCTCATCCCTGAGCCCCACTCTGTGTCACAGAACAAAACGGGGCTCAGCTCTGCCCTCTCCTCACTGGTTGTGATTGACAGCAGCGGAAGCCAATGGAGGAGAAGCTGGACAAGGACAAGGTTGAGGTATCACCTCACATATGCTTGGTTGACTCATTACAAACCAGTATATCAGTCCACAATTTCTGGTAGGCGTGTCCATTTTACTTGTGGTGGTGGAGTGCACAAACCAGTGGCCAGTGTTTTTTCTACTGTACCTTCACATGGGTATCTTCATCTTCACCTAAGGATTTCATTTTCTCCGTGGACTTTTTTTCATTTATGAACCTTTTTTTGGAGTTTTTGAACTTTAATCATTCATTGCTTATTTTGTTTACTGATCAGAGCACAGTATTCACTATTTATTTACTGTTGCATTTGTGTTTTGTCATTTGTGTGCATATTCACAGTTTTCTATGTCACAATATTTTTACTAATATTTATAGGGATGTACCGAAATTTCGGCTGCCGAAAATGGCGCTTTCGACACATTGCCGAAAGAAAAAAACGCTGATAATGGAGCCGAAAATGGGACGGGCCCCACCACTGGTGCCGCCCATTACGGGGGTGTCATTCTGGAGCGCTCCAGTCCAGTCCTCTCCTCTCTCCTCCTCCCCTTCCCTCCTCGACGTAATCTCTGTGTGTCACAGAGCTTAATTGCACAGACCGCAGTAACAATGCCCCACCTCCTGTGACAGACGGCCCACTGATCCAATGGTGGGACATTGAATCAGTGTGACGTGATTACAGAAGGCGGGACATTGTTACTGCAACCGGGGCAATTCAAATACAGCTACGTGACACACGGAGATCGCCGCTGATAAGTGCACAGACAGGCTGCATGATGGGTACTGGTAGGCTGCTGGGCACTTGTGAGGCACAGGCGGGCTGCATGACGGGCACTGGTAGGCTGCTGGGCACTGGTGAGGCACAGGCAGGCTGCATGACAGGCACTGGTAGGCTGCTGGACACTGGTGAGGCACAGGCAGGCTGCATGACGGGCACTGGTAGGGTGCTGGGCACTGGTGAGGCACAGGCAGGCTGCATGACAGGCACTGGTAAGCTGCTGGGCACTGGTGGGGCTGCATTGATCTCTTGTACCATGTCTACAGTCTCTGACCATCTCCTGTACCATGTTTGCAGTCTCTGATCATCTCCTGTACTGTCTGCAGTTTCTGACCATCTCCTGCACCATGTCTGCAGTCTCTGACCATCTCCTGTACCATGTCTGCAGTCTCTGACCATCTCCTGTACCATGTCTGCAGTCTCTGACCATCTCCTGTACCATGTCCGCAGTCTCTGACCATTTCCTTTACCATGTCTGTAGTCTCTGACCATCTCCTGTACCATGTCTGCAGTCTCTGACCATCTCCTGTACCATGTCTGCAGTCTTTGACCATCTCCTGTACCATGTTTGCAGTCTCTAACCATCTCCTGCACTATGTCTGCAGTCTCTGACCATCTCCTGCACCATGTCTGCAGTCTCTGACCATCTCCTGTACCATGTCTGCAGTCTCTGACCATCTCCTGTACCATGTCTGCAGTCTCTGACCATCTCCTGTACCATGTCTGCAGTCTCTGACCATCTCCTGTACCATGTCCGCAGTCTCTGACCATTTCCTTTACCATGTCTGCAGTCTCTGACCATCTCCTGTACCATGTCTCCAGTCTCTGACCATCTACTGTACCATGTCTGCAGTCTCTGACCATCTCCTGTACCATGTCCCCAGTCTCTGACCATCTCCTGTACCATGTCTGCAGTCTCTGACCATCTCCTGTACCATGTCCCCAGTCTCTGACCATCGCCTGTACTATGTCTGCCGTCTCTGACCATCTCCTATATCATATCTGCTAGAGGTGCACCGCATGGAAATTTTGCTAATACTATTAGCAATGTGTTATATAAAAATGTATACATTTTATTTAAAATATATAAAAATAAAAATATTTTTTAAAAACATTCATTTTCAGTATCGGTTTTGGTTTTCGGCCTAGTGTATTTTTTATTTTCGGTATCGGTTTCGGCACCAAAAATCCCATTCGGTGCACCCCTACATATTTGTTTATTGCACTGTATTTTTTTCAAACTACAAGCGCTGCACTATTATTATTTTTTACATTAAGTATTATCGTTATTTAAGGTACTTATATAGTGCTGTCAATTTACGCAGCACTTATACATATACATTGTACATTCACATCAGTCCATCATGGATGGAGCTTACAATCTAATGTCCCTAACTCACATTCATATACTAGGGCCAATTAACCTACCAGCATGTCTTTTGTGTGTAGGAAAAAAACAGAGTTGCTCGAGGAAACCCACACAGGCACAGGGAGAACATGCAAACTCCAGGCTGGTAGTGTCGTGGTTGGGATTTGAACCAGCAACCCTTTTTACTGCTAGGCGAGAGTGCTACCCACTACACCACTGTTCTGCCCTATTATGTGCATTGTTAATGTGGGGCTGTGAATGGGCTCTTAGGTAGGCTTCACATTTATGCATCTGTGTTAATTGCGTTGGACGGCTGAGTTGTCATGTACTTGCACTAAGGGTGTCAAGTACCACGCTGAACTTCTGGCAGTTAATAAGCTCGGTCTTTGCACCCAAAGAATATAAAGGAATTGTGCATCCCTCCTCTTTATCTGCTTGTTGGGAAGATGGTTGTGATAAACACATCAATCGAGGAAGAGGTAATTGCAAAGCTTTGAAGTGTGTAATCTAAATGTTCCGCAGATGCCAACATCCCTGCACTGCAGATTTGACATCATTTCCCGAAAGCATCCATTTTCCTTGCAGCGTTTTGTCCGTTCCTCCAGCTGATGAAACACGGCTAATGAGGCTCATGAATCACCAACCTGCACTGTGACATCACAGACACGTCTCTCCTCCCGGGGGACCTACACCCCATTCTCATTCTTATGGCCTTAGGCTCCCGCTCCATTAATCTACTAAGTTAACAAAGAGGAAAGATGAATGGTAAACAGACAGGGTATACATTGCATTGGCACAATGTATCAGTTCCACACGCAGCGCTCCCAGTCATTAGCCATTTCCTTTAAATGTCTGCACTTTGCTTCATCTCCATTCATGAAATAGGGTGTGGAGGCAGCTCCTGGCTCAGATGGGACAGGCAGAACCAATCCTCTTCTGTATAATGAACCTGATTCATTAAACTGCAAGGTCCAAAAGTTTGCACATGTTAAAAAAAAAAAAAAACACTCAAATTAAAAGTAACTTAAAAATTGCTTGATGAATTTAAACGATAATGAGGAGGAGAGTCCAAAATGAGATTGTCGGGCTTTGATCTAGCCAAACATTTGTCAGAAGCCATGGTAAGCCGGGTATCCTGTATTATCTACCAGATGATGCAATATAAATTAAAGTCCGAACATTGATGACTGAAAATTAAAAAAAAAAATTAAATGTAATAATAAAAAAAAAAAGTTAATAAATTGTAAAAAAAATAATAATTTTGCTTACCCAAAAATCATACAACATGCTTTACAGATGACCTTGTCCAGCTTAGACTCCATTACCGTATATACTCGAGTATAAGCCGACCCGAGGCACCCAATTTTACCACAAAAAAATGGCAAAAC
Organism: Rana muscosa; assembly: GCA_029206835.1. NCBI lineage: Eukaryota > Metazoa > Chordata > Amphibia > Anura > Ranidae > Rana > Rana muscosa. The sequence continues at coordinate 259,894,349 of CM055123.1, read as the reverse complement.
GTATTGACTCGAGTATAAGCCTAGGGTGAGAATGCAGCAGCTACTGTAAGCGGAAAAGAGGGTCAACAATGCCCATTTGCAGCCTCACTGTGCCTATTGCAGCCTCACTGTGTCCATTGCATGCCTCACTGTGTCAGTTGCATGCCTCACTGTGTCAGTTGCATGCCTCACTGTGCCCGTTGCATGCCTCACTGTGCCCATTGCAGCCTCACTGTGCCCATTGCAGCCTCACTGTGCCCATTGCACGCCTCACTGTGCCCATTGCAGCTTCACTGTGCCTATTGATGCCTCACTGTGCCCATTGCAGCCTCACTGTGTCCATTGATGCCTCACTGTGCTCATTGCATGCCTCACTGTGCCCATTGATGCCTCACTGTGTCCATTGCATGCCTCACGGTGCCCATTGCTGCCTCACTGTGCCCATTGCATGCCTCGCTGTGCCCATTGCATGCCTTGCTGTGTCTATTGCAGCCTCACTGTGCCCATTGATGCCTCACTGTGCCTATTGCAGCCTCACTGTGCCCATTGCATGCCTCACTGTACTCATTGCATGCCTCACTGTGCCCATTGATGCCTCACTGTGTCCATTGCATGCCTCACTGTGCCCATTGCAGCCTCACTGTGCCCATTGCATGCCTCACTGTGACCATTGCAGCCTCACTGTGGCATACCTGATCAGCCCGTGTCATGCATTGCAGTCAGACGGCAGCCATCCAGTGTACAAAACCGCGCCTCCTTCTCGTCCTCGTCCGTGATAGGCGGAACACTCAGTTTCCCAGCAGTGTTCCGTGTTCCACCTATCACGGACATCCTCTCGTCCTCGTCCGTGGGACGAGAACGAGAGGACCTCCGTGATAGGCGGAACACTGAACAGTGACTCACTGCTAGGAAACTGAGTGTTCCCCTATCACGGACAAAGACGAGGAGGAGGCGCGGCTTTTGTACACTGGATGGCCACCATCTGACTGCAAAGCATGACACGGCTCATCAGGTATGCAGATGACACTTGAGTATAAGCTGAGGGGGGCATTTTCAGCACAAAAAAATGTGCTGAAAAACTCGGCTTATACTCTAGTATATACGGTAAATAGAACACAGGCCAAAAAATATTTAAGTAACTTATACATTTGTGTAGGGTACATAAAAACACTGCAATAAATAACTGAAATATTGTTGCCAACGTGAGGTGCTGCCTGTATGTCAGGAAGCAGTAGGCTTATCACAGGAGTGCGCATGCATGGGGGACTCCTGCGTACCCTGCCGAGGAAAGGAGACACCTACAAACAGGAAAGTGAGGGCAGCGATTGTGGGACCAGCCAAGCAGGGAAGAAAGGCTAGCTTTAAAAAGACAAAGCATTGAGGCTAGGTTCACATTTGTGTGTTGCAGGAACGCACACTAAATCACATGCGTTCCTGCAACACACAAAAAATGTGCATCCCTATTTCTAACGCACGGCAATGCCATTTTTATATTTTTTAACTAGAATGTCTATTTATGTAAGCTAGTACAAAGTGACAGCCCATCAGTCTTATCAGAGCGATCATTACAGGTCTAATGCAGACAAAATTCTACCCAGATTATGGGATTGATTTGCTAAAGAACAGTATACTGTGCACTCTGCAAGAACAGTTGCTCCAGAGCTTAGTAAATGAGGCTCTGCTGACTTCTATCATCCAATCATCTGCAAGCAAAAATGCATATTTTTTATTTTCCTTGCACGTGATTGAGTATTCTTTGCAAAGTGAAGCTTTACCTCATTCACTAAACTCTGGAGCAACGGCACTTTGCAAAGTGTACAGTATATATCCCTTTAGTAAGTCGAACCCCTATATCACTTCTGTACACTGTAAAGATATGTTAGGGACACAATATCATAGCTCCCAACTGTCCCTGATTTCGAGGGACTGGTCCTGATTTGGAACAAAATCCATCTTTCATTTAAGTCTGATCTATATAGTTGTATATAAAATGCACTATTTATACTTCAAAAAATGTTTCCCAGTGCTAAACCTTTCATCTCATTTCTAAATTGCTGTATTTGTAAATGTCAAAAGCCAGTATAAAGGAATAGGAGTGGAAAAAAAAAAGCACTTGTGTTTAACTAATTATTTTTTTGTATAATTCACGACACGTCAAACATTTTTAAGTGTACAATTTTTCCAGTGTTTTGTGTAAACGTGCCTAAACGCTTGTACAATATGCTCCATAGACGTGTTTTTTATGCAGTTTTTTTCTGCCAGCATTTCTGGCAATTTGCCTAGTGTTCATCGGTCACACACTTCTTTTGTGTGGTTTTTGCATGTAGGGCAAACACAATAAAATGAATGGGCTGCCCCAATACACATGTACTATCGAATCTGTATAGTTGTAAACGGAGTGTTAAAGGAGAAGTACAGCCAAAGCTATTTTGGTCATACTTTTTTTTGGATTACAGTAGTGCATTTTATTCTGCAATCCTGTGATCCCTTTTCAGCTAACAGTGGGCTGAAGCCCGCTGTCAGCTGATGTCCCAGAGCTGCTCCAGGCTCTGTAAAGATCCCGACCATATGGTTGGTATTCGCCCACATGGCTGGATCGCCACCTGGCTCAGCCTCTCAGCGAGCCGCTAAGAGCCTGATCCAGTCCTTCCCTCCCCTTCACAGCCCAATGCTCCAGTGAGTACTGGAGGGGCGAGCAGAGAGCCACTGACTGACAGCCACTGCTCTCTGCTCAGAGCAAAGGGGAGAACTGAGCGATCAGTGGTGTTTGATCGCTCAGTTCTCACTACAAAGCCGGTGGGGGACAGATGCAGAATCGAATCGATGCTGCATCCACCTTGGTGAGTATAATTGTTTTTTGTTTTTTTTTCAAATCCTGAACTTCTCTTTTAAGGTACAGTAAGTGTGGGCCTCCTCTGCTGAAATGTATAAAAAATAGGATTTGATATCACTGAAAGAGAATTTGTAACGTCACATCAGTAGTGACCTTACAAAGCTTGAAAACTATAACATACCAACAATCAGGCCTAAACTGTTCCTGAACACTAATAAATGCTCCATCTCACCTGTCAACAGCTAAATACCTCCCGTCTCTTAGCCAGAGCGGCTGAGCTGTGTCAAGTACACACCTAAACACCTGAAACTAACCAATGACTATACCCCACCTGCTAAGTTTTATTTAAAAAAAATTGTGCATCCAATGGCAAAATTTTAATTTAGGGCTACACTGGAGTGCTAAACATTTAGTGAATCAAGTTTAACTGAAAAAAATTTGAGTGCTAAAACAGGGCAATAAATGTGCAAACTCATTTCACAATTAGTGAAATTGGCTAATTGGGTCTGAGTTATTAAACTTGAACAAATTAAAATGCACCCCACAGTAACCAGTAAGCATAGTTATTTCCCAGTACAGGTTAGAATGTGCACTGGGAAGTAAAGCAATGAAAAGCACTTATATCACCGCTATTTGTGCAGAGAAGTACAAGGAAGCATTTGTACTGCTGTGATAGTTCTGCATACAGCCGATTTCTACATTAGACCCCATGAACCCCAACAATAATTCATCCAACCCTCCCCTCCTCCTCTCGAACATGTGCTAGAGGAGGAGAGGACACAGGAATGATCTGCACTGATGAGGATATAATTAAGATGTATAGTTGTGCCCCAGAAATGAGCACTCTCAGGTAAAGGGAGCTCGCTGCGGACCTTTACCACTTGTTAGTGAGTGTCAGCTCCCCGATCATTATCCTTCAGAATCCCCCCCCCCCTTCGCCGGGCCTAATTGCCTCAATAATTATATGAACACAGCCAAGCAGCAGAGGGCTCACTGTGCCCTTTATGGATTACCAGACATAAAACAAGCGAAGTGGAAACTAAGCATTGCATATGTTTAATTGGCAAAGCCGTTAATTTCACATTTATTGAAATTAATGACGAGGCCCGCGCGGCACTTGACGGAAGAGCGTGGATGGTAGCCTTTGGCTGTTTCCAGTCTTCTCTCTGTGCTGAGTCCAATAATAATTCTAATTGACTGTAATCGATTGAAGGCTTTAGACTCAAATCAAGGCAGTGTCTCTCCTGCATCTCCACTGCCTTGTTAAGGAGATTGTATCTAATTAGCCGAGCTCTGGAATGAGACAGCGATCGCTGTTTCCTCCAAAAAGGAAATTAGAGTTGGACTTGTTTAGTAAAATAGCCATTTTCGGTTATCAGCCTGACGCATTCTTATCTCGCCCACCCCCCCCCCCCCCTCCTGTCCGCTTTGTTCATGTGCCTCTGATAAGTTATAGTTTGTTTTTATCGCTGGCTCTTGTAATATGTATCTCTGACTGAACTGACAAGGTTGTAGCCCCGTGATTCATTGATTAGTACACTAAATGCTTTTACACTTCTGATTTAATAGAGAACGGACTTAATTAAACAAACTGCGACAAGTAACCTTCCTCCTGAGATCACAGCAGTTTGTTTATTCCAAAGCGAGAGAAACACAACGCCTGACAAGGCATAAAGGGTAGATGTAGGAATGCTTTTGGAGGAGCGAGATACTCTAGAGGTGAAAACATCACAAAAACCCTTTGCCCCCATACGTAATATGGTGTCCGTTTATGAAACTGTGAACAGCGGTGATCCTGAGGATCGCCGCTGATCTCAGTCCATAAACAGTTTATGAAACAGAGATGATCTCCGCCGTTGATCTCCGCACACAGAGAAGCTGTGATTGACTTACACAGAAACGGGCAGTTTATGAAGCTGCGATCTCAGCACTTCACTGGCAATCTGTCAGAATTCACCTCCCAGATTTACTAACTCAGACCTGGTGAATTGGGGAGTGAAGAGAGAATCCCGGGGGAAGAAGGAAGATTTTTGACTTCCTCTTTCCTCGATCAGACCCACAAGACAGTAATAACCATGTCCCCCTGCCATGTCTATTGTGTATGTATATATATAAAATTTTCGTGTCCGATTAATCGTTTTTTTTTAAAATCGATTAATTGACTAATTTTGATTAATTATAACGCGCATACAGATCCAACTACTTTTAGCTGATCTCCTTGCAGGCTGATTCCCAGTGCAGCTACCAACCACTCAAAAAATGGATAGCGGGATACAAAAAATACACAAAGGCAGCGCTTGATGGGAATAGCATTAAAACTTTTAAAGTCTTCAAGTAGGTAACAAAATAAATATTGCACTGGAGATAAAATTGATGTAGCTACATAAACTGTAAAAATGGTGCGAGTAATACGAAACAGTAGCAAAAGCAGTCATAAAAACATGTAGCTAAGTATGATACTGGTATAAAAATGTGTACAACGATACCACTGCTGAATCCAGATGAGGAGGGGTTAACATCAGTCCGTCGGCATGTAGATGTCCCGTGAAGAGAACTATCACAACTCCCAGTGGATGGCTGTAGAATCCCAGGTTGATAGAGGGAAGTGATAGAGGGAAGTGTAACAGCCCTTGCGTGTGGCAGATAGTAAGGTCCCGCCAGCATGCAGATATGAAGGCACAGCAAAGGAGCCCTTCAGATGGACACGGCAAGCCCCGCCGGTGAACGTGACATCACCAGATCTCCGACGGAACTCCCTGAAGACCCGGAAGCCGGCGGAGAGTTGAGTACCGATCAAAAGAATTTTGATCGATCAAAAAAATTCATCGATTAATCGAGGAATTAATAGTTAATTTCCACAGCCCTAATGTGTATATATATATAGATATATATCTATATATATATATACAGTATCTCACAAAAGTGAGTACGCCCCGCACATTTTTGTAAATATTTTATTATATCTTTTCATGTGACAACACTGAAGAAATAACACTTTGCTACAATGTAAAGTAGTGAGTGTACAGCTTGTATAACAGTGTAAATTTGCTGTCCCCTAAAATAACTCAACACACAGCCATTAATGTCTAAACCGGTGGCAGCAAAAGTTAGTACACCCCTAAGTGAAAATGTCCAAATTGGGCCCAAAGGTCAATATTTTGTGTGGCCACCATTATTTTCAAGCACTGCCTTAACCCTCTTGGGCATGGAGTTCCCCAGAGCTTCACAGGTTGTCACTGGAGTCTTCTTCCACTCTTCCATGACGACATCACGGAGCTGGTGGATGTTAGAGACCTTGCGCTCCTCCACCTTCCGTTTGAGGATGCCCCACAGATGCTCAATAGGGTTTAGGTCTGGAGACATGCTTGGCCAGTCCATCACCTTTACCCTCAGCTTCTTTAGCAAGGCAGTGGTCGTCTTGGAGGTGTGTTTGGGGTTGTTATCATGTTGGAATACTGCCCTGCAGCCCAGTCTCCGAAGGGAGGGGATCATGCTCTGCTTCAGTATGTCACAGTACATGTTGGCATTCATGGTTCCCTCAATGAACTGTAGCTCCCCAGTGCCAGCAGCACTCATGCAGTCCCAGACCATGACACTCCCACCACCAGTCTTGACTGTAGGCAAGACACACTTGTCTTTGTGCTCCTCACCTGGTTGCCACCACACACTCTTGACATCATCTGAAACAAATATGTTTATCTTGGTCTCACCAGACCACAGGACATGGTTCCAGTAATCCATGTCCTTAGTCAGCTTGTCTTCAGCAAACTGCGGGCTTTCTTGTGCATCATCTTTAGAAGAGGCTTCCTTCTGGGACGAAAGCCATGCAGACTGATTTGATGCAGTGTGCGGCGTATGGTCTGAGCACTGATAGGCAGACACCCCACCCCTTCAACCTCTGCAGCAATGCTGGTAGCACTCATATGTCTATTTCCCAAAGACAACCTCTGGATATGACACTGAGCACGTGCACTCAACCTCTTTGGACGACCATGGCGAGGCCTGTTCTGAGTGGAACCTGTTCTGTTAAACCGCTGTATGGTCTTGGCCACCATGCTGCAGCTCAGTTTCAGGGTCTTGACAATCTTCTTATAGCCTAGGCCATATTTATGTAGAGCAACAATTCTCTTTTTCAGATCCTCAGAGAGTTCTTTGCCATCAGGTGCCATGTTGAACCTCCAGTGACCAGTATGAGAGAGTGAGAGCAATAACACCAAATGTAACACACCTGCTCCCCATTCACACCTGAGACCTTGTAACACTAATGAGTCACATGACACCGGGGAGGAAAGATGGCTAATTGGGCCCAATTTGGAAATTTTCCCTTAGGGGTGTACTCACTTTTTTTGCCAGCGGTTTAGACATTAATGGCTGTGTGTTGAGTTATTTTGAGGGGACAGCAAATTTCCACTGTTATACAAGCTGTACACTTACTACTTTACATTGTAGCAAAGTGTAATTTCTTCAGTGTTTTCACGTGAAAAGATATAATAAAATATTTTCAAAAATGTGAGGGGTGTACTCACTTTTGTGAGATACCACATGAAAGCATGGATCCATCCTGCCTTGTATCAACGGTTCAGGTGGATGGTGGTGGTGTAATGGTGTGGGGGATATTTTCTTGGCACACTTTGGGCCCCTTAGTACCAATTGAGCATCGTTTAAATACCACGGCCTACCTGAGTATTGTTGCTGACCATGTCCACCCCCTTATGACTACAGTTTACCCATATTCTGATGGCTCCTTCCAGCAGAATAATGCACCATGTCACAAAGCTCCAATCATCTCACCACTTGTTTCTTGAACATGACAATGAGGTCACTGTACTCCAATGGCCTCCATAGTCAACAAATTTCAATCCAATAGAGCACCTTTGGGATGTGGTGGAAAGCTCCTATCAGAACACACATTTGGTGCATTTTTTTCTGCCTGTAAATACTCCTCTTCAAAAACATCACACAGGCTAAAATAAAGGTGTTTTTTAACAGACATTAAAAAAAACACAGAACACCTGTATAAGTTGTGTTTTTTTAAGGTCCGTGTGCAGGAGGCCTTACTTGAATTGCTTTTTTCCAAATCAGGGTGGATAAAAATCAATGATTTAAAAAAAAAAAAAAAAAATCTGATTTGTTTTTTTATTTTAATCGGATTAATTTGATTTACCGTATATACTCGAGTATAAGCCGACCGAGTATAAGCCGAGGTACCTAATATTACCCCAATAAACTGGGAAAACGTATTGACTCGAGTATAAGCCTAGGGGGGGAAATGTGCCAATTGCCACCTCACTTTGCCAATTGCCCAACCTTACTGTGCCCATTGCCACCTCACTGTGCCACCTCACTGTGCCCATTGCCAACTTACTGTGCCCATTGCCACCTTACTGTGCTCATCCTCACTGTGTCAATTGCAGCCTCCTTGTGCTTGAGTGTACCTAAAAATATTCTTATACTGCGGCCGGCGTCCATTGTTTAAATATCGCGCCTTTCTCCTGGTCCCTTCCGTGATAGGAGTTTCCAGCAAACACTGTGTTGAGTGTTCCGCCTATCACGGAGATCCTCTCATTCTCTGACTCCGTTTCCCAGCAGGCACTGTGTTCAGTGTTTCGCCAATCACGGACGTCTTTTCATCCTCGGACAAGAGAACGTCCATGATAGGCGGAAGACTGAACACAGTGTCTGCTGGGAAACGGAGTCTGAGAATGAGAGGACCTCCGTGATAGGCGGAACACTCAACACAGTGTTTGCTGGAAACGCCTATCACGGAAGGGACCAGGAGAAAGCCGCGAGATTTAAACAATGGACGCCGGCTGCAGTATAAGAAGATTTTCAGGTACTGAATCGAGTATAAGCCGAGGGGTGTACTTTCAGCCCTAAAAAAGGGCTGAAAAACTCGGCTTATACTCGAGTGTATACGGTAAATCATATTTTTTTGATTTCTATCAAATTTATTTTAATAAAATGCTTTTGGATTAAAAATATATCTAAAGATGGTTTTCTATTTAAGATACATTAATAATTTAATTTATTCAGCATGAAATGGAGCTTAGTTAAGTGGCATGAAGCGGTAAACTCATTCAATGAATCCAAGCTCTGCAAGCTGAGAAAACATGCACTGAATTGATGCATTCACACAATTTCACAGTAACCATGAGATAAAAAAAAAAAATCAGGAATATTCCTTTATCCCATTGTTTTGTACACTTCAAACTGTATGATTGAATCGGTTCTGATATCAGTGGTAACAAGTAATACAGGGGGATAGAGAAAAACAAAACCTGCTAATGTTACTGAGAGACATACATAGTAATGGTAAATTTAAACATGCGTCTAAATTTCCCTTGCCTCCAAAGTGTTCAGTGCCTACTGATAGGCGGTGAGAAAGCAATGCAACGCTTAACTCAACACAGGTAAAGCTTTTATATTTGGTAAGAATTTTGTAAAATTTTCTGTGTTGGTATCATCTATAAATGATTTTACAGTAATTTTATCAAAAATATTGTTTTTAAAAACATTTGCGCAAATATCCAGGGCCTTAAAAATCGGTAGTACCCTCTCTTTTTTCTACTGGTCATGTGCTCTCAGACAATATATGGTTTATTTTCATTTGATTTTCAACATTTTGCAAAAAGGTGCAATTTAAAATTTCCAAATATTTGTTATTTATTAACTCAATACAGGTTAAGCTTTTATATTGAGCAGGAATTTTGTAAAATATGCTGTGTTTTTATCGGCTATTAATGATTTTAGTGTATTTTTAGCAAAAATATTATTTTGATAAACATTTGCACAATACAGCCGGGCCTTAAAAATCAGAAGCACCTTTTTCTTTTTTCTACTGGTCATGTGCTTTCAGAAAATACATGGGTTTGGGGCCTTTTACAAACTCTGAAATCAGTAAGGGAAAAATAAAAAATAATGTAAAAAGTGCAAAAATGGTCCGACCAGATGAGTTTAAAAGTGGAGCGCAGGACCTGGCAGCAAAAGGGTTAGGCCTCATGTACACGGCTGCTGCAAAACGGAGGTTTAGGAGCAGTTGGGAATTTTTTGAAACTGCCCCCGAACTCTCCTCTATGTTATCTTATCAGTACATGTACACAGGGTCGTTTACAGTCGTTTCTAGGCAGTTGAGTTTTGAGGCTTTTTTTGAAATGCAAAAAAATGGGTTCAGAAGCTGAGATTAGAGGCGCCAAACGCTTCTAAACGCGACTAAATGCGTTAACTCGTGTTTTAATTTTTGGCTATTTAAAAAAACGCTTCTAAATGCAAATGCGACAAAACGCCGCTAGACGCGGCATGTAAACTAGGGATGCGCCGAAATTTCGTCCACCGAAACATATCGGCCGATAATGGCCCTTTCGGCAAAAAGCCGAAATAGACTTCTTGCCGATACTGCCGCTGAAAATCGTGTATGCGCAGTAGAGACGGCAGAACCAGCGGGTGACATCACTCGCTGTGTGGGTTCCTCGCGGTTAAGACGCCGCAACGCCGCACTCGTAAGTACGTTTCCTGCTGAGACGCTGGCACCTTCCCGCGGACGCTCCTCGTGCTTGTGAGACGCTGCTGGGACCAGAGAGACGCTGCTGGGACCCACGAGACGGTACTGGGACCCAAGAGACGTTACTGGGAAGCGAGAGACGGTACTGGGAAGCAAGAGACGGCTTCATAGAGGGCTGCACATAGCATACTCAAGTACAAGACAGGGCACTGTCACTCCTGGATGGCTACCATTACTATTCGCCGGTGAGCATTGCTGCTTTTGCCTTCTTAAACTTCTCGGCAAAAACCAGCAATAAACTTGCTGGCAGAGATTTTTTGCCGAGAAATTCGTTTGTGTGTATGGTTTCTCGTCAAGAAAAGCGACAAGTATCTCGACGAGAAAATAGAGAACCTGCTCTCTATTTTCTCGTCGAGATTCTCGTCGGCATGTTTCTCGACGAGAAAAGTGAGTGTGTGTACACTTACCTGTCCTCCCGGAAGCCCGCGCATGTTCGAAATGAATTTGACGCATGCGCGGTAGCTTCCTAGGCATACGTAGGGTATACCAAGATGGCGGCGACGGCATCGAATGTGACGAGCGCATGCTCGTCGTAGTCGATGACGTCACCGCGTACGCTCCATTCAAAGAACCGCGGGTTCTTTGAATCGAGCGTGTGTACACTCGGCCGGGACAAGTTTCTTGTCCAAGAATCTCGTCGAAAAAAACGACATGTTTTTTTCGACGAGAATCTCGGCCGTGTGTACGAGGCCTGACTATTTAAAATGACTGTGTGTCTGCACTGCAGTACATCTGATCTGACTTGTAGCAAAAATAATTATATAATTGAACTAAGTGATTAAATATGATTTGAAATGGAATGGATTGGAAATTGCAAGCTATTTTTTTGAGCTATTCTTTAGTATATAGTATAAAGTTCATGCGCTTTCTGGTATTGAATGTGTCACTTTGACGGCGTAGTATAAGTTATACAGTACTGACATGACAGCAAGCGCATGAATTTTTTAAACATGACAGTATGCAATAAATATATAATATATTATATTTCATATATATAATATATATATTAATAATTATATTTATTGCGTACTGTCATGTTTAAAAAAATCATGCGCTTGCTGTCATGTCAGTACTGTATAACTGTATAACTTATAATACTACACTGAGACAAAGGGGTTGATTTACTAAAACTGGAGAGTGCAAAATCTGGTGCAGCTGTGCATAGAAACCAATCAGCCTCCGTTTTTTTTGTCAAAGCTTAATTAAACAAACTGATGTTAGAAGCTGACTGGCTACCATGCACAGCTGTACCAGATTTTTCACTCTCCAGTTTTAGTAAATCAACCCTATAGTGACCAATTCAGTGACAACAAGGTGCATAAGGCCCCTTTCACACGGAGTTTTTTAGGCGGACCTGCACGGACGCTCCATGTAGCCCTATGGAGGCACGGATGTCAGCGGTGACATGTCCGCTGACATCCGCTCCGCCAAAGTGTGACGGAGGAAAACCCTATTTTTCCTTCCGTCGGCGGAGCGGATGACAACGGACTCTATGGTCCGTGTTCATCCGATTCCCCATAGGGGAGAGCGGCACTCTGACAGGGCGGTCCCTGCACAGTGTGCGGGGACCGCCCAGTCATCCGCCGGCTCTGCGGGGATCAACAGAGCGATCCCCGCTGAGCAAGCGGAGCTTCACGGGGCGGATCATGACTGATCCGCCCCGTGTGAAAGAGCCCTAGGGTATACTCCAAAAAAGCTCCAAAAAATAGCATGCAATTGCAATTTGCAAGCAATCCATTCCATTTCAAATCAAATTTATTCAGATGTACTGCAGTGCAGACATAACTACCTTGCATGCCAAGAGCAGCACCATAAAAAAAGGATTGTTTTCGTTTTTATTTTATTTTTTAAAGCTGCCTCCTGGTGTTTAGCTTTTAAATTGATTTCGTCCCCCCCCCCCCCCCCTCAGATTTCACTCCCACTATAAGCCCACGTTCACACTGGGGCTGCGGGAGTGAAGCCTGCGAGTTCAGCTGAACTCGCACGATTTCACTCCTGCTGGCAGTCCCGATTTCAGCCACGATTTCAAAGACATCTGAAACAGATGTCAATGTAAATTGCGGCTGAAATCGCAAAAAGTAGTACAGAAACTACTTTTTGTAATCGGTGCAGCGCCGCAGATGCGGCGTCGCACCGATTAGGATGGTGCCATTGGCCGCAAATTTCGCCGATTTGACATGCGATTTGACATGTCAAATCGCACCAGTGTGAACCAGGGCTTAATCATTCTATGATATTATTCTACGTTACCAGCAAAGGTGGACCATGTCTGCAGTGTGGAAAATTTTTTAAGTTTCTGCTAAAGACCCCAAATTTGCAATCTGTACTCTTTGCTCAGCAGAAATTTCAAGAGGGGGTACAGTGCCAAAGAATTTTTCAACAACAGGTTTGATACAACACCTGAAAACACGTCATTCAGTTCAGCATTCAGATTACAAGAAAACAGCACCACTTTTAAAAAGTGCCTCAGGCTTAACACCATCTGTGGCCACAGTCTTTGAAAAGGTTAAAAAATAGGCAAGTGACAGTCCCAAAGCTCGTGCCATTACAGCTAAAATTATGGAATTTATTGCAAGACGACCAGCCATTCTCTGTTGTGGAGGACATTGGATTCTGTAGGCTCGTGCAACATATTGAGCCGCGTTACTCACTACCAAGCAGACGCTACTTTGCAGATACCAGTCTACAAGAATTGTTTAGCAGTGTTAGAAAACACGTTCAGGAGCTCATGACTACCGACATCATAGCAATCAATTTTACTACCGACATTTGGAGTTCAGATGTCAGTCCAACAAGCATGCTCAGCCTGACAGCGCAGTGGATAGATGACAAAATTGCAAAACATCCTACTTAACGCACGTGAGTTTGTTGGATCACATACTGCAGCAGCAATATTTGATGCTTTAAAAACCATGCTTGACACTTGGCACAGAAGTCTAAAGTGCATTTGATTGTCCGAGATAATGCACGGAACATGGCAAAGGCAATGGAGAACAGTGAACTTCAAAGCATACCGTGCATGGCACACATGCTACAATTGGCTGTGAATGAAGGATTGCCGAGTCAGTGCACCATATCTGATATTGTATCAAAAGGAAGAAAAATTGTGGGTCACTTTAAACATTCTCCGCTTGCTTATTTCAGATTACAAGCTTTGCAGATGCAGTTTGGAATGGCACCGAAACGACTGCAGCAAGATGTAGCCACTCTTTGGAACAGCACCTACTATATGCTACAAAGTCTTTTTGAACAAAAGCGTGTTTTAGCTGTATACATTGTAGATTACGAGCTGCCAGCAACACTGAGTGCACATCAGTGGACGTTAGTTGAAAACAGTTTGTCTCTTCTATCTCCATTTGAACAGTTAACAAAAGAAATAAGCTCAACTAATGCTTGCATTGCTGAAGTTATCCCCTTGATTGCTGCACTGAAGTGTCTGCTTGGAAAAGAGGTAGAAATAGACCATGACGTAAAAACGGCTAAAACCACTCTACTGGAGGCCGTTACCAACAGGTTTCAAGACACAGTGTCCAACCCTCTGTACTGCAATGCAACAGTTCTAGATCCTTCGATTTAAAGAGCATTACTTTAATGTGGAGAAAAACCAGCGTGCACAGGAAATGATACTGGCACAAATGGAGGTGGTGGAAGCATCTAGTGAAGGAGTTTCAAGGTGTCGCACACAGGAAAGTGAGAAACGGTTGCATACTGAAGAGGAACACACTCCCTCCATATCTGATATGTTTGAAGAAATTTTACACGAATACACCCCAATCCATAGCAGTGCCACAACAAGTGCAGCTACCCAACAGCTGGACATTTGGCTGAACAGCCTATTGCCAGAAGCGACAATCCCCTTGAGTACTGGCGCATCAACAAAGAACGTTTTCCCTTGCTTGCACAGATTGCACGCAGATATTTATCTGCCCAAAGCACCAGTTCAGAGAGTGAGAAACTATTCAGTCTAGCATCTCATATTCTTGATGAGAAGAGAAATCGTCTCTCCTGTGATAAAGCTGAACAACTTTTGTTCTTAAAGTGAAATCTGCCACTTTTACTGAAATAGATTTAAAAATCCGTAGCATAGACCAATTCATTTACCATGTTGAACATAGTAAATGAATTGGTATTGGACTGTGCTATTGGACAATTGGAACATACAACATAGTATGACTGACTACCTAGTATGTTCCAATTGTCTAGTTGTGCCATTTGTTGGTTGTTCATTGTAGTTCTTCTACAGTTTTTTGCACTTGTCTTCAATTTGAGAGAGAACTCCAGCTTTTGAACTACTGTACTCTAGTTTGTTGCTGTTGGGCCAAACTATGTCTCTCCCTAAGCTGTCAGCCCGCTGCATGTGCAAATGCAAAACTGTATGTTCTGTATCTGTGGCTGTCTACATAGTACAGTATAAGACTGCACTGTGTTCCGGCTATGGACGGTGACTTCCATAAACACAGACTAGTCTACATTGCTTGCTATGATTGGCTGAGCACCGCTGCTGTAGACTAGTCTGTGTTTCAGGATGTCTCCGCCCATACCCGGGGCCGGAACACAGTGCGGTCTACTGTATGACTGTGTATGTAACCCGCAGATACATTACATACACTTTTATATCGCACATCCAGCCGCTGACACCTTAGGGAGAGAACTTGGTTGGGGAAAAAAACTACTAGTTCTCATTTAAGTTGAAAGAAAATAAATAACATTTTTATTATAGCATAGCATAGTACTACTGTACTACTATGTTATATTTACAGAAACTGTGAAACAGAATACCACCCTTCTGCCATATTTCTGTTATGGTTGGTTAGTTGAGAGAGTTGTTCTTTAAAATATTATACATAGTTTGTTCTGTTGTTGGGCCAAACTATGTAATTGTCTCTCCCTAAGCTGTCAGCCCGCTGCATGTGCAAAACTGTATGTTCTGTATCTGTGGCTGTCTACATACTACAGTACTACTACACTATACCGCACTTCCGGGTATGGACGGAGACTTCCATAAACACATATGTTCTGTATCTGTGGCTGTCTACATACTACAGTATTAGACTGCACTGTGTTCCGGCTATGGACGGAGACTTCCATAAACACAGACTAGTCTACATTGCTTGCCGTGATTGGCTGAGCACCGCTGCTGTAGACTAGTCTGTGTTCCAGGATGTCTCCACCCGTGGCTGGAACACAGTGCGTCTACTGTATGACTAATATATGTATGTAACCCGCAGCTACATACATACACTTATCACACATGCTGACACCTTAGGGAGAGAGAACTGAATTACTAGTTCTGATGTAAGTTGGAAATTAATAAAATATAAAAAGGTCAGTCTTTGGCATTTTTATATTATTATTATTATATTAATATTAATTATTTTATTATTATTATATATTATTATAATTTTTTTATGCCTGTTGTATTTGGTATGGTGGTGCTGTGTCCACTGTCCAATTTATGTGGGTTACTTTAATAAAGTACTTTTTGACATTACTGGATTACTGGGTACTATTCTTTTCTTCCTAAAATTAATGATTAAGTTGAATATAAATAATATAACGAATACGAATGTAACACAATTTTGTATATCCAATAATTTTTTGGGGTAATATATTAAAAAAGCATATTTCGGTTTCGGTGCTGTTTCGGTATCGGTTTCGGCACCAAAAAACCCATTCGGTGCATCCCTAATGTAAACGCGGCCAAACGGACGTTTTAAACGTGGGTTACTATCTGTCAAGTTAAATCGTTCAGGAAAGGTTGTTAAAATGTCCCGTTTACACTAAGCCTTAATCCGTACGGCCCCACTGCATAGGGGAAAAAAAGTGCCCGAAGTTGGGCTTTTTTTTTCTTTCACACCGTAGCTTTTTATTTTCCCTACTTATAAGTCATGTTATTGCTTGATTCTGCATTTTATCGGCTAACATGGTACAGCCACTCCCCAGCTTCAGTTCTTCTGTACATGTTTTCAAGGGTGCCATGAACATCCCTACAATGGAGCCACCCATTATTAGCTTCTACTGGAAATACACAAGGAGCTGCTCAGCAAATTTCTGATAGTGTGTCAGCTACAGTGCCTTGAAAAAGTATTCATACCCCTTGCAATTTTCCACATTTTGTCATGTTCCAACCAAAAATGCAAATGTATTTTATTGGGATTTTATGTGACAGACCAACACAAAGTGGCACATAATTCTGAAGTAGAAGGAAAATGATAAATGGTTTTCATTTCAAATCTGGCTTTTATGGAAGCATGGCAAGAAGAAAGCCATTGTTCAAAGAAAGTCATAAGAAGTCCTGTTTGCAGTTTGCAAGAAGCCATGTGGGGGACACAGCAAAACATGTGGAAGAAGGTGCTCTGGTCAGATGAGACCAAAACTGAACTTTTTGGCCTAAAAGCAAAACGCTATGTGTGGGGGAAAACTAACACTGTACATCACCCTGAACACACCATCCCCACCGTGATACATGGTGGTGGCAGCATTATGTTGTGGGGGTGCTTTTCTTCAGCAGAGACAGGGAAGCTGGTCAGAGTTGATGGGAAGATGGATGGAGCCAAATAGAGGGCAATCTCAGAAGAAAACCTGTTAAGCCCCGTACACACGATCGGTTTAACCGATGAAAACCGTCCGATGGATTGTTTTCATCAGACAAACCGATCGTGTATGGGACCCATCGGTCTTTTTTCCATCGGTTTTAAAAAATAGAACATGTTTTAAACTTTTCCGATGGATAAAAAAACGATCGAAAACTCCGATCGTCTATGGGCAAGTCCATCGGATAAAAAACCCACGCATGCTCAGAATCAAGTCGACACATGCTCCGAAGCATTGAACTTCATTTTTCTCGGCTCATCGGAGTGTTTTACGTCACCGTGTTTGGAACGGTCGTTTTTTTGACTGATGGTGTGTAGGCAAGACTGATGATAGTCAGCTTCATCGGATTTCCGATGGACAAAACCATCGGATTAGAATCCATAGGATATCCGATCGTGTGTACGAGGCTTAAGAGTCTGCAAAAGACTTGAGACTGGGGCGGAGGTTCACCTTCCAGCAGGACAACAACCCCAAACATACAGCCAGAGCTACAATGGAATAGTTTAGAATCAAAGCATATCCATGTGTTAGAATGGCCCAGTCAAAGTCCAGACCTAAATCTAATTGAGAATCTGTCGCAAGACTTGAAAATTACTGTTCACAGACCCTCTCCATCCAATCTGACGGAGCTTGATCTATTTTCCAAAGAATAATGGGCAAAAATTTCACTCTCTAGATGTGCAAATCTGGTAGAGACATCCCCAAAAAGACTTGCAGCTGTAATTGTAGTGAAAGGCGGTTCTACAAAGTATTGACTCAGGGGGGCTGAATACCAGTGTTAATTTTGACATCAAATTTTCATTTAGTTATAGTCTTTTAACTAAAATGTAATTTTAGTTTTAGTCGTATTTTAGTCTTTTGACTAAAATGTCATTTTAGTTTTAGTCGTTTTTTAGTAATTTAAATTGTTTGAGTTTTAGTCTCCAGTACATTTTACTTGACTAAAATCGAATGGGTTTAGTTAAATTTTAATGCATTATGTCTTTAGAATTGACAAACATTATATACTCCTGGAGTAAAAATCTACCGGTAATAACATGTTAATATTTATGGTATTAAGGTTTGAACGTGCACTTCAGACACAGATTTAGTGTTTTGATATACGTCTTTATAAATAAAACCAAGTTTCATAAACAAACAAAACTATTCATTTTTGACAAGCAGACGTACAACTTGAAAATATAAAAACCCAGAAAACTGTAAACTCCATTGGCTGTAATGCCTTTGCACATATTACTTGAATATATTAACAACATTAAATCTTAGGAAAAAAAATAAGAAAAGTCTATTTCTTATTTTTTTTTTCTTTCAGCAGCTTAGTAAATGCCCCCTACATATTCTTATGTGGTAGTGCAGTGTTCATTTTGACGTCAAATTTCAATTTAGTTTCAGTCATTGTCTTTTGACTAAAATGCCATTTTAGTTTTAGTTGTATTTTAGTCATCTGAATTGTTTTAGTCGTATTTTAGTCGACTAAAATAATTAATTTAGCTGACGAAAATATTTTAGTCAATTAAATTAACACTGCTGAATACAAATGCACGCTCACTTTTCACATATTTATTTGTAAACAAATTTGAAAACCATTTATCGTTTTTCTTCCACTTTAAAATTATGTGCCACTTTGTGTTGGTCTATCACATAAAATCCCAATAAAATACATTTACATTTTTGGTTGTAACATGACAAAATGTTGAAAATTTCAAGGGGTTTGAATACTTTTTCAAGGCACTGTACATGACACTAGAGCCCATTCAGGCTACTTCAACAACCTCAGATGATGGTCCATCACGGTCATTTAAAGCGGAGTTCCACACAAAAATGGAACTTCCGCTTTTTGGAATCCTCCCCCCCTCCGGTGTCACATTTGGCACCTTTCAGGGGGAGCAGATACCTGTCTAATATAGGTGTTTTGCTCCCACTTCCAGGCATAGATAGCCAAGCCACCCGCGGCTATCTACGCCACTTCTGGCGCCTCCTCTGCCCCCCCGCTGTCTTCTGGGATCCACACAGGTCCCAGAAGACAGCAGGGACCAGTGGGATTGCGCAGCGTGAGTCGCGCATGCGCAGTAGGGGGAAGGCTTCACTTCCTGATTCCCTTACCGAAGATGGCGGCGCCTCCATCCGAGAGCCAAGGGACAGATCGGCTTCAAGTGCCGACATTGCGGACGCCCTGGACAGGTAAGTGTCCTTATTTTAAAAGTCAGCAGCTGCAGTATTTGTAGCTGCTGACTTTTAAAAAAATAAAACATTCGGCAGAACTCCGCTTTAAGTTCCCTGGAGATGTGACTGATATGAGCACTGTAGGGCTCACCTGATAAAGTCAAGTAGGTCAAAAGAAGAGACTTTCCACTATATTGTTATGAGGCATGGCCGCTCTAGACTGATGGTGGTGATAGACTTCAGAAGACACTTGGATGACTATTTTGGCATCTTCAGGCATAACAATACACATTTGTGATGCCGAGGCATGCATATGTATGCTTATAAAAAAAAAAGGAGAGACAGCAGTTAAAGTGGTTGTAAACCCACTTATGCAACTTGCACCTACAGGTAAGCCTAGATTAAGGTTTACCTGTAGGTGCAAGAAATATCTCCTAAACCTACACGGTTTAGGAGATATTTGCAAAAAAGACATGCACCGATGTCTACGGCGCATGCGCGCCATAGACAACGGTGCATTCAGTCAGAATCCCCATTCACAAATCCGGCTTTGCCGGATTTGATGGCTCCCGCCTGCATGCGGAGTGACGTCTCCGCCGCTCCGGCGGAGCGGCGCTGTGATTGGCCGGAGCGGGTAACTGTGGAGCGATGGCTGCGGCTGGAGGGGGAGACGAGGACGGCTTTGGGGGCCCCGAACTAAGGTAAGTGATGCATAATGAGCTAGTATGCCAGTCATACTAGCTCATTATGGCTTTGTCTTGCAGGTGTTTTTTTTGTTTCTTTTAACGGGTTTACAACCACTTTAAATATCTTCAGCATCAGTTTATCACAAAGGACACAATAGTGATTTTGGTTTTCCAAACTGTCCGATCAATTTTGAGATTAGTTGGTCAGGGATCCCTCTTAGAGCCCAAACATATAAAAATGTTGCACAATCTGGTTGGTTAGAATAATATCACGTCTGTGGTCTGCTTTCCTATACTTGGGACATATTCCTCACTGGATCTGAGTATCAGACTGTGTATTCCTATGCTAATACATCATTTAAAAAACACAACACAACACCAGGAATGTCTGCTTTTGGTTATGTACAGTACAATACATATGTAGGCAAACAAAAACAGGCAAACGTGCCTGTGAGAACTCAATTTTCTCCTCTTCATTGCTCTGTATATTCCTCCATCTGTGTGTCCCCCAATCCCCATCCAATCAACAGACAGAAACTGCTCCAAACCTTGTTTCTAATTGTCTGGCTGTGTGTAATAATGAATGTTTTCCCTGGCTGTTGTATCATTAATAAAAGCCCTTTCTTAGAAAGAGTAATTGGATGACTTAGCCTCATTAGTGCATTTGGAGATAAGGTTTGGTCAGGAGAAGTATAGGGAGGGCTATCATGTTTATTTACAGCCCATTACCGTGTATTACCGCTGTCTATTCTCTGTGATAAGATGACAACTCTCCCATACAGTGCCCAATAAATGGCAATTCACCATCTAGAGGAAGCCCGGGGTTGCAAGTGAATGAACTAACCCCCACCCCCCTCCCCACTCCATACACATACAACAAAATGGTACAGCCCAAATGGAAGATACTCCAGATTAGATATCTCAGTGTGGGGGAGATATTCATGTTAGAAGATACATGAAGAATTGTTGTAATCCTTTTCTATGAAATGTTGGTTAATCTCACATCTATATGATAGCCTGTGTACTACAAAGAAGTAGCTGTACCCAATTATTTCACATTAAATTTCACACCAGTAACGGAGCTGCCATAGGTTATTTGCGAGGCTGTGGGTATCCCACTCAAATATTCTGCTTCTGGCCTCTTCTCCTCACCTGCTCGGCTCTTATCTCTCTTTGCTAGTTCCAGCACAGGTCGCCCTCACTTAGACCCCTTTCACACTGGGGCGGTTTGCAGGCACTATTGCACTAAAAATAGCGCCTGCAAACCGACCTGCAAACCTGTTTCTCCAGTGTGAAAGCCCGAGGGCTTTCACACTGGAGCGGTGCGCTGGCAGGACCGCTCCAAAAGTCCTGCTAGCAGCATCTTTGGAGCGGTGTGTTTACCGCTCCTTCCCATTGAAAGCAATGGGAAACCGCGGCTATACCGCCGGCAATGCGCCTTTGGGTACCAGGAAGGATGTGCTGGAACTGGAGTCCAGAGAAGGGCAACAACGCTAATTAAGGGAATGGAGGATCTCATCTATGGGGAAAGACTACAAGCATTGAACTTATTCTCGCTGGAGGAGGAGACGCTTGAGAGGGGATATGATATCAATGTACAAATACCGTATTGGTGACCCTAGCATGGAGAAAAAACTATTTAGTGAAAGGGACTTTAAAAAGACACGCGGCCATTCACTAAAGTTGGAAGAGAAGCGGTTTAACCTTAAACTGCATAGAGGGTTCTTTACTGTCAGAGCGGTAAGGATGTGGAATTCTCCACCACAAGCAGAGTTATCAGCTGGGAGCATCAATAGTTTAAAAAAACTATTAGATGGGCACCTCAGTGACCACAACATACAGGGGTATATGATGTACTATTGACATAAACAAATAAACACACACACACACACATATCATAGGTTGAACTGATGTCTTTTTCCAACCTCACCAACTATGTATGTAACTATGTACTATGAATTAGCGTTTTTACAGTACATGGAGAGAAAAAAATAACTGCTCGAAAAAGCAGTGTCTGTTAGTAGCAGGGTTATTTTTGCTCCCAAGAACTCTACAAAAACACAATTTTTTCCTGCTCCCAAATGCTGAAGGTTAAAAAATGCCTTAAGTAGTGTGCATGGACACATAGAATAACATTATTAGCTTCTAGGAGCATAAAAAAAAGCTAATGGCAGCTTCTATGAGCATAAAAAAATGCTAGTGTGCATGAAGCCTACAGGTAGACCAGTTAGAAGGGAGTAGCAGTAGTCAAGGCGGGATGTAACCAAGGCGTGAATACGAGTTTTGTGGTGTCGTTGGTCAGGAAGGGGCGCATTCTGAAAATGTTGTGGAGGTGGTAATAAACTTTATTGAATAAAATAAACGTCCTAATAGTTCCTGAAGAGATATCCACTCGCGGATGTAGAGGATGTTTTTTTTTTTTTTTTGAGTTCCGGGGGATCAGATGAAAAGTCAATGAAATTTTGTAAACCTAACAAACACTTTGCAACACATCATTATTTGAAGTATGCGGCAATTATAAATAAAGAGATTACCAATCCAAAAGATGCGTTAGAGGGAGCAGTCTTCAGGCGGTCACTGCTATTGTAGTTATTTTGTGGAATAAACTCAGATTACAGTGGCATTGGGTTTTAGTTTCTCCAAAGAGATTTCCAATGCATTGATAAATTTAGAGATTTATAAGACGTTTTGAAGCACAGTAGAGTTTTATTGAAACTCAAGATATCTAAAAATCTTACTTTCATCACAAACCCCCAAAAAACAAGGGGATTATTTAGTATTTTGGGATAATGAGCGTACAGACCTGCCAATCATTTACTTAAATCCATCCAATACAGCTGAGATACAGCCTAATATTATAAAGCCATTTGTTGTGGACTACATACAGTTGTTCGAGGAATGCTGGCCTTCATCAATACAGTGTATGGAAACCATGGCTTCTATGGAACTGACTTTTTGATGAATCTTTATTGACTCTTCAGGCCAAGATTAGCAGGTGGATAGATTCTAGATCCCGAATGTTTCTTGCCGTTGGCAACCAGGAGCACAGAGTCAGGCAAATCATCCTTTTTATGCTGCAAAAGGAATCGCCATGAACCCATTGATGGCACCTACATCACCACTTAGACACACACAATTATCTAATATTATAAGTAAAGGAAATTTTCTTTAACCAACAGGTTTTTTTTTTTATTATTATTATTATAACAGATACAATTCTGAACATTGCTTAGTAATGCAAAAGTCAAAAAGAAACAAATATATGCAACAAATACTTCTGGGTGACATAATTAAAATAATAAAAGAAACTTGTGTGATAATCCACTTTCAACAATCCCACTGTAGAAATGAAGGAACACATTGTCCTCTATGACTTCTGACAGGATCCAATGTCTATAAAATGATGATAAATAAAGCACAAATGTTCTCACAGTCAACAAATGGAAAATTACAGAATCAACAACACATGATGCAAAAATAATACTTTATCCACATAATAAATGTTCATAAATTATACAACTTCATGTGACAATGGAGAAGCGTATAATAACAATAATGATCAGCCAAAATACAGAGAATAAGAAAAACCACATTTGTAAAACAAACACAATAATGTGTATAAATGATAGAAAAGGGGAAATACATGAAGAAAAAAAAGGGATTTTTATAACAGCTTACCTGTAAAATCCTTTTCTTGGAGTACATCACGGGACACAGAGCGACTTAGTCATTACTAATGGGTTATATAGTTTACCTTCAGGTGTTGGCACTGGCCAATTCCAAACCGGAAGTACCCTCCCCTATATAAGCCCCTCCCACCCGGGAGCACCTCAGTTTTGTAGCCAAGCAATAAGTGTCCCAAAAAGAGGGGTGGGAGCTCTGTGTCCCGTGATGTACTCCAAGAAAAGGATTTTACAGGTAAGCTGTTATAAAAATCCCTTTTTCTTTTTCGTACATCACGGGACACAGAGCGACTTAGTCATTACTAATGGGACGTCCCAAAGCAATGCCAAATGAGGGGGGGGGGGTACATAAGCTGGGCGCCATCAGGCATGAGGATCTTTTGCGGCCTGCAACACACTGCGCCCAAAGGCGACATCCTCCTGACTTCTAACGTCTACCTGATAGAATCTAGTAAACGTGTGTACCGAAGACCATGTTGCGGCCTTACATACTTGAGCCAGGGAGGCCTGGTGATGCACTGCCCATGAAGTTCCAACCGCTCTTGTGGAGTGCGCCCTAACTTTGAACGGAGGCGGTCTCTTTCTCAAGCCATAGGCTTGTATTATGACCTGTCGAATCCACTTGGCTAAAGTAGATTTTGATGCTGCCTGACCCCTTCTGGGGCCTTCCGGCAGAACAAACAAAGAATCCGTTCTGCGAATCTGAGCAGTGGCTTTTAGATAAGCTTTAACTGCTCTTACCACATCCAAAGAATGTAATAACTTTTCCTCTACTGAGATAGGTTTGGGGAAAAAAGAAGGAAGAACCACATCTTGGTTCAAATGAAACCTCGATACCACCTTAGGAAGAAAGGCTGGATGAGGACGTAATACTACTCTGTCCTTATGGACAACCAGATATGGCTCCTTACAGGACATAGCTGCTAATTCCGACACTCTTTTAGCCGAACAAATGGCTACTAAGAAAACCAATTTCCTGGTGAGAAGAACCAAGGAAATGTGTTGTAATGGTTCAAACGGTTGTTTCTGTAGAACCGACAGAACCAGGTTTAAGTCCCAAGGACATATGGGAATACTAACCGGAGGGCTAATACGCATCACTCCTTGTATAAAGGCTTTGACTAGTGAATGCGAAGCCAAGGGCCTTTGAAAAAATATTGACAAGGCCGAAATCTGACCCTTGATAGTACTCAAGGCCAGCTTCCTATCTACAGCCCACTGTAGGAAGTCCAGAATCCTCCCTATCATGTACTTACGTGGATGCCATTTCTTGGTCTCACACCACGTAATGTACGCTTTCCAGATCCTATAATAGATCTGCCTGGATACCGGTTTCCTGGCATTGATCATGGTAGATACCACAGAATTAGAGAGCCCTCTCTTTTTCAGAATGTGGGCTTCAATAGCCAGGCCGTCAAACCTAGGGCTGGTAAGGAAGGGTGGTATATCGGTCCTTGCGACAGCAGGTCCGGACGAAGTGGGAGGGTCCAAGGACTCCTCACTGACATTTTTACCATCTCCGCGTACCATGCCCTTCGGGGCCACGCTGGAGCCACCAGAATCACTGGTTTCTTTTCTACCCTGATTCTGCGGAGTAATCGCGGTAACAATTGTGGCGGTGGGAATGCATATATCAGCTTGAACCGATCCCAAGGGAACACTAGGGCATCCGAGCCGCAAGCTAGGGGATCCCTTGTGCGAGACACAAACCTGTCCACCTTTGCGTTGAATCTGGATGCTAGCAGATCTACATCCGGTGTTCCCCACCGCTGGCATATTGCCTGGAAAACCTCGGGGTGAAGAGACCATTCCCCCGGGCATAATTGTTGGCGACTTAGAAAGTCCGCTCTCCAATTTTCCACTCCTGGGATGAAAACCGCGGATATGGCTGGGACATATCTTTCTGCCCACTCCAGGATGCAATTTGCTTCCTTCTGGGCTGCACGACTTTTGGTGCCACCCTGATGATTGATATATGCCACTGCCGTGGCATTGTCTGATTGAATTCTGACAGGGGACCCCTGGAGTTTGGATGTCCATGCTACTAGGGCATACCGGGCTGCTCGTATCTCTAAGAGATTGATGGGCAGGGCCTTTTCTGCTTCTGACCACCTGCCCTGGAGAGACCATTGCTCCAGCACTGCCCCCCAGCCGATGAGGCTGGCATCTGTAGTGACCACCTTCCAAGAAACCGGACTGAAGGGTTTCCCTCTTTCCAGATTCTGGGGCACCAACCACCAATGGAGGCTCTTGCGAACGGAAGGGGACAGGGACATTGGTAAGTCTAAAGCCTGAACTTTTTTGTTCCAGGCTGACAGTATGGCCCTTTGCAAATTCCTTGAATGGAATTGACCGTAGGGTACCGCTTCGAATGAAGCCACCATCTTTCCCAGCAGCCTCATGCAGAGACGTATGGATGGTTTTCTTTTTGTACCCACTAAGTGGGTCAAATTTCTTAAAGACGACACCTTCTCTGGAGGTAAGAAAATCTTTCTCTGATTTGAATCCAGCCTTAGCCCTAAGTATTCCAGACTTTTGACTGGTCTTAGAGCTGACTTGTCCCGGTTGATAATCCAACCGTGATATTCCAGATACTCGATTGTCTTGTGAATAGCTACTTCCAGCTTTTCCACTGAGTGGTCTATTAGTAGCAGGTCGTCTAGATATGCCATTATCGTTACACCCTGTGTTCTTAGATTGGCCAATAATGGGGCCAGAATTTTTGTGAACACTCGTGGTGCTGTGGCCAGACCGAAAGGTAAGGCTCTGAACTGAAAATGGCGCCCTTCTACTGCAAAGCGTAGAAATTTCTGATGGGCCGGAAAGATGGGAATATGCAGATAAGCATCCCTTATGTCGATCGAGGCTAGCCATTCCTGCCCTTGTAGGGCGGTGGCCACTGATCGGATCGACTCCATCCGAAAGGTCCTGATATTTAGGAACTTGTTTAGCCCTTTTAGATTTAATATGGGCCTCACGTCCCCATTTGGTTTGGGGACTGTGAAAAGGTTCGAGTAAAACCCGAATCCGCTTTCTTCCAGGGGAACCTTCATGATTACCCCTTGGAGCAATAGTTGTTCTAGTGCCAGAAGGAGGGATCCTCTCTTTTGGGGATCTCTTGGCACGTTTGACCTCATAAATTGGGCAGGAGGAGTGCCTTTTAACTCCAGCTTGTATCCCAGACTTACTGCGGAGAGCACCCATCTGTCTCTGATGGTGTCCCGCCAGGTCTCTGTGAACAACTGAAGTCTTCCCCCCACCCGATTGAGCGGGGGCAATACTTCATGCCTTAGGGGGAGGTTTTGTACCTCTCTTGATCCAGGGCTTCTTGTTACCCTGTGATTGTCCCTGATTTCTGCCCCCTGAATTTGACCGCGGAGGCCGTCGGAACTGCTTCACAGCCGATGTGCCCGGGACTGGAGAGGTAGGCCTCTTAAAAGAAGGACTTCTACCCTTGTTCTTAACCGGTAAGAGTGAACTTTTACCGGCAGAAATTTTCTGGATATATTTGTCCAGATCTTCTCCAAATAAGCGTTCTCCATGAAATGGGAAGCTAACCAGCAGTTTTTTACAGGGAGCTTCAGCAGACCAGTTTTTGAGCCACAGAAGCCTACGCATATGTACTATAGACAGCGTAAAGCGGGAGGCCTGTTGGATTGTATCCTTTATGGCGTCCACCGCAAAACACAAGGCTCTAGGCAGGTCAGCTAGGGCATGAGCCTGCTGATCTGGTAAGTCCCTTAAGACTTGTTTCAACTGATCTTTCACTGCTTGGCAGACTCCAATCGCTGCTACCGCAGGTTGTGTCACCATACTTGCTGTAGAGAACGCAGATTTTAGTAAAGACTCCAATTTTTTATCTATTGGGTCTTTGAACATTGGAACATTATCTACTGGACATGTCAGTGATTTGTTAACAGAAGAGATGGCTGCGTCCACTATAGGGACCCTCCATTTTCTTATGAACTTATCCTCCATGGGATAGATCACCGGAAATCTCTTGGGGGGAGCAAATATTTTATCAGGATGCTCCCAATCCTGGTAAATAAGCCCTTCTAATAAAGGGTGGATTGGGAAGGAACAGACCGCCTGGGGAGCTTTTAGCGACCCCAGCGAGGAAACCGTAGTGGATGGTGGTTCCGCCAGAGGCATTTTAAATGCTGATCGGACCATGTTAGTCAGAGACTGAACCCATAATCTTTCAGCCTGAGAAGCTGAGAAAGGTTCTTCCACTGTTGATTCCTCTATAAGTGAATCAACCTCATCCTGATCCCCTTCAGGTAGGTCGATCTCTGTGTGGGGCTGTTCCTCCACTAACAGGCACTCTGAAGGAGGAGACGGAGATCGGACGCGCTTTTCCTGTGACAGGGAAGCAGCGATCAATGCTGTTAATCTCTCTTCCAATCCTCCCAGAGTTGAGGATAAAACCTCCTCTGTTATATATACAGGAGCAGGTGGACTGGGGACAGCCGCAGCACCAGGCATTCCTGCGGGGTTTCTACGGCTACTGACCTCTGCATTCTCAGGGGAGATTGGTGCAGTGCAAGCATGCCCAATATCCTCAGAGCCCGATGGAGACCCCTTTGGCTTCCTGGAAGATCTATTTCCGGAGCGTCTGGACGACATATCCTTTAAGCACAAAGCTGAGGTATTCCCGTCGTCATACACCAATTTTTGCTGGTAATAGTCTAACACAGGTGCTGCTATATACCAGCTGGTGTCCACTAAAGTGCCTTTCTATGGGGATGCCTGCATCAACCGCCTCTGTGTGCCACTGTTTGTTGCTAGCTCTGTTTGCATGCAGCTGACACTTGTACTGTGTCTTTTAACCATGCTGGGACGCCCGCACATGCGCAGAAGCGCCGCGGCGCGCATCGAGCGTCATCCACCCGCCCCGCCCCTTTTTTTTCATAGGAGGCGCGTGCACGCGCCCGCGCGCGCGCCCGTGCGCCAATGGCGCCCTTTTCGAAAACCAACAGAGGACTAGGAGCCAGGGCCCTTTTTGCCGGAGGGCCTGTGCGGTGGATGAACGCAGCAACAGGGCAGAGGAAGTGGATTCCCTCAGAGAAACTTACCAGCTGCCTGGATCTTTTGAGTTGAGAAAACCAAAGATCCACATTTACAAGAAAAATGGACTACAGCGGCCTCTAGTGGTTTAACACAGGTACCGCGGTCTCTGTTTTTTTTTTTTTTTTTCTTGACTACTATTAAAATTTTACATTTTCAGTAGTTATAGGCAAACACAGATATTTAGCGGGAATACCGTTAGGTAACAGACAGAAAGACAAATTAGGCTTGGGGGTCCCCCAATAGAACCAAGTTCCTGAGGGCCCCCACTTACCTGATCCCCGCCGCAGGACTTTGTTTGGTCCACAAAAGTCCAAACTTCACCTATCACGGCAGGCATTGTAATTAAACCTTCAGGGACCGGGTTCCCAAGGATTCCACTCCCCTGGACCTGTATAGCACCCTGCACAGACAGCGTCTTGGTCGTGGGTATGACCAGAGCTCTGGATCCCAGGGTCCAGCCCTCCTAAGAGAAGCATTACAGGCAAAACCTTGCTCTTCTGCTGCAAGGCCCGGGTACCGACCGTTTAGCTATGAAGCTTTTTTGGTGGGATCCGGAACAGCTTACTAAGGCCCAAAAGAACCTGTACGCAAGCCCAGTGAAAACACATGTTACTCTTTGGCCAACACCTTAGACACTGGCAAAAAAACTGAGGTGCTCCCGGGTGGGAGGGGCTTATATAGGGGAGGGTACTTCCGGTTTGGAATTGGCCAGTGCCAACACCTGAAGGTAAACTATATAACCCATTAGTAATGACTAAGTCGCTCTGTGTCCCGTGATGTACGAAAAAGAAAGAAAAGGATAGAAAAGGAAACAGCGAGTGGAATACTTAGTACCCAAATGGCCTAAATGTAACGTAAGGCAAAAAGTCATGGATGACGTCTTAATCATTACGCAATACAATGTTAGCTTCATCAGGAACAAACATATCCCCAATTCTCTGTGAACAATCGGAAGTATCGACGGTGATAGTAAATGCTTGAATCCCTCAGAATTAACCCCAATACAGAGGATATTGGGTCTCAGATGATGCGCCAATTAGCCGCACCACACTTTAAGGCCTAGGATTGCTGCCTGTTGCCTCAGCCTGCAGCTGGTACTGTGCTACAGCCTGCTAGTAAATTAATAAAAACACAGAAAGCAAAAGGTTGAAGAATACGCAGTGGAGTACAATCCGGGATCGTCAGTAAATTGCTCCCATTTCTCCAGCATTTTTCCGTGATTAGCGCTGTCCCGGGTCCTTCAGATGAAAGAGAAGACGTACGCTGTGTCTACTGGAGTCAATGATACCTATTAACCTTTTCTTGGCTGGAGGGCCTCTCAAGCACCACAGAGCAGCCTCAATTGCATCTATTAAATTCAAGATGCTTGAGGGTTTGTAAAGCAGGACAGATTAATGCACAATGTCCACTATTAACCTTCTCAATGCCGCAGGATTATCTACAACACACTGCGGAGGAGCGCACAGATTTCATGCTAGCAATTAAATTGCACAGCGTTCTCCTTCCTCCAAATGTGACACCGCCGAGTTCCTCATCTATGAAATATGTATGACTAAAATAAATTCAGGGGTAACCAAGAGAAAACATCAGATCTCCAGGCTCCTTGTCACAATCCATTCTCCATCCTGCCTGAACCAAATGACACTCTGACAACCAGTTAAGGATCGTAAAGTAGAAATAAACCCTCCACAATAAAAGTTAATTTTCCTTTAGACAAATTAATATTATTATTATTATTATTATTATTTCCCTAAATAGCTTGTAAAGTCTTGTCTTTTTTTTTGCCTTCAGACATGCTCCTGGCATGGTCTGCCTCTCATAGGGCTTCCCTGATTTATTGCTCAAAAAGCACGGACCCAAGCATCATCTGAAACTATGACTTGTGCATATTGTACTGTGCATGTTTCCCACTTTTTCAGATACCTTTTTCTGGTCAATAAACAGCCTATAGCCTGGTACACACTATTAGTCCAGAGGGCTGAACGAAAAAAATAAAATAAATTAAGAGCTCAGGAGGAGCCGCTGTACTAACGGTCCGATGTTAGTACAGCGTTCCCTGCTGTTGGTGAGCTATTGTGTTCTGACAGGGGGGCGGCCTCCCCGCCAGAACACACCGGTCAGCACTCTCAGCCATTGGCTGAGAGCGCTGCTTGTATGCTGATCGGTAGACCTTTTTCGGACATGCCAATTCGACAGAAGCTGGCTTCTGTCGGATCGGCTGCTGTACACACTGGCCGAATGTCAGCCAGTTTCTATTGAACTGGCCAATGACGCCTGATATTTGGCCCGTGTGTACAGCCCTTAAGGGCGGAGCAGGCATGTTCTATTGAGCTTCCTGTCCGTCTGTATTACCAGGTCCAAAAAACACACATTGCATTGGCTACGCCAAGGCTCCATTGAGACTGCGCAAGTGAGCATTATAACAAAAATCGGATAAATGTAAAATGCATTTTCTACTTGATCTTGAGCGGCAAAGAAGGGACTGTGAAGAAAATATGTAGCCTTTAAGAAAAAAAAGTAAGTGTGGCTACAGAATTATATGTTTAGTCTCTAGCACAGCCTTTCTCAACCTTTTCAGCACAGAGGTACCCATGAAATAACTTTCTAATCTCAGGGAACCCCTGCTAAAAATTTACTATACAGTAAAACATTGGATTGAGAGTAACTTGGTTTGAGAGCGTTTTGCAAGAAAAGCTATTTTTTTAAAATAAACTTTGACTTGATATACAAGTAGCGTCCCGTTACAACTGAGTATAAAAGAGAAGGGAGGGGCCTCTAAGTGTAATATGGCTACATATAATGAAGGTACAAAATTTAACAACTTACATGGTTGATGATTAAAACAGGCACATCTAAGTATGCAGGCATCTGGGGTAAAGCTGTTCACATAGACCGTCCTCCGCACCGCCATCGACGTCATCTTTTTCATGCTGCGCTCCATGAGCTCTTCAAGCCTCACTTTCAGATCGCTCTACTGCAGGGTAGTCTTCCCAGTCACGATTGCAGACTGACAGCGGTGAGAACCGGCGGTGCGGAGGATGGTCTATGTGGACAGCTTTACCCCAGATGCCTGCATACTTCTTTTAATCATCAACCATGTGAGTTGCTAAATGTTGTACCTTCATTAAATGTAACCATATCACTACAGTTATGCCCTGTACACATGATCGGTTTTCATCGGACAAACCGATCGTGTATGGGCCCCATCGGTCTTTTTTCCATCGGTGAGTAAAAATAGAACATGTTTTAAATTTATCCGATGGAAAAAAAAAAAAACGATAGCAAATTACGATCGTCTATGGGCAAGTCCATCGGAAAAAAAAACCCACGCATGCTCAGAATCAAGTCGATGCATGCTCAGAAGCATTGAACTTAATTTTTCTCGGCTCATCGGAGTGTTTTAAGTCACTGCGTTTGGAACGGTCGGTTTTTTGACTGATGGTGTGTAGGCAAGACTGATGGAAGTCAGCTTCATCGGATTTCCGATGGACAAAACCATCGGATCAGAATCCATAGGAAATCCGATCGTGTGTACGAGGCTTAAGAAATGGGAATTCGGTGTATGAGAGGTTTGTATTAGGAAATATTAGTGAGTGGTGAAAAAAAAAAGACAAAAGAAATAAAGGGGGGCTTAAGAGGGTTAATGGAAGAAGGGGGTACAGTAGACATCAGTTCCCAGTCTTCATATTTAATAACGGCAACTGAGACTTGTGCCAGGTGTTCAGGCACATGAATTCTCAATATGGCCAAACGTATTCTCAGTTTATTTACTAATATTTTGTATGAAGTAAGAGATTTGATAACTAGGAAACATT
Organism: Rana muscosa; assembly: GCA_029206835.1. Classification (NCBI taxonomy): domain Eukaryota; kingdom Metazoa; phylum Chordata; class Amphibia; order Anura; family Ranidae; genus Rana; species Rana muscosa. The sequence continues at coordinate 259,861,968 of CM055123.1, read as the reverse complement.
CCAATGTAGGGCAGTAATTGTGATTTTGCATAAAGTGTACATGATGGAATTCCATCAAAGTCACCTATTCTACGCAGCCGTTTATTAAAACACCCGCCATAGGCCTCTGCTGAGACAATGGGAGAAAATATGTCTTCATATAGGGGTATAAAACGAGCAGGGCCCTCTGATTCCTACTGTATTGAATTGTATTGTAACTGTACTGTCTGCCCTCATGTTGTAAAGCGCTGCGTAAACTGTTGGCGCTAAATAAATCCTGTACAATAATAATAATAATAATCTATGGTACAATAAATGTCCCTTTGCTCACAATATTTTTTTTACTCTTCTGAGCAAATATAGTTAAATATTTTGGAGATATTTTTCTTTACAATAGGTAACTGATATATTTTAGATTTTTTCTAGTTTTTACGTTAATATGCTGGGGGTTTTTTTATCTAACAAGTGTGGTCCCGATAATTGTAAGATTTTTTTCTTATCTCTTTTATGGAACTAGCTATTAAGGCCTCATGCCCACTGGCGTTTTTACAGCTGCGTTTTTGAGCGTTTTTTGCAGCTTAAAAACGCCTGTCCATGTTATTGTAAATATTTTTTTTTTTTTTTTTTTTGAAAAAAAAAAAAAAAACGTCGGAGCTAAAAACGCGACCGCGCGTTAGTGCGCGTTTTTTGCGCGTTAGTGCGCGTTAGTGCGCGTTTTTTGACGCTCGCGTTTTTTCCTGCCTAGTTCTGACGCTGAGGAACGCACTGGCCCTGGGTTTTTTTTACAGCTTACAAACGCCTATGCTCTTTACAGCTCAAAAACGCCTAGGTGGGCATGAAGCTATAGACTAACATGGACAGGCGTTTTTAAGCTGTAAAAAACGCTCAAAAACGCGGCTGAAAAAACGCCCGTGGGCATGAGGCCTTATAATCAATATTTATTTTGTTTATAAAGGATGTAAGTAAAGGGCGAGTGACTTGATGTCTTGGTTCTCCAGTGTAATATTTGTTTTTGGTCCTTTAAAACAAACCTCCATAAAGTCTGGGGGATCATAACACCCATGTTGACAAGAAAATGTTAAGTTCCAGTTTTTCCATCTGTAAAGTAAATCTGTTTGATTCTTGCCGTCCCAGCTCATAATGCAGCCCTGTCGGCTATTGTTCAGTAAAGGCTGTTATTACGGTTTGAACGGACGATGAATACGATGAACATTGGATTTTGCACTGACCGCGGCTTTAGCCGGGTATTAAAACCATTGTTTAAAACCTGCGATTGCCACATAATTGACTTTACAGCCCAATTGTAAACAGAAAAATTTATAAGAATAATAATTATCACTATATTAAAACACACAATGGAACCCCAGGGTGGAGTCTGGCGTGTTTGTCATTTCTCAGATTATAAACTACTTTCCCCTCATTATGAACTGTTCTTACATGTAGGAAAAATGGCTGCTGGCCACGAGAGCCCAGGATAAGCAATCAACATTTCCGTCCTCCCAGCATGCTCTCTGGAATTAACCGTCGAGCTCTCATTCCACGTGTGGCGGCAGGTAGGGTTAACAGCCCTGCTCATCTTGTATTCATTCCACCAGAGCTGTGTTTGGTTTCTGAATGACTGAAGATGGGGGGACATGAATTATAAACGCTTCTTCATTAACACGGGATATTTTGTGAGCTTGTGAGGTTTTAAGTATTTAATACCCGACTCCTCCGATGGCAGCTCTGCTCTTATTAGATATCCAGCGAACATTAAAGAAGCAGCACGGCTTAGATCTGATGAAGGCAAGCTGACACAACAGGCCACAAGTGTGAAAGTCTGTCTGGCTTCTCCTAACAGCCAATCACCTTCCCCCTTTTCTAGGTTGTACCGATAAAGTGGCCACAGTCTCCTGATTACAACATGTTTTTGAAATGTTTGAAGAACAATATACAAATTACGGAGAATAATTAAAAACTGGATATGTCAGGCAAATCGAATATTTTTGTAGACTTTTTTTTTTTATATCAATAAAGCACACCTGTGTACAGCTATGCTTGGTATTGTCTGGCCAAATGTATTTTATTTTTTTTCATTGTCCGGGCTTTTGTTAATATCCCCCAATATGTTGAGATCTGTTCCACATTTGCAGTGATGAAGATTTGTCACATACATGGGGAAATGGGGAGAAACTTCAGAGAAAAGGCTGCTCTATGGAGACCAGTTGAAAAACAAAAGCAGAGGGCGCACCAGCCTTGCACATGACCTCAAAAATTCATCACTGAAGAATTAACACAGATCCCAGCTTAGTGAAGACACTTCAATAAAGATACAGGAAAATACAATGGGTGGTGGCGCAGGTTATAGTATAGTGATATGCAATGTACAAATCATATGGTAGTGAAGACACTTCCTCAGGGGAAGGGGTACCTACCCTCGAAACACATCATCCATTTGGAGTGTCTTCCCTATGCTTTGATATCACATGCGGCTTGTAAATACATAACTGTTAAATTCTTTAATAAAGAGTTTTTAAGGTAATACGCAAGGCTGGTGCGCCATCTGCTTTTAATTTTCAAGTTCCTAATTTGGGCTTCCCCAGTCCACAGGGGGCTGCAAAATCTTGCTTAGTTTCAAGCTGACGAAGAGACAAGGTTTCCCATTGCCGGAATATCCACCTTACGTGCAGGAGGTTTCTCATTTTGTTCTGGAGAATGGTACCTAGGGATGAGCCGCAAGATTAGGATACATCTACCTCCGAAGCTCCCATATGTAGCAGTAGGTTTAGAAACCACTGAAAACTCTGGAACACAAGGCCTGCGGTCAAAGGCATTGTGGTAAAAGTAATGTAAATCCAATACCTAAAATCTCATATGATGGTTAACATGTTAATGTCGATTCTTGTAATTTTCACTCTTTACATCTGCAGCTTTCATTTAGGGAGCATTCAGACCTTGGCATCCTGGTGCATTGCATTAAAGTAATTTTTTTTTCACGTTAACATACGCTGCCTTAAGGCAGCCCATTCAAATGAATGGGTTGACAACAGAGCAAAACGTTCAAGAATTGTACCATTGTTGGCAAAGCAGTGCACCACAATGCATGGTCCACCATGAATTGGGTGCTTATAAAAATCAATGGTACCCCAACGTACCACAGTGGGAAAATGTTTTTTGACCCTTAAAGTTTCAATCAACATTAAAGTGGATGTAAACCCAATTCATGAAATTTGAGCTGGGCACATATATCTGCAGTATTTTGTTATCCCCCAAAATCTCGTAGCTCTCTCCTGAACCTTTACTCTGTTATCATCCTGATAACTACTGACAAATTCTCAGACACATCAGATAAAAGCAGCCTAACATTTCAGTCCGGGGAGGTTGCTATAAATAGATTAGCAGGGAGCTGGCCCTGTTACAAAACATCTCTGCCTGGAGAGGGGGTGTGTGCCTTTCCTCCAATCAGCAATTTCAGCTATCTTGGCTGTATGCCCAGACATCACACTCTGTGTTAAACAGGAAGAGAACATTTTCTAACACGATCTGAACTTTCTAAACAGTATATAAATGGGAAGACAGCAGATATACATGTAAAACCTATGTAGGGAGATTTGGTTCATCTCGGTGTATCATCTGAGGCTGTTCACTTCACTGGGTGTATGGAGGGTTTACATCCACTTTAACTATGTTGCTAATGCTGCTTGCATTAAGATTGGAAGGTACAGTATCTCACAAAAGCTCATTACTTTCAGTGTTGTCATATGAAAAGATATAATAAAATATTTACAAAAATGTGGCAGGTGTACTCACTTTTGTGATATACTGTATATTATATTTACTTGTTTTAACTTTTTTTTGTACAGTTTCTTCCTTGTTTCTGGCCTAGGTCAAATTTATGTCATACATCCCCTGTCATGCCATCCCATTCAGGGGCATTTTTTTTCTTTCATCTGGGGGAGGTGAGAAGGGGCTTTCTCAGCCATACACATGCTCTTGTCTCAATGCCGGAGTAAAGGGCAGATGGATTCCAGAAAGTAAATGCCACAGGAATCATCTGCCCTTACTGAAGATAGCCATGGCTAGAAAAGCTAGTGGGGTGTTTTTCAAAGTGATTTCTCAACAAAATAAAGCATGAAGGCATCACCTGTTTGGGTGATTTTGCTTTGAATGGTAAAAATTAATTTAATAGTGTTTTTAGTTTGTGGTGTTCAGATACGTTTAGACCCCTTTCACACAGGGGAGTTTTTCAGGCGCTTTGGCGTTAAAAAAAGCGCCTGTAAAGCGCCTGAAAGAAGCCTCATCTGCAATCCCAATGTGAAAGCCTGAGTGCTTTCACAGCCGTTTCACACTGCCAGCACCTGGTAAAGCTCCGCTAAGACCCCTTTCACGCTGGGGCGTTTTTCAGGTGCTTTGGTGTTAAAAAAAGCGCCTCAGTGGGAAGGGTCGCTTTAGGATCGGTGTATTCAACGCTCCTAAAGCGCTGCAAAGAAGCTGCTTGCAGGACTTTTTTTGACGCCCTACCAGCGCAGCGCCCCAGTGTGAAAGCACTCGGGCTTTCACATTGGGTTTACAGATGAGGCTTCTTTCAGGTGCTTTACAGGAGATTTTTTTAAAGCTAAGACCCCTTTCACACTGGGGCGTTTTTCAGGCGTTTTAGTGTGAAAGCACTAAGGCTTTCACATTGGGATTGCAGATGCAGCTTCTTTCAGGCGCTTTACGGGTGCTTTTTTTAACGCTAAAGCGCCTGAAAAATGCCCCAGTATGAAAGGGGTCTTAAAGTAAACCCCCCTATCATTTTCAGCCAAGGGAGCTGCCATCTTGCCTCTGTTTAATCTACAACTGCCATGATGCTGCACATGTGATCAGTTATGACACCAGTAATTGGTTTGACAGTTTGTTTGAGAGCACAACCAATGGAAGTGTTACATTTCCGGCACGTGCCGGAAATGAAACAGTTTTTTTAAACTGGTAAATGGATGGGTTTACTTCCGCTTTAAGTTCTACTATAGATACTAGCTGGTGACCCTGCCAGAAATTTAGCTGTTGTTGGAATTTTACACCTTCAAGGAGAAATGCAGGTATAAAATGCCATTGATAAATTAGGTAGTCTAAATGCAGAACAATGGTAATAATTAGAAAAAAAACTGCTGTATTGGACCCAACCAGCATGTGCCATCCTGAGCCACTAGCAAGGAGGCCATGGCTCTATTCGCCTCACCACTGCCTGCCACTAACATGAGAGGCAAGGTACTGGAAAAAGAAATGGCTGTACACCACGGCTGGTCCCGAGTCCTTTTATTGAAATATCCCAAAGTGACACACACAGGACACTGACAGGCTACAGATGGTTGAAGCGTTTCACACAAAGAAGCTGTAGTAAATCATGGTTATGATTAAGCACAGCTTTTTTGTGTGAAACGCATCAACCATCAGTAGCCTGTCAGTGTCCTGTGTGTGTCACGTTGGGATATTTCAATAAAAGGACTATGTGTGCAGCCATTTCTTTTTTCAGTATATGCTTCACGGAGGCGAGACGGTGTGGGCACCCACGTGCAGAGTTTATTAGGCTCAATTACCTCACCTGGAGTGGTGTGTCTCTTGCTCTCCGCCCTGGTTCACATTGATGCTACTTTGAAATTCACTTGAAGTAGCGCGATTTCAAAGTAGCAAGGTCAGCGCGATTTCAAATGCTACTTGATAGACATCTGTGTGACTTCATACACAGATGTCTATTGAAGTCGCACCTGAAATCGGCAAAAGTAGTGCAGGACCTACTTTTCCAAATCAGTGCCGCGCCGCAAATACAGTGTCGCACTGATTGGAACAGTGCCATCGCTGGCAATAGGCTGTGAATTTGTCATGCGATTTGATCTCTCAAATCGCATGACAAATCGCTCCAATGTGAACCTGGGCTCCATGAGAGGCAAGGTCTTAGATCAAGCCATAGATTTCCCAAGCACACTGCAGACCCGGCCTCTCTGTATCCCAAGAAGAGGCAGAGGTTGATGTGAGCGATGTCACATATCCACTATGAAGTCAGTATGTCCCAGATCAGACAGTATTTTGTCATGATTTCACTTGTGCAGTATTTAGTTTGACTGTTGAATTCATCAAAATGATTTTATTGCTCCAAATATTCCTTGAAAAATCCATCACATATCACGTCTGCTGCATTGTTACTGCAGTTCCTTTTAGATTTATCGTTTTAAAAATCTGACCATTTTCTAATAATTCCACTGACGTTACATACAGTATCTGCATCGTGGCATAAGAGGAGGGTACTATTCAGGATTTGAATACAGGACTGGTACAGCGGATCAGAACTTTACGACAGCAGGTCATTGGCCAAAGACAAAATGCTGTTTGTAACCCTTTACTTGTTCCACAGAAAGTCTTTATTCCCATCTATCAACCAGGACTCAGAAAGGAAAAATAAAAGAATTCCCCATCAGCAAGGAAAAGGTTAAGTAACAACTAAATAAAACACAAATGAACACGTACGTTAGAAAAAAAAAATCTTCAAAAAAGTCCTTTATGTTTATGTGTGGCTGATTGCTTCATTTGTACAATAATATATTTTCAAACAGATCTTTCATCTTGCAGGAGATGAAAAAGGCTCACCTAGTATCGGCCGTCATTTTTCTCTCTCTCTTTTTTTAATTCAAATATTAAATGTCTGAAACATTTTCCATTGCTGTCTGTGCTACCGACTCCTTCTGAGCAAATTGAGAATATCTTGAAAAGAATATTTCTGTTTGAAAAGGAATTAAGCTTTCCCTGAAAGGATTCTTAAAGGTTGCGATATTCACAGCCCGATAAAGCACCACCTTTTTTAATGAAATTCTAATTAGCAATTTTATGCACTCTTCCATTAGTCGGATCAGATTAGAACGCATTTGCACAGTCTTCCTTTTAATTAACTGCGCTCATAACGAGTTTCCAACAATTGTCAGTTGCTGCCTCGGAGTAGAGCGGCTGGATACGGACAGATGTGTGAACTGTCGGCGTTAAGGTTGGTGAGTGCCTGGTACCAGGCCGTTCTCATAATGTCATCATGTACTGTACCAGCGCCATTAATGGCAGACAATAGTGCAGCGTCTCAGCCAGCCTCATACATGCGCTGGCTACAGCATATACGGTGTGTCTCGTCTAAAACCAATTTGATCTAATCCTATGCAGAATAACTGAATACTTTTCATCCAAGTGTGAGGCAGGGGGCTGTATAAACCAAGGAGAGCAGAACAAGCTGCCTGGCCACAATCATAGCAACCATGGCTTTGCATAGAGGCCATGGCCATGTCTGAAGTACTCACAGCCCCTGATCCTTATATGAGCACCAAAAGCCTGCAAAAAGCAAATGAATGATAAAGGCACTATAAATAAAACTCTTTAAAACAACTTTCCAATCTCAGGTACAAAGCTCAACTTTCCAATTGGTTGGTAATTCCACAACCTGGGATTCATTTCACCTAGATTTCAAGCACCGCCTGGCGCATGCTCCAGGGTGATGATGGGAAACCATTATATAAGATAGCAGAAGTCCACAATTGAATGTGCATATACTATATATATATAGGTTGGCTAGTTGGACAGTTTCTAGAAAAAGACCATATTCTCCAGTCCCGGATATAGAATTAAAAAGAGAAGGAAGGAGAGAGACACTGTTATTGGAGATTGTGTGTCTGTTTATAAGGTGAACACTCAAAACACGATGTGTACAAAATGTATTAATATAATATAATAAAAATGACACAGTCATAGATACAGTAGACCATGAGAGAATGCTGGATGCATGGTTATAGATGGTGGATAATGCAGGAAGCTGACATGTAGATTCAATTCATCAGTTTGGAGCCTTTATGTGTTTCCTTTTTCTCTGCCCTTTCTTTTTGGGCTTTTTCTGACCGGCATCATATATGTATTAGTGACTCTGGTATATGATCTTTGTACTGCAGTATGGTAATGGGTCCACTGCAAGTTCACTATATCGATCTACCATCTATAGCCTTCTCCACTACTTCTACACTACATTATGATACTATGTGTCTCTTTTTATATAATATCTTTCCATACAAGCTCCATATATTAGCATTAAAGTACTATGAATATATATTGAATATGAGTAGAATTGTAACTGATTTACTGAATGTATGTTTGTTTTATACTAATGGCATGCTCTATGCCTTGTATAACTAGATGCTATTTTAGATGGATGTGGTGCCCTGACGACGCATTCCTGCGAAACATGTCAGCTTCCTGCATTATCCACCATCTCTAACCATGCATCCAGCATTCTCTCATGGTCTACTGTATCTATGACTGTGTAATTTTTATTATATTATATTAATAAATGTTGTACTTTCTTAAACACATCGTGTTTTGAGTGTTCACCTTATAAACAGACACACCATCTCCAATAACGGTCCCTTTTTTGTTCTGAGTGAGCAGTGTCTCCCTCCTTCCTTCTCTTTTGAATGAGCATATACCTTATCATCACCTTGACACAGGTGCCAAGCCCAGGATGAAAGTGGAGTGCGGGACCTTTGAGTAGGCCACACACCACAAAGCTGAACATTAGCAACAATGAGGTATAAGTTCTCCTGGGGAGTTTGCGTTTTCAATTCTGTATGCTGGGCAGGGGCTTGGATAGGAGGGGCAGCATATAGAGGAACTGATCTCTCCATTTTCCTCCTGCAGCCACCTGAGGACTGGAGAATAGTGCAAAAAGTGCACTGAAAAAACTGGTGTGCCCTCTGTTTTTTCAAAGGACAAGGCAAGACAGGTGTAAGGTTTAGGGGTTAGAACTCCAGGAAGAATATTTTTGGGGCTAGAATCTGTGATGTTTGTATGTACAGCACTTGTCCATTATTCAGAAACATGAGAGCAAATCAGTTCCTTGAAAGGTAACCACAAAATGTGATAGATTTTTAACACCTTTTTAGTGGGCATGGTGTTATTATTATACAGGATTTATATGGTGCCAACAGTTTGCGCAGCGCTTTACAACATGAGGGCAGACAGTACAGTTACAATACAATTCAATACAGGAGGAAGCAGAGGAGCTCTGCTTGTTAGATTTTACAATCTGGAAGGGAGGGTCAAGTGACACAAAAGGTAACAACTGTGGGTGGTGATCTACAATCTACACCCCCTCCCATGGTCAGGTGATGAGCCTCCCATGGCTTCCAATACCACCTCTATGTTTACGACACCCAAATCTATTTCTCTACCCCTCAGCTCACTCCTTCAGTCTCCTCACGTATCACTAATTTACTATCAGATATATCAGTCTGGATGTCACATCACTTCCTCGAACTTAATTTATCCAAACCTGAACTTATCATTTTTCCTCCCCCACGTGCCTCTTCCCCTGATCTCTGTCAAAATCGATTGCACACCTATAAGCCCATCCCTGCACGCCAAGGTCCTTGGTGTAGTCCTGGACTCTGAACTCTCCTTTAAGCCAATTACTGACCAAATCTTGCTGCCTCAACCTCCACAACATCTCCTTTCTAACCAATGACACAACAAAGCTCTTAATTCACTCCCTGGTCATCTCTTGCCTTGACTACTGCAACTCCCTCCTCATTGGCTTACCCCAACATAGTCTATCTCCGCTTCAATCCATCATGAATGCTGCTGCCAGACTCATCCACCTTACCAATCGCTCTGTGTCTGCTACTCCTCTCTGTCAATCCCTCCACTGGCTTCCGCTCACCCAACAAATTAGATTCAAAATACTAACAACTACCTACAAAGCCATCCAAAACTCTGCCCCCAGCTACATCACTGACCTAGTCTCAAAATACCAACCTAATCATTCTCTTCGTTCTTCTGAAGACCTCCTGCTCTCTAGTGCTCTCATCACCTCCTCCCATGCTCGCCTCCAGGACTTTTCCAGAGCATCTCCAATCTTATGGAACTCCTTACCTTAATCTGGCTAACTATCTCCTACTCTATTAGCTTTTAGACGATCCCTGAAAATCCTCCTCTTCGGAGAAGCCTATCCTACCCACACCTAACAACTGTATTTTCATTTTCTCGATCTGATCATCGCCCACAGTTATTACCTTTTGTTCCACTTGACCCTGCCTTCTAGATTGTAAGCTCTAATGAGCAGGGCCCTCTGATCCCTCCTGTATTGAATTGTATTGTAACTGTACTGCCTGCCCCTATTTTGTAAAACGCTGTGCAAACTGTTGACACTATATAAATCCTGTATAATAATAATAATGACTTGATGGAGAAAATAAAACAGTTGTTAGGTGGGGGCAGAATAGGCTTCTGTGAAGAGGAGGTTTTTCAAGGATCGTCTAAAAGCAAACAGAGTAGGAGATAGTTGGACAGATTGGGATAGGGAGTTCCATATGATAGGAGAGAATCTGGAAAAGTCCTGTAGGCAAGCATGAAATGAGGTGACAAGGGAGCTAGAGAGCAGGAGATCTTGGGAGGAAAAAAGAGAACAAGTAAGTTGGTATTTTGAGGCTAGGTTAGTGATGGAGTTATGGATGGCTTTGTAAGTTGTTGTTAGTATTTTGAATTTAATTTGTTGGGTGAGTGGAAGCCAATAGAGGGATTGGCAGAGAGGAGTAGCAGACACTGAATGGTTGGTAAGGTGGATGAGTCTGGCAGCAGCATTCATGATGATCTGAACGGGGGATAGCCTATGTAAAGATAATCCCGTGAGGAGGGAGTTACAGTAGTCAAGGCAAGAGATGACCAGGGAGTGAACTAGGAGCTTTGTGGCGTCATTGGTTAGGAAGGGGCATAGTTTGGAGATGTTTCAGAGGGTGAGGCGGCAAGATTTGGACAGTGATTGGACATGTGGCCAAAAGGAGACTGACTAGTGTTGAGACTTATGCCGCGTACACACGGTCGGAATTTCCGACAACAAATGTTCGATGTGAGCTTGTTGTCAGAAAATCCGACCGCGTGTATGCTCCATCGGACATTTGCTGTCGGAATTTCCGACAACAAAAATTTGAGAGCCTGTTCTCAAATTTTCCGACAACAAAAGTTGTCAGAAATTCCGACTGTGTGTACACAATTTAACGCACAAAAATTCTACGCATGCTCGGAATCAATTTGACACATGCTCGGAATCATTGAACTTTTTTCTCGGCTCGTCGTAGTGTTGTACGTCACTGCGTTCTTGGCGTTCGGAATTTCCGAGAACATTTCTGTGACCGTGTGTATGCAAGACAAGTTTGAGCCAACATCTGTCGGGAAAAAAATCCACGGTTTTGTTGTCGGAATGTCTGATCGTGTGTACGCGGCATAAGTTGAAAACATTCAGAGCCTACACATGGACAACAAATGTTGACAACATACCCTGCTTCGGATGTTCCTTATACAGACTGCAGTGACATTATACACCGTAGCCAATGAGACGACAGCTCAAGAGACAGCAGTCAACAGTGACACATTGGAATGGTTGTGTTATGTACAGGCCTCACAACATAGGAAAATGGTGATTTTTAAAGAATTACAGCAAGTCTAATAAGCCCTTCAGGTCAAGATAGATGGTAAATAGGCTGGGCTCCTGTTCTTGATGCTCTTTTATCACATGTCCACATGCTGGATGACACAGACACTACATACGCTTTACACACCATTTAAATGGAGCCCAAAGATCCCTAGATGTGCGCAGGAAAGGGTATGAGATTAGAAAGAGTAGTTTAACATTTACGTGTTATGTCTCAATTCCAGGCAACAATAGACATTGTTTTTATGTGCAGGCTGATAACGGCAACTATTCCCTTTTATAATGTAATACTGCAGATAAGGGTATCATCCAGCCGCTACATTTACATAAAGATCACACCGCCGCTGATAACCTGAGTTTTTATCTCCAGCAGAAATGCAGCTTTTACGTTGGGGCGAAGGAATATACCAAGCCAGGAAGATCGTTTTCTAATAGCGTAATATGCTGGAAATTAAGATAACATTTAGTACAAAGCGGCTGGAAACAGAGTACACTCTCCTGCACCTCCTATGTACCACAATACCTGCCGTTTCATTAAAGCCAGTGACCTTTGCCGCTGGCACCTTCGCATCCCTCCAAATACCGATGTAAAGAGCTATGAGCTGCTAATGACCACTGCTGGGGACAGAGGTCAGACGTCTAATGATCCCACACACTGACCATATTACCATTACAGCTAAAGATTCTACTACAAAATGACTAACTTGCTGGGAAAATAGCTAGGAGGCATGTCTTTATAAAGAAGTAAATATGGCTTTCACCAAACATTCACTGGTAGTGAATCACTGTCCTTAAAACACACAAACCAGGAAGATTCATCTGCAGTGAGTGTTTGTTAAATGTCAGATTCATGGTTGTATAAATACACCCCGAGGTGTATTTAGAGAACTTTAACTTCAAACATGTGATCTGTGAAACTACATTCTGGAAGACTTTGCTTCCATGTCAGACACTACAGACCAGAGAACGTAATTGTAAGGTTAAGATGAAACAACTTAAATATTCAAGTAGCACTGGCATCTTCTTTATGGGTTCCTCGGGGTGCCAGTCTTCACCTGTTTTGATTGGCCGGCATGGGAGGACCTCAATCCCACACATGTGCAGTAGTGCAGTCATCCTGGCACGCTGCTAGTATGCCTGAATGTAAACTGAGCTACGCATGCACAGGTCCGTGTACAGGATTGCAAATAGGCAGGTAGGTGTACTTTATTGCAGAAGAGACCTTGCATGTTTCTTCTGCAACAAAAAGCCTGCCTGTTTTTTTTTTTTTTTTAACATTTAGTTCTGCTTTTAACCTTCCTAGCGGTATTCCCGAGTCTGGCTCAGGGTTAAATTTCAGCACCAAAAGCGGTAACCCCGAGCCAACTCGGGCTGCGTCGCAGTGATCCAGGCAGGAGTTACTTACCTTGTCCCCTGGATCCTGCGATGCCTCCCCGCTGTGTGATCGAGCCGTCATCTCGCTCGATTCACACACTGCCGAATGCCGCCGAGCTCCGTTCCCTGCGACGTTACGACGCACGGGGACGGAGATCGGCGCCAAATTGAAAAAAGTTAAAACCCAGTACACATACAGTACACTGTAATCTTACAGATTACAGTACTGTATGTAATAATTACACACACACCCATTGTCCCTAGTGGTCTGCCCAGTGTCCTGCATGCACTTTTATATAATAAAAACTTTTTTTTTCTGCCTGGAAACTGGAGATTGTCCATAGCAACCAAAAAGTGTCCCTTTATGTCAAAAGTGGTTTTAGACGGCTAAAAAACAGCGATAATAAATCAGAATCACTCGCAGAATTAAGCGATAGTGATTTGTGGGGAAATTCGTCATCAAACACTGAAAAACACTTTTATTATTATTATATTATTATTTGTTATAATTATTTTATAGTTATTTATTTTATTATAATGTATAATTTTGTTTTTTGAACTTTATCATACCCGGGATGTTTACTAGACTCCTGTTTGGACAGATTTAAGTGAGTTATTCCTAAGAATTACAGGCCTACAATATAAAACGCCAAATTTCCATGCAGAATAATGGTACCGCTTTCAGCACCTAAAATCTGACAGAATCATACCGCCAGGGAGGTTAAGTAGAACTGAAGGCATTTTTTCCATTTTGGGTAGAGTAAGGGAGGGTTATAAACACTGTTAGGTTTTGTGTTACATTGGGGAGATTTCCATTTACTTCCTGTCGTATAGCCAAAACAAGAAGTGACAGGAAATCCAAAGTGAGCTAGTGACCAGAACTTGTGTCTCCATTGGAATATTTCCCCTTTATTGCTGTTCTTGTGACCACTGAAAATTTGGGATTTCTTCTCATTTTCAGTGATAACAGTCACCAAGGCAAATAGAGGGGGTGAACCTCCCTAATTGTAAAGTGCTGTGCAAACTGTTGGTGCTATATAAATACTGTATAACAATAATAATAATAATGGGGACACAAACTGCATTAAAAAACAAGTGTTCTAATGACTTTCTACTCTAAAAATAAAAAATTGCTTTCATCTCTACTTTAAACCCCCTTTGTGGTCATAAAATTCCTAAAGTGAGTGTGATGGGACTTTGCCTGCATTCTCTGAAAATCTATGTCACTTTTTCCTCCACAACTTTCAATAAAGGAGTGATACAGTTTTGTTCTGCTGTATGTGGAGCTTTGGTAGATGCTGGGCAAAAAAAGCCTATCGGTAGTTTGAGTGGCAGAGGCTGTCAAGCCAATTGAACTTCCGAAGGGCTTTTTTTTATGCTCACTCTTCTTACCAACTTGTTCACCTACCTGAGAACTCCAAAGAGCACCCAGGATGGGAATGCCCAAGGCATAGTGACCACACTGACCCTGAATGGAGATAGGTTTTCTCCACCAAAGCACTAGGAAGGTCACGTGTCAACACCCCCCCCCACCCCCCCCCGCTGTGTGACAATTGTAAGCCCATTTTGACCTTTTATTCAGGTATTGTGGAAGCACTTTATCCTTGTTTATGAATTAATCTACTACAATATAAGGCAGTGATGGCGAACCTTGGCCCCCCAGATGTTTTAGAACTACATTTCCCATGGTGCTCATTCACTCTACTGTGAAGTTGAGCATCATGGGAAATGTAGTTCCCAAACATCTGGATTGCCAAGGTTCGCCATCACTGCTATAAGGGCTATCTGGTCTCCCTGTCTTTTCTTTTTCAGTGGACACTCTGAGCTTTACCAGAGACCACTGGTCAGCTCCTCAGGGTTCTTCGTTTCACGATCCACCATCACACCCTAGACACTACATGGTAGATTCTGGCTCCATCCTGGCAGTCAAAATCAGTGCTTGAGTGTGTGGTGTGATCAGACTGATGCCCCATACACACAATCATTTTTAATGTCATTTTTAAAACTGACGTTTTTCTCGTCATTTTTTTTCTTGTTTCCTCTCAAGCCTGTCTTGCGTACACACCATCATTTTAAAAAATGTTCAAGAAAAGCGCAGTGACGTACACCACGTACGACGGCACTATAAAGGGGAAGTTCCGTTCGAATGGCGCCACCCTTCATGTTAGTAAAGTTTGTTGAGAGACGATTCGCTCTTTTCAGTCTAGTGCTTTTCAGTCCGTTACAGCATGACGAATGTGCTATCTCCATTACGAACGCTAGTTTTACCAGAACGAGCGCTCCCGTCTCATACTTGATTCTGAGCATGCGCATTTTTTTTCACGTCGTTAAAGCATACACACTATCGTTTTTCACGTCGTTAAAAAAAAACGACATGAAAAACGACGTGAAAAAAGAGAGCATGTTCGAAATTTTTAATGCCCGTTTTTCACGTCGTTAAAAATGCTCTGGAGCCTACACACGATCATTTTTAATGGCCATTTTTTTTAATGGCATTTTTAACGGTATGAAAAATGATCGTGTGTATGGGGCATGAGATATGGAAACAATATGACATAAATGTGTTTGTAGTGCAGAGTGCCCACGATCCTGTAGAATGGCTTCATACACTTTGACCACAACATGACTGTATATTGCTATTACTGAATCTAATAACACCAGTGAGATGGCTACTTATTACAAAAGAAGCCCACACAATGGCTTTCTCTAAATATATATATATAAAAAAATAATAATCTGATCTTAACAGTAAATAAGTGGCGGCTGGTGGGTTTGTTTTTGGCAGGGAGGGGGGGAAAACAACCACCCCCCTCCCCCTCCTGGCGGCCGGCAGGCAGCACCTTTCCCCGCTGTCTTCCGGTTGGTTCGGCACCTACCCCATCTAAATGACGGGTGGCGGGCATCGGCTCCTGTGTCCTCTTCTCCATCATGGCGGCTTCCGCCCAGTGCGTCTCCTCCCCTCCTCCTAGACGTTCAATAGGATCGCCTGTCCTTTCAGCCAATCGGGTGACCGGTCTCAAGATCCGCTTCCTGAATGGCTATTCATTCGCTATTGTAACACACCTGGGTGAGATCGTTCGCATCTCTGTGCCCCAAGCACACCCTATTTTGAAGCCTATTAGAGCCTCTGTTGGAATTCATGCGTCCAGCGTCCTGTATAGGGGCCAAACGCATGGATAGGGGGACGACGCCCGTGCGCCCTTAATGGACGGGCCGCCCCTGCAGTAAATTATCCGTCTTTGTGTGTCAGCTTTTAATATTAGCAGTTTGTCATAACTGGAGTGAGTCTGGACATTACTGGGAGCCGTGCCATGCAGGGGAGAGACTGATGTGCTCTGTCCACCACCATATTACTTCTCGAAATCATCAGTGTGCTGTGTCCTCCTCTGGTTCCTGTGTCCCTTTCACCTCTCCACAGGTCAGGGCAGCACAGTGCTGCCCTGACCTGTGGAGTGGTGAAAGGGGCACAGGAGGAGGACACAGCACACTGATGATGTGGAGAAGTAATATGGTGGTGGACAGAGGAGGAGGCTACTGTGAGGGGGTGAGGAGGGCACCATCATGTCCACAGCCTGTCTCCACCGGCACCTCCTATAGTATGTCCGCAGCCTCTGTCCCCCTCCTGTAGTATGTCCGCAGCCTCTGTCCCCCTCCTGTAGCATGTCCGCAGCCTCTGTCCCCCTCCTGTAGTATGTCCGCAGCCTCTGTCCCCCTCCTGTAGTATGTCCGCAGCCTCTGTCCCCCTCCTGTAGTATGTCCGCAGCCTCTGTCCCCCTCCTGTAGCATGTCCGCAGCCTCTGTCCCCCTCCTGTAGTATGTCCGCAGCCTCTGTCCACCTCCTGTAGTATGTCCGCAGCCTCTGTCCCCCTCCTGTAGTATGTCCGCAGCCTCTGTCCCCCTCCTGTAGTGTGTCTGCAGTCTCTGTCCCCCTCCTGTAGTATGTCCGCAGCCTCTGTCCCCCTCCTGTAGTATGTCCGCAGCCTCTGTCCCCCTCCTGTAGCATGTCCGCAGCCTCTGTCCCCCTCCTGTAGTATGTCCGCAGTCTCTGTCCACCTCCTGTAGTATGTCCGCAGCCTCTGTCCCCCTCCTGTAGTATGTCCGCAGCCTCTGTCCCCCTCCTGTAGTATGTCCGCAGTCTCTGTCCACCTCCTGTAGTATGTCCGCAGCCTCTGTCCCCCTCCTGTAGTATGTCCGCAGCCCCTGTCCCCCTCCTGTAGTATGTCCGCAGCCTCTGTCCCCCTCCTGTAGTATGTCCGCAGCCTCTGTCCCCCTCCTGTAGTATGTTCGCAGCCTCTGTCCACCTCCAGTAGTATGTCCGCAGCCTCTGTCCACCTCCTGTAGTATGTCCGCAGCCTCTGTCCACCTCCTGTAGTATGTCCGCAGCCTCTGTCCCCCTCCTGTAGTATGTCCACAGCCTCTGTCCCCCTCCTGTAGTATGTCCGTAGCCTCTGTCCACCTCCAGTAGTATGTCCGCAGCCTCTGTCCACCTCCTGTAGCATGTCCACAGTCTCTGTCCACCTCCTGTAGCATGTCCGCAGCCTCTGTCCCCCTCCTGTAGTATGTCCGCAGCCTCTGTCCACCTCCAGTAGTATGTCCGCAGCCTCTGTCCACCTCCTGTAGTATGTCCGCAGTCTCTGTCCACCTCCTGTTGTATGTCCACAGCCTCTGTCCACCTCCTGTAGTATGTCCGCAGCCTCTGTCCCCCTCCTGTAGTATGTCCGCAGCCTCTGTCCACCTCCAGTAGTATGTCCGCAGCCTCTGTCCACCTCCAGTAGTATGTCCGCAGCCTCTGTCCCCCTCCTGTAGTATGTCCGCAGCCTCTGTCCCCCTCCTGTAGTATGTCTGCAGCCTCTGTCCCCCTCCTGTAGTATGTCTGCAGCCTCTGTCCCCCTCCTGTAGTATGCCCGCAGCCTCTGTCCACCTCCAGTAGTATGTCCGCAGCCTCTGTCCACCTCCTGTAGTATGTCCACAGTCTCTGTCCACCTCCTGTAGTATGTCCGCAGCCTCTGTCCCCCTCCTGTAGTATGTCCGCAGCCTCTGTCCACCTCCAGTAGTATGTCCGCAGCCTCTGTCCACCTCCAGTAGTATGTCTGCAGCCTCTGTCCACCTCCTGTAGTGTGTCCGCAGCCTCTGTCCACCTCCTGTAGTGTGTCTGCAGCCTCTGTCCACCTCCTGTAGTGTGTCCGCAGCCTCTGTCCACCTCCTGTAGTGTGTCCGCAGCCTCTGTCCACCTCCTGTAGTATGTCCGCAGCCTCTGTCCCCCTCCAGTAGTATGTCCGCAGCCTCTGTCCACCTCCTGTAGTGTGTCCGCAGCCTCTGTCCACCTCCTGTAGTGTGTCTGCAGCCTCTGTCCACCTCCTGTAGTGTGTCCGCAGCCTCTGACCATCTCTTGTCATGTCTACAGTCTCTGAGGGGATACTAGAAAGGAGTCAAGAGTGGGAGTGCTGCCGGGATGGGGGTTACGGCCCGGGAAGAAACAGACGTGTGGACTGGGGAGAGGAGATCAGAGCCACCAAGCTGGAGCCATCTGACTGAGCCCCACACTGTGCACCTGAGAGAAGGTCAGTGACAGTGCCGCCAGGCCATTCTGAGGAGGGGGGGTCACTGATGTAAGGAGGTGAATGAATACAATAATGTAAGGGGGCACTGATATAAAGGTTTCCCCCTTATATTAGTACCCCCCCCCTTACCTTAGTGTATTCACTCTGTGGAAGGTGGTCTCTATTCACCAGAGCCCCCCTCCACATCAGAGTTCCCCCTTACATCATGATCTGCAGCGTTCCCCTTTACATAAGAGTTCCCTTGCACTGTAAGGGGGCATCCTGCAGACTCTGATGTAAGTGGGAACTCTGTGCTGGCTGGGTTATAGTAACGTAACCTTCATGTAAATTGAAAAATATTTTTTTTTACTTTTGTTTAACTTAAACACATTGATATTAGCATTAGCTGTGTGTTTATAGTTGAAATATTGATATTTGCACTGTTTAGTACTAAAAACAGTAATTTCAGGGACTTTTTTTGGTTGCAGTGTCAGTAAAAAATGTGACTCTGCCAGTAATCTTCATTATTTTTGCCAGTAAGAAATTGGTGCCGTTCAGAAATTTTGGCATCCTTGCCAGTAAATTTCACTTCAGGGGGTTGGCAACACTGGGGACAGTTCTGGGTTAATTTCTGAAGGCCAGACTTTTGCAACTATCCGGTTAAGTCTCTCTCTGTCCCCATCAGTGGGCTTCACATTGCAACCAGGGTTACTCTATGCTGAAGCAGTTTGTCCATCATTCATTCAAGACTATTGACACGCTAAATAACTTTGCATTTTTTTAAACCTTATTTTCTACTCATAGTAGAGAAATCAGTTGTATGTTGAGTGCATTTCCTGCAGGAGGGTCTGCCTCTGAGGTTATAGATTACCTGTCTAGAGCACTGCCACCCTTAGGCCGGTCATAAAAGGTTCGAATCTCGGCTGGTTCAGCAGGAACTGCCCGAGATTCAAGCCGTTAATGGGCAGACTGAATGTATAAAGTTGATCGATCAATCAACTTGAGAACAACCAACCTGCCAGATTCCCTTGCGATTATCGCTAGAGACTACTATAGCGGCTAGCAATAATCACTGTCTTCTCCTCCTAGGGACTGCTTCCCCCGCCCGCCCCGCCTGGAGAAGACAATTGATGATTACCAAGGTCAGCACTGCCTGCATTGATGGGGGAATCATGCAAATTTATTTTTCCCCACCCAACCCCTACCCTCCCATGCTCCTAAGTCCGCCCCTAAACACGCCCTTGCAAATTATCTCATGAAATTACACTGTTAAATGCTTTATGCAGAATTAGGCTACAAAAATAAATATTAACAACAACTTTAACAATTTTAACATAAAGCATATTTCATTGATCTGACTGTGATAAATAAAATAAGGATAAAATATGATTGGCTACTAAAGGTACTGTACCCCAGTACAGTGAAAAAAAAAAAAAAAAAAGCATCTAGAATGCATCCGGAAACGCATAAAAAATGAGCATGCAGAAATGCATTTGGAATGGATCTGGAGGTCACTTTTGTGGTGTAATTGAGGACTTAAATCGAGCTGCCTCCTCCTAAAAAAAAGCATCAGCATGAACAATGAATAAAGAATGCACAATGTCGCACTACAAAAGCGCACTGGTTCACATGCATTCCCATTTTGACAGAGCGCATGGGAATATGCAAAAAGTAGCGCAAGCACAACTTTCTCAAATTGTGCCGCACCAAACCGCATGCTACTGCGGTTACCATACGGCCTTGGTGGCTGCAACTGATGCGTTTTGGGTGCCATTATAAATTAATAGTTCTGCGCGCGTCTCTCAAGGGCAGTGCATTAACACGTGGTACAGGAAACCAGCATGAAATGCAATTTTTCCGAAACGCGTTCTACAGTGAACTGGCCCGACACTAATTTAGCTGCGCAGTGTCACAAATAGAAAGGCAGAAGGAGAGGGGGAGGTTCACTGACAAAAAGACACTTTACTGCACAGAAGTGAGTTGCCCTTTCTGATCCAGATATCATCAGACCGGATGTAAAGTATGCCGTGACATGAGAGGTTGTAGTGCAGAGGAAGAAATCCCTGACCTGGAACAAGCCTGCAAACATAGCTCTGAATGAGGACATGCCACATAACTGACCTCTAAGGACTCCACCAGTCTTGTCGCACAGGAAGCCGCCAACATTTCCTGTCATTTCACTGACAAAGTTCCAATGAATGGTAGCTTTGGAAACACCTTATTGGTATCTGGTTGCCATGGGTAGAGCGGCTGTCAGTCTGAATTGCGGTGCGTTCACCTCCCTGCCCGAGTCCATCGGACCCGTCCCTGCCCGAGTCAAACCGAGCTGAGCCGGCCCGCCTGAGCAGACACGCCCCCCGCCCGAGTCAAACCGAGCTGAGCCGGCCTGCCTAAGCAGACACGCCCCCGCCCGAGTCAAGCCGAGCTGAGTCGGCCCGCCTGAGCAGACATGTCCCCCGCCCGAGTCAAGCTGAGCCGGCCCGCCTGAGCCGAGCGGACACACCCCCAGCCCGAGCCAAGCCGAGCTGTGCAGGCCCACCTCCCCGCCCGAGCCGAGCGAACCCCCCCCCAGCTAAAGCCAAGCCTCCCCGCCTGGACCCGCCCCAGCCAAGCCGAGCTAAGCCGACCCACCTCCCTGCCCGAGCCAAGCGGACCTGCCTTCTGCCGGAGCTAAGCGACCTGCCATGTATAGCTAGTACACTCGCCCTCAACGTTTTTTCACTCGCCAAATGCGAGCAGGCGAGAGAAATTTTTGAGGGCTGCAGTAGGACATCCGCTGTAAATTTCCAACTTGCCCCACAGCCAGGGAAAAAATTCACACACTACAAAGAATGAAAAGTCAGATTATGAAAATTATATCAAGATGGAAAACACATTTATTTAGTCACCATACGGTTCTTTAAGAATTTCAGTGTGTCCCTGATTACAGGAAGCAGCTCTGATTGGCTGGTTCTGGTCACATGCCTGCCGCAATTTACATACGTATAACAGCGTGTGAATTTGTAAATCTCTCGATGCGGGAGACTGCCGGGAACACATGTTCCTTCATTGATGTCATTCATTTTCACTGTAGCATTTTTGACATTTTTGGTAGTCCCATGGGGTGCGTCAGCCTCGGACTGGCCCAGCGCTGTGAGGGGTCCCTGACATCTCCCTAACATGGAACATATTGGAGGGCTGCCCTCTCCCTGTGAAATGCATGGGCCACTTTGTCAAGTCATGTGTGAACTATAATTTAGGCTAATAATTGCCAGACGCAAGCTCAATGAAACATCACTGTCTGCAAACGGGCTGAATTTTAATACACAGAAAAGTTGCTCGCCTCAGGCCAGGACGGGCCTAACAAACACATCTGGAAACACTTAAAAAGTGATAAATGATTTGGCATCTACATTGTCTACTGGTGAGCCGCTTAGGAAAGCAAAATTAGGCCGAACAGGTGTTAGAGGGAAGAACGCTGGTGCATTTTAATAGAATTGTCAAAATGTTGGACCCAGATGTTGACATCTTTGCATACAAGATGGAATGTAATCCTACGCTTCTATTTCAGTAATTATTTGCTGCAGTTTTTACGCAGGAAATCCTTGCTTCTCCTAGCCGTCCTCCCTCCTCCCTGAACTCTTCCACCCATCAAAGTGTACAGCCTCTCCCGATTGCATCTGCATGCTTTAAATAATCCATGCCTGTCACAATGCATTTTTTTCTCTTGGATCACAACCATCACGTCCCATTCTTCTGCGCACCTCCCTCTTTTCTACGCCGAGATCTCTCGCCAAACATATCTACAGTTAAAAGAAGTCTGTTGCCTTCTCACGGTGCTTGGCAGTGCCGTCTAGCTGTTCCGTCCTGACATGACATCCTGAGACTGAGATCTTCGATGCCACGACATTTATTGTGGCTTATCGAAGACAACCAGGGAAGAATGCGGCCTATTTCAGTTTCCCCCTTACCTTTACAGTTATATCAGTGAGTAAAAGTTCATTATAATTTCAGCTTGCAAAGTCTTCTCTTTCTCAGTAATGAAAAATTCAGTTTTCTGCTGAAATTGTGGCGGTGGGACGTCGGCATTGGGCTGCCTGCTTTGTTGGGTTCAGTCAAGGCGCCGGCTGTATATTTTAATAGCGGAATTGTGATGGGACGGAGCTGTCAGAAATCACAGGCTGTGTAAATATAGGAAGGAATGTGTTAATAATGAGGCGCTTTATATGTATTCGCACGCAGGCCTCTGACGGAGAGCTGAAGGCCTGTGCTGAGGACAAGGGGGACTGTATGGACTTTATAGGAAGCCCTTCCACACTGAAGAGGAGACTGGAACCTTGGCACTAATACAGCTAGACGCTCACTGAGACCAAATTTCACCTGTGCAGAGTACCATTAACAATGATGAAGGGTTGTTATAGGTCACGGCATTATGCACACTCTGTCCTATTAACCACTTGAGACCCGCGCTATAGCCGAAAGGCGGCTGCAGCGCGGCTCTCAAGTGCCGGGTGGACGTCCCCAGGACGTCCTGGTTTGTTTACATCCCGCCGCGCGCCTCCGAGGGCGCGCGGCGGGGAACAGCTGTGCGCGCCGCATCACGTGATGCCGATGCGCATGCCTGGCAGCCGCGATGTCCGCCAGGTAAATGCGATTGGCTTTTACAGAGGCAGGACGTGGATCTCTGTGTGTAAACACAGAGATCCACGTCCTGTCAGGGAGAGAGGAGACCGATGCTGTGTCCCTTATACATAGGGACACAGATCGGTCACCTCCCCCAGTCAGTCCCCTCCCCCACACAGTAAGAAACACTAATAGGGAACATATTTAACCCCTTGATCGCCCCCTAGTGTTAACCCCTTCCCTGCCAGTCACATTTATACAGTAATCAGTGCATTTTTATAGCACTGTTCGTTGTATAAATGTGAATGGTCCCAAAATAGTGTCAAAAGTGTCCGACGTGTCCGCCACAATATCGCAGGCCTGACAAAAATCGCAGATCGCCGCCATTACTAGTAAAAAAAATATATATAATAAAAATGTCATAATTCTATCCCCTATTTTGTAGGCGCTATAACTTTTGCGCAAACCAATCACTATACGCTTATTGCAATTTTTTTTACCAAAAATAAATAGAAGAATACGTATCGGCCTAAACTGAGAAAAAAAATATTTTTTTTGAAAAAAAATTGGGATATTATTATAACAAAAAGTAAAAAAATATTGAGTTTTTTTTCAAAATTTTCTGTCTTTTTTTGTTTATAGCGCAAAAAATAAAAACCGCAGAGGTGATCAAATACCACCAAAAGAAAGCTGTATTTGTGGGAATTTTTTTTATAAAAATATCATTTGGGTACAGTGTTGTATGACCGCCCAATTGTCATTCAAAGTGTGTCAGCGCTGAAAGCTGAAAATTGGTCTGGGTACGAAGGGGGTTTAAGTGGTGTGGTTAAAGACCCACAGCAAAAGCTTCCTGCGGTACAGACATAAAGAAGTATTGACCACAAGTATGTCCTACCAAAAGACCCTGTGATCCGAGACACCACAGGTCCACTACCAGGATACCAAATGTCTTATCTCTTCATTGTCATCATCAAACATATACAAACGTCACCTAAAGTGTATGTCTGGGCAGAACATCTCTGCAGTACATCCACATTTCCCCAAGTTTTGCCTGTTTAAAAACACTGCAAGCTCAGAAAAAGTCCTAGTGACCTTTCAGAAATCCAATGAGCTCCTGTCTTCCTGTAGAGAACCGACAACTATGCCTCTGCTGCACTGAAATCTCAATAAATGTTTTCAGCACTGCTTGAGTTTTTGCCTGCTGGACTACAGAACCCCTCCCTGATATAGAAATGATAAGAGGGGGAGTTTCTGAGAATGTAAACAGGGTGGAGTTATGGTGGAGAGGGGGAGGGGTTATGAAGATGACGGGAGTGGGACGAGTGCTGTAGTCACTGTGTGTGTGTGTGGGGGGGGGGGGGGGGACTGTGTTATCAGTTTATTGTAGTCAATAGGAGCTCTTTTTAGGTTTGTTTGCAGGATCAACAGGTATGCTTCCAGCTTTTTTAATAACCTCTCACAGGAAGATAGCCAGTTGGGGGAGCTGTTCCATTCAGTGAACATTTAAAAGCTTACATTTTTAAAGGTGCTAGTTGGGGGAGGGGCAGAGGGTTAAATTGCCACTGACCACCAATGATTGTGGGATTGTTTTTTTTTTTTTTAAGTGTGGGTGTGTGGGGGAGTTAAAATGCCACTGACCAAAAGGGAATATGCAATTGTTTTATTTAAAGGTGGGGGGATTTAAGTGTCAACGACTGACCACTAATGCCTATGGGATTGTTTGTTTGGTTTTTGGGAGGGGGGGGGGGTCCCAAGCTGTCACTGACCACCAATGATTGTGTAATTATTTTTACAATGTTGGGGGAGTTGTTACTGTGCCACTGACCACCAATGATTGTAGGATTATTTCTCGTCCATCATAGGGTTGCCACCTCATATCTTTAAAACTGAACACATATTAATTACACAGGTTCTGTGGCTGATTAAGTTGGTTACAATTAAACTCACTTGGCGCCTCAACTGCATTAAATTAGCCTCAGAACCTGAGTAATTAATATGTGTTCGGTTTTAAAGGGATGAGGTGGCAAGCCTAGTCCAACATCAGTGCCTGACCTTACAAATGCTCTTCTGAAAGAATGGTGAAACATTCCCATAGACACTCCTAATCCTTGTGGACAGCCTTCCCAAAAGAGGAGAAGCTGTTATAGCTGTAAAAGGGTGGGCCAACTCAATATTGAGCCCTACGGACTAAGACTGGGATGCCATTAAAGTTCATGTGCGTGTAAAGGCAGGTGTCCCAATACTTTTGGTAATATAGTGCAGCTACTGGAGTTTTTTTTTTTGCAATTTTCTCATGCAACATTAAAGAATATGTAAACCCAACATTTTATATTCCTGATATGTGCCTGCTGTACCATGTACTTGCATGAATAATACAATGTTCTCTTTGGATTGCTTCCTCTGTGTGACATCCCTGGTGTTTTTGCCAGTCCCTCTGCTTTCCTATTAAAAACTGACCATACTAAACAAGAGAGCACACCATGGTCAGTTCTCTAGCTGTGTGGTGCTCTCCTCCAATGATCAGACTTGTCCTAACAGCTCCCCCTGCACAGCCATTCACTGGAAGATCAGTGTACTGCTGTTTCTCCTCCCCCAGTTCTTATGCAGCTGAGAACAGAGGGAATGTGACCATAGGTATTTATAATGTTTTTGAAATCTATACAAAAATGGGTTGCCTTTCATTTCTATTTTAAACTGAAACGTGAGGTTTTACAATCACTTTCACTACTTGTCGACCGCAGTAGAGATATATATACATTGCTGTTTGCAAGTGGTTTACCATGGCTGAAGATATCAGCCATAACCCTGGTACTGCTTTTTGCAGCCCGCAGCTTCTCATGAAAGCATTCAGAGCGACTCCGAGCCTTGGAGGACCCGAGCGACATCATGGCGTCACTTCCGGTCCAGGCTGAAAGTGAATCTTTTTTTTTTAAAGCAAAAGATCAAAAAAATTTTTTTTTACTTTTGCTTTTAAAAGTAAAAAAGAGATTTGGGGTGTTTTTGACCCCAGATCTCTCCACAAAGAGGACCTGTTATCCTTTCTTCTATTGTAGGGATGCTTACATTCCTTGTAATAGGAATAAGATTAATCAGAAAAAAAAAAGTTAAAGTGAAAAGTGTAAAAATAAAAAGTAAAATTAATAAGAAAAAAATAAAATTTAAAGCGCCCCAGTGCGATTGCATACGTAAGTCGTGCACAATTATGTCACCGCGAACGTTAGAGCGAGAGCAATAATTCTAGCACTAGATCTCTTCTGTAACTCCAAACAGGTAACCTGTTAAAGGCGTTTAAATTGTTGCCAAGGAGATTTTTTAAGTATCGTAGTTTGTCACCATTCCACAACTGTGCACAATTTTAAAGCGTGACATGTTAGGTATCTATTTGCTCAGCGTAACATAATCTTTCACATTTTACAAAAAAATAGGGGGAAAATAGTGTTGTTTTTTTTATTCATTAAAGAGTATTTTTTCCCCCAAAATTGCATTTGCAAAACCACTGCCCAAATACCATGTGAAATAACATAAATTGCCACGATCGCCATTTTATTCTCTAGGGTCTCTGGTTAAAAAAATGTATAATGTTTGGGGGGGGGTTCTAAGTAATTTTCTTGCAAAAAATACTGATTTAAACTGTGCCAGAAAAAGCCTGGTCGGTAAGTTTTTTTTTTTTCTAAGCAACAAGAAGAAATGGTCATTCAAAAAACAAACCTACCAACCACAACAATTCCCAAATAACTAGTGTGATTGACTGCTGTAGGTCGCTGCACTGCACACATGATCACACCTGATTATCCTGCAGACATTTTGCAATTTGCTGGTGTGTAAATTTACAGTACACTGAAGAGCTATAATTCCTTTTCTTGTAATAACTGAATCTGTAATATCTGAAAAAAAGTCACAATGTGTGAATTGGCTAATTCCTTGGATGTAAAAATACTGCTAAATATTTTGTAAGGGGAACAAACTGTTTTTTTTTGCAACTGAAATTAGGTACTTCTAATTTGCACAAATTATGATAAAACCAGCCCAACAAATCCACTGTCATATCTACCAATAAACCTTTGGGGTGGATTATCAAAGGCAAATAGACTGTGCACTTTCAAGTAGAGTTTATTCAGAGCTCAGTAAATGAGGCAAAGCTTCACTTTTGAAAGAATAACCAATTACATGCAAGACAAATAAAAAAACAGCAATTTTGCTTACACATGATTGGATGATGGAAGTCCACAGAGCTTCCCCTCATTTACTAAGCTCTAAACTAGGCAACTGCACTTGCAAAGTGAATAATCTATGGGGTTTATTTACTACAGTGCCTTGAAAAAGTATTCATACCCCTTGAAATTTTCCACATTTTGTCATGTTACAACCAAAAAACAAATATTTTATTGTGATTTTATGTAATAGACCAACACAAAATAGCACTCCCATAACTGTGAAGTGGAAGGAAAATGATAAATGGTTTTCATTTTTTTTTACAAATAAATATGTGAAAAGTGTGGTGTGCATTTGTATTCAGCCCCCCTGAGTCTATACTTTGTAGAACCGCCTTTCACTCCAATTACAGCTGCAAGTCTTTTTGGGGATGTCTCTACCAGCTTTTCACATCTAGACAGTGACATTTTTGCCCATTCTTCTTTGCAAAATAGCTCAAGCTCTGTCAGATTGGATGGAGAGCGTCTGTGAACAGCAATTTTCAAGTCTTGCCACAGATTCTCAATTGGATTTAGGTCTGGACTTTTGACTGGGCCATTCTAACACATGAATATGCTTTGATTCTAAACCATTCCATTGTAGCTCTGGCTGTATGTTTAGTGTTGTTGTCCTGCTGGAAGGTGAACCTCCGTCCCAGTCTCAAATCTTTTGCAGAATCTAACAGGTTTTCTTCTAAGATTGCCCTGTATTTGGCTCCATCCATCTTCCCATCAACTCTGACCAGCTTCCCTGTTCCTGCTGAAAAATGTTTCACGGTGGGGATGATGTGTTCAGGGTGATGTGCAGAGTTAGTTTTCCACCACACATAGTGTTTTGCATTTTGGCCAAAAAGTTAAATTTTAGTCTCATCTGACCAGAGCACCTTCTTCCACATGTTTTGCTGTGTCCCCCACATGGCTTCTCGCATACTGCAAACAGGACTTCTTATGGCTTTGCTTCAACAATGGCTTTCTTCTTGCCACTCTTCCATAAAGGTCAGATTTGTGGAGTGCACCACTAATAGTTGTCCTGTGGGCAGATTCTCCCACCTGAGCTGTGGATCTCTGCAGCTCCTCCAGAGTTTCCATGGGCCTCTTGGCTGCTTCTCTGATTAATGTTCTCCTTGCCCGGCCTGTCAGTTTAGGTGGACGGCCATGTCTTGGTAGGTTTGCAGTTGTGCCATACTCTTTCCATTTTCAGATGATGGATTGAACAGAGCTCTGTGAGATGTTCAAAGCTTGTTTTTTTTTTTTATAACTTAACCCTGCTTTAACCACTTCAATACAGGGCACTTTCACCCTCTTCCCCCCCAGGTAAATTTTTAGGTTTCAGTGCTGTCGCATTTTAAATGACAATTGCGTGGTCATGCAACACTGTACCCAAACAAAATGATATCATTTTGTTCCCACAAATAGAGATTTCTTTTGGTGGTATTTGATCACCAATGGGTTTTTTACTCTTTGCGCTACAAATAAAAAAAATAAGTTTTTCTTTGTTTCTGTTATAAAAATAAGTAATTTTTGTCCTTCATGAGCATTGATGAGGCTGCACTGATGGGCAATGAAGCGGCACTGATGAGGTGGCACTGATGGGAACTGATAGCTGGCACTGATAGGCAGCACCGATAGGCACTGATGGGTGGCACTGATAGATGGCACAGATAGGCAGCACTGATTAGGAGGCACTGACAGGCATCGCTGATGGGCAAAGATTGGCATTTTGATTGGGTACTGATTGGCACTTTGGTGGGCTCTAGTGGGCATCCTCGATGGGTCTGTACTGTGAATCAATGCGCTGATTATCAGCGCAGACCCCCCTGTCAGGAGAGCAGCCGATCAGCTCTCCTCTACCTCGCGCCTTGTCAACGCGAGTGAGTAGAGGAAAAAGCTGATAAATGGCACTTCCTGGTTACCATGTAATGAGCTGTGATTGGACACAGCTACCTTAATAGGCTCTTTACAGGGATCGGAGATGCGGGGTGTCAGACTGACACACCACACCACCTATCGCCACACTGCGCGTTCCTGCTTCGCAGAACAGCTGTATTTATACTGAGATTAAATTACACACAGGTGCACTCTATTTACTAATGTATGCTACACTTTTCACATATTTATTTGTAAAAAAAAAATGAAAAACATTTATCATTTTCTTTCCACTTCACAATTATGTGACACTTTGTGTTGGTCTATCATATAAAATCCCAATAAAACACATTTACGTTTCTGGTTTTAACATGACAAAATGTGGAAAATTTCAGGAGATATAAATGTTTTTTCAAGGTACTGTAAAAACAAATAGACTGCACTCTGCAAGTGCAGTTGCCACAGGGGTGTCAAACTGGCGGCCCTCCAGCTGTTGCAGAACTACATGTCCCATCATGTCTCTGCCTGTGGGAGTCATGCCTGCAATGGCTCGAGGGACTTGTAGTACTGTAACAGCTGGAGGGCCGCCAGTTTGACACCTGTGCAGAGCTTAGTAAATGAGCAGTTCTACTGACTTCCATCATCCAATCATGTGCAAGCAAAAATGCTGCTTTTTAATTTTCCTTGCATGGGATTGGGTATTTTTTGCAAAGTGAAGCTTTACCTCATTAACTTAGCTTCACTTGCAGAGTGCACAGTCTATTTGCCTTGAGTAAAGCATCCCCTTTGTATTAAAAAAATCCATCTGTGTACCCTCAGACCTTGCATGCATCCTGCGTTACTGCCAATCCTACATCACGCGGTACCTGCAAACAGGACAGATGCATGAAGGGCCACAGGGCGGCAACTGCATAGTGATAAAGGCATCATTAACCACAACTGTCCCTGCACAGATCACTGTCCTCTGGCCCTGTCAGGAAAGGCGTTTTAGTAATCTGCCTAGCAACAGAAGTGTCAGAAGAATGCCCGTGCACAGAAGAGCCGTTCGGCGCACGCGCATGCGCAATAGCGCTAGCGGTTCACCAGGGAGCGCGCATGCGCGCACTGTGACAGCACTTGGTGCCAAAATCAGCTATTTAAAGAGATCAGACACCTTGCTGCCTTACTGCCCGGTCTACAGCGTTCCTGAGACCCCTACTACCTGTGGTCCTGATTACTGCCTTGTTACCTGATACAGCTCTCCCTTGACCATACCTCCCAACTTTGTAAAGTCCCATCGCGGGACATTCCGATGTTCCCTCTCCCCTGCCAACCAGACATTGCCCAAAAAAATCGGGACATTGCCAATTGCCACAAAAGTTGTTGAGCGGGGGGGGGGGGGTGCCAGTTGGGAGGTATGCCTTGACTACTCCTGCTTGCTGCCCGTCTCTGATCCCGGCTTGTCCTGACTTCGCTTCTGCTTCTCCTTCAAACCTGATTGCTGCCCGCCTGATAAACTGACCCGGCCTAAACTTTGACTACTCTCTGGATTCTGCTTCTGTACCTGATCTGCCCGCCTGTGTTTGACCCGGCCTGTCTTCACCTGCCTATCTCCTGATCCACGAGTGCCTTGCTACTGGCTACAGTTCTTAGCTTGCTGCCTGCATCCTGCTTGGACTACAGTTCACCTCCCTGCTGCTGCATCCAGCCCTCTACACCAGCTTACCTGCCAGGCACTTGTGCCCCTTTGCACTCTTGAGCTCTACCAGGGGTTCTTGAGCCAGAGGACTACGAGAGGCCGCTCCCTGCACGTTGGGCTCTACTACCAGGTACGTGACAGGCTCTCTGCAGACCCCATCCTGTCCCCTGCTCATGTTATAATTAGCCCTCTCAAAACACTTATCGTGTTCAGGGACGCATGCGGCCTTTGGCGTGTTTCATAAATGTTTTCACTTTGTACAAATTTCCTTCATTTCTGCAAAGAAAAACACCTCATCCATTTGTCACCATGTAAATCTTCCATGTTTCTTTTTATGAAGTTTTCTTTCCTTAATTTTAACGTCTTTGAATTAAGATCAAAAATCTTCCCACCAAGAAAATAACATAAACAAAGTACTACGATTGCCTGTTCAGTGTAAAACATTCGCTTTCAAAGGGCTGCGAGCGTGTTTTTCAGGGAGATACGGCCCTCAACATATAGCAGTTTAATAAGAGAAAGTAATTCACTAGAACGTGCACATTTAAACATCAGGAACACAAAGTGGGAGGACCACAATCAATCTTCCCTTTGTACTTCAGCCACTGGCCCGTTACAGCTTTGAAGATCAATTCGGAGAAGGATGGAGAGCGAGTGGAGACACCTTCCTCATTCCAGACCCATTAACCCCTTCCTCTCCAATCCCCCATTCCACTGAAGGATGAATAGTGAGTGGAGGGGCCGAGGGAACACCTTCCTCATTCCAGAATAGTTCTTTAACCTCTTCCTTCTAAATCTCTAATTCCATAGCTATATGGAGAGCGAGTGCTGGGGCCAAGGAAACATCTTTTTCATTCCAGACCCATTAACCCCTTCCTCCCCATTCCATTGAAGGATGGAGAGCGAGTAGAGGGGCCAAGGGAACACCTTCCTCCTTCAAACATACTTTTTTAACCCCTTACTTCCCAATCTCTGATTCCATAGAAAAATGTAGAGCAAGTGCAGAGGCCAAGGAAACACCTTCATTCCAGATCCATTAACTCCTTCCCTTCCCAATCCCCCATTCCATAGAAAGATTGAGCATGAGTGGAGGGGCTGAGTAAACACATTCTTCATTCCAGACCCATTAACACCTTCCTCCCCAATACCCAATTCCACAGAAAAAAGGAGAGCGAGTGCTGGGGCCAAGGAAACACCTACTTCATTCCAGACCCATTAACACCTTCCTCCCCAATTCCCTTATTCCATAGACGGATTGAGCGTGAGTGGAGGGGCAGAGGAAATACCTTCTTCATTCCAGACCCATTAACCCCTTCCTCCCCAATCCCCCATTCCATAGACGGATTGAGCGTGAGTGGAGGGGCAGAGGAAATACCTTCTTCATTCCAGACCCATTAACCCCTTCCTCCCCAATCCCCCATTCCATAGACGGATTGAGCGTGAGTGGAGGGGCAGAGGTAATACCTTCTTTATTCCAGATCCATTAACGACTTCCTCCCCAATCCCCCATTCCATAGACGGCTTGAGCGTGAGTGAAGGGGCAGAGGAAATACCTTCTTCATTCCAGACCCATTAACCCCTTCCTCGACAATCCCCCATTCCAAAGAAAAATGGAGAGCGAGTGTCTGGGGCCAAGCAAAAACCTTCTTTATTCCAGACCCATTAACCTCTTTCCTCACCAATCCCCCATTCCCCCATTCCATACATGGATAGAGATTGAGTGCCGGGGCCAAGGGAACTCCTTCCCCATTCCAGATCTATTAACCTCTCCTCCCTGGTCCCTCATTCCAGCCCTGCATAGTCCAATAACCCCTTCCTATTCGATAACTCATTCCAGATCAACATAGTTTATTAACCCCTTCCTTCCTAATCCCACATTCCAGACTAATACATTAACCCCTCTCTCCCGTCCCCCAATCTCTCATTCCAGACCAGCACAGTTCATTAACCCCTTACTCCTAATTCCCTCACTCCAGAGCAACATAGCAAATAAATCTTTCCTTCCCGTTCCCTCATTCTAGACCAGAAGTCTCCAAACTGCGGCTGGTGAGCGGGATGCGGCCCTTTGCTTGCCTTTATCTGGCCCTTGGGGCACTATTCCTCCCACTGACACCAACAATTGGGGTATCATTCCATCCACTGATACCAGAGATGGGGAACAAATTCTCCCATTGATACCAATTATGGGGCACTCTTCCTCCTACTGACACCAATGATGTAATTTATTTACTCCCACTGACCACCAAGCCTATGGCATTATTTACTACCACTGATGCCAGGGCATTTTCTACTCTCAATGGCCACACTCCAGATCCCCTAAAGTTTGAGGGGCAGTAAACTGGCCCTTTGTTTCAAAAGTTTGGAGACCCCTGTTCTAGACTGACATAGCGCATTAACGCCTTCCTTCCCAGTTCCTCATTCCAAAAGGCATAAAGTCTATTAACCCCTTCTCCCCTGATTTTTCATTTAAGACTATGGTTTCTCATTCCTGACAATACTGACACCATCCATTAACTGCTTCTTCCTTGATTACTCATGCCAGATCAAAATAAAAATATAGTACATTAACCCTTTTCTTCCAAATTCCATATTCCAGACCTTACCAGAATAGTCAATTAAAATCTCCATCCCCAACATATTCCAGACCATGAAAACACTGTCTATTAACCTCTTCCTCCCCAAAATATTATTCTAGACCATACTGACACCATTCATTAACCTGTCCCTCCTCAATTCCTCATTCCAGACCATAGAGACACCATTCATCAGATAACCTTCATTAAAGCGGAACTTTACTCTCTCAATCAACATTGACTATGTTTAATCCTTATGCTGCTAGAATTAGTAAAGCGATAGGAAAGTATATTATAGTTACTTGTTTTAAACTTTTTTTTACATTTATTCAGTTACTTCATGGTTTGTGGCCTAGGAAAAATCCTCAGAAGAGAAGGAGGGGTCTTCTCAGCTAAGCACACCTCCTGCCCTTCATGCTTGAGCTAAGGGAAGATGGATTTCAGGAAGTAAATGCTACATGAATCATCTGCCCTTATTCAAGATGGCCATGGCCAGAAATGCTGGGGGAGTGTTTTTCAAAGTGATTTCCCAGCAAAATAAAGCATGGAAACATGCATGGATGGGTGAGTTTGCTTTAAGGCCTCATGCCCACGGGCGTTTTTTCAGCCGCGTTTTTGAGCGTTTTTTACAGCTTAAAAATGCCTGTCCATGTTAGTCTATAGCTTCATGCCCACCTAGGCGTTTTTGAGCTGTAAAGAGCATAGGCGTTTGTAAGCTGTAAAAAAAACCCAGGACCAGTGCGCTCCTCAGCGTCAGAATTAGGCAGAAAAAAACGTGAGCGTCAAAAAACGCGCACTAACGCGCGGTCGCGTTTTTAGCTCCGACGTTTTTTTTTTTTTCAAATAAATAAATAAATAAATAGAAATATTTACAATAACATGGACAGGCGTTTTTAAGCTGCAAAAAACGCAGCTGTAAAAACGCCAGTGGGCATGAGGCCTAAATATTAAAAATGAATTAAATAGAGTTTTTGGTTTGTGGTGCTCAGATGCAGTGTAGTTCCACTTTACCTATGGATTTTTTAATTCAGACCATGATTGTGGTGGGAACATTAGAGTGTAAGCTCCTGTGGTATAGACTGATGTAAATGGCTCAGTTTTTACAGTATAACACTGCAGAATATGTCAGAGCTATATAAATGTATAACAAATAATAGAGTGTGGCTGTGGTGGGGACATTCGAGTGTAAGCTCCTCTGCAAAAACTGATCAAAATATTATAGTGCTGACGAATATGCTAGCACTGTATAGGAATACACATCTTATCTTTTGTACTGTATGGTGTTCCTTCAGATATGAGCTTGTTTTGTGCTGTTTTATATGCCATTTTGTTTCTTCCATATTTTTTGATTCCGTGATGCATGTCTTTTGACTTACTTACTAAATACATTTTTTTTATCTTACCCCAGGTCTCTTTATGGTCTTCTTATTTGTCAATTGATCTTGAATAGTTTATTGGACTGGTTGGAATTTTCATGGTTGGTCAGTCTTTTTCCTCCAAGACAAGCCCAGTGACAGGGGTTCTGCTCAGTGTACAAAACAATACAAAAGCCCCCTGGCAAGTTTCAGTCAGTGTACAGACACAAATTCAGGTGACTCAGGTATGAAGGTTTAAGCGACAATTGTTTGGTGGTTGGATCATTCTGACCCATAAGGCCATTATGTAATGTATGGATAGTTGGGATTCATTTAATGCAGTGGTTCTCAACCCTTTTAGTGCCGTGACCCCTTGATAAAATTTCTCAAGTTGTGGGGACCCCTAACAGTAAAAATATTTTCATAGCGTGGATTGTCAGCACCCAAGGCAAGACATGTAATTTGCGCCCCTAACCCAAGGAAATTTAGCGCTCCCTGAGTCCCTTCCACTCGTACAGTATTAAAACCCCTTATGGTACATTGTAGGATATACCACTCTTTCTCTTTGTTCTCCTTTCTTTCCCTTTTACTTCTCTATCCTAATTTCTTGTTTTTTTTTCCCGATCCCTCTCTTCCCGAGCCATCTTTCTTGTTCTTTCTCTCCCTTTTTCTTTGTTCCTCCCCCTCTTTCCTCTCCCTTCCATGTATTCTCTATTTTTATTCCTTCTCTTGCTCCTTGGTGGGGGGAGTTGGGATGAGTGGCAGTGCTGGGGGGAGTTCTGATCAGCCAACTTAGGTGCTCATGATAAAGGTCATCTGCTGATCTGAGAACTGTAGTGGGGACTTTTAATGGCAACTCTAATCACAGGTAGTGTTACTCACTGTGTCTCCAGCTTCACGGTGTCTCGTAGCAGTGACACCTATGCCGAAAGATAGATTCTCCTCCAGCCCCTCCCATTTCACATTCATCATCAGTCAGCTGACCTCTAGTCTCTGCCCCCCCAGCCATGCCGTGAACTGAATGGGCGGCTGCGAAGAGGCTGAGTGGGCGGCCGCGGGCTCCAGGAACAGCCCAGCTGGGCGGCCACAAAAAAGCTGGGAGAGCGGTGCAGGCTTCAGGAACAGCCCAGTATTCGGTGACCGCTGGCATATCGTCATTCAACCGCCGAGGGCGTCCCGACCCCCAGGTTGAGAACAACTGATCTAAAGGCTGTATGGTGAGGATTTGTCAGATCTATATCACTATTACTTAAAAATTTTACAGTGTGCAACAACTACAAATGTTGTGCCGATTCCTTCTGCAGAGGGACGGAAAATTCCCCATCATGGCTACAAGAAAAAAAATTATAAAACCACCAAGAAAAAGAGAATTACCGGTATATACATAAGTCATATATACAATATCCTTCACTTTTTTGATGTCTGTGCACGGGCAGTTCTATCACTCACAGTTCATAGGACATACGGCTCCTCCTATTAGCACTGAGATTTTATTTCTTTGGTTAGGAACATCTCTTCGCACTAACAGAGGCTCCAACCTGTCCAACATCACAACAGCCTCCAATGTTGCAAAGCAAAGAATCATATGGAACTAAGAGAAAAACAGAGGTTACTATTGCTTTACACCTTCTGGAAATGGTAATTTCCCGTCTCTCTGCCAAGCACGTGCCAGGTAATACTTGTGACTAAAACCAACAAAAAATAAATAAAACATAAAATATTTCATGTCCATCAAGTTGATTAAACCACAAATCTTTAGTCCAGGCACTGGAATGATCATGAGTCAAATAAAAGATCTATTGCTGCCTTGAGCACTGCTCCTCACAGGATTGGGGAAGTCTACAGAGGACATAAAAACAAACAAAAAAGAGTGCACACTGAGTGCAGTAGAGTTAAAGGCTTTAATGTTAAAATCAAATTGGCCACTTACAAAATAAATTGCTATCCAGGACTGCATTTGTGAAAACAGAGAGGCACCCATGTTGGGAGTGTTGAGTACATGCTTTTTCTATTTTAATTTTGTGAGTGGCCAATTTGCATTCTATGTTACCATTAAAGGGCTTGTAAAGGCAGAAAGTTTTTTTTATCTTAATGCATTCTATGCATTAAGATAAAAAAAAAACCTGCAGCTACCCCCCTCAACCCCCCTAATACTTACCTGAGCCCCATTTAAATCCAGCGATGTTGCAGGAGTATTTCAGCTGCCCAGGACTCCCCTCCTCATTGGCTGAGACAGCAGGGTGGCGCCATTGGCTCCCGCTGCCGTCAATCAAAGTCAGTCAATGGGGAGAGAAAGAGGGTGGGACCAGGTCGAGGCTTCGTGTCTAAATGAACACGGGGAGCTGTGGCTTGGCTCGGGTGCCCCCATAGCAAGCTGCTTGCTGTTGGGGCACGTAGCAGGAGGGAGGGGCCAGGAGCAACGAAGAGGGACCCGAGAAGAGGAGGATCTGGGCTGCTTTGTGCAAAACCCCTGCACAGAGCAGGTAAGTATAACATGTTTTTTATTTTTAACAAAAAAAAACAAGCCTTTACAATCACTTTAAAGCCTTTAACTCCACTGCTCTTTGTGTGCGCTCTTCTCATTTGTTTGTTTGTGTAAAGTAAGTAACTCCAACAGTACTGTAGACAGTGGATCAGAGTGACAGCCAGGGAACTAGCATTTTCAGAAGGAGGTCGGCATTGGTTTATTCAGTAAACTCTTTCTAGAAACTTTTTGCAGGAAAATGCCAGCTGATTGCTTACTGAGAGAAAACACAGACAGTAATGATCAGCAAGATGATTAATTTATCACTCTTGTCTTGTAGCAATGGGGGATCTGGGCTCATTTTCTGTCAGCCACATTATCTGTGTAGCACTACCCCCGCAGGAGCTGCTGGTTTGATTTTGGGCCTTGCCGTTACCTGTCTGTTCACCATATCCGCCATAGGGGTCCCATTGGAGAGTTGTTCACAGATGTCTACACCAAACACTTAAGCCGTGTACACACGATCGGTTTTACTGATGAAAACAGTCCGATGGACTGTTTTCATCGGACGAACCGATCGTGTATGGGCCCCATCGGTCTTTTTTCCATTGGTGTGAAAAAATAGAACATGTTTTAAATTTATCCGATGGGAAAAAAAACAATAGCAAAATCCGATCGTCTGTGTGGAAATCCATCGGAT
This sequence comes from Rana muscosa, assembly GCA_029206835.1. Lineage (NCBI taxonomy): Eukaryota > Metazoa > Chordata > Amphibia > Anura > Ranidae > Rana > Rana muscosa. The sequence goes on along the minus strand of CM055123.1, from coordinate 259,824,186 downwards.
AAAAAACCCACGCATGCTCAGAATCAAGTCGACGCATGCTCAGAAGCATTGAACTTAATTTTTCTCGGCTCATCGGAGTGTTTTACGTCAACGGGTTTGAAACGGTCCGTTTTTTGACTGATGGTGTGTAGGCAAGACTGATGGAAGACAGTTTCATCGGATTTCCGATGGAAAAAAACATCGGATTAGAATCCATAGGATTTCCAATTGTGTGTACAGGGCTTTAGTCTCTTTTTCCAATGGTTTTATTAAAGAACGTCAGTTAGAGGGATGGAGGGTTAGGGGAGATTCAGGTACCTTGCTTTGCGGATCACGGGTACTTCTTTTATCCAGAGGACAAACAGTTTCCACACTGGATCTAGCAACCACCGGATAGGCCTCTCTCACTGACCTAGCAGCCGGTGTGAAACTTGGTCAAAAGTCTCTGCCACAGACTTGATGAATGTAATGGAGTCGTTGCACAGTCCTCGGCCACAGGACGGCACAACCACATACTTTGCACAGTTCAAAAGACACAGCTACACAGTAAAAGTTTCTTTCAGCCAGCCGGCAGCACTATGAGGTAGATTGGTCAGGATGCGTCCCCCCAATTGAGTCTCCAGGCTCTTCTTGAGATACCAGCCCTTTCGCTCGGTTCTCTCTGAGAAAAGTCCTACCCTGGTTTCTCCAATTGCTCGGCTTCTTCCCACAGGCAAGACAGCACGGGACCACCCCTGGACCAGTAGGTCCCAGAAGCTCCTGGGCCTACTGTCAGTAACGGAGCCTCGGGCCTGCGGACCCCGAGGCAGAAAAGCTGCTACGACATTCCTGAGGCCAGGAGGGCCATCAGGTCAGGATCAGAAGACCCCGAAAAACGGTGTCTGTCCCTTAAGTACCCTCTCCCAGAATGCACAGCGGCAGCAAACCACTCCCACTGGGCTGCTTCTGGGAAAAGAATACTCAACACACCCAGCCTGCTGCATTTCCAACCTTGACCTGGGGTGACAGCGACACCTACAATCAAGTGGAAAATGCGCAACACAGCTGGACTGGAACAGAAACCAGCAATTTAACACAATCATTCTGAGCCAATCTACAGCTCAGATAACTTAAATTTACATATAGCGCCTACTCAATAGGAGCAGGGCGCTACATCTGCATGGAGTTTTATGTTCTCGTAATGTTTATGTGTGATTCCTCCAGATGGTTTAAATGGCTTTCAACCGGAGAACTGTCTCTACAATGTGACTGTGGGGGGACACGACGGTCACTTCCTTTGGAGACAGACCAATGTGAGACAGGTATGTACAATGGGAATAATTGGTGCAGTATGAATTAATAAAGGCCTGTGTCCTTCTCAAAAACATCAAGACTGATAAAATCTAAATTATAGACAGAAGGATTTGCTTCTTTATTAAAGTGTTTGCAAAGGTAATTTTATTTTATTTTAAAAATAAACATCTCTATACTTGCCGGCCGCAAACCTTCTCTTTTCGGGTCCCCCACCGGCATTCCTGGCCTCTCCTTTCTCTCCAGCGCTCCAATGGAAAGCCGCTTCCCATGGGGGCACTCGTGCATGCTTATTCCTGAGCCCCGCTGCTGCGTCTATTGACATATACAGTGGGATTAGGCCCCGCTCCCTCGTCACTGGCTTTGTTTGACAGCACTGGGAGCCGATGGCTCCAGGTGCCCCAGCAAAGACCCGGACATGAGGGAAGAGAAGAGCTGCAGAAATGCACGGCGCTGGATCGAATGAGGGCTCAGGTAGGTTAAATAGGGGGTGAGGGGGGATGATGACACCTAAAAATGTTTTATCTTAATGCAAGGAATGCATTAAGGTAAAAAATGTTTAGGCTTTACAACCACTTTAAGGACTGAAGGTTCTGTGTCCATATTATGAACAGAAGGATCAGGACTGATGCAAGGATTTTTGACACCCTAGACTAAACCTCATTTTGCCGCCCCCCTGGCTTCACCCCCTTTGCCCTGCCCATGTATACCCCACCTTTTTTAATGAAGCGCTCATCAAATGCAGCCTACCAGCGCCCATCAAATGCAGCCCACCAGCGCCCATCAAATGCAGCCTCATCAGCGCCCATCAAATGCAGCCTACCAGCGCCCATCAAATGCAGCCTCACCAGCGCCCATCAAATGCAGCCTCGCCAGCGCCCATCAAATGCAGCCTCACCAGCGCCTATCAAATGCAGCCCACCAGCGCCTATCAAATGCAGCCCACCAGCGCCTATCAAATGCAGCCCACCAGCGCCTATCAAATGCAGCCCACCAGCGCCCCTCATATGCAGCCCACCAGCACCCATCAAATGCAGCCCACCAGCACCCATCAAATGCAGCCCACCAGCGCCCCTCAAATGCAGCCCACCAGTGCCCATCAAATGCAGCCTCACGAGTTCCCATCAAATGCAGCCTATCAGCGCCCATCAATGAATGTTTGCTTGCTTCCATTCAATCGGGAGTCGGGACACAGACACAGTCCTTCGTCACCGCTGCGCCTCTGACACTATGTGCAAACCGAGCGGCGGTTTCCTGCTGATAATCTGAGGAAAACGCTTGGACAGCCGCACTCCAAAAAAGGTTCTTTTATTTAAAACAAAAGCACAAACAACATGCCACAGCAAAAAAACAGCAAGTATGAGCTGACGTTTCGCACTGCGATTCAGTGCTTAATTATAGCTATGATTAAGCACTGAATCGCAGTGCGAAACGTCAGCTCATACTTGCTGTTTTTTTGCTGTGGCATGTTGTTTGTGCTTTTGTTTTAAATAAAAGAACCTTTTTTGGAGTGCGGCTGTCCAAGCGTTTTCCTCAGATTTTTTGCATTGTCATATGCATTGCCTGCACCCACGGCTCTGGATCTTGTGAATGAGTCACCAGTCACATCTGAGCGGTAACTCTCTCCTTCGGTTTCCTGCTGATGCTGAGATTTAGTTGCTTGCTGCAGAGAGAAGAGAGTAGGAACACCAGTGGCAAGGCGCCCTAGACAGCAGTGCACCCTAGGCGGCCGCCTAGTTTACCTAGTAGTAGCACCGGCCCTGAAAAGGATCTATGTAAATGTTACAGATAGAAGGATCTAGACTCATGTTACGGACATAAGGATCTACACCTCATGTTACGGACATAGGAATCTGGACTGAAGGTTCTGTGTCCATATTATGAACAGAAGGATCTATGTCCATGTTACAGATAGAAGGATCTAGACCAGTGATGGCAAACCTTGGCACCCCAGATGTTTTGGAACTACATTTCCCATGATAATCATGCACTCTGCAGTGTAGTTGAGCAACATGGGAAATGTGGTTCCAAAACATCTGGGGTGCCAAGGTTCGCCATCACTGATCTAGACTCATATTATGGACATAAGGATCTACACCTCATGATACAGACATAAGGATCTGTACATCTATATTATAGACAGAAGACACAATGTCCGTATTATGGACAGGAGGCTCTTCATCCACATTACAGATAGAAGAATCTACATCCTGATTGCAGGCAGAAGGATCTACGTCCTGAATACAAACAGAGGAATCAAAACCCATATTACAGACAGAAAGACCTACATTGATATTATAGACAGAAGTATCTGCGTCCTGATTTCAGATAGAAGGATCTATGTCCAGATTGTAGAAAGAAAGGAAATACACTGATATGGATGGAATGATCTTCGTCCTAATTCATCCTGATTGAGGATCTATGTCTACATTATGGATAGAAGGATCTGCATCCTGATCACAGACAAAGCAATCGACATCCAGATTGCAGACAGAAGGATCTACACCCATCTTATGGGGAGAGAGATCTGTGTCCATATTACAGACATAAGAAGCATGCTCCCTCATGGACAGGGGGATCTGCATCTATACTACAGAAAGAAGGATCTATGTCTATATTACAGACATAGGCATGCGCACAGGGTGTGCCAGGTGTGCCCAGGCACACCCTAATTCCCCTGTGCAGCACAGATTCCACCTACTGCCCTTGATCCCCCCTTCCCCCCGGAGCGCTTCCCTCCCCTCCTCTTCCCCCAGCTGTTGCTGCGGGGATGTTTGAGGATGAGTGGGGGAAGGGGCAGGTAAATTATGTCATTTACAGGCCCCTTCCCTTTCCGAATGAACACAGTGAGTGCTTGGTAGTGTGTGTTTAAGCTTTGGGGTGCATACCCTAATGCAATAGGCTGTGCACACCTATGATTACAGACAGAAGCATTTGAATCCAGATTATTGTCAGAAGGATCTGTGTCCTTATTACAGTCAGAAGGATTTATGTCCATATTACTGGCAGAAGGATCTGCAACCACATTACAGACAGAAGGATCTGCATCCATAATATGAACAAAATACTTTTTCCCCATAATATGGACAGAATGATCTATGTCCCCATTACAAACAGAAGGACCTATGCTCATATTACAGGCAGAAAGATCTACATCCACAATATGGACAAAAGCATCTACATTCATATTATGGACAGGGGGATCTACGTCCATATTATGGAATGGAGGATCTACGTCCATATTATGGACAGGAGGATCTACGTCCAGAACGATCTCCATCTATATTAAGAGCAGAAGGATCAGCATTCATATTACAGACAGTGTGGATCTTTCTACCAGCAAGTAAGGGAGGTAATGACGCCAGACTGTGGCCACGAGAGCCGGCCGACAACGGTGTTAAAACTGCCGGTGGCTTCATGAACACAGGAGACTTGCCGACACTGAATCGGGCCGCTCTCACTATACAAGCATATAATCAAATTTCAGTAATGAGTTATTAATTAAGTAGGGGCATCCATTTCTCTGCTAACAGCCTCATAAACAATCGACTGGAGATTAGTCAATTTTGACTTCTTGACACTATTTAACAAATCAATATTAGATTTCCCACACAGCAATACAGAGAGTCGTGGCTGTTATTTAGCCGTCATCTGCTCAGAATACTAATGACAGAATTAAGGGCTGGAGATTTTGCATTTGTTCCATCAGAAAGATGCCTATCTGCTGGGAATTAGGCACTCATTATTTGCATGGCTCTCATTAGAATGAGGAGACGGCACCGCCGCTCTCTGTAACCAGTACAGGAGAGAGCAGCCTCTCCATCTCAATGTTTACAGACTTTTCTGCAGGGTGAAGTAAACTTGGAATTAATTATTAGAATTAGCTACCTTCATGAATTTATCAGAGAACGTTTTAATCCAGAAATGTGCCTGGATGAAAATGCTTCTTGCGAATTTCTTCCCATGTGCCGATCGAACACTTGCACCTTCCAAAAGTAATTTTAGCCATTTTCTCCCCCCTGGCCCATCTTCCTTTAGTGTTCCACATAAATTCTAGATGTCGTTTATCGAAATCTGTGCAATCGCAGAATCAGTTCGGTAACTTTGCTGTCGGTCCTATTGATAAAGATTTTCCAGCACGTGCTACAGATTTCTTTAGATAGATTGTATTTCTAAAATTACTTCATACAGAAAGAAGAATTCTGTACAGACTGGTCATGCTACAATATGTTCATCTTAATAGAAATGAAGGCCATGGATCTCCAGAGGTCTCTGGTGATGGGATCTCCAGAGGTCTCTGGTGATAGAATCTCTGCAGCTCCATTCCTTTGCCAGGGCCATTACACAGGGCTCACTCTCAGTCAGATCTACAAGCGATTGGGGGAAGAGTACAATACTCACCACCAGATAACCCAAGAGAAACAAGCAGCTGGGGGGGGGAGGGGGGATTCATAATCCTACTCAGAATACCAGTTCTGGGTGAAGTCACCCTTCATTTATAAAGGTCAATAAACAAAATAAAAATGTACCACATTCTAGTATCGGTTTATTCCTCCGAAGAGTTACCTTTTTGGAAAGAATGTGAGAAAGAACTGAACCAGGGGATTGCATTGTGTTGGGCTAGGTTTACACTTGCCCGCAGTCTGGTTGCGGGTGCTGGACTCGGACCTGTTCCTACACACGCAACCATCCGTAGTCAAATTGCGCTGCTCTTACGAGATGCACAGGGCTGCCATTGATTCAAAAAGACCACGCGGTTTCCCTGTGGCAGCATTTTTCAAAAATGTGCATGCACCTTTTTTCTGCGGTAAATGTAGGCACAGCAGCCCATTCAATTGAATGGGCTGCCCGAGCAAACGTGGGCTGCATGGCCCACAATAGAGTGAACGGAGCCTAACAAATTGAAAATTTTCTTTCTCTCACTCTTGTCTCCTCCATAAGTACGAAAATGCAAGGATCAAGCTATAAATGTATTTCTAGGTGGTATAGAACACATATGATTTTGCAACATACTCTAAATTGCTGGAGAGGCTGTGCTCAACGTTTAGTTGGTGGCAATGTCCAGGGATTCAAAATTTTTTGGAGGATATACTGAAGTGAGTGGAGAAAGTATCTCCTTTTCCAATCATGAAAGAACCTCTGCGCGTTTCCTTTTTATAACACAGAGATCTCGGTTAAAAGGTATGACAATAGTGTTACACCTCATCTCTTATGCCGCGTACACACGATCGGAATTTCCGTCTGAAAAACCTTGGATGGTTTTTCAGACGGAAATTCGCTCAAACTTGGCTTGCATACACACGGTCACACAAATCCTGTTGGAAATTCCGACCGTCAAGAATGCGGTGATGTACAACACGTACGACGAGCCGAGATCAATGAAGTTCAACAGGCAGTTCGGCTCTTCTGCTTGATTCTGAGCATGCGTGGTTTTTTTGCATGTCGGAATTGCATACAGACGATCGGAATTTCCAATGGGAACTTTTCCCGTCGGAAAATTTGAGAACCAGCTCTCAAATTTTTCTTGGTGGAAATTCGGACAGAAAAATTCCGATGGAGCCTACACAAGGTCGGAATTTCCGACCAAAAGCTCACATCAGACTTTTAGTGTCGGAATTTCCAATCGTGTGTACGGGGCATTAGAAGTCTTATATCTCCTTTTTGAAAAAGTAAGATAAGATCAGGGAGGCAGAATGGTGGGTTTATAAATGTTAAGGGGAAGAGGAAAAATACCATAAAATGTGGGATACATGGCTTTGTTACTTCCCTCAGATTTAACTAGAAGAGGATTATAGAGAAGAAGTAGGTATTCTTGTACAGAAGTGGAACTCTTCTCTTATAGTTATAGGCGGTATGAAGCCCCAAATTCTTTTAATGTTTGATATTCTTTAACTCAAGGGAATATTTATGAAAATCCTGAGTTCCATATGAATAATATTGTATGATTATTCATAACTGTCATGATATAAAAGTAGTGGTATTCTTTTTTTCTTTCCTTCTCATTAACTCCCTCCCATCCTTTTTTCTCTCTTTTTTGGTTATGTTATATCTTGAAGGATAAACATCTTTGTTGACATCACAATTGTAGTTATAAATGAAACAGTGTGTACTGTATTACTTGGAGTGATCCATTGTTAGGATTTGCTATTTGAAAGTGGTTGTACTACGGCTGTGTAATCTTGCTTTTTGTATATGAAAAAAAAATCTAAGTAAAATAAAAATAAATTACCCCCCCCCCAAAAAAATCACATTTATGGATAAGTACATAACAGTGCCCAGTGACTATTGTTCCCTGCAAAGTAAAAGCATAATGGGCTAGTATGCATTGCATGCTAGCCCTTTATGTGGCACTTACCTGCAAACAAAGACCACGCTGTCCCCATTGGAGGCCGCATCCATCTTCGCCCCTCTTCCTTCGGGGGGCCACGGACTCCGGCTGTGTGACTGGCCAGAGCCGCGTGACGTCACTCCCAAGCATGCGTGCCGGAGCCTCCAGTTACGGCACTCGCTCGGGAAGAAACGGCACAAGGTAAATGTCTCCTAACCGGCGGACGTTTAGGAGATGCTTACAGTATAAAATGTTTACAGTAAAAATGTTAAAGACAGACACACAGCTGACTTCCTGTCCATATATCCCACAGAAAAATACTAGTAACACAGGCACAGCCTAAAATGACTGTAGACCTTAAACAGCCAACCACCAACTAGTTTTGCATTATTATTAGTAAGGTGAATTGTTTGTTGGCAAAAGGAACCTCACATTTCAGTCTGTATATGATGGACCGACGCTGGGAGTCACTAGCTGGGCTGTTCGGTTGTGATTTAGGGGTCACATTCATGCGATGCTTGTATATAAATTGTAGTGATGAGCAGACAATGTAGGTAATCTTTTAGCAGAAAAATTTCCCATTTTATCCTCACTGAAGTAAGCCTCTATTTTCATCATTCGGCACTGAAAAAATTGGCTTTAAAGGGAAAAAATAAATATTTAAAGCAAGGAGCACTCATGACACCGGTGTGGCTTATTAACAAAGTCATGTGATCACCATCACAGAGCTAACAAAGCAACCACATGACATTTCTTAGTAGCAAAGGTTCTGGGTTATTGTTAGATTTTGTTTTAGGATCACAGCTAGCGTGAGGGTCTGGATCTGAACATGCAACCATTGTGGTGTCTGACTGTGGCTCTTCTTGCTGTGCCACTCGAGATACTGGACAACTCCCTATTTGATCTCCTAGGAAAAGCTTACCTTATCTCTTGTTTCTGCTGAACCTTGAACTCTTTGCTCCTCCCATGAACTTCCTGATTTAAGCCATGGCGCTGACTGTTTGTCAGATTATTGTGCTCTCTCCAGCTGATATATATTGCTTCATGTGCACCTGCAGCTGTGTCCTTATCTCCACTACCATTCCTTATCGACCTTTGGCTTGTTCCTTGACTATGCTTCCGCTTGATCCTAACCCGCAAATATTTGTTACCAACCTTTGGCTTGTTTACTGACCATGCTTCTGCTTTGTCCCTCTTACTTCAAATTTATGCCGTACAGGAACCTGAACTGTTGAGGCTGACATCAATGGTGTGTTAGTGTTTTTTGCACAAGAACAGGTACAGGTTGAGTAAAAGGAGCTTTCATAACTCGCACAACACATTCAAAGACCACCTTAAAGTGACAGTAAAAAAAATACTTATGCCGCGTACACACGGTCGGAATTTCCGAGGAAAAAAGTCAGACGGAATTTTTTCATTGGATATTCCGACCGTGTGTGTGCCCCATTGGATTTTTTCCATCGGAAATTCCGACGGAGTTAGAAAGAGAACATGTTCTCTTTTTTTCCGTTCGTCTGTATGAAACTCCGACAGGGAAAAAAAACACGCATGCTCAGAATCAAGTCGACGCATGCTCGGAAGCATTGAACTTCATTTTTCTCGGCTCGTCGTAGTCTTGTACGTCACCGCGTTCTTGATGGTCGGAATTTGGTGTGACAGTGTGTATGCAAGACAGCTTGAACGGAATTCCGTCAGAAAAATCAGTCGGAGTTTATCCCAACTGAAATTCCGACCGTGTGTACGCGGCATTAATCTTCAAAAATAGTCCATACGCATTCCTTCTTAATGACCCTGTAATTTACTTTTCATTAAAATGTTCCTTACTGTACTTTTCTGCCTGTGTAAGATCCTCCGCTAGCTCCCAAACCTCTCGTTCCCCCCTCACCTCTTTTTGTTGGGAAGGAGCTATGCACATTAGTTTCAGTCATGTGCACTGCTCTATATACAATACAGATCTCATAGTCCACAGTACCTAGTCCATCTCAGGAGTGAGTAAGAGAGAGTGGCTACATTCCTACATACAGTGGGACCATAGAGAACGAATATAGCCACCCTCTAACAGGAAGTCAGATTACAGCAGCAAAAAAAAAAAAAAAAAAATTTGGAGGAGGCTTTTTTGAGTTAAAGGGGAGTTCCACCCTTTTTTTATGTTTATTAAAAGTCAGCAGCTACAAAAAGTGTAGCTGCTGGCTTTTAATAAACATACACTTACCTGCTCCACTGTCCAGCGACGCGCCGCCTGGAGCTCCGCTCCCCTCCCCCCTCCTCCGCCGGCACGTCCATTCACAGTATGGGCACCCGGCCGTGACAGCTTTCGGCTTCACGGCCGGGCACTCACTGCGCATGCGCGAATGGCGCAGCGCTCTGTGAGTGGACAGGCGATCGCCTGGGACCTGTCACGTCCCAGGTGATCGCCTACAGGGAGGAGCCGCCACAAGGCGATATGACGTATCGCCTAGGCGGCTCCAGGGCGGAAGGAGGAAGTGGGACAGGAAGTCCCACTCCTACTGAAGCCCCCACTCCCCCCCAAAAAATTTACATGCCAAATGTGGCATGTAAGGGGGTGAGGAGTGGAATAAAAAAAAGTAAAAAAATTGGGTGGAACTCCACTTTAAGAATGCATGTTTGAATAGAATTGTATTTTTTTTTTAACCAGTTATGGGTGGGCAGCCCTAGGATAGACAAGCTTGAAGCTTGGAAATGCATCCCTGTATCCTACTGTGCATGTGAACACTGGCTACAATCGGGCGGCCTCCACTCCTGGAATTGTGCATCGGTGACAGTGTTCCTTCAGTGACAGCAGCTTTACTCCATCACAAGCGCACTCTTATACCCTTGCCCGTGGCCAAGGCAAGGGTCCTGGTTTGCACTTCATCACTTCTGGGTTCCAGGCGACCCAAACTATTATGCACATGCCCCCAGAATCGGAGCGCATGGGTGTTTACACCCATGCGCTCCGATTCCTGTCTGAAATTCACAGTTCACACTGCGATATGCAAATCGATCTGGGGGTGTCATTAACTTTCTATTGACTATGCGATGTGGGAACCGACACTGGAATCATGCTGGTACCCGCATTGCGCTGGTGTGAACCGGCACTAAATCAATTAACCTCGGGATCATATGTAGCACATAGCTGTTATTGTTCTCTTTTATCATTATTATTATTGAATTTTCTTTTTATCTATATTGTTTGTTGGTTTGGTCAATTGCTGTGAGCTTTTTGATTCATTAGGAGCTGGGTAAATTAGATTGTTGTTGAGCGCTGTGTTTTTTTTTTGGGTCCCATATAGCCCGATTAATTTTGTTTAAAGCGGACCTTCAGTAATTTTTTCAACTTTCTATATATTAATTCTTCTGGATAGTAAAAAAAAATAATTATGCCAGTAAATACGTAATACAGCCCATTTCCTCTTTCTTGTCTGGTAATTAGCTTAGGCTAATGACATCATGCACAGCACTCTCTGTGGGGGGGGGGGGGGCAGGAGAGTGGAGGAGGGATGAGTCAAAAGAGAGCCAAGGAAAGCTGCAGAGCTGGATGATGGCGGAGATAATGGGATTGCAGAGATCCATGTGTATTCATTGAGAGAGGAGAAATGTGCAGGCAGGCAGTGGTGTGAGTGTGTCTGTATATCTGTGTATGTGACTGTGTGTGTCTGTGTGCCTCTGTGTGTCTGTGTAAATCGCGGACGTGAACAGGCAGCAGCTTCAGCTGCCCACAGTTAAAATGGCTGCAGCCAGACTTAGTGGAGGGAGATTTCTGCAGCATATTTGGCAAGTACAGAATCACAGTATATATAAAATAATATGCAAAGTGGTTGGAGGGAAGTTTTAGAATGGCAAAGATGTTTGTATTACAAATTATGTGAGCAGACTGCAGTTCCTCTTTAAAGGGGTTGTAAAGGTTGTTTTTTTATTTTCTAAATAGGTTCCTTTAAGCTAGTGCATTGTTGGTTCACTTACCTTTTCCTTCGATTTCCCTTCTAAATGTTTTTTTTATTTGTCTGAATTTCTCACTTCCTGTTTCTCCTCACTAAACTTCACACCATCATCCGAGTGGTGTTGAGTCAGCCAGAACAGCTTACTGAACAGCTTACTGAGGGAGAAACAGGAAGTGAGAAATTCAGACAAAGAAAACAAAGAAAAAAAAATATTTAGAAGGGAAATCTAAGGAAAAGGTAAGTGAACCAACAATGCACTAGCTTATAGGAACCTATTTAGAAAATAAAAAACAAACCTTTACAACCCCTTTAAGTGTCACATTAATCACTTGCAGACCGCCTCAAAGCAGATTTACTGCTACAGGGCAGCTGCACTTTGCAGAATCCCGTGTATATAGAGTGGATATAAAAAGTCTACACACCCCTGTTAAAATTTCAGGTTTCTGTGATGTAAAAAAATTAGACAAATAAATAATTTCAGAGCTTTTTCTACCTTTAATGTGACCTATAAACTGTACAACCCAATTGAACAACAAACTGAAATCTTTTAGGCGGAGGGAAGTAAAAAATAATAATAATATGGTTGCATAAGTGTGCACACCCTTAACCACTTCCCTACCGCCCATAGTCATATGACTTCCACAGATGGGATCTCCCATCCTGGGTGGGCGTCATATGACGTCCTCGGCTTTGAGGGGGGATATCTGAATGATGCCTGCAGCTAGAGGCATCATTCAGATATCCTTTTCTTGTGCCGGCGATTCTGCGCACCATAAGAACGATCATAGCGGCGGTTCCACCGCTTGATCGTTCTTATAGGCGGCGGGAGGGGACATTCCCCCCCTCCCGCCGCCATCCGGTGCTTCTCCGGGCTCTCCCGTGCCATCGGAGACCCGGAGAGAATCGTCCGGCGCCGGTGGTGGGGCACGTGACGAGCATAGAGATGACTGGTGACCATCTCTATGATCGTCGGAGGCCCGGGCGCGATGTGATGACGTCACGCCCGGGTCCTCATATGTAAACAAAGCCGCCATTGTGGCTAGTAAGTATGAGATCAGTGAAAAAATGTTCACGATCTCATGCTTTCCAGCCTGGAGGAGAGATGTGGGGTCTTATTGACCCTGCATCTCTCCATAAAGAGGACCTGTCACACACCATTCCTATTACAAGGGATGTTTACATTCCTTGTAATAGGAATAAAAGTGATAAAAAAAAATTAAAAAAAGGAAAATAAGTAAAAAATAAAATAAAAATACTAAAAAATAAAAATTCAAACGCCCCTGTCCCCGGTAGCTCGCGATCAGAAGCGAACGCACACGCAAGTCCCGCCCACATATGTAAACGCCGTTTAAACCACATATGTGAGGTATCACCGCATGCGTTAGAGCGCATGCAACAATTCTAGTACTAGACCTCCTCTGTAACTCTAACCTGGTAACCTGTTAAAAAAATTAAAGCGTCGCCTATGGAGATTTTTAAGTACCGAAGTTTGGCGCCATTCCATGAGTGTGCGCAATTTTAAAGCGTGACATGTTAGGTATCTATTTACTCAACGTAACATCATCTTTCATCTTTTCTCAAAAAATTGGGCTAACTTTACTGTTTTGTTATTTTTTAATTCATGAAACCATTTTTTTTCCCAAAAAAGGCGTTTGAAAAATGATTGCACAAATACCGTGCAAGAAAAAAGTTGCAATGACCGTCATTTTATTCCCTAGGGTGTCTGCTAAAAAACATATATAATGTTTGGGGGTTCTGAGTAATTTTCTAGCAAAAGAATGATGATTTGTACATGTAGGGGAGAAGTGCCAGAATAGGCCCGGTATTGATGTGGTAAAAAAAAGCCCGGTGTTGAAGTGGTTAAAGCGGAGTTCCACCCAAAAATGGAACTTCGCTTTAAGAGCAGGTGACCCCCTGACATGCCACATTTTGGCATGTCATTTTTTGGTGGGGGGGGAGCGGAAACCCTCTTTTTAGAGGGTTACAGCTCCCACTTCCTCCCGGGGCACCGCGGCGCCGGAAGGAAGTTCAGCTCTCCCCCCTCCCTCTCGGTAATCATCTGGGACATGTCACAAGTCCCAGATGATTGCCCGGCCAATCACAGCGCGCAGCGCGCCTCGCGCATGTGCAGTGCGTGCCCGGCTGTAAAGCCACAGCCGGGCGCCCACATTCACGATGCCGGCCCTGCAGACAGGACGAGGAAACAAGCGGGGCTTCGTACGCCTGCATCGCTGGAACCTGGGACAGGTGAGTGTCCGATTAATAAAAGTCAGTAGCTACAATGTTTGTAGCTGCTGACTTCTATATGGGTGGAACTCTGCTTTAACCACTTGCCGACCGCCGCACGCCGATGTACGTCGGTAGAATGGCACAAGCAGGCAGATTGGCGTACAGGTACGTCCCTTTAAATGTGCCGCCCAGCGGGGGCGCGCGCCCTCCGCGTGCCTCGCGAGTGCAGCCGCGTGTCCCGGGAACTCGATGTTCCTGGGAGTCCCGCGATTGCGGTCGGCAAGGGCAGAACAGGGGAATGCCTTTGTAAACAAGGCATGCCCCTATTCTGCCTAGTGACACTGTCACTGATGACAGTTCCCCGTGATCGGGAACGGTCATCAGTGACATGTCACGTGTAGCTACGCCCCCTAACAGTAAGAATCACTCACTAGGTCACACTTAACCCCTGCAGCGCCACCTAGTGGTTAACCCCTTCACTGCCATTGTCATTTTTACAGTAACAGTGCATTTTTATAGCACTGATCGCTGTAAAAATGACAATGGTCCCAAAATGGTGTCAAAAGTGTCCGCCATAATGTCGCAGTCACGATAAAAATTCACTGATTGCCGCCATAACTAGTAAAAAAAAAAAATATTAATAAAAATGCCATAAAACAGTCCCCTATTTTGTAGAAGCTATAACTTTTGCGCAAACCAATCAATAGACACTTATTGAGATTTTTTTTTTACCAAAAATATGTAGAAGAATACATATCGGCCTAAACTGTGGAAAAAAATGTTTTTTTTATATATTTTTCGGGGATATTTATTATAGCAAAAAGTAAAAAATATTGCATTTTTTTTCAAAATTGTCGCTCTATTTTTGTTTGTAGCGCAAAAAATAAAAACCGCAGAGGTGATAAAATACCACCAAACGAAAGCTCTATTTGTGGGGAAAAAAGGACGTCAATTTTGTTTGGAAACCACGTCGCACGACCGCGCAATTGTCAGTTAAAGCAACGCATCGCCGAATCGCAAAAAGGGGCCTGGTGATTGACCACCAAAATGGTCCGGGGCTGAAGCGGTTAAACTAATACTTTGTTGAAGCACCTTTTGATTTTATTACAGCACTCAGTCTTCTTGGGTATGAGTCTATCAGTATGGCACATCTTGACTTGGCAATATTTGCCCACTCTTCTTTGCAAAAAAACTCCAAATCTGTCAGATTGCGAGGGCATCTCCTGTGCACAGCCCTCTTCAGATCACCCTGCAGATTTTCAATGGGATTCAGGTCTGGGCTTTGGCTAGAACATCCCAAAACTTTTTTTAACTTTCTTCTTCTGGTGAATACATTCCTTTGTTGATTTGGATGTATGCTTTGGGTCGTTGTCATGCTGAAAATGAAGTTCCTCATCAGACCAGAATAAATTTTCCCACATGCTTTTGGGAGACTTTAAATGTGTTTTTGGAAAAAATGTTTCGGGCTTGGATGTTTTTCTTGGTAAGAAAATGCTTCCGTCTTGCCACTCTACCCCATAGCCCAGACATATGAAGAATACAGGAGATTGTTTTCACATGTACCACACAGCCAGTATTTGCCAGATATTCCTGCAGTTCCTTTAATGTTGCTGTAGGCCTCTGGCATCCTCTCTGAGAAGTCTTCTTCTTGTCTTTTCATAAATTTTGGAGGGACGTCCAGTTCTTGGCAATGTCACTGGTGTGCCATATTTTCTCCACTTGATGGTATTGGTATATCTAATGCCTTGGAAATGCTTTTGGACTCTTCTCCCGAAACCTTTTAACAATGAGATCCCTCTGATGGTTTGGAAGCTCTCTGCGGACCATGGCTTTTGCTGTAGGATGCGACTAAGAAAATGTCAGGAAAGACCTACTAGAACAGCTGAACTTTATTTTGGGGTTAATCAGAGGCACTTTAAATGATGGCAAATGTGTACTGACTCCTATTTAGCTTGAGTTTGAATGTGATGCAACCACATTATTTTATTTTTACTTCCCCTCCCTAAAAGATTTCACTTTGTTTTTTAATTGAGTTGTACAGTTTATAGGTCACGTTAAAGAGGGAAAATGTTCTGAAATTATTTATCTTTGTCTCATTTTTTTATATCACAGAAACCTGACATTTTAACAGGGTTGTGTAGACCTTTTATATCCATTGTATATGTGATTCTGCACTTCCGGGTAGGGGGCACGCCACTTCTGCTGTGCTTTGTCACAGCAGAAGCCGATCTGCAGGTGCCAGCCAATGGATATCTGCCAGCACCTGCTGATCATTGGGAAGACACACAGAACATAGATCTCCCTATGTAAACAGGGGGGAAGTGATGGATTTTCTTTCCCTGCAAAGCAGGGAATAAAATCTGTCACTTCTCTTACTAAAAGCACCACACATAGTGTACAGAAACACGGGCTAGGCACACATTTAACCCTTTGATCGCCCTAGCTGTTTAACCTCTCCTCAGCCAGTGTCATATAAGTCGCTCATCGCTGCTATTACTAGTATAAAAAATAAACATTCCAGTATATATCCCATTGTTCGTAGATGCTATAACTTTTGCACAAACCAATCAATATACGTTGGGACTTCTAAAAAAAATATGTAGCAGAATAGATATTGGCCTAAATTTATGAAGAAATTTTATTTTAACATTTTTTTATTGGATATGTTTCCTACATACAACTTTATACCTCATGCCCACGGACGTTTTTACAGCCGCGTTTTTTACAGCTTAAAAACGCCTGTCCATGTTAGTCTATAGCCCACCTAGACGTTTTTCAGCTGCAAATAGCATAGGTGTTTTTAAGCTGTAAAAAAATCCCAGGACCAGTGCGTTCCGCGGCGTCGGCGTTAGGCATAAAAAACCGTGAAGCGTTAAAAAACACGGGAAAACGCAGCGTTTTTGAGCTCCGGCATATTTATCTTTTTTTTTGAAAATAAAAAACAGTCGAAAAATGTATACAATAACATGGACAGGCGTTTTTAAGCTGTAAAAAACGCTCAAAAACGCGGCTGTAAAAACGTCCGTGGGCATGAGGCCTTATAGCAGCAAGTAAAAAATGTTTTTCTTTGTTCAAAACTGTCGGTCTTTTTTTGTTTATAGTGCAAAAAAGTAAAAAACGCAGAAGAAACGTGGGGATAAAATGACATAAAATGTATTTAGGTACAGTGTTGCATTACCACGCAATTGACAGTTAAAGTAACGTAGTGCCGTATCGCAAAAAATGGCCTGGTCACAACTTTTCTTATTAGCTCCAATGCATTTTGCTGAATGGCTAAATGTTACCAAATTCCCACTGAAGCTTACTTAACAACTTAACAACAGTCCCAGAAAGTGTGTGCTAAAATAAACAATACAAAGAAAGTACAGAGATTTTGTTGCAAATTTAAAGGGGTTGTAAAGGTACATGTTTTTTCACCTTAATGCATTCTATGCATTAAGATGAAAAAACATCTGAGCATTAGCGCCCCGAGCCCCCGTTTACTTACCTGACCCCTCGAAAGTCCCGCGCCGTAAACGCGCAGGCTTCTCAGTCGGCTTCTCGGCTCATTCATTGGTTGATTGAAAGCAGCGCAGCCATTGGCTCACGCTGCTGTCAATCATATCCAATGATGTGGCGTGCCGGGGGGCAGGGACGAGTGATACAGTGAGCAGCTATGGCCGCCGGCTGTATCACAGGAGCGCGCTCGCATGAAGGTGGAAAGTTCTTGCGGGGGGGGGGGGGGGGGGGACCAGGTTCGGGGCCACTCTGTGCAAAACGAGCTGCACAGTGGAGGTAAGTATAACATGTTTGTTATTTAAAAAAAAAAAAAGCTTTAGTGTTCCTTTAATTCATGTTTACATTTCTATGCACAAATTTCCAAAATGTTCTACTTCCATGTATGTGTGCACTCTAATGCCGCGTACACACAGTCGGAATTTCCGACAACAAATGTTCGATGTGAGCTTGTTGGCGGAAAATCCGACCATGTGTATGCTCCATCGGACTTTGTTGGAATTTCTGACAACAAAAATTTGAGAGCTGCTTCTCAATTTTTCCGACAACAAAAGTTGTGGTCGGAAATTCCGACCGTGTCTACACAATTCAACGCAAAAAAGCTCTACGCATGCTCAGAATCAATTTGACGCATGCTCGGAATCATTGAACTTCATTTTTCTCGGCTCGTCATAGTATTGCACGTCTCCGCGTTCTTGACGTTCGGAATTTCCGTCAAAATTTGTGTGACCGTGTGTATGCAAGACAAGTTTGAGCCAACATCCGACGGAAAAAAATCCACGGTTTTGTTGTCGGAATGTCCGATCGTGTGTACGTGGCATAACTGATGCAAGGACCTGTTCCATTGCAAATACCAGCAATCAATGAAAGGAATAAGGTTCACATTTTTCTAAATAACAATGTGTACAACCAGGAGAGCTGGATTTGGACTGCAGAGAAATCTCATTGGACGGTTCTGTCTACAGTTCAGTCTTGATGTTTTACAGGACAGTCGTTAATCATCGGGAAGAAGTCTTGGCTATGAGACATCTGACGGGATGTAACCTGGATGAGACCACCCTATGTCTTTGGGTAATGATCAGAAGAGACACCTGGTTTGGAGAGGAGTCATAAAGAAATGCAGCGGACATTGCAAGCACTTTTACTGCTTAAAAAAGTTAATGGATTTATGAAAGACTGGAGTTAATGAGGTGCTGATGGAAGCAGAAGGGGAATAGTGTGTAGTGTCTACCCTGCCCGGGGAGACAGACTAAATATAGAGCACAGGGAAGTGTCTGCACTGAGTTTGTAAATCCTGTGTGAAGGTACAGACGAGTTACACAAGATCTTATTTCTCTGTATGAACAGGACACAACTGTTTACCAACAACATGTATGACTCCAATTATAAATTGTCTGGAGGTGGGAGTTGTATCACACACACAGGCTTTTACTGCCAGTGTGCCGCCTCAATAATGGGGAAAGAGGAGGCAGACACCCCACCGCTGGCATCTCAGTGAAAAGTCCAGGCCAAAAATCCACCTTGGCCAATCACCTTCTCCAAAAGGCGTCAAATATACCAATTACCTCACACACACCTTCTTGTCCACCTGAGTGCAATCATCCAGAGGTGTCTGCTGTACAGAACTATACCACTGAGACCACCCTGACTAGCCAGCCATCTAAAGTCTACAGACACCATTGCAGCAGGTTTTTCACTGGCAGTCATTCTTCCCTCCAATTGGTCCTTCCCTATATGACTCTTTCAAATGTACCTTTGTATTTACATTCATACTACCCATGCATGTAACAGGGCATTCTACCTGTTGCTATGCTCCCACTCAGAGTCTCTTAAAAATTTGGAGTTAGGACCGCAGTATACAGAGGAGCCTTGGTGTAAGAATTGCAGCTTCCATCTATACTTGTAAATGTGTGCAACTAAATCATCTGTTTTTGAAGTGAATAACAGGTTTAATTTGGCTCTTTTGAAGGCTAACTAATTAAAGGGGTTATAAAGGTTTGCAGATTATTTAAAAAAACAAAAACAAACATGTCACACTGTGGAGTTCGTTTTGCACAGAGTGACTCTGATCCTCCTCTTCTGGGGTCCCACGGCGGCTCTCGCGGGTCCTCCCAGCAATAGATAACCCCCTCTGGGAAGCGCTCTCCCAAGGGGGTTAGCTGCGAGCGCGCTCCCGTGCCATACAATCGGCGTCCATAGCCGCCAATTGTATGACTCGGCCCCACCCCCCCGCGGCCACATTATTGGATGTGATTGACAGCAGCGGGAGCCAATGGCTGCACTGCTATCAATCATCCAATGAAGAGCCGGCAAGAGCTGGGGGAAAGCAACGCGGGGTCGCGCCCACAGACATTCGGGGCTTAGGTAAGAAAAACGGGGACTCGGGCGGGCCGGTGACTGCAAGGTGTTTTTTCACCTTCATGCATAGGATCCATGAAGGTGAAAAAACACGAAGGTTTACAACCACTTTAAGGGTGCTGGGAAACTTCTGTCTGTTTGTGATGATCACTAATATTAGATGGTCCTTCAACCAATTCTAAGAGGATCCTTTTCCCAATTACCGTCAATGTATAAGGGGCCTTCTCCAACTGACCACCAATGTAAGGAGCTCCTTCTTCCATATATTTGCAAATGTGTGCAATTAAACTCTCTGTCTTTAACGTGAATTGTAAGGCTTCATGTACACGGGACGTTTTTACAACCTCTTCTGAACGATTTAACTTGACAGATAGTAACCCACGTTTAAAACATCTGTTTAGCCGCGTTTACATGCTGCATTTAGCGGCGTTTTGCCGCGTTTGCGTTTAGAAGCGTTTAAAAAAATATATAATTAATTTTTTTTCGAAATAGGCAAAAATGAAAAATGCCTGTAAATGAAAAGCGGCTAAATGCGATTAACTGCGTTTAGAAGCGTCTGGCGCTTGAATTGCCTCTAAACCCATTTTTTGGCATTCCATAAAAAGCCTCTAAACTCAACTGCCTAGAAACGACTATAAACGACCCTGTGTACATGTACTGATAAGATTACATAGAGGAGAGTTCAGGGGCAGTTAAAAAAAAATGCCCAACTGCTCCTAAATGTCCGTTTAGCAGCAGCCGTGTACATGAGGCCTTAGACACGGACAATTTGTTTGTTTTTTGCAGGTTGGCTGGTAAGTGTGCTAGGAAATGTTTGTCTGCTTGTGATGTGCATTGCCCTTCCATGTGCCCCTTACTGCAAAGTCTGGTTATAAATTGGGGTGGTTGCCAATCTTGTATAATTTGCTCACTGGATTTGACGTGGTGACACATTGGATGCTTTCAGTGGCCATTGTGCTGTTTTCCTGGCATCCAATGTGTCTTTAAGAAGGAGTGGGCTCCCTCCAGGCAAGTCTGCCCTTAATTAAATCACTGCTATATATGCTCCAACTTGGAGACACTCAAAAATATAGTTAGGACTGCAGTACACAGAGGAGCCTTGGTGTAGGCAAAGCGGCTTCCACATACAGTATGGTATTCTTGGAAATTTTGGTGTTTTTGATGATCACTAATGTTAGATGTCCTTCCCCCACTGACCATCAGTGTACGAGGGTCCTTCTGCCATTCAAATGTAAGACGGTCTTTCTCCAACTGACCACCAATGTAAGAAGCTCCTTCTCCAACTGACCACCATTGTAAGGCTTCATGACCACTGGGCAGCACCTAATACTTGAGTTTCGAATCTTTTAGCACCTTTTTGCTAAAGCTCCAAAACTCAACTCAATAAGGCCTCTTGCACACCGCAGCTTGAAAAAGCTCAGTACAGCTTTTTTTTTTTACTGAGCTAAAATACAGCCCATTAATTGTAATGAGCGTATGCACACAGGTGTGTAAACAAGCGCCGTGCATTTTTCAGTCAAAAAATAAAAAATAAAAATCTGCATTTTTGGTCAGTAATTTAAGACTCATGGGCGCAAATGCGCACGAATGCCCATTCACATGTTGGGCAGAACAAAAATATGAGAATACTTTTTCTTACATATTTGCCGAAAATGCGCGCAAATACATAAAAAAAAAAAAACTGCTAAAAAAGTAGAGTATCGTGTGCAAGAGGCCTAAAAGCCTATGTGTCCCTGTACACGTAGTTTTTTAGCACAATTTAGGAGCTACCCCATGTTAGGTGAGGTTACAACTCACTCTCCTGAATGCGGAAGAACAGGATAGGAACGTTTTGACTGCCGGCGGGAAATCGCAAATTACGGCAAAAACACGGTTTGCATTTCTACCGCGTTTTGTGTTTTTTCACGGCTGCGGTCAAGGTATGCTACTGTACATGTATCCTAAGGAAGTCCTTTTCCTACTGACCACCAATGTAAAAAGGTCCTTCTTCCACTGACCACCAGTGTAATAGGGTCAATTTATGACTGACCGCCAATGTAAGAGTGTTCATCTACCACTAACCACCTGCGTAAGAAATTATTTCCCCCACTCACTGCCAATGTAAGAGGGTTCTTCTCCCACTGACCACCCATGTAAGAAAGTCCATCTACAACTGACCACCAGTGTAAGAGGGTCCTTCTACCACTCGCCACCAGTGTAAGAGGGAAAACACTTCCAATGGCTGTTGCATTTCGAGGGTATGTACCCTCGTCTTCAGAGACACTCTATAAATGGGTCAGCCATGAGAAGTGTCTTCCCTGAGCTACGATTTGCGCAGTGGACCAGAGGAAGCATGTCACTGTGGATGTTGATGAGCTTGATATCATTTGCTGTTTGTGAGTACACATCTGATTCATTTCTTTAAAAAAAAAACAGTTTGTTTAATGTAATGCGCAAGGCTGGTGCGCCCTCTCTTTTTGTTTTTCCAGTGTTCCTTTTGGGGTTCTCCACTCCTCAGGTGGTTGCAAATTCTTTCCCAGCTTTAAGTGGTCAAAGACTTAAAGTCCTCCATTGCCGCAACATCCACCTTGAGCACAGGAGGTTGTTCGTTTTTCCAGTGTTAGAGGGTCCTTCACCCAATCACTGCAAGTGTAATGTTCTGACAACTAATATAATGGCGCGTACACACGGTCGGAATTCCCGACAGAAAAAGTCAGATGTGAGCTTTTCGTCGGGAATTCTGACCGTGTGTATGCTCCATCGGACTTTTGCGGTCGGAATTCCCGCCAGCAAAAGTTTGAGAGCAGGTTCTCAATTTTTCAGACGGAAAAAATTCCTATTGGAAAAACCGTTCGTCTGTATGCAATTCCGACGTGAAAAAAAACATGCATGCTCGGAAACAATTCAACGTATGCTCCGAAGCATTGAACTTCTTTTTCTCAGCTCATCGTAGTGTTGTACGTCACCGCGTTCTTGATGCTCGAAAGTTCCGGGAACTTTGGTGTGACCGTGTGTATGCAAGACAAGCTTGAGCGGAATTCCGACGGGAAAACCGATCATGTGTACGTGGCATAAGAGGGTCCTTTTCCCAATGACCACCAAAGGTCAAGCTAATGTACAGGGTTCCCTGAGACCTGAAAATGACCCTAAAGCCTCGTACACACGCACGTTTTTCTCGGCAAGATAGCTGCTGGGAGAGCTTTTTGCCGTGAAAACCGTGCGTGTGTATGGTTTCTCGGCGAGAAAACTGCCGGGAATCCTGACGAGAAAAATAGAGAACCTGCTCTCTATTTTCTCGTCGGGATTCTCGGCAGAGTGTTTCCTGCCGAGAAAACCGTGAGTGTGTATGCTTACCTGTCCCCAGGTAAACCCGCGCATGCTCGAAAAGACTTTGACGCATGCGCGGTAGCAAACAAGGGTAGTGTAGGGTGTAGCAAGATGGCGGTGACGGCATCAAATGTGACGAGTGCAGGCTCGTCGTAGTCAATGACGTCACTGCGTTCTTGCCATTCAAAAGAACAGCAGTTCTTTTGAATGGCCGCCTGTATGCACAGCTTGGCAAGGAAAGCTTGCCAGGAATCCTGTCAGGAAAACCAACGTTTTTTTCCTTACGGGATTCCCGGCCTTGTGTACGAGGCTTAAGTGGTAAAAAAAATTGAGAAAGCCAGCTCTATAATGACTGTAGGCTGAAAGAAAGGCTGGTTAGAAGGGTCTCATGTTCAGAATCCTGGTCCTGAAAAAGCGTCCTATAATATGGAATTTTGTGAAAGATACCAAAATGCAGGTCTATCACACACCTCATACCATCATACTGCTCGTCACACACCCCCTGATTGCTGCAATGCACTAATGATTAATAAGAGAAATATTTTTAGGATGGTTCATGGTAAGAGCGTCACTTCCAGTCACTTGGAAGCTGAAGAATGACTTGTGATGTACTACTACCACCAGAATGCAATAATCTTTCCTGGGTGTTTCTGCTTTCAACTCATGAAGGGTGAGTTCTGAGTGCTGTATTCACCCCATTCAGCGTGTGCAGAGAATATACACCTGATATAAGCTTGGACTTCATCCTGTGGTATGCCAGCAGAATCTGTGCTTACTTCCTGTCATTGCATACCAAGGTTGTGGCCCGGGGCAAGAGGAAAGGACGGGCCATGAAAGACGATAATAATTGGCTTTGTTATTCATCATTTGCCTCAGGTAGTTATGTGGGACAGAACAAACTAATGGAAAACAAAAAGCCTACCACTAGAGGCTCTGGGAGACGTAGAACAGACACGACCTTCACCACACAGAGAAAGTGATTGACACAAACAGTTTCTGCATTATGAAGGGTCTGACATCCTCATTCTTCTGATACAAGAAAAAACACATGGCCAAGTCATGGCTAAATACCACATTAAAGTGTATCCTTGAGGGTCACCTGTTCCTGTTATGTCTATGGGACAAGAAGTGTGTCCCATCTTCCCAATGGGACACAGATAGCAAAAAAAAAAAAACTAACAGAGGTTTAAATCAAGATTTACTCCATCTAAAACAAACAAATTAATACATTTTGGCTTTAGATACACTTTAAAATTGTTATCTTGGTGTACCTGCATATTTATTTAGTTTTATATAGCTTTTTAAATATACAGTATATTGTACATTCACATCAGTCCCTGATCTCAAAGGAACTTACAATCTAAAGTCCCTAACTCACATTCATATACATACTAGGGACCAAGAGCCATTCAACCTACCAGCAGGGCTTTGGAGTGTGGGAGGAAACCAGAGGACCCAGAGGAATCCCACACAGGCAGAGGGAGGACATGCAGACTCCATGGAGGTAGTGTCGTGGTTGGGATTCAAACCGACGACCCACTTAGCATTGTAACACGTGTATTTTATGTCTCGACCTGCATTTAACTTTTCCCCTTATAAGTCAGATATAATTACTGTTAAATAGTTTGTTTCAATATTTCTAACACACAGGTGGCCAGCCTAGGGTGATCACGTGTCCCGGATTTTGCAGGTCTGTCCCGGGCACCTTCATTCCAGGACAATACAGTGTCCCGGAATAAAATTGACACAGCCACCCCCCGGGCCAATCTGATGCCCCCAAAAAAGGCCGCCACATCACTGCTTTACTCACTGACAGTACATGCCCTTGCCGGGAATGGCTGGAGGAGCACAATCCCCGCCCCCTGCTTGTGATTGGAGAAATCATAAATCCCGCCTCTTGTGTCCAAACACTGTGCTGTGATTCGTTACAGCATAAGCTGATTTTTGGGAAGGGGGGTGTCCCTGAATGGTAGTTTGGAAATGTGGTCATCCTAGGTCAGCCGGCCAGAGTCTTCATTGTACTTTTTACCTAATAAATTTGTTGTATGAGGAATTCTGAATTCATTGTAGGGCTGGGCGATTTCCCCCCCCAAAAAAATCTGTGATTTTTTTATAAAAAACTCGATTTACGATTCGATTCGATTTTTTTTAATTATATTAAAGTGCATCAACAAAGAAAATTGCAAAGGCAAACCCTTTCCCTAACTGCAAAGTCAGTGTGCAACAAAGATTGTTAAACATCCAATTTATTAATACTGTATTTGGATTTAGCTAATAAAACAACAAAAAATCTTGAGGTTACTCTTAGTTTAATTGAACTGTGCCCGTGCCTCACTGTGCCCATTCTTCACTGTGCCCGTGTCTCACTGTGCCCAATGCCTCACTGTGTCCAAGCTTCAATCACTGTGCCCGTACCTGATGCAGATTTTCATGGGATAGGGATTTTACTGCTACACCGGCGGCCATTCCAGTATTCAAAAGCCGCGCCTCCTCCTCGTCTGTGATAGGCGGAACACTCAATTTCCCAGCATTCAGTGTTCCGCCTATCACGGACATCCGCTCATCCTCATAACACAGACGAGGATGAGAGGATGTCCGTGATAGGCTGAACACTGCCTGCTGTGAAATTGAGTGTTCCGCCTATCACAGACGACGAGGACTCGGGAGGCGCGGCTTTTGAACACTGCAATGGCCGCCGTCTGTCTGCATGATCAGGTTGGCAGACGGCGGCTTGCGGTTAGTTAGTGTTACATTACATCTACTCGTGGCGGCTGCGGCGAGTAGATGTAATTGGGGTAACGCCACCCAGTGCCATTCTGGATACGCCCCCTGCAGCCCTGCTACGGAAACTTTGAAAAAAAAAAATCTAAAAAAATCGATTTTCTTCAAATCTGAATCGATTTGAACTCAAAACTCGATTTAAGATTTAAATCGATTTTTTTCCCAGCCCTAATTCATTGATCTGCCAACATCAAAAACATTGGCTTTGGGTGATCACATGGCATCACACCTCCTCCTTTTTCCTCTTAGTTTCCAAAGGATCACATGACATCACAAGACCACAATTTACTAAAGATTCACATGACATCACAAGGCCACAATTCACTAAAGGATCACATGACATCACAAGACCACAATTTACTAAAGGATCACATGACATCGCAAGACCACAATTTACTAAAGGATCACATGACATCGCAAGACCACAATTTACTAAAGGATCACATGACATCGCAAGACCACAATTTACTAAAGGATCACATGACATCACAAGGCAACAATTCACTAAAGGCTCACATGACATCACAAGGCCACAATTCACTAAAGGATCAGATGACATTACACGCCCACCTTTTACCGCTATGTAATGATCACATAGCATCAAACAGACAAATTCCTCTACATTCTGGCTCCAAAAGATCACACATCATTTTCACACTGCCAGTTTTTTCCCTCCATTGGCTATGGATAGTCACCTGACATCACACTGCCTTTTTTTTTTTTACCACATTTCTGAAGAATCACCTTGCATTATCACACTGACAGTTTTCACTTTTTTGGTTGTGAATGGTCACATGACAGCAAAAAAAGGGTTAAGTGAACGCTTCCTCAACTGGACAATATCTATATATTTGGGGATTTAGCCCCCCAAAACCAGTACACAGCTGGGGGCAGACAGGTGCCCATACTCCTATATTTCCAGAACAGGCCCCATGAAAATACAGCTTCACTACAGCCAACTGCCTCTCATTCCCTAGAACAATCCCTGTCTTGGAAGGTCTATCCCTGGAACTTTATCTCTTAAAATAGTTCTAAACACTGAAAACCACATCAAAATCCTTCTTCTGCTTCAGGTTAAACTCGGTTCTAATCATTAGTTCATATCTCCAGACATTTTACCAGAACCTGCTTCTCTCACATATTTTATTAAAGACTATGCTTCTGAATCACACACCAACAAACGGAGATGCTGAATGTGGTTGTGATGTCCAAATCTTACAAAAGAACATTTAAGCCAAGAGAATGTGTTATTTCTTCATCATCTACGCAGAATATAAATCAGAAGAAATGGAAATTCCGACAAGCATACGATGTCTTAACCTAATATAACAAGCTGAAAGCACTTCTCAACTGCTAGTCCTATCAAATAGAAATAGTAACAGGTCTGGAGAACATGTAAAGAACAAGTAATTTAGAGGATAAGAAAGAAGATAAATATCGGGAATGAAAACAACCAAAAAAGCACAAAAATAGGATGACTTTCCCACTTAAAAGCCTGAGCAAAACGGATGTTTATTCCATTAAAATCATCCAATAAAAAGCTACATTTATAATCAACGCATTTTGGGGACTAAAAGGTGCTTTCTTCATCAAAACTTTAAATTTTTGGTTTAGAATTGTTATGGAGATATTTCTAACCTCGCTTAAATGCTTACTATAAGTGATTAAACCTTTTGTCTATATAAAATGAAATCAAACGATAACGGTGCAAAAAGAGAAAACAATTACATTTATTTTTACAGAAATGATACCACCTCATAGCAAGATGATACCAATGTCACACGATACATAATAGGAACATTGCTCTAAGTCTAAAATTATATCACCTATGACCAATGTTACATGATAATACCAACAGGAATATTGCTATGACAAACATGATACCAATGTTACATGATAATATGGTTAAGAGAGCAAACGTGAAGTAATATTAAAGGAGCACTAAAGCTTCCCTTTTTTTTGCCTAAAAATAACAAACATGTTATACTTACCTCCACTGTGCAGCTCGTTTTGCACACAGTGGCCCCGATCCTGGTCTTCTGGGGTCCCTCGGCGGCTGTCTTGGCTCCTCCCCGCAAGGACTCCACACCATAATGCGAGTGAGCTCGCATGGTGTGGAGTGATTGCGGGCGCGCTCCCGTGATACAGCGGCGGCCATAGCCGCCGACTGTATCACTCGGCCCCGCCCCCCGCGTCATTGGATGTGATTGACAGCAGCGCCAGCCAATGGCTGCGCTGTTTTCAATCCATCCAGTGTAGCCAATCGGCGGTCAGGCTGAAAAACGAAGAGGATGACGGGGACGAGCGTGGGACTTTCGAGGGGCCAGGTAAGAAAAACGGGGGCTCGGGGGGGGGGGGGGGGGGGGCGGTATTGTCGAATGTTTTTTCACCTTAATGCATAGGATGCATTAAGGTGAAAAAACATGTAACTTTACTACTCCTTTAATCTTAAACATGGGAGAGAGAGAGAGAGAGAGAGAGGGAGGGAGAGGGAGAGGGGCAGAGAGGCCGGGCGAGAGGGAGAGAGAGAGAGGGAGAGAGAGGGAGAGAGACAGAGAGAGAGAGACAGAGGGAGAGGCAGAGGGAGAGAGGGAGAGAGAGAGAGAGAGAGAGCAAATTACGTGACCATGTCGTCTGCGTCAGATCTTCATTCGCAAGGGCCTCATCATGGCTCTGGCTGACTAATTTATACCCCTTCCATGCCAGAATTCAAAATCCGGTGGTCTCATCGGTTCAAAGCTGACCACCTGATTGGTTGAAATCTCAAGTCTCTTTACCTAGCCTGCCTCTCTCTCTAAAGCTGAAATACTGGTTGCTTTATCAGCAGTGTAACCAGTTCCCGCATTAGCATGCTAAGGGCCCCTGCGGTGTAGACAAAAGATATCTGAGTATCACCTGAAACCTCCCTTATATTCTCAGTAGGCAGTAAAAACTGTCCTTTAGGAACATAACTTGGCATTATATCACAAAATATATATATATATTCCTGTAACATTATATACGGTTACACCCATCCCCCTACATAATACATCCATTGGGGCATGGTGCTTTATTTAGTATATGAAATGTTCAAAATCTCCACCACAGAATGAAAGTGGACCCCTAAGGAGTAACAGTGTTGTGTAAAAGGGCTGCTTCTCAGCTTGATTCTGCAGTAATAATAGTATTGTGCCTTTTACACAACACTATAATATGATACTCTCCCTACTCCCACTTATGTTTTGAACCAAAATTTCAAGCCCTGTTGAAGGAAGCACCTTTAATAGAGGAACTTCATTCTTATGATGAAAATTACAAGAAAGGCCCCTTTACAATTGTACTGCGGCAGGTTGTCTCCCCTGGGCGAACTGACGTAACTGTACGTCGGTTCACCTTTTGACCACTAGGAGGCGCGTGCATCCGCAATGCCACGCCGGAGCCGATGCGAGTGCCCAGCTGGCGCGATGACTGCCAGGCACCCGCGATCGCTCGTGATAGAAAGCGAAACCGGGATCTGTGTGTGTAAACACACAGATCCCGGTTCTCTCAGGGGAGAGGAGACATATCGTGCATTCATACTAAGTATAAACACCGATCTGTCATCTCCCCTAGTCAGTCCCATCCCCCCCACAGTTAAAACACACATAGGGAACAAAGTTAACCCCTTGATCGCCCCCTAGTGTTAACCCCTTCCCTGCCAGTGACATTTATACAGTAATCAGTGCATTTTTTGAATGGTCCCAAAAATCTGTCAAAAGTGTCTGATCTGTCCGCCACAATATCGCAGTCCCGATAAAAATCGCAGATCACCGCCATTACTAGTAAAAAAAAATAATAATAATAAAAATGCCATAAATCTATCCCCTATCACGTCTGGCGTGCCCCATCTCAGACACAGGAGTTGAAACACCTCCGGGTGTAGTGACCATTCTCCGTGGTCCAGCGTCTGGCGACTTAGGTAGTTCGCTTGCCAGTTTTCTACGCCCGGAATGTACACGGCCGACAGAGCCGGCACACTCCATTCTGCCCACCTCAGGATGTGAGCGACCTCCGCCGCTGCAGCCGAGCTTCTTGTTCCTCCTTGATGGTTGACATACACCACCACCGTGGCGTTGTCCGACTGGATCCTGACTGGACGTCCTTGTAGCCTCTGAGACCACTTGGACAGTCACAGCCTGATCGCCCGAAGTTTCAGGAAATTGATTGGGAGGCGGGATTCTTCCTGAGTCCAGCAACCCTGGGCCGACTGAACCCCCCAGACTCCGCCCAACCTGTAAGGCTGGCGTCCGTTGTGATCACCGTCCAGTGAAAAGGAAGGAACGACTTCCCGGACCAAAGAGTCGGGGAAGTCAGCCACCAAACCAGGGAGTTCCTGACCAGGTGGCTCACCCAGATTTGACAATCCAGGGACGATGGCCATTTGTCCCAAGTGACAGAATTTCCCTCTGTAACACTCGAGTGTGGAATTGAGCATATGGTACCGCCTCAAAGGAGGCTACCATGAGACCCAGGACTCGCATGCAAAAGCGGAGCGACGACCATTTTTGGGATGTCAACCGCTGCACCGCAGCCTGCAGGGTCTGCAGCTTTTCCACAGGGAGAAAAACTCTCACCTCTGAGGAGTCCAGAACCAACCCCAGGTATTCTAGGCGTTGAGATGGTACCAACACCGACTTCAGAATGTTCAGCACCCAACCAAATACTCGGAGAGTCTGACAAGTTATAGACACACCTTCCTCTAATTCTGAGCTTGAAGAGGCTCTCAGAAGAAAATCGTTCAGGTAGCCTACAATAGCGATTCCACGCTGTCTCAGCAAGGCCAGAATCGGGGCGAGCACCTTGGTGAACAATGCCAGGCCAAAGGGGAGTGCCACAAATTGATAGTGGACTTCCTCGACCGCAAAGCGCAGAAATCTCTGATGCCTGGAGCATATGGGGACATGCAAGTATGCGTCCCTGATGTCCAAGGACGCCAGAAAATCCCCCGGATGGATAGCAGCGACAACAGAGCGAACTGATTCCATCCTGAACCTTTGCACTTTCACAAAGCAATTGAGGGCCTTGAGATCCAGGATTGGACGGAACCCGTCCTTCTTTGGGACTACAAACAGATTTGAGTAAAACCCCTGAAACCGTTCCTGCAATGGGACAGGTATGATCACCCCACGCACCAGCAGATCCTGAACTGCCCCAAACAGGGCCTCCTGACGACTTGGAGGAAGCTAGAGGTTGGAGGGAAAAAATCTGTTCGGTGGGCAAGAGAGAAACTCTATCTTGTACCCTGAGGAACTACTTTGCAAACCCACCTGTTGGAGAGTAGAGACGTCCACCGAGCCGCAAATTCGGCCCCCCACCCGAGTGTGACCTTTATGCGGACGCAGATTTGTCTGCAGGCTTGTTGGGCTTGCAAAACCACGGACGCTTTTGTCCTTCAGCAGGCGCCTTAACGGCCTGGGAGCGCTTACCTGCAGCACCGGGCAGACGAAAAAAAAACGCTTGCGAGCGGTGAAGGAGGGCCCCTGCCTACGGCGTGGATCCTTACACTTACTGGATTGCAGGAGCAGAGTGCTCTTACCTCCCGTGGCATCTTTGATAATGTCATCCAGAGAGGCTCCAAAAAGCCTTTCACCCTTAAAAGGTAAATCCACCAGAGCCTTCTTAGAAGAGTGGACCAACACTTTAGCCAGACCAGGCGGCGCAACACCACCGCATAGACCAAGGCTCTGGAGAGCAAGGGAATCGTATCCAAGGCTGACTCGCAGACAAATTTAAAGCTCTGTACCAACTGTTCGGCCAGTTTCACACAGCCTGGGGGAACGTGATGTTCTTTTAACCCCTGGTACAACAATTTTGCCCATTCAGTAAGTGTCTGAGACACTAGAGCCCCGGCCACAACAGGACGCACTGCGGACCTCACCACCGTGAACAGGGAGCGGGCCACAGCCTCAGCCCTCCTGTCTGCGGGGTCCTGGAAGGCAGAAGCCCCTTCCACCGGAATCGTGGTCACCTTGTTTAGTCTGGACACAACTGGTCCATTTCTTCAGGAAATTCTCCTCAAAGGGGTAACAGACCGCTAAACATTTTGAGGCTGAAAAGATCTTTTGCGGCCGATCCCATTCCTTGTATAAAAGCTTATCCATATAAGGTCCACAAGGAAACACCTTAGCAGTGCGAGTCGGCTTACGGAATCCAAAAGGGACCGACATCTCTGTCGCCTCCGCCGTATCCTCCATTTTCAGAGTATCCCGCACCGCGGTGATAAGTGCTTCTACAAGCGCCCTATCATGCGCTGACCCTGACCCAGAGTCATCCTCACTGTCCGATAGGTTGAGGTCCGCATCCTCAGACACAATAGAACCATGGCCGGGAGCAGTAGCTGGGCCCGATTCTGTGTCAGAGTTGTCCCCAGGAGATGGCGGGGGGAGGGGGCGTTTTTTTACCCCCCTTTTGCCCACGCGCTGCTTCCAGCCTGGTAACAAAAGCCTCCAGGACCGCCGACACAGCGTCCACAGATACAGCAGGTGCAGGGGCACCAGTTGCCAACTCAGGTATGTCTGGGGAAGAGGCGTCCGCTTCCGACGCCATGCTGACCCACTCGCCTGACACCCCTAGGGACGTAAGGCAAGGTACACGGACCACCCTCCTAGCTGCCGCAGAGAAAAATGAGGGGCCCCCAGGAGGACTCACCACCCGGACCAGGTACTGCACAGCCACCGTCCGCACTATCCCTCCTAAGGTGCTCTCCCTGTGTCACTGTCTCTCAGAAGTGTGCTGGAGCTGTTCGCGCCATTAACATGACCGCTAGAGGCAAAAACTCCACTCCAAAATGTCCGTAAACAGAGCGTGTGAACTACAAGAAAATGGCTGCGGAGCGCAGATACAAAAAACAGCGCCGGACGCCGCCAAAATGGCCGCCGGCCGCATATAGAAAAGAAAAAAACACACACATTATGCAGCGAACTCCCGGGGCCCCCGAAGGAGGCCCCCCCACATATGACAAGCGGACAGCACCCCCAGGAGAGCGGAACCACTGTGCAGCCCCCAGTCATAGGATGGAGCCCCCCCCAGGTCGACCCCCGTTACACACAGCCATCCTAGCTTCCCAGGGCCTTGGGAGGAGGGGAGGAAGGGAGAGAGGAAAGGAAGGGTGGAACCCCCTATCGACCTCCCCGAGAATGCCCAGCCGTGCCACCCTGCCGGAGCAGGGAGCCTGCTACTTACCCATCCTGCGTGGACAAGCTAAAGGCATTTCTGACAGACCCACCGTCCGCACGGTTACGGCGTGGCTGTCGGCCCGGCACACTGTGACACGAACATATAGCCCGGTCATATGTGTGCCCCGGAGCATATAGCTCACCGGCCACCCCTGGAGCAACGGGGCACGTCGTGGACGACCCAGCGCGTAGCTAAAGGTCGGCACACGCTCGATGGCCAAAACTGGGGGGACTACAAGGATCTGATGTCCAGCCTGTCGCCCAGTCGGCAGTTGATAGTAGATCTCAGGATCAAAAAGTAGAAAAAAAAAGCAGAAAAAATCTCCAGGACCCATGGGCCCACAGGGAGCCATGTCCTTCTCTTATGCTAGGCAGAAAAAAACTGAGCTGCTACATGCAGGGAGAGGGGTTGTTCCTAGAGGGACCGCCCCCTGGGCGGTACTGTACAGTTTTTGATGTGTTTAAACACTTAACATGCTGTTTCTGCCTAGTCATCTCCTAATAGAAGGCTAATACCTTACTGTCAAGATTGCTGCTGTGTCCGCCCATAAAAAAAATTTTTTAAATTGGGATATTTATTATAGCAAAAAGTAAAAGATATTGTGTTTTTTTCAAAATTGTCGCTATTCTTTTGTTTATAGCGCAAAAAAATTAAAACCGCAGGTCAATTTTGTTTGGGTACAGAGTCGCAGGACCGTGCAATTGCGACGCAGTGCCATATCGCAAAAAATGGCCTGGTCATTGAGCAGCCAAATCTTCCAGGGCTGAAGTGATTAAAGAGTAACTCCACTTTTGTTGAGAATTACATTGCAGGGATTTTTACAAACTTGGTTGCAGATTCCTACCTTTTGTTATTCTGAAGAAATCCCTGTGTGTTTGTCTGTGCCCATGTGCAAAAGTGAGTCTAATGGGAGTGGTTTCCTAATTATAAACCAGTTGCTGCACCTGCAGGGCACTAATGAGGAAAACTGCAGGGCCTGCATCCATGTGATTTCCTATTGGGGGTGTATCTTACTAAAAATTTAAATTTTGTTGCAGAGGATGCCTAAAATCTGACTTGCATGATCTTAGTGCAGACTTCTGAGAAAATCAGTAAGCCAATCACACAAGCAGGAAATTACATATTGCTGAAAGAAAAAAGTGCCGATAACATCGCACGTGCAGTAGCGGTGGCCGCGCTGCCGGGTGCCGCCCATTGTGGGTCGTTATCCTGGCAGCTCAAGGTCCTGTCCTCCCCTACCTCCTCTCCTTGCAGAGCGGTGATCTGTGTCAGGGGGGCTGAATTGTCCGGGCAGCCATAGTAACAATGTCCCTCCTCTTGGGATAGACGGCACACTAATCCAATGCTGGGACATTGAATCAGTGTGACTTGATCACAGGAGGTGGGACATTGTTACTGCAGCCCGGGCAATTCAAATCCAGCATAGTGGGAAATCGTCGCTCTGATCCAGGCACAGGCAGGCTGCATTCACAGGCACTGGTGAGAGGCTGCAACTTTTGGGCACAGGCAGGCTCCATCCACAGGCACTAGTGAGGCTGCATATTATGGGCACAGGCAGGCTGTATCCACAGGCACTGGTGAGAGGCTGCATCTTATGGGCACAGGCAGGCTCCATCCACAGGCACTAGTGAGGCTGCATCTTATGGGCACAGGCAGGCTGCCTCCACAGTAACTGGTGAGGCTGCATCTGACAGGCACAGGCAGGCTGCATCCACAGGCACTGGTGAGGCTGCATCCACAGGGCATAGGCAGGCTGCATCCACAGGCATTGGTGGGGCTGCATCCACAGGGCACAGGCAGGCTGCATCCACAGGGCACAGACAGGCTGCATCCACAGGCACTGGTGAGGCTGCATCCACAGGGCACAGGCAGGCTAAATCCACAGGCACTGGTGAGGCTGCATCTGACGGGCACAGGGCAGGCTGCAATCACAGGCACTGGTCAGGCTGCATCTTATGGGCAAAGACAGGCTGCATCCACAGGCACTGGCAAGGCTGCATCTGACAGGCACTGGTAGGCTGCATCTGACATGCACTGGCAAGGCTGCATCCCACAGGCACAGGTAAGCTCCATCCCACGGGCACGGGTAGGCTGCGTCTGACATGCACTGGTAGGTTGCATTGATCACTGAACTCTCCAGTGAATGGCTGTGCAGTGGAGGCGTGTCAGGACAAGTCTGATCTTTGGAGGAGAGCAGCATAGCTAGAGAACTGACAACGATGTGCTCTCCTGCTTAATGTAGTCAGTTTCTAATAGGAAATCAAAGGGACTGGCAGGAACACCAGGGATTTCACACAAAGGTAGTAATATAAATAGAACAGGATACTTTTCCACACAAGTACAGTAATACCTTGGTTTACGAGTAATGCGTTATACAAGCGTTTTGAAAGACGAGCAACATCTTTTTATTTATTTTTTGTCTTGATATACGAGCGCTGTCTTGATATACGAGCAGTAGTTTTACTGTAAAAACAAAAGATACACTCACAATGTTAAGGAGTCTGGTGTTCGTCCATGTAAAGCCGCTGTGTATATGTACAGTAAAGTTGTTGGAGACACCCAGAGACACTCCCAGCTGGGTGGGGCGGGTGTAACATGCGTTCGGAGCAGCTGGAAGTGATGTCAACAGTTTTAGAGTGTCTCTGTGTTCTCCAGGAAGCGCTGGTGGCCACCATCGCTCCCGAACATCTGGCCACATATAGCGCTGTATACTGTACACCAGCGGCTTTACTGTAATACACATAGCAGCTTTACATGAATGAGCTCCAGACTCCTTAACATTGTGAGTGTAATAATTTATTTATTTTTTTACATCAAAACTGTGATTCTTCTTTTTTTATTTTCAACACAGAGGTACAGTACAGTACAGTATTCCTACTACAGTACTTTACAGCATTAATATGAGCTTTTGCTCATATTTTGCTAATTTTTATATGAATAAATGGTTGTGGAACGAATTATCTGAGTTTCCATTATTTCTTATGGGAAAATTTGCTGTGATATAAGAGTGCTTTGGATTACAAGCATGCTTCTGGAACGAATTATGCTTGCAAACCAAGGTATTACTGTACTGTATATGGTACACATAGATATCAGGAATATGAATTGCTGGGGTAACAAACACTTTAAAGCGGAGGTTCACCCACAAATTTAAGTTTAACAAAAGCAGTCCCTCTTATCACATAAATAAAAAGTGCACTAACCTTTTTTTTTTTTCTCAGTAGTTTTCTTTAGATGTTATTTCGTTACTGCTACTTCCGGGATTTCCTCCCGCGGGAGTAGGCGTGTCCTTTCCTCTGCTCCTAATATCGCAGAGGCTCCTGGGAGCAAATTGCCCTGCTTCGGAGGAGTAATATGTAACCTCCTTCCATTCATATATCGTCACGTGACTCGTCTAGCCGGTCACGTGACGAGGGCGGATCTAATTCCGCCATTTTAGATAAGGGCACGCAGGTGTATTTTGCCATTATGCACCCGCTGTGATGGCAACCAGTAAGTGTTGACGGCGCTGCTCGCCGTCAACACTGCGCGTGCTCGAGATCCGGAGATGAATGCCGGGAGAGAAGCATTCATCTCTACCCGGAAGGATATGCTTGTGGGCTTCAAGATGCCCACAAGCAAAATGGCAAAAGCAGGAAGAGTTTTATAAACTCTTTTTTATCGCAAAACGGACGGGGGCTGTTTTAAAGTGCTGCAGACGTGAGTACTTACATTGCTAATGTTGTAACATTGAATGAATATAAAAAAAAAAAAAATATGGACCGCAGAACCTCCGCTTTAAGCACGGATGGTGTTTTACTGATGAAGAAGTATTTGGGAAGGATTGGAGCACCACTTTGTGAAGTGAACACTTTGCACTTTGATTATTATTATTATTATTATTCACAATTTATATAGCGCCAACAGTTTATGTAGCACTTTACAATGTAGAGGGGGGACAGCACAATTACAGTACAGTTCAATACAGAAGGTACAAGAGGGCCCTGCTCGTAGAGCTTACATTCTAAAGGGAGGGGGTAGTGGTACAAAAGGTAATAGCTGTGGGGAATGATTTGATGGGGGTGGCTCAGGGACAGTTGTTAGGTGGGTGTGGGATAGGCTTACCTGAATAAATGAGTTTTCAGGGATCTCCTAAAGGTGGAGAGGTTAGGGGCTGATCGGACATAACGGGGCAGGGAGTTCCAGAGGATGGGAGAGGCTCTGGAGAAGTCCTGAAGGCGAGCATGGGAGGAGGTAACAAGGGAGCTAGAGAGCAGGAGGTCCTGGGAGGAGCGGAGCGGACAATTTGGGCGATATCTGCAGATGAGGTTGGTGATGTAGCTGGGGGCGATGTTGTGGATGGCCTTGTATGTTGTGGTTAGCATTTTGAATTTTATACAGTGGGGTAGGGGAAGCCAGTGAAGGGATTGGCAGAGAGGAGCAGCAGTCAAGGATCGGTTAGTAAGGGTCTACAGTTGTGCTTATAAGTTTACATACCCTGGCAACATTTATGATTTCTTGGCCATTTTTCAGAGAATATGAATGATAACACAAAAACTTTTTTTTTTTTTCACTCATGGTTAGTGTTTGGCTGAAGCCATTTATTATCAATCAACTGTGTTTACTCTTTTTAGATCATAATCACAATAGAAACTACCCAAATGACTCTGATCAAAAGTTTACATATCCCAGTTAATACCATGTATTGCCCCCTTTAACATCAATGACAGCTTGAACTCTATTCTGCCATTTGTAGATGAGGCTCTTTATCTTCTCAGATAGTAAAGCTGCCCATTCCTCTTGGCAAAAAGCCTCCAGTTCCTGTAAATTTTTAGGATGTCTTGCATGAACTGCACGTTTGAGATCTCCCCAGAGTGTCTCAATGATATTGAGGTCAGGAGACTGAAATGGCCACTCCAGAACCTTCACTTTATTCTGCTGTAGCCAATGACAAGTCGACTTGGCCTTGTGTTTTGGATCATTGTCATGTTGGAATGTCCAAGTACGTCCCATGCGCAGCTTCCTGGCTGATGAATCCAAATGTTCCTCCAGTATTTTTTGATAACATACTGCATTCATCTTGCCATCAATTTTGAACAAATTTCCTATGCCTTTGTAGCTCACACAATTGTATATGAGGGATGCCCCAGGGATTTTGCAGGTAGGTAATTGTAGCTCATACATCCCCAAAACATCAGCGATCCAACTCCGTGTTTCACAGTAGGGATGGTGTACCTTTCATCATAGGCCTTGTTGACTCCTCTCCAAATGTAGCGTTTATTGTTGTGGCCAAAAAGCAAAATTTTGGTCACATCACTCCAAATTACTTTGTGCCAGAAGGTTTGAGGGTTGTCTCTGTGCTGTTTGGCGTATTGTAAGCGGGATACTTTGTGGCATTTGCATAGTAATGGCTTTCTTCTGGCGACTCGACCATGCAGCTCATCTTTCTTCAAGTGCCTCCTTATTGTGCATCTTGAAACAGCCACACCACATGTTTCCAGAGAGTCCGGTATATCACCTGAAGTTATTTGTGGGTTTTTATCTGCATCTCAGACAATTTTCCTGGCAGTTGTGGCTAAAATTTTAGTTGGTCTACCTGACCGTGGTTTGGTTTCAACAGAACCTCTTATTTTCCACTTCTTGATTACAGTTTGAACACTGCTAATTGGCATTCTCAAATCCTTGGATATCTTTTTATATCCCTTTCCTGATTTATACAGTTCAACTACCTTTTCCCACAGATTCTTTGACAATTCTTTTGCTTTCCCCATGACTCAGAATACAGAAACGTCAGTGCAGCACTGGATAAAAGATGCAAGGGTCTGTCAGGAGTCCAGAAACTCATTGACCTTTTATACACACACACTAATTACAAGCAAACAGATCACAGGTGAGGATGGTTAC
Organism: Rana muscosa; assembly: GCA_029206835.1. Taxonomy (NCBI): domain Eukaryota; kingdom Metazoa; phylum Chordata; class Amphibia; order Anura; family Ranidae; genus Rana; species Rana muscosa. Next base: position 259,785,402 of record CM055123.1, on the reverse strand, counting down.
CTTTAATAGCCATTCAAACCCCTGTGTGTCAATTTGTGTTATCAGGCCAAAATCATTAGGTTATGTCAACTTTTGATCAGGGTCATTTGCGTATTTTTTGTTGTTGATAATAAATGGCTTCAGCCAAACACTAACCATGAGAGAAAGAAATGTTTTTGTGTTATCATTCATATTCTCTGAGAAATGGCCAAGAAATCATAAATTCTGCCAGGGTATGTAAACTTATGAGCACAACTGTATTAGTCTAGCAGCAGCATTCATAATAGACTGAAGGGAGGATAGCCTGCGTAAGGGTAGGCCATTAAGGAGAGAGTTGAAGTGGTCAAGGTGGGAAATAATCAAGGAGTGACTAAGTAGCTTTGTGGTGTCATTAGTCAAGAAGGGTCGAATTCTGGAGATGTTGCAGCGGTTAAGGCGGCAGGATTTAGCCAGTGATTGGATGTGGGAGCTGAAGAAGAGGTCAGAGTCAAGGATTACACCAAGCACCCTGGCATGTGTGGAGGGACCAATGGTTGTGCTGTTGATCTTAATGGTAAAGTCATGGGGGGGGGGCGGGAAGGAGGAAATATAACAAGCTATGTCATTCAGTAAGTTTGAGATCCTTGAGGAGATCGAGGGGGTGAGTTGAGGAGTGGAGAGATAGATCTGGGTGTTGTCGGCATAGAGGTGGTATTATTTGATGCTCTGAAAGTATAACTAAAGTATAAAGTATAACTATTACCAATAGTGGACACCTGGAAGCAGAAAGAGACAGACTTTCAGGGGGATCCCTTTATCAAGTTCCTGGAAGCCATTGGAAATATTTTTGCATTTTATTTTTTTTGGATGATTTTAATGGAAAAAACATTATTTGGCACTTGTCCTTGTTCATTTCTGGTTCCAATCTGAATTTCTATCACAGATCATTCTGTGATTGAGTACTCCGTCCTTCTACGTGGAATTTATCAGGAAATCCAGCACCATCCACCTACTTTTTCAGGAATCCTTGCCCAAACCCACACCATAATTGGTGAGCTTCCTGTTGTTTAGGACCACCTTGCTGGAAGTATGGGAGGCAATAAGCTTAAAGTCATACAAAATAGATTTATTTTTTATAAGCTGGCAGCAGTGGGTCCCCAAAAATGTCTTCAAACTTTGACAGTTATGCTACCACAATAAGAACCTTAGAAGAACAAGAGAAAATCACAAACATCACAAACAAATCCACCACTCCACTTCCATCCAGCACAGACACCGCCGACAGCTGTGACTAGTGACTAAAACCAATTCAACAGACTGAATGTTTCACGCGGTACCTGTCATTTTGTATCAGTGAGCAGCACAACAAGCTAAACACTTCACACAGCAATATGTGTGTCGGCTTTCCAGGTCAGACTTGCAGCCTGCATCTCCGACTGAGCCACCCGATGAAGTGTTGAGACTTCCGGGCAAATAGGTCAGATGTTTCAGATGGTGGCCTCCTTCGTGACTTGTAAAAATCACCCTGATGCATCTTCTGATACATCTCTGACATAAAACAGAGTATGAATGACTGAAGGTGAACTATGCACAGCGTAGCCAAAGTGTAAAAAAGACCACATTATCCTTGCAGACGGAAATACAGCAATTATGGTCATGCTGAAAGCCATGGTGCTACCTGTAGGAAAGGGAGAAATGTTGGCAACAAGGACCTCTGTGCTGCTACTATCTTACTTCACCTAAACAGGCCTTGTGTTTTAGGGCTTTTATAGAAAAAAAACAATGTGATAATGTGCAGTGATAATCAGTATAATAAAACAGAAAGAAGAAGCAAGTACTACTGACAAAACTCGGAGCTTTAGAGGTTATTGTAGAAGTGAAACCCCAAGCTATAATCATTGTGGATTGAACTTTTTATGGTAGATAATATAAAATTTGATACGACATACCTGTGGTACACCAATAGATAATGAGTATTTACAATATCTGGTCAAAATTTACAGTGGATATAAAAAGGCTACACACCCCTTGTTAAAATGTCCGGTTTCTGTGATGTAAAAAAATGAGAAAAGATAAATCATTTCAGAACTTTTTCCACCTTTAAAGAGGAAGTAAACCCGAAAAAAAAATACAACCTGAAAGACAAAGGCATAATGAGCTAGAATGCATAGCATACTAGCTCATTATGAATTACTTACTGTGACCGGAGTGACTTTGGGCCAGGGGTTTGTGGGACTAATGTGTGCTGTGGCATGCTGTTAGACTATTTGCTGTGATGGTTTTGGGGTGTGACTATTCTATTGTCTATTGTGGCTGTGTTAACTATTATGGGATGTGTAAGTGTCTTGCTGTGAGGAAAGAGGGGGGGGATTCCTCCAGTAGCCCCCCTGCTAAGACTATTTACTGATGAGAAGTTAAACACACCTGACCTGTATCACCATTGTCATTGGACAGTTTAACCCACCCTGTTTTCCAAGGGTGGGAGGGAAGTGATTTTAAGAGAGATATCTGTTAACATGTGCTTGAATAAAGCAGTTTGTGGTTTTACCCTACACTGAGGTGTTGTGTCTGTGGACTGAGGGGCTAAATAAGCTTGGAGGGTGCTGGTTCTGGACAGAGGAAGCATTGACGGCGGACCTAAATCTGTTTGGGGACAGATGGTTCATCACACTTACCTGAGATCGAAGCCCCCGCATCTGCCCTTGTTCCTCTTCTCCACCACCGCCATCTCACTTCCTTGTATCGCGGCTCCGGCGCTGTGACTGGCCGGAGCCGCAATGACATCACTCCCACGCGCATTATGCGCGTGGGAGCCGCCACTAACGGCATGATCGCAGTTAGTAGCGGCATGCTCTGTGCGCCTGAGCACCGTTGTCTACGGCGCATGCGCCGTAGACATCGGTGCCTGTCTATTGCAAATGTCTCCTAAACCATGTAGGTTTAGGAGATATTTCTTGTACCTACAGGTAAAAATTCATCTAGGCTTACCTGTAGGTCTAAGTGGTCTGTAAGGGTGACCTAATGTGACCTATAAACTGTACAACTCAGTTGAACAACAAACTAAAATATTTTAGGTGGAGGGAAGTAAAAATAAAAAATGAAAGTCATATGGTATAAGTGTACACACCCTTAAACTAATACTTTGTTGAAGCAAATTTTTGATTTTATTACAGCACTCAGTATTTTTGGGTATGAGTCTATCAGCATGGCACATCTTGGTTTTGTGCCAATATTGACTGGTATTTGGAACTGTTCATAATTCCCTCCACCTTGACTAAGGCCCCTGTTCCAGCTAAAGAAAACAGCTCCAAATCATGATGCTGCCACCACCATGCTTCACTGTGGGTATGATGTTCTTTTGGTGATGTGCAGAGATGTTTTGCACCAAACATATCATTTGGAATTATTGCCAAAATGTTAAACCTTGGTTTCATCAGACCATAGCACATGTTCCCACATGCTTTTGGGAGACTTCAGGTGTGTTTTTGCAAACTTTAGCCGGGCTTGGCTGTTTTTCTTGGTACTCACTTTTGTTGCAAGCGGTTTAGACATTAATGGCTGTGTGTTGAGTTCTTTTAAGTGGACAGCAAATTTACACTGATATACAAGCTATACACTCACTACTTTACATTGTAGCAAAGTGTCATTTTTCAGTGATGTCACATGAAAAGATATAATAAAATATTTACAAAAATGTGAGGAGTGTACTCACTTTTGTGAGATACTGTATATATCTACAATAATTCCACTTGCTCTTCCAATAATAAGGAAGTCAGGACATATACATATAGAATAGCAACCATGTCTGTCTTTTTGGCATTATTGTGGATGGCTACACTTTCTGCAGATATCTTGGGTGCCTTGAAGTGGAGTTCCACCCAGAAATTGAACTTTCGCTTTTTGAAATCCTCCCCCCTCCGGTGTCACATTTCCCACCTTTCAGGGGGGAGGAGGAAGCAGATACCTGTGTAATCCAGGTATTTGCTCCCACTTCCGGGCATAGGTCGCCACGGCAACCTACGCCACGTCCGGCACCTCCTTCGTCCCCCTCGCTGTCTTCTGGGAGACACACAGGTCCCAGAAGACAGCAGGGACCAGTGGGGTCGCGCAGCGCGACTTGGGCATGCGCAGTAGGGAAGCCGCAAGGTTTCACTTCCTGATTCCCTTACTGAAGATGGCGGCGCCTCCACTCAAGATCTGAGGGACAGACCGGCTTTGGGTGCCGACATCGCGGGGGCCCAGGACAGGTAAGTGTCCTTGTATTAAAAGTCAGCAGCTGCAGTATTTGTAGCTGCTGACTTTTAATTTTTTTTTTGTCCCCGTTTGTTTATCAACAAAGGTTCACTGCTTTGAAAAATTACAATATTTATTAGTCATGTTTGTAACTTACTTTTTCCATATCATTATCTCAAACGCACCATGATTAGTCTGTTTCAGAGCTCTACAAATTCACATGAAATGAAAGTTTTTGGCACAATAATTTGATAAAATCCCCAACTATGTAAAGCAAGTGATTATATGAACAGACTATGAAAAACAAGCATGTTTGGCAAGTGATAAATTAGGTTTCTACTTTGCCTTCACATGTGCTGATAAAGATTTGATGAAGAGAGAAAGACCGGAATCTTGAAGATTCAAACACCCAAAACAATCTAGGCAGAGAATGTGCAGTACCCCGAAGTTTGTTCATTAATTTCTAAACCAACAGATACTTCTCTGTACAATTGGTTTGAAGAGCAGATTTAGGCAACAAGTGAAATGGCAACCGGTAAATCCACTGACATAATCTACATGCAATATACATGACCAGATTAAGCATTCTTTCATATGACCTTAGGACAGCACCCTCTTGTCACGAGTCTCTACATCTTCCTGTACGGGACAGCAATGACAATATTGTGCTATCTGGCCTGCACATTCACATGGCTAAACAACTAATCTTTCTCCCAGTATCATGTTAGTGGAAACAAGTAGGGCTGTGGAAATTAACTATTAATTCCTCGATTAATCGATTCATTTTTTTGATCGATCAAAATTCTTTGCTCTCTGCTTCTGGGTCTCTAGGGAGTTTCGTCGCAGATCCGGTGACGTCACGGACACCGGCGGGGCTTACTGTGTCCATCTGAAGGGCTCCTTTGCTGTGCCTTCATATCTGCATGCCAGCGGGACCTTACTATCTGCCACACGCAAGGGCTGTTACACTTCCCTCTATCAACCTGGGATTCTACAGCTATCCACTGGGAGTTGTGATAGTTCCCTTCACTGGACATCTACATGCCGATGGACTGATGTTAACCCCTCCTCATCTGGATTCAGCAGTGGTATCGTTGTACACATTTTTATACCAGTATCATACTTGGCTACATGTTTTTATGACTGCTTTTGCTACCGTTTGGTATTACTCACACCATTTCTACAGTTTATGTGGCTACATCGATTTTATCTCCAGTGCAATATTTATTTTGTTACCTACTTGAAGACTATAAAAGTTTTAATGCCATCAAGCGCTGCCTTTGTGTGTTTTTCGTATCCTGCTATCCATTTTTCCAGTGGTTGGTAGCTGCACTGGGAATCAGCCTGCAAGGAGATCAGCTAAAAGTAGTTGGATCTGTATGTGTGTTATAATTAAATCGAAATTAGTCGATTAATCGGTTAAAAAAAATAATTGATGAATCGATCACGAAAATTTTAGTCAGTAACAGCCCTAGAAACAAGACATTTGGATTTTGGGTGACAACAGTTATTACTGGATTAAAAAAAAAACGAAGCCCTCCTATAGGCTAAATTTGGGATTTATACTGGAGTATACCTTTAAGTGCTCTGTAGGCATGAATCTACACCATCTTTGAGCTCTCATTGGTAGCAGACATCAGTGAATAGCAATGCAGATGTGATACATATTGGCCCACATGTCAGAAGGTCATTCTGGGGGACTCGGCAGTTCTCTTCATCTCTGAGCACGTCTTCTACCTACACTTGAAGAGCTCCCTGGAATATAAAAGCTGTAAACCTTTGACAGACACCTTCCAGAAAATGCCGGGCACCTTCTGATATAGGATGCAGCCATAATCGTAATTATTAGTACAATGCGGCACTCTTCTCATGTATGCCTGGAGACCACAACACTGCTGGATCCAGCTTCTGTCAAACATCTGACCAGATCGGGACGGGAGATCAGTGAATGCAGCCCTGCTACGAGGTACGGAGGTTTTCATTATCTGGACAGTATAAAGAGCAGCTCGCAGTGCAGCGGCATTCCTCCACAAACAAGCATAGAAATTGGAAATCAAAAACATTTGAAACATAAAAGATCAAGCTGAGCTCTAGGAAAAGAAGCAAACTTCAGAAAGATAACACATTGCCAGATCCAGACGGCATGGGGCCTAGCTTTATAGATGATTATAGAGGGAAAAACCCATTGAGGTTACGACCACTTCAGTTACGTCCTGACTTTAATCACCTGCACTCCGTTTAGATAATCAACGTGTTTACATCACTTAGGCTGGGTTCACACTGATACGACATTCATCCGACTTTCATCCTACTTTGCTCTGCGACATTAGTCCTACATTGATCCTACATTGGTCCACATCCATCCGACATTCATGAACAGGATACTACTTTGATCCGACTTTGTGATAGTCTGACTTGTCCTTTGACCAATCAAAACAATCCCAGGGTGAGATAAATTCCTTTTACTGCTGCTGTAATCACCATGTCGGATGTCAAATGTCGGATGGTTAGGACAAGGATCCTACTTTGATCCGACTTCAATGATATTCAATGGGCTGAAGTAGGATCAAAGTCGGACCAAAGTAGTACAGGGAGCATTTTCAAAGTCGGACCGACTTGTGTCAGACCAGTTAAGACGGCTCTCATAGGGAAACATTGATTTTCACACTTCATGCGACATGAGCTCCTAATGTCGGAGCGTTTGTCGGACCAGTGTGAACCAGGCCTGAGCGGATAAAATGGCTCACCATGCCAGGCCCTCAGCTCAACGTAATGACCTTCAGCTCACTGAACCATCCCTCAGCTCACCATACCAGCCCTCCTTCCCTTGTAAGCAGCGTCTAGGAAGATTTTGTATGTTACACCAAGATGACCCATGACTGACAAATCCCATTTCGGTGGTAAATCTCCACCATCTGCAGAAATGACCCACAGAATGAAACCATCGGCCATTATGGCTGACAGATTTTAGTTTTCTAACGTCTGCATACTGACACTAGCAGCAATCTATTGCATTTGGTGGGTCTTTAAAGTGGTAGTAAACTCTGCCCCTCTAATGCTTCTTCTTACTATAGGCAGTAAAAAAAAGCTTTTGAAATCATTCTATATTAAAGCGGTTGTAAACCCAAATTTTACACTTTTACCTACAGGTAAGCCTATAATAAGGCTTACCTGTAGGTAAAATTAATATCTCCTAAACCTGTACGGTTTAGGAGATATTCCCTTTGCATGCAGCCACTGACGTCAGCAGGGCATGCGCTCTGAATGCCCAGCTGAAGGTCCGCGGGAGTGATGTAATCTCGCGGACCCGGAAGACACGCAGAGGGCAAGATGTCAGCTCCCGTGGCATGGACCGGACTCCGGTACGGGGGCTTCGTTCTGAGGTAAGTATTTCATATTGCGCTGCATACTAGCTCATTATGCCTTTGCCTTGCAGGGTTTTTTTTTTTCCTTTTCTTGTGTGCGGGTTTACTTCCGCTTTAATATGAAGCCCCTTTGCTTGTCACTTATTTTCAAGTGGTTTCCAAAATCGTTCTTTCCGAGAGAAGTTGGCACCATGTTGGGTAATGTCGCCTGAGTCTGTACTGTGCTGTACTTCCGCCCCTTCTTCTTGTCCCAGTGTAATCTTGTGCATGCGCAGTCGTTTTTACCAGGAACTTCTGAATGGGACTAAAATCTTGTGGGATCTCGTGCAGTGCCATAGCGAGAGAATAGGGCAGAGCCACGGTATGTAATGAAAGAAGCAATGGCACAATGAGCGTGCCGTGAACAGGGGGAAATGTGAGCACGCATCGGTGACGTCATAAAAAAAACCAGGACAGATTACTACAAAAACAGAGAAGGTTAGGATGTAAAGTGTTTCTTAATGATTTCTATGGGGAAATTTTATCAGGGAGACTTTACTACCATTTTAAAGGGTAATTCCGCTTTTGTGGGGAGAAAAAATAGCAAATAAAGAAAAAATAATATAGCACATATACGGTAATTATGACCCTAATCATATTGTAATTGAATGTTATTAAAAATTACCTTTCCTTTTCAATCTGCAGCCACTGTAATTTTATGAGAATGCATTGCAATATGGCAACCTGGAGCTGTTCTGTACACAGAATGTGTACTGACCACTCCCCAGAAACATAATTTCCTGCTTGTGTGATTGGCTCACCAATTTTTCCCAGAAGTCTGCCCAAGATACAAGTCAGATTTCAGGCCTCCTCTGCAACAAAAATTTCATTTTTGGAGAGATACTTTCAATAGTACTAAAGGGATGCAGGCCCAGCAGATTTCCTCATTAGTGCCCTACAGCTGCACACCTGACAATTAATTATGAAACCACTCCCATTAGACCCACTGAGCACAGAGGCACAGACAAACACAGGGATTTCTTCAGAATAACAAAAGGTAGGAATCTGCAAGAATGTTTGTTATAATCCTTGCAATGTACATCGATCACCAAGGGGGGAAAGTTTCAACAAAAGTGGAGTTACGCTTTAAGTAACAGAATTGCTCATCTGTCCCTTAAAAAAGGATCTCAGAACAATAGTCACAGAGATGTAGCTTGATATAAGTGCCACCACATCCCAAGAATACATAGACAAAAAAAAAAAAGACGAGGAAGACTAGGGATTTTTAAGGTGCCATAACAAACCTCAGGGAATGGACTTACAACATTATTGGCACATTTCATTGTTAACCCTACTAACAGAGCAGACCTCCTATTTTACAGGTTTTTACAGGTACAAAGATCAGATCATTTAAATTCAAATGAGGTAATGCAAATGTATGTTGTGCAGTGGAATAAACAGAGATGCTGGTGCATTTCGCAGTCTATTGCTTCCTCAGGAGACCCAAAGATACGGTAGGGAAGTATGTGTTAGTAGTCCATAACATGATTAAAAAATCAAAGATGACCTGTGCACTCCCATAAGGCTGAGGTAAGTCATGGGACAAACAAAGCAGATGGTAGAGGAGCCCACCCCAGGAGACCAGAAAACATATTTATTTATTTATTTATCTTATTGGGTGCTAACACACACTTATCCTCCAGTATCTTTGGGTCTCCTGAGGAAGAAATAGACTGTGAAATGTGTTGGAACCTCTGGTTACTACTCTGCACAACATACAGCTACACTACCTCCTTTGAATGTAGATTGTCTGATCTTTGTACCTGTAAAATCTGTTTTATTTTACACATTGAAATATTGGTATATGTGTATATATATATATATATATATATATATATATATATATATATATTAATTAATATTAGGAGGCCTGTTCTGTAGGGGTTAGCAATGATATGTGCCTAGGGGACGTTAGTGCTTTACATCTTGTGATGTGTTTTTGATAATGTGAATTAAATTTTTGCATATACAGTGGGTACGGAAAGTATTCAGACCCCCTTAAGTTTTTCACTCTTTGTTATATTGCAGCCATTTGCTAAAATCATTTAAGTTCATTTTTTTCCTCATTAATGTACACACAGCACCCCATATTGACAGAAAAACACAGAATTGTTGAAATTTTTGCAGATTTATTAAAAAAGAAAAACTGAAATATCACATGGTCCAAAGTATTCAGACCCTTTGCTCAGTATTTAGTAGAAGCACCCTTTTGATCTAATACAGTCATGAGTCTTTTTGGGAAAGATGCAACAAGTTTTTCACACCGGATTTGGGGATCCTCTGCCATTCCTCCTTGCAGATCCTCTCCAGTTCTGTCAGGTTGGATGGTAAACGTTGATGGACAGCCATTTTTAGGTCTCTCCAGAGATGCTCAATTGGGTTTAGGTCAGGGCTCTGGCTGGGCCATTCAAGAACAGTCACAGAGTTGTTGTGAAGCCACTCCTTCGTTATTTTAGCTGTGTGCTTAGGGTCATTGTCGTGTTGGAAGGTTTATGGAGGCCACTGTGCTCTTAGGAACATTAAGTGCAGCAGAATTTTTTTTGTAACCTTGGCCAGATCTGTGCCTTGCCACAATTCTGTCTCTGAGTTTTTCAGGCATTTCCTTTGACCTCATGAATCTCATTTGCTCTGACATGCACTGTGAGCTGTAAGGCCCCTTTCACACGGAGGGTCCGTTCAGGTCCGCCTGTCAGTTTTTTAGGCGGACCTGGACAGACGCTCCATGTAGCCCTATGGAGCCACGGATGTCAGCGGTGACATGTCCGCTGACATCCGACCCGCTCCGCCAAAGTGTGACGGAGGAAAACCCTATTTTTCCTTCCGTCCGCGGAGCGGATCGGATGAACACGGACAGACGGTCCGTGTTCTTCCGATCCCTCATAGGGGAGAGCGGCGCTCTGACAGGGCGGTACCTGCACAGTGTGCGGGGACCGCCCAGTCATCCGCCGGCTCAGCGGGGATCAACTGAGCGATCCCCGCTGAGCAAGCGGAGCTTCACGGGGCGGATCTTCACGGATCCGCCTCGTGTGAAAGAGCCCTTAGGTCTTATATAGACAGGTGTGTGGCTTTCCTAATCAAGTCCAATCAGTATAATCAAACACAGCTGGACTCAAATGAAGGTGTAGAACCATCTCAAGGATGATCAGAAGAAATGGACAGCACCTGAGTTAAATATATGAGTGTCACAGCAAAGGATCTGAATACTTTAGGACCATGTGATATTTCAGTTTTTCTTTTTTAATAAATCTGAAAACATGTTAACAATTCTGTGTTTTTCTGTCAATATGGGGTGCTGTGTGTACATTAATGAGGAAAAAAAAATGAACTTAAATGATTTTAGAAATCGGCTGCAATATAACAAAGAGTGAAAGAGTGAAACATTTAAGGGGGTCTGAATACTTTCCGTACCCACTGTATATATATATATATATATCTTTACTTTTCTATTTCAATAGATTTATTAATTTGAACATGTGGTGCAGATCAAATGGTAGAAAGAGAATAAGCCAAATGCATGGATCAACATTATGTCAAACTCGTATCCAATACGCACTGTAGAGCAAAGGGTAAAGATGTGACATTGTTTCTGGAGCGTACCCCAGACCATTGCAAAAAATATTAAAAATGCGCAATGAATCTTGATGTCAAAAGTCACATCACACTTGTGGGGCAAGTAGGCTGAGACGGTCAACCAAGAAAGAAGAAAAAACAAAAAGAAGTGGGGGACAAAGTAGGAAGAGGAGGCAGAAAAGTGGAAAAGATGGGGGGAGAGAACAGAAAAGAAAGTAAAATCCATACTAGATAAGAGAAGAGGAAAGGGAAGAGAGGGGGGGGGGGGGCTGGCAGCACAGGGTGGGACTGGGAGAAAATAGTATCTTTATTTTTAATGATAATGTTGTGAATCCATTCCCTGGGGTTTCTTATGACACCTTAAAAATCCCCAGTCTTCCTCTTTCTTTTTCTCTAAGGATTTCAGAGCTGAGAATCTTTTATCCAAGACTACTTCCTCCTAAAAATGTGACAGAACCTCCAAAATGATATTCGGGGTGCCTATATACAGCACAGTCTTTGTGGAGAAGATCTGGGCATTACTTGCCATAACTGAGTGAGGATCATTCTGTGAATAGATTTCCTAGGTGAACAAAGTCTTTCTTCTCAACCAGAAAAGCATATTTTATCACGTACAAAGTTTTTACAACTTGTTAAAACTGGATAGGTGCAACAAGGTCCTTAGATTGAAGTTCATCAAAACTGTTACACTGCAGGGGGGCATAGAGTATAGACACATTAAATGTTTTGATCCATAAATTCCAATAAAGTAAGAGAGGGTGGAATTTAAAAGTTCTGTACAAATGAAAGGAGGTAGCAAGCTCGACCCTTCAACAAGCTTTTAAAAATAGACCAAACTGTCCATATCAAATCTAAAAGGTGTGAAGCAGTCATCATTGCTTCTTAAGCCGGCCATAGACAGAGCAATCTTCTTTCTTGCAACCACGGGTCAGTGTTGAAGGGGGAAGCCCTTCCGGTAAGCCATTGTGCTCTCCCAGCGGGAGTCCCCGTCGGGAGAACACAGTGGCTATTGCTAGTGGCTTTAGTAGTTGCTAGCAATAATCGCATGTAAAGTCCGACAGGCTGGTTGTACCCAAGTTGATCGATCAATCAACATGGGTACATTCAGCCTGCCCATACATTGTTCGAATCTCGGCCAGTTCAGCAGGGACGAACCATCTACTGCAGGCTTTAGAAAAGCCATACATAGCCCAAGTCATCTCAGGTGAAACCTTGTATTGGATGGTGTTTGGCTCTTTTGTATGTACAGTATATACTCGAGTATAAGCCGACCCGAATATAAGCCGAGGCACCTAATTTTACCACAACAAAATGGGAAAACGTATTGACTCGAGTATAAGCCTAGGGTGTCCATCTGCATGCCTCACTGTGCCTCACTGTGTCCATGTGCATGCCTCACGTGTCCATGCCTCACTGTGCCCATGCCTCACTGTGTCCATGACTAGACTGACGTTTAACATGGGAGTCTATGGAAGGGGTGCCCGGTTTGAAAAATCGGTGCTCCCCGGCTGTAGGTCCCCCAGACAAAATACTTTGCACACTTATAGAGAAGAAATGGGGCTACATGTGTGCCAAGTTTCGGGTCCAGGGGACCTACGGCCGGTACCGGGTCCCCAAATTCCGGGAGATCAGGCGCAAAAAGGTGACTTGAGTATAAGCCAAGGGGGGCATTTTCAGCACAAAAAAATGTGCTGAAAACTCGGCTTATACTCGAGTATATACGGTAATTGTGATAAGTCTGCTTATCCTGTAATATCCGAGGGTTTCCTGTCTGGGTTTGGCCTTTGGAGGGGGCCGATGTCATTATCCAAACCCAACAGATTACTGCAGTAAGTGTGAGGTCACTACAAACCAAGAGAACCTGTCCCCCTTTCCAGGCGCCTTTATATCCACTCTGACCGCAGAATCATTTCTAATAAAGCAGAAACAACAAAAAATCCAGAACACATTTTATTTTCCTTGCTTGTATTCTAAACCTCCCTTCCGCAGATATTCCTCATTTTCAGGGGTGGTCTAAGAGACCCTCTCCGCCTCCACACAGGCACCAGCGTGGCTCAATATATTTAATAAGAGAGGAAGCGTGCAATTTTTCATTAACATGCTGGATTTAACAATATCGCTGACTTGTAAAAGCCATGTGGTTTCATGTGAGCTCGTATATAGGTGCGAGCGGCTCTTTAAAGCACAGGCCTTGATGTTGTGTCCAATGTGTGTAATATTGCGGCAGAGCGCTCAGTCACACCATCATTACTTGGCTGTAATTCAGTGAATGTAAACAGATCTTACAGAGAAGAGTGTCAGCTCAATCTACATTTCTCCCTGAGCCGGGGACGGCGTGTTGGAACCGGCCGCAGTTTTCACACAATAGTGAAGAGTATCAATTATATATCATGGCGGATGCTGCATCAAACACATCTGATGGGATTGGCTGAGGTTGTGCTTAGAAGCTCCGGCCTTCCTCCCCGTCCGGGATGTTTGAGCACTGAAATATATTTTTACAGTCATTATCTCCATCGCTGAGCGTACAACATGGATTCATTTTTGTTATAGTTTTTTCATGATTATTCTTAGCAGATGTTTGGCCTCTCCGGCGCATTACAGAAGAATTCAGAAATTGGCACAGCTGGTATGTCAGCAATGTGAACCCACTGTGGCTCCCAGATCACCCGCTGACAGGGGCCTTTGAAATCTCTGAATGACAAGAGCTGCCATCGTTCTTATAAGGCAATAACCCCTTTATCTCTAAGGAAAACACATCTTATTTTTATATCAGGAAACTGATAAAAGTTGCACAACACAACTCACTGAACTGTAAGGCCAGACCAACGGAATCCAGTCCATCCCGACCGGGAGCGTTGTCTGATCTGAAACTACCGTCTCATAGAAGTCTTTTCAGATATACACGAAAGAGAGATCAACTTCATGCAAATAGTCTTATTAACATATTTAAATCCTTTTTTCCTTGTATAGTTTGTAATCATACATGTACAGGGGCAGCCATATTTGCTCATTACATGCTCTGCTTCCTGCTTTGCATCGCTACACAATGGTTTGTCTGCTCCTTCTCAAAATACAGGTCTTGGAGTCAACCCCCTGAAAAAATGAACCTCCTGCGTGACTGATCTCTTATCTCAGCAGTTGTTAAGCCGTGCACCAATATGAATGCAGCTTGGGAGCCCCAATAAACAACATGGGGTGGTCCTGGAACAATGGCACTTGGGTGTCCCAGAACAATGACACACTGACACTTGGGGGCCCCTGAACAATGACACACTGACACTTGGGGGTTCCAGAACAATGACATACTGACACTTGGGGGTTCCAGAACAATGACACACACACTTGGGTGTCCCAGAACATTGGCACACTGACACTAAGGGGGGGGGGCTTAACAATGGCACTGACACTTGGGGGCCCCTGGAAAATGGGACACTGACACTTGGGGGTCCAAAAACAATGGCACACTGACACTTGGGCCCCCCCGAACAATGACATACTGATATTTGGGGGTCCAAAAACAATGACCCACTGACACTTGGGGGTTCAAGAACAATGACACACTGACACTTGGTGGTTCCAGAACAATGACACACTAACACTTGGGGGCCCCTGAACAATGACACGCTTACACTTGGGGCCCCTGAACAATGACACACTGACACTTGGGGGTTCCAGAACAATGACGCACTGACACTTGGGGGTTCCAGAACAATGACACACACACTTGGGTGTCCCAGAACATTGGCACACTGACACTAAGGGGGGGAGGCTTAACAATGGCACTGACACTTGGGGGCCCCTGGAAAATGGGACACTGACACTTGGGGGTCCAAAAACAATGGCACACTGACACTTGGGGGTCCAAAAACAATGGCACACTGACACTTGGGGCCCCCCGAACAATGACATACTGATATTTGGGGGTCCAAAAACAATGACCCACTGACACTTGGGGGTTCCAGAACAATGACACACTGACACTTGGGGTTCCAAAAACAATGATGCACTGACACTTGGTGGTTCCAGAGCAATGACACACTAACACTTGGGGGCCCCTGAACAATGACACGCTTACACTTGGGGGCCCCTGAACAATGACACACTGACACTTGGGGGTTCCAGAACAATGGCAAACTGACACTTGGGGGTCCCAGACAATGACACCCTGACACTTGGGGGGTCCCAGAACAATAACACACTGACACTTGGGGGTCACATAACAATGGCACACTCACACTTGGCAGTTTATGAACAATCACCCCCAGAAACTTGGGGGTCCTAGAACAATCACACGCTAACACTTAGGAGGTTCCAAACCAATGACACACTGACACTTGGGGAGTTCCAGACCAATGACACACTTACAATTTAGGGTTCCAGAAAAATCACACATTGACATTTGGAGATCTTAGAACAAAAACAAACAAATACTTGGAGGTTCCAGAACAATGACACACTGGAACTTGGGGGTTCCAGCACAATGACACACTGACATATGGGGGGTATCCTAGAACAATGACATACCAACACTTGGGAGTTCATGAACAATAACCCCCAGACACCTGGGGGTCCTAGAATAATAACATACTGCCACTTGCGGTGTCCCAGTCAATGACACACTGACACTCGGGGTGTTTCAGAACAATCACACATTGACACTTGGAGATCTCAGAACGAAGACAAACTACCGTAATACTTGGGGGTTCGAGAACAATGACACCCAGACACCTGGGTGTCCCTGAACAATAATACTTGTGGGTCCCAAAAACAATGACACTTGGGGGGTCTCAGAACAATGACACACTGGGTGAGATTTACTAAAAATGGTGCATTCAGAAACTGTGCATGGTAGCGAATCAGTTTCTAACTTCAGCTTGTTCAATTAAGTTTTGACAACAAAAAAAAACATTGAAGCTGATTGGTTTCTATACAGAGCTGCACCAGGTTTTGCACTCTCCAGTTTTAGTAAATCAACCCCACTGAAACTTGGGCCACAAGTCGAAATGGGGTCAAATCAACATTTGTTTTCCACCACTGTGACGAAAACTCTAAGGAGCAGGATGAAGAAAGTTTTCTCGAACGAGCGACAAACGCCGTTTCTTAAGTCATCGAATACTATGAGAATTTTGGTACAAATATTCATACAAATGTTCCTTTCAAAATCTACTAGTGTATGGCCAGCTTCAGGTTTAGGAGTATCCTCATGTCACAGAGGCAGTCACAATAAATAGCTCATACTGGCTCATTATAGGACACTGAATAAAACCAGATTGCAGTCTATTGTCTCTCCTGGGCCTGTATATCAAGCATTACATGGGAACGGCCTGAAGTGTACAAGAGTTCTTTGCACTTTGATAAACGACCCTTTACATGTTTATTGAGGAACATATTACACATACAAGAGCTGACACAATGAAAGGCGGTGCGGGGATTAGTAACCCCCCCCCCAGTGTATAATTCGATGTGGACAGCACAATAGATCAGGACAGTGAAATGATGACAGCCGGGCTCTCCTGAAAAGTCCCCATTAAAACGCTGCACAGACGCCCACCCCGTAATTGCAGCTTTTTTCGTCCTTTGCAAGTGGCAGAGAGTCTCTCCTTGCGAGCAAACACTTTACCAAATGCACTGAAGCAGGATCCTCCGGCCGGCCTGCACTGGGATTGTTGTGTTACAGGAAATTAAAAAATTCCTGCAATACCAACTTACTAGTCAAAGTCACTCTGCGGTATCCCAGAATCCCCTCTGCTCTGAAGTCGAGCCAGAATCAGTTTTGAAGAGTAATTTCCAGCCCTATAAAGGGTCATAACAATGTATTAAAGCCACATTTGCTTCTGTGTTTTGTAAGTTTCAATCTCATTACTAAGAGTTTTTTTCCTCTTTGGTCTTTTTTTTCCCTTTTTGCTGTACGTCTATGTTTGGAGTGACTCGCAATGATCCCACTTTACTTCAAAAGACAAGAGAGGGAAAATCAGTTTTCTATATTGTGCATGTGGTTATATGATAAGGCGAGGGGTGTTCGGAGAGCGCGATTCAGGATCTGCCAATTCTTACACTGGCATATGATCAATTTAACCCCTTCATTACTGCGTGTCAGCATGCGTTATCAGCGTGTTAGCACAGAATAATGCCAGCTCATTATAGCAGTTACAGCGAGGAGATGAGGCAGAGACGTGTCAGACAAGGGCAGCGACATTCACATCCCGGCGAGCGTCTGCTCTTCATTACAGTGGATGCAGCACATCGTAGAGCAGACTGTCACTACCAAAGGCTGGATGGAGGAATAAACAGAGAATTATAGCCTACACTATGTGAATAGCAGACCTGAATCCAAGCGAACTGGTATCTGTAAAGATATCTGTAGATAAGAGATGCCATTCATAATGCTAATGGTGATGCTTTGATCGCATCCATACAATTTAAAGGGGTTGTAAAGTCAGAAGGTTTTTTATCCTAATGCAGTCTATGCATTTAGATAAAAGACCTTCTGTGGGCAGCAGCCACCCTAGCACCCCCTAATACTTACCTGAACCCCATCTCTCTCCAGTGATGTCCATGAGTTCCTCGGCCGTCCAGGACTCTCCTCCTAATTGGCTGCGACACAGCAGCGGCACCATTGGCTCCTGCTGCTGTCAATCAAAGTCAGTTAGCCAATCAGGAGAGAGAGGGGCGGGCCGAACCAGGGCTCCGTGTCTGAATCAACACAGGGAGCTTTGACTTGGCTTGGGTGCCCCCATAGCAAGCTGCTTGGTGTGGGGGCACCCGACAGGAGGGAGGGGCCAGGAGAGCCGTAGAGGGACCCGAGAAGAGGAGGATCGGGGCTGCTTTGTGCAAAACCAACTGCATAGAGAAGGTAAGTATAACATGTTTATTATTTTCATTTTTAAACTAGACTTTACAATCACTTTACCCTTAAGCTGCGTAGGGGTTTTTTCACTGTCAGGGCGGTAAGGAGGTGGAACTCTCTTCCACCTCCTGGTGTCAGCAGTGAGAATTGATATTTTAAAAGACTCTTGGACGTGCATCTTAAAGAACACAACAGGGATATGGGAAATAATTATCGACACTGACACACGTACACCTACACACAGGGCCGCTAATAGAAATCATGGGGCCCCGTACAGCCTACCTAACGGGGCCCCCTTCAGCTCCACCCCTGGTGGCATGGGTGGCACTGTCTGCAGCACAATATGGCATTGGCCAATGCCGTAATGTGCTGCAGACAGTGCCACCCATACCGCCAATGCCATAATGTACTGCAGACAGTGCCACCCATGCCGCCAATGCCATTTTCAGCATGGGTGGCACAGTCTGCAGCACATTATGGCATTGGCGGTATGGGTGGCACTGTCTGCAGCACATTACGGCATTGGCCAATGCCATATTGTGCTGCAGACAGTGCCACCCATGCCGCCAATGCTATATTGTGCTGCAGAGAGTGCCACCCATGCCGCAAATGCCATATTGTGCTGCAGACAGTGCCACCCATGCCATAATGTGCTGCAGACAGTGCCATCCATGACGCTAATGCCATAACGCATGTGCTACCTGCTGACAGTGCCACCCATGCAGCCAATGCCATATTGTGCTGCAGACACTGCCACCATAATGCCATTGGCAGCATGGGTAGGCACTGTCTCTGCAGGCAGCACATGCGTTATGGCATTAGAGTCATGGGAGCCACCCATGCCGATGCCGCTGATGCCAATCATGCCATAATGTATACATGCTGCTGCTGCAGTAGTAGTAGGAGATCTTGAAGCCCCCCGCAAGCACACACCTATGTAATTTTTAGCTGCCTGGGCCCAAGGAGTCACTTCTTCCCTGATGGTTGCTGCTGCTGCATGGACTTGAGGGTCAGTTAAATGGGATGCCTCTGCCGATATCCTCTGCTGCTGCGGCTCGCCTGAGTCGTCTTACTGCTACTCCTCACGCAGAGAGACTCAGAGACAGGAAGGAATCACTCCGCGGCGCCAGGAGGACGGCACTACACAGACGACGTGCTGGCAGGGACTTGAGCCAGCACGAGGAGCGGACGTGGAAGAGGTATTCTTCCGCGCCCGAAATACACAAAATAGTCCCTTCCCTGCCGCCACCTAATACTGCAATTAGCAATCAGAAACGGGGGTCCGATCGACGTTAAGGGACATGGCTGAAGGATTTATTTATTTTTTTACATTCAAATATTTATCTGATCAGCTTGCCAGGCCCCCCTGCTGGCCAGGCCTGGTACAACAGGGCCAGTTGTCCTGGCCTATCAGCGGCCTTGCCTACACAGGTTGAACTGGATGGGCTATTGTCTTTATTCAACCTTACCTATTATGTAACTATGAGGCTCCAGTATATCTGTAATATGGTAAACAAGGAAAATGATCACATTGCTTGTTTGTAATACGCAGCTTCTAACACATTACTTTCAAAGAAGACACTATAAAAAGCCTCTTACATACAGAGGGGATTTACTAAAACTGGAAAGTGCAAAATTTGGTGCAACTGTGCATGGTAGCCAAACAGCTTCGAACTTCTGTTAAATTTGGCTTTGACAAAAAATAAAAATAAAAACCTGGCAGCTGATTGGTTTATATGCAGAGCTGCACCCGATTTTGCACTCTCCAGTTTTAGTAAATCAACCCCAGTGTAATGTGTGTACAGCCCCATGTCTGCGATGTGATCTTTATCTACAGAAAAGGCCTCACATATGAAAGTCTGGAAAGATTTGTCTCACTGCTGAGGGAGACCAAGGACGATGCACACGAGTCACATCAGGTCACTTAGGGCTACACCTGGGATGTTCCCAGATCACTACACACTAGATGTCAATGAATGATAGCCAATCACTATCATCCCTCAGTGAATCCACTTTAGTAAAAAAATTAATCGGTTTGATTGCTATAAGTTCCTGCACTTGGCTTCTTGCATCTGCAGCTCTCAAGCCTCGTACACACGGCCAAGAATCTCGTCAGGAAAAAACTTGTCGTTTTTCCTGACGAGATTCTAGGACAAGAATCTTGTCCCGGCCGAGTGTACACACGATCCATTCAAAGAACCGCCGTTCTTTTGAATGGAAAGAACGCGGTGATGTCATCGACTACGATGAGCGTGCGCTCGTCACATTCAATGCCGTCGCCGCCATCTTGCTACACCCTACCTATGCCTAGGAAGCTACCGCGCATGCGTCAAAGGGTTTCCACGGTGACAGGTAAGTGTACACACACACACTTTTCTCGTCGAGAAACATGCTGACGAGAATCTCGACGAGAAAATAGAGAGCAGGTTCTCCATTTTTCTCGTCGAGATTCTGGCCAGTTTTCTCGACGAGAAACCATACACACGAACGGTTTTCTCGGCAAGAAAGCTCTCTCGCCAGTTTTCTTGTCGTTTCTTGCCGAGAAACTCGGTCGTGTGTACGAGGCTTTAGTCTGTAGATGTGGACAGCGTGCAGCACTCTGGAAGAGTGGCCTTCTTTAAAGTGGTTGCAAACCCTGTTGCACCACTTGTGCCTACAGGTAAGCCTACAATAAGGCTTACCTGTTGGTACTGTAAATATCTCCTAAACCTGCACAGTTTAGGAGATATTTACCATATACGCTTGCTCCAACTTCATCGTTGCATGCGCATTGAAGAAAAGGCTCGCTCGTGCCGTTTCTTAAGCAGCGTGTCGTGACCGACGGCTTCTACGCGCATGCGCGGGAGTGACATCATTGCGGCTCCAGCCAATCACAGCAGAAACAGAAAAAATACCAAATATTTAACCACTTGCCTACCGGGCACTTTCACCCCTTCCTACCCAGGCCAATTTTCAGCTTTCAGCTCTGTCACTCTTTGAATGACAATTGAGCGGTCATGCAGCGCTGTACCCAAATAAAAATTTTTTTTCACACAAGCTTTCTTTTGGTGGTATTTAATCACTGCTGGGTTTATTTTTTACTAAAGTAAAAACACCAAAAATTTTGAGAAAAAAAAAAAAGTTTTTCTTAGTTTCTGTCAGTAAATTTTGTAAATAAGTAATTTTTCTCCTTCACTGATGTGCACTGATGAGGCTGCACTGATGGGCACTGATGAGCACTGAAGAGGCAGCACTGAACGGCACTGATTAGGTGGCACTGATGAGAAGGCACTAATGGGCACTGATAGGCAGCTCTGATGGACATTGATGGGCAGCACTGTTGAGCAGGCAATGATGGGCACTGAAAGGCAGCACTGACTGGCATCACTAATGAGCACTGATTGGTGTCACTGATGGGCAATGATTGGTGTCACTGATGAGCACTGCTGGGGCTTTACTGTAATCAGTAATCATCAGTGCTCTGATTACCTGTCCTGGTCTCCCCGGTGAGGAGATGCTGCTGATCGTCTCTCTTCGACACACACTCTGTCAGTGTGAGGCGAGCAGAGCCGACAAAACGGACACAGCCGATCACATGGTTCAAGAGCTGCGTCATCGGCTCTTTACCGAGATCGGGGTCGCGCCATGTCCTAGGAACACGGCACGGCAGCGATCGCCGCACTGTGCACTCCCGTGGGCCGTCATGTGATGTTTTCCCAGAACGAGAGCCACGCCGCTCCTCTGTCATTTGACAGTGGGTGGGCGGCAAGTGGTTAAACAGATCAAATGTATCTTCTTTTCCCATTTTTTTTTAAAAAAGGTCATTTTGAAATTGATGGCAGCAACACTTCTCAAAAAAGTTGAAACAGGGCCATGTTTACCACAGAGTAGAATCCCCTTCTTTTCCAATTGGCGAAAGGTCTGGACTGTAGGCAGGCCATGTAAGCTCCCGGACTCTTCTACTATGAAGCCATGCTGTTGTCATAGATGCAGTATGCCGTTCAGTATTGTCCTGCTGAAATACGCAAGGCCTTCCCTGAAATAGACATTGTCTGGATGGGAGCATATGCTGCTCAAAAACCTGGATATATCTTTCAATATTCATGGTGCCTTTCCAAATGTGCAAGCTGCCCATTCCATATGCACTAATGCACCCTCATATCAGCAGAGATGCAGACTTTTGAACTAAGTGCTGATAACAAGCTGGAAGGTCCCTCTCTATAGTCCGGAGGATGCGGCGCCCATGGTTGCCAAAAAGAATGTCAAATTTTGATTCGTCTGACCACAGAACAGTTTTCCACTTTGCAACAGACCATTTTAAATAAGCTTTGCCCCATAGAAGACGGCAGCATTTCTGGATCATGTTCAGATATGGCTTCTTCTTTGCATGATAGGAAACTGCGAACTGTGTTCACAGACAGTGATTCTTGGAAGTATTCCTGAGCCCATGCAGTGATGTCCACCACAGAATCATGGCTGTTTTTTAATTCAGTGCCGTCTGAGGGCACAAAGATTACAGGCATTCAATATTGTCCTTTGCACACAGAGATTTCTCCAGATTCATGGAATCTTTTCATGATATTATGTACTGCTGATGATGATATATTTAAAGTCTTTACAATTTTTCATTGAGTAACATTATTCTAAAATTGTTCAACAATATTTGATGCAGGTTTTCACGAATTGGTGAACCTCTGCCCAGCTTTACTTCTGATGCCGCGTACACACGGCCGGTTTTAATGTCATTGAAAAAAACAAAGTTTTTCTCAACGTGATTCTTCTTAAGCCTGCCTTGCCTACACACTATCGTGAAAAAAAATGCTTGAGCAAATCGCGTTGACGTACGAAATGTACGACAACACGTACAACGGCACTATAAAGGAGAAGTTCCATTCGGATGGCGCCACCCTTTGGGCTGCTTTTGCTGATCTCGTGTTAGTAAAGTTTGGTGAGAGACGATTCGCGCTTTTCAGCCTTGTGCTATTCAGTCCGTTACAGCGTGACGAATGCGCTATCTCCATTATGAACGCTAGTTTTACCAGAACAAGCGCTCCCGTCTCATCACTTGCTTCCGAGCATGCGCGTTTTTTTGCCGTCATTAAAGCGTACACACGCCCGTTTTTAACGACGAGAAAAACAACGAGAAAAATTAGAGCATGTTCTAATTTTTTAATGCCCATTTTTCTCGTCGAGAAAAATGCTCTGGAGCCCACACACGATCGTTTTTAATGACCAATTTAAAAAATTGCATTTTTATCGTCATGAAAAATGGTCGTGTGTACGCGGCATGAGACACTGACTCTCTAAGGTGCTCTTTTTATATCCATTCATGTTACTGACCTGTTACCAATGAACCTAATTAGTTGAAAAATGTTCTTCCAGCTCTTCCTTGTTAGGCCCCTTTCACACTGGGGCGGGCAGGTGCGGTGGCGGTATAGCGGCGCGATTTTCAGCGCTGCTATACCGTCGTTATCACCGCGGTATGCGGCCGCTAGCGGGGTGAATTTAACCCCCGCTAGCGGCCGAAAAAAGGGTTAATACCGCCCGCAAACTGCGGCTATTGCCGTGGTTTGCGGGCGGTATTACCGCGGTGTCCCATTGATTTCAATGGGCAGCCGCGGTAAAGGAGCGGTGAACACACCGCTCCTTCACCGCTGTAAAGATGCGGCTAGCAGGACTTTTGGAGCGGTCCTGCTAGCGCACCGCTTCAGTGTGAAAGCCTTCGGGCTTTCACATTGAAGAATACAGGGCGCGATTTTTTCAGGCGGTATAACAGCGCTAATATTAGCGCTAAACCGCCTGAAAAATGTGCCAGTGTGAAAGGGGTCTTAGTATCAATTGTTTTGCCAGCATTTTGTTGCCCTGTCCCAACGTTTTTTGAAATGTGTTGCTGCCTTCAATTTCAAGTTTAAACATTTGATGTGTTTTCTACTGTGAATAAAATATGGGTTTGTGTAGATTTTACACAGCGCCCTGACTTTTTTGGAATTGGGGTTGTACACTGTACTAAACAGAACCCAATTTTACTTTACAGAGCAATCACTGCTTCACGGTGGGATTGTGAAAATCTGTAGCAATTAGGACTGTGTATTGCATATATTGTATATCCAACACGGCCAAACTAAGATCAGAGGTCCCATGTTTAATAAATACTAAAGACAAATTTGGTACGGCCTTTCTCTCAGGAACCGCCCTAAAGTGTTACTAAACCCAGGAGCCTGCATTCATTGGTCTCCCACAGTACACAGAACATGGAAATGCAATTATTTTTGTTAAAATAAACTGCTAAATACCTTTTGTAATCAGCAGTAAATATGATTTCTATCAGAGCCTGGGTTAAAGCTTGTAGGAGGAGTTTTTATTCTCCTCTGATTGTCCTAGAAGGCTGCAGGACCCCTGACCCTCTATCTCGACAGTGCTGATTGGTCCTGTGCTAATCACATGTCCTCTCCGAAGGCAAAAAAAAACTCTCTAGCAATACACAACAAACTGAGCATGTGCAGCTTGCCCTCAAAGCTCTGTTCTAAAAGCAGATAGATTGGGGACTGTGGAAGAAGGGGAGGATCAGAGAAGACAGGATCAAACAGCCTTTTACACAATGCAGAGGATTAACCCCTTCCACTTCCACAGTGAGTATAACAAGCATGCTTTACTGAATATACAGACTGATTTTACTGTTGTGGGTTTAGTAAAACTTTAAATAAGATGACCGTATAAGAAGGTTACTCTGAAAATGTCAGTAGCAGGACACAAACAACCGTTTCACACCAATCATACAGTACAAATAGTAAGTGCAAAGGTAATTATGCTGAACAGAGCAAAGACCGCCAATGATCTTCTCATAATTCCTTCCACTTTTTCTGATGACCCATCAATGGTCTGCTGAAGAAAATATATAAAATCACTGAATAAAAACCATTCACACTTTTCTTCCAGTTGCCAAAATTATAAAAGCTCTCTTCTAGTGCATTATGCTGACAGCAAAGCTTATACTCAAGAGCCCTGCAAAGCTTAATGGGTGGTACAGGCCAAACGGTGGCGAGATGTGAGGATGGGTGGCAAAACACAGAAATGAACACTTAAAAATTGTGATAGAGACATGGGACACCAAATATTTTTTATAGAAAGAGCTTTAGTTACAAATAGTGCTCATCAAATTTCTCCTTTTATAACAAGTAAACTGGACTGAGATCTGAACTGCATGTGCGTGAGGGGGTCCGCTCACACAGAAGACACACAGACAGTCATGACACCGTGGGGTGACAAGGAATGTGGCTTTCTGGCGGACCACCAGCAGGACCGCAGACTAAAGAGAAGGCTCAGGTGTCAGAACAATTTACTGTGAGGCAACAGAATTCCATCCTGCAAACTTGCAAAATAAAACTGCGTCCAAAGACAAAACAAAATGGCAAATCGGTCTGGAAACAATTTAAGAGAATACGAGGGTGAAACACTCATGTAAGCCAAGTTCTCACAATGTCTTTTCCGTATGATCGCCTGCCTCTGAAGACATTGATGTCAGGAACCTTCCTCTGCTGGCTCTGGTATACAGAGGCGAAAACAGAAAACAATTGAGGCTCTGAGCCCCTCAGGGAAACCACATTGATCTGCCCCACAAGTCAACGATTGCAGGTATGGGGAGGTAAGTAGAGGATCACCGATAGTATACTATATGTCCACGAAGGACACAAACCTCTGCAGGCAGGAAGAGCACAAGTGGTCACATCTCAACACCTGGAAGCGTTATGCCTCCAAATTATCATGCCATGTTGGGATGGGTTTGTTTTTGTTTTTTTTAAATAACAAACATGTTATACTTACCTCAACTGTGCAGTACGTTTTGCACAGAGTGGCCTATATCCTCCTGTTCTGGGGTCCCTCGGCGGCTGTCTCGGCTCCTCACCGCAATAGCTAACCCCCTCTGGGAAGCTCTCTCCCAAGGGGGTTAGCTTGCGGGCGTGCTCCCTGTCATACGAGCTGCGTCCATAGACACAGAGTGTATGACTCGGTCCCGCCCCCCTGGCGGCCGTGTCATTGGATGTGATTGACAGCAGTGCGAGCCAATGGCTGCGCTGCTATCAATCTATGCAATCTAGCCAATCAACGGCCAGACTCCATGGAGAAGAGGACGCCGGGGGGACGCGCACAGTAGGTGAACGGGCTCAGGTAAGCAAACGGGGAGGGGCTGAGGGGCCGTCATTGCCAGGTGTTTTTTCACCTTAACCGCTTGCCGACCGCTGCACGAGGATATACGTCAACAGAATGGCACGGCTGCGCAAATGGGCGTATATATACGTCCCCTTTAAATTGCGGGCCATGTGGTCGCGCACACGCCCCCCGCTGCGCGCTCGCGACCCTATCGCGAACTCCGTGACCGTGCCCGTGGGACCCGTGGACTCAATGTCCGCCGGTGTCCCGGGCCTAGTGACATGTCACTGATCGTCTGTTTCCTGTCATCGGGAACAGTGATCAGTGACGTGTCATGGCAAGCCAAACAGTTAGAAGCACTCCCTAGTTCACATTTAACACCTTCAGCGCCCCCTACAGGTTAAGCCCTTCACTGCCAGTGTAATTTTTACAGTAATCAGTGCATTTTTATAGCACTGATCGCTGTAAAAATGACAATGGTCCCAAAATGGTGTCAAAAGTGTCTGATGTGTCTGCCATAATGTCGCAGTCACGATAAAAATCGCTGATCGTCGCCGCCATTATTAGTAAAAAAATAAAAATATTAATAAAAATGCCATAAAACGACCCCCTATTTTGTAGATGCTATAACTTTTAGGCCTCATGCCCACGGACGTTTTTACAGCCGCGTTTTTGAGCGTTTTTTACAGCTTAAAAACGCCTGTCCATGTTAGTCTATAGCTTCATGCCCACCTAGACGTTTTTGAGCTGCAAATAGCATAGACGTTTTTAAGCTGTAAAAAAAACCCAGGACCAGTGCGTTCCTCAGCGTCAGAATTAGGCAGAAAAAACCGCGAGCGTCAAAAAACGCGCAAAAACGCGCACTAACGCGCAAAAACCGCGCACTAACGCGCGTCGCGTTTTTAGCTCCGACGTTTTTTTTTTTTTTCCCAAAAAAAAAATAAATATTTACAATAAGGCCTCATGCCCACTGGCGTTTTTACAGCTGCGTTTTTTGCAGCTTAAAAACGCCTGTCCATGTTATTGTAAATATTTAAAAAAAAA
This sequence comes from Rana muscosa, assembly GCA_029206835.1. NCBI lineage: Eukaryota > Metazoa > Chordata > Amphibia > Anura > Ranidae > Rana > Rana muscosa. The sequence continues at coordinate 259,758,219 of CM055123.1, read as the reverse complement.
ACAAAAAAAAAAACGTCGGAGCTAAAAACGCGACCGCGCGTTAGTGCGCGTTTTTGCGCGTTTTTTGACGCTCACGTTTTTTTCTGCCTAATTCTGACGCTGAGGAACGCACTGGTCCTGTTTTTTTTTTACAGCTTACAAACGCCTATGCTCTTTACAGCTCAAAAACGTCTAGGTGGGCATGAAGCTATAGACTAACATGGACAGGCGTTTTTAAGCTGTAAAAAACTCTCAAAAACGCGGTTGAAAAAACGCCCGTGGGCATGAGGCCTAACATGGACAGGCGTTTTTAAGCTGCAAAAAACGCAGCTGTAAAAACGCCAGTGGGCATGAGGCCTTAAGCAAACCAATCAATATTATAGCAAAAAGTAAAAAATATTTTTTTTCAAAATTGTCGCTCTATTTTTGTTTATAGCACAACAAATTAAAACCGCAGAGGTGATCAAATACCACCAAAAGAAAGCTCTTTGTGGGAAAAAAAGGACAATTATGTTTGGGAGCCACGTCGCACAACCGTGCAATTGTCAGTTAAAGCGACGCAGTGGCGAATCGCAAAAAGTGGCCTGGTCTTCGGCCAGCCAAATGGTCCGAGGCTGAAGTGGTTAATGCATAGGATGCATTAAGGTGAAAAAACACAAACCTTTACAACCCCTTTAAAAGTGACACCAAATCATATCCTTATTCCCAAAAATAATCCACACACGTCCACTACATAATTGCCATGTATTCAATTTTTTATGGAATAGTAAGTGCGTTTTCTCACTTCTGTTTGTTTGATCTTGTGCACTGCTCTATGTACACAACAAATCCCATAGTCCATTGTCATCAAGCAAGAGAGGATGGCTATGTTCGTACATACAGTGGGACCTTGGATCGCCAACCTAGTCACTCTCTAATGCCGCGTACACACGACCGTTTTTCCCGTCGAGAAAAATTAAATGTTTTCCTTTGGACGAGAAAAACGATCGTGTGTGGGCATTTTGTCATTTTTCACGACGGGAAAAACGACATTTTTTACGACGAGAAAAATTAGAACATGCTCTAATTTTTCTCGTCCATTTTTTCCGCCGCAGTTTTCCCATAGGGAAACACTGCGGCGGAGCCCACACACGGTCGTTTTTCACGACCAAAAAAAAAACGTCGGGAAAAATGGACGTGTGTAGGGAACCAAGCGGTTCCCTCGTTTTTCCCGTCGTGATTCACGGCTGTGTTTTCATCGCCGTGAATCACGATCGTGTGTACGCGGCATAGGAGGAAGTTGGATCACAGCGGCAAAATAAGAAGTTTGGAGATTTGGGAGAGGTGGAGAGCAATAGAAGGGATTTTTCTGAGGTAGGAATACTAGTCTATAATTTACTTTACTTGAATTTTTTTAAACCAAAGTTTAGTGTCACTTTAAAGTGGATATAAACCCTCTCCTATACCCAGTGAAGTGAACAGCCTCAGATGACAATAGAGATTAAACAAATCTCTCTACATATGTTTTACTTGTATATCTGCTGTCTTCATCTTAAAGGGGTTGTAAACCCTCATGGTTTTTAACCTTAATGCAGTCTATGCATTAAGGTGAAAAACCTTCTGTAGTGTTGCAGCCCCCCAGTTTTACTTACGTGAACGCTGTCTTCCTCTGGCCGGGAACGAGCACACCAACTCTAGCTGGTGTCTTGTGTTCTGATTGGATAGATTGATAGCACAGCTATTGGCTCCCCCTGCTGTCAATCAATCCAATGACACGGGCGCCATGGGGCAGGGCCGAGTCCTGCTTTGTGTGTGAATACACGCAAAAGCAGGACTCGGGAGCGTGTCCGCATGGGTGTCCATCAAGGAGAGGGATTCTGCAACGTGGACACCTAATGCAGAGAGGAGCAAACAGCGCCGCTAGGGGACCCCGTAGAGGAGGTTCGGGGCCACACTGTGCAAAACGAACTGCACAGTGGAGTAAAAAAGCTATAAACTATAAGAAAAGAGCTTTTAAAAAATATAAAAATGAACCCCTTAAGGACCGCCTAACGCCTATATACGTTGGCAGAAAGGCACGGCTGGGCATAAGCACGTACAGGTACATCCCCTTTAACCACTTCCCTACCCAGCCATAGTCAAATGAAGTCCACAGATGGGATCTCCCATCCTGGGTGGACGTCATATGACGTCCTGGCTTTGTAGGGGGATATGTGAATGATGCCTGCAGCTAGAGGCATCATTCAGATATCCTTTTGTAGTGCCGGCGATTCTGTGCACCATAAGAACGATCATAGCGGCGGTTCCGCCGCTTGATCGTTCTTATAGGCGGCGGGAGGGGACATCCGGTGCTTCTCCGGGCTCTCCCGCGCGATCGGGGACTCGGAGAGAATCTTCCGGCACCGTTGGTGGGTCACGTGACGAGCATAGAGATGACTGGTGACCAGATGGTCACCAGTCATCTCTATGATCGTCGGAGGCCCGGGCGCGATGTGATGACGTCACGCCCGGGTCCTCAAATGTAAACAAAGCCGCCATTGCGGCTAGTAAGTATGAGATCAGTGAAAATGTTTTCACTGATCTCATGCTTTCCAGCCTGGAGGAGAGATGTGGGGTCTTATTGACCCCACATCTCTCAATAAAGAGGACCTGTCACACACATTCCTATTACAAGGGATGTTTACATTCCTTGTAATAGGGATAAAAAAATAAAAAATAAGTAAAATAATTGTAAAAAAAGAAATAAATAAGTAAAAAAAGAAATAAATAATAATAAAAAAAAAATTAAAACGCCCCTGTCCCCGGTAGCTCGCGATCAGAAGCGAATACACACGTAAGTCGCCCGCATATGTAAACGCCGTTCAAACCACATATGTGAGGTATCGCCGCGTGCGTTAGAGCGCATGCAACAATTCTAGCACTAGACCTCCTCTGTAATTCTAACCTGGTAACCTGTAAAAAAAATTAAAGCGTCGTCTATGGAGATTTTTAAGTACCGAAGTTTGGCGCCATTCCATGAGTGTGCGCAATTTTAAAGCGTGACATGTTAGGTATCTATTTACTCGGCGTAACATCATCTTTCATATTTTTGTAAAAAATTGGGCTAACTTTACTGTGTTGTTATTTTTTAATTCATGAAACCATTTTTTTTTTAAAAAGGCGTTTGAAAAATTATTGCGCAAATACCGTGCAAGAAAAAAAGTTGCAATGACCGTCATTTTATTCCCTAGGGTGTCTGCTAAAAAAACATATATAATGTTTTGGGGTTCTGAGTAATTTTCTAGCAAAAGAATGATGGTTTGTACATGTAGGAGAGAAGTGCTAGAATAGGCCCGGTATGGAAGTGGTATAAAAAGCCCTGTATTGAAGTGGTTAAGAGCCCAGCCGTGGGCCGCACGCGCCCCGCCGGCATGCTCGCGACCCGGTCGTGAGCTCCGTGACCACACCCGTGGACCCGATCGCCGCCTGTGTCCCGCGATTAGGTCACAGAGCTGAAGAACGGGGAGAGGCAAATGTAAACAAACCTTTCCCTGTTCTTCCTAGTGAGAGTGTCATTGATCGTCTGTTCCCTGTCATGGGGAATGACGATCATTGACGTCACACGCCAAGCCACGCCCCCACACAGTAAGAATCACTCATTAGGTCACACTTAACCCCTTCAGCGCCCCCTACAGGTTAACCCCTTCACTGCCAGTGTCATTTTCACAGTAATCAGTGCATTTTTATAGCACTGTTTGCTGTAAAAATGACAATGGTCCCAAAATGGTGTCAAAAGTGTCCAATGTGTCCGCCATAATGTCGCAGTCACGATAAAAATCGCTGATCGCCGCCATTACTATTAAAAAAAAAAATATTAATAAAAATGCCAAAAAACTATCCCCTATTTTGTAGACACTATAACTTTTGCGCAAACCAAACGCTTATTGCGATTTTTTTTACCAAAAATATGTAGAAGAATACGTATCGGCCTAAACTGAGGAAAAAAAATGTTTTTTATATATTTTTTGGGGATATTTATTATAGCAAAAGGTAAAAAATATTGAATTTTTTTCAAAATTGTCTTTCTATTTTTGTTTATAGCGCAAAAAATAAAAACTGCAGAGGTGATCAAATACCACCAAAAGAAAGCTCTATTTGTGGGAAAAAAAGGACGTAAATTTTGCTTGGGAGCCACGTTGCACGACCGCGCAATTGTCAGTTAAAGTGGCACAGTGCAGAATCGCAAAAAGGGGCCTGGTCCTTTAGCAACAAAATGGTCCGGGGCTTAAGTGGTTAAGGAACACTAGTGTCATTTAAATGTTACAAAGAATATAACAGGATATGTAAAAAGGAAATCAAGGATGCAAAAAATTAAAAACGAATGACAGATTGCAAAAGATAGTAGGACAAACCCCCAAAAATTCTTCAAATATATTAATAGTAAAAAGGTCAAATCTGAGCATGTAGGCCCTCTACAAAATAATCTAGAGTGGGTGACTGGGGACAAAGAGAGGGCTAATGTATTACCGTAATAATCGGCGTATAACACGCGCCAGCGTATAACACGCACCCCAAGTTTAGGAGGGAATTTTAAGGAAAAAAACTTTTAGGAGGGAAATTCAAGGAAAAAACGTACATTTAAATGCAGCCTTGTCCATCATTGCAGCCTTGCCCAGTGTCCATCTGCAGCCTTGCCCAGTGTCCATCTGCAGCCTTGCCCAGTGTCCATCATTGCAGCCTTGCCCAGTGTCCATCTGCAGCCTTGCCCAGTGCCTTTGCAGCCTTGCCCAGTGCCTTTGCAGCCTTGCCAGTCTCGGCGATTTTTAAAATTGGCGTAGATTTCTGTGTGGAGAGGAGCGAGAGGGGGCCAAGTGTACTTCGGCTAAACTCGGCTCCTCTCGCTGTCCCGCTCACCTCCACTGACTGCGCCGCTGACATACAGAAAGCCGAGTGTACTTCGGCTAGACTCGGCTCTGCTCACAGTCAGGGGCGGGACTGCGAGAGGAGCCGAGACTAGCCGAAGTACACTCGGCTTTCTGTATGTCAGCAGCGCAGTCAGAGATGGGCGGGACTGCGAGAGGAGCCGAGTAAAGCCGAGTGTACTTCGGCTTCGTGTATCTCGGCTCCTCTCGCTCGTTTCAGCGAGGGGATCGGCGGAGGATCGGCGTATAACACGCACCCACGATTTTCCCCTAATTTTAAGGGGAAAAAAGTGCGTGTTATACGCCGATAAATACTTTCTTCAGCTCTGTGTATAAAAAGGAGTTCATGTCCATAATGGGGGTGGTAGTGACACAGCCCCAAATGATCCACAATGGCTCAAAAGTGATATGGTCCAGAAATATTTAGACAGAATAAAGGTGGATAAAGCACCTGGACCAGATGGTATTCACCCACGCATCCTAAAACAATTGAGCTCTGTAATTTCAAAGCCATTGTATCTAATTTTTATGGACTCATTAATGACAGGAATAGTACCACTGGATTGGCGCAGGGCCAATGTGGTACCTATATTTAAAAAGGGAACAAAGTCTTTACCAAGTAACTATAGACCTGTTAGTTTAACTTCTATATTTGGGAAGATACTGGAGAGATTAATAAAAGATCACATAGATGAGTTCTTGCTGGAAAAATAGGATTTTTGTACTCACCGTAAAATCCGTTTCTCTGACGTCCATGGACTGACACAGCTCTCATACTGTTTACGTGTGGGTATATGTCCCTGCTTGCAGGAGAAGACCTAGGCAGAATGTTAGATGTTAGAAACATTCTAGAACAAAACCAGAGCTGTCCCTCCGGACATTACCCTCCCACTTGCAGCTAGCAGCCTCAGTTCGTAACAAAGCAGTACAAACCTTAAAAGGAAGGGTGGGTGCTGTGTCAGTCCATGGACGTCAGAGAAACGGATTTTACGGTGAGTACAAAAATCCTATTTTCTCTTATCGTCCATGGACTGACACAGCTCTCATACTGTTTACGTGTGGGACGTCCCAAAGCAGTATAAGAAAAGGGTGGGAGCATATAGTAAAGGAACAACTAAAACTTCACTCCAAACCAGCAGAGCTCCTCAACGGAGGAGTTGCAACATTAAGCAGCGGCCTGCAACACTTTGCGGCCGAAAGGAAGCATCCGAAGATGCAGCCACATCAACCTTATAGAATTTTGAAAAGGCATGAACGGACGACCAGGTCGCCGCCTTGCACACTTGTGCAACCGGCGCTTGATGTCGGAAAGCCCAGGAAGCACCAATTGCCCTGGTGGCATGCGCCGTAAACGGAAAGGGAGGGGCCACCCCCTAATGGCATAGGCCTGTATAACAGTCTGTCTGATCCATCTAGAAAAGGTGGCAGACGACACCGCTCTGCCCTGTTTCGGACCAGAGACAGACACAACTAGTGAGTCATATCACGTAACACATAAAATGTGTGAAGCGCAAACCCAGTAGAGGGCGGCTTTGTATACAGACAGGGTACGCTATCTCGCGGCGTCTCGTCCGGGCTTCCTCCGCTTCTATGCACTTGTTCACACTCGTAACACTCCTGTGGCCTGTGTTACCAACGTCATTACGCCCTCTCCACAGGAGTGTTACGAGTGCGAACAAGTGCTGAGAAGCGGAGGAAGCCCGGACGAGACGTCGCGAGATAGCGTACCCTGTCTGTATACAAAACCGCCCTATACTTGCCAACTTACTGTAAGTGCAATACGTTTTATTCATACATTAAATTTGTATACAATATCACACTATGGAGCTCTTTCTTTCCCTCTGAGATACCAACCACGGTCCATGTCTGTATCCTGATACCGGCAGTGGGTCTGAAGGGAGACCAAAGATCCCTATGCTCACAGTGACCGCCGTAATAGTGGTCCATTCCATCTGGTAAGGAGATTTTGATATCACCTCCTGCGGTGTCTCTAATGGTGGATGGAGTTCTTTTCCTGTTCCAAGTTTGCTTTCATATCTCTTCATATCAAGATACCCTGTCTTAAGGATTTCACTATTGTGGTTTGGACTATTTTTCTCCTTTCAGATGTTTTTTTCACAGTTATTTGTGTTTTCATTATTATGATTGGGACACTTTTTTCATAATTTTTTCTTATGCCCCGTACACACGATCGTTTTACATGCCGTTAAAACTGCCATTTTAAAAAATGGCCCTGAAAAATGATCGTGTGTATGCTCCAGAGCATTTTTAACGACGTGAAAAACGGCCATTAAAAATTCCGGACATGCTTTTTTTTTTCACGTCGTTTTTCATGTCGTTTTTTTTAACGACGTGAAAAACGATAGTGTGTATGCTTTAACGACGTGAAAAAAAACGCGCATGCTCAGAATCAAGTATGAGACGGGAGCGCTCGTTCTGGTAAAACTAGCGTTCGTAATGGAGATAGCACATTCATTACACAGTAACGGACTGAAAAGCGCGAACCGTCGCCCAACAAACTTTACTAACATGAAGGGTGGCGCCATTCGAACGGAACTTCCCCTTTATAGTGCCGTCGTACGTGTTGAACGTCACTGCGCTTTGCTTGATCGTTTTTTTTAATGATGGTGTGTACGCAAGGCAGGCTTGAGAGGAAACATGAAAAAAAAACGAGGAGAAAAACGTCGGTTTAAAAAATGACATTAAAAACGATCGTGTGTACGGGGCATTAGGTGTTTTTCTTCATATCAATTTGTGTTTTTATCACATCACTTATGCACTTTAGTAATCAAGTTCTATTGGTTATCTTTATCTTATACCTTATCACACAAGGTTGTTGTTCATTTATTAGCGCCGTACTTTATTTTTATTTTCTGTGTTTTAAATTCTGTGGCTGAATTTGTGTACTGGCAGCTTTTCTTTCACCTCACGGTTGTTTTTTATATATTTTTTACTTTGTGTTGATCATTATCTAGCGCAGTGTTCCCAAATATTTTTTGGTCTTTTACACAGAAAAAAACTGAGGCTGCTAGCTGCAAGTGGGAGGGTAATGTCCGGAGGGACCGCCTCCCTGGGCGGGCTGTTCAGCTCTGGTTTTGTTCTAGAATGTTTCTAACATCTAACATTCTGCCTAGGTCTTCTCCTGCAAGCAGGGACATATACCCACACGTAAACAGTATGAGAGCTGTGTCAGTCCATGGACGATAAGAGAAAATATATTTTAAGCAACAGACAGCATGGATTCATGAAAGACAGAAGTTGTCAGACAAACCTGATTTCTTTTTATGAAGAGGTAAGTAAAACCTTGGACAGAGGGGTGGCTGTGGATGTGGTATACTTGGATTTTGCAAAAGCGTTTGACACAGTTCTTCACACACAGCTCATGTGTAAGGTAAAGTCTACAGGATTGGAAATATCAGTTTGTAAATGGATAGAAAACTGGCTAAAAGACAGAATTCATAGTGATTAATGATTCTTACTTTGAATGGTCTAAGGTTATCAGTGGTGTACCCCAAGGTTCAGTGCTGGGACCCCTACTTTTTAATATCTTTATAAATGATATTGGGTCTGATATCAAAAGTAAAATTTCTGTCTTTGCAGATGACACCAAGCTATGCAGGGGAATAATGTCCTTACAGGATGTCTCCAATTTACAAGCTGACCTCATTGCTCTGTCTAATTGGGCGACTATGTGGCAGATGAGGTTTAATGTTGATAAATGTAAAGTTCTGCACTTGGGGGCTAAGAATATGAATGCATCATACATACTAGGGGGGGGGGTACAACTGGGGGGATCCGTAGTGGAGAAGGATCTGGGTGTTTTGGTAGATCGTTAGCTCAATAATGTAATGCAATGCCAAGCTGCGGTTTCCAAAGTGAGCAAAGCCCTTTCTTGTATTAAGAGAGATATGGACTCCAGAGAGAGAGAGAGATAATTTTGCCCCTGTACAAATCATTAGTAAGACCTCATCTGGAATATGCAGTTCAGTTTTGGGCCCCAGTTCTCAAAAAGGATATCGGGGAACTGGAGAAAGTGCAACCAAACTGATAAGAGGCACAGAGGAGCTCAGCTATGAGGAAAGATTAGAGCAACTGAATTTATTCACTCTTGAGAAGAGGAGATTAAGGGGGAATAGAATTAACATGTACAAATATATAAAGGGTCCATATAGTGAACTTGGTGTTGAGTTATTCACTTTACGGTCAACACAAAGGACAAGGGGGCACTCTTTACGTCTAGAGGAAAAGAGATTTCATCTCCAAATACGGAAAGGTTTCTTCACAGTAAGAGCTGTGAAAATGTGGAATAGACTCCCTGCAGAGGTGGTTCTGGCCACCTCAGTAGCTTGCTTTAAGAAAGGCCTGGATTCTTTCCTAAATGTACATAATATAACTGGGTACTAACATTTATAGGTAAAGTTGATCCGGGGAATATCCGATTGCCTCTCTGGGGATCAGGAAGGAATTTTTTTCCCCTGCTGTAACAAATTGGATCATGCTCTGCTGGGGTTTTTCGCCTGCCTCTGGACCAATTGTGGGTATAGAATTGGGTACATGGGATTGTATGATATTATTATTATTATTTTTTTTATGGTTGAACTGGATGGACTTGTGTCTTTTTTCATTTCAACCTGACCAACTATGTAAACATGTAACTATGTAAGTGGAGGTAAGTATACCATGTTTGTTATTTATTTATTTTTTTAAATAGGATTTTTTGTACTCACCGTAAAATCCTTTTCTCTGACATCCATGGACTGACACGGTGTCTCTTTACACTTTACACGTGGGTTATGTCCCTGCTTGCAGGAGAAGACCTAGGCAGAATGTGAGATGTTATACATACATTCTAAAAGCCAGAGCTGAACAGCCCCACCCAGGGGGCGGTCCCTCCGGACATAACCCTCCCACTACAGTCAGCAGATTTCAGTTCGTAACAAAGCAGTACAAACTTAAAAAGGAAGGGTGGGTGCCGTGTCAGTCCATGGATGTCAGGGAAAAGGATTTTACGGTGAGTACAAAAAATCCTATTTTCTCTTACCATCCATGGACTGACACGGTGTCTCTTTACACTTTACACGTGGGATGTCCCAAAGCAGTGTCAAGAGAGATGGGAGCAGTATAAATGGAAAAACCAAAAACTTCACTCCAAGAAGGCAGAGCTCCTCAACGGAGGAGTCGCAACTTTATACAGCGGCCTGCAGCACCCTGCGGCCGAAGGAAGCATCCGGAGATGCAGCCACATTAACCTTATAAAACTTAAAAGGCATGAACAGACGACCAGGTCGCCGCCTTGCACACTTGTGCAACCGACGCTTGATGTCGGAAAACCCAGGAAGCACCAATTGCCCTGGTGGAATGCGCCGTAACCGGAAAGGGAGGCGCCCGCCCCTTGAGAGCATAGGCTTGAATGACGGTTTGTCTGATTCCCCTAGAAATGATGGCAGACGAAACCGCTTGGCCCTGTTATGGACCAGAGACAGTCACAAACAGTGAGTCGGACTTTCGAATAGAAGCAGTAGCAGACAGGTACACCCGTAAGGCTTGTACCACATCCAATATGTGCAGCGCAAACTCTCTGGGATGCGATGGGTGAGGACACAAGGACGGGAGGACAATGTCCTCATGTAGGTGAAAGGTCGACACCACCTTTGGCAAAAAGGAAGGTCACGGATGCAACACCGCCTTATCCTTATGGATGACTAAATATGGCGACTTGCAGGACAAAGCCGCCAACTCAGACACCCGTCAAACAGAAGTGATTGCCACTAAAAGGCCACCTTCTGAGACAAGACAAGAGGGGAATATCCCGGATATTCCCAAAAGGAGGTTCCTGGAGGACCGAGAGCACCAAATTCAGATCCCACGGTGGGAGAGGAGGCTTGACAGGAGGGAGCACATGGCGAACCCCCAACACAAGGTGCTAACCAAGAAATGACCCGCTAGAGGTCGCTGAAAGAAGACGGCCAAGGCCGAAATCTGATCCTTGATGGTACTCAAAGCAAGCTTTTGGGTCACTCCACACTGCAGAGGACGCAGGATTCTGGGGACGGAATACGTCCGAGGACGCCAGTCCAGCGCTTCGCATATGGCGATATAAGCTTTCCAGGCACGGTGATAGATCTGCTTGGAGGAAGACTTCCGTGTCCTTAACATGGTCAAAATGACTGAGTCTGAGAGACCTCGGTCCCTCAACACCTGGCTTTTAACAGCCCTGCCGTTAAAGCCAGAGACTGTAAGCCGGATGAAACATAGGACCTTGAGACTGAAGGTCCTCCCTCATCGGCAACCGCCAGGGAACGTCCGCGACGAGACGTTCCAGATCAGCGTACCAGTGATGCTGAGGCCAATCCGGAACAATTAGGATCACCGGAGTTTATATCAGGCGATAAGGACCCTATGGGGCCACCAACGCATCCGAGGCATCGCCCAAGGATCCCTGGATCTGGCCACAACCTCGACCCTTGCGATTGAGTCGAGAGGCCATCAGGTCCACATCCGGCGTGCCCCACCGTCGGCAAAGGAGTTGTAATATGCAAGGACCACTCTTCTTGGTTCGGCGATTGGCGACTCAGATAGTCTGCCTGCCCATTGTCTATGCCCAGAATGTAAATGGCCTACAGAGCCGGCACGTTTCTTCCGGCCCACTTCAGGATACGGACTACCTCGGAAGCCGCAGCTGAGCTCCGAGTCCCCCTTGATGGTTTACATACGCCACCGCCGTGGCGTTGTCCGACTGGCTCCTGATGGAGCGACCCCGTACTCTCTCCGACCTGAGGAGAGACACAGTCCGATGGCCTGTATTTCCAGAACAGTGATTGGTAAACGGGCTCGTCCGGAGTCCAAGGCCTTGAGCCGTCAGGACTCCCCAGACTCCACCCCAGCCCGTCAGGCTGGTGTCCGTCGTGAGTACCGTCCATTGGATGGGAGGGGAACGACTTTCCGGACCGAAGAGCCGAGGATCTCAACCACCATGTCAGGGGCGCCCTGACCAGGTGAATCACCTGGATCTGAAGATCCAAGGACAACGGGGATTTGTCCCAGGTGGACAAGATCTCCTTCTGCAATGCCCTGGTGTGTGATTGGGCATACGGAACGGCCGCGAAGGAGGCCACCACGAGTCCCGGGACTCTCATGCAAAAAAACGGATTGACAACCATTTTCGGGATGTCAGCACCCGCACCGCAGACTGAAGTGTCAGCAACTTCTCCAGAGGTAGGATACCTTTGCCTCCAAGGAGTCCAGAATCAGAACTAGATACTCCAGACACTGAGTCGGGACCAGGACTGACTCCTGAATGTTCAGGAACCACCCGAAGTCCCTGAGGGTCTAATTGATGATAGTCACCTTTCCTCTAAGTCTGAGCCACTTTCTGCTCTTAGCAGAAGATCGTCCAGATAGCCCACGACAGCAATACCTCACTGTAACAGAAGGCTAGAACCGGAGCAAGCACCTTGGTGAACACCCTTGGTGCCGAGGCTAGGCCGAAAGGAAGAGCCACAATCGATAGTGGACTTCGCTGATCGCAAAGCGCAGAAACTTCTGGTGACTTGCGCAGATCGGAACATGCAAGTAGGCGTCCTTGAAGTCCAAGGACGCCAGAAGAAAATCCCTTTGGTGGAGTGTAGCGATCACCGTGCGAATGGATTCCATGCGGAATTTCTGCACCTTCTCGAAGGCATTCAGGGCCTTGAGGTCCAGGATAGGTCGAACCACGTCCTATTTTTGGGACGACAAACGGATTCGAGTAGAATCCCTGAAAACTCTCCTGTGACGGAACCGGCACAATCACTCCGGACCTGATCAAATCCTGTACAGCCCCCAAGAGGGCTGCCCGACAAGTAGGAAGGAGAGGAAGATTTGAGGGAAAGAATCTGTCTGGGGGCCAGGATCGGAATACTATCCTGTATCCTGAGGTGACCACCTCGCACACCCACCAGTCGGAGATTCGGGAGGACCACCGATTCGTGACCTGCGAAGTCGTCCCCCCACCCCAGAGTCGGGCGGATGCAAGACTTCACGCGGAGGCGGGCTTGGGAGCCGCTTGTTCGGCTTACGCACCCAGGGGCACTTGTGCCCACCAGCCGCACTGCCGTCAGTCTGAGAGGACCTACCCGTGGACTCTGACTGACGAAAAAACCCTGTTTTGCTGGAAAGGAAGGCCCCTGTTTGCGGTGGGCCTCCTCACTCTTGCTAGTCTAAGGAAGAAGAGTGCTTTTACCTCCCATGACATCCATGACGATGTCATCCAGAGCAGCACCGAAAGGTCTACCACCTTTAAATGGTAGATCCGTCAGGAGCTTCCTAAGGCTAGGTCAGCAGACCAGCACTTCAACCAGATAAGACGACGCAATACCACCGCCGAGACAGAGGCCCTGGATATTAAAGGGGCCGCGTCCAACGTGGCGTCGCACACATAAACCAGGCCCTGAACCAGTTGGTGGGCCAGAGCAACTGTGTCTGGAGGAAGATTATGCTCCTGTACAGCTAGGTGCAACATTTTTGCCCAACCTGTAAGTGTTTAAGACACAAGGGTCGCCGCTACCACAGGCCGTAGGGCGGATCCCAACAAGGCAAACATGGCTCTGCTCACCACTTCTGACCTCCTGTCAGTGGGGTCCTCAAATGCAGGAGTCCCCTCCATCGGGAGAGTGATGGCGTGGTTCAACCGGGCGACTGGAGGGTCTTCAAGGGGTATCTGATAGACAAACGCCGCGGGACCATAAAAAAATTCTTCTGCGGCTTTTGCCAGACCTTATCAATGAGCTGGTCAAAGAAAGTACATATGGAAAAACCTCTTTAGAAGGCCTGGCCTTAAAAGAACCAAAGGAGAGTGTATCCACCTGAGGTTCTGCATCCGCAGCATTTTAGCTTGAGTGTCCCTCACCGCAGTCATGAGTACACTAACAAGCGCCCTGTCATTTACTGACTCAGAACTGGAGTTTTCCTCATAAGGAATGTCCTGTTCAAAACCATCCAATACATTCAGAACTAGGGTCCTGAGCGGTAGTGGCTAGGCCCATATCTGAATCAGTGCACTGCCCTCATGAAGTAAAGTGGGGAGAGGGCGCTTTTTTGCTCCCTTGCGCTTGCACACAGCTCCCATCCTGGTCAGAAATGATTCCAGGACTGCCCACAACTGGTCCCTAGGGACCGCAGGTGCTGAAGCACTGCCTGTTGTCCACTGACATTTAGGGGAAGCTGGTGACAGAGACTCCATATTGCCCCCCTCTGAGACTCCTCAGATAAAAAGTCCACCCACAGGCTGTGCTGACTGAGGAGGGGGCGCCCAGGGGACTCACCAAACCGGACCAGGGACCGCTCAGTTCGGCTGTCTGTACCGCGCTGTGTCAGCACTGGTGAGCTGTGAGGAGATTTGCGCTGTTACAGCAGCGCTAGAGGCCAAAACTAGTGCTGAAGAGCGCGCGGGCTACAAGAAAATGGCCGCCGCACTTCACTGAGGCGATCCGCGGCAAGATGGCCGCCATGACTCAGCAAAAGTGAAAAAAACAGCACACACACAGCGCCACTCGGCGCTCAGGCCCCAAAACACACAAAAAAAGGCCCCAAGCATATCTGCAGACCAGCATTAGCCCCTCCAAGAACAGTGTGACCCCCAGGCACCCCACACAGCACAGCGCCAGCAATGGTGACAGAGAGTGACAATGAAATACAGGGGGAGACAGGGAAAATCCCCCACAGAGAAACACACAGCTTTTTGCACTCACCTGCAGGCAGGAGAGACTACTTACCCGTCCCCTGAGGGACCCACTGGTGTGTTTCTGACAGGACTATCACAGTGCAGTACTGAGTAGCTGTCGGCCCAGTCCACCGCGAAAGATACAGTCAGTCAGGAACTGTTCAGTCTTGAGAGGACCGTGGGAGCATGAAAGCAAACCCGGCCACCCCTGGAGTCATGGGGCCTGTAGTGAACTGAGTCTCACGCACACAAGGCGAGGATCAGCACGCTCGATGGTCGGACAGGGAAGACTGCGAGGATATCTTGTACCCAACCTGTTGCCCAGCCGACAGTTGATAGAAGATTCTCAAAAATAAAATAAAAAAGAATTCCAGAAAAGGAAAAAAAATAGGTCAGGAGACTGGCTCCTGAGAGAGCCACGTCTTCTCCTTCTGCTAGGCAGAAAAAAACTGAAGTCTGCTGACTGTAGTGGGAGGGTTATGTCCGGAGGGACCGCCCCCTGGGTGGGGCTGTTCAGCTCTGGCTTTTAGAATGTATGTATAACATCTCACATTCTGCCTAGGTCTTCTCCTGCAAGCAGGGACATAACCCACGTGTAAAGTGTAAAGAGACACCGTGTCAGTCCATGGATGGTAAGAGAAAGAGGGTTTACAACCCCTTTAATATACTGTTTAGAAAGCTCACCTGTTAGAATTTGTTCCAGCAGGGGGAGGGGAGTCTTGCCATACACTGTGAGACAGCTGATTGGAGGAAAGGAACACCCCCCCCCCCCACATCCACATAGGCAGAGACTTGCAGAGATGTGCTGTGAATTGACCAGCTTTTCTGCTAATCTGTTTATAGCACCCTCCCCAACACATATTTCAGGCTGTTTTTATCACATGTGTCAGAAAACTTGTCAGAAGTTATCATGCTGATAACAGGTGAACGGAGCAGAAGAGAGCCACAGGACTTAGGGCTTTGGAAAGAGATAAGAAAACACAGTTCAAATTTCATGAATCGGGTTTACATCCACTTTAAGTTAAACAAGCATTTTTTGCTTTTACTGACGCCTAGTACACACGGCCAAGAATCTTGTCAGGAAAAAACCTGTTGTTTTTCCTAACAAGATTCTTGACAAGAATCTTGTCCCGGTTGAGTGTACATACGTACGATTCAAAAGAACCGCCGTTCTTTTGAATGGCACGAACGCGGTGATGTCATCGACTACGACGAGCATGCGCTCGTCACATCTGATGCCGTCGCCGCCATCTTGCTACACCCTACCTATGCCGAGGAAGCTACCGCGCATGCGTCAAAGTCATTTCGAGCATGCGCGGGTTTCCACGGCGACAGGCAAGTATACACACGCTCAAGTTTCTCGTCGGGAAACAGGCCGTCAAGAATCCCGACGAGAAAATAGAGAGCAGGTTCTCTATTTTTCTCGTCGAGATTCTGGGCAGTTTTCTTGACGGGAAACCTGAAAGCCTCGTACACACGGCCGGTTTTCTAGGCAAGAAAGCTCTACCAGCAGTTTTCTTGTTGTTTCTTGACGGGAAAAACAGCCGTGTGTACGAGGCCTTACAGTTATTGTTTTTCCCCTTCCTTGTTGACTGAGGCACTGGTGATGTAACCCTGGTCTCACAGCTACATCCTGGGAAACAACAGGAGGGAGTTTTTTGAGTTAAGAATACATACTTGAATATATCTATCTATCTATCTATCTATCTATCTATCTATATATACTTATATAAATATATATATATATATATATATATATGTAGCGCTACCCCCAGTTAAGAGAGCCGCTGATATTGATTTGGGCCCTGTAGTGCACTGCTGTCAACCCCTGGCAATCGGCTCTAACCTCCCGTGGCACAGCTGGTGATAGAGGGATAGGACCGCGTGACCGCAACTGTTGGTGACGCAGTCCTATAACAAACATACACAGAATATACTTTAAAACTCCTATTAAAGTAAGCGGAACTGACACCAAATGTACTTTACCCAGATATTTTACTGAGGCTAATGGGCAAGTAATAAACAACAGTATAACAAGTTGCAGATCCCTGCAATAAACAGTAATAAAGATAAACAGAGTAATCAGAATAATAAAGTATTGCTATGCAACTCTAGCGCTGCCCTTTTACAGCTACTTCCCTTCATGGGTAGACTAACACCCAGCAATGTCTACCTATGCAGTCAGGCCTGACTGATCTAAATGTAAGTTCAGTGAAACAATATTCGCTAGCAATCTTTTCGGTGGTGCACTTGAAGAACAACTTTGTAATCCCAACGAATAGTAAAGATAAAGTATCTGTCTTTAAACAGCTCTCACCACCCGGGCAAGTCCAAGTCCGTTTCCTCCATCGATTCGTCTGGGAACAGGAATCCACCGACATCCAAGTCTTCAATCCTTCTGGTGTACTGCAGCAAGGAGGATTAGATGTCTCTAAGGCTCTGCTAGGCTGGCAGAGGGCTCTTTGGAAAGGAGCACACGGCCCAGGCTTCAGGCCTTGTGCACACAGCAGTTCAGCACAGAGATCCTCTTGCTAGGAGAGGGGTGTCCAAAGAGGCCGACCAAAACTCTGCCTCCCCTTTATAAAGTCTGCCCCAGCAGTCTCTGTTCTGGAGCAATGCACCCTGGGTGCTGCAAGATGTACTGGGAGATGTAGTCTCTCTCTCTCCTCTGCTTTCACTTCCATAATGTCTCTTTACTTCCTCCCGACTCACCTCTCACCTGGAACTTCTTGTCTCTCTGCATTAAAGGGGAACACCCCGCTACACACTCCCCCCACTTGAACTCTTTGGTCCCCAAAGATAAACTTCAACAAATACTGTTTACCATTTTGGACAATGTCGAGCATGATGTTGGCATAGGGAATTCCCACCAAAACTTTGGGATGGAACTCTCTTGCCCACAGGTCACACTACCATGAGTGGCCTGCCTAACTGTGCCAGAGAGTGAGCTGGGGTTGCCCTCCACCAAATGGACGGTGGAAGGATCAGGTTGTTCAACACTTCTCCTAGCCGTTACAACAGAGTCCTCTGGGCTCGTCCCCATTTGGGGGTAAGTTAGTTTCTTGGGAGGCCTGATGACTCTGCGAGCCCTCTGCTCTCTTGGTGCTTCTGACTCTGGCACCACAGGCTCTTCTTCAGGAGTAAGTTCAGGTAACATTGCTGGTTCTGGAACCTCTGATTCAGAAGTCGA
This sequence comes from Rana muscosa, assembly GCA_029206835.1. Classification (NCBI taxonomy): domain Eukaryota; kingdom Metazoa; phylum Chordata; class Amphibia; order Anura; family Ranidae; genus Rana; species Rana muscosa. The sequence continues at coordinate 259,740,470 of CM055123.1, read as the reverse complement.
CTGACGTATGGAATCTCTAGAGTCCTCCTCTGCGCAAGTGTCAGGAACATCTTCCCAGTAATCAGCTGAGGGACTGAAGGGTATGAATTCAGTAGCCTCCGGATTCAGCGTTGCATCTGGGGTATCCCCTCCATTTGGGAGATCTATGGCGGACGTTCCCAGAGTCGAGGGAGGCCACAGCCAGTCCAGTTCTCCACCTTCATCTGTACTCAATTGGGAGGCCTCCCCATCTTTGGCTCGAGAGGTCTGGGACCGAGTGTTCGGCCTAGGAATATCCAGGATAGAGGCCGGTTCAGGGGAGTCTCTCACGGGAGGTATTCTGACTGCCTCAGCAAGTGGGAGCAGGTGGTTCCGATGCCACGTCTTCAGTGGACCCACCTTTCCTTCTGGCTTTAGTTTGTAGAGAGGCAAACCGGGCAACTTCCTACAGACAACATAGGGCTCAGATCTCCACCTGTCGGCAAGCTTGTGTTTTCCAGGGACCCCCAGATTGCGTAGCAGTACTCGGTCCCCGGGCTGCAGATCTTGCACTCGAACCTTCAGATCGAAATTTCTCTTGCTGCGGGCCCCCCTTTGATCCGAAGCCGCCTGGGCTTGTTCATAGGCCACCTGCAAGCTACGTCTAAGTCTGTCCACGTATCCCTTGTGGGATGTAGCTGAGGTATTGTCTATAGAAGTGCCAAAGGCCAGGTCCACAGGTAGCCTTGCTTCTCTCCCAAACATAAGTCGATAAGGGGAGTAGCCAGTGGCGTCACTTGTGGTACAGTTATAGGCATGTACTAGGGCTTATATGTGCTGACTCCAGTGTTGCTTCTTCTCTGTTTCTAAGGTTCCCAACATGTTGAGCAGGGTCCGGTTAAATCTCTCCGGCTGAGCATCTCCTTGTGGGTGGTAAGGCGTGGTTCTGGTCTTCTTTATTCCTAATGAATCCAAAAGTCTTCGGATCAACCGACTCTCAAAGTCCCTTCCTTGATCTGAGTGGAGTCTCTGTGGTAGTCCGTAATGGACAAAATACTTCTCCATAAGTATCTTGGCCACGGTGGATGCCTTCTGGTCTTTGGTTGGGAAAGCTTGAGCATAGCGGGTGAAATGGTCGGTTATTACCAGAACATTCCCCAATCCACTCAGGTCGGGTTCGAGGCAGAGAAAGTCAATGCATACCAGATCCATTGGGCCTTGACTCTGTAAGTGGCCCATTGGGGCAGCTTGATGGGGTAGGGTCTTTCTCTGAATGCATCGTGCACAGGAATGGCAATACTCCTCTACTTCTGCCCTCATGCAGGGCCAATAGAACTGATTTCTGACAAGCTGGAAGGTCCTTTCTGCCCCTAGGTGACCATGATGGTCATGCAGGGCAATTAGTACAGTCTCTCGGTGCTTCTCTGGAAGAAATAACTGCCACTTATCTTCTGAGTCATCAGAGGGGCCCCTTCGGTAGACCACTCCCTGATGTACCTGTAGCCTGTCCAATTCCTTCCTCAACAGGCGAGCCTCCTTTGAGGGGTGATGTAGGAGTTTGTTGGGATCCTGATTCTCCAGGGCTTCGAGGACCAATCTCCCCATGGGGTCTTCCAATTGGTCACACCTCAACTCCTTCTTGGACAGTCTCGGTAGGTTGTCTTCCTCCAGTTGAGTTACCCCACAATAGTGTTTGGGGACTCCTACCATGGTAACCCCTATTTCTTCTGCTCTGGAGCCTCCTCTGGCTTGGAATTCAGCCCCTTGACAAAGGGCCCGCGCCCCGTCCGGTGCCACTTGGGTCCAATCTTCCTAGTCATTTGTCGTGGCATGAGACCTCCGGGACAGGGCATCTGCATCCCTATTTCCGGCTCCTGGTCTGTACTTCAGACTGAAGTTGAATCCAGACAATGCGGCCAACCACCTGTGTCCGGTGGCATCTAGTTTCGCGGTGGTGAAGAGGTAGGTCAGGGGGTTGTTGTCTGTCTTCACAGTAAACTCTGCCCCATACAAGTAGTCTTTTAGCTTGTCTACTACCGCCCATTTGAGGGCCAGGAATTCCAGCTTATGAGTGGGGTAATTCTTTTCTGAGGGGGTCAGGCTCCTGCTCACATAGGCCACTGGTCGCAGTTGTCCTTCATGTTCTTGGTAGAGTACACCACCTAGACCCTCATGGCTGGCATCCACATGTAATTCATAAGGTCTGGTAGGGTCGGCGTAGGCCAGGACTGGGGCAGTGGTTAAGCTCCTCTTCAGAGCATGAAAGGCCTCTTCACACCTTGGGTTCCACTGATCTTGAACTGACTCACCAGGCCTCCTGGGCCCTGAGTCATCCTCTTCCCCTTCTGCCTTTAGCAATTCATTCAACGGGCGGGCAATCCGAGCAAACCCCTCCACAAACCTCCTATAATAGGAGCAGAACCCCAGGAAGGATCTGAGCTCTGTTATTGTGGTGGGTCGAGGCCAGGAAGTGACTGCTTCCAACTTCTCAGGATCTGTGGCCACCCCTTCTTCAGACACTATGTGCCCCAGATAGTTCACAGAAGACTGGTAGAACCGACACTTCTCGGGGGAAAGCTTAAGTCCCTCTTCGCTGAGTCTTCTCAATACTTTCTCCAGCCTGGCTTCATGTTCTTCCAAGGTTCTCCCGAAGACAATGACATCGTCCAAGTACACAAGGACTTCTATAAGATTCATGTCTCCAACAGTCTTCTCCATAAGGCGTTGAAAGGTAGCAGGAGCTCCAGACAGACCCTGAGGCATCCTATTGAATTCGAAGAATCCCACCGGGGTTATGAAGGCTGTCTTCTCCCTGTCTTCTGGGTGCATAGGGATTTGATAGTACCCACTCTTGAGGTCCATCACACTGAACCATTTGGCTCCAGACAAACTTTGTAGGGCATCTTCTATCCTTGGCGTGGTGTATTGGTCAGGGATGGTTCTCCTGTTGAGAGTCCTGTAATCGATACAAAGCCTCAACGACCCATTCTTCTTTCTGACCACCACGATTGGGGAGGCATAGGGACTTCTAGACTCCCGGATCACACCAGTCTTCTTTAGTTCTACAAGTTGTTCCCTCAGATCCTCCAGATCTGCCAGGGGGACCCGCCTGACCCTCTCTCGGAAGGGCTTATCTTCTTGGAGGCGGATCCGATGGGTGGCACTTCTTGCACACCCTACATCGAATTCATCTTCGGAAAAGATCTTCTCCCACCTGGTCAGCTGGGCCTTGGCTCTTTCTTTCCAAGCCCTGGGTAGGTTCGGGTTTTCCACGGACAGTTTCTCCCAAACATCTCCTCCGTCACCCGTCCCCTTGACTTCGGACCAAGTGACCGGGGCAGCAGGGCTCACCTGACCAAGCAACACTCTGGCAGGGATCTCCATGGGTCCTCCCGTAGTGTTCCTAACACTCACCGGAACTCTGCCATGGGCCTTCTTCAGGGCCTTGAACGGAATCACTTCTGGTATCACTTCCAGGCCTGAGGACTCTTCCCTTGGGTCTGATTCCAGCATGACAAAGGGGCCAGGTTGTTCCCACGAAAGCTTCACAGTGGCCCTAAGACAGGTTACTTCTCCGGGCTGTAGCACTACTCCTTCTCTGCCAAGTCTCCACACCTTCCCTATCCCCTCTCCCGGGGTCTTCTGCTCTAAGACCAGTCGTTGGTAGGCCGTCTTTAGCATGGGATGGATTTTGGTGGCTGAATGGTTTCTCTCTTTCACTAGAGGGGTCAGGAGTCTCCTGACTAGATCCGTGTTTGTCCCAATGATCAGGGAAATCTTGCTGGCTCCAGGCGGCCGGGGACACACAACTGCCAGGGTGTCAAACACTTCAGCCTTCCCAGCCACAGATGGGTCGAAAGTCATCTTTATGGGCAGGTACCCATCATAAGGGAAACTCTGGCTTCCAAGTCCCCATATCTCCAGCTCTTCTATCTTCTGGATAGGCAGATGACTCAAGTGCCTATCATAGAAGTCCCGGTATAGTAAAGTCACCTGTGCTCCGGTGTCCAAAAGAGCTTTAGTATAGACTCCTTCCACTTGAATGGGCACAGTAGGAGACGGGCCCACCAGTTCCTTTGGGTATGGCCGGACTGGGGTCACCTCTTTTTTTTGGCTTTCGACCCTTGCCCTGCTCCTTTTGGACTTTAATTTTTCCTGAGCCTGGCATGCATTGACTTTCTCCCTCTCAATGGGGGCACAAACCCGCTGAGGGATGTTATTGTTCCTTTTTGGTGGATGTTCCTTCTTTGGGGTGCTGTACTTCCACTGAGGGGTCTTGCCCCCTCCCTCTGGGGTACATCTTGGTGGGGGTGTACTATACCTCCTCCTAGGAGTTTTGTCTCCTCCATTCTTGGCCTTTTTTTTTTAGTTTGGAGCGCACTGAAGATGATGGGCACCCGGTTGACTCCTTCACCGGGGCCCTTTGGAGTTTCCCGCCGGCTTGCAATTATCTGTTCTCTTCTTCTTTGGGCTGGAGCATACGTTAGCAAAGTGGCCACTCCCTCCGCAGTTATAGCAAATCCCCTCTTCTCGGTCCTGTAGGGAGGCCGGTGCTGAGGTGTTCGGGAACAACTCCTTTCTTGGGCTTGGTTTCTCTCGTCTTCTCTGATCTTTCTCCATCAAAGAGGTCAGCATCTCCAACACTTGGGCCATTTGCGATTTCAGAGTGTCAACCTCCGCATCTCTTTCCGGGCTCTTGACCGAATGGACCAACACTGGTACAGGTGTGACATTCGCCTTGGCCCCCTGCTGATCTTCCTGCAGCGCCTCTTCGTCCCTAATAATTTTTATTAGATCAGAGTAGGTTAGTGACATTCCTCCTCCTGAGGTTTTCAGGTGCAGCCAGACCGGGTCTGAGCGCCGCGCTCCCCTCATGATCTGCTTCATGCGTGCTTCATCTGCATCTTTGGGCAGCATTCCCTTCTTCAGTACAATCTTGCATAACTGCCTGTTCAGCCTTCTAACATATTCTGACAGTTTCTCATTCGGCTGCTGGAGAGTGTGTTCAATTTGATAAATCATCTCTGACACCTTCTCCAGCTGACCAAACTCTTCCTGCAGCATGGCCAGGCAATCTTGAGCTGTACAGTTTTCATTTCCAAACCGGAAGCTCTTCACCGCTTCTGCCGCGGCACCTTTCAGACTTTCTAAGACTCGCTGTCTCTTCTGTGCCTCAGGCACCTCCCATGCTTCTACTGCCTGCAATGCCTGTTCCACCCAAGTGTCAAAATCTTCCTCCCCCGCAGGGACGGGGAGCTTCCCTGAGAAGGTGCTAAGCTTCCGGTAACCGGCCTCCACATGCACCGTACTGCTTTTCTGGCACTTAATTACAAGGTCTCCTAGAGCATTCAACAATTCAGGCCCTATAGCGGCCAGCGGTGATCCCGGGCTTAATAGTTCCTTAAGCTTTTCTGCTTTAGGGGATAGTGGTGGAGATAATTGTGGGAGTGATGGCTTTGGTGTCTGAAACCATTCTTCCTTCACTGGCAGCGTATGTATCAAGTGATAGATCTGATTATCTATGGCTTGTATACTCTGACTTTTAAAATGCTCTGGGATTTCGTTTTTCCATTCTACCAGTGCGTATGTAAACGAGATCACTGGATCTGGCCTAAAATCCATCACCCATGCTTTGTGGCTCGGAGACAGTAACAATACGAGCTGTTTTATCTCCTCTTCCTTCCATCTTTCCCCCGGGAGTACAATGACTACCGCCGCGGTTGGATCGGCGCCAATCGCTGCGCACCACTGTGACATTGCCAGCGGGTCCATGCTGGTACTTCTGACCGGCTTGATTGCAGCGTGCAACGTACAAGGATCCCGGACTCAAGCCCCCACGTGTAGCGCTACCCCCAGTTAAGAGAGCCGCTGATATTGATTTGGGCCCTGTAGTGCACTGCTGTCAACCCCTGGCAATCGGCTCTAACCTCCCGTGGCACAGCTGGTGATAGAGGGATAGGACCGCGTGACCGCAACTGTTGGTGACGCAGTCCTATAACAAACATACACAGAATATACTTTAAAACTCCTATTAAAGTAAGCGGAACTGACACCAAATGTACTTTACCCAGATATTTTACTGAGGCTAATGGGCAAGTAATAAACAACAGTATAACAAGTTGCAGATCCCTGCAATAAACAGTAATAAAGATAAACAGAGTAATCAGAATAATAAAGTATTGCTATGCAACTCTAGCGCTGCCCTTTTACAGCTACTTCCCCTCATGGGTAGACTAACACCCAGCAATGTCTACCTATGCAGTCAGACCTGACTGATCTAAATGGAAGTTCAGTGAAACAATATTCGCTAGCAATCTTTTCGGTGGTGCACTTGAAGAACAACTTTGTAATCCCAACGAATAGTAAAGATAAAGTATCTGTCTTTAAACAGCTCTCACCACCCGGGCAAGTCCAAGTCCGTTTCCTCCATCGATTCGTCTGGGAACAGGAATCCAGTGCCGGCCTAAGACATTGTGCTGCCTGGTACCAAGAATTAAATGCTGCCCCCCCCCAAAAAAAATAACGCCCACCAAAAGGATATAATTTTATATCATGATAACTTAAGAGGATCTGTCATGGCTCTATACATGTATGTAGGAGTATAAAGAGGACCTGTCATGGCTCTATACATGTATGTAGGAGTATAAAGAGGACCTGTCATGGCTCTATACATGTATGTAGGAGTATAAAGAGGACCTGTCATGGCTCTATTCATGTATAGGAATATAAAGAGGACCTGTCATGGCTCTATTCATGTATAGGAATATAAAGAGGACCTGTCATGGCTCTATTCATGTATAGGAATATAAAGAGGACCTGTCATGGCTCTATTCATGTATAGGAATATAAAGAGGACCTGTCATGGCTCTATTCATGTATAGGAATATACAGAGGACCTGTCATGGCTCTATAAAAAGGACCTGTTATGGCTGTTGTCATGTATAGGAGTATAAAGAGGACCGGTCATAGCTCTATACATGTATATATAAGTATGAAGAGGACCTGTTTATGGCTCTATACATGTGTATAGGGGTGTAAAAAGGACCTGTCATGGCTTTATACATGTATTTAGGAAAATAAAGAGGACCTGTCATGGCTCTATACATGTATGTAGGAGTATAAAAGGACCTGTGTGTGGCCGCGATGTCAGCCGGCCACCCGCGATCGCTCCACAGAGAGCCAGAACAGGGATTTGTCAATGTAAACAGACAGATCCCCATTCTGACAGGGGAGGAGAGACAGATCTGCTGTTCCTAGTGATTAGGAACAGAGATCTCTCTCCTCCTCCAGTCAGTCCCATCACCCCCAGTTAGAAACACCTCCCAGGTAACACATTTAACCCCTTCCCTACCAGTGATATTTACACAGTAATCAGTGCATTTTTATAGCACAAATCGCTGTATAAATGTCACTGGTCCCAAAAATGTGTCAAAAGTGTCCGATCTGTTCACCGCAATGTCGCAGTCTCACTGAAAATCGCAAATCACCGCCATTACTAGTAAAAAAATTATAATAATAATAATAATAAAAATGCCATAAATCTATCCCCTATTTTGTAGACGCTATAACTTTTGCGCAAACTAATCAATATACACTTATTGCGTTTTTTTTTTTTTTTACCAAACATATGTAGAAGAATACGTATTGGCCTAAACTGATGAAGAAATACCACCAACAGAAAGCTCTATTTGTAGGAAACAAAGGATGTAAATTTTGTTTGGGTACAGCGTCGCACGACCGCACAATTGTCAGTTAAATCGACGCAGTGCCGTATCGCAAAACAAAATTAGTGAAGTGCGTCATTTCTATTATTACATTGTTATATAAAATATAAAATAGTTCAACTCACCATAATGCCGAATCAGTGGGAGCCTGAGCGTGTCACTTGCCACCGTCACCTGCCACCAGTTGCGGATTGTCACTTGCCACGACGTCACACATTGCAGATTGTCACTTGCCACGACTCCACCTGCCACACATTGCGGGTTGTCACTTGCCACGACGCCACCTGCCACACATTGCGGGTTGTCACTTGCCACGACGCCACCTGCCACACATTGCGGGTTGTCACTTGCCACATGTTGCGGATTGTCACTTGCCACGACATCACACATTGCGTTTTGTCACTTGCCACAATGTCACTTACCACACATTTGCGGATTGTCACTTGCCACGACGTCACACATTGCGAATTGTCACTTGCCACACGTAGCGGATTGCCACTTGCCACAACGTCACCTGACACACGTAGCGGATTGTCACTTGCCACGACGCCACCTGCCACACATTGCAGATTGTCACTTGCCACACATTGCGGATTGTCACTTGCCACAACGTCACCTGCCACACGTAGCAGATTGTCACTTGCCACTTCACCTGCCACATGTAGTGGATTGCCATTTGCTGTGTCCCAGAGTGAAGGCAGGCAGGAGAGAGATAACAGAGAAGAGGGGGATCTGACAGAGAAGAGGGGGGTCTGCTGTCAGAGAAGAGGGGGGGGTCTGCTGACATTGAGGACGGGGGGGTGGCTGACATTGAGGACGGGGGGGTGGCTGACATTGAGGACGGGGGGGTGGCTGACATTGAGGACGGGGGGGTGGCTGACATTGAGGAGGGGGGGTGGCTGACATTGAGGAGGGGGGGCGGCTGATATTGAGGAGGGGGGCGGCTGATATTGAGGAGGGGGGGCGGCTGATATTGAGGAGGGGGGGTGGCTGATATTGAGGAGGGGGGCGGCTGACATTGAGGAGGGGGGGCGGCTGACATTGAGGGGGGCGGCTGACATTGAGGAGGGGGGGCGGCTTACATTGAGGAGGGGGGGCGGCTGATATTGAGGAGGGGGCTGACATTAAAGGGGGGGTGGCTGACATTGAGGATGGGGGGGCGGCTGACATTGAGGAGGGGGGGTGGCTGACATTGAGGAGGGGGGGCGGCTGACATTGAGGAGGGGGGGCAGCTGACATTGAGGAGGGGGGGGTGGCTGACATTGAGGACGGGGGGGTGGCTGACATTGAGGAGGGGGGGCGGATGACATTGAGGACGGGGGGGTGGCTGACATTGAGGAGGGGGGGCGGCTGACATTGAGGAGGGGGGCGGCTGACATTGAGGAGGGGGGGCGGCTGACATTGAGGAGGGGGGGCGGCTGATATTGAGGAGGGGGGGCAGGTGATATTGAGGAGGGGGGGCAGGTGACATTGAGGAGGGGGCGCGGCTGACATTGAGGAAGGAGGGCAGCTGACATTGAGGAGGGGGGGCTGACCTTGAGGGGGGGCAGTTGAGGAGGGGGGCGGCTGACATTGAAGAGGGGGTGCAGGTGACATTGAGGAGGGGGGGGGCTGACATTAAAGAGGGGGGGGGGCTGACAGAGACGGACCTCAGGAGACAGTGACACACAGCGAGTTAGGAGCATGCAGGGCAGGCGCGATTATCCACAGACACAGTCCAGCTCCTCCAGGCTCCAGGAGAAGCAGTACTGGGGCGGGTCTTCACAGTTGTGATCACATGATTAGGAGCAGGCTCCCGTCCTGTGTTCACCATCAGGATACAAGGGAGCTCCTCCAGGCGAATCACAGAGCCTCATGTCCGCACATGACCTGCTTAGCCAATCACAGGACACCCGCCGCTGCCAATTGCTGAGCTGAGCTCGGCTTAAACACAGAGCGCACCGAGGCAGTAGTGTGATTGTGAACTGGATGATCGCGCCCCTCTAGCCAGGGATTCGGCTGCCGCAGGACAGGTATGTGTGCCTGGGTTTCCGACGGGTGGAAACCCAGGCACATGTGCAGCGGAGCGGGCTGGCAGGCGCCAATTTGCCGCCCCCTGAAAGTGCCGCCTGGGACCGAGGTACCATCGGGTCCCATGGTAGGGCCGGCCCTGCAGGAATCCACCGACATCCAAGTCTTCAATCCTTCTGGTGTACTGCAGCAAGGAGGATTAGATGTCTCTAAGGCTCTGCTAGGCTGGCAGAGGGCTCTTTGGAAAGGAGCACACGGCCCAGGCTTCAGGCCTTGTGCACACAGCAGTTCAGCACAGAGATCCTCTTGCTAGGAGAGGGGTGTCCAAAGAGGCCGACCAAAACTCCGCCTCCCCTTTATAAAGTCTGCCCCAGCAGTCTCTGTTCTGGAGCAATGCACCCTGGGTGCTGCAAGATGTACTGGGAGATGTAGTCTCTCTCTCCTCTGCTTTCACTTCCATAATGTCTCTTTACTTCCTCCCGACTCACCTCTCACCTGGAACTTCTTGTCTCTCTGCATTAAAGGGGAACACCCCGCTACATATATATATATACAGTGGGGCAAAAAAGTATTTAGTCAGCCACCAATTGTGCAAGTTCTCCCATTTAAAAAGATGAGAGAGGCCTGTAATTGTCATCATAGGTATGCCTCAACTATGAGAGACAAAATGTGGAAACAAATCCAGACAATCACATTGTCTGATTTGGAAATAATTTTTTTGGCCAAATTATGGTGGAAAATAAGTATTTGGTCACCTACAAACAAGCAAGATTTCTGGCTCTCACAGACCTGTATCTTCTTCTTTAAGAGGCTCCTCTGTCCTCCACTCATTACCTGTATTAATGGCACCTGTTTGAACTTGTTATCAGTATAAAAGACACCTGTCCACAACCTCAAACAGTCACACTCCAAACTCCACTATGGTGAAGACCAAAGAGCTGTCAAAGGACACCAGAAACAAAATTGTAGACCTGCACCAGGCTGGGAAGACTGAATCTGCAATAGGCAAGCAGCTTGGTGTGAAGAAATCAACTGTGGGAGCAATAATTAGAAAATGGAAGACATACAAGACCACTGATAATCTCCCTCGATATGGGGCTCCAGTGGGGTCAAAATGATCACAAGAATGGTGAGCAAAAATCCCAGAACCACACGGGGGGGTCCTAGTGAATGACTTTCAGAGAGCTGGGACCAACGTAACAAAGGCTACCATCAGTAACACACTACGCCACCAGGGACTTAGATCCTGCAGTGACAGACGTGTCCCCCTGCTTAAGCCAGTACATGTTCGGGCCCGTCTGAGGTTTGCTAGAGAGCATTTGGATGATCCAGAAGAGGATTGGGAGAATGTCATATGGTCAGATGAAACCAAAGAAGAACCGTTTGGTAGAAACACAACTCGTCGTGTTTGGAGGAGAGAGAATGCTGAGTTGCAACCAAAGAACACCATACCTACTGTGAAGCATGGGGGTGGCAACATCATGCTTTGGGGCTGTTTCTCTACAAAGGGAACAGGACGACTGATCCATGTACATGAAAGAAAGAATAGGGCCATGCATCGTGAGATTTTGAGTGCAAACCTCCTCCCATCAGCAAGGGCATTGAAGATGAAACGTGGCTGGGTCTTTCAGCATCACAATGATCCCAAACACACCGCCCGGGCAATGAAGGAGTGGCTTCGTAAGAAGCATTTCAAAGTCCTGGAGTGGCCTAGCCAGTCTCCAGATCTCAACCCCATAGAAAACCTTTGGAGGGAGTTGAAAGTCTGTGTTGCCCAGCGACAGCCCCAAAACATCACTGCTCTAGAGGAGATCTGCATGGAGGAATGGGCCAACATACCAGCAACAGTGTATGACAACCTTGTGAAGACTTACAGAAAACGTTTGACCTCTGTCATTGCCAACAAAGGATATATAACAAAGTATTGAGATTAACTTTTGATATTGACCAAATACTTATTTTCCACCATAATTTGTAAAAAAAAATCTTTCCAAATCAGACAATGTGATTGTCTGGATTTGTTTCCACATTTTGTCTCTCATAGATGAGGTATACCTATGATGACAAATACAGGCCTCTCTCATCTTTTTAAGTTGGAGAACTTGCACAACTGGTGGCTGACTAAATACTTTTTTGCCCCACTGTATATATATATATATATATATATATATATATATATATATATATAGATACACTTGTGGAAGATGGAAAGAAACAGACTGTCCTCCGATGGAGAAGAAGATAAAAACCACATGGCCACATTTTCTGCGGTTGCTTTTGTAGAGAAAAGTTATTAGATGGCACAATTTATGATGTTTTAAATAATAACTGATAGTTACCGATGCAATGGGTAAGATTCTTTCTCAGATTATTCAGACTTTACATATGTAACTGTAGAAGATACCGGCCTATAGCAGTGCAGGGCGGAGTTCCATGTACAAACCATTTCATTGTATGTCCTGTGGCTACTCCAATCCTGCTAATGGCAGGCAGTATCTGAGCAGAACTTTTAGGCCCCTTTCACACAAGCGGTCTGATTGGGTCCGCCTGTCCATTTTTTATGTGGATCCGTTCAGACCCTCCATTTTCCTCTATGGAGGGGTGGATGTAAACGGACTTGTGTCACCTGTCACACCTCCAATCCGATCTGCTAAAAAAATAAACAGAAGGGAATCTGTTCCCCTCCATCTGTGTGGACCGGAGGGCAGTCAGGTATAAACGGACAGCCGGTCTGTGTACATCCGACTGCCCATAGAGCAGAGTGGGCTCGGTCTGCTTAGTGAGGGATCAGCGGACAGATCCCCTGCTGAGCAAGCGGTATCCTCTCCATTTGAAAGGGGCCTTAATGGAAAACTAAACCCGAGAACTATGCTTACATTCCTATTCTTTGTTTCCTTAGGTGTTACCAGTTAGTGTCAGCTGAAATGAGGACTATGATCTACAACGATCCGAAAGTCCTGATCATGACTCTGAAGAGATTCAACATGTTCACTGGATTAAAGCTAAACAACATAAGTCTTGATTGAATTATGGACTTCGTGTTGTAAGGTCCTTTGTTGTGTCATATTTGTATTTTTTTTTTTTCAAACTGTTAAATTGTCTAATATCATATGTTCTTTTTTTTTTTTACAGAAAATTACATACCCCGAGACCCTTGACATCGGTCCATACACCTCGAGGCCTAAGGAACGTATCCACTACAACCTGTACGCAAAAGGACACTCTTGCACAGTAGGAAATTATTATGCCTATGTAAAGGTAAGGTACCCCAAATCCCCCCAATATAATAAAAAAGAGGATTCATTTGTGGTTGCTGCCTTTTTCCTGGCTATGTTTGGTAAACAAATTATCTGTTTTTCAGGCTGGTGATGATCGGTGGTATAAGATGGATGATGCAAAGGTGACCCCATGTAACATCCACATAGCCCTAAATCAGCAGGCCTATATGCTCTTCTACAAAAAGTATGTTCTTTTACCCATTTTGTCATACAACTCACTTTTTCTGTATTTCAATCTGTTTTTCAAAATTTTCCAGTATAGTTATCACAGAACATAGGGTCTGGCATAGCTTTTCACAGAAAAATTACTACACAATACATAGATACAAGCATATCTAATTTTTGTTTTCTTTATATCACAACCCATTCCATTTCCTATATATTTAAGGGTCTATTTATAAAAAATATATAAAATATAATATGTTTAATATCAGCTTCATCTAGTGGTCATTACGCGTTATTCTTCTAATTGAGGGATTTTAGGAAAATGCTGCATTATGGCCATTAGATGGAGCTGACAATAATAGGAAATAAACATATTAGACACAGTGGGGGTTATTTATTAAAACTGGAGAGTGCAAAAACAAGAGCATCGCTGCATACTGTATAGAACCCAGTAATCCAGTACAATAGACCAAGCCCATTTTTATGCGGCATCGGTCCCTCAAGTAATAATAAGTAGTAATAATACAAAAAGAATGAAAAGAAAGAGATGGGGGGAAATAGTTGTCCTTCTTTCCAATCCTAAAACTTGCCTTTTTTTTTTTCATGTTACCATGACAATTTCTCTTTTTCTCTATTTCAGAGCACCAACTAAGCCTTGCACACTAAAACCTGCCAAGAGCACCTCCAAAGCTTTGGATGCATCTGTTTGCGCCACTCAAAAGGTTGATGATCTACTTGTTCCCCTGGAAATCACCTCAAAAGCACCTAAAGCTTTGGAAGTGGAAGAAAAATCAAACGAACAACATTTCAAGGACAATGAGAGAGCTGTTGTGCTAAAACAATCTCTCATCAGGGGCAAGCTAGCCCGTCAGAGTTATAAGGCTTTACTGGCGCAATGGATGCATCTGTTTGCGCCATTCAAAAGGTTGATGATCTACTGGACCCCTAGAGCCTGATAATCCTCTAACTGTGGAAACAGAAGAGAAGAGTCTCCCCAACCTAGAGACTGCACAAGAGGAGGAGAGGAAAGCGAAGAACTGCCTATACAGATTGTTCTGCCTAAAGTCACCCAGCAATGATCACAGCAAAGAGAAAAACAAGGAAAGGAAGTGCTGGTTTCGCAAACTGGCCAGACTAGGGTGAAGGTTAACCACTTAAGCCCCGAGCCATTTTGGCTAGTTAACCACTTAAGCCCCGGACCATTTGGTAGCTAAAGGACCAGAGGTGAATTCAGAATTTTGCACTGCGCTGCTTTAACTGTAAATTGTGCGGACATGCAATGTTGTACCCAAACGAAATTTGCGTCCTTTTCTTCCCACAAATAGAGCTTTCTTTTAATGGTATTTGATTGCCTCTGCGATTTTTATTTTTTGCGATAAAAAAGGAAAAAGGCCGAAAATTTTGAAAAAAAATGATATTTTCTAATTTTGTTATAAGAAAAATCGAATAAACTCAATTTTAGTCATACATTTAGGCCAAAATGTATTCAGCCACATGTCTTTAGTAAAAAAAATGTCAATAAGCGTATATTTATTGGTTTGCGCAAAAGTTATAGCGTTTACAAATTAGGGTACATTTTCTGGAATTTACACAGCTTTTAATTTATGACTGCCTATCTCATTTCTTGAGGTGCTAAAATGGCAGGGCAGTACAAAACCCCCCCCAAATGACCCCATTTTAGAAAGTAGACACCCCAAGGAAATTGCTGAGAGGCATGTTGAGCCCATTGAATATTTTTTTTTTGTCCCAAGTGATTGAATAATGACAAAAAAAAATAAAAAATACAAAAAATTGTCACTAAATGATATATTGCTCACACATGCCATGGTTATATGTGGAATTGCACCCCAAAATACATTCTGCTGCTTCTCCTGAGTACGGGGATACCACGTGTGTGGGACTTTTTAGGAGCCTAGCCACGTACGGGACCCCGGAAACCAAGCACCGCCTTCAGGATTTCTAAGGGCGCAAATTTTTGATTTCACTCCTCACTACCTATCACAGTTTTGAAAGCCATAAAATGCCAAAATAGCACAAAACCCCCCCAAATGACCCCATTTTGGAAAGTAGACACCCAAAGCTGTTTGCTGAGAGGCATGGTGAGTATTTTACAGCTCTCATTTGTTTTTGAAAATTAAGAAAGAACATTTTTTTTTTTTCTTTTTTTTTTTAAATTTTCAAAACTTTGTGACAAAAAGCGAGATCTGCAAAATACTCACAATACCTCTCAGCAAATAGCTTGGGGTGTCTACTTTCCAAAATGGGGTCATTTGGGGGGGTTTTGTGCCATCTGGGCATTCCATGGCCTCCGAAACTGTGATAGGCAGTGAGAAGTGAAATCAAAAATTGACACCCTTAGAAAGCCTGAAGGCGGTGATTGGTTTTTGGGGTCCCGTACGCGGCTAGGCTCCCAAAAAGTCTCACACATGTGGTATCCCCGTACTCAGGAGAAGCAACAGAATGTATTTTGGGGTGTAATTCCACATATGCCCATGGCGTGTTTGAGCAATATATCATTTAGTGACAACTTTGTGCAAAAAAAAAAAAAAAAATTTTTTTTTTCCGCAACTTGTGTCAACATATAAAATATTCCATGGACTCGACATGCCTCTCAGTATATAGCTTGGGGTGTCTACTTTCCAAAATGGGGTCATTTGGGGGGGGGGGGTTTTGAACTGTTCTGGCATTTTATACACAACATTAGGAAGCTTACATCCACTCTTCTAACCACTTGAAGACAAAGCCCTTTTTGACACTTTTTGTTTACATGAAAACATATTTTTTTTGCAAGAAAATTATGTTGAACCCCCAAACATTATATATATTTTTAAAGCAAAGGCCCTACAGAATAAAATGGTGGGTGTTGCATTTTTTTTTCTACACAGTATTTGCGCAGCGATTTTTCAAACGCATTTTTTGGGGAAAAAATACACTTTTTTTAATTTGAATGCACTAAAACACACTATATTGCCCAAATGTTTGATGAAATAAAAAAGATGATCTTAGGCCGAGTACATAGATACCAAACACGACATGCTTTAAAATTTCGCACAAACGTGCATTGGCGACAAACTACATACATTTTTAAAAGCCTTTAAAAGCATTTACAGGTTACCCCGTTAGATTTACAGAGGAGGTCTACTGCTAAATTTACTGCCCTCGATCTGACCTTCGCGGTGATAGCTCACATGCATGGTGCAATTGCTGTTTACATATGACGCCTGACCGACGCTTGCGTTCGCCATTGGGCAAGAGCAGGGCAGGACAGGGGTGCTTTTTTTTTTTTTTTTTTTTATTATTAATTTTGCTTTTTTATTTTATTTTTAAACTGTTGCTTCCATATTTATTTATTTTTTATCACTTTTATTGTTATCTCAGGGAATGTAAATATCCCCTATGATAGCAATAGGTAATGACAGGTACTCTTTTTTGAAAAAACTGGGGTCTATTGGACCCTAGATCTTTCCTCTGCCCTCAAAGCATCTGACCACACCAAGATCGGTGTGATAAAATGCTTTCCCAATTTCCCAATGGCGCTTTTTATATCCGGGGGGGGGGGGGGACATTCCCTCCCACTGCTTGTAAAAGCAGTCCAGAGGCTAATTAGCCACTAGGATTGCTTTTACATGAAAGCCGGCCGCTGGCTGAAAAGAATAATACCAAGATGATACCTAAACCCGCAGGCATCATTCTGGTATAAACATTCAAAGTCCTGCAACATACCAGTACGTTGCTGGTCCTTGTTGGACATGTATTGTAATCTTTTTTTTCATGCAGCCTGTTGGCTGAACGAAAAAAAAAGATTGATCGGTGGGTATGCCCACCATTAGAATACCGCCCTTCATCCACCCACTTCTAATGATGGGCATACATGCACCATTTATATATGCCGAAGCATGGGGGCATCTTCTCGCAAAAGTTATGCCGCGTACACATGGTCAGACTTTTCCACGGGCAAGCCTCCGTCGGAATTTCGACCGTATGTACGCGGCATTAGGAGCAAAATCGCTCCTCCGCTCCTGCTGCCCCAATGCTTCGGCATATATGCTTTTTTTTTTTAACTGTGGTGGTGAAATCACCTTCTACAGCAATGGAGTCGCAGGGATCAGGCCTGTCTCTGCGAACGCTGCAGTTATGTGTGTTGTGTTTTGTAAGTGACAGTGATCGATCGATACTGCACTTGGGTGGCCTGGGCTGGACGGAGGGGCAAAACGCAGGTGCTAGCAGGTATCTGGGCTGATCCCGCTAACACTGCGTTTTTGGGAACCCTAAACTGCTGGGGACGCTAGTATAGATCTGATCAGGTCAGATATTGAGCTGATCAGATACTATACTACTAAGGGGGGTGTATGCTTCACGCGTGGGTGTTAGCGCTACTGGCACTAACCTGACGCTGCCTGGGGTGTGACTCAGACCCTCTCTGACGCTAAAACCTAATTGATATCACCCGCCGGGCGATCAGGGGGTTAAACCTTTATTGGGTTATATACGGCGGGTGCCCTGACACTATAAAAAGCAAACTAACTAACCAGCGTCACCCGTAACACTTATATGATGATCAGTGGTGAAAGGGTTAACTAGGGGCAATTAGGGGGTTAAAACCTTTATTAGGTAATATATGGGGGTACCTGACGCTATATAAAAACCTGACCGCGAACCTAAAAAAAAATTACTGGCTACCTATCGGCATCACCGACACTAAGACAACGATCATAAAAACGATCGCTTAGCGACAGTGGTGATAGGGGGTGAAAGGGTTACCTGGGGGGCGATCAGGGGGTTAAACCTTTATTAGATAATATATGGGGGTACCTGACGCTATAAAAACCTGCGGCGAACCTAAAAAAAATTACTGGCTACCGATCAGCATCACCGACGCTAAGACATCGATCAGAAAAATGATCGCATAGCGACGGCGGTGCTAGGGGGTGAAAGGGTTACCTGGGGGGTGATCAAGGGGGTTAAACCTTTATTAGGTAATATATGGGGGTACCCGACGCTATAAAAACCTGCGACGAACCTAAAAAAAATTACTGGCTACCGATCAGCATCGCCGACGCTAAGACATCGATCAGAAAAATTATCGCTTAGTGACAGTGGTGATAGGGGGTGAAAGGGTTACCTGGGGGGCAATCAAGGGGGTTAAACCTTTATTAGGTAATATATGGGGGTACCCGACGCTATAAAAACCTGTGGCGAACCTAAAAAAAATTACTGGCTACCGATCAGCATCACCGACGCTAAGACATCGATCAGAAAAATGATTGCTTAGCGACAGCGGTGCTAGGGGGTGAAAGGGTTATCTGGGGGGTGATCAGGGGGTTAAACCTTTATTAGGGGGGGGTTAGGGGGCTACACTGGACCTAAAACTAAATGTAGTGACACTTTTACAGTCACAAATGTCACTGATTGCAGTGATCACTAAATAAATGGTCACTGCAATCAGTGACACTGTGACTGGGGGCTGGGGGGTGATCTGGGGGGGCGATTTATGTGCCTATGTGTCCTGGTGTCAGTGTAGTGTTGTGTGCACTAACCTGGCATCTTCTCCTGTACGGCGCTCGGTATATGTGAGCGCCGCAGGAGAGATGACATCACTTCCTCCTGCCTGGCAGGCAGGGGAAGCTCTCTCATTCGCCGGGAGCGATCGAGAGGGGGTGGCCGGAATCGAACGGCCGTCCCCTCATGCCGGATCGCTCCCGAAGGTAAAACGACCACCCACTGTAAAGAAGGGGGGTCCGATCGGACCCCCCAACTATACAAAGGCAATCACGTATATGTACGTGATTCTGCCTGTCGGTGCCATTCTGCCGACGTATATTTACAGTGGGCGGTCGTTAAGTGGTTAATGACCAGGCCCCTTTTTTGCAATTCGGCACTGCGCCGCTTTAACTGACAATTGTTCGGTCATGCGACGTGGCTCCCAAACAAAATTGACGTCCTTTTTCCCCACAAATAGAGCTTTCTTTTGGTTGTATTTGATCACCTCTGCGGTTTTTTTTTGCGCTATAAACAAAAATAGAGCGAAAATATTTTTTACTTTTTGCTATAATAAACATCCCCCAAAAATATATAAAAAAACATATTTTTTACTCAGTTTAGGCCGATACGTATTCTTCTACATATTTTTGGTAAAAAAAAATCGCAATCGGCGTTTATTGATTGGTTTGCGCAAAAGTTATAGCGTTTACAAAATAGGGGATCGTTTTATGGCATTTTTATAAAAACAATTTTTTTACTAGTAATGGCCGCGATCAGTGATTTTTTACGTGACTGCGACATTATGGCGGACACATCGGACACATTTTTGGGACCATTGTCATTTTCACAGCGATCAGTGCTATAAAAATGCACTGATTACTGTGAAAATGACACTGGCAGTGAAGGGGGTTAACCACTAAGTGGCGCTAAAGGAGTTAAGTGTGTCCTGATGAGTGTTTCTAACTGAGGGGGGGTTGGGCTCTGTGTGACAGGACACTGATCTCCGCTCCGAGTACACGGAGCCGAGATCCGTGTCATTGTCACTAGGCAGAGCAGGGAGATGCTTGTTTACACAAGCATCTCCCTGCTCTATGCCTCGGTGAGACGATCGCGGGGATTCCCGCAGTGATCGAGTCCGTGGGACCCGCGGTCCGACTCACGGGGAAGGTAGCGGGGTCGCGAGCGCGCGTGACCCCCACGTCAGGCAGTTAAAGTTGATGTGCTTGTACGTGCCATTCTGCCAACGTATATCTACTGGAGGCGGTCGGCAAGTGGTTAAGGGTTGGGATTAAGGTTTAGGGTTGGAGTTTAATGTTAGGCTAAGGGATGAGTTAGGGTTAAGGGCTAGGATTATGGTTAAGTGCTAGGGTTTGGATTAAGGGTTAGGGTTATCGTTAGGAGCTAGGGATAGGATTAAGGGCTAGGTTTGGGTTTAAGGGCTAGGGTTAAGATTAAGGTCTAGGGTTAGGGTTAAGGGCTAGGTTTGGGGTTAGAGACTAAGGTTTGGGAAAATGTAGCGGTTAGGGTTATCGTTAGGGGCAAGTGTCAAGGGATAGGGTTAAGGGCTAGGTTTGGGTTAAATGTAAGGGTTAGGGTTAAGGGTCATTGTTAGGGGCTAAGTTTAAGGGTTATGGGCTAGGGGTTAGGATTAAGCGCTAGGTTTGGGGTTAAGAGCTAGGATTACGGTTAAGGCCTAGGGTTAGGGTTAAGAGCTAGGATTTGGGTTAAATGTAAGGCCTCATGCCCACGGGCGTTTTTTCAGCCGCGTTTTTGAGCGTTTTTTACAGCTTAAAAACGCCTGTCCATGTTAGTCTATAGCTTCATGCCCACCTAGGCGTTTTTGAGCTGTAAAGAGCATAGGCGTTTGTAAGCTGTAAAAAAAACCCAGGGCCAGTGCGTTCCTCAGTGTCAGAATTAGGCAGAAAAAAACGCGAGCGTCAAAAAACGCGCAAAAACGCGCACTAACGCGCAAAAAACGCGCACTAACGCGCGGTCGCGTTTTTAGCTCCGACGTTTTTTTTTTTTTTTGTTTTTTTTTTCAAAAAAAAATAAATATTTACAATAACATGGACAGGCGTTTTTAAGCTGCAAAAAACGCAGCTGTAAAAACGCCAGTGGGCATGAGGCCTAAGGGTTAGGGTTATTGTTAGGGGCTAGGTTAAGGGTTAAGGGGTAGGGTTTGGTTTAAGGGTTAGGGTTATCGTTAGGAGCTAGGGTTAGGATTAAGGCTAGATTTGGGGTTAAGGGCTAGGGTTGAGGTTAAAAGCTAGGGTTAAGGGCTAGGTTTGGGGTTAAGGGCTAGTGTTTGGGTTAAATGTAGAGGTTAGGGTTATCGTTAGGGACTAGTGTTAAAGGCTAGGTTTGGGGTTCAGGGCTAGGGTTTGGGTTAAATGTAATGCCGCGTACACACGGTCGGACTTTTGACCGGGCAAACCTCTGTCGGAATTTCAGACGGAAAAATAGAGAACCTGCTCTCTATCTAAGTCCGTCGGAAATTCCAACAGAAAAAGTCAGATGGGGCATACAAACGGTCGGAATATCCGATGAAAAGCTCCCATCTGACTTTTTCCATCGGAAATTCCGACCGTGTGTACGCGGCATAAGGGTTAGTGTTAAGGGTTAGGTTTAGGGTTAGGGTCTTAAGAGCTAGGGTTACGAATAAGGGCTAGGGTTAGGGTTAAATGTTACGCTGGGCATCTGTCATTTAGCCTAGGTTCACATCTTTCTATTCCCTGCATTCCACCTTTGTGTAGGCACAGCAGTTTGTTCATTTGATTGGCCACTGTACCTGTGTGAAATGCAGGGAAACGGTCCCTGAATCTTTTCCAAAATACAGCTGTGAGGAACCGCATGGTTGGGACTTTTACTATTTTACTCTTTATTTTTCATTAATAAGTAAGCTTGTACTTATTCACACGGGGGTATTAGACATTTGGGAGCCCATTGATTTTAAAGGAGGCTTGCAGGTTCCAAAATTTCGCCCCGCAGACCCCCATATCCACCGGGCTACAGATGTGGAGATAAGGCGCTTATGCTCATGATCTGGCTTTGTTAATGTGGCTGATGATGTTGTTTGCATCAACACAGGGACAAATTCTCTTGCAAGGTTAAGCCAAGAGGCCATGTCCCACATAGTAAATCGAACATCGGCCATGTCCTATTGACCACCCCCCTCACCTTTGCAAGACAACTTGTCCGCGTGTTGACATACACAAGGACCACATCTCTGACCCCCTACAGGGGGAATTTACTGGAATCTGGAAGCCCGCTTTTTGGACCCCAAAAATCCAACCCCATCATGTGACTAAATAAATGGTTACACAGATGGATTTTCTTGCTCTCAGGTTTCGGTCAGCACAGTGGCTTAGAGGAGCTGCGTACAGAGTCTGGCTCCTTGCAAGCCCTCTGGTTGCTGGGTTCCTCTCCTCTGGGGAGTCGGGAACCATTACAGAACCCTCTGGATCATTCACCTGGTTTTAGAAAAATTCTGGCTATGAGATCACCCACTTCACTCCTTAGTGGTAAATATCAGCACTACTGTATATAATTAACTTGATGCATGTTCTAATATGTCCCAAGTTGTATAAATTGTTTAATGTATCTCTCTACAGCAAACCTTCCCCCAGAAGAAAATCATTACTGTTTAGGTCGAAACGCGTTGAGGTTTTTTCACGGTCTCAACATTTTTCAATGTAACGCTGTGAATATCTGTGTTTGCATACTGCACTATTGAATACAGTGGGGATCGAAAGTTTTGGCACCCCAGGTAAAAATGTGTATTAATGTGCATAACGAAGCCAAGGAAAGATGGAAAAATCTCCAAATGGCATCAAATTACAGATTAGACATTCTTATAATATGTCAAAAAAAGTTAGATTTTATTTCCATCATTTACACTTTCAAAATTACAGAAAACAAAAAAATGGCGTCTGCAAAAGTTTGGGCACCCTGCAGAATTTATAGCATGCACTGCCCCCTTTGCAAAGCTGAGACCTGCCAGTGTCATGGATTGTTCTCAATCATCTTCTGGGAAGACCAGGTGATGTCAATCTCAAAGGTTTTAAATGGCCAGACTCATCTGACCTTGCCCCAACAATCAGCACCATGGGTTCTTCTAAGCAGTTGTCTAGAAAACTGAAACTGAAAATAGTTGACGCTCACAAAGCTGGAGAAGGCTATAAGAAGATGGCAAAGCGTTTTCAGATGTCAAAATCCTCTGTTCGGAATGTAATTAAGAAATGGCAGTCATCAGGAACAGTGGAAGTTAAAGCAAGATCTGGAAGACCAAGAAAAATATCAGACAGAACAGCTCGCAGGATTGTGAGAAAAGCAATTCAAAACCCAAGTTTGACTGCACGATCCCTCCAGAAAGATCTGGAAAGATAATGATCCTAAACACACCTCAAAATCCACGGGGGATTACATCAAGAAGCGTAAACTGAAGGTTTTGCCATGGCCTTCACAATCTCCTGACCTCAACATTATTGAAAACCTATGGATAGACCTTAAAAGAGCAGTGCGTGACAGACAGCCCAGGAATCTCAAAGAACTGGAAGACTTTTGTAAGGAAGACTGGGCAAAGATACCTCAAACAAGAATTGAAAGACTCTTGGCTGGCTACAAAAAGCGTTTACAAGCTGTGATACTTGCCAAAGGGGGCAGTACAAGATATTAACTCTGCAGGGTGCCCAAACTTTTGCAGACGCCATTTTTTGTTTTCTGTAATTTTGAAAGTGTAAATGATGGAAATAAAATCTAACTTTTTTTGAAATATTATAAGAATGTCTAATCTGTAATTTGATGCCATTTGGAGATTTTTCCATCTTTCCTTGGCTTCGTTATGCACATAAAAGTGGTTGTAAACCCACTTTTTCAACTTGCACCTACAGGTAAGCCTAGATTAAGGCTTACCTGTAGGTGCAAGAAATATCTCCTAAACCTACACGGTTTAGGAGATATTTACTAAAAAGACAGGCGCCGCTGACAACGGCGCATTCATGGGGTTAATCCCATTCACAAAATCGGCTACTTCCCAGCAATCGCTGGGCGTAGCCGAATGTGAAGGCTCCCGCGCGCATGCGCGGAGTCACGTCTTCGCCGCTCCGGCCAATCACAGCGCCGGAGCGGCGCTGTGATTGGCTGGTGCGGCGATACCCGGAAGTAATATTCCGGCAATCGCCGCAGTGATGTCTGCGTCTGGACAGAGGGACGCGGACTGCTTCGGGGGCCCCGATCTAAGGTAAATGGTACATAATGAGCTAGTATGCTAGTCATACTAGCTCATTATGCCTTTCTCTTGCATGTTGGCAAAAAAAATAAAAAATAAAGTTAGTGGGTTTACAACCACTTTAATACACATTTTTACCTGGGGTGCCCAAACTTTCGATCCCCACTGTATGTGTTGTAATATATAGCCAGTACATCTTTTTTAGTTCAGAATATGACATTGTAATTATACCAATAAAGAACCTTTTCTTTTTAATAGATATGTTTAATTTCATTCTTTGACCTACCATATTGCTGTTACAAAGCCCCTTGGGGGAATTTCCCTATATTGTCTGTTTCAGGGCGTGCAGCCCCCGTATCTCTCCGTTATGTGTCTCCCCTATTTTCGCAGTGTTTTACATTTAAAGTGGTTGTAAAGTCACTTGTTGGACCTCTACCTATAGGTAAGCCGTAGTGGAAATATCTCCTAAACATGCACCGTTTAGGAGATATTTCACTTGTAGTCCGCCGAAAATCTTCACTGCGTATGCGCGGGAAAGAAACGGAACTTCCTCTTTAAGTCTTGCAGCACTGAGTAGTTTGAATACCAACATTCTCCCCTTGCCCGTGTGGATTTTCTCCCTATACTGTGATTTCCTCCCACAAATGGATTTTCTTCCTATCAACGTCAAACACAATAATGACATGATCCTTCCAAAGCCTGGAGCGGGTTTGTGACATCAGCCGACTGCGCTGAGATGTATTCTTTGGCTGTCAGCTTTCAGGCAGCACCAGTGGTTTAGTGGTTAACACTGATGCCTAGCAGCACTGGGGTCCTTGGTTTAAATACCACCAGGGATACTACCTGCATGTAGTTTGCATGTTCTCCCTGTGTTTGTGTGGATTTTTTCTGTGTTCTCTGATTTCCTCCCACAGATTGATTCTCTTCCTATAAACGTTAATCACAATAATGTCGGGATCCTTCCAAAGCCTGGAGCAGCTCTGTGCCGTCAGCTAAATGCGGTGAGATAGACCAGGGTCCTTGGTTTGAACACCATAAAGGATGCTACCTGCATGGAGTTTGCATGTTCTCCCTGTGCTTACAAGGCTTTTCCTTGCATACTTCAGTTTTCTCCCACAGATGAATTCTCTTGCTATCAGCTTTCGGGCAGCACAGCAGCTTACTGGTTAACACTTAGGCCTTGCAACATTGGCGTCCTTGGCTTGAATACCAACAAGGACCCCTACCTGTACGGAGTTTGCATGTTCTCCCTGTGCTTACATGGGTTTCCCCCGGATACTCCGGTTTCCTCCCACACTCAAAAGACACACTGGCATAAAGAATGACGTAGGGATTCTGGTTACAAAGGATGGTGAGATGGCAAAAGTTTTGAATGTATTCTTATTCTCAGTATTCATGGAGAAAGAAAGTTGCCTGGACTGCCGCACTCTGTTCAAACGTTTATTTTCAAAAAATAAATAGAAATCCAAAAATATTCAAAATCCATCAAAAGCAATCAAACATAAAGAAGTGAACATGCAGGGAACAAGGCTAACGCGTTTTACATCAAGACATGATGCTTACTCATAATCTCTGACATAATCATACCGCCATGGAGGTTAACAGAGGATAAAATCAGAAACAGACTATAAAAACTTAACATAAATAAGTCACAAGGGTCCTTAAGGAGCTCAGTCAGGTAATTGCCAGACCGTTGTTCCTAATTTTTACGAACAGTCTACTGACTGGAATGGTGCCAGTTGATTGGAGAAAAGCCAATGTAGCACCAATATTTAAAAAAGGGCCAAGATATATCCCTGAGAACTACAGACCAGTCAGCCCAACATCAATAGTATGCAAGCTCTTGGAAGGGATGTTAAGTGACTATATACAAGATTTTAGTAATGAAAACAGTATCATTAGCAGTAATCAGCATGGATTCATTAAAAATCGTTCTTGCCAAACAAATCTATTAACCTTCTATGAGGAGGTGAGCTGCCATCTAGATGAAGAAGGGCCGGTAGACGTGGTGTATCTGGATTTTGCAAAGGCATTTGACATAGTTCCCCACAAAAGTTTACTATACAAGCTAAGGTCTGTCGGCATGGACCAAAGGGTGAGTACATGGATTGAAAACTGGCTACAAGGGCGAGTTCAGAGGGTGGTGATAAATGGGGAGTACTCGGAATGTGGAAATGTGGAAAGTGGGGTCCCTCAGGGTTCTGTGCTGGGACCAATCCTATTTAATTTATTCAGAAATGACCTGGAGGATGGGAGAAACAGCTCAATCTCAGTATTTGCGGACAACACTAAGCTAAGCAGGGCAATAACTTATCCGCAGGATGTGGGAAACCTTGCAAGAAAATCTGAACAAATTAATGGGGTGGGCAACTACATGGCAAATGACGTTTAATATAGAAAAACTTAAAATAATGCATTTGAGTGGCAAAAACATGAATGCAATCTACTCACTGGAGGAGAACCTCTGGGGAAAACTAGGATGGAAAAGGACCTGGGGGTCCTAGTACATGATAGGCTCAGCAACTGCATGCAATGCCAAGCTGCTGCAAGCAAAGCCAATAGAATATTTGCATGCATAAAAAAGGGAATTAACTCCAGAGATAAAGCGATAATTCTCCCACTCTACAAGACTCTGGTCCAGTCGTACCTGGGGTATGCCGTCCTGTTCTGGGCACCAGTCCTCAGGAAGGATGTGCTGGAAATGGAGTCCAGAGAAGGGCAACAAAGCTAATATAGGGACTGGAGGACATTAGTTATGAGGAAAGACTGCAAGCACTGAACGTATTCTCTCTGGGGAAGAGATGCTTAAGAGGGGATAAGATTTCAATGTACAAATACCTTACTGTTGACTCCACAATAGGGATAAAACTTTTCCCCGAAAGGGCATTTAAAAAGACTTGCGGCCATTCACTAAAATTAGAGGAAAAGCGATTTAACCGAACCGAAAACAGCGCAAAGGGTTCTTTACGGTAAGAGCGGTAAGGATGTGGCATTCTCTTCCACAAGCAGTGGTTTCAACGGGGAGCATAGATAATTTAGAAAAACTATTAGATAGTAACCTAAACGACCACAACATACAGGGATATACAGTGTAATATTGACATAAAAGCACACACACACACACAGGTTGGACTCGATGGACTTTTGTCTATTTTCAACCTTACCAACTATGTAACTATGTGGTACAGTTCAGGGAGCCTGCTTTTCCACCGAACATCCTTCCTGAGGACTTTAACTTCAGGGACAACATGTTCACTTGCTGCCCAATGAGTGGTTTGCACAACAGCACAGCCCTTTGAAGACTGCACTAGATTTATATTTGAGCACCAGCACTTTATAAAGAGACTATACAAATAAGGACACTGGGCACATTCTTTGTATATGAGAACTTTATTGTGATTATGTGAAGTGAATTTATGTTTAATTTGATGCATAGGGCAGCGCTGTGAATTTAGAATTTTCTTATGTTTAGTAGTCAAGGTTCTTCAAACTGTTTGAAAATAATTAAATGTTGGCAGCTGTTGACTTTTAATAAAAAAACACCTAACAGTCCAGGGGTCCAGCGCTGTCCTCACCAGAACAGCTCTTAGCCCATCTTTGGGTCTCAGGTGTTGGCACGTATACTGTGATTCCTTGCGAGGCGCATCGCTTTGTATAGCCCCATAGCCTTCTGGGACCTGTGATGTGTCCCAGAAGGTTGCGTGAGGGGGTTCGAGAGAACCTCCATTGGTTCGATACGGCGATTAAACCAAAAGCTGGAGTGGGTACCATTTAAAGCCAGGTACCTGCTAACCCCCCCCCCCTCCCCCCCCCAAAAAAATAGAAGAAGAGGGGGGAGGAGGGCATAAAGCAAAACGTCCCCCATATGGTGAAGTTCCACTTTAACTACATTTTCAACATGAACCTACGTTCATACTTGTGCTTTTGCATTTTCTTGCAATTTTAGCGCATTTATGATTTGTTGTTATGTAATATTCATTCATTTCTATGCTTTATGCCTTTTTTTTGTTTTGACTAATGACATAAAATATCTGCTGTGACAACAATTAGATGTCTTCCTCCTTGTATCTGCATTTTGCTTGTTCTTTATTGTGCTTTCTGAATAATCATTTCTGCTATGCCATATTCCCTGGCAGCAGAGGCAGGGAAGATTCTGTATCCCATTCTATATTAAACCCCATGGGCTTTGTCCTCCCAGGCCCTCTGGAATTTTCAGTGATCCTTGTAAATGTCATCACTGGGATCGTACAGCTTTGTCCTTGCAGTTCCTCAGAATCAAGCACTGTATAGCCAGCTCTTTCATTCTTCCTATGTAGCCTGTGATGCCGCGTAAAAACGTTCGAGATTCACGGTGGTGAAAACACCGCCGTGAATCCCGACGG
The DNA here is from genome assembly GCA_029206835.1 of Rana muscosa. Classification (NCBI taxonomy): domain Eukaryota; kingdom Metazoa; phylum Chordata; class Amphibia; order Anura; family Ranidae; genus Rana; species Rana muscosa. Next base: position 259,712,245 of record CM055123.1, on the reverse strand, counting down.
GAAAAACGAGGAACGGCTTGTTCCCCTACACACGGCCGTTTTTCCCGTCATTTTTTCTCTTGGTCGAGAAAAACGACCGTGTGTAGGCTCCCCGGCAGTGTTTGCCTATGGGAAAACTGCAGCGGGAAAAAATGCAGTGAATCACGACGAGAAAAATTAGAGCATGTTCTAATTTTTCTCGTCGAGATTAATGCCATTTTTCTCGTCGGGAAAAATGACCAAAAGCCCACACACGGTCGTTTTTCTCGTCAAAGAGAAAAAATGAAATTTTTCCTGACGAGAAAAATGGTCGAGTGTACGCGGCATAAGAGTAGATGCTGCTAAGAGGCGGAGACTTGCTATTATGTATAAAAATGTGGCACGAATTTGCCTAAAACGCATATACATGCATTTTACATGGGCTCCTATTGAAGTCCATGGGGCCAAAAACACACTTTGTTTCAAGTTGACCCAAAAGCGCATTGCATAAGTGTGAACAAGCTTCATAGAAAGTAATGGGATGCCTCTTGTTGTGCATTTCAACGCCAAGGAGTGATGAATCACACAGTTGTGAACAGGGACTTGGTCCTAAGGCCTGATTCACACCTATGCTGTTTTAGTGCTTTTTGCTTTTTGCAGATTTGCACTACAGCCCATCTAACATGGTTTCCTATGGAACACGTTCTATAGTGCAAATCTGCAAAATGCAAAAAGCACTAAAAATGCATAGGTGTGAATCCAGCCTAATTATGAACAGACCTGAGCTAAATGTATGTAAAACCTTCACACCTCACTCAGTTGGGCTTTTAGGAGTTGGGTGTTTTTGGGCATCGCACATTGGTACAAAATATCACCAGCACACAGTTTTTACATGAACTTCAAATGTTAATAAAGTGAAACTCCACATTGTTTTCATTTTCATAAATGTTTTTAAACTAGAGAAAAAAGATGTCACTAAATTCTTTTAACCAAGAGAAAGTTTAGTAGTTGCAAACTTCTTAAAGCGGAGTTCCACCCTAAAGTGAAACCTTCGCTCATTTGGCACCTTTCGGGAGGACGGGGGAGCGGATACCTTTGACGGTATCCTGCCCCCACTTCCGGGAGATCGGGCCGCAGCGCATTACATCAGCAGCTCGGCTTCCTCTCCTTCCCCTGGCGCCAGGCCAGTAGGAGAGCACAGCGGTACCTCGCACATGTGCAGTAGGGACCCGGCGTGAAGCCGTAATGCTTCATTACCGGGTTCCCTTACTGGCAATGGCGGCGGCAGCACCCGGCAGCTGACGGAAACATCGGCAGCGGTGCCGACATTGCTGGACTCCAGGACAGGTAAGTGTCTGATTATTAGAAGTCAGCAGCTGCAGTATTTGTAGCTGCTGGCTTTAATTTTTGCAGGGGTGGGCGGACTTCCGCTTTAAGACGTTCCAATGCTTTTAGAGGTGTTTAGAGGGCCTTGTCTATAAGTGCATCACACGTAATCACATGTGTGTTACTGTCTAAGTGAATGAGATATAAAAAAAAACATTATTTTTGTCAATAAGGGAAACACAATCACTTTACACTGCCTAAATTATAATATAACCACAAATACAAGGCAGTTGTTAGGACATAGATAAAAAAAAAAAAAAGACACTCATCTATTGAGCTCAACAGGCCAGCTGTAAGGAATCTCTAACCACAGCACGTTCACTTACATCTCCAACTGTACAATACAAATGGCTTGTAGAACTACATAGGAGAGAGGTGATCCCAGGGCAAAAATTAGAGGAAACTAATGATAATTCATGATGTGCAGCCATCTGAACTCCAGGCAGATAGAAAAGACAAAAAATAAAGGCATCATTGTGTAGTCATGACTCCACTCTTCTCATTCCTCTTGGTGTCAGTAGTGTGGACATGACTCCACTCCTCTTGGTATGAGTTGTGTGGACATGACTCCACTCCTCTTGGTGTCAGTAGTGTGGACATGACTCCACTCCTCTTGGTATCAGTTGTGTGAACATGACTCCACTCCTCTTGGTGTCAGTAGTGTGGACATGACTCCACTCCTCTTGGTATCAGTAGTGTGGACATGACTCCACTCCTCTTGGTATCAGTTGTGTGGACATGACTCCACTCCTCTTGGTATCAGTAGTGTGGACATGACTCCACTCCTCTTGGTGTCAGTAGTGTGGACATGACTCCACTCCTCTTGGTGTCAGTAGTGTGGACATGAATCCACTCCTCTTGGTGTCAGTAGTGTGGACATGACTCAACTCCTCTTGGTGTCAGTAGTGTGGACATGACTCCACTCCTCTTGGTGTCAGTAGTGTGGACATGACTCCACTCCTCTTGGTATCAGTAGTGTGAACATGACTCCACTCCTCTTGGTATCAGTAGTGTGGACATGACTCCACTCCTCTTGGTGTCAGTAGTGTGGACATGACTCCACTCCTCTTGGTGTCAGTAGTGTGGACATGACTCCACTCCTCTTGGTATCAGTAGTGTGGACATGACTCCACTCCTCTTGGTATCAGTAGTGTGGACATGACTCCACTCCTCTTGGTATCAGTAGTGTGGACATGACTCCACTCCTCTTGGTGTCAGTAGTGTGGACATGACTCCACTCCTCTTGGTGTCAGTAGTGTGGACATGACTCCACTCCTCTTGGTGTCAGTAGTGTGGACATGAATCCACTCCTCTTGGTGTCAGTAGTGTGGACATGACTCCACTCCTCTTGGTGTCAGTAGTGTGGACATGACTCCACTCCTCTTGGTGTCAGTAGTGTGAACATGACTCCACTCCTCTTGGTATCAGTTGTGTGGACATGACTCCACTCCTCTTGGTGTCAGTAGTGTGGACATGACTCCACTCCTCTTGGTATCAGTTGTGTGAACATGACTCCACTCCTCTTGGTATCAGTTGTGTGGACATGACTCCACTCCTCTTGGTGTCAGTAGTGTGGACATGACTCCACTCCTCTTGGTGTCAGTAGTGTGGACATGACTCCACTCCTCTTGGTATCAGTTGTGTGGACATGACTCCACTCCTCTTGGTGTCAGTAGTGTGGACATGACTCCACTCCTCTTGGTGTCAGTAGTGTGGACATGACTCCACTCCTCTTGGTGTCAGTAGTGTGGACATGACTCCACTCCTCTTGGTGTCAGTAGTGTGGACATGACTCCACTCCTCTTGGTGTCAGTAGTGTGGACATGACTCCACTCCTCTTGGTGTCAGTAGTGTGGACATGACTCCACTCCTCTTGGTGTCAGTAGTGTGGACATGACTCCACTCCTCTTGGTATCAGTTGTGTGGACATGACTCCACTCCACTTGGTATCAGTAGTGTGAACATGACTCCACTCCTCTTGGTATCAGTAGTGTGGACATGACTCCACTCCACTTGGTATCAGTAGTGTGGACATGACTCCACTCCTCTTGGTGTCAGTAGTGTGGACATGACTCCACTCCTCTTGGTGTCAGTAGTGTGGACATGACTCCACTCCTCTTGGTATCAGTAGTGTGGACATGACTCCACTCCTCTTGGTATCAGTAGTGTGGACACGACTCCACTCCTCTTGGTGTCAGTAGTGTGGACATGACTCCACTCCTCTTGGTGTCAGTAGTGTGGACATGACTCCACTCCTCTTGGTGTCAGTAGTGTGGACATGAATCCACTCCTCTTGGTGTCAGTAGTGTGGACATGACTCCACTCTTCTTGGTGTCAGTAGTGTGGACATGACTCCACTCCTCTTGGTGTCAGTAGTGTGGACATGACTCCACTCCTCTTGGTATCAGTTGTGTGGACATGACTCCACTCCTCTTGGTGTCAGTAGTGTGGACATGAATCCACTCCTCTTGGTGTCAGTAGTGTGGACATGACTCCACTCCTCTTGGTGTCAGTAGTGTGGACATGACTCCACTCCTCTTGGTGTCAGTAGTGTGGACATGACTCCACTCCTCTTGGTATCAGTTGTGTGGACATGACTCCACTCCTCTTGGTATCAGTTGTGTGGACATGACTCCACTCCTCTTGGTGTCAGTAGTGTGGACATGACTCCACTCCTCTTGGTGTCAGTAGTGTGGACATGACTCCCCTCCTCTTGGTGTCAGTAGTGTGGACATGACTCCACTCCTCTTGGTGTCAGTAGTGTGGACATGACTCCACTCCTCTTGGTGTCAGTAGTGTGGACATGACTGCACTCCTCTTGGTGTCAGTAGTGTGGACATGACTCCACTCCTCTTGGTATCAGTAGTGTGGACATGACTCCACTCCTCTTGGTATCAGTAGTGTGGACATGACTCCACTCCTCTTGGTATCAGTAGTGTGGACATGACTCCACTCCTCTTGGTGTCAGTAGTGTGGACATGACTCCACTCCACTTGGTATCAGTAGTGTGGACATGACTCCACTCCTCTTGGTGTCAGTAGTGTGGACATGACTCCACTCCTCTTGGTGTCAGTAGTGTGGACATGACTCCACTCCTCTTGGTATCAGTTGTGTGGACATGACTCCACTCCTCTTGGTGTCAGTAGTGTGGACATGACTCCACTCCTCTTGGTGTCAGTAGTGTGGACATGACTCCACTCCTCTTGGTGTCAGTAGTGTGGACATGACTCCACTCCTCTTGGTGTCAGTAGTGTGGACATGACTCCACTCCTCTTGGTGTCAGTAGTGTGGACATGACTCCACTCCTCTTGGTGTCAGTAGTGTGGACATGACTCCACTCCTCTTGGTGTCAGTAGTGTGGACATGACTCCACTCCTCTTGGTATCAGTTGTGTGGACATGACTCCACTCCACTTGGTATCAGTAGTGTGAACATGACTCCACTCCTCTTGGTATCAGTAGTGTGGACATAACTCCACTCCACTTGGTATCAGTAGTGTGGACATGACTCCACTCCTCTTGGTGTCAGTAGTGTGGACATGACTCCACTCCTCTTGGTGTCAGTAGTGTGGACATGACTCCACTCCTCTTGGTATCAGTAGTGTGGACATGACTCCACTCCTCTTGGTATCAGTAGTGTGGACACGACTCCACTCCTCTTGGTGTCAGTAGTGTGGACATGACTCCACTCCTCTTGGTGTCAGTAGTGTGGACATGACTCCACTCCTCTTGGTGTCAGTAGTGTGGACATGAATCCACTCCTCTTGGTGTCAGTAGTGTGGACATGACTCCACTCTTCTTGGTGTCAGTAGTGTGGACATGACTCCACTCCTCTTGGTGTCAGTAGTGTGGACATGACTCCACTCCTCTTGGTATCAGTTGTGTGGACATGACTCCACTCCTCTTGGTGTCAGTAGTGTGGACATGAATCCACTCCTCTTGGTGTCAGTAGTGTGGACATGACTCCACTCCTCTTGGTGTCAGTAGTGTGGACATGACTCCACTCCTCTTGGTGTCAGTAGTGTGGACATGACTCCACTCCTCTTGGTATCAGTTGTGTGGACATGACTCCACTCCTCTTGGTATCAGTTGTGTGGACATGACTCCACTCCTCTTGGTGTCAGTAGTGTGGACATGACTCCACTCCTCTTGGTGTCAGTAGTGTGGACATGACTCCCCTCCTCTTGGTGTCAGTAGTGTGGACATGACTCCACTCCTCTTGGTGTCAGTAGTGTGGACATGACTCCACTCCTCTTGGTGTCAGTAGTGTGGACATGACTGCACTCCTCTTGGTGTCAGTAGTGTGGACATGACTCCACTCCTCTTGGTATCAGTAGTGTGGACATGACTCCACTCCTCTTGGTATCAGTAGTGTGGACATGACTCCACTCCTCTTGGTATCAGTAGTGTGGACATGACTCCACTCCTCTTGGTGTCAGTAGTGTGGACATGACTCCACTCCACTTGGTATCAGTAGTGTGGACATGACTCCACTCCTCTTGGTGTCAGTAGTGTGGACATGACTCCACTCCTCTTGGTGTCAGTAGTGTGGACATGACTCCACTCCTCTTGGTATCAGTAGTGTGGACACGACTCCACTCCTCTTGGTATCAGTAGTGTGGACACGACTCCACTCCTCTTGGTGTCAGTAGTGTGGACATGACTCCACTCCTCTTGGTGTCAGTAGTGTGGACATGACTCCACTCCTCTTGGTGTCAGTAGTGTGGACATGAATCCACTCCTCTTGGTGTCAGTAGTGTGGACATGACTCCACTCTTCTTGGTGTCAGTAGTGTGGACATGACTCCACTCCTCTTGGTGTCAGTAGTGTGGACATGACTCCACTCCTCTTGGTATCAGTTGTGTGGACATGACTCCACTCCTCTTGGTGTCAGTAGTGTGGACATGACTCCACTCCTCTTGGTATCAGTTGTGTGAACATGACTCCACTCCTCTTGGTATCAGTTGTGTGGACATGACTCCACTCCTCTTGGTATCAGTAGTGTGGACATGACTCCACTCCTCTTGGTGTCAGTAGTGTGGACATGACTCCACTCCTCTTGGTATCAGTAGTGTGGACATGACTCCACTCCTCTTGGTATCAGTAGTGTGGACATGACTCCACTTCTCTTGGTGTCAGTAGTGTGGACATGACTCCACTCCTCTTGGTGTCAGTAGTGTGGACATGACTCCACTCCTCTTGGTGTCAGTAGTGTGGACATGAATCCACTCCTCTTGGTGTCAGTAGTGTGGACATGACTCCACTCCTCTTGGTGTCAGTAGTGTGGACATGACTCCACTCCTCTTGGTGTCAGTAGTGTGGACATGACTCCACTCCTCTTGGTATCAGTTGTGTGGACATGACTCCACTCCTCTTGGTATCAGTTGTGTGGACATGACTCCACTCCTCTTGGTGTCAGTAGTGTGGACATGACTCCACTCCTCTTGGTGTCAGTAGTGTGGACATGACTCCACTCCTCTTGGTGTCAGTAGTGTGGACATGACTCCACTCCTCTTGGTGTCAGTAGTGTGGACATGACTGCACTCCTCTTGGTGTCAGTAGTGTGGACATGACTCCACTCCTCTTGGTATCAGTAGTGTGGACATGACTCCACTCCTCTTGGTATCAGTAGTGTGGACATGACTCCACTCCTCTTGGTATCAGTAGTGTGGACATGACTCCACTCCTCTTGGTATCAGTAGTGTGGACATGACTCCACTCCTCTTGGTGTCAGTAGTGTGGACATGACTCCACTCCTCTTGGTGTCAGTAGTGTGGACATGACTCCACTCCTCTTGGTATCAGTAGTGTGGACATGACTCCACTCCTCTTGGTGTCAGTAGTGTGGACATGACTCCACTCCTCTTGGTGTCAGTAGTGTGGACATGACTCCACTCCTCTTGGTGTCAGTAGTGTGGACATGACTCCACTCCTCTTGGTGTCAGTAGTGTGGACATGACTCCACTCCTCTTGGTATCAGTAGTGTGGACATGACTCCACTCCTCTTGGTGTCAGTAGTGTGGACATGACTCCACTCCTCTTGGTGTCAGTAGTGTGGACATGACTCCACTCCTCTTGGTGTCAGTAGTGTGGACATGACTCCACTCCTCTTGGTATCAGTAGTGTGGACATGACTCCACTCCTCTTGGTGTCAGTAGTGTGGACATGACTCCACTCCTCTTGGTGTCAGTAGTGTGGACATGACTCCACTCCTCTTGGTGTCAGTAGTGTGGACATGCCTCCACTCCTCTTGGTGTCAGGAGGCTCTTGCCATCCCTATAGAGCAGAGTTTAGATTGGGCGTGAAAAAAGTAGCACAGGGAACAACAGAGTGATAGAGGTGAGCTCATCAGCATGCTACCTCTTTCACTGTCCAATCACAAACTGGGAGCAGGGACAAAACCTGGGAATGTTACTTAAAGTGATTCTAAAAGGTAAAATTATATGCATTAAGGTAAAAAACCTTCTGCATGCAGCTCCTCCCAAAGCACCCACCTAAATACTTACCTGAGCCCGATCCCGCTCCAGCGATGTGCACGAGAGCAGCAGCTCTCTCAGCTCTCTCTCTCTCCTCATTGGTCAGAGAGGCTTTGGCTCCTGCTGCTGTCAATCACAGTGAGGAGAGAGCAGGAGTGGAGACGCAGCATGCTCTGTGTGCCAATGGACACACAGAGACAGCTCAGGATTGAGCACACACGAGTGCCCCCAAAGCAGAGAGGGCACTTGGCAGGTGCGAGGAGCCAGGGACCCCAGACATGGGGCTGCTCTGTGCAAAACCATTACATGCACATTATGGCAAACTTACCTGTCAAATGAAGCCCTCCAGCGCTGCACTGTCAAAGCTCCAGGTGGTCCCGGCTGCTTCCATCTTTGCGGGTTTGCTTTTTTTGGCCGCTTGAATGGTTGAGCTGCGATAATGTTACTCCCGCTCATGCGCATGGTAGTCACTTCATCATGACACAGAATGGGTGCCGCAAATGTGGTCTGAGCTGCACATGCACGGCTCAGGCTACATTACCACTGACAGGCCAGCAAAAGCATTTATGACAGAAGAGGTCACTAGTGTCTCTACAAAAACCCTACCTCTCTGCACTTTTTCAAAATTTGACTTTAAAGTGCAAGTTCACCTTTACAGAAAAATTTGTAAGGTGAACTTAAACAGGACCCCCTCTTGACCCCCCCCCCCTCCAGTCCCGTTGAACTGTTGCATGGCAATCTCCCGGTATAGCCGCATCAGAGGTCTGGGGCGTTGAAATCCCCTCGGCATTCACGCGTCTTCTTACTTGCTGACAGGACGGGCTACGCGGGTTCTGATTGGTCGGCACTGTCACATTTAGAATGCTCCGAAACGTCCCTACTGATGTTGTACATTTTGGAGATTTAGCTGCAGGGATTTCTAAGCCCCAGACCCGTGATCCACAATCCAGGTCAGCGGGACTGGGGGGGGGGGGGGGGGGCGGCACCTGTGTATGTTCACCTTACAGATTTTTCTGTAACAGTGAACTTACCTTTTAATGACAGCAAAGAAAAATCATGACATCAAGAATGTGTTGTGTGGCAGTGCTGTGTACATCAAAGGACTGGATAGACATAATTACAAATTCTTTGGCTGGTAAAGACCTTCCTTTTATGTATTTAATTTAGCCATTAGTTTGGAGTTCAGCTAAAAACCTATTAATCTCTTAAGGTCCACCCTATAGCAGTTTTACTGCTACAGGGCGGCACCTGTGCGCTGGATCACATATAAACAGTATAAGTGATCTAACTCTTCCGGGTTGGGGGTTGCGCACACGTGCCGCCAGTGGCTGGCTTCCATTGTGATTACACACAGCGGAAGCCAATCGGCGAGTGCATGGATCCCGATGTCCTCCAGCACCTGCCGATTGTTAGGCAGAGAGACAGAAGGGAAGGGAATACATTTCCATCTCTTCCCCTAGTAAAAGCACCTCCCCCACAGTTTAGTAAAACACAGGCTAGGCACACAGTTAACCCTCTGATCGCCCCTGAAGTTAAAGGGGTTGTAAACCCTCATGGTTTTTCACCTTAATGCATTCTATGCATTAAGGTGAAAAACCTTCTGTAGTGCTTCTGTAGTGCTGCAGCCCCCCAGTGCCCCCCGTTTTACTTACGTGAACCTGGTTTTCTTCTCCCCGGGGACGAGCACATCAGCTCTAGCTGGTGTCTCGTGTCCTGATTGGATAGATTGATAGCAGCGCAGCCCTGGCTCCCACTGCTGTCAACCAAGTCCAATGGCGTAGGCACCGGGGGGTGGGGCAGAGTCTGGCTTTCTGTATATATGGACGCAAAAGCAGGACTCGGGAGTGTGCACGCACGGGTACCCCCAAGGAGAGCGCTTCTCCTACGTGGTTTCTTGGTGCAGTGAGGAGCTACTAGCGCCATTAAGGGACCCCAGAAAAGGGGTCTTTGCACCCTGTGCAAGATAAACTGCACAGTGAAGGTAACTATGACATGTTTGTTAATTAAAAAAACAAACAAACAAGGGTTTAGTAACCCTTTAACCCCTTCCCAGCCAGTGTCATTAGTACAATGACAGTGTATATTTTTAGCACTGATCACTGTATTAGCATCACTGGTCCCCAAAAAGTGTCAACAGTGTCAGAATGTCCGCCGCAATATTGCAGTCCCGCTATAAGTCGCTGATCGCCGCCATTACTAGTAAGAAAAAAAAAATACAAATAAATAAATATATATGCGCTTATTGGAATTTCTTTACCAAAAATATGTAGCAGAATACATGGTGGATAATTTTTGGATTTTATAACAGAAAGTAAATAATAAATATTGTTTTTTTTTTCCCTTTAAATTGTCTGCCTTTTTTTGTTTATAGCACAAAAAATAAAACCACAGGAGGTGATCAAATACCACCAAAAGAAATCTCTGTTTGTGGGAAAAAATACTTAAATATAATTTGGGTACAGTGTCGCACGACCGAGCAATTGTCAGTTAAAGTAACGCAGTGCCGTATCGCAAAAAATGGCCTGGTCATAAGGGGGTAAATCTTCCAAAGGACAATTGGCTAATGTGTGTAGCAATGTCACAGTACAATAAATAAGTGTAGGAATTCCTTTTCAATAGGCAGTCCTAGTCAGCACTATCAGTTGTGTAACAGATAGTGATCGTAACCCACAGACATGAGATCATCGTCTGTTATCCCAAAAGAGCACTTATTAATGACAGGTTCCCCTTAAGAATGAATTATACATTTATATTAATAAAGAAAAGCTTTGTGTTGTCTGAGGTTGTTGGTGACATGACTCCACTCTCCTTACATTTTTACGAACAGTCATAATTTATTATTAAGCATGGCAGATAATTAGGGGCAGTGCTGAAAGCAGTGAATGCAGATCTCTGGGAGAAGAACGCAATGGCACGATGTCCTGGCCTGAACTGACTCTGAATGTGCTGAGCACATCACTACATGTGTAACAATTACCTTTGAAAACAGCTTAACAGAACTGCTCCAATCCATGAAGCAAAGCCAGAGGGTGGAGCATTGATCCACAATCATTACTAGAGATGATTAGACATGGTCACAATGTCTGCTCCACATATGGAATAAAGTTGCATGCTCTGCGCACTCAGTACAACACGGGCCATCGTCTGCTCCATTCTGTTCCATACATACAATGTATAACCTCTACTATTGTATGTGTGTGTGTGCTCTACCTGGTTGCTGGTCCCTCCATGCAGTATACCCACCATTATGTGGGTGAGTTGTGCCAGGCAGCTTGGCGATTATGCAGTAGGACTGCTGTGTGAGGCTGTGCCTGACTCCTGGTCCTTTCATGCAGTCACTGTGTGTGTGTGTGTGTGTGTGTGTGTGGGGGGGGGGGGGGGGGTCTGTGCTTGGCTTTGGAACTCCTAACCCAGCTCAAGGAACCCCCGGCCATATCTGGAGGAACCCACTGAACCCCAGTTGACAATGGCTGCAGTACATCCATAGCTGGTTTTCAGGGGCTGTGCCTGGCTGTTCTCCCTCCAAGCAGTACACCCTTTACCATGGGGTGGGGGGCTGTGCCTAGTTGCTGGTCCCTCCATGCAGTATACCTACCATTATGTGGGTAAGTTGTGCCAGGCAGCTTGGCGATTATGCAGTAGGACTGCAAAGTGGGGCTGCTGGTCCTTTCATGCAGTATACTCATCACTGTGTTGGGGAGGGGGGGGGCTGTGCTTGGCTTTGGAACCCCTATCCTAGCTCAAGGAACCCCTAGCCATATCTGGAGAAAGAACTGCAGTGTGAGGTTGTGCCTGACTCCTGGTCCTTTCATGCAGTCTACCCATCACTGTGTGTGTGGGGGTCTGTGCTTGGCTTTGGAACTCCTATCCCAGCTCAAGGAACCCCTAGCCATATCTGGAGGAACCCACCGAACCCTAGTTGACAATGGCCGCAGTACATCTATAGCATAGCTGTTTTTCAGGGGCTGTGACTGGCTGTTCTCTCTCCAAGCAGTGCACCCTTTACCATGTGGGGGGGGGGGGGGACTGTGCCTGGTTTCTGGTCCCTCTATGCAGTAAACTCATTGCTGTGGGTGGAGTGCTTGGCTGCTGGTACCTCCATGCAATACGCCCATAGCTGGATTTCAGAGGCTGTGCCTGGCTGCTGCTCCCCCTGTGCAGTACCCCCATTGCTATTAGGCATGTGACTGGCTGCTGCTACCCCCTGTGCAGTACCCCCATTGCCATGAGGCATGTGCCTGGCTGCTGGTCAGTTCGTACAGTACTGGAATTGATGGGTGTACCCCCCCACTTCCCTGCTGCTCTCAGTACTGTACACCCCATAAACGACAGCAGAAGTACTTCAATCTGTATGGGATCAAAGCACATGCATGTGCCATAGAATGGAACAATATAGTGTCATATTCGGCTCAGCATTAGTAGAAACCCTAAGAAAAAAAAATGACATGAACAATAATGATGTCAGGAAAACAGAACACAGATCAGATCAGATGAACTGTTTCGGTTGACATTCTTCAGTATTTAACTGATCAGTAAACCAATGTTAAACTTAATAGGTTGCCTTAGATCCTTTCTCCAGGCTTTATACAAGGGATCTAAAGCATCCCAAAAGCTTGCATCTTTAATAACTTGAGTCAGTCAATAAAGGATATCACTTAAACTTCAAACCTTCCGTATTAATTGATGGCTAGCACGGTGCAATGCATGTATACAGCCGTTCAGTCATATCCTATTCTCTGCGATTTTATGTGCCAGCTCTCTGAGCACCATGTCTGATACACTTAGAGCCTTTGAAATAGAATGTTCTTAGTAAACTTTTCAGGGTAGGTCCTCAGATCTTTCTTCCATCCCCCCTAATTGCTCAGTTTGGGTACAGAATGCAGAATGTGATACTACATGTGAATAACTAATTTCTACACACATACTAAGGCCAATTTAGACAGGAGCCAATGACCCGTTCAGCATGTCTTGGGAGTGTGGGAGGAAATCAAAATACTAACATACAAAGCCATTTACAACTCTGCCCTGAGCTACGTCACCGATCTTGTCTCCAAATATCACCTAATACTCGAAAGACCTCCTGCTCTCAAGCTCCCATGTCTCCTCCTCCCATGCTCGCCTCCAGGACTTCTCCAGAGCCTCTCCCATCCTCTGGAACTCTCTACCTCAGTTTGTCCCAGCTATCTCCTACTCTGCCTTTAGGCAATCCCTGAAAACACATCTCTTCAGAGAAGCCTATTACAAATAACTGAACTTTTATCACTTCCACCAGCTTATCTCTCACAGTTATAAGCTTTTATATCACTTGCCCTACCCTATTAGATTGTAAGCTCTTATGAGCAGGGCCCTCTTAACTTCTTGTATTTTATTGTATTGTATTGTAACTGTACTGTCTCCCTCTTTATACTGTAAACTGCTATGCAAACTGTTGGCGCTATATAAATCCTGTATATTAATATTACCTGCAGGAAACTCATACAAACACAGGGAGAATATGCAAATTCCATGAAAGTTTGTGTCCTGGCTGAGATTCAAACCAAGGACCCCAGTGCTATAAGGATCCCCTTCTTATTCAGGGTTCCTCCAGAGGTTGCTAGGGGTTCCTTGAGCTGATTAACCCTATCCGATGGTGTCTGCATAATTCCAAGCCAATGCTACATGGCAAAACCAGCAGAATGAACCAATTAACTTTTCAGCTTTTTGTTATGCCGCGTACACACAATCGTTTTTCATGCCGTTAAAAATGCCATTTTTAAAAATGGCCATTAAAACCGATCGTGATCAGAGCATTTTTAACGGCGTGAAAAACGGCCATTAAAAATTTCGAACATGCTCTATTTTTTCACGTCGTTTTTCATGTTGTTTTTTTTAACTACGTGAAAAACGATAGTGTGTATGCTTTTATGAAGTGAAAAAAAACGCGCATGCTCAGAATCAAGTATGAGACGGGAGCGCTCGTTCTGGTAAAACTAGCGTTTGTAATGGAGATAGCACATTCGTCACGCTGTAACGGACTGAAAAGCACGAGGCTGAAAAGCGCGAATCGTCGCTCAACAAACTTTACTAACATGAAGGGTGGCGCCATCCGAACGGAACTTCCCCTTTATAGTGCCGTCGTACGTGTTGTACGTCACTGCGCTTTGCTCGAGCGTTTTTTTTTAATGATCGTGTGGATGCAAGACAGGCTTGAGAGGAAACAAGAAAAAAAACGACGAGAAAAACGTTGGTTTAAAAAATGGCATGAAAAACGATCGTGTGTACGCGGCATAAGAGTGGCATTCTAATCACCACTCCCTGTGGTCTCAGGGACTCCTTACTAAAACCATTTCATCAGGTGTCAATGGGGAAAAGATCCCTTATGTTGGAGGTCAGTAGGAAGGTCCCTCAGACCTGACATTTTTTTAGGGGATTATCTGGGGTTTAAAGATTGAGAAAGGCTGTTATAAGGCATAATAACTAAGCCACTGTGCTGCCCCAACAGCGTACAATACTCTAACACTAATGCTGGCCATACACTATACTAAAAATTGGGCGAAAATCGGTCGTTCAGACAGTTCTTTCATTTTTCAAACAGTTAATGGGCACAAAATCGATAATCGTTGGGACGTTTTTGAGCCGAAAAAACGAAGGACAAGTTTGGAAATTTTCTGCTGAACGAACGATAAATCGGAAGGTTAATGTGTTTCCCGTCCGAACTTTCTGCACTAGATATACGTAAAAAAAAAATATATATTTTTTATTTATGTCCACTGAACGATTTATCGGTCATTACATGATGGCACTATCGTTTTCGCTCACGACCGAACGTTCGTTTTTCGAAAGTTCGTTCGGACGATTTTTCATAGAGTGTATGGCCAGCATAACTTATCAATATAACTGAGCTGCCAACAGCTTTCCAAAATGCAGATGGAACTGTTTCAGAAGAGGTAGAGATTTTCCTGCATACACCCAGGCTCCTGTCCAGTAGAGCTATCGAATGCTGCTTGTGGTGAGCCTCCTGTATGTTAAACATCAATACAAGATTGTGGTCTGGTGATGAAGGCACAATGCCACCAACCAGTCTCATCCAGAGGTGTAGCTATGGCAGGTCTATCACTGAGGGTTGTCTGTGCACTCCTGGCCTCTTTACGTCTTGGGTACAATGACAACCAACCAGGAAAATCCATGTCATCTGCTGGACTTCATTCAGGGACATCTGCCGTCATCAGAATAATCCTAAACCTGGATATAGCCTGGAAATCGACAATCACCTCTCTGGGATCTAATAACAGAGAACAATATCCTGCACTCAATGTCCTAACAAATGGAAACAAGTATAAAATAAGTTTTTACAGTCTGAGAACTATTTTACAGACATGTTTGTGTTAACTTGTATTTTCCACCCTCTAGTAATAGTGTGTGTGTGGCTGGAAATAAAGACTGGACGGGCCGCGAACTGCAGCTGAGCACTTGGGGGCTGACATATCCTGACACCGCACTTACCTTGACTAAAAGAAGGCAAGAGATTCTCTAAGCAAGGTCTCCGGAACACTCAAGGCGGGGAGGCCATCTTTTATTAAGAACAATTTTTCAAACCAATGGTGTGTGTCTGCTAATGCTTATCCTGGATTGTGTGTTGTCGGTGGCTGCAGGAATAACCTGGTATGGTGGCTGTGGAACTGGCGTCAGGAAAAGATAAACAGAGGATAAGAACGACAGGGTCAGTGTAAAGGATCCATCAGATTATCCGAGATCTTGGCACAATGTATTTTGGGAAAGTAATATTTTACAGTTACTGTGGGTGTCACTGTTGGATGCTGAAGAAGGCTTCAGCCAGTAATTAGTAACCCCTCTGCCAATTCTCCATTACACAAGAGCTGTTTTATCGGGATGCATGCCATTTAGTATGTACAAAGATTGGACTACAGGTGATGGAGTACCAATCTGTGATGTGACATCATATTACACATCCAGGTCATACATGCAAGCACTTATTAAAGAGGACCTGTCCTGTGGAAGCAGAAGGCAGAGGAATTGTCACCAGTATTGCTTGTGGTCTCCCTGCAGCTGATCTTTACCCATTACTGACTTACTATGCTTTGTTCTAAATTGTTTCTGTGTAGGAGCAGCCATCTTGGTAGAGGAGCAGGGCTTTGCTTCCATGTGGTGGAGCTGCCCCCTTGATCACTGGTGATCTAATAACTGGTGGGAATAAGGATAGAGATTAGGGAACCACAAGTCCACAGAAAGGATGAAGCAGAAGCAGGGGGGGTCTTTGCATTGCAGATCCTCAGGTACAGCTTCCTCTCCAGCAAAGAGAACAGTGAGCAGCATCGTAGTAACATCACCAAACCTCACTCCTAATCTGATGAGACTAACAGCCAGAGGCAGCAATGTCTTAGATGATCTCAGACAGGAAAAGGGGTGTTTGGGCAAAGGAAGCACACTCCTTTTTTCAGGAGGAATTTCAAACCAAATGTATACTTTTTACAATAAGGCTCACAACTAAGATTTCTAGTTTTCCTCTATAAAAATAAATCATATTATAACCACGTATATATATTGACTAGTGGAACTGAAATCTAGCAGTGATAGACTCAATCCGTTTATGGATAAGTGCAACACAATGCTTCACCGAGACTCTCCATCCAGACAATCAACACACCAAACTGCCAGATTTCATGAAACATCATACAGGGAACTATAGAAAAGGTCACATGACTACATAAGCACAGAATTGCAGCCAATGTAAGGGCAGATTTGATCCTGATAAATGGGCCAACTAATGGGAATGTCGGTCGTTAAGGACTCAGGTCAAATACCAGTTGTGACTTTGTAAATGAATCTCATCCCTGAAGGCTTCCACGGCAATGTTTAGCTGTAACCTCCACAAATGATAATTTTTCTACCTTAATTTTGGAAAACAGGTAGCTAGGTGGGCTTAGTTCGGCTTTAAAGCGGAGTTCCACCCAAAAGTGGAACCTTTCGGGGGGGGGGGAGGGGGGACAGAATACCTGTCTTTGACATGTATCCTTTCCTACTTCCGGGAGCCCGGGCCGCGGCCCGTGACGTCATCGCAGGGCTCCCTCCTCCTCCCGCGGCTGCCGTGCCAGTAGGAGATAGGAGCGAGCCTTGCGCATACGCAGTAGGGTCCCCAGCGTGAAGCCGAAAGGCTACACTGCTGGGTTCCCTTAACCGCAATGGCGGCGGCAGCACCCGACAGCTGATGGAAACATCAGCTGCGGGTGCCAACATCGCTGGACTCCAGGACAGGTAAGTGTCTTATTATTAAAAGCCAGCAGCTGCAGTATGTGTAGTTGCTGGCTTTTAATATTTTTTTTGGGGTGGCGGAACACCGCTTTTAGTAGTTCTAAAGTGTCCAGGATCCCACCCCAGCCCCCTCTTATACTTACCTGGTCTCCATCCAGCAATGTGCATGAGAGCAGCAGCTCTCTTCTCATTCTCCCTCCTCCCAGGGCAGATTGATAGCAGCGGGAGCCATTGGTTCCTGTTGCTGTCAATCAAATCCTATGACAAGGGAGTGGGGGCAGGAAGGAGCCCCGCTGTCTGTGTCCATGAATGCAGGGAGCGGGGCTGGGGAGTGAACCTGCATGAGTACCCCCCCTATCAAGCAGCTTGCTGGGGGAGGGGGTACTCGGAAAGCAAGAGGAGCCAGGAGCGCAAGTGGGGGACTCCAGAAGAGGATGATGAAGGCTGCTTGGTGCAAAAACATTGCACAAAGCAGATAAGTATAACATGTTTGTTATGAAAAAAAAAAAAAATAAATAAATAAATACAGGTTTAGAATCAGTTTAAGTTACACTTATATCTAATGCCAAAGTAATCTAATAGCGACTTTGTGTTGGAAAATGGAAAACTTACCAAAAATCTGACCTAGTCTTTTCATGAGCTACCATAAATAGTCCATCTCACTTATCAGGAGCTAATAATTACTGTCTGTCAGTAGAAGAACTAGGGCTGTTTCAATTTAACACTTTACAGCAAAACACCAGGTATCAACAAAGTAAATGTTTCCCCCAGTCCCCCACCTTGCACAATGCACATTATTTATCTTTAATTTCTAGCTAAATAGATATTTTTTGGAATGTAATGTAGCAGTCATGTGACCACTCCCATTCTTCTCCTTCCTCTTGTATAGCGGTAGTAGGAAGCAGAGGCGGCACAGGGACTGCATGTCACCAGGAAAACCTGTGCAGTTCAAGCTGCTGTGGGTGTGGCCACTGTGCTGTTTGGGCCAATTGCAAAGACTACTGGCTTGGGCATCTACATCATTACGTCACCCCTGTAGTACTAAGAACTACAAAAAGGCATTAAAACAACATGAAACTCACTTTCCTGTAATACATTCTAGTGTTTAGGTATCATTGAAAAAAAAAAAAACAAGTGAAATCTCAATTTACCCATTAATGAATGGCTACTTTTATCAGAGGTGTCTCACCAATGCTTCTTTTTTTCACGTAAGCTGGTCATAGAAGGACAGCCATCATCACAGGATACAAATTACTATACAACGGATCCATGTATGGCATGCTAATGATCAGATGGGGGTCCAATTTAATCAGCTAAAGATTGGAGAGGCTGGCATTCAGCTGGCAGAACAGAAGTGAATAGAGACGATTGCTGCGTGTACAGTCGGGTTTGAGGCTGGGTTTACACTATCTTCGCATGCGGTTCACAGCAGGGGTCCGGTGCGTCCCCGTTTCAGGGCTGATTTCAGCCTGAATTTTTGCCTGAATTTGGACCTGAAAGGGACCAAAATACGCACAGGACTCCTGTGCAAATTCGTATCGGAGCCGCAGTGGAGATATGTGAACCTGGCTCCATAGAGAGCCAGTCAAAATCTCCTGCTATTGCGAATTGGATGTGGGAAATCTACATCTAATTTGCAATAGTGTGAACCCAGCCTAAATGTATTCCAACTGCAGAGTAAAAAACACAGAGAGCAACAATAGAATATATTTCCCCTGTCACCTATACAGGACAACTGTGAATAAAACAGAACGCGTCGGTACACTGTCATATCACCACTGAGATCACCGATCAGAATGGAGCTGTTAGTATAACACACTGTAGCCATGTGATAATAGTCTGATGAGTACCTGTCACGGGCATCTCGCTCTCTCTGATCTCAGCTATCGGCATTCCCTTTAACTGCTCTGACCTCTGTCTGGCTGAGTGATTATCAGCAGGTTACATGGGCCTTTCTGCTCCTTCCAACCTCCAGGCATGATCGCTATCTATCAACCTGAGATGAAACACTCATTTGACACCCTGTTAAATAGCAAGATTTGAGTCTTTCCTCTGGCAGGCCGTGTAGATGAGGCCACAATCTCAGATAGAGATGAGGCTGCAGGTCTCAGCAAGTGAATCTGTTCAAAGTGCAGTCATCCTGTGTGAAATCAGCACATCGAAGAGAGTGGTCGTCACGGCTTCTCCGCGTATGACAGACAGGCTCCTTCATCTACAGTTCACCAATGCACAAGAAGAGAGCCGAGGTGTCTATAGACATGAGATGGATATCGCAAGATGTAGGGGATTTAGACTCCATCCTTTCAGCAGCTGAACATACGTCTGTAACTTATGACCTCGGCGTAGAGAGTCATCAGACGGGCCTGAAAACCTCCAATGGTTTCAAAAGCTAAACTCAGAAAATCCTACAACTTTAAACCGTGTGTGTGCCAACAATGCCAAAGTCTAAAGGCCTCGTACACACGATACGAAAATCAGAAGGGAAATTCGTAAGACGAGCTGTCTGCAGATTTTCGGATCGTTAGCATGGTGCTTTCGACAGCCGATTTCACTTTTTCGTCAGACAAAAGCTTTTCGGATGGTCAGTACAGAAATCGTCACGCAAAAGTCAAAAGTACAAACATGCATGATCGTAATCAAGGAGCGACCGGGAAGAGTTCGGTCTTGTAAACTACTGTTTGTAATCTAGAATTAACATTCGTGACGTGGCAATTGATGAAATGTCGAAATGCAGCGCACATTCTCATCCTCTTTGGCTCCATGCACACTAAAGCTCATAAACTGACGTTTTTGGGCGTTTTTTTTTTTTTTAAAAGCCCATAAACTCCCCTCTATGTTAACCTATGTGTCCATGCACACATGGACGTTTTAAGAGACGTTTATCAGCAGTTGAGTTTATGGGCTGTTTTCTGAACGCCATAAAATCGCATTCAGGAGTAGTTTTTCTGACCAAAAAAAACACCAAACGCTCAAAAACGCTGATAAACGTCAATAAACACTCAAAACCGTGTCTCACCAGCGTTTAACGTTTTTGATCCGATAAAAAATAGAAAGCATTAAAAAACGCTAACGCAAAAAAGCGCTAATAAACGCTATTGCAAAAACGTAAAATAAACGTTGAAAGACTCACTGCAAAGCTACTGGCGTTTTTATAATGTTATTTTAACGTCCAGTGTGCATGGAGCCTTAAATGGGATAATAATGAAGCTGCTTTGCTGGTGATACTGATGTAGTTATTGCAAACATTTTAAAAGGCATTTGTTTTGTAGTGATATAAATAATATTAATATTATGGGTGTTGTTCGATTTTTTGGGGAAGTTACCACAACACCATTATCCCTGAATTTTTAAGATCAAATATACAATGTTGGTGTCCCTTGTTAATTTTCCATTGTGTTGTTTTTAATGTAACTGCCTACTCCCAAACTGTCATTTTATGAAAATACACATAGCCAAGTATTATTCTACACTGTTTTTTTATTGTGCAGAAAAAAACCCAACAGAAATTAAATTAGAGATGCTATCTGCCATCCAAAATAAAAAGAACTTAAAGCGTAAGTTCACCGGATTTTTTTTTTTTAAAAGCCAGCAACTACAAATACTGCAGCTGCTGACTTTTAAAAAATGGACACTTACCTGTCCAGGTCGCCCGCGACGTCGGCAGCCAGAGCTGAGCTACTGCTCGGCTCTCGGCTTCCCCCGCCGCCATCCTCGGTGCATGCGCGAGTCGCGCAGCGCGTCTTCACAGGTCCCTGCTGTGTTCTGGGAGCCATGTGTTTCCCAGAACACAACGGGGGGGGTGACGCGAAGGGGTGGGACTCCCGCGGGAGTCTATACCTGGAAGTCGTGCAAATACCTATTTTATACAGGTATCTGCACCCCCTCCCCCCTGAAAGGTGCCAAATGTGACACCGGAGGGGGGGGGGAGGGTTCCGAAAAGCGGAGGTTCACTTTTGGGTGAACCTCCGCTTTAACAAAAAAGTGTGAATAAACGCTCATCAAACTTCTACTAACATGAAATTAGCAGAAGGGGCCCAAAGGGTGGCGCTTGAGAAATGAACTTCCTCTTTATACGCTCATAGTACGTCACTACGTTCGTGTTTATCGAACAAAAATTTGCGGATAGTTAGTATGCTAGACAAAATCTTTTGACAAAAATCAGACGCTCAGTCATATAACAATCGAACCGTGTGTACGAGGCTTTAGACCCCTTTCACATTGATGCGCTTTTCAGGCGTTTTAGCGCTAAGAAATAGCGCATGTAAAGCACCTGAAAAGTGCCTCACATGCCTCCCCAGTGTGAAAGTCAGAGTGCACCTTTGGGGCAGTTTGGGAGCGGTGTATACATCACTCCAAATACACCCTGCCCATTGAAATGAATGGGCAGTGCTGCAGAAGCGCCTGCAAAGCACTTCCGCAGCGCCGAAACACGGGCACTTTTAACCTTTTTTTCGGCCGCTAGCGGAGGTTAAAGGCACCCCAATAGTGGCCGAAAGCGCAGCTAAAACGACGATAAAGTGTTGCTAAAACTAGCGTCACTTTACAGCTAATGTCCCAGTGTGAAAGTAGCCTAAAGCCTCGTACACACGGTCGGACTTCCATCGGACTTTTCCGTGTTTTTTTGTCCGAACGGAGTTGGTCGGGAACACCCATAGCATACACACGCTCTGACTTTTCTGCAAATTTTCCCAAAACGTTTTCCAACATCACGTGGTTTTTTGCTCTTTACTGCCACCCTTTGGTCAACTTCTGCTATTGTTGGTTGATTGTAACATTATTTGTTTTGTCCATCGGACAAAAGTCCGATGGTTTTCTGTACACACGGTCGGACTTTGCTCCATCTAACTTTTGTTGGCCAAAAGTTTGTCCGTTTGCAGACCCAACATTTGTCCGATGAAAACAAAAAAAAAAGCAAAAAAGTTTGTCCGATGGAGCATACACACGGTCGGATTGTTGGTCCAACTTGCTCAAAATGAAGTTTGTTGGCCAAAAGTCCGACCGTGTGTACGGGGCTTAAGACTAGAGCAGATCACATTTCAGCACAATGCAGCTTTAAATACATTTTAAAACATTTGGGTAAAATCGCTTCTGGTACCTGATTTGATATCAAATTGGTGATAATGTGAAAGATAATACAAGTTCGGGAATGTTGGAGTAATATTATTATTTTTTTGGACCAAAGGGATGGGATATATTAAATTGTGTAATGTTCTACCTGGGATTTCTTCACCTTGATTACTTGTTTATTTGCTAGATATGTTGTACATTACATGATTGATGTTTTCACTGGTTTTTTTTTTATATATATATTATTGGTGTCATGACTTGGTTTTGCCCTTTCTGGGATTCAATAAAAATTATATTTGAAAAAAAAAAAATGTGTAATGTTTTAAATATGCAATGTTGGGTTTAGTTTGGTATTTTTATTGAATGTGGTTTGTTTTGTCATGAGATGTCTTTTTGGTATATGTGTTTCCTGGGGAAAAAAAATAATTCAATAAATAAAATATGGATTGAAAAAAAACTGTGTATAGCACTTGGACCTGAGAAAAGCCTTTCCATTGTCCAGGCCACCCTACGTCATGGGATTAAACCAGTTGCTTCTCTCCATGATGTCTAAAGGAATGTATTCCTGTCTAACAACTCTTATGCCCTGTACACACGATCGGTTTTACCGATGAAATCAGTCCGATGGACTTTTCTCATCGGACAAACCGATCGTGTGTGGGCCCCATCGGTCTTTTTTCCATCGGTGAGAAAAAATAGAACATGTTTTAAATTTATCCGATGGGAAAAAAAAACGATAGCAAATTCCGATCGTCTGTGTGGAACTCCATCGGAGAAAAAACCCACGCATGCTCAGAATCAAGTCGACGCATGCTCAGAAGCATTGAACTTCATTTTTCTCGGCTTGTCGGAGTGTTTTACGTCACAGCGCTTGTGACGGTCGGAATTTTGACTGATGGTGTGTAGGCAAGACTGATGGAAGTCAGCTTCATCGGATTTCCGATGGAAAAATCCATCGGATTAGAATCCATAGGAAATCCGATCGTGTGTACAGGGCTTTACACCTGTTTTAAATGAGAGACTGTCTCTTGTGTCTAAATCCACCTTTATTACATTCTATACCAACAGGTAGAAAACCCATCTGAGATGACTTTTCATTTTACTAAAACACAACCTGACAAGAGGAATACTGGGCCAGAGAAATGATGGAAGAGCTGGAAGGCACAAGGATTATGGGAATGTTAGAGAAGATGGGGAATACAGCCGAAGTCACAGAGATTCTGGGAAGAGAAGATCATAGAAAAAAAAGGAGACTAAAGCCCCGTACACACGATCGGACTTTTGGCCAACAAACTTAATTTTGAGCAAGTTGGACCAACAATCCGACCGTGTGTACGCTCCATCGGACAAACTTTTTTTTGCTTTTTTCTTGTTTTCATCAGACAAAAGTTGGGTCTGCAAACGGACAAACTTTTGCCCAACAAAAGTCAGATGGAGCAAAGTCCGACCGTGTGTACAGAAAACCATCAGACTTTTGTCCGATGGACAAAACAACTAATGTTAAAATCAACCAACAATAGCAGAAGTTGACCAAAGGGTGGCAGTAAAGAGCAGAAAAGAGCTGAAAAACCACGTGATGTTGCAAAAAGTTTTGGGAAAGTTTGCAAAAAAGTCAGAGCGTGTGTATGCTATGGGTGTGCCCGACCAACTCCATTCAGACAAAAAAAAACACGGAAAAGTCAGATGGAAGTCCGACCGTGTGTACGGGGCTTTAGAGAAAGGAGCAGAGAATAGATGAGGGGCCACAAAGATGGGCCCTCAGGGATGCAGAGGGATGGAAAAGGTAGATTAGATCAGAAATGAGGGGGTGTCACAGACCGCACAGAAATCAGCAAAAATGTGATTATTGTTAAAGAGTAACTCCACTTTTGTTGAGAAAACAACATTCCACTCTGGGTGATCTATGTACATTACAAGGATTATAACAAACGTTGTTGCAGATTCCTACCTTTTGTTATTCTGAAGAAATCCCTGTGTGTTTGTGTGTGTCCATATGGGCAAGTGAGTCTAATGGGAGAGGTTCCATAATTATCAATCAGGTGCTGCGCCTGCAGGGCTCTAATGAGGAAAATTGCAGGGTCTGCATCCCTTTAGATGCAATTTCCTGTTATTAGTATCTTACCAAAAAAATAAAATTTTTGTTGCAGGGGATTCCTGAAATCTGACTTGTATCTTAGTGCAGACTTCTGGGAAAATCTGTGAGCCAATCACACAAGCAGGAAAGGATGTTTCTGGGGGGACGTTCTGTACACCATCTCTGTACAGAACACCTCCAGGAAGCCATATTGCATTTTACAGAAAATTACAGAGCTGCAGATTGAAAAGGAAAGGTCATTTTTAGGGCTGTGGAAATTAACTATTAATTCCTCGATAAATCGATTAATTGTTTTGATCGGTACTCACCTCTCCGTCGGCTTCCGGGAGTTCCGTCGGAGATCCGGTGATGTCACGGACACCGGCGGGGTTTGCCGTGTCCATCTGAAGGGCTCCTTTGCTGTGCCTTCATATCTGCATGCCAACGGGACCTTACTATCTGCCACACGCAAGGGCTGTTACACTTCCCTCTATCAACCTGGGATTCTACAGCTATCCACTGGGAGTTGTGATTGTTCCCTTCACGGGACATCTACATGCCGATAGACTGATGTTAACCCCTCCTCATCTGGATTCAGCAGTGGTATCGTTGTACACATTTTTATACCAGTATCATACTTGGCTACATGTTTTTATGACTGCTTTTGCTACTGTTTGGTATTACTCACACCATTTTTACAGTTTATGTAGCTACATTGATTTTATCTCCAGTGCAATATTTATTTTGTTACCTACTTGAAGACTATAAAAGTTTTAATGCTATTCCCATCGAGCGCTGCCTTTGTGTGTTTTTTGTATCCTGCTATCCATTTTTTGAGTGGTTGGTAGCTGCATTGGGAATCGGCCTGCAAGGAGATCAGCTAGAAGTAGTTGGATCTGTATGTGCGTTATAATTAATCAAAATTAGTCGATTAATCGATTAAAATAAATATTGATTAATCGAACACGAAAATTTTAATCAGTAATAGCCCTAGTAATTTTTAATAACATTCAATTACAATGTGACTTGTGTCGCAATTGTATACGCTATATTATTATTTCTTTATTTGCTATATTTCTTTCCTGCGAAAGTGGAATTACCCTTTAAATGTCAGGAAAAGATGATAGAAAATAGACCGAGGGGGTCACATATATGATGGCACGGATTTTGTACATTGGTCACACGGAAGAGAATGAATTAAAAATAACGTGAACAGATGCATCCAGTAAGGGTAACACGTTTTGGGGGTTAAAAACGCCTTTTTTTTAGGGCTGCCAAACCAGCTGCTGACAAGACCTGGGCAAATATTCACACATACAGTGGGGCAAAAAAGTATTTAGTCAGCCACCAATTGTGCAAGTTCTCCCACTTAAAAAGATGAGAGAGACCTGTAAATGTCATCATAGGTATACCTCAACTATGAGAGACAGAATGTGGAAACAAATCCAGACAATCACATTGTCTGATTTGGAAAGATTTTTTTTTGCAAATT
The DNA here is from genome assembly GCA_029206835.1 of Rana muscosa. Lineage (NCBI taxonomy): Eukaryota > Metazoa > Chordata > Amphibia > Anura > Ranidae > Rana > Rana muscosa. Next base: position 259,686,545 of record CM055123.1, on the reverse strand, counting down.
ATGGTGGAAAATAAGTATTTGGTCACCTACAAACAAGCAAGATTTCTGGCTCTCACAGACCTGTATCTTCTTCTTTAAGAGGCTCCTCTGTCCTCCACTCATTACCTGTATTAATGGCACCTGTTTGAACTTGTTATCGGTATAAAAGACACCTGTCCACAACCTCAAACAGTCACACTCCAAACTCCACTATGGTGAAGACCAAAGAGTTGTCGAAGGACAGCAGAAACAAAATTGTAGACCTGCACCAGGCTGGGAAGACTGAATCTGTAATAGGCAAGCAGCTTGGTGTGAAGAAATCAACTGTGGGAGCAATAAATAGAAAATGGAAGACATACAAGACCACTGATAATCTCCCTCGATCTGGGGCTCCACGCAAGATCTCACCCCGTGGGGTCAAAATTATCACAAGAACGGTGAGCAAAAATCCCAGAACCACACGGGGGGACCTAGTGAATGACCTGCAGAGAGCTGGGACAAACGTAACAAAGGCTACCATCAGCAACACACTATGCCGCCAGGGACTCAGATCTTGCAGTGCCAGACGTGTCCCCCTGTTAAGCCAGCACATGCCTGGGCCCGTCTGAGGTTTGCTAGAGAGCATTTGGATGATCCAGAAGAGGATTGGGAGAATTTCATATGGTCAGATGAAACCAAAGTAGAACTGTTTGGTAGAAACACAACTCGTCGTGTTTGGAGGAGAGAGAATGCTGAGTTGCAACCAAAGAACACCATACCTACTGTGAAGCATGGGGGTGGCAACATCATGCTTTGGGGCTGTTTCTCTGCAAAGGGAACAGGACGACTGATCCGTGTACATAAAAAATGAATGGGGCCATGTATTGTGAGGTTTTGAGTGCAAACCTCCTCCCATCAGCAAGGGCATTGAAGATTAAATATGGCTGGGTCTTTCAGCATGACAATGATCCCAAACACACCGCCCGGGCAACGAAGAAGTGGCTTCGTAAGAAGCATTTCAAGGTCCTGGAGTGGCCTAGCCAGTCTCCAGATCTCAACCCCATAGAAAACCTTTGGAGGGAGTTGAAAGTCCGTGTTGCCCAGCGACAGCCCCAAAACATCACTGCTCTAGAGGAGATCTGCATGGAGGAATGGGCCAACATACCAGCAACAGTGTGTGACAACCTTGTGAAGACTTACAGAAAACGTTTTGCCTCTGTCATTGCCAACAAAGGTTATATAACAAAGTATTAAGATGAACTTTTGATATTGACCAAATACTTATTTTCCACCATAATTTGCAAAGAAAAATCTTTCCAAATCAGACAATGTGATTGTCTGGATTTGTTTCCACATTTTGTCTCTCATAGTTGAGGTATACCTATGATGACAATTACAGGCCTCTCTCATTTTTTAAGTGGGAGAACTTGCACAATTGGTGGCTGACTAAATACTTTTTTGCCCCACTGTATGCATTGTTTATCTCAACCCCTGATGAATGGGGGGGGGGGGGTTGTGTAGAGGTCACTTTTACCTATTATAACCAGCGATGTGCACGAGAGCCGAGGTTCTCTCAGCTCTCTCGCTACTCACTGGCTCAGATACAGCAGCAGGAGCCATTCAGTACTGAGGGGGAAGAGGGTGGGGCTGAGCCTTGCTCTGTGTGCAGGTAGCTTGCTACGGGGGCACTCGGCGAAGGGGGAGGGAGGGGCCAGGAGCATCGGCAGGGGACCAGAGAAGAAGAGGATCGGGGCAGCTTTGTGCAAAACCATTGCACAGAGCAGGTAAGTATAACATATTTGTTATGTTAATTTAAAAAAATAAAGAACCTGACAGGTCCAGCAATATGTTCCCATGTTTTTTCATTGCACAGAAGAGAATGTCACAGGAGTAGCTAGATGTATTCGTTCTAAAAGACAAAAAAATATATAATAAAATAAACACACCTTGCGCCATTAGAACCCTAAACCCAAAGATTACCCAGAGAAACAAAAAACATCTCCAATAAGCTCGCAAAAATTTCTTGATCCATAAAAGGTAATCAGATCCTCCATGGATTACCATTATTATTACCTATAAAGATTAGTAGCCATTTATATTTTGTGTATTTGGAAACACATTCAATTCTTAATGAAGCAGTCTACAGTCCACTAGAACTCACTCCCTGTGTAAGACCATCCTACATTTTCACAACTTTTACAGTGAAGAAGCCTTTCTATATGGCAAGACTAATGCCCCGTACAGGCAGTCCCCGGGTTCCAAACAAAACACGGTCTGTAGGTTTGTTCTTAAGTAGAATCTATTTGTAATTTGAAACAGGTACATTGTTTAAGTGTAGCTCCAGACAAAAAAATCTATGTTTAAGCTTTTTGGATAGCATGGGGAATGGTTATTACTCCTGTAACATTTGTTTTACTGTCTGTGCCCCTGTTCAGAAGATTTCACCTCACTTTCTGTCCCAATGACAATTGGATTTTGAAAATTTTGGGTTATTAGGGAAACAAGGATTTATCACAGCTTCAGTGGAGACACCTTTTTCCCATATTAACTCTTATGCCTCGTACACACGACCGGTTTTCCCATCTGGAAAACTGCCATGACAGCTTTTGGCCGGGAAAACCGGGCGTGTGTATGCTCCATCAGTTTTCCCGACGAGAAAAACTGCAGGGAAAAAAAAAGAGAACTTGTTCTCTATTTTCCCACTGGGATTCCCGGCGGTCTTTTTCCCGTCGTGAAAACCGTTGTGCGTATGCTTTCCCGAAGGAAAAAAAATGCGCATGCTCGTAAACAATTTGATGCATGCGCGGAAGCATAGAACGTAATTTTGTCAGCTCGTCGTAGTCTTTGACATCACCGCGTTCTTGGCAGACAAAAGTTCAGCGGTATTTGGCCTGAACGTGTGTATGCAATGCAGGCTTGAGAGGAATCCCGTCGGTAAAACCGTCGTTTTTTTTCCTGCCGGGAAAACCGGTCGTGTGTACAGGGCATAACAGGAGAGAATTTCCCTTCCTAGAGGTAGATTTCCTCTCATTTCCTCTTGTCTCCCTCCATTGGTAAGTCGGATGTTTGTAAGTAGGGGACCGCCTGTACACACAATCTTAAAATCGGACGACAAATTGTCCGACTTTTTTCGCTTGCTAGTCGCAAGTAGAAATTAAATAGGTTACTAAAGTTATGAAAATGCTTGCATGACAGAATAAAAAATAGGATTTTTGTACTCACCGTAAAATCCGTTTCTCTGGCATCCATGGACTGACACAGCGTGTCTTATACACCTTTACACGTGGGTTATGTCCCTGCCTGCAGGAGAAGACCTAGGCAGAATGTGAGATGTTATACATACATTCTAAACAGCCAGAGCTGAACAGCCCCGCCCAGGGGGGCGGTCCCTCCGGGCATAACCCTCCCACTGCAGTCAGCAGACCTCAGTTCGTAACAAAGCAGTACAAACTTAAAAAGAAGGGTGGGTGCTGTGTCAGTCCATGGATGCCAGAGAAACGGATTTTACGGTGAGTACAAAAATCCTATTTTCTCTTGTCATCCATGGACTGACACAGCGTGTCTTATACACCTTTACACGTGGGATGTCCCAAAGCAGTGTCAAGAGGGATGGGAGCAGTATAAATGGAAAACCAAAAACTTCACTCCAAACAAGGCAGAGCTCCTCAACGGAGGAGTTGCAACATCAAACAGCGGCCTGCAACACCTTGCGGCCGAAGGAAGCATCCGAAGATGCAGCCACATCAACCTTATAAAACTTAGAAAAGGTATGAACAGACGACCAGGTCGCCGCCTTGCACACTTGTGCAACCGACGCTTGATGTCGGAAAGCCCAGGAAGCACCATTTGCCCTGGTGGAATGTGCCGTAACCGGAAAGGGAGGCGCCCGCCCCTTGAGAGCATAAGCTTGAATGACGGTTTGTCTGATCCACCTAGAAATGGTGGCAGACGAAACCGCTTGGCCCTGTTTTGGCCCAGAGACAGCCACAAATAGTGAGTCAGACTTCCGAATAGAAGCAGTAGCAGACAGGTACACCCGCAAGGCTCGTACCACATCCAAAGTGTGTAGCGCAAACTCTCTGGGATGCGATGGGTGAGGACACAAGGACGGGAGGACAATGTCCTTGTTTAAGTGGAAGGCCGAGACCACCTTTGGCAGAAAGGAAGGTCGCGGACGTAACACCGCCTTATCCTTATGGATGATCAAAAAGGGCGACTTGCAGGACAAGGCCGCCAACTCAGACACTCGTCTAATGGAAGTAATGGCCACCAAGAAGGCCACCTTCTGAGACAAAGTCAAGAGGGGAATATCTCTAATATTTTCAAAGGGAGGTTCCTGGAGGACCGAGAGCACCAAATTCAGATCCCACGGGGGGAGAGGAGGCTTGACAGGGGGGAGCACATGGCGAACCCCCTGCACAAAGGTGCTAACCAAGGGATGACCCGCCAGCGGTCGCTGAAAGAAGATGGCCAAGGCCGAAATCTGACCCTTAATGGTACTCAAAGCGAGCTTTTGGGTCACGCCACGCTGCAGAAAATGCAGGATTCTGGGAACGGAATACGTTCGTGGGCGCCAGTCCAGCTCTTCGCACATGGCAATGTAAGCTCTCCAAGTACGGTGATAGATCCTTCTGGAGGAAGACTTCCGTGCCCTTAACATGGTCGAAATGACCGAATCCGAGAGACCTCGGTCTCTCAGCACCTGGCTTTCAATAACCATGCCGTTAAAACCAGAGACTGTAAAGCAGGATGAAATATAGGACCTTGAGACAGAAGGTCCCCCCGTATCGGTAACCGCCAGGGAACGTCTGCGACGAGACGTACCAGATCGGCGTACCAGTGACGCCGAGGCCAATCCGGAGCAATGAGGATCACCGGAATTCCCTCGGTCGCTACCCTGCGGAGCAGGCGAGGGAGCAACTGCAGCGGAGGATAAACGTATATCAGGCGATACTGACCCCATGGGGCCACCAACGCATCCGAGGCATCCGCCCAGGGATCCCTGGATCTGGCCACAAACCTCGACACCTTGCGATTGAGTCGAGAAGCCATCAGGTCCACATCCGGCGTGCCCCACCGTCTGCAAAGGAGTTGAAAGACCTCCGGGTGCAAGGACCACTCCCCCTGGTCCAGCGTCTGGCGACTTAGATAGTCCGCCTGCCAATTGTCTACGCCCGGAATGTAGACGGCCGACAGAGCCGGCACGCTTCTTTCGGCCCACCTCAGGATGCGGGCGACCTCGGAAGCCGCAGCTGAGCTCCGAGTCCCCCCTTGATGGTTGACATACGCCACTGCTGTGGCGTTGTCCGATTGTATCCTGATGGAGTGACCCTGTAGTTTCTCCGACCATGAGGAGAGGCACAGTCTGATTGCCCGTATCTCCAGCACATTGATCGGTAAGAGGGCTTCGTCCGGAGTCCAAAGCCCTTGGGCCGACAGGACTCCCCAGACTCCCCCCCAGCCCGTCAGGCTGGCGTCCGTCGTGATCACCGTCCATTGGATGGGGAGGAACGACTTCCCGGACCGAAGAGCCGGGGACCTCAACCACCACGTCAGGGACGCCCTGACCAGGTGACTCACCTGGATCTGAAGATCCAAGGACAACTGGGATTTGTCCCAAGTGGACAAGATCTCTTTCTGTAAGGCCCTGGTGTGCGCTTGGGCATAAGGAACGGCCTCGAAGGAGGCCACCATGAGTCCCAGGACTCTCATGCAAAAGCGGATTGACGACCATTTTCGGGACGTCAGCACCCGTACTGCAGACTGAGGAGTCAGTAGTTTGTCTGGAGGTAGGAAGACTCTTGCTTCCAAGGAGTCCAGAATCAGACCTAGATACTCCAGACGCTGAGTAGGGACTAGAACCGACTTCTGAACGTTCAGGAGCCACCCAAACTCCCTGAGGGTCTGACTGACGATAGTCACACTTTCTTCCAATTCTGAGCCACTGTCTGCTCTTAGAAGGAAATCGTCCAGATAGCCCACGATAGCAATGCCTCGCTGTCTCAGCAAAGCCAGGACCGGAGCAAGCACCTTGGTGAACACCCTCGGTGCCGAGGCCAGGCCGAAGGGAAGAGCCACAAATTGATAGTGGACTTCGCCGAACGCAAAGCGCAGAAACTTCTGGTGGCTTGCGCAGATCGGAACATGCAAGTAGGCGTCCTTGATGTCCAAGGATGCCAGAAAATCCCCTTGACGGAGTGTAGCGACCACCGTGCGAATGGATTCCATGCGGAATTTTTGCACCTTCACGAAGGCATTCAGGGCCTTGAGGTCCAGGATCGGCCGAACCCCGTCCTTTTTTGGAACAACAAACAGATTCGAGTAGAACCCCTGAAATCTCTCCTGGGACGGAACCGGCACAATTACTCCGGACCCGATCAAATCCTGTACAGCCCCCAAGAGGGCTGCCCGACGGGCAGGAAGGAGAGGGAGATTTGAGGGGAAGAATCTGTCTGGGGGCCAGGAGCGGAACTCTATTCTGTATCCTGAGGTGACCACCTCGCACACCCACCGGTCGGAGATCCGGGAGGTCCACCGATCCGTGAACCTGCGAAGTCGTCCCCCCACCCCAGAGACGGGCGGGGGCAAGACTTCACGCGGAGGCGGGCTTGGGAGCCGGCTTGTTCGGCTTACGCACCCAGGGGCGCTTGTGCCCGCCAGCCGCACTGTTGTCAGTCTGGGATGGCTTACCCGTGGACTCTGACGGACGAAAAAAACCCTTTTTTGCTGGAAAGGAAGGACCCGGTTTACGTCGGGCCTCCTTACCCTTGATAGTTTGAGGAAGGAGAGTGCTTTTACCTCCCGTGACATCCTTGATGATGTCATCCAGAGCAGCACCAAAAAGTCTACCACCCTTAAAAGGTAGATCCGTCAGGAGCTTCTTAGAGGCTAGGTCAGCAGACCAGCATTTCAACCAGATGAGACGACGCAATACCACCGCCGAGACAGAGGCCCTGGATATTAAAGGGGCCGCGTCCAACGTGGCGTCGCACACATATATCAGACCCTGCACCATCTGGTGGGCCAGAGCAATAGTGTCTGGAGAAAGGTTATACTCCTGCACAGTTTGGTGCAAAATTTTTGCCCATTCCGTGAGTGTCTGAGACACAAGGGTCGCCGCTACTACGGGCCGTAGGGCGGATCCCAACAAGGCGAACATGGCTCTACTCACCACTTCTGACCTCCTGTCAGTGGGGTCCTTAAACGCAGGAGTCCCCTCCATCGGGAGAGTGGTGGCCTTGTTTAAACGGGCGACTGGAGGGACGACCACCGGGGGAGAAGCCCACTTTTTAAGCAGGGCGTCTTCAAAGGGGTATCTAATAGACAAACGCCGCGGGACCATAAAAGTCTTCTGCGGCTTTTCCCAGACCTGGTCAATGAGCTGGTCAAAGAAAGGTACATATGGAAAAACCTTTTTAGAAGGCTTGGTCTTAAAAGAACCAAAGGAGACTGTATCCGCCTGAGGTTCTGCGGTCGCAGCATTTAGCTTGAGAGCGTCCCTCACAGCATCAATGAGTTCACTAACAAGCGCCCTGTCATTTACTGACTCAGAACTGGAGTCTTCCTCACAAGGAATGTCCTGTTCAAAACCATCCAAATATTCAGAGCTAGGGTCCTGAGCAGCAATAACTAGGCCCATATCTGAAGCAGAGCACTCCCCTTGTGGAGATAAAGTGGGGAGAGGGCGCTTTTTTGCTCCCTTGTGCTCACACACAGCTTCCATCCTGGTCAGAAATGATTCCAGGACTGCCGACAACTGGTCCATAGGGACCGCAGGTGCTGGAGCACTGGCTGCTGCCTCTGGCATGTTAGGGGAAGCTGGTGACTCTGACTCCATAATGTCCCTCTCAGACCACCCACAGGCCGTGCAGACTGAAGTAGGGGAATGCCCAGGGAACCCACCAACCTGACCAGGACCGCTCGGTTCCGCCGCTCTGTCTCACTGCGCCGCGCTGCTCAGCGTGAGTGAGCTGAGAGGAGAGAGTGTAAGGAGATTCGCGCCGTTTCCAGCGGCGCTAGAGGCCAAACTAGTGCCAGAAAAGACGTGCGGCTACAAGAAAATGGCCGCCGCAATGTGCTCCGGCGGGCCCCGGCAAGATGGCCGCCGATGTAAAAATCAGCACACACACAAAACATGGCGCCGAACGGCGCCCAGGCCCCTCACCTCCAAAAACAAAACAGCCCCAGCGAGTGCAGAGCAGCATGAGCCCCCCCCCCAGGACAGTATGGCCCCCAGGCACCCCCCATAGTACAGCGCCAGCACTAGTGAACAGAGAGTGACATTAAAAACACAGGGGGAGACAGGGAAATCCCCCCACACAAGAAACACACAGCATGTACTCACCTGCAGCCAGGAGAGACTACTTACCCGTCCCCTGAGGGACCCGCTGGTGTGTTTCTGACAGAACTATCACAGTGCGGTACTGAGTAGCTGTCGGCCCGGTCCACTGCGAAAGATACAGCCGGACTGTTCTATCTTGAGAGGACCGCGGAGCTGGAAGCCCACCGGCCACCCCTGGAGTCGTGGGGCATGTCGTGAACTGAGTCTCACGCACACAAGGCGAGGATCAGCACGCTCGATGGTCGGACAGGGAAGACTACGAGGATATCTTGTACCCAACCTGTTGCCCAGCCGACAGTTGATAGAAGATCTCAAAAAAAAATAAAAAATAAAATAGGAAAAAAATTCCCAAAAGAATAAAAATAGGTCAGGAGACTGGCTCCTGAGAGAGCCACGTCTTCTCCTTCTGCTAGGCAGAAAAAAACTGAGGTCTGCTGACTGCAGTGGGAGGGTTATGCCCGGAGGGACCGCCCCCCTGGGCGGGGCTGTTCAGCTCTGGCTGTTTAGAATGTATGTATAACATCTCACATTCTGCCTAGGTCTTCTCCTGCAGGCAGGGACATAACCCACGTGTAAAGGTGTATAAGACACGCTGTGTCAGTCCATGGATGACAAGAGAAATTTGTAAGTGATGTAATGTGTTGTAATGTATTTGTATTGTATTTTTGGGCGACAACTGTACTGACTAAAACGAAAATTGCACGATCTGGTATCGTACGAGGAAAATTTTTTGTGCTGGTTCGATCGGATAATATCAGATGAACGGTCATGATCGTCTATCAAAGGCTGTGTACTAACAATCAGATTATCGTACGATCGATTCAAAAGCGGTATTTTTCGCATGATTTTCGGATTGTGTCTGGGCCATTCGGCTGGGTATAGATTGTTTGTTTTGTTTTTGTTCAGCCTGCGGGCTGAACGGAAAAAAACAAATGGATTCCCCCTCAGCTTCCAGGTTTTATTGCCAAAGCTTAATTGAACAAGCTGCCGTTAGAAGCCGATTGGCTACCATTCACAGCTGCACCAGATTTTGCACTTCCCAGTGTAATAAATCAACCCCATTGCATTCTAATGACCCGTAAACACAATCCGAAAATCAGACCAAAAATACAGATTTCACGACAGTTTATCCGATATTATCCGATGGGACAAGCATGAATTTTTTTCTCGTATGATACCAGATTGTACGATTTTCGTTTAATCAGTACAGTTGTTGTCCGAAAACACAAAACAAATACATTACAACACGTGACGAGAATTTTCGGAACTTTAGTAAACTTTCCATTTTTGATTTGCGACTAGCATGCAAAAAAAACGGACGATCTGTTGTCCGATTTTTTGATCGTGTGTACGGGCCATAACAGAACTTTCTGCTGTCGGAATACACTGATCAGTGGATACAGCTGCTGATTGATGTCTGTCGAACAGGGAGGACATAAAACACATCGAAATTCAGCTGGTCCATGATGAACCAGATCAATTTTTTATCCATCTATACCCAACCTAAGCCTAGGTTCAGGACAAGAAGAGAAAAGAAAGGCGCACCAGCCTCGTGCATTATCGTTGGATAAATTTATTTAAAAAAGAATAAAAGAATCCTACTTACAAACATACGTAAAACCATGCGTATAAAAAGAATCCACAAAGTCGCAGCAATGTGTCCAAACCGAACCCACTGAAATCGGTCACGGAGGGATTGACAGGGGTCACTGCCGGCTTACGCGTTTCGAAGACAAGTCTTCTTCCTCAGAGCTCCTCAAGGCTGTTTTTTTCTAGTTTTTAGTAGATTTTTGGTGACATTTTTTTTTCAGGGTGGAACTCCACTTTAAGGACAGAGCATAAGTACAGAATGGGGAGGATGGGGGTATGTGATATCAGGGATGCATGGGACACTATAGTGGGGGGTGGATGGCATCACAGGTACAAGAAGCAGAGAAACTCAAAGTAAGTTATGGAGGAGAGACAGAAGAGGGTACATACACACAGAACAGATGGGGAGGGGGGAATGTGTGCCATCAGCATCCAGCAACAAACACACATACAAGTAATAAAAGCGATGAATAGCTGTAAATGATCCTGGAGTGCCCCCATTATCTGTAATAATGACTGGAGATATTTATCCACTTACTCTGCTTTTGTAGAAAGGACTCAGCTCCACGCTGCCTAATAGTAAACATCCATAACGCTGCCACTCAAACGACAAAGCTGAACAATGACAACATCAAAGAGTATAATTCCCGGCACAGAAACGCAGACTGCTCAACGCCAGACGCATCCTTCTCCATATATAACAAAGCAGGGACCCCGTATAACCAGAAACCACAATGTCAGATCCTATTGTATCACAGCTGATTATGGACAAATAAAATAAAATGACTCCACATAACACAAAATATTAAACAGGAGGTTCTAATTCCCTTATTTTAGGATATGTGATGGAATGAGAGAGGTGAATTCTTTCTGTTATAAGGAAGGTGCTATCTGTAGGATATACAATGCGGGAGGGGAGGGACACAACCTGCGGATACGGTGGGAGTGCAATTACAAGCAGATATAGAATGGCAAAAAGTACACATTTTACGACACTTAACGGCAGTTAGGCCTCGTACACACGACCGATTTTCTCGTCGTAAACAGTCAAGAAAAGTGCCGCGAGAGTTTTTTTGTCTAGAAAAACGTTCGTGTGTATGGTTTTACGACGAGAAACTTGACGAGAATCTCGACGAGAAAATGGAGAACCTGCTCTCTATTTTCTCGTCAGGAGTCCAGATTTCCTCGTCGTGTTTCTCGTCGGCCTGTTTTGTGACGAGAAAATGGTTCGTGTGTATGCTTTTACGACTCTTCCAAAAGCGCGCATGCTCACAAGCAACTATGAGACGGGAGCGCATCTTCTGGTAAAACAAGCCTTCATAATGGAGAGAGCACATTCGTCACGCTCATAAATATTTCATCGTTTAAATGTTCTGCATTGAATTCTTCGTTAGAATGTTACATTAATCAAAACGAGAGACCTTCTTTTGCTGCTGATATTCACACAGAGTTATGCCTTATTTTTAACCTTTTTCATGCTGCTCTTTATAAGATTTATGTGTATTATATCGTGCAAGTTTTTAGGAATAATTTAAATGGTTAGATTTTTCAAAATGATGTTAATTATAATTTCTCAATGTTTTGATAGCGATCTCCCATTTAATTTTCTAATCTATATTTTTAAAATTTCACACCATGTTTTTGAGCTAATCAGATTTAGTTATTCTTTTGGGGGGGTGATATCTGTGCCTTTTATTGTCAGTCAAATGTATCTGCTTACTCCAAAGCTTGTTTTTTTTTTATTTAAAAATACACATAGTCAAGTATGAACTTAAACAAAAAACACATTTATTCATGTTTATAAATTAAATAAAGAGAAGGCAGCGCTGGAGAAGCTGCTGCCATTTGTGCATCCCAGGGACCCCAGAGCACACAGCAACCCTGTGTGGACACTAAAATTGGGAGCTTGAGAAGGCCCACATTTCAGAACACAATCTGATGCTGGCCTCCCAGAGGTCAGGAACAGCAGCAGGTGAGATATATGTCCCAAGTGTGTGGTACTACAACAGGCTGCCTTCTGTCCGACCAGTGCGACCACAATGAAGCAAGGCCATCACTTCCTCTTCTTCCTGGCAACCTTCCCTGCAGCCTTTACTGAAGCCTTCCTTCTTCGTTTAGCTGGAGGCTGGCCCACTGGAGGGGTACTCCTGTCAGGAGGAGGAGGTGGAGGTGTAGCAGAAGGGGGTGGGGCAGAAGAAGAAGGTGGAGGTGTAGCAGAAGGGGGTGGGGCAGAAGGTGGAGGTGTAGCAGAAGGGGGTGGGGCAGAAGGTGGAGGGGTAGCAGAAGGGGGTGGGGCAGAAGGTGGAGGGGTAGCAGAACGGGGTGGCGGCACGATGCGGACGTGCTTCCCGTCTATGGCACCACCGCAGTTGGGGAAGTCCCACCGCGTGGCAAACTCCGATGCCACAGTCTGCCATTCCTGTGGCGTTGAAGGAAGCTGTGGAGTGAAACAAGATGAAATAATATTAGAAAAACAAAGGCATACATTACAAGCAAATTCAAGACCAAAAAATTAGAGACCAACATCAATCTAATTATACGTTTATTAAGGTGTGTAAAAAAAGTATAATGGAAGGCTCATTTATCATATTCATCACCCCCTCTGATGGGCCATTACTAAATTATTTTGGGGGGGGGGAGATGTGTTTGGCCACAGGATAGCATTGCAGTGGCGGTGCGTCCAGAGTGGGCGCTGGAGCACTGTCCCCTCTCTCCTGTGCCCATCACTCAGAACAATACATAGGTTCATGCGTTGCATGAACCTATGTATTGTCTATGCCGCACACTATTCAGGTGGATGGCCTCTTGTAAAGCGACCGACATATGATTAATTGCGTCATTTAGGGGGTTAAAATTGCAGAGCAGAAACAGGTATTAAAAAAGTCTTGCAAATTACAACCTGAGGGATGTAATTGGCTTCCTCAAAGAAAAATCGGGGACGCAAGGAGGGGGCATTCCTTGTGTAAACACTGACAGGCAGCTCTGGCAATCATGTTCACCAAGTCTGTTTAATGGTAACATGATTGGCTGATGCAACATGAAGGGAAGGAGAAGACATCAAGGACAGAAGAAGGATGGCGCTGACCACAAGAAGGTAAGTGCAGGGCTGGGGGGAAACTGGCTGCAATAGAGGGGACTAAATGGCTGCATTGGAGGGGACAACTGGGGGCGTTTATTAGGCAACAGAGCAAAAAAGGAGGAAGTTTATTTCCGAAATTGGGGTTGTAACCCCCCAACATTTGGAGCAACAGGCGCCCCTGCTGGAAAAGTTAGTGAGGGGAAATATTTAGGGAGGATAAAAAAGGGGCAATCTAAAGCTTCCAACATGCATGGGGACAAAGGGGACATTCTCAGCATATTACAATCATGGTAATTAGGAAAGGATGAAAGAAATACAATACATTAGCATACATGTAATACATAAAATGTGATGTGAAGGGAGAAAACTTACCCTAATATAGTCCTCCTGCAGGACTTGTATAATAGCAGAACAGGTGTCTGGGATTATGAGGCCCAGAGCCTGGGGGGAGATGCCTGTGGTGAACTTCAAGTCCTGAAGACTTCTCCCTGTCGCCAGGTAACGCAACGTGGCGATGAGCCTCTGCTCAGCACTGATGGCTTCCCGCATAACGGTGTCCTTCCTGGTAATATAGGGGGACACCAAAGCCAACAGTTCCTGAAAAACGGGGTCAGACATCCTCAGAAAATTCCTGTAGTCCTCAGGATTATTCTCGACGATCTCCCGCAGCAGAGGCATGTGGCAGAATTGGTCCCGCTGGAGCAACCAATTCTTGGTCCATGAACTCCTCCTCACACCATTCATGGACTGGTCTTGGTCCAAAACAAGCAGACCAACACCAAGCGCACGCACAGCACGAACTCGACGACGAGAACGTCCAGGCGACATGGCTAGGAAACGGTCGTCTAATCAGAACGTACAGAACAGAACGCACTTTAGAACAGCAAGGCCTATGAATAACGAACTGAAATTCAGAAACGAACAGGCAATAACGCACTGTAAAACAGATACGACCTGCCTAGACGCCCTGAAAGTCAAGATACGAACCCACAAGCACAAACTGAACGGCAGAAAACGATCTGAAAAGTACGAAGACTGAAAAGCGCGAATCGTCTCTTCCCAAACTTTTACTTCAGACGCGGTAACACGAGATCAGCAAAAGCAGCCCAAGGGGTGGCGCCAAGAAAAAAGATCTTCCCCTTTATAGTGCCGTCGTACGTGCTGGACGTGAGCGCAGAGAACCACGAGGAAATTGGAAAATGACAGTGTGTACGCATAGAAAGCTTGACGAGAAAATCGACAAGCTTAACAAGAATCTCGTCGAAAAAAACGACGTGTTTTTTACGACGAGAAAATCGGTCGTGTGTACGAGGCCTAAGAGGAACGCCCCTGACAAATGCTTCCACAACACCGGCTATTTATAGCACAGAATCACAAAGTATTTATCATCACAATATAGAGTGAGTTCCAAGTGATAAACTCTCCCAGAGGTCCCCACATACCTGGAAAGACATTGGCACTCTTCCCCATTGTATGTGACCTTCCATCACTTCTGTGTACTGCAATCCTCAACCACGCAAGTCTTAAAGCGATATAAAACTCTGCTTTAAAGTGGTTGTATACCCGCTGCTGCTTTTTTTTTTTTTTTACATACCTGAAAGGCAAAAGGCATAATGAGCTAGTATGCACCGCATACTAGCTCATTCTGAAATACTTACCTTAGAACGAGGCGTCGGTAACTTACCTGGTCCACGCCGAGGGAGACGTCATCTTGCCTCGGCGTGTCTTCCGGGTATCGCCGCTCCAGCATTGTGAGTGGCTGGAGCGGCGATGTCGTCACTCCCGCGTGCCGGCAAGGTCCCGCGGCTGCCGGGCTTTAGCCGAGAATCCCCCGCTGCGCATGCGCCGCTGCAGTCAGCGGCTCATTGCGAGGGGAATATCTCCTAAACTGTACAGGTTTAGGAGATATTCTTTTTACCTACAGGTAAGCCTTATTATAGGCTTACCTGTAGGTAAAAGTAAAAAAACAAGGTATACAACCACTTCAACAAAACACAAATTCTACAACATGTTTATGTTTATATTTTAATACATGTCTGGAGAGCTATGATGTAATCGGTATTGCTGAAACTTGGCTTCATTCCTCACATGACTGGGCTATTAATATTCCTGGCTATGGACTCTTTCGGAAAGACAGGGTAAAAAGGAAGGGTGGAGGGGTCTGTCTCTATGTGAGAAGTGATCTCAAAGCGAGTGTGAAAGAGGACCTGGTGGATGGAGAGTGTGATGAGTCTGAAGCATTATGGGTGAAACTGCATACAGATGTGCGTAGTTCAAAGCTAATCATTGGAGTTTGTTATAGACCACCCAATGTTAATGAGGAGTTAGAGACTCAGCTCCTTGCACAGATGGAAAGGGCTGCAAGGGCTGGGACGGTGATAATAATGGGGGATTTTAACTACCCAGAAATTGACTGGAGTAATGGAACTGCTGGGACAGTTAAAGGGCAAAAATTTATAAACCTATTGCAGGACAATTTTATGGTCCAGTTTATTGAGGCCCCAACTAGGAATGATGCTCTGTTGGACCTGGTAATCTCAAACCATGCAGAGCATATTACTAATGTTCAGATAAAGGAACACCTGGGTAGCAGTGACCATAACATGATTTCATTTGATGTTAGTTGTAAGCAAAAATCACATACAGGAAAGATAAAACACTTAATTTCAAGAGAGCAAATTTTCCAAGGATGAGCGCTGCTCTCCAGGACTTAGACTGGGAAGGAATATTGGCATCAATGGGCACAGAACAGAAATGGGAATTCTTCAAAAAGACTGTTTGTGAACTCACTGCAAAGTATATTCCCATGGGCAATAAGTTTAAAAGGCTAAAAATAAAACCTATGTGGCCCACTGCCAAAGTTAAAAAAGCTATAAACTATAAGAAAAGAGCTTTTAAAAAATATAAAAATGAGGGAACACTAGTGTCATTTAAATGTTACAAAGAATATAACAGGATATGTAAAAAGGAAATCAAGGATGCAAAAATTCAAAATGAACGACAGATTGCAAAAGATAGTAGGACAAACCCCAAAAAATTCTTCAAATATATTAATAGTAAAAAGGTCAAGTCTGAGCATGTAGGCCCTTTACAAAATAATCTAGAGTGGGTGACTGGGGACAAAGAGAAGGCTAATTTATTAAATACTTTCTTCAGTTCTGTGTATACAAAGGAGCATGGGGGAGCTCATGTCCAAAATGGGGGTGGTAGTGACACAGCCTCAAATCCACAATGGCTCAAAAGTGATATGGTCCAGAAATATTTAGATGGAATAAAGGTGGATAAAGCACCTGGACCAGATGGCATACACCCACGGATCCTAAAAGAATTGAGCTCTGTAATTTCAAAGCCATTGTATTTAATTTGTAGGGACTCATTAATGACAGGAATAGTACCACTGGATTGGCGCAGGGCCAATGTGGTGCCTATATTTAAAAAGGGAATTAAGTCTTTACCAAGTAACTATAGACCTGTTAGTTTAACTTCTATAGTTGGGAAAATACTGGAGAGATTAATAAAAGATCACATAGATGAGTTCTTGCTGGAAAAAAACTATTTAAGCAACAGACAGCATGGATTCATGAAAGACAGAAGTTGTCAAACAAACCTGATTTCTTTTTATGAAGAGGTAAGTAAGACCTTGGACAGAGGGGTGGCTGTGGATGTGGTATACTTGGATTTTGCAAAAGCGTTCGATACAGTTCCCCACACACGGCTCATGTGCAAGGTAAAGTCTACAGGATTGGAAATATCAGTTTGTAAATGGATAGAAAACTGGCTAAAAGACAGAATTCAGAGAGTAGTGGTTAATGATTCTTACTCTGAATGGTCCAAGGTTATCAGTGGTGTACCCCAAGGTTCAGTGCTGGGACCCTTACTTTTTAATATGTTTATAAATGATATTGGGTCTGAGATCAAAAGTAACATTTCTGTCTTTGCAGATGACACCAAGCTATGCAGTGGAATACCGTCCTTACAGGATGTCGCCAATTTACAAGCCGACCTCGATGCTCTGTCTAATTGGGTGACTAAGTGGCAGATGAGGTTTAATGTTGATAAATGTAAAGTTATGCACTTGGGGGCTAATAATATGAATGCATCATACATACTAGGGGGAGTACAACTGGGGGGATCCGTAGTGGAGAAGGATCTGGGGGTTTTGGTAGATCATAAGCTCAATAATGGCATGCAATGCCAAGCTGCGGTTTCCAAAGCGAGCAAAGTCCTTTCTTGTATTAAGAGAGTTATGGTCTCCAGAGAGAGAGATATCATTTTGCCCCTGTTCAAATCATTAGTAAGACCTCATCTGGAATATGCAGTTCAGTTTTGGGCCCCAGTTCTCAAAAAGGATATTGGGGAACTGGAGAAAGTGCAGAGAAGGGCAACCAAACTGATAAGAGGCATGGAGGAGCTCAGCTATGAGGAGAGATTAGAGGAACTGAATTTATTCTCTCTTGAGAAGAGGAGATTAAGGGGGGATATGATCAACATGTACAAATATATAAGGGGTCCATATAGTGAACTTGGTGTTCAGTTATTCACTTTACGGTCAACACAAAGGACAAGGGGGCACTCTTTGCGTCTAGAGGAAAAGAGATTTCACCTCCAAATACGGAAAGGTTTTTTCACAGTAAGAGCTGTGAAAATGTGGAATAGACTCCCTGCAGAGGTGGTTCTGGCCAGCTCAGTAGATTGCTTTAAAGCGGAGGTTCACCCACATTTTGAAGTTTCGTGTCAACAGTCCCTCTTTGCGTGTATATAACTAAAAGACTAACCTTTTCTTTTTTTTTCTGAGCAGTTTTCTTTATTCTTGTTTCTTTTCTCCTACTTCCGGGATTTCCTCCCGCGGGAGTAGGCGTGTCCTTTTCTGTGACATTGTCCTGCAATGTCTCCTGGGAGCAAACTGTCCTGCTTCCCAGGAGTAATATAGTTACGCCTTCCTTCCAAACATCACGATAATTTAATCGTCACGTGACTCGTCTACCCGGTCACGTGACGAGAGCACTGTTTCTTTTTTGTTGAATGGCATCACAACTGGGCGTGTACTTTAACTGTTGATGCCCGTTGTGATGGCAACCAGGAAGTGTTGACGGCGCTGCTCGCCGTCAACACTGCACATGCGCGAGATACCGCGATGAATGCTGGGATTCAAGCATTCATCGCTACCCGGAAGAATATGCTTGTGGGCTTCAAGATGCCCACAAGCAAAATGGGAAATGCAGGAAACATTATATAAAGTGTTTTTTTTATCGCAAAACGGACGGGGGATCTTTACCAGCACGGAAGAAGTGAGTAATTACAATGCATACGTTCTTGCATAGAATGCATATAAAAAACAAAAATGTATGGACCGCGGAACCTCCGCTTTAAGAAGGGCCTGGATTCTTTCTTAAATGTACATAATATAACTGGGTACTGACATTTATAGGTAAAGTTGATCCAGGGAATATCCGATTGCCTCTCGGGGGATCAGGAAGGAATTTTTTCCCCTGCTGTAGCAAATTGGATCATGCTCTTCTGGGTTTTTTTTTTGCCTTCCTCTGGATCAACTGTGGGTATAGAATTGGGTATATGGGATTGTACGATATATGTTTATTTTATTTTTTATTTTTATTTTTACGGTTGAACTGGATGGACTTGTGTCTTTTTTCAACCTGACTAACTATGTAACTATATGTAACTATGTAACTATGTCTGCCAAGATGGTCCTTGTTCAGGCACTTCCTGTTATAGGGCTCCTGTCTCCTTATAGTGCTTCTGTGTTGGCACCGGTGTTAATTTCCTCTACTAAATTATTTTCGTAGACTAAATTAATACTATTTTAGTTGACTAAAATACGACTAAAACTAAACTGAAATTTGATATCAAAATGAACACTGCACTACCACATAAGAATATGTAGGAGGCATCTACTAAGCTTCTAAAAGAAGAAAACAAATAAGAAATAGGCTTTTCTTATTTTTTTTCTTAATATTTAACCACTTCAGCCCCAGAAGATTTGGCTGCTCAATGACCAGGCCTTTTTTTGCGATTCGGCACTGCATCGATTTAACTGACCATTGCGCGGTCGTGCCACACGCTGTACCCAAACAAAATTGACGTCCTTTTTTTTCCCACAAATAGAGCTTTCCTTTGGTGGTATTTGATTACCTCTTCGGTTTTTATTTTTTGCGCTATAAACAAAAAAAGAGCGACAATTTAAAAAATAAAAAAAACACAATATTTTGTACTTTTTGCTTTAATAAATATCCCAATTGAAAAAAAAAAAAAAAAAAAGCTATTTTTTTTTTCCCAGTTTAGGCCGATACGTATTCTTCTACATATTTTTGGTAATAAAAATCGCAATAAGCACATATTGATTGGTTTGCGCAAAAGTTATAGTATCTACAAAATAGGGGATAGATTTATGGCATTTTTATTATAATTTTTTTTTATTACTAGTAATGGCGGTGATCTGCGGATTTTATCGGGACTGCGACATTATGGCGAACACATTGGACACTTTTGACACATTTTTGAGACCATTCACATTTATACAGCAATGAGTGCTATTAAAATGCACTGATTACTGTAAAAATGTCACTGGCAAGAAAGGGGTTAACACTAGGGGGCGATCAAGGGGTTAACTGTGTTCCCTAGTGTGTGTTCTAACTGTGGGGGGATGGGACTCACTATAGGAGATGACAGATCGTGGTTCCTAGCTATTAGGAACTCACGATCTGGATCTCCTCTCCTCACAGAACAGGGATGTGTGTGTTTAAACACACACATCTCTGTTCTTCCTCTCGTCCCCGCGATCGTGCGCGGCCGCCGGTCACGAGCATCAGCACCCCCCGCAGTGCAGTGGGCGCAC
This sequence comes from Rana muscosa, assembly GCA_029206835.1. Lineage (NCBI taxonomy): Eukaryota > Metazoa > Chordata > Amphibia > Anura > Ranidae > Rana > Rana muscosa. The sequence continues at coordinate 259,666,724 of CM055123.1, read as the reverse complement.
GCGCCTGCTATCCCGTTTAAAGGAGCCGATGTACAGCTACAACGGCTCGTGGGATCGTGCCGACCTGCCGCAGTAAAATTACGTAATGGTTAATGTTGATAATATATTCAGGTAATATGTGCAAAGGCATTACAGCCAAAAGAGTTTACATTTTTTAGTTTTTTTTATATTTTCAAGTTGTACTTCTGCTTGTCAAAAAGCAATATATTTGTTTGTTTATGAAACGTAGTTTTATTTAAAACGTTATATATCTCAATGGCTAAATCTGTGTCTGTAGTGCATGTTCAAACCTTAACCTCCCTGGCGGGATTCCCGAGCGTGACTCCGGGTTGTTTTTTTCTGCTAGGATCGGTAACCCCAAGTCACGCTCGGAGTAACATTGCAGAGCCCGCAGCGGAGTTTCCTTACCTTCTCCTGGCGATCCAGCGATGATGTCCTCTGCTGTGATCGCCAGCGAGATCACCGGCGAGTGTCGGCACTTTCTGACCCCAACTGACTTCCTGGTTCCGTTCCCTGCGAGCCGCAGCAGCGCATGGGAGCGGAACTGGGCGGCAAATTCAAAAGTTCAAACAACATAACACAAACATAAAAGAGGTTATCTATTGTATCTGATTACATTGTATCATCTCTGATCACTGTACAGTGCCCTGTACAGTGCCCCTTGCCTGCCATTTTACGGTCATCTGTGCCCATAAAAACATGGCATCAAAAAAGCGCCACTTTACCACAAGGGCGCTTTTGGACCAGTTGAGTGACAGCGGCAGCGACACGGAGTTGCTCGCAGAACTGAGCGATAGTGAGTCGTGGGGAGATTTGTCATCTGACACTGACACTGATCTGGCAAGTTACAACGGCGATGATCCTGCACCTGAACTCAGCAATGTGCGCACTTGGTGCCCTATAGACTGTGATTCGGACCAGGTAGCGCCTCCAAGATTTCCGTTCACTGGATCACCTGGGATGAAGGTAGATGTTGAGCGTGACAACCCTTTGGCATACCTGCAATTATTCCTCACTGAAGAGGTAATTGAAAAAATTGTCACAGAGACAAATCGCTACCATGATCAGCAATCCGCTACGCTGCATGCCAGATTTTCCAGAAGCAGAAAGTGGGAACCGGTGACAAAAGAGGACATCTGGCAGTTTCTGGGACTCATCATTCTTCAGGGGGTGGTGGGGAAACCACTCCAGAAATGGTACTGGACCACCAATAAGTTACTGGCCACTCTGTTTTTTGGCACCGTGATGTCAGAATACTGTTTTTCCCTCATCATGAAGTATTTCCACTTCGCAAACAATGAGGAGTTTGATGAGACCACGCATCCTGCGCCCAAACGAAAAAAAATCTGGGAGGTATGCCAAATGATCGTGACCAATTTCCAGCGGACCTACGTGCCAGAAAGGGACATCAGCGTGGATGAAAGTTTAATGGCCTACAAGGGACGCCTAAGCTGGATAGAGTACATTGCATCCAGAAGAGCACGGTTTGGCATCAAATTCTACATGCTCTGCGAGTCATCCACCGGATACATCTGGAAATTGGTCATTTACACCGGTAAAGGCACGAAGTTCAATCCCAGGTACAGCGGCTATGGGATGGCCACATCATCTGTCCTTACACTGCTGGAGCCATTGCTGAACCAAGGATATTGTGTGACCACGGATAATTTCTACACATCTCCGGAACTGTATGAGGTTTTGCTACAAAATAAAACTGATGGGTATGGTACCGTTAGGCCTAACCGACGTGGCATGCCATCTATGTTTGGCAAGAAAAAAATAAAAACTGGAGAAATTGTTGCCTTTCAGAAGGGTAAGATGATGGCAATGCGATGGCGAGACAAGAAGGACGTGTATCTCTTGAGTACTGTGCACAATACCTCCACTGCCTTGGTCCACACAAAAGGTGGGAAAGATCTGCTGAAGCCGCAAGTCGTGATGGACTAATAATACAATGGGAGGTGTCGACAGAGCCGATCAGGCAATGACATTTTACCCGGCTATGCGCAAACAGCAAAAAAAATATTATAAAAAGATTTTCAGGCATCTTCTGGAACAATGCCTTTGGAATGCGTATATCCTATACAAAGCAAAGAGTGGCATGCCTCTTGTTCATTCTGACTTTATCTGGAAGGTGGCTGAGCAGATTTTTGTCAACCACCAGACGCCATCAGTAGCTGCTAACAGACCCGGACGACGTGCTGTTGGCGTTGTCAACCCAGAACGCCTGACTGGTCGTCACTTTTTGGACTACATACCGCCAACCGCAAAAAAGGAAGCACCTACCAGGATGTGCGTGGTTTGCTGTTCAAAGAGAGATGGTAATGGAAAGAAAGTCCAAAAAGAAACAATGTACCCTTGTCCAGATTGTGACGTTGGACTTTGTCTAGTTCCATGCTTTAAAATGTATCACACTCAGGATGTTTATTGAATTTTCTTTGTTTGACAAATGTCATTATTTTCTATTACATTATTGAATAAAATTATATTATTTATTAGATTATAATTCATGATTTTGTGTTTCAAATTTATCATACCCGGGATGTCTACTAGACTCTTGTTTGGTCAGGTTTAAGTAAGTAATTACTAAGAATTGCAGGCCTACAATACATAACGCCAAATTTCCATGCAAAATAATTGTACCGCTTTTGGTACAAAATTCCAGACAGAATGATACCGCCAGGGAGGTTAATACCATAAATAATAACATGTTAGTAGATTTTTACTCCAGGAGTATATAATGAGTTTGGCAATTCTAAAGAAATGCTTAAAGTGGAATTCCACTTGTTTTTCTGTTTATTAAAAGTCAACAGCTACAAAAAGTGTAGCTGCTGACTTTTAATAAACACGCACTCACCTGTCCCACGGTCCGGCGTTGCGGCCGCCCGAAGCCTCGCTTCTTTCCTTCTCCTCTCCACGGCGTCGGCATTGCAATTGTGGGCAGCCGGCTGTAATCTTCACAGCCGGATAGGCACTGCGCATGCGCGAGTCGCGCTGCTTGTCCTGAATGGCTGAACTATTTTTGGGGACCTGTGACATGTCCCAGAAGATTGCAGGGAGGGAGGGGGAGAGGAGGAGTCGCCTAGGCGGCGTGGCCGGAAGTGGGAGCTGGGTAAATGTCAAAACTGGGCACCCACTCACCCCCCCCCCCAAAAAAATGACATGCCAAATGTGGCAAGTCAGGGGGTTAGGAGTCCTTAAAGCGGAACTTCCACTTTTGGTTGGAGCTCCGCTTTAAACAATGCATTAAAATTGAACAAAACCCAACTAAAATGTACTGGAGATGTTAGTCGACTAAAATATGACTAAAACGAAAGCAATTTTTTAGGACTAAAACTAAAATGGCATTTTAGTCGAAAGACTATAACTGAAACAAAATCGAAATTTGATTTCAAAATTAACACTGGTTGGCACTCAGTCATGAGGCATCCGAATGTGAATAAAAATAGCCATTTCGACACACACTGCACAGACAAGGTCCACTGTTGTCACCATCAGGAAATCCACCCTGAGAATTGTCATGCAGCCATCACTGGAGTGCATGTGGCCAAGAAGTGGCTGCAAAGAGGCTGCAAAAAACGGTTACGTTTCAGGATAAGACAACTCTGTCATTCTGCCCATTTCCTGAATGCACAGCCTTTCCTTTATATGCCCCCTAGGGGGCGTGTCATCATGCAAACTAGGCTCACAGTACTCCAAGGCATAATGATGTGTGACTGCTGGACAGTCCTGGAAGTATGCCACCTCCCCCGCTGCTGTCAGGAGAAGAAGACTCTCCTGTGATGTCATCAGATCCGCTCGAATAATCTGTGAAAACGGTATGTCATTTTCTTTTTCTTTTTTGTAATATAAAACACCTGGGGGAAGGGGCTTGCTGGAGTTCCGCTTTAAATTTATACACCAGGCATACAGGAAAAGTCTACATTTCAGATTACTCAGCCGTGGTGACTTAAGGTGGCCATACATGATACAATTTTTTTGTTCAATTTCTTTTAGATTTACCTCTAACTATGTAGTGCAAGGGCCTGCCTGATTGAAAACAATCTGAAAGTGTTTAGGTGAAAGTGTTTAGGTTTGTCTTCATATTATATAGTTTTTGGTAAATCTAAAGGAAAATTGTATACTGTTTGGCCAGCTTTACTGAGGGGATCAATATAATTCAATTTCCATTCCTGGCTGCATTGCTAGCCCAGTCCTGGACAGCTACCTAATCTATATCTTCTGATTGGTCCAGTTTTGTATCCAGTGATGTCATCACTGGGTCTCTGTGCTTCTCTGTGCAGTGAAGGTGGATGGGAGGGGCCAGCAGGGTCCTGAAGACATTACAGCACCCTGTCTTGGTACTCCCCTCAAGAGCCCTTTGCCTTAATGCAAGCAGTAGGTTGGCTCTTTGGGGGAGTTATACAGATATCAAAAGGTCTTGATAGGTAGATGTCAATCTCCAGGAGCAGGCATTCCTAGGTAGGCTGCATTTGCATGCATAAGGCCATAGGTACAGTAAAACCTTGGATTGCGAGCATAATTCGTTCCGGAAGCATGCTTGTAATCCAAAGCATTTGTATATCAAAGCAAATTTCCCCATAAGAAATAATGGAAACTCAAATGATTCGTTCCACAATCATTTATTCATAAGTCCTTTAGTTTATAGTCCATATAAAAGTATTATAGCAATGTTTATAGGTTGTGTAACCATAAAATGTCCATCCACAAATGGAAGCCTCTCCAAGGGGGTTAGAAGCAAAATCCATCAGAAGCTACAGAGTATAAAAGAGAAGAGAGGCGCCTCTAAGTGTAGCAATATGGTTACATTTACTGAAGATACAACATTTAGCAACTCACATGGTTGATTAAAACAGTCACATCTAAGTATGCAGGGATCCGGGGGAAAGCTGTCCACATAGACCATCCCCCACACCGCCGGCTCTCACTGCTATCAGTCTGCAATCATGACCGGGAAGACTACCCTGCAGTAGAGCGATCTGAAAGCGAGGCTTTCAGACGACATCAATGGCGGTGTGGGGGATGGTCTATGTGGACAGCTTTATCCCGTCGGCCTGCATACTTAGATGTGTTTGTTTCAATCATCAACCATGTGATTTGCTAAATGTTGGACCTTCATTAAATGTAACCATACAGGGGGTCCCCAACTTACGAACGCCTCCTACTTACGAACCGGGCGCTGCGGGGACCCTCTGCCGTTCTGCGCAGTCATTCTGCTGTTCTGCGCATGCGCGGCCAGACGGAGCCTCAGAAAATGTCGGAAATGACCGTAATTGGCCGCACATGCGTAGAACAGCATTCGACGGAACATTGGAAAACATTGGAAATGTCCGTAATTGTCGTTCTGCGCATGCGCGGCCGACTTACGAACATTTCCGAGTTATGAACAGGAGGAAAGTCCCTAACGGGTTTGTAACCCGGGAACCCCCTGTATTGCTACACTTAGAGGGGCCTCCCTTCTCTTTTATACTCAGTGGTGACATGACGCTACTCGTATATCAAGACATCGCTTGTATATCAAGTCAAAATTTATTAAAAAAATGTGCCTGTCTTGCAAAACGCTCTCAAACCAAGTTACTCTCAAACCAAGGTTTTACTGTAATGTCCACATGTGATGCTTAACCTCCATGGCCGAGAGAACTGAAATCCAATGAATCACAATGGTAGGCCTGGGACAGTCAGGCTGGGGAGGAAGGCTGCATTTTCATGGGAGTTTAGCCAATTCACTGTTTCCTGCGGCTGGCATTGACAACTGTGTGTGGATAGCTGTGGCCGCCGAGCCCATACAGTGCAATGAAAGGCTGCTATTTGTGACTATTCATTGTTTACCTGCGGTCATCATGGCTGAACACACACACAGCTGTCAATCCAGCGGCAGGAAGCAGTAGATTCTTGCCACTGCGATATGCAGTGTGGCTAAATGAATGCAGCTGAAAGAGCTAGATGATGCTGGACGTCCTCTAGCCAGGATAAAAAAAAAAAAACAGGCTCTATCTGATGTGCTGCAGCTTCTAATGCACATTGTGAGAAGCTCACATAGTAGACAGAAATCAGAATAAGCCATTTCATTACAGGATAGAAGACTGTACATCTGTGCAAGACTGAAGGGAAGGCTGGAGTTCAGCTTTAAGTAAAATCCCAAGTCACAGGTCCTTACATGAAAGCACTCATAAACACATTAGTAAAAGGTAAAGCTATGCTGGTATAATTACACATCTTTCTAAGGACAGACAGAAGGACCCTTCTGCAGAGGCCAGGGTAGAGGTCAGTGTTCCTCCTCCAACATGCAGTCACTAATGATCCAGTCCTCACCAGGGACACACGTCCCCCCATGGGGAGCAAAGGGTGACAAACCTGAAAGTCAGACAGACAAGTCAACAAGCGTATTATCTACAGTTAAATCTCATGTAACGTGACGATCGGTTTGGTGGCTTGTCAGGTTAAGTCTAATGAGAGCAGCTATACACACCCTCTCCCCGCGGACACTTTCTTATCTGTACTAAAGAGGCTGGGGATTTTCATTAATGAGGACACTAATTGTCACCTGTGGGTACCCCGCACTCATTTATGACGCCTAATAACTTAGATTCCAAGCAACCACAACTGTAATAAGAAAAGAAAATACAGTGGAAAACTCGGAGGAGGGTATTAATCGGGGAGATGTAATAAGGAAACACTGAGATTTTCTCCTTCATATTAATGTCAACCAATTTGTACCTTTAATTAGCGTTTTCTCAATTTTAGCCTGAATGACTTTCTGCAGGTGTGGCGTCCTGTTCTGTTCTGAAAAAAATACAGCTCTGCGAATGACAAAGCAAGTTGGTGCTCGTAGTGACCGCAACAGATGGCCCTGTGCAAAACCACACTACAAGGGCGAGGAGTCACCAGCACTCCATTAAAGACTGAAGATTCTCACGTATTTATTTGAGCCAACGTTCCAGGGCCTCTCAGGGCTCCTTCCCTAAGTCGGCCATACAAAGATTCTGCCAGTTCAGCAGGGACCAGCCAAATTTCAATCAATGTATGGACCAGCTGGTTGTACACAAGTCAATCTATCAATCGACTAGTGTATTCTTTTGTGAACAATCCGTGCCGCCAGCTATAGGCAGCAATACGGACCATTGTATTCTGACAGCAGGGAAGGCTCCCCATAATACAGTAAAACCTTTGATTGAGAGTAACTTGGTTTGATAGCGTTTAAAAAGCATTATTTTTTTATAAATTTTGACTTGATATACAAGCAATGTCTTGATATACAAGTAGCGTTATGTCACAAATGAGTATAAAAGAGAAGAAAGGCACCTCTAAGGCCCCTTTCACACGATCCGTGTCCGTGTGCGGGCTCCGCTTTGCTCAGTGGGGATCGCTCATTCGATCCTCGCTGAGCAGGCAGATGACAGATCTGTATGCGCACACTGTGCAGGGACCGACCTGTCAGAGTGCCGCTCTCCCCTATGGCTATGATTAAGAACTGACCTTCAGTGTGAAACATGTAAGCAGTTACCCTGGCTATGCTGTGATGAATTTTGGTATAATTTTCCATCTTTTTACAATAAAGGCGACCGTCAAAGGTTTTTTGGAGTGCGGCTGTCCATATTTTTTATTTTTTCCTCTTCATATGCTACGTGCATTTCTGCCACCCACTGTAGTCCTGTCATTACGGATTGTTGGAGTGTATCCACCTGGAGCGGTAAAAATATCTCTCCCCTATGGGGGATCGGATGACGACGGACCGTAGAGTTCGTTGTCATCCGATCCGATCAACCCGACGGATGGAAAAGTAGGGTTTTCCTCCCTCACACTTTGGCGGATCGGAGCGGGTCAGATGTCAGCGGACATGTCACCGCTGACATCCGTGGCTCCATAGGAGTATATGGAGCATCCGTTCAGGTACGCCTAAAAAACTGACAGGCGGACCTGAACGTGTGAAAGAGCCTTTAGTGTAGCAATATGGTTACATTTAATGAAGGTACAACATTTAGTAACATATTGCTACACTTAGAGCCGCCTCTCTTCTCTTTTATACTCTGTAGCTCCTGCTGGATTTTTCTTCTAATCCCCTTGTGGAGGCTTCCATTTGTGGATGGACATTTTATGGTTACACAACCTGTCACATTGCTGTAATCTTTTTATATGGAGTATAAACTGAAGGACCTATAAATAAATGGTTGTGGAACGAATCATTTGAGTTTCCATTATTTCTTATGGGGAGATTTGCTTTGATATACAAGTGCTTTGGATTACAAGCATGTTTCTGGAACCAATTATGCTTGCAATCCAAGGTTTTACTGTACTGCCATAATACAAATAATATTTGCGAATGGTGTTGTGCTGTTGTGAAATTAAAGTGTAAAAACGAAAACATTAATATAGCAATAATAAAACTAAACATAAGGTGGTAGTAAGCTCTGACATCAAATACATAAGACTTCTAAAGTGCAATAATAAAAAAACCTCCAAAAAACACAAGTTTAAAAAAAAAACGGTGCTCAATATAGATGCAAAAACTGAACTGGTGGAAAATCACTGGAATAATCATAAAAGTGAAAGGTGAAACATAATATTCCAATCTTAATCGTGCAAACTAAGAATATGTGATGGGTGTCTTTTCACTCCATGCAGTGACACCTCTATAGGGGGTGGCCTCTCACCTTAAGGCTGTAAGGTAACAAATAGTTTTCTATTTAAGATACATTAATAATTTAGTTTATTCAGCATGAAATAGAGCTTAGTTATGTAGCATTTGGCTGTATAATCTGCAATATTTACATTTTTGGTAAACTCATTCAATGAATCCAAGCTCTGCAAGCTGAGATAACATGCACTGCATTGATGTATTCACACAATATCACAGTAACTATGAAATAAAACAAAGTTCAGGACTATTTTTATCCCATTGTTTTGCAAATCTATGTACACTACAAACTGTATGATTGAATCGGTTCTGATATCGCTGTTTTACTAACCTGACAGCTTATTATTCTAAATAGGAAACCTTCATTTTGTTTGCAAATATTAAAGATTCTAACTACCAGCAAGAATAAGTTCTTACATTTAAAGAGCACCTGTCATTTCAGATCCATCATGGCAGCGCCTGTTAGCGGGCATCCACTCACCTGCTGCTGCCATGTCCCTCACCTTGTGTCACTGCCGCATCACCAGCCATCCCATTAAAGGGAATGGGACTGTCGGTGAGTCAGCAGCGGGTCAGAGTTGGAGCCACTGCGGGACAGAGATGACAGTTGCTCTTTAAAAATTATGATTTAAATCGAGTTGATTAAAATCAAGTCTTTTTACTAGTGATTTAAATCAAATCCACCCTGGAATAATTATACTACAACTACCATCAACCACCACAGCTGACAGCTCGTAGTTCTGAATGAATTGTGAGGGTGCTGATGAGCGCTCTTGTAGTTCATTCACTAACCCTGCTGTTTTGTAACTGAAAGTCTGTATGCAGGTATAGGCTAAAAACTGCAAGGCTCGTCTGCAGAAGCCTGACATTGCACCCCTGATCACGGGTGCAATGCTTTCCAGGTTCCTGCAGGAAAAAATAAATTCAAATTAATTTTTCTTCAAAATAATGTGTATTTATTATTTTTTCTTAAAAGGTAAACTTATGCTTTAATTTACCAAAAGAGTTGTTGATGCTTGGAAAAAACTTCCAGCAGAGGTAGTGAGTCCATCAACAGTAAGGCCCCATTCACACAAGAGATCTGATTGGTTCCACCTGTCCGTATTTCTCCTCTACGGAGTGGTGGATGTGAACAGACTTGTGTCCGTTTACACCCGCCTACTTCCAATCTGATTTAATCCAGTCCATTTACATCCGACTGCCCATAGAGCAGAGCGGGCTGTGTCTGTGTCTGCTCTGCTTAAACTGAGCGGACACGGACCTGTCATCCGCCTGCTGAGCAAACTGGAGTTAAGCGGAGTCCAGCCAGTGTGTAAGAGGCCTAAGTGGTCCTCAGGAAGGAAGTGCTGGAGCTGGAGACAGTCCAGAGAAGGGCAACAAAATGAATAAGGGGACTGGAGGACCTCAGTAACGAGGAACGACCACAAGCACTAAATGTATCCTCCCTGGAGAGGAGACGCTTAAAGAGGAGCTCCACCCTAAAGTGGAACTTCTGCTCATCGGAATCCTCCCCCCCTCCGGTGTCACAATTGACACCTTTCAGGGGGAGGGGGGTGCAGATACCTGTCTGAGACAGGTATTTGCACCCATTTTCGGGAGTCCTCTCTGCGGGAAATCTGCGGGAAGCATGTCACTTCCCGCAGAATACCCGTTGTGTTCTGGGAGACACTCGGCTCCCAGAACACAGGAGGATCAGTCAGAACGGCGCAGCGCGACTCGCTTATGTGCCGTAGGGAACCGGGCAGTGAAGCCGCAAGGCTTAACTTCCTGGTTCCCTCACCGAGGATGGCGGTGGGGGCAGCAGAGTGACAAGCGATTGCTCGTCTTCTGCTGCGGACGGACGCTGGACTCCAGGACAGGTAAGTGTCCTAATATTAAAAGTCAGCAGCTGCAGTATTTGTAGCTGCTGGCTTTTAATATTTATTTTTTTCGGCGGAGCTCCGCTTTAAGAGGAGATATGATAGCAATATGGAAATACCTCAATGGCGATCCCAGTGTAGGAAGTAACTTTTCAGTCTCAGGGAGTGTAATGCCGCGTACACACAATTGGAATTTCCGACAACAAATGTTCGATGTGAGCTTTTGGTCGGATATTCCGACCGTGTGTAGGCTCCATCGGACATTTGCTGTCGGAATTTCTGACAACAAATGATTGACAGCGGGTTCTCAATTTTTCCAACAACAAAAGTTCTTGTCGGAAAATTCCGACCGTGTGTATCCAATTCCGACGCACAAAAATCCTACGCATGCTCGGAATCAATTCGACGCATGCTCGGAGTCATTGAACTTAATTTTTCTCATTTTTCTCGGCTTGTTGTAGTGTTGTACGTCACCGCGTTCTTGGCGATCGGAATTTCCGACAACATTTGTGTGACCGTGTGTATGCAAGACAAGTCTGAGCGAAAATCGGAAAAAAAATCCACAGTTTTGTGTACGCGGCATAAGAGGACACGTGGCCACACAATGAGACTGGAGGAGAAGCGGTTTAACCTAAGGTTGCGTAGGGAACTCTCTTCCACAATTGGATGTGCATCTTAGTGAACACAACATACAGGGATATGGGAAATGATTATCAACACTGACACACGTACACATACACAGGTTGAGCGTGATGGACTTTTGTCTTCATTCAACCTTACCTACTATGAAACTATGATTCAAGCATGCTTGAGACAAACCTGGATCTATACTTAGAAAAATAATGATTAGTAAAATATTTAGGACAAAATGGATGGACCCCTTGGTCTTTTCTCTGCCATCACTCTTCAGAGTTTCTATGTTTCTAAGGTCATGGCAGGCAGCAAGGATACTGAATCAGGGAAGGCAGCCTCATTGATGAGACTACTGGAACAGATTCACCCACTACAGACACAATACTAAACTTTGTTATAAGCTGTGTATACAGTATGAAGCCCAGAATTCGGAAGGGGCCACTGACTTGGACATCTAATGAACATGCATAAACAAATGGATGCACATGTGTACTATTCTATGTATATGGCCCAGTTCTAAATAATAAGCAGGTGAGCGCCTCAATGCACATCTCTATACACACCTGGAAAGGACTGGAGGACAGCGCCGTGTTAATGAGATACCTCTCTGTGCAGTAAACATACAGGACAAAGTTGGCCATACACAAAAATATTTCTTATTCTCTCATCCATGCTAAACAGTGAAGATGGCTGAATCTCCCACTGTTCAGTATTGTATTCCGACAGCCAGCACCTGCGGCTGTCAGAGTATGTTGAAGAGTGAATTCATCTGATTGGCTGCAGCCACCGTGCAGCCATCTTTTTTCTGCCAAGCTCCTTCAACTCCTTAATCAAATTTGTCAAGCCAGGTGGTGTTGGCAGGATCACCCAACGCCCACATTTCAGCTAAATCACAGGAACTGGCCAAAATCCAAGCTGTTTATGGACAGCTTTAGTCTTGTATTATAGTATGATAGCAACCTCCTATGTCATAAGTCCATATGTTTGGAATTGTCCATAATATGCCAGCCTTGTAATTACATGTTTATTCACCTCATATTCATTTTTGTACCTTTTTCGTATATTGGAACAGAGACACATGAAAAAAGGTGCAATAAATTCATCAACAATAGTCTTATCATATAGTTAAATGACTACAACAATTCTCACTTCTGATATATCGGTATCTCAATTACCTTACTATGACCCCTTTCACATTAGGGCAGCGGCTGCGTCAGCAGCAAAGCGCCGCTCGTTTTAGCGGTGCTTTAGCGCTGTTTAAGCTGCGCTTTTCGGCTGCTAGCGGAGCGCTTTTGACCCCAAAAAAGTGCTTAAAAACACCCGTGTTGCTGCGCTTTCGAAGCGCTTTTCAGGCGCTTCGGAGGCGCTGCTCATTCATTTCAATGGGCAGGGCATTTTGGGAGCGCTGTATGCAGCGTTTCCAAACCACCCCAAAGATGCTGCTTGCAGAACTTTTCCTAACGTCCCACAAGCGCACCGCCCCAGTGTGAAAAGTCACACTGAAATGAATGGGAGGCAGTTTTCAGGTGCAATTTCTAGCGCTAATATATGTCTGAAAACTGCCTCAGTGTGAAAGGGATCTATCTGCTGAGACTGTCAGTCAGCCCCTTATAGAATATGCAGATATAAACTGGGTTTGTAAATACAGAATACATAGAGGAAAAAAAACTAGAAGTTTACATAAATTTAAATTAATTTTTTCCTCTAATGCCTGTGTCTGAATTTTTTCATTGGATATTCTGACCGTGTGTGGGCCCCATCGGACTTTTTTCCGTTGGAGTTCAGAAAAAAACATGTTTTATTTTTTTCCATTGGAAAAAATCCTATCGGAAATCCTGAGTCTGTGTGGAACTCCGACGGAGAAAAGAAAACACGCATGCTCAGAATCAAGTCAACGCATGCTCCGAAGCATTGAACTTCATTTTTCTCGGCTCGTCATAGTTTTTTACGTCACCGTGTTTTGGACGATTGGAATTTGGTCTGACAGTGTGTATGCAAGACAGCTTGAACGGAATATCCTGACGGAAAATTTGATCAGATTTTATCCCATCGGAAATTCTGATCGTGTGTACAGGGCATTAGGCTTCATGTACACGGGACGTTGTTTAACCTCTCCTGAACGATTTAATTTGAAAGCTAGAAACCGGCGTCTAAAAACGTCCGTTTAGCCACGTTTACATGACGCGTTTAGTCGCGTTTGCGTCTAGAAGCGTTTGTAAAAAAAATATTATTTATTTTTCTGTTAGAATGAAAAACGACTGTAAACGAAACGCTGCTAAACGTGAGTTACTGCGTTTAGCAGCATTTGGTGTTTCAAATGCCTCTGAACATCCGTCCTGATTGCATTTTTTTGCTTTCCAAAAAATGCTTCTAAACTTAACTGCCTATAAACGACTGTATACATGTACTGATAAGATAACATAGAGGAGAGTTCAGGGGCAGCTGAAAAAATGCCCAACTGCTGCTAAACGTCCGTTTACCAGCAGCAGTGTACATGAGGCCTTAACATTAACTTTCTGCTGCCGGAAAGTTTTATTAGGAAAGAAAGACAGTAAATTACATTGATTGGACAAGAAGTGCAATTAACAGCCAAATGTGATCGTACACAGGCAGATTGGTTGTATCCCGCAGACAATGTATTATGACAGAGATCACAGAGGGTCAACTTACCATAATGTCCTTCTAGATCTTCTACTACGGCAAGTCAAGTCATTGGGGCAATTTCCATCTGTGAGAGGAGAAAGCACAATTGTCAGCTGGAACGGGGTCTCAGGAAGTAGACCAGCTTGGTCTCTCTCAGTGTCATGTACTGGCTCAAAAGGGATATGGTCCAGAAATATTTAGACAGAATAAAAGGTGGATAAAGCACCTGGGCCAGATGACATACACCCACAGATCCTAAAAGAATTGAGCGCTATCATTTCAAAGCCATTGTATCTAATTTTTAGGGACTTGTTAATGATTGGAATAGTACCACTGGGTTGGCGTAAGGCCAATGTGGTGCCTAATTTTTAAAAGGGATCAAAGCCTTCACCAAGTAACTACAGATTGGTTACTTTTACTTTTATAGTCTGGAAGATACTGGAGAGTTTAAAGGGACACTAAAGGTTCCCTTACCTCCACTGTGCAGCTCGTTTTGCACACAGTGGCCCCGATCCTCCTCTTATGGGGTCCCTCGGCGGCTGTCTCGGCTCCTCCCTGCAAGGACTCCACACCTTCATGTGAGCTCGCATGGTGTGGAGTTATTGCGGGCGCGCTCCCGTGATACAACGGCGGCCGTAGACGCCGACTGTATCACTCGGCCCTGCCCCCTGGGGCGCCGCGTCATTGGATGTGATTGACATCAGCGCCAGCCAATGGCTGCGCTGCTTTCAATCCATCCACTGTAGCCAATCAACGCCCAGGCTCAGGAACGAGGAGGATGACGGGGGCGAGCGCGGGACTTTCGAGGGGTCAGGTTAGTAAAACGGGGGCTCGGGGGGGGCGGTATTGTCAGATGTTTTTTCACCTTAATGCATAGAATGCATTAAGGTGAAAAATAGGATTTTTTGTACTCACCGTAAAATCCTTTTCTCTGACATCCATGGACTGACACGGTGTCTCTTTACACTTTACACGTGGGTTATGTCCCTGCTTGCAGGAGAAGACCTAGGCAGAATGTGAGATGTTATACATACATTCTAAAAGCCAGAGGGGGCGGTCCCTCCGGACATAACCCTCCCACTACAGTCAGCAGACTTCAGTTCGAAACAAAGCAGTACAAACTTAAAAGGAAGGGTGGGTGCCGTGTCAGTCCATGGATGTCAGAGAAAAGGATTTTACGGTGAGTACAAAAAATCCTATTTTCTCTTACCATCCATGGACTGACACGGTGTCTCTTTACACTTTACACGTGGGATGTCCCAAAGCAGTGTCAAGAGGGATGGGAGCAGTATAAATGGAAAAACCAAAAACTTCACTCCAAGAAGGCAGAGCTCCTCAACGGAGGAGTCGCAACTTTAAACAGCGGCCTGCAGCACCCTGCGGCCGAAGGAAGCATCCGGAGATGCAGCCACATTAACCTTATAAAACTTAATAGGCATGAACAGACGACCAGGTCGCCGCCTTGCACACTTGTGCAACCGACGCTTGATGTCGGAAAACCCAGGAAGCACCAATTGCCCTGGTGGAATGCGCCGTAACCGGAAAGGGAGGCGCCCGCCCTTTGAGAGCATAGGCTTGAATGACGGTTTGTCTGATTCCCCTAGAAATGATGGCAGACGAAACCGCTTGGCCCTGTTATGGACCAGAGACAGTCACAAACAGTGAGTCGGACTTTCGAATAGAAGCAGTAGCAGACAGGTACACCCGTAAGGCTTGTACCACATCCAATATGTGCAGCGCAAACTCTCTGGGATGCGATGGGTGAGGACACAAGGACGGGAGGACAATGTCCTCATGTAGGTGAAAGGTCGACACCACCTTTGGCAAAAAGGAAGGTCACGGATGCAACACCGCCTTATCCTTATGGATGACTAAATATGGCGACTTGCAGGACAAAGCCGCCAACTCAGACACCCGTCAAACAGAAGTGATTGCCACTAAAAGGCCACCTTCTGAGACAAGACAAGAGGGGAATATCCCGGATATTCCCAAAAGGAGGTTCCTGGAGGACCGAGAGCACCAAATTCAGATCCCACGGTGGGAGAGGAGGCTTGACAGGAGGGAGCACATGGCGAACCCCCAACACAAGGTGCTAACCAAGAAATGACCCGCTAGAGGTCGCTGAAAGAAGACGGCCAATGCCGAAATCTGATCCTTGATGGTACTCAAAGCAAGCTTTTGGGTCACTCCACACTGCAGGGGACGCAGGATTCTGGGGACGGAATACGTCCGAGGACGCCAGTCCAGCGCTTCGCATATGGCGATATAAGCTTTCCAGGCACGGTGATAGATCTGCTTGGAGGAAGACTTGCGTGTCCTTAACATGGTCAAAATGACCGAGTCCGAGAGACCTCGGTCCCTCAACACCTGGCTTTCAACAGCCCTGCCGTTAAAGCCAGAGACTGTAAGCCGGATGAAACATAGGACCTTGAGACTGAAGGTCCTCCCTCATCGGCAACCGCCAGGGAACGTCCGCGACGAGACGTACCAGATCAGCGTACCAGTGATGCTGAGGCCAATCCGGAACAATTAGGATCACCGGAGTTTATATCAGACGATAAGGACCCTATGGGGCCACCAACGCATCCGAGGCATCGCCCAAGGATCCCTGGATCTGGCCACAACCTCGACCCTTGCGATTGAGTCGAGAGGCCATCAGGTCCACATCCGGCGTGCCCCACCGTTGGCAAAGGAGTTGAAATATGCAAGGACCACTCTTCTTGGTCCGGCGATTGGCGACTCAGATAGTCCGCCTGCCCATTGTCTACGCCCAGAATGTAAATGGCCTACAGAGCCGGCACGTTTCTTCCGGCCCACTTCAGGATACGGACTACCTCGGAAGCCGCAGCTGAGCTCCGAGTCCCCCCTTGATGGTTTACATACGCCACCGCCGTGGCGTTGTCCGACTGGCTCCTGATGGAGCGACCCGTACTCTCTCCGACCTGAGGAGAGACACAGTCCGATGGCCCGTATTTCCAGAACAGTGATTGGTAAACGGGCTCGTCCGGAGTCCAAGGCCTTGAGCCGACAGGACTCCACCCCAGCCCGTCAGGCTGGTGTCCGTCGTGAGTACCGTCCATTGGATGGGAGGGGAACGACTTTCCGGACTGAAGAGCCGAGGATCTCAACCACCATGTCAGGGGCACCCTGACCAGGTGAATCACCTGAATCTGAAGATCCAAGGACAACGGGGATTTGTCCCAGGTGGACAAGATCTCCTTCTGCAATGCCCTGGTGTGTGATTGGGCATACGGAACGGCCGCGAAGGAGGCCACCACGAGTCCCGGGACTCTCATGCAAAAAAACGGATTGACAACCATTTTCGGGATGTCAGCACCCGCACCGCAGACTGAAGTGTCAGCAACTTCTCCAGAGGTAGGATACCTTTGCCTCCAAGGAGTCCAGAATCAGAACTAGATACTCCAGACACTGAGTCGGGACCAGGACTGACTCCTGAATGTTCAGGAACCACCCGAAGTCCCTGAGGGTCTAATTGACGATAGTCACCTTTCCTCTAAGTCTGAGCCACTTTCTGCTCTTAGCAGAAGATCGTCCAGATAGCCCACGACAGCAATACCTCACTGTAACAGAAGGCTAGAACCGGAGCAAGCACCTTGGTGAAGACCCTTGGTGCCGAGGCTAGGCCGAAAGGAAGAGCCACAATCGATAGTGGACTTCGCTGATCGCAAGCGCAGAAACTTCTGGTGACTTGCGCAGATCGGAACATGCAAGTAGGCGTCCTTGAAGTCCAAGGACGCCAGAAGAAAATCCCTTTGGTGGAGTGTAGCGATCACCGTGCGAATGGATTCCATGCGGAATTTCTGCACCTTCTCAAAGGCATTTAGGGCCTCGAGGTCCAGGATAGGTCGAACCACGTCCTATTTTTGGGACGACAAACAGATTCGAGTAGAATCCCTGAAAACTCTCCTGTGACGGAACCGGCACAATCACTCCGGACCTGATCAAATCCTGTACAGCCCCCAAGAGGGCTGCCCGACAGGTAGGAAGGAGAGGAAGATTCGAGGGAAAGAATCTGTCTGGGGGCCAGGATCGGAATACTATCCTGTATCCTGAGGTGACCACCTCGCACACCCACCAGTCGGAGATTCGGGAGGACCACCGATTCGTGACCTGCGAAGTCGTCCCCCCACCCCAGAGTCGGGCGGAGGCAAGACTTCACGCGGAGGCGGACTTGGGAGCCGCTTGTTCGGCTTACGCACCCAGGGGCACTTGTGCCCACCAGCCGCACTGCCGTCAGTCTGAGAGGACCTACCTGTGGACTCTGACTGACGAAAAAACCCCGTTTTGCTGGAAAGGAAGGCCCCTGTTTGCGGCGGGCCTCCTCACTCTTGCTAGTCTAAGGAAGAAGAGTGCTTTTACCTCCCATGACATCCATGACGATGTCATCCAGAGCAGCACCGAAAGGTCTACCACTTTTAAATGGTAGATCCGTCAGGAGCTTCCTAAGGCTAGGTCAGCAGACCAGCACTTCAACCAGATAAGACGACGCAATACCACCGCCGAGACAGAGGCCCTGGATATTAAAGGGGCCGCGTCCAACGTGGCGTCGCACACATAAACCAGGCCCTGAACCAGTTGGTGGGCCAGAGCAACTGTGTCTGGAGGAAGATTATGCTCCTGTACAGCTAGGTGCAACATTTTTGCCCAACCTGTAAGTGTTTAAGACACAAGGGTCGCCGCTACCACAGGCCGTAGGGCGGATCCCAACAAGGCAAACATGGCTCTGCTCACCACTTCTGACCTCCTGTCAGTGGGGTCCTCAAATGCAGGAGTCCCCTCCATCGGGAGAGTGATGGCCTTGTTCAACCGGGCAACTGGTGGGTCGACCCTGGGGGAGAAGCCCACTTTTTAAGTAGGGCATCTTCAAGGGGTATCTGATAGACAAACGCCGCGGGACCATAAAAAAATTCTTCTGCGGCTTTTCCCAGACCTTATCAATGAGCTGGTCAAAGAAAGTACATATGGAAAAACCTCTTTAGAAGGCCTGGCCTTAAAAGAACCAAAGGAGAGTGTATCCGCCTGAGCTTCTGCATCCGCAGCATTTTAGCTTGAGAGTGTCCCTCACCGCAGTCATGAGTACACTAACAAGCGCCCTGTCATTTACTGACTCAGAACTGGAGTTTTCCTCATAAGGAATGTCCTGTTCAAAACCATCCAATACATTCAGAACTAGGGTCCTGAGCGGTAGTGGCTACGCCCATATCTGAATCAGCGCACTGCCCTCATGAAGTAAAGTGGGGAGAGGGCGCTTTTTTGCTCCCTTGCGCTTGCACACAGCTCCCATCCTGGTCAGAAATGATTCCAAGACTGCCCACAACTGGTCCCTAGGGACCGCAGGTGCTGAAGCACTGCCTGTTGTCCACTGACATTTAGGGGAAGCTGGTGACAGAGACTCCATATTACCCCACTCTGAGACTCCTCAGATAAAAAGTCCACCCACAGGCTGTGCTGACTGAGGAGGGGGCGCCCAGGGGACTCACCAAACCGGACCAGGGGCCGCTCAGTTCCGCTGTCTGTACCGCGCTGTGTCAGCGCTGGTGAGCTGTGAGGAGATTGTGAGGAGATTTGCGCTGTTACAGCAGCGCTAGAGGCCAAAGCTAGGGCTACAAGAAAATGGCCGCCACACTTCACTGAGGCGATCAGCGGCAAAAAAACAGCACACACACAGCGCCACTCAGGCCATAAAACAAAAAAAAAAAGGCCCCAAGCATATCTGCAGACCAGCATTAGCCCCTCCAAGAACAGTGTGACCCCCAGGCACCACACACAGCACAGCGCCAGCAATGGTGACAGAGAGTGACAATGAAATACAGGGGGAGACAGGGAAAATCCCCCACAGAGAAACACACAGCTTTTTGTACTCACCTGCAGGCAGGAGAGACTACTTACCCGTCCCCTGAGGGACCCACTGGTGTGTTTCTGACAGGACTATCACAGTGCAGTACTGAGTAGCTGTCGGCCCGGTCCACCGCGAAAGATACAGTCAGTCAGGAACTGTTCAGTCTTGAGAGGACCGTGGGAGCATGAAAGCAACCCGGCCACCCCTGGAGTCATGGGGCCTGTCGTGAACTGAGTCTCACGCACACAAGGCGAGGATCAGCACGCTCGATGGTCGGACAGGGAAGACTACGAGGATATCTTGTACCCAACCTGTTGCCCAGCCGACAGTTGATAGAAATTCTCAAAAATAAAATAAAAAAGAATTCCAGAAAAGGAATAAAAATAGGTCAGGAGACTGGCTCCTGAGAGAGCCACGTCTTCTCCTTCTGCTAGGCAGAAAAAAACTGAAGTCTGCTGACTGTAGTGGGAGGGTTATGTCCGGAGGGACTGCCCCCTCTGGCTTTTAGAATGTATGTATAACATCTCACATTCTGCCTAGGTCTTCTCCTGCAAGCAGGGACATAACCCACGTGTAAAGTGTAAAGAGACACCGTGTCAGTCCATGGATGGTAAGAGAAAAACATTTACCTTTACGACCCTTTTAACTGCTTGCCGACCACTCGCCGCAGTTGTACTGCAGCAGGTGGGCTCGGCTGCGCAAATCGCCATCATTGTACAGAGTGCACTCCTGTGATCCATAGAAGTACAGCCAAATGAGCTTTAGCTGTACTTCTCCTTTAAATGTAAACATTTTGGTCCAAACTTGAAGTGCAATAGGGTGGCAAGAATCCTATTAGCCAGGTGCTTCAAATCCCAAAGTGTACCACCACCTTGAACATATGGAACTCTTACCAGGGTAAGTGGAGTCTTTGCACAAAAAGAGTCACTTAGGCTTGTGTATGTGTAAACATAAAGTAAAAGATAGCCATTGCTCGTGACATCACCACACATTCTGTAATCCGGAAGTGATTGGTACGCACGGGGTGGATATAAATCAATGATTTTCTTTTTTTTTAAATCTAAAATTTTTTATTTTTTTATTTCAATCAATTTGGGGATTTTTATCTAATTTATTTTAATAAAATGGTTTTGGAGTAAAAATCTATCTAAAGATAGTTTTCTATTTAAGATACATTAATAATTTAGTTTATTCAGCATGAAATGGAGCTTAGTTATGTAGCATGAGGCTGTAAATTCTGCAATATTTACATTTTTTGGAAAACTCATTCAATGAATCCAAGCTTTGCAAGCTGAGATAACATGCACTGCATTGATGAATTCACACAATTTCACAGTAAGCATGAGATAAACCAAAGTTCAGGAATATTCCTTTATTCCATTGTTTTGAAAATCTATGTACACTGCAAACTGTATGATTGAATCAGTTCTGATTTTGCTGCTTTACTAACCTGACAGCTTATTATTCTAAATAGGAAACCTTTATTTTGTTTGCAAATATAAAGATTATAACTACCAGCAAGAATGAGTTCTTACATTGAAAGAGCACCTGTCATTTCAGATCCATCATGGCAGCGCCTGTTAGCGGGCATCCACTCACCTGCTGCCGCCACGTCCCTCACTTGTTGTGTCACTGCCGCCTCACCAGCCCTCCCATTAAAGTGAATGGGACTGTCGGTGAGTCAACAGCGGGTCAGAGGAGGAGCCGCTGCAGGACAGAGATGACAGTTGCTCTTTAATAATGATGATATAAATCAAGCCTTTTACTAGTGATTTCAATCAAATCCACCCTGGGTACGCATTCCGGGACCGGTTTTTGCTCTGACAAGTGCTTGTTATGTTTTATCATGTAAGTGGTTGTAAACCCTGGTGTTTTTTCACCTTAATGCATCCTATCTGATCTGTGAACACATTCCTTTAGCCACCTTCACCCTACATACCAGGAATGATGCTCTCATCTCACCAGTATACAGGTGAGTGTACAAGTGTAAGGGTTTTCATGCATGCCACCCCCAAAACAAGCTGTGACTGGAAGGAGAAGGGTTAATAAGCACCTCTCAGGCATCATATGGCAGACAGCGAGGGCAGAAATTGCATTTGAATATTTCCTTGGCAATGATCCATCTTCATTAATGCGTGGGGGGAATCAGCCAATATTTATAAGAAAAACATATTTGACACTCGAGGGAACCGCATTTAGAGCTATTTTGCTAATTTGATGGAGTGGTAATAAGCCCTGGAAAATGTCAGTGCTTTTCGAAAGCAGCTGTTTTAAATCCGTGCTGCATGTTGGCCCAACAACACAATCTAGTCTCCACAATGGGCCCCGGATGTCATCTGCCGCCTCTCGCCCCTCATGTCAGGCGGGATTAAATGATTCCATGTCTCCTTCCTGAAACTGAAGTATGGTTGACTTCCTTATCCGTACCTCAGCGTATAGGAATGTTCTACAGAGTGCTGGACACTGCGGGCACCGACCAATCATACACTTTAACCCTATAAAATAAAGATAGCGATAGAGCACATGATTGGGAAGGGGGGCACTGACCAATCATTAGCTTTTAGCATATAGGAAAATGATTGAGTGCTTGTCACTGAAGAGGGGCACTGACCAATCACAGGCTTTTACCATATAGATAACGGATAGAGTGTTTGGCTGGGAAGGAGGGCACTGACCAATTGTGGGCTATTACCAGATGGGATAAAGATAGAGTGCTTGGCCAGGAAGGGGGGAACCAACCAATCATGGGCTATTACAAACGGTGGCCCTGGGGCCAGATGTGGCCCTTTGCTCACTTTTATCTGGCCCTTGGGGCACTATTCAATCCACTGACTTCAACAACGGGACAGCATTCCTGCCACTGACACCAATAATGGGGCACAATTCCTCCCATTGACAACAATGGTATACAATTCCACCCAATGACACCAACAATGGGGCACTATTCCTCCAAATGACATCAACGTCAGGGCGCTATTTCTCTTATTGACATAGGTATACAATAGGGCACAATTGCTCCCAAAAACACAAATGATAGGGCACAATTCCTCCCACTGACACCAACAATGGGGCACTATTCCTTCCACTGACACCAGTGTTGGGATACAATTCCTACTGATGACACCTCACCAACCATGGGGCACTATTCCTCCAATTAACACCAATGATGGGGCACTATTTCTCCCACTGACACCAATGATGGGGCACTATTACTCCCACTGACACCAATGATGGGGCACTATTACTCCCACTGACACCAATGATAGGGCACTATTACTCCCACTGACACCAATGATGGGGCACTATTACTCCCAGCGACACCAATAATGGGGTGCTATTTCTTCCCCAATTCCAAAGACAGAGCATTGTTTACTTCTAGTGAAGCCAGGACATTTTCTTCTCTGACTTCCCACAGTCCGGCCCCCCTAAAGTCTGAAAGACAGTTAACTGGCCCTTTGTTTAGAAAGTTTGAAGACCCCTGCTATATAGGATAAAGAAAGTCATTGAATGGAAGGGGGGCAAGCAACCAATCATGGGCTATTACTTGTCACTATAAAACTGTTTGGCTTTTATCATACAGGATAATGATAAAGTTCAGTTCAACTATAATGACATTCTCCCAGCAAGGGGACAACTTTACCTGCTGATTGCCCATTAAATTATAATAAAGTATACCCATGTGTGGAAGTGATATCATCGCGGCTCCGGCCAGTCACAGAGCCGGGGCCCGTGAACCCGAAAGCAAGACAGGTGAAGACTGAAGCAGCTGCAGCGCTGACATCGTGGTGCTTGAACAGCTTTGTTTTAAGGTAAGTTTCACGTAATGTGCTAGTATGCAATGCATACTACTGTGTTTCCCCGAAAATAAGACCTACGCTGAAAAAAATAGGATTTTTTGTACTCACCGTAAAATCCTTTTCTCTGACATCCATGGACTGACACGGTGTCTCTTTACACTTTTCACGTGGGTTATGTCCCTGCTTGCAGGAGAAGACCTAGGCAGAATGTGAAATGTTATACATACATTCTAAAACCCAGAGCTGAACAGCCCCACCCAGGGGGCGGTCCCTCCGGACATAACCCTCCCACTACAGTCAGCAGACTTCAGTTCGTAACAAAGCAGTACAAACTTAAAAGGAAGGGTGGGTGCCGTGTCAGTCCATGGATGTCAGAGAAAAGGATTTTACGGTGAGTACAAAAAATCCTATTTTCTCTTACCATCCATGGACTGACACGGTGTCTCTTTACACTTTTCACGTGGGATGTCCCAAAGCAGTGTCAAGAGGGATGGGAGCAGTATAAATGGAAAAACCAAAACTTCACTCCAATAAGACAGAGCTCCTCAACGGAGGAGTCGCAACTTTAAACAGCGGCCTGCAGCACCCTGCGGCTGAAGGAAGCATCCGAAGATGCAGCCACATTAACCATATAAAACTTAAAAGGCATGAACAGACGACCAGGTCGCCGCCTTGCACACTTGTGCAACCGACGCTTGATGTCGGGAAACCCAGGAAGCACCAATTGCCCTGGTGGAATGCGCCGTAACCGGAAAGGGAGGCGCCCGCCCTTTGAGAGCATAGGCTTGAATGACGGTTTGTCCGATTCCCCTAAAAATGATGGCAGACGAAACCGCTTGGCCCTGTTATGGACCAGAGACAGTCACAAACAGTGAGTCGGACTTCCGAATAGAAGCAGTAGCAGACAGGTACACCCGTAAGGCTCGTACCACCTCCAATATGTGCAGCGCAAACTCTCTGGGATTCGATGGGTGAGGACACAAGGACGGGAGGGCAATGTCCTCATGTAGGTGAAAGGTGGACACCACCTTTGGCAAAAAAGGAAGGTCGCGGATGCAACACCGCCTTATCCTTATGAATGACTAAATATGGCGACTTGCAGGACAAAGCCGCCAACTCAGACACTCGTCAAACAGAAGTGATTGCCACTAAAAGGGCCACCTTCTGAGACAAGACAAGAGGGGAATATCCCGGATATTCCCAAAAGGAGGTTCCTGGAGGACCGAGAGCACCAAATTCAGATCCCACGGTGGGAGAGGAGGCTTGACAGGAGGGAGCACATGGCGAACCCCCAACACAAGGTGCTAACCAAGAAAATGACCCGCTAGAGGTCGCTGAAAGAAGACGGCCAAGGCCGAAATCTGATCCTTGATGGTACTCAAAGCAAGCTTTTGGGTCACTCCACACTGCAGGGGACGCAGGATTCTGGGGACGGAATACGTCCGAGGACGCCAGTCCAGCGCTTCGCATATGGCGATATAAGCTTTCCAGGCACGGTGATAGATCTGCTTGGAGGAAGACTTGCGTGTCCTTAACATGGTCAAAATGACCGAGTCCGAGAGACCTCGGTCCCTCAACACCTGGCTTTCAACAGCCCTGCCGTTAAAGCCAGAGACTGTAAGCCGGATGAAACATAGAACCTTGAGACTGAAGGTCCTCCCTCATCGGCAACCGCCAGGGAACGTCCGCGACGAGACGTACCAGATCAGCGTACCAGTGATGCTGAGGCCAATCCGGAACAATTAGGATTGCCGGAGTTTATATCAGGCGATAAGGACCCTATGGGGCGACCAACGCATCTGAGGCATCGCCCAAGGATCCCTGGATCTGGCCACAACCTCGACCCTTGCGATTGAGTCGAGAGACCATCAGGTCCACATCCGGCGTGCCCCACCGTCGGTAAAGGAGTTGAAATATGCAAGGACCACTCTTCTTGGTCTGGTGTCTGGCGATTGGCGACTCAGATAGTCCGCCTGCCCATTGTCTACGCCCAGAATATAAAATGGCCTACAGAGCCGGCACATTTCTTCCGGCCCACTTCAGGATACGGACTACCTCGGAAGCCGCAGCTGAGCTCCGAGTTCCCCCTTGATGGTTTACATACGCCACCGCCGTGGCGGTGTCCGACTGGCTCCTGATGGAGCGACCCCGTACGCTCTCCGACCTGAGGAGAGACACAGTCCGATGGCCCGTATTTCCAGAACAGTGATTGGTAAACGGGCTCGTCCGGAGTCCAAGGCCTGAGCCGACAGGACTCCCCAGACTCCACCCCAGCCCGTCAGGCTGGTGTCCGTCGTGAGTACCGTCCATTGGATGGGAGGGGAACGACTTTCCGGACTGAAGAGCCGAGGATCTCAACCACCATATCAGGGGCGCCCTGACCAGGTGAATCACCTGGATCTGAAGATCCAAGGACAACGGGGATTTGTCCCAGGTGGACAAGATCTCCTTCTGCAATGCCCTGGTGTGTGATTGGGCATACGGAACGGCCGCGAAGGAGGCCACCACGAGTCTCGGGACTCTCATGCAAAAAACGGATTGACAACCATTTTTGGGATGTCAGCACCCGCACCGCAGACTGAAGTGTCAGCAACTTCTCCAGAGGTAGGATACCTTTGCCTCCAAGGAGTCCAGAATCAGAACTAGATACTCCAGATACTGAGTCGGGACCAGGACTGACTCCTGAATGTTCAGGAACCACCCGAGTCCCTGAGGATCTAATTGACGATAGTCACCTTTCCTCTAAGTCTGATCCACTTTCTGCTCTTAGCAGAAGATCGTCCAGATAGCCCACCACAGCAATACCTCGCTGTAACAGAAGGCTAGAACCGGAGCAAGCACCTTGGTAAACACCCTTGGTGCAGAGGCTAGGCCGAAAGGAAGAGCCACAATCGATAGTGGACTTCGCTGATCGCAAAGCGCAGAAACTTCTGGTGACTTGCGCAGATCGGAACATGCAAGTAGGCGTCCTTGAAGTCCAAGGACGCCAGAAGAAAATCCCTTTGGTGGAGTGTAGCGATCACCGTGCGAATGGATTCCATGCGGAATTTCTGCACCTTCTCGAAGGCATTCAGGGCCTTGAGGTCCAGGATAGGTCGAACCACGTCCTATTTTTGGGACGACAAACAGATTCGAGTAGAATCCCTGAAAACTCTCCTGTGACGGAACCGGCACAATCACTCCGGACCTGATCAAATCCTGTACAGCCCCCAAGAGGGCTGCCCGACAGGTAGGAAGGAGAGGAAGATTTGAGGGAAAGAATCTGTCTGGGGGCCAGGATCGGAATACTATCCTGTATCCTGAGGTGACCACCTCGCACACCCACCAGTCGGAGATTCGGGAGGACCACCGATTCGTGACCTGCGAAGTCGTCCCCCCACCCCAGAGTCGGGCGGAGGCAAGACTTCACGCGGAGGCGGGCTTGGGAGCCGCTTGTTCGGCTTACGCACCCAGGGGCACTTGTGCCCACCAGCCGCACTGCCGTCAGTCTGGGAGGGCCTACCCGTGGACTCTGACTGACGAAAAAACCCTGTTTTGCTGGAAAGGAAGGCCCCTGTTTGCGGCGGGCCTCCTCACCCTTGCTAGTCTAAGGAAGAAGAGTGCTTTTACCTCCCATGACATCCATGACGATGTCATCCAGAGCAGCACCGAAAGGTCTACCACCTTTAAATGGTAGATCCGTCAGGAGCTTCCTAAGGCTAGGTCAGCAGACCAGCACTTCAACCAGATAAGACAACGCAATACCACCGCCGAGACAGAGGCCCTGGATATTAAAGGGGCCGCGTCCAACGTGGCGTCGCACACATAAACCAGGCCCTGAACCAGTTGGTGGGCCAAAGCAACTGTGTCTGGAGGAAGATTGTGCTCCTGTACAGCTAGGTGCAACATTTTTGCCCAACCTGTAAGTGTTTAAGACACAAGGGTCGCCGCTACCACAGGCCGTAGGGCGGATCCCAACAAGGCAAACATGGCTCTGCTCACCACTTCTGACCTCCTGTCAGTGGGGTCCTCAAATGCAGGAGTCCCCTCCATCGGGAGAGTGATGGCCTTGTTCAACCGGGCGACTGGAGGGTCGACCCTGGGGGAGAAGCCCACTTTTTAAGTAGGGCATCTTCAAGGGGTATCTGATAGACAAACGCCGCGGGACCATAAAAAAAAAAAAATTCTTCTGCGGCTTTTCCCAGACCTTATCAATGAGCTGGTCAAAGAAAGTACATATGGAAAAACCTCTTTAGAAGGCCTGGCCTTAAAAGAACCAAAGGAGACTGTATCCGCAGCATTTTAGCTTGAGAGTGTCCCTCACCGCAGTCATGAGTACACTAACAAGCGCCCTGTCATTTACTGACTCAGAACTGGAGTTTTCCTCATAAGGAATGTCCTGTTCAAAACCATCCAATACATTCAGAACTAGGGTCCTGAGCGGTAGTGGCTAGGCCCATATCTGAATCAGCGCACTGCCCTCATGAAGTAAAGTAGGGAGAGGGCGCTTTTTTTTTTTTTTTTTTTTGCTCCCTTGCGCTTGCACACAGCTCCCATCCTGGTCAGAAATTATTCCAGGACTGCCCACAACTGGTCCCTAGGGACCGCAGGTGCTGAAGCACTGCCTGTTGTCCACTGACATTTAGGGGAAGCTGGTGACAGAGACTCCATATTGCCCCCCTCTGAGACTCCTCAGATAAAAAGTCCACCCACAGGCTGTGCTGACTGAGGAGGGGGCGCCCAGGGGACTCACCAAACCGGACCAGGGACCGCTCAGTTCCGCTGTCTGTACTGCGCTGTGTCAGCGCTGGTGAGCTGTGAGGAGATTGTGAGGAGATTCGCGCTGTTACAGCAGCGCTAGAGGCCAAAACTCGTGCTGAAGAGCGCGCGGGCTACAAGAAAATGGCCTCCGCACTTCACTGAGGTGATCCGCGGCAAGATGGCCGCCATGACTCAGCAAAAGTGAAAAAAAAAACAAAACACAGCACACAAACAGCGCCACTCGGCGCTCAGGCCATAAAACACACAAAAAAAGGCCCCAAGCATATCTACAGATCAGCATTAGCCCCTCCAAGAACAGTGTGACCCCCAGGCACCCCACACAGCACAGCGCCAGCAATGGTGACAGAGAGTGACAATGAAATACAGGGGGAGACAGGGAAAATGCCCCACAGAGAAACACACAGCCTTTTGTACTCACCTGCAGGCAGGAGAGACTACTTACCCGTCCCCTGAGGGACCCACTGGTGTGTTTCTGACAGGACTATCACAGTGCAGTACTGAGTAGCTGTCGGCCCGGTCCACCGCGAAAGATACAGTCAGTCAGGAACTGTTCAGTCTTGAGAGGACCGTGGGAGCATGAAAGCAAACCCGGCCACCCCTGGAGTCATGGGGCCTGTCGTGAACTGAGTCTCACGCACACAAGGCGAGGATCAGCACGCTCGATGGTCGGACAGGGAAGACTACGAGGATATCTTGTACCCAACCTGTTGCCCAGCCGACAGTTGATAGAAAATTCTCAAAAATAAAATAAAAAAGAATTCCAGAAAAGGAATAAAAATAGGTCAGGAGACTGGCTCCTGAGAGAGCCACGTCTTCTCCTTCTGCTAGGCAGAAAAAAACTGAAGTCTGCTGACTGTAGTGGGAGGGTTATGTCCGGAGGGACCGCCCCCTGGGTGGGGCTGTTCAGCTCTGGCTTTTAGAATGTATGTATAACATTTCACATTCTGCCTAGGTCTTCTCCTGCAAACAGGGACATAACCCACGTGTAAAGTGTAAAGAGACACCGTGTCAGTCCATGGATGGTAAGAGAAATTATTTTTTTATATTTTAATAATGTTTTCTCTTCTTTTTTTGGGGGGGGGGGGGTGGATGGTGTCAGTGTGTGTTTTTTTTTTTTTTTTTTATTAGCCCTGTTGGGGGGGGGGGGGTGGCTTTGGTGAGATATCTGACATCTCCCTCTTGAGACAGGGAAAGGGACTGAGGACAGAGATTCCCCAGTCCCTTTCTCTGCAGCCTCAGCTGCGCTAAAGATGAATGAACAGGAGACAGCGGCTCCTCTCCATTCATAAACTGAAGCACTGTAAACACAGTTTACAATGCTCAGTGACAGTTATGAATGGACAGAGTCACCGATCACTGACTCTGTGCATTCAGAAAAGGAAGGGGGACCGGAGGAGCACAGAGGGGGGCCGAAGCAAATGCTTCAATGCTTAATCCAATACTCTGGGGTGATCGGTGCAGCGCTGGGGAGGAGTTACAATCACCGATCTCCTTGTACAGATTTCAATAAAGCAGCTGAAAGCCGGGAGAGGGAGAGGAGGAGAAGCGGCTGTCAGCTGCTTTATTGAAATCTATACAGGGAGATCGGTGATTGCAACTCCTCCCCAGCACCGCACCGATCACCCCAGACTGTCCAGGTATCGGATTAAGCATTGGAGCATTTGCCCGAGTACAAGTACTCGGGCAAAAGCTCAGTATCGGCACCGATCCCGATACTAGTGTCAGTATTGGGACAACCCTAATACTAGCACATTATGACTTTACCTTGCAGGAAGAGGGGAAAAAAAACGTTGAACGGTATACAACCGCTTTAAGGTTTGACATTGGGTATCTAATTACTGGGCGCTACCTCATCTTTTATATTTTACCAAACAATTGTGTAATACATTTGTGTGCACTTGATAAACCGTTAAAAAAATGGGAAACACTATTTAATTCTGCAGAGTGCCTGCTTTCAGAAAATATTTAAGTTTTGGGGGATTTGAGTAATCTTCTGGCCTAAAATGATTCCCATGTGTGGAAAAAAACAGCAAAAACAACTCTGACAGGGAAAGGGTTAATGAACTTTAAGAAAACACATATATCCCTAACTAGTGTATTTCTCACTCCACCAAAAACCTTCAATGTAGTTTTAGATGGAGGCTGTGTGCGGTTCTTATGGCTCTCTGGGGGAGATTTACTAAAACTGGAGCACACAGAATCTGGTGCAGCTCTGCATAATAACCAATCAGATTCCAGGTTTCATTGTCAAAGCTTAAAGCGGAGTTCCACACAAAAATGGAACTTACGCTTTGCAGAACCCCCCCCCCCCCCCCTCTGGTGTCACATTTGGCACCTTTCAGGGGGGAGGGGGAAGCAGATACCTGAGTAATACAGGTATTTGCACCCACTTCTGGGCATAGATACCCGAGCCACCCGTGGGTATCTACGCCACTTCCTTCCTCCCCCGCTGTCTTCTGGGAGACACACAGGTCCCAGAAGACAGCAGGGACGACATTGCGGATGCCCTGGACAGGTAAGTGTCCTTATTTTAAAAGTCAGCAGCTGCAGTATTTGTAGCTGCTGACTTTAAAAAAAACAATTGGCGGACCTCCGCTTTAACGGAACAAGCTGAAGTCAGGAGCTGATTGGCTATCATGCAGAGCTACACCAGATTCTGAGTGCTCCAGTTAGTAAATCTTCCCCTCTGTGTCCCTACTGAGGAAATATCCCAGCGGGGGTCACGGTCTGAAAAAATTGATCTGACAGAAAACTGAAACTCCAAATTAGAAAAAAAAAATGTCTGCAGTAGGACGCTAGGACAACCCATTGTATATCTTACTCACCGTCCCCGCCATGGAGGAGCACAGACTGTACTGCGTGACTTCTCAGAAAAAGCCAAATATTCTTCCTTCGGAGAACTTCAATCCGCCCTGGAGGAGCCACTAGAGGCTTGGAAGGGGCGGCCATGTTTGAGTAGTCAGACTCTGCCAGAAGCACTCAGAGGGCTCAGGGAAGATGGCCGCCCGCCTGGATACGACTTACATCCGTAAGTCTCCACAGAGCGGTGGGTGAGGGGTGCGGAGTCTCTCCACTACGCCTGCGGAGAAAAAAGTGCGGGAAATGCGTGTTCCGCCGTTGCATGGTTCTCTCTCTGGTACCTAGTCTGTCATGTCTACATCCTCCATGTATTTTTACCTCATGTGTGTCCCTCCCATGTATTATTACCTCATGCGTGTCCCTCCCATGTATTATTACCTCATGTGTGTCCCTCCCATGTATTATTACCTCATGCGTGTCCCTCCCATGTATTATTACCTCATGCGTGTCCCTCCCATGTATTATTACCTTATGTGTGTCCCTCCCATGTATTATTACCTCATGTGTGTCCCTCCCATGTATTATTACCTCATGTGTGTCCCTCCCATGTATTATTACCTCATGCGTGTCCCTGCCATGTAATATCACCTCATGAGTGTCCCTGTCATGTAATATCACCTCATGAGTGTCCCTCCCATGTATTATTACCTCATGTGTGTCCCTCCCATGTATTATTACCTCATGTGTGTCCCTCCCATGTATTATTACCTCATGTGTGTCCCTGCCATGCATTATTATCTCATGTGTGTCCATGCCATGTATTATTATCTCATGTGTGTCCATGCCATGTATTTTTATCTCATGTGTGTCCCTGCCATGTAATATCACCACATGTGTGTCCCTCCCATGTATTATTACCTCATGTGTGTCCCTGCCATGTATTATTACCTCATGTGTGTCCCTGCCATGTATTATTACCTCATGCGTGTCCCTCCCATGTATTATTACCTCATGTGTGTCCCTCCCATGTATTATTACCTCATGTGTGTCCCTGCCATGTATTATTACCTCATGTGTGTCCCTGCCATGTATTATTACCTCATGTGTGTCCCTGCCGTGTATTATTACCTCATGTGTGTCCCTGCCGTGTATTATTACCTCATGTGTGTCCCTGCCGTGTATTATTACCTCATGTGTGTCCCTGCCGTGTATTATTACCTCATGTGTGTCCCTGCCGTGTATTATTACCTCATGTGTGTCCCTGCCGTGTATTATTACCTCATGTGTGTCCCTGCCATGTATTATTACCTCATGTGTGTCCCTGCCGTGTTTTATTACTTCGTGTGTGTCCCTGCCGTGTATTCTTACCTCATGTGTGTCCCTGCCATGTATTATTAGCTCTCCTCCCCCACACACATTTTATGGCCTCATGTCCCTGTCCTCCATGTATAATGACATCACGTCACCTCCACAGATTATTACCTCACCTCACTCCTCTCCATGTACTATATATTACCTCACGTTCCTCAACTCCATGTATTATTATCTCACGTCTGTCCCGTCCACATGTATACACCGCTCCTACAGCGCCCCTGCCCATCGAAATCAATGGGCAGTGGCGCTTTGCAGGGGCTTTTGACCCTTTTTTGTCCGTTAGTGGTGGTTAAAAGCGCCACGCTAGCGGCTGAAAAGCGCCGCAAAAACTACGCTAAAAATAGGGGCGCTTTACCACCTTGACGCCCGACGCTGCTCAGTGTGAAAGTGCCCTAAGTTCGTCCCCTTCGTGTACTATTACCACATATCTGCCCCCTTCACATATGATTACCTCACATTTGTCCCTGCCACGTTTTATTACCTCTCCTTCACATGTTCTTACCCAATGTTCATTATTTCCCATCTGTCCCTCCTCGTAAAGAACAAGGAGAAGCACACCGCTCCAGGCAGAATCAGGTACAAGGTAGATCACAGGTGCAGACCTCGGCTCACCACCGTGGAAGACGAATAAAACAAGAAATTGGTCGCACACTGGAACTCCAACTTATCTCGATGTCATCTTTATTGTCAAAAGGGTCAGAGAGATACAGGCAATGGTAGACACGTTTCACAAGCGATTGCTTGTGAAACGTGTCTACCATTGCCTGTATCTCTCTGACCCTTTTGACAATAAAGATGACATCGAGATAAGTTGAAGTTCCAGTGTGCGACCAATTTCTTATTTTATTTGTCCCTCCTTGTATTATTACTTTATGTCCCTCTCCTTCACAATATATTGCCTCATGTCTCTTCCCACCACATATTATTACTTCATGTCTACCCCCTCCACGTTTTATTACTTCACAGCCACCCTCTTCACGTATTACCTCAGGACTACACCGCCATGTATTATTTCATTAAACCTGTCCCCTCACTGTACAGTATTTATAAAGAAGCAGTGTTGTCACCCTAGGAAAGGACTACGGAATTCTTCATCGCCGTATGATGGAAGGAGGGGTTCTGTAGTCCTTACAGAGAGCACTGGAAGCTAGCATATTGCTGGATTTCTGGCAGGATCAACATGTATTTATCTCACCTTCTTCGGAATTATACATGATAAAGACTTGGATGAATGGATTGGATGCTATTTGTGTAGATAGCAAGAACAACACATTTTAGAATATTAGCTTTTCAGAAGAAACCCCAGGATTTTTTCACAGATTTTCTAAGTTAAGGCTGTTGGCACTGCTGTTGTTTTGTGTGTTTTTATTTATATACAGTACAGTAATATGCAAAAGTCTTAGGCACTGTAGATACCTGTGTAATCCGCAAAAATACTTGTTTAGATGGGGGTTTTTTTTGTCTTGGAATATTGTCCCAACAGAAAAGAGAAGATGGATGCTTCCACCAGCGGGGACATTGCACGCTTCGTTTGCAGGTAAGTGCCACATAATGGACTAGTATGCGATGCATACTAGCCCATTATGCTTTTACTTTGCATGGGAATAAAGAGGAAGTAAAACCCATCAGCTTGTTGTAGGGGCACTCAACAGGAGGGAGGGCCAGGAGCGCTGAAGAGGGACCCAAGAGGAAGAGGATCTGGGCTGCTCTGTGCAAAACCACTTCACAGAGGTGGTAAGTATGACATGTTTGTTATTTTTAAAGAAAAAAAATAGACTTTAGTATCACTTTAAGTTTAATCAAGTATAGAGGCAATCATTTATTATGTTAAAGAGTAGATACATTTATATAGTCTTACAGATACAACCGGCCATTTGAGGACAACCATGATGCTGATGCGGCCTGCAATAAAATTGAGTTTGACACCCCTGATTTCTTCAGTGATGTGCTCCTGAAGCCCTGGATGTAGGTTGTGTTCAGTGCTGTGCTCCAAAAATTCTGAGTGTAGCATGTGGTCAGTGCTGTGCTCCTGAAGCCCTAGTGTAGAATGTGATCAGTGCTGTACTCCTGAAGACCGGGTTGTAGGATGTGATCAGTGCTGTGCTCCTGAAGACCTGGTTGTAGGATGTGATCAGTGGTGGGCTTTTGAAGCCCTGGATGTTGGATGTGTTCAGTGCTGTGCTCCTGAAGCCCTGGGTGTAGGATGTGATCAGTGCTGTGCTCCTGAAGCCCTGGGTGTAGGATGTAATCAGTGCTGTGCTCCTGAAGACCTGAGTATAAGATGTAATCAGTGCTGTGCTCCTGAAGACCTGGGTGTAGGATGTGATCAGTGGTGGGCTTTTGAAGCCCTGGGTGTAGGATGTGATCAGTGCTGTGCTCCTGAAGCCCTGGGTGTAAGATGTGATCAGTGCTGTGCTCCTGAAGACCTGGGTGTAGTATGTGATCAGTGCTGTACTCCTGAAGCCCTAGGTGTAATATGTGATCAGTGCTGTGCTCCTGAAGCCCTGGGTGTAGGATGTAATCAGTGCTGTATTCCTGAAGAACTGGATGAAGGATGTGATCAGTGCTGTGCTCCTGAAGCCCTAGTGTAGGATGCGATTTGTGCTGAGCTCCTCAAGCCCTAGTGTAGGATGTGATCAGTGTTGTTCTCCTGAAGCCCTGGGTGTAGGATGTGATCAGTGGTGGGCTTTTGAAGCCCTGGATGAAGGATGTGATCAGTGCTGTGCTCTTGAAGCCCTGGGTGTAAGATGTGATCAGTGCTGTGCTCCTGAAGCCCTGGGTGTAGGATGTGATCAGTGCTGTGCTCCTGAAGACCTGGGTGTAGGATGTGATCAGTGGTGGGCTTTTGAAGCCCTGGATGTAGGATGTGTTCAGTGCTGTGCTCTTGAAGCCCTGGGTGTAAGATGTGATCAGTGCTGTGCTTCTGAAGCCCTGGGTGTAAGATGTGATCAGTGCTGGGCTCCTGAAGCCCTGGGTGTAAGATGTGATCAG
The DNA here is from genome assembly GCA_029206835.1 of Rana muscosa. Classification (NCBI taxonomy): domain Eukaryota; kingdom Metazoa; phylum Chordata; class Amphibia; order Anura; family Ranidae; genus Rana; species Rana muscosa. Next base: position 259,631,372 of record CM055123.1, on the reverse strand, counting down.
TGCTGTGCTCCTGAAGCCCTGGGTGTAGGATGTGATCAGTGCTGTGCTCCTGAAGACCTGGGTATAGGATGTGATCAGTGGGAGATGGCAGGGAAAACAGACAGGGAAACTCCATTAGCATTGCTGGTTGTCATACCAACGGCCACCACAAGATGGCGCTATACCACAGAAGGAAGCATAGGCATGCAGAAGGCCGCAAAGCCGGGGCCTCAATTACGGGCCGGCGCGGCCCGACGCGATGGCGCGGAGGGGGGGGCACGGAGACACAGGATACCCCAGCTGTGCTGCCCCAGGCGCCAGGTCGCTAATTCTAGTCGCAATGGCGACCTGGCGCCCGGTGTTTGTCGAGCCCTGATGTAGGATGTGATCAGTGCTGTGCTCCTGAAGACCTGGTTGTAGGATGTGATCAGTGGTGGGCTTTTGAAGCCCTGCATGTAGGATGTGTTCAGTGCTGTGCTCCTGAAGACCTGGTTGTAAGATGTGATCAGTGCTGTGCTCCTGAAGACCTGGATGTAGGATGTGATCAGTGCTGTGCTCCTGAAGACCTGGATGTAGGATGTGATCAGTGCTGTGCTCCCGAAGACCTGGGTGTAGAATGTGATCAGTGCTGTGCTCCTGAAGAACTGGGTGTAGGATGTGATCAGTGCTGTGCTCCTGAAGAACTGGATGTAGGATGTGATCAGTGCTGTGCTCCTGAAGACCTGGGTGTAGAATGTGATCAGTGCTGTGCTCCTGAAGAACTGGGTGTAGGATGTGATCAGTGCTGTGCTCCTGAAGAACTGGATGTAGGATGTGATCAGTGCTGTGCTCCTGAAGACCTGGTTGTAGGATGTGATCAGTGCTGTGCTCCTGAAGACCTGGGTGTAGGATGTGATCAGTGGTGGGCTTTTGAAGCCCTGGATGTAGGATGTGTTCAGTGCTCCTGAAGCCCCGGGTGTAAGATGTGATCAGTGCTGTGCTCCTGAAGACCTGAGTATAAGATGTGATCAGTGCTGTGCTCCCGAAGACCTGGGTGTAATATGTGATCAGTGCTGTGCTCCTGAAAACCTGGATGAAGGATGTGATCAGTGCTGTGCTCCCGAAGACCTGGGTGTAATGCCCCATACACACGATCATTTTTCATGCCATTTTTTAAACCGACGTTTTTCTTGTCATTTTTTTTCATGTTTCCTCTCAAGCCTGTCTTGCATACACACGATCATTAAAAAAAACACTCGAGAAAAGCGCAGTGACGTACAGCACGTACGACGGCACTATAAAGGGGAAGTTCCGTTCGAATGGCGCTACCCTTCATGTTAGTAAAGTTTGTTGAGCAACGATTCGCGCTTTTCAGCCTCCTGCTTTTCAGTCCGTTACTGCGTGACGAATGTGTTATCTCCATTACGAACGTTAGTTTTACCAGAACGAGCGCTCCCGTCTCATACTTGATTCTGAGCATGCGCGGTTTTTTTCACGTCGTTAAAGCATACACACTATCGTTTTTCACGTTGTTAAAAAAAACTACATGAAAAACGGCGTGAAAAAAGAGAGCATGTCCGAAATTTTTAATGGCCGTTTTTCACGTCGTTAAAAATGCTCTGGAGCATACACACGATCATTTTTAATGGCCATTTTTAAAAATGGCATTTTTAACGGCATGAAAAACGATTGTGTGTATGGGTCATAAGATGTGATCAGTGCTGTGCTCCTGAAGACCTGAGTATAAGATGTGATCAGTGCTGTGCTCCTGAAGACCTGGATGTAGGATGTGATCAGTGCTGTGCTCCCGAAGACCTGGGTGTAGGATGGGATCAGTGCTGTGCTCCTGAAGACCTGGGTGTAGGATGTGATCAGTGCTGTGCTCCTGAAGACCTGGGTGTAGGATGTGATCAGTGCTGTGCTCCTGAAGCCCCAGTGTAAGATGTGATCAGTGCTGTGCTCCTAAAGACCTGGATGAAGGATGTGATCAGTGATGTGCTCCCGAAGACCTGGGTGTAAGATGTGATCAGTGCTCTGCTCCTGAAGCCCTGGGTGTAAGATGTGATCAGTGCTGTGCTCCTGAAGACCTGGGTGTAGGATGTGATCAATGCTGTGCTCCTGAAGACCTGGGTGTAGGATGTGATCAGTGCTGTACTCCTGAAGCCCTGCCTATATAATGTGATCAGTGCTGTGCTCCTGAAGCCCCAGTGTAAGATGTGATCAGTGCTGTGCTCCTGAAGACCTGGATGTAGGATGTGATCAGTGCTGTGCTCCTGAAGACCTGGTTGTAGGATGTGATCAGTGCTGTGCTCCTGAAGACCTGGATGTAGGATGTGATCAGTGCTGTGCTCCTGAAGACCTGGATGTAGGATGTGATCAGTGCTGTGCTCCTGAAGACCCTGCCTATATAATGTGTAAAGTGCTGGGCTCCTGAAGACCTGGTTATAGGATGTGCTCGCACTGCACCAAATCCTCACTTGTAAACTGAGATAACCAGCAATTCTAGCCATCACTCAGCAAACATCCACTTTAAAAGAACTGATCAGACCACTCTAGCAGTCATATACAATAATTATTCAGCTTCTCTACCGCTATATCTTTCGGCCAAGTTTATTACTGTGTCATATGTTTCTTGTAATGTTCCACATATTCTGTAATAAACGACCTGTGAAGTACTTCTGACTTTTCAGTGGCTTTAGTGTGGTGTAATTGCTGACTTGGATCAGTCAATCATTTCTTTCTTTCTGGACAAGGAGATTTTCTTAGAATTCTGGGCAAAAGACCACCGTTTAGTTCAGGTATAGAAAAATGAATTAAAGTATTTACTAGTGGTGCACCGAAATGAAAATTCCAGTGCCGAAACCGAAAATACAGGATGCACTTGGCCGAAACCGAAATTAAAGTTGAAAAAAAAAAAAGGATTTTTATATGTAATTGTATTATATTCAACTTTTTACGTAATATCATGAATTTAAATGAATATGAATCTATTGTCGGCCATTATCGGCACCTTTAGCGCAAGACAAACTCATACTTTTAAATTCTATGTATGTCTTCCCACTGGTCCATTGCGCTTTCGTTGCGGTGTTAAAATCATGCTTGCTGCATTTTTGGCCAGTTAAAAAAAAAACTGAGCTCATTTGGCTGTACTTCTCCTATGGATCACAGGAGTGTAATTCTGCAATTCCGCTCTCTGCTGACGTCACAGAAATCACTGACTCCCTGGATTCCCCGCCCCTCCACAGCTCAGCGCTCCAGTGAGCGAGGAGGGAGCAGAGCGGAGAGCTGCTGATTTACAGTCAGCAGCTCTCTGCTTGGGGAGCTGTGAGAGCCGAGCCATCGGCGATGTTTGAATGCTCGGTTCTCAGTCTTAGAGGTGCCGGGGTATTCATAGGTAAGTATGAAACTGAAAAAAATAAATCCCATAGGCCCCTTTTACACTGGGGCGGGAGGTGCGCTGGCGGTATAGCGCCGCTATTTTTAGCTGTGTTATACCGTCGGAATTGCGGCGGTATTCGGCCACTAGCGGTGCGGTTTTAACCCCCGCTAGCGGCTGAAAAAGGATTAATACCGCCCGCAATGCGCCTCTGAGGGCGGTATAGCCGTGGTGTCTCATTGATTTCAATGAGCAGAAGCGGTGAAGGAGCGGTATACACACCGCCCCTTCACCGCTCCAAAGATGCGGCTAGCAGGACTTTTGGAGCGGTCCTACTAGCGCACCGCTCTATTGTGAAAGCCCTCTGGCTTTCACACTGGAGAAACAGCAGCCGCTGTTTCAGGTCGGTTTACAGGCGCTATTTTTAGCGCAATAGCGCCTGCAAACCACCCCAGTGTGAAAGGGGTCATACTTTTCTTTTAACATGTGTTGCATTAACACAGCCTTATCGTTTTCAGGGGGCTGCTAACGTACTACAAATCAGTGAAAAACATGCTTGCACCATTTCTTTTGACTCAGCTTATCATGCATGGCACATCGTATTTTAGCACAGATAATTGCAATACATAATTCTGAAGGTGCTCTACGTAAAGGAAAATCTCCCCTATGGTACACGGACTGCAGAAAGACTTCTTTACTCTTAAAGCCGGCCATAGCTGGTTTGAATCTCAGATGATTCAGATGCAAACCATCTATGGGCAGGCTGATTGTACCCAAGTCGATCCATTGATGGACTTCAGTACAACCAGCATGTCGGATTTCGGCTATAGCCGATTGCAATATTCACTATGTTCTCCCAGCCAAGGTGGCTCCCCACGTCCCCCCCTGCCAGGAGAACACAATAGCTCCACGGGAGGCATTCCCCCATCAACACTGAAGCCCTGTACACACAATAGGTTTTACAGATGAAAACAGTCCGATGGACTTTTTTCATCGGACAAACCGATCGTGTATGGGCCCCATCGGTCTTTTTTCCATCGGTGTTTAAAAATAGAACATGTTTTAAATTTATCCGATGGTTAAAAAACCGATAGCAAATTACTATCGTCTGCGTCTGTGGGAAAATCCATCGGATAAAAAACCCACGCATGCTCAGAATCAAGTCGATGCATGCTCAGAAGCATTAAACTTAATTTTTCTCGGCTCATCGGAGTGTTTTACGTCACCGCATTTGGAACGGTCGGATTTTTGACTGATGGTGTGTAGGCAAGACTGATGAAAGTCAGCTTCATCAGTTTTCCGATGGAAAAATCCATCGGTTAAAAAACCATAGGAAATCCGATCGTGTGTACAGGGCTTGACTGTGTTAATGGGGGAATTGAGCAACTTTCTTTCCTGCAACCAAAGAAAATCGCATCATCTATGGCCTGCCAAAGTCTTGGCTAGAGACCCTCTTTAATTTAAGGTTCTAATAGTATAAGTGTTTTTATTATGTCTTTATATAATTATCCCACACTCATATTTCAGAAAGTAAGAGGTGGACTATCCACGATTAGGGATGAGCTCGGTGTTCGACTCGAACATCGGCTGTTCGCGCGTTCGGCGAACAACGAACAATTTGGGCCGTTCGCGCCAAATTCGAGTGACGCGAACGGCCCACAATACACTGCGCCATCGCAGTGTAATCCCGGCGCTGTGATTGGCCAAGCATGCACTGTGACCCTGCATGCTTGGCCAATCACAGCGCCGGCAGCGAGGAGAGCAATGATTGGCCACAGGCAGGATGCCTGTGGCCAATTATAGCTGAGGGGGTTTAGTACACGCCCCACACTATAAAAGGCCGCCAGCGCGGCGGCCTCGTGTAGTGTGTTCCGGAGCAGGGAAAGTGAAGGATAGGCAGGGACAGTGTCAAATCTATTCTTTGCTAAACCTTGTGTGTAGGGACAGAGAAGGATAGGCAGGGAGAGTGTCAGTGTCATATTCTTTGCTAAACCTTGTGTGTAGGGAGAGAGAAGGATAGGCAGGGAGAGTGTCAGTGTCATATACTTTGATAAACCTTGTGTGTGCAGGGAGAGAGAAGGATAGGCAGGGGACAGTGTCAGTGTCATATTCTTTGCTAAACCTTGTGTGCAGGGAGAGAGAAGGATAGGCAGGGAGAGTGTCATATACTTTGATAAACCTTGTGTGCAGGGAGAGAAAAGGATAGGCAGGGAGAGTGTCATATACTTTGATAAACCTTGTGTGCAGGGAGAGAAAAGGATAGGCAGGGGACAGTGTCAGTGTCATTGTTGCTAAGCCTCCTGCAGATTATACACCTGAAGTTAGCCCGTATTGCTGCTTTTTCCTGGTGTGTTACACCAACAGGATTTTGCGGCACTTACAGCGGGCGGAGTGTGCCTCCTGATCATATTACACCTGAACTTAGCCTGTATTGCTGCTTTCTCCTGGTGTGTTACACCAACAGGATTTTGCGGCACTTACAGCGGGCGGAGTGTGCCTCCTGATCATATTACACCTGAACTTAGCCTGTATTGCTGCTTTTTCCTGGTGTGTTACACCAACAGGATTTTGCGGCACTTACAGCGGGCGGAGTGTGCCTCCTGATCATATTACACCTGAACTTAGCCTGTATTGCTGCTTTTTCCTGGTGTGTTACACCAACAGGATTTTGCGGCACTTACAGCGGGCGGAGTGTGCCTCCTGATCATATTACACCTGAACTTAGCCTGTATTGCTGCTTTTTCCTGGTGTGTTACACCAACAGGATTTTGCGGCACTTACAGCGTTCGGAGTGTGCCTCCTGATCATATTACACCTGAACTTAGCCTGTATTGCTGCTTTTTCCTGGTGTGTTACACCAACAGGATTTTACGCCACTTACAGCGGGCGGAGTGTGCCTCCTGATCATATTACACCTGAACTTAGCCTGTATTGCTGCTTTTTCCTGGTGTGTTACACCAACAGGATTTTGCGGCACTTACAGTGGGCGGAGTGTGCCTCCTGATCATATTACACCTGAACTTAGCCTGTATTGCTGCTTTTTCCTGGTGTGTTACACCAACAGGATGTTGCGGCACTTACAGCGGGCGGAGTGTGCCTCCTGATCATATTACACCTGAACTTAGCCTGTATTGCTGCTTTTTCCTGGTGTGTTACACCAACAGGATTTTGCGGCACTTACAGCGGGCGGAGTGTGCCTCCTGATCATATTACACCTGAACTTAGCCTGTATTGCTGCTTTTTCCTGGTGTGTTACACCAACAGGATTTTGCGGCACTTACAGCGTTCGGAGTGTGCCTCCTGATCATATTACACCTGAACTTAGCCTGTATTGCTGCTTTTTCCTGGTGTGTTACACCAACAGGATTTTGCGCCACTTACAGCGGGCGGAGTGTGCCTCCTGATCATATTACACCTGAATTTAGCCTGTATTGCTGATTTTTCCTGGTGTGTTACACCAACAGGATTTTGCGGCACTTACAGCGGGCGGAGTGTGCCTCCCCTGATCATATTACACCTGAACTTAGCCTGTATTGCTGCTTTTTCCTGGTGTGTTACACCAACAGGATTTTGCGGCACTTACAGCGGGCGGAGTGTGCCTCCTGATCATATTACACCTGAACTTAGCCTGTATTGCTGCTTTTTCCTGGTGTGTTACACCAACAGGATTTTGCGGCACTTACAGCGGGCGGAGTGTGCCTCCTGATCATATTACACCTGAACTTAGCCTGTATTGCTGCTTTTTCCTATTGTGTTACACCAACAGGCATTTGCAGCACCTACAGCAGGCGTAGTGTGATTCCTGCAGAATATACTCCTGAAGCTAGGCCTTATTGCTGGTTTTCCCATTTCCCTGCAGGCCATTAGAATGTCTGAAAGGCAAACAAGGAGAGGCAGACAGTCAGGAGCCAATAAAAGAGAGCAAGCAGGCTCTGTGTCTAGAGACAACAGTGCTGGTCGTGGACGCGGTGCATCGCCATCAGTACGTGGCCATGGGACACGCTTGTCCTTCTTTTCGGCAGCTGGACGTGTTGAGCCGCATCATGCCGAAGACTTGGTAGAGTGGATGACCAAGCCCTCCTCATCCTCTCTCACCCAGGCTCAGGGTACTGGCAAAGCAGCTGCCAAAGCGTCCTCTTCCCTGGTATCAATGTCATCATCAGTCACTCCTTCCCTAGACCAACCATGTCCTCCTGAGGAGTCCCCCGAACTGTTTGAGCACAGTGTTGGGTACATGCTCCAGGAGGATGCCCAGCGTTTCAAAGGGTCTAATGATGATACCCAGCTAGAGGAAGGCAGTAGCGTGAGAGCAGAGAGAGGGGATGCTCAAGAAGGACACCAATCTGGCAGTCATGTTCCAGCAGCTGCAGCATACTGCCAGATTGGCTCCAGTGATGAGGAGGGAGGGGATGATGAGGTCACTGACTCCACGTGGGTGCCTAATAGGAGAGAGGAGGAGGCACATCTCCAACGAGGCAGGATGCCCTCGGGGGGCCAGCGTAAGGGCAGCACACCAACGGAATCACACCACAGAGCTCCGCCTGTGCAGGGCGCTGCCTCTGCCCGTTATTCAAAAAGTTCTTTGGTGTGGGCCTTTTTTGAGTCGAGTGCATCAGATCGCACAGCTGCTGTTTGCAACATATGTCTCAAGCGTATATCGCGTGGCCAAAACATCACCTGCTTGGGCACCACATGCTTGACCAGACATATGTTGACCTGCCATGCAGCTCGTTGGCAAGCCTACCTTAAAGACCCACACCAAAGAACAAAGCGGACCTCTTCTTGCACCGCATCAGCTGGGATCTCCAACCCCACTATACCTTCAGTCCTCTCTGAAACCTGCTCTGAGAGGAATGAAGGTGTAGAATTAGGTGTGTCACAGCCAAGTACTTGCGGGCACTCTGCTAGCAGTACACCGACATCCGATTCTAGCAGGCAAATTTCCCTGCCCCAGCTGCTGGACCGTCGAAAGAAGTTCACTCCCAGCCATCCACATGCCCAGCGGTTAAATGCTAGCTTGGCTAAATTGCTAGCGCTTCAACTACTGCCTTTTCAGTTGGTAGACTCTGCCCCCTTCCCTGAGTTTGTGCAATGTGCGGTTCCTCAGTGGCAGGTTCCCAAACGCCACTTTTTCTCACGGAAGGCGATTCCGGCTCTCTACCGGCATGTGGAAGGCAATGTCTTGGCCTCGCTGGACAGGGCGGTCAGCGGTAAGGTGCATATTACCGCTGACTCATGGTCCAGCAGGCATGGACAGGGACGTTACCTTTCTTTCACGGCCCATTGGGTCACTCTTTTGGCAGCTGGGAAGGATGCAGGACAAGGTGCAGTAGTGTTGGAGGTTGTTCCACCGCCACGCCTCCAAAATGCTACTACTGGTTGTGACACACCTCTGTCCTCCACCCCCTCCTCTTCTTCTTCCTCCATGGCCTCTTCCTGTGCTTTGTCCTCGGAACCAGCGGTGCTCCGTAGGCGTTCAAGGGGCTACGCAAGTACGCAGGCAAAAAGATGCCATGCCGTGCTTGCGCTGGTGTGTTTGGGGGACAGGAGCCACACTGGGGCAGAGGTTCTGTCTGCTCTGCAGGGGCAGGCCGAGAGGTGGTTGACGCCATGCCAGCTTAAGCCAGGAATGGTAGTTTGCGACAATGGCACCAACATCCTCTCCGCTCTCCGACAGGGACAACTGACCCATGTGCCCTGTGTGGCTCACGTCCTTAACCTGGTGGTGCAGCGGTTCTTGGGCAGGTACCCGGGCTTACAGGATGTCCTGAGGCAGGCCAGGAAAGTCTGTGTGCATTTCCACAGATCTTATAATGCCAGTGCTCGCCTGGCTGAGCTGCAAAAGGAGTTGAACCTGCCCAAGAACGGCCTTATATGTGACATGCCCACCAGGTGGAACTCAACGTTGGCCATGCTGCACACGCAACAGAGGGCCATCAATGAGTACCTGTGCGACTACGGCACCAGGACAGGGTCAGGGGAGCTCGGGTTTTTTTCACCACGCCAGTGGGGCATGATCAGGGATGCATGCACTGTCCTGGCACCATTTGAGGAGGCCACGAGGATGGTGAGCAGTGACAGTGCATGCATCAGTGACACTGTACCTCTTGTCCACCTGTTGGAACATACGCTGCGTGGAATAATGGACAGGGCACTTGAGGCAGAACAGAGGCAGGAAGAGGAGGACTTCCTTGCCTCTCAAGGCCCCCTTTACCCAGACAGTGTTCCTTCTGTCCCACCCATCGCACAGGAAGAAGAGGAGGAGGAGGATTGTGTCAGCATGGAGGTGGAGCCTGACACTCAGCATCATCAGCAGCAGTCTTTTAGGGATGATTTACAGTCCCAAGAAACCAGTGGACTTGTACGTGGCTGGGAGGAGGTGGCTGCGGATCATGTCGTCCTTAGTGACCCAGAGGACTCCGGCCCGAATGCCTCAGCTAACCTACGCTGCATGGCCTCCCTGATCCTGCAAAGTCTGCGGAAGGATCCTCGTATTCTTCGGATCAAGGAGAGGGACCATTACTGGCTGGCCACTCTCCTTGATCCACAGTACAAGGGTAAGGTTGCGGACCTTATCTTACCGTCGCAGAGGGAGCAGAGGATGAGACAACTCCGGGAGGCCTTGCAGAAAGGTCTGTGCAACGCGTTCCCAGAGACTGGGAGGTTACAAACTCCTGGTCCTGGACAATGAGTTGCTGAGGCTTCGGTCAGTCGAAGAAGAAGGAGCGGTGGGGAAGGTGGCCGTCTGACCGATGCGTTCAGACAATTCTTTAGTCCGCAGCCCCAAAGTATGATCGGTTCCAGCAACCATCGCCAGCGTCTGATATACATGGTGCAGGAATACCTAGGGGCAAGGTCAGACTTGGACACCTTCCCCACCGAAAATCCTCTAGCTTACTTTGTCTTGAGGATGGATCACTGGCCAGAGCTTGCACAGTATGCAATTGAGCTACTGGCCTGTCCTGCATCCAGCGTTCTTTCAGAACGCACATTCAGTGCTGCTGGAGGATTTGTCACGGATCACAGGGTGCGCCTGTCCACCGACTCTGTTGATCGACTGACCTTCATAAAGATGAACCAGTCTTGGATCACCACCAGCTACCAAACACCTGAAGCTGATATAACAGACTAATTTATTTTCAAATGTCACATCCCTTCAAGACTGATGCTGATGCTGAGAGACTGTCCTGTTATGTTGACTGACTATCCTCCTCCTCCTCAATGATCCGATTGATGATGATAGCTTGGAAGAACATTTTTGTTTCTGGGTGCCGCCACCAGTGGCTAAGGCACAATTTTTCAGCCCCTGTTTAACAGTGGCGTGTTATTACAATTTTTTATGCAATGCTTTGCAGCAGGGCTCATTCCTGCACTCCAACTAGAGTATCTGGGAGAGGTTGCAGTGTCGTGGCACCAGCACCAGTGGCTAAGGCCCAATTTTTCAGCCCCTGTTTAACAGGGGCGTGTAATTACAATTTTTGATGCAATACTTTGCAACAGGGCTCATTGCTGTGCTCCAAGTACAATATCTGTGAGGGGTTGCAGTGTTGTGGCACCAGTGCCTAAGGCCCAATTTTTCTGCCCCTGTTTAACAGGGGCATGTAATTACAATTCTTGATCTAATAATTCACAACAGGGCCCATTCCTGCGCCCACCAAGACTAACTGTGAGGCCTTACAGTGTTGTGTCAACACCACCACCACCACCAAAGGCCCAATTTTTCAGCCGGGCATGCAATTACAATTCTTGATCTAATAATTCACAGCAGGGCCCATTCATGCGCCCACCAAGAGTAACTGTGAGGGCTCACAGTGTTGTGGCAACACCAACATGTAAGGGGCAAATTTCAGCTGAGTATATACGGCAGGCCCCTACTTTCAAACATCCAACTTACAAACGACTCCTCCTTGCAAACGGAAGGATACAACAGGAAGTGAGAGGAAATCTACCCCTAGGAAGGGAAATTCTCTCCTGTAAGAGTTAATATGGGAAAAAAAGTGTCTCCTCTCCACTGATGCTTTATCACCAATTCTTGTTTCAATAAAAACCCCAAATTTTCAAAACACATTTGTCATTAGGACGGAAAGTGAGGTGAACTATTCTGAACAGGTGCACACTGCCAGTGCCGGGACAAGGTCATACAGCGCCCAGGGCACAGATGCCAAACTGCGCCCCCCTTTCCTTTAGGGTTAGGGTCAGGGTGCCCCCCATCCCTGCAATAAACCATTGTGCCAGGGGCAACCGCCCCTCCTGCCCACCCCTTGTCCCGGCCCTGCACACTGCACAGACAGCAAAACAAATGTTACAGGGGTGATAACCCTTCCCTATGTTTTCCAAAAAGCTTAAAAATAGATTTTTTGGCTGGAGCTACACTTAAACAATGTACCTGTTCAAAATTACAAACAGATTCTACATAAGAACAAACCTACAGTCCCTGTCTTGTATGCACCGCCTGTATACGGCTGTTCAGAGTACATAGGGCCTTTTTTATTTTGTGTGCGGGGTTCCTCTTAATATCCATACAAGACCCAAAGGGGCTGGTAATGTGCTGGGGTAAGAGGGGGGGGGGTGTTGGGGGAGCTATGTCATTTTTCTTAAAGATTTTCATCCATATTACCGGGACCAGACATTACATTAAAGCCGCAAGCAGTTTTAAATGGCTTTTTTTCCTTTAGAAATGTAATTTTGTGCAGGGACCGTTCTAAACACGGGAAACACGTGGCACTTCACAGGCATACTTTAGACACCCCCCAGGTACGATATTTAAAGGAATATTTGACTTTTTTTTTTCACTTTATGCATCATTAAAATGACTGCTCCAGAAAAACGGCCGTTTTTAAAACTTCTTTTTGCATTGATACATGTCCCCTGGTGCAGAACCCGGGTTCCCAAACCCTTTTTAGGACAATAACATGCATAATAGTCGTTATAATTAGCACTTTAGATTTCGAACGTTCGCATCCATTGTATTTAATAGGGTTCTAAAGTTCGTGCGAACTTTCGGTCCGTTCGCGGGTTCTGGTGCGAACCGAACCCGGGGGTGTTCGGCTCATCACTATCCACGATCTGATGTCAGTCTAACATGTTTCAAGCACTGTTAAAAAAGGATAGTACCATGAGGAGTTGAACAATGTGATAATGCTAATTGTTTGTTCATTTATCATGTGACACAGGAAGCTATAATGGTGTTGTAACACTGGGATTGATTTACTAGAACTGGAGAGTGCAAAATCTGGTGCAGTTCTGCATAGAAACCAATCAGCTTCCAGGTTTTCTTATCAAAGCTTAAAGGAAAAGTACAGCCAAAGCTCATTTGGTTGTACTTATCCTATGGATCACCAGAGTGCAGTTCATTCTCCACTCCTGTGACCCGTTTTCAGCATATAGCGGGCTAAAGCCTTCTGTCGCGTGACGTCGATGAGCCAGGCCAGGCTCGGGCAAGATCGCGACAATGAAGTGGGGATTCGCCCACATGCCTGGACCAGAACCTGCTTCAGCCTCCCAGCAAGCCGCTGAGAGGCTGAGCCAGCTGTTCCCGCCCCTCCACAGCCCAGCACTCCAGTGAGCAGGTGGGGGGGGGGCAGAGCAGACAGCGGTGACTGACAGTCACCAGATCTCTGCTCAGAGAGCCCTGAGAACCGAGCGACTGGTGGTGTTTGATCGCTCGGTTCAGTCGGTGGGGGACAGATGCTCCATCAGACCGATGCTGCATCCACCTAGGTAAGTATTAATCTTAAAAAAACAACAACCCCATACTTCTTTTTTAACTGAACAAGATGAAGTTAGAAGCTGATTGGCTACCATGCACAGCTGCACCAAATTTTGCACTCTCCAGTATTGATAAATAAGCCCCACTGTATGGTGTGGGAGAGGTATATAAGGAGAATTCTAACTATCCTTGGAGCTCGGATAATTCACATGTATGTATTTCAGTCTTGTATTAAGTTATTGCAGCTCCATATAAAACAAGTATTTGTACTACTGCTGGTCTATTCCCTTTTCATGCAAGCTTGCTTTTTCCACAGATTGGGCTTCAAAGCCTCCGCCGGGGCCTTGTCACACTGCAATCCACCAAGAAGGAGAATTGACCTCTATGAGGTGAGGAGTCTTGCTCTGCTAATTAGCTAATCTTTGGGACAACATGAGATTAATTGGTATGTGGAGGAAGAAGAGGTCAGGATTGAGTGGAGGACAGAGTGTGAAGATGTCATTAGCATGTAACACCTTGTCTGCCGCTCTGAAGCCGGCTCTTCTCTATGTATTGTAATGAGTGGAGAATGAGAGCAGAGGATGCTTTCCCTGCTCTGAAGCCAGTTCTTCTCTCTGTATAGTAATGAGTGGAGAGAAAGCAGAGGACTTGTGTCAGTACTTGCCTGTGAGCAGCCTGACGCTCCTAACCGCCATCTGCATAGAATCAGAAAATGAGCGCACAAAGCTGTGACAGAAGTGTGAGCTTCCTTTATATCTCACTTTCCGCACCTACACTCATTTCCCTCTTCAATTCCTGGACCCAACTTGCCCACGTCTGTCTCTTATTTGTTTATTGTCGCCAGATTCCTACATGAAATGCTAGACACAATTATAGAGATTTGAGGAAGGTATGAAAAGTGAGGGATGGGGTGGGGGGGGGATACAGTGAAGGGGGGATATACAATTATTATAGAGATTTGAGGAGAAAGCAGGTGATAGAGGACATGGGAAATACAGAGTATGGGCGATATACAATTATTATAGATATTCAGGGAGGAAACAGGTCAGAGAGGACAGGAGGAATAAAGAGTATGGGGGATATACAATTATTAAAAAGATTCAGGGAGGAAACAGGTGAGGGAGGACAGAAGTAGTACAAAGTGTATGGGATGTACAGTTTAATATAAATATTCAGTGAGAGGACAGGAGGTATAAAGATTGTGGGGGATGTACAATTATTACAGGGATGGAATAGAGATTCAGGGAGGTCCCAGGAGGAATAAAGAATATGGGGAATATACAATCATTAAAGAGATTATTATTATTTAACCTCCCTGGCGGTATGATTATTTCAGATTTTAGGTGCTGAAAGCGGTACCATTATTTTGCATGGAAATTTGGCGTTTTATATTGTAGGCCTGTAATTCTTAGGAATAACTCACTTAAATCTGTCCAAACAGGAGTCTAGTAGACATCACGGGTATGATAAAGTTTGAAACACGAAATCATAAATTATAATATAATAAATAACTATAAAATAATAATAACAAATAATAATATAATAATAATAAAAGTGTTTTTCAGTGTTTGATGACGAATTTCCCCACAAATCACTATCGCTCAATTCTGCAAGTGATTCTAATTTATTATCAGTGTTTTCTAGCTGGTCTAAAACCACTTTTGATGTAAAGGGACATTTTTTGGTTGCTATGGACATTTTACAGGCAGAAAGAAAAGTATTTGTAAAGTAAACGTGCATGCAGGGCACTGGAAAAACAACTAGGGACAAAGGGGATGTGTAATTATTTGATACAGTACTGTAATCTGTAAGATTACAGTATGTATTGTGTGTTTTTACTTTTTTGAATTTGGCGCCGTGCTCCGTCCTCGTGCGTCGCAACGTTGCAGGGAACTGAGCTTGGCACTGTGAATCGAGTGAGGAGACAGCTTGCAGACACAGCGGGGAGACATCGCAGGATCCAGGGGACAAGGTAAGTTACTTTGACTTGATACTGTGATGCGATCCCAAGTCTGGCTCAGGGTTACTGCTAATGGTACTGAAATTCCACCCCGAGCCTGACTCGGGAATACCGCTAGGCAGGTTAAGGTACCGTATTTATCGGCGTATAACACGCGCCGGCGTATAACACGCACCCCAAGTTTAGGAGGGAATTTTAGGGGAAAAAACTTTTAGGAGGGAAGTTTAAGGAAATTTTTTTTACATTTAAACTTACATTTAAATGCAGCCTTACCAGTGTCCATTGCAGCCTTGTCAGTGCAGCCTTGCCAGCAGTGTCCAGTGCAGTCTTGCCAGCAATGTCCATTGCAGCCTTGTCAGTGCAGCCTTGCCAGTAGTGTCCATTGCAGCCTTTCCCCAATGTCCAGTGCAGCCTTGCCTCAGTGCCCAGTGCAGCCTTGCCTCAGTGCCCAGCACAGCCTTGCCTCAGTGCCCAGTACAGCCTTGCCCGCATTTCAAAAATGGCGCCGCCGAGATCACCGCAGAGACTGGGCGGAGCGGGACGACGCCGCCGCCGAGAATGCAGGGATACACATAGCCGAGTGTACTCGGCTCTAGTCGGCTCTTCTCGGCTCTGCTCACAGTCACGCCGAGTCCCGCCCTATGATGGACATAATACAGGTCCAATGGCGGGACTGGGCGTGACTGTGAGCGGAGCCGAGAAAAGCCGAGTACACTCGGCTATGTGTATCTCGGCGGTGATCGCTGCGCTCCGCTCAGTCAGCAGAGATTCGACGGGGGATAGGTGAGTATCGGCGTATAACACGCACCCACGATTTTCCCCTGATTTTAAGGGGAAAAAAGTGCGTGTTATACGCCGATAAATACGGTACTTATATAGCGCCATCAATTTTATGCAGCGCTTTACATATACATCAGTCCCTACCCTGAAGGAGCTTACAATCTAAGGTCCCTAGCTCACATTTACATACTAGGGCCATTTTAGACAGAAGCCAATTAGCTTCCAAGCATGTCTTTGGAGTGTGGGAGGAAGCTGGGTACCTAGAGGAAGCCCACGCAGGCACGGGAAGAGCATGTAAGTTCCGGGCAGTTAGTATCATGGTTGGGATTTGAACCAGCAACCCTTTTAACTGCTAGGTGAGAGTGCTACCCACTACACCACTGGGGGAGGTAACACAGGTGAGGGAGGACGGGAGAATACAGAGTATGGGGAATATACAGTAATTATAGATATTCAAGGATGGAAAGTGTAGGAATCGGGGAAGGGGGGGGGGGTGAAACCGGCAGAAGAAATTAATAGTATGGGGATGATCAGTTTGCTTTGTATAGTGAATTGTGGATAGTAGAAAAAGTTAATGGGGTCTAGACATTATCACAATTTTGGGGGGGGATATGCAGTTATTATTTAGGATTTGTTAGTGACTATTTGCCTCAGAGGGACATCATGTTTTCTGCACCATGGGTTTGACCTGTCTGATTATTTTTTTATAATGACACACAGGGGGAAGATTTACTAAAACTGGTGCACACAGAATCTGGTGCAGCTGTGCATGGTAACCAATCAGCTTCCAACTTCAGCTTGTTCAATTAAACTTTGACAGTATTGTTATTACTATACAGGATTTATATAGTGGAAACAGTTTACGCAGCCCTTTACAATGTAGAGGAGGACAGTACGATTACAATACAGTTCAATACAGAAGCTTACAATCTAAAGGGAGGTGGAGGTGATACAAAAGGTAATAGCTGCTGATGATAATCTGATGGAGCTGAATCGGGTACAGTTGTTAGGTGGAGGTGGGGTAGGCTTCCCTGAATAAGTGAGTTTTCAAGGATCGCTTAAAGGCAGACAGAGTAGGGACTGACCGAACATACTAGGAGTTCCAGAGGATGGAAGAGGCTCTGCAGAAGTCCTGGAGGCGAGCATGGGAAGAGGTAACAAGGGAGCTAGAGAGCAGGAGGTCTTGGAAGAAGCGGGAAGGACGACTTGGGTGATATTTGCAGATGAGGTTGGTGATGTAGCTGGGGGCGATGTTGTGGATGGCCTTGTATGTTATGGTTTAGTATTTTGAATTTTATACGATGGGGTAGGGGAAGCCAGTGAAGGGATTGGTAGAGAGGAGCAGCGAGAGAGAGTCACGAATCAGTTAGTAAGATGTATTAGTCTAGCAGCAGCATTCATAAAAGACTGAAGGGAGGATAGCCTGTGTAAAGGTAGGCCAGTGAGGATAGAGTTGCAGTTGTCAAGGTGGGAAATAAGAAAGGAGTGAATAAGTTGTTTTGTGGTGTCAATAGTCAGGAAGGGGCGAATTCTGGAAATGTTGCGGAGGTTAAGGAGGTAAGATGTATCCAGTGTTTGGATGTGAGGGCTAAAGGAGAGGTCAGAGTCTCTGATTACTCCCAGCACCCTGGCGTGTGTGGAGGGACCAATGGTTGTGCCATTAATCTCAATGGTAAAGTTATGGGGAGGGAACCTAGGAGGAGGAAATATCACAAGCTCAGTTTTAGAAAGATTGAGTTTGAGGAAGTGTTGTGACATCCATACTGATATGTCGCTCAGTAAGTTTGTGATACATGAGGGGGAGAGTTGAGGAGTCGAGAGATGGATCTGGGTGTCGTCAGCATAGAGGGGGTATTTGAAGCCATGGGAGGTTATCAACTGGCCCAAGAAAGAGTTAAAAAGAGAGGAGGGCCCCAAGGACGAAGTCTTGGGGGTACTCCAACAGAAAGAGTAAGAGGAGCGGAGGGGATAGTGTTGTATTTAAAACTGAAAGTGCGCTGAGATAGATAGAAGGAGAACCAGGAAAGACCAGATTACAGAGGCCAAGGGAGTGGAGTTTGTTGAGGAGGGGTGGGGGGTCAACTGTGTTGAAGGCAGCAGAAAGGTCCAAGAGTATAAGTATAAAGTACTGGGCGTTGGTTTTAGCAGTTAGTTGGTCATTGGTAAGTTTTGGTAGGGCAGTTTCAGTGGAATGTTGTGGGTGGGAGCCGGACTGTAGGGAATCGAGAAGGTTGTTGTCAGTGAGGTAGGAGCTCATTTGGTCATGGACAAGGCATTAAAAAAGCTTGGAGGCAAACAGGAGCTGGGAGATCGGTCTTAAGTTATTCAAACAGGTGGGATCCAGTGAGAATTTTATTAAGTGAGAGTAACCAGTGCATGTTTGAGTGGGGAGGGAAAGGTGCCGGAGGGGAGGTTGAAGACGTGGGTTAGACCCCTTTCACACTGGGGCGGTTTGCAGGCGCTATTGCTTTAAAAATAGCGCCTGGAAAGCGACCATAAACAGCGGCTCCTGTTTCTCCAGTGTGAAAGCCTGAGGGCTTTCACACTGGAGCGGTGCGCTAGCAGGACCGCTCCAAAAGTCCTGCTAGCCGCATCTTTGGAGCGGTGAGAGGAGCGGTGTGTTTACCGCTCCTCCACTGCTCCTTGCTCCTTCCCATTGAAATCAATGGGAAACCGTGGCTATACTGCCGGCAATGCGCCTCTGCAGAGGCGCATTGCCGGTGGTATTAACCCTTTTTCGGGCCGCTAGCGGGGGTAAAACCACCCCGCTATCGGCCGAATACTGCCGTGAAATTAGCGGTAAAACGCTGCTAAAAATAGCAGCGCTTTACCGCTACCGCCCCAGTGTGAAAGGGGCCTTAGAGTGTTTAGGATAGAGCAGGAAGGTGGTTGCAGTAATTGTGAGGAGACAGGTGGTGAGGTGGGACGTGGAAAGGAGTTTGGCAATTTCCTCAGTGGTAACAGGGCTGATGGAGGAAAGTACCGTATTTATCGGTGTATAACACGCACTTTTTTCCCCTTAAAATCATGGGAAATCGTGGGTGCGTGTTATACGCCGATCCCCGCTGTCTCTGAGGGGAAGAGGAGCGAGCGCCACCGAAATAGACCGAGCCGAGTGTACTGTGTACTCGGCTAGGCTCGGTTCCGCTCGCAGTCACGCCCAGTCCCGCCTCCTAGCCTTTACGTCCCACCATTGGACCGGTGTTGTGTCCATCATAGGAGCTGGGCCAAGGGGCAGGACTGTGGGACGAGCCGAATACTCAGGACATCCGGCTCTGTGTATCTCGGCAACGCTAAAAATTAAAAACCCATCATGCTGAAATTTTGGGCAAGGCTGCAGATGGAGACACTGATAAGGCTGCATTGATGGGCATTTAAAATGTATTTTTTTTTCCTTAAACTTCCCTCCTAAACTTGAGGTGCGCGTTATACGCCGATAAATACGGTAGGTATTAAGTGCGGTGTTGGACCTGGTGTGTTGGTTTGGGGAGGAAGCTGGGCGCTGGATATGAAGAAATAATTCCGGGTGGCTGCACTTCCAAAAATCCTTTTATTGAAGCTTCATATGACAAGTGGTTGACAGATGGAGCAGGGGCCAAGAGGTAGACGCGTTTCGCGCAAATGTTAGCGCTTAGTCATATATCTCATTGCGAATTGTGACAGTAACCTAGAAGCTAACTGGTTACTATGCAGAGCTGCACCCGATTCTGTGTGCCTCGGTTTTAGTAAATCTCTCCCACAGTTTTTCTTTACTGTTCCTGTCAGAAATAGAGCTTCTGTTTCTGCATGAAATCAATATCTTTGCAGAATGAGAAGTTTATGGTTTTCTTGCAATTTGATTTATTTTATTTCTACAATGAGCATTTTCTTAGACCTTCATTTGACCATTCTAGAATGCATGTGACAGAGAAGTTTGCAGAATCGTCAGTCATTGGCATAGATATATGGACTTAGCTAACAAACGAGCACAGATTCGAGTAAGGTGTAAGTCGCAGTAACCTATATCAGTCTAGCAGAGGTTTATGCTGAGTAGAATGGCAGAAGTTGTTGCTATGGGTTACGGCACTGTGTGCAGTTTTCGTTTTCTCATGTTTAAGAGCATCATCTCTGCCAGATCCTGTAGATGCTGCAGCCTTGGTATGTAGGGAACACTGTCAGTGGTAGGCACCACATGTTGCCACTATTATGCCTCTGGTTTCTCTTGAGGCGAAAAGTTATCTAATCTTGTCTTGTCACGATTAATAGATAAAACACCATGCTCTGTAGAATACAACATATCTTTCTTTATCTGCCCAGCACATGATTTTCTATGTTACTCGCTGCTCACCATGGTATGTCTAATCCAGCAGCGTAAATCAGTGTTAAAATCCACTTAAACTTTGCTGAACAGTTTAAATTGGCTAAATACTTTCCAGGTTTATCAAAACAAGAGGTGTTTAATGTTTTACATTTTGAAATACAGTTCATTTTATTTTCAAGGCTGCCACAGCCTAAGTATAAAAGTCTGTCCCCTGTCATCATGCTGAAACAAGGACCCTTGTTCTCAATGTGGAAGCAGTGGTCTCTCTGTTGAGGTCCAACAAGCCCCTACTGGGTCAGATCTGGAGATATGCATTCAGTAAAGATTATGCTCTCTGCTGATGACAAAGTTCCAGGTCTGACCCAACAGGTGGGGTGTCATACCTCTACAGAGAGACCACTGCTTTCTCACAGAGAACAAGTGTCCTTCTCCACAGCATGCTGGCACAGGACAGACTTCTCTACTCAGGTCGGCTCTCCTGCGCGAACTGACGTACCTACAAGAAGGATAGCAGGCGCGTGCGCTGCGGGTCCCGGGGGCTCGATGTCTGGCGGTGGCCCGCAATCGCCTTGTACACAGGCTGAACAGGGAACTGCCTATTGTGACAGCAGGAAGGTAAAGTCACCTGGTTGCATCCAGGGGGGTAGATATATTTCTCCCAGATTCAGGCTTTATGCCGACTTATACAACTAGGGAGTTGATGAAGCCCAGCTGAGGCTAGTGGGCTCATGGATGACTCATACCTCTAGAGAGAGGGCTGGGCGTCGTGCAGGCAGGGAGTTGATGAGACCAGCTGAAGCTTGTCAGCTCATTTAAGGCCTTTATAAAAACTCCCAGATTCATTAGGTGTTAGCTCATGCCTGGACCCAGACCTGTGTGGACTGTCTAGGGAGAGTGAACCCCTGTGCGGTGAGGCAAAGCCTGTGTGGCTATTTGTTTGGACTTTTACTAAACCAGGGACTTAGGGACTAGGACAGCACCAGGCTGATCCCAGTTGTTAGTTTAGGAAACCTGCATGTTTAGTCAGAGGTCAAACTGACCAGGATTTATTTTGTTTATGTTTCTTTTTGGCTTTGCTGTGTTTTTGTCACTGTACATAGAGAAATAAACCGCACCTTTTGATTTTGAAAACCACAACCTCCGTCTGCTGGCCCTGTTTTTGTGTGGGGAGCCCAACCAGGGGGTCACACACACCCGCTACCGAGTTAACCCCCTCACAGTTGGTGGAGAACCAGTGGCAGTTTTTTTTAAGCCAGCATGGAGGAGATACTGAAACAGCTGGCTCTAGCAAATGCCAATCAACAGCAGACAAATGCAGGTTTGCAAAGGAGCCTTGCAGCCCAGCAGCAAGCTCATCAACAAGCCCAGCAGCAATCTGAGGCCCGCTTCATAGACCTGTTACAGAAGCAAGAGCAGAGACTACAACAAATGGAAGCAGTAATGCAGCAACGTCCGCAGACCAGTGAGGAAAGCCGTCCCACTAATACCGCGTCCTTTGGGGTGAGTCGTTTATTGACTGGAGAGGATGATCCAGAGGTATTTTTGACCACATTTGAAAGGACTGCTGAAAGAGAAAAGTGGCCTGAGGAGCAGTGGGCTGGACTGGTGGCTCCTCTGTTAACTGGTGAATCGCAGAAGGCTTACTATGACCTAGAGCCTGACCAAGCAAAAGACTATGTGATGCTAAAAGCTGAAATATTGGCAAGGCTGGGTGTCACCCTGGCTGTCCGGGCTCAGCGTGTGCATAACTGGACTTTCCAGCTTGGAAAACCCCCCAGGTCTCAAACGTATGATCTCATTCACCTGAGCAGGAAGTGGCTACAGCCAGAGACTTTGTCCGCACCGGAGATTGTGGAACGTGTTGTGATGGATCGTTTCTTGAGAGCTCTTCCTACCGCCATTCAAAAGTGGGTAAGCCATGGAGACCCAGAAACGGCCGGTAAACTTGTGGATCGTGTAGAGAGATACTTGGCTACAGAGAACCTGACGGCCTCTTCCAGAGACTCTCGGACTTTCCACCCTAAGACCAGACCATCCCCAGGGGCGGATAAGAGGATTCCAAGGGGTGAGGGTGGAGAGAGTGAGAGGGTGGGAGCTCTACCCAAAGTTTGGCGAGAACAGCCTGGGAAGTCAGGGGCTCAAGAGGCAGCCAAATGGATTGTTTGCTACCGCTGCCGGCAAGCGGGACATATTGCAGCAAATTGCCCGGTTGTGGAGGAACCCATGCAATGTGACTTTCTGATGGACAGACGTCAGTCGCTGTGTGCGACAGTCGCATGCACTGCCATTCGGGGAACTGAGAAACATTTATGCAAAATGTGTATTAATGGTAGAAATGTTGTGGTATTACTGGATTCAGGTAGCCTTGTGACCCTGATAAAGGCTGAATTAGTTAAAACAGAGGTCTCTGGGAATAGCAAGGTAGCTGTTATTTGTGTGCATGGGGACACCCGAGAGTATCCAGTGACTACAGTGTGTTTCGAGACCCCCAAAGGTACCCTCTCTCATCCAGTGGGGTTAGTATCTCAATTACCGCATGATGCCATTGTGGGAAGGGATTTTCCGAAGTTCTGGGAACTGTGGGATGATCCTGAGCCCCCCACTGGTGCCCCTATGTACCAGGAATGTGATAGCCAGAACTCCTCTGAGAGTGGTGAGGACTCTCCAGAATTTCCCTTGTCAGTATTGGCAGGGGAGACTCAAGAAACTGGAGAGGAGCCCACCTCCTCAGACAAAAACCTACCGTCTGTGGAGTTTTCTGATCTGGAGGTTCACAGGGAAAATTTTGCCACAGAACAGTTAAAAGACCCCGCCCTAATAAAGGCACGGGAAAACGTAGTGGAAATAGATGGCGAGTTAGTGAACCCAGATAATACCTGCACTTACCCATACTTCAGCGTAGAGAAGGACCTACTGTATCGGGTGGCAAAAAGGGCAGAAGAAACCGTTGAGCAGCTTGTGGTGCCCAAACCTTACAGGAAGTTGGTGTTGGAGTTGGCCCATGGGCACATTCTTGGAGGTCATCTGGGGACAGAGAAAACCCGAGAGAGGGTATTACAGAGATTCTATTGGCCTGGGGTGATGAAGGACATAGAAAATTATTGTTCCTCCTGCCCTGTGTGTCAGAGGTCGGCCCCGATGCCACATTTCCGTAGCCCGCTGGTCCCTCTACCCATCATTGAGGTCCCGTTTGAGAGAATCGCAATGGATTTGGTAGGTCCTATAATCAAGTCCGCTAGGGGGGACCAGTACATATTGGTTATAATGGACTATGCCACCCGTTATCCAGAAGCGATCCCTCTCAGAAATACCTCGGCCAAAACCATAGCCAAAGAGCTATCTCTTGTTTTTAGCCGGGTGGGTATTTGTAAAGAACTGCTTACGGACCAAGGTACACCCTTTATGTCCCGGGTTATGAAAGAGCTGTGTAAATTGTTCAAAGTGACGCAATTGCGTACATCTGTGTATCACCCCCAAACCGATGGGCTGGTTGAAAGATTCAACAAAACCCTAAAACAAATGTTGAAGAAAGTGGTGGATAGAGATGGAAAGGATTGGGACTGTCTACTTCCTTATTTGATGTTTGCTATTAGGGAGGTGCCCCAATCCTCTATGGGATTCTCCCCCTTTGAGTTACTGTATGGGAGACACCCAAGAGGGCTGTTGGATATTGCCAAGGAAACTTGGGAAAGTGAGAGTTCTCCCCACAGGAGTGTGATTGAGCATGTCGCCCTGATGCAAGATCGAATTGCACAGGTAATGCCCATCGTGAAGGAACATTTGGCCCAAGCGCAGTTGGCACAGCAGAGAGTGTACAACCGTGGAGCAAAGACCCGTACCTTTTCCCCGGGGGATAGGATATTGGTACTTGTCCCTACGGTTGAAAGTAAATTCCTTGCCAAATGGCAAGGCCCCTACGAGATAATGGAAAAAGTGAGCGAAGTGAATTACAAGGTCAGACAACCAGGAAGGCGAAAGCCCGAACAGATATATCACGTTAATCTGTTGAAAGCCTGGAGGGATAGAGAGTCCCTAGTCGCAGAAACTTGGTCACCAGCTCAAACTGGTTGCGTGATTCCGGAGGTTGGAACAGCAGCCACCTTGTCACAACCCCAACAACAGGAGGTTAAGGAGTTTGTGCTTCGCAACAAGGAGGTGTTCTCTGAGCTGCCGGGACAAACATCTGGGGTAGAGCATGATATTATTACCCCGCCCGGTGAAAGGGTGAAGTTAAAACCCTATCGGATCCCAGAGGCCCGACGGGAGGCAATACGGGAGGAAGTACAGAAAATGCTGAACTTAGGGGTGATAGAGGAGTCCCAAAGTGATTGGTCTAGTCCCATTGTGTTGGTGCCTAAACCGGATGGGAGCTGGCGATTTTGTAACGATTTTCGTCAGTTGAACAAAGTTACAAAATTTGACACCTACCCCATGCCACGTATAGATGAGTTGATCGACCGGCTGGGAACAGCCCGATACATGACGACTCTTGACCTCACAAAAGGGTATTGGCAAATTCCCCTGGCCAAGTCGGCCAAAGAGAAAACCGCATTTGTAACCCCAGACGGGGCGTTCCAATATAAGAGAATGCCGTTCGGGTTACAGAATGCGCCGGCCACATTCCAGCGGAAAATGGACCAGATACTGAGGCCCCATCGGAAGTATGCTGCGGCTTACCTGGATGACGTAATTGTCCATAGCACAGATTGGGCCTCACATCTGCCAAAAGTGCAAGCAGTCCTAGACTCTATCCGGGAAGCGGGGTTTACGGCTAACCCCAAGAAGTGTACCATTGGGCAGGAGGAGGCCAAATATCTTGGGTACACCATTGGCAGGGGAGTGATAAAACCCCAACTCAACAAAGTCGAGGCCATCCAGAGTTGGCCACGTCCCAACAGCAAGAAGCAGGTACGGGCCTTTCTGGGAATCGCGGGTTATTATCGGCGCTTCATTCCCCACTTTGCTTCTAAGGCTGTGCCCCTAACCAACCTGACGAAAGGGAAAGGGTCGGTCATGATTAAATGGACCCCCGAGGCTGAGGCAGCATTCCAATTCTTGAAACAAGCCTTATGTAGCCAGCCAGTGTTGTACTCACCCGACTTCTCTAAAGACTTTGTCGTACAAAGTGATGCGTCAGATGTGGGGTTAGGAGCAGTATTGTCCCAGGTCTGGAACGGGGAAGAGCACCCAGTCATTTACCTCAGCAGGAAGTTGAAGTCCCATGAGGTAAATTACGCCACGGTTGAAAAGGAGTGTTTAGCGGTGAAGTGGGCTCTAGATTCCCTTCGGTACTATCTGCTAGGTAGGCACTTTGACATGGTTACGGATCACGCTCCGTTAAAGTGGATGGCTCAAAACAAGGAGACAAATAGAAGAGTGAATAGGTGGTTCCTGGCCCTACAGGAATTCAACTTCACAGTAAAGCATCGCCCTGGCGTTCAAATGGGGAATGTGGATGCTTTGTCTCGAGTACATGAATGCCTGATTGCTGGTGTTCCAACCCCAAGGTTAAAACAAGAGGGGGGGGGGTATGTGACAGCAGGAAGGTAAAGTCACCTGGTTGCATCCAGGGGGGTAGATATATTTCTCCCAGATTCAGGCTTTATGCCGACTTATACAACTAGGGAGTTGATGAAGCCCAGCTGAGGCTAGTGGGCTCATGGATGACTCATACCTCTAGAGAGAGGGCTGGGCGTCGTGCAGGCAGGGAGTTGATGAGACCAGCTGAAGCTTGTCAGCTCATTTAAGGCCTTTATAAAAACTCCCAGATTCATTAGGTGTTAGCTCATGCCTGGACCCAGACCTGTGTGGACTGTCTAGGGAGAGTGAACCCCTGTGCGGTGAGGCAAAGCCTGTGTGGCTATTTGTTTGGACTTTTACTAAACCAGGGACTTAGGGACTAGGACAGCACCAGGCTGATCCCAGTTGTTAGTTTAGGAAACCTGCATGTTTAGTCAGAGGTCAAACTGACCAGGATTTATTTTGTTTATGTTTCTTTTTGGCTTTGCTGTGTTTTTGTCACTGTACATAGAGAAATAAACCGCACCTTTTGATTTTGAAAACCACAACCTCCGTCTGCTGGCCCTGTTTTTGTGTGGCGAGCCCAACCAGGGGGTCACACACACCCGCTACCGAGTTAACCCCCTCACACTATGTAAACAAGATATTTTTCCGTTCTGCCTAGTGACATGAGAGATCTTCTGTTCCCAGTGATCGGAAACAGTGATCTTTGTCATGTCCCTGGTAGCCCATCACCCCTACAGTTAGAACATGCTGAGGGAACACACTTAACCACTTGATCGCCCCCTAGTGTTAACCCCTTCCCTGCCGGTGTCAATTTTACATTGCTCAGTTCATTTTTTATTGTACTGATCAATGTAATAATGTTACTGGCCCCCAAAAAGTGTAATTTGGGGTCAGATTTGTCCGCCACAATGTCACAATTCCGCTAAAAATGGCAGATCACTGCAAATACCAGTAAAAACAATAACAAATAAATAAAAGTCCCTAAGGCTCAGTTCACACAGGGGCAACACGACTTCCAGCGCGACTTTGGGGGGCAACTCAGACACGACTTGAGCATGAATCACAGGGCGACCTCAGGGCGACTTGTGGTGATTTACAACACGACTTGAAGTCGCTTCCAGGACAGGAGACATTCCAGTGGCCAATGAAACAAGAATCAGCTCTGTGGGAGGGAGGGGTTTGCCTGAAAAATATGTGTTCTCTTCCTGGAAAGTTGCTTCTGTTAAGACAGGGAATCCGACTTCTGAGAGACTTCCATTGAAGTCAATGGGTACAGGTCGCCTAGCAGTCGCCTAGAAGTCGGATTGAAGTAGTACAGGAACCTTTTTTGAAGTCGGAGCGACTGCAGTCGTGTACATAAAAACGGCTCCATTCACTTCAATTATTTTTAAAAATAACGCGACTTGGGGCAACTCGGGGCGACCAGAAGTCGCGTCCAGATTCGCCCCTGTGTGAACCGGGCCTAAGTGCCGGTTCACACAGGGGCAACACGACTTCCAGCGCGACTTTGCAAGGCGACTTGGAGACGACTTCAGCGCGACTTGGAGCGACTTACAACGCGACTTCAAGTCGCCTCCAGGCCTTGGTCCCAAACAGGGCCAAGCGGTGTCGTCTGCCACCATTTCTAGGTGGATCAGACAGGCTGTTATACAGGCCTATGCCATTAAGGGGCGGGCGCCTCCCTTCCCGGTCACGGCACATTCCACCAGGGCAATCGGTGCTTCCTGGGCTTTCCGACATCAAGCGTCGGTTGCACAAGTGTGCAAGGTGGCGACCTGGTCGTCTGTTCATACCTTTTCAAAATTCTACAAGGTTGATGTGGCTGCATCTTCGGATGCTTCCTTCGGCCGCAAAGTGTTGCAGGCCGCTGTTTAATGTTGCAACTCCTCCTTGAGGAGCTCTGCTGGTTTGGAGTGAAGTTTTGGTTGTTCCTTACTATTTTGCTCCCACCCTTTTCTTATACTGCTTTGGGACGTCCCACACGTAATCAGTATGAGAGCTGTGTCAGTCCATGGACGATAAGAGAAAATAGGATTTTTGTACTCACCGTAAAATCTATTTCTCTGACGTCCATGGACTGACACAGCACCCACCCTTCCTTTTAAGGTTTGTACTGCTTTGTTACGAACTGAGGCTGCTAGCTGCAGGTGGAAGGGTAATGTCCGGAGGGACCGCCCCCCTGGGCGGGGCTGTTCAGCTTTGGTTTGTTCTAGAATGTTTTAACATCTAACATTATGCCTAGGTCTTCTCCTGCAAGCAGGGACATATACCCACACGTAATCAGTATGAGAGCTGTGTCAGTTCATGGACGTCAGAGAAACTGATTTTACGGTGGGTACAAAAATCCTATTTTTTCTTCAAAATTGTTGCTTTTTTTGGTTTATAGCACAAAAAATAAAAACCGCAGAGGTGATTAAATACCACCAAAAGAAAGCTCTATTTGTGGGTAAAAAAGGACGTAAATTTTGTCTAGATACAGCGTCGCATGACCATGCAATTGTCAGTTAAAGCGACGCTGTGCCGTATCGCAAAAAATGGCCTGGTCTTTAACCTGCCTAGCGGTATTCCCGAGTCTGGCTCGGGGTGGAATTTCAGTACCATTAGCGGTAACCCCGAACCAGACTCGGGATCGCATCGCAGTATCCAGGCAAAGTAACTTACCTTGTCCCCTGGATCCTGCGATGTCTCCCCGCTGTGTGTGTGAGCTGTCTCCTCGCTCGATTTACACAGTGCCCGAGTGCCGCCGAGCTCCGTTCCCTGCGACGTTGCAGAGGGGCGGAGATCGGCGCCAAATTCAAAAAAGTAAAAACACAATACACATACAGTATACTGTAATCTTACAGATTACAGTACTGTATAAAAAAATTACACATCCCCTTTGTCCCTAGTGGTCTGTCCAGTGCCCTGCATGCACTTTTATATTATAAATAGTTTTTTTTGGCCTGGAAACTGGAGATTGTCCATAGCAACCAAAAAGTGTCCCTTTATGTCAAAAGTGGTTTTAGACCAGCTAGAAAACAGCGATAATAATATAGAATCACTTGCAGAATTGAGCGATAGCGATTTGTGGGGAAATTCGTCATTAAACACTAAATATAATGACAGCGACAATTCTGCAACTGAGCAAATTTCAGTGTTTTTGATTTGATTACATTATTGAATAATTTTTATTATTATTATATTATTATTTGTTATAATTATTTATAGTTATTTATTATATTATAATTTATGATTTTGTGTTTCAAACTTTATCATACTCGGGATGTCTACTAGACTCTTGTTTGGACAGATTTAAGTGAGTTATTCCTAAGAATTACAGGCCTACAATATAAAACGCCAAATTTCCATGCAAAATAATTGTTCCGCTTTCAGCACCTAAAATCTGAAATAATCATACCGCCAGGGAGGTTAAGGGGGCAAATCTTTCCGGGGCTGAAGTGGTTAAGAAAGAAAGCAAACGGTAAGACATTGAACAATTTTCACTTTTAGGCACCTAGAATGTATTTGGCTTATTTAAAATGAAGATTCATTTGGTCTATAAAGTGGAACCAAAGTCTAATATTTAGAAACTATGATCAGAAAGGCTTTTTTGCTGCAAAAGAGACATGCAATGCAAACTTACCTGCCTGTGCACACTCCTCTGCAGAATTTACACTAAGCAGCACATGCCAAGCATAGTTTGCATTCAGGCACACCACGCTTGATCGCCGGCATAACTGCATTCGCCGCGATGAACTCAGCCGGACGTTCACCCCCTCCTTCTTTCCCCGTATCCGGCCCATTCACCAAGTGCAGCGAGCTTTGCGCATGCGCAGTAGGGAACTGGCTGCCGTTTTCTTTCAGTGGAGATGGCGCCGCAGTACCCAATAGCTGATTAAAACATTGGCTCGGGTGAGGACACCGCTGGATTCCTAGACAGGTAAGTGCCCTATTATTAAAAGTCAGCACCTACAGTATTTATTTTTTTCTGAAGGAGCCTTCAGCTTTAAAAACTTTATCCCAAAAAAGAAAAAAATTGTTACTGTAACTGCTTAACCACTTGCTGACCGCCCAACATTGCAATCCTGCGGGAATCGCCATAGCTGTACGGCGGGCGCCTTAAGAAGTATAGGGGGCGTGCGCCCACCCTGTGACATAGGAGCCAATGCGTGTGGCTGGCGGCCGCGATTGCCGCCGGCTATCCACGATTGCTCCTGAGAAGGACAGATCTTCGTTCTGTCAGGGGAGTAGAGACAGATTGTCTGCTCCTAGTACTTAGGAGCAGCGATTAGTCTCCTCCCTCAGTCAGTCCCATCCCCCCACAGTTAGAAACAAACTGAGGGAACACATTTTACCCCTTGATCGCCCTCTAGTGTTAACCCCTTCCCTGCCAGTGACATTTATACAGTAATCAGTGGCTATTTCTCTTACCATCCATGGACTGACACGGTGTCTCTTTACACTTTACACGTGGGTTATGTCCCTGCTTGCAGGAGAAGACCTAGGCAGAATGTGAAATGTTCTACATACATTCTAAAAGCCAGAGCTGAACAGCCCCACCCAGGGGGCGGTCCCTCCGGACATAACCCTCCCACTACAGTCAGCAGACTTCAGTTTTTTTTCTGCCTAGCAGAAGGAGAAGACGTGGCTCTCTCAGGAGCCAGTCTCCTGACCTATTTTTATTCCTTTTCTGGAATTCTTTTTTATTTTATTCTTGAGAATTTTCTATCAACTGTCGGCTGGGCAACAGGTTGGGTACAAGATATCCTCGTAGTCTTCCCTGTCCGACCATCGAGCGTGCTGATCCTCGCCTTGTGTGCGTGAGACTCAGTTCACGACAGGCCCCATGACTCCAGGGGTGGCCGGGTTTGCTTCATGCTCCCACGGTCCTCTCAAGACTGAACAGTTCCTGACTGACTGTATCTTTCGCGGTGGACCGGGCCGACAGCTACTCAGTACTGCACTGTGATAGTCCTGTCAGAAACACACCAGTGGGTCCCTCAGGGGACGGGTAAGTAGTCTCTCCTGCCTGCAGGTGAGTACAAAAGGCTGTGTTTCTCTGTGGGGGATTTTCCCTGTCTCCCCCTGTATTTCATTGTCACTCTCTGTCACCATTGCTGGCGCTGTGCTGTGTGGGGTGCCTGGGGGTCACACTGTTATTGGAGGGGCTAATGCTGGTCTGCAGATATGCTTGGGGCCTTTTTTTGTGTGTTTTGGGGCCTGAGCGCCGAGTGGCGCTGTGTGTGTGCTGTTTTTTTCACTTTTGCTGAGTCATGGCGGCCATCTTGCCGCGGATCGCCTCAGTGAAGTGCGGCGGCCATTTTCTTGTAGCCCGCGCGCTCTTCAGCACTAGTTTTGGCCTTTAGCGCTGCTGTAACAGCGCAAATCTCCTCACAATCTCCTCACAGCTCACCAGCGCTGACACAGCACGGTACAGACAGCGGAACTGAGCGGTCCCTGGTCCGGTTTGGTGAGTCCCCTGGGCGCCCCCTCCTCAGTCAGCACAGCCTGTGGGTGGACTTTGTATCTGAGGAGTCTCAGAGGGGGGCAATATGGAGTCTCTGTCACCAGCTTCCCCTAAATGTCAGTGGACAACAGGCAGTGCTTCAGCACCTGCGGTCCCTAGGGACCAGTTGTGGGCAGTCCTGGAATCATTTCTGACCAGGATGGGAGCTGTGTGCAAGCGCAAGGGAGCAAAAAAGCACCCTCTCCCCACTTTACTTCATGAGGGCAGTGCGCTGATTCAGATATGGGCCTAGCCACTACCGCTCAGGACCCTAGTTCTGAATGTATTAGATGGTTTTGAACAGGACATTCCTTATGAGGAAAACTCCAGTTCTGAGTCAGTAAATGACAGGGCGCTTGTTAGTGTACTCATGACTGCGGTGAGGGACACTCTCAAGCTAAAATGCTGCGGATGCAGAACCTCAGGCGGATACAGTCTCCTTTGGTTCTTTTAAGGCCAGACCTTCTAAAGAGGTTTTTCCATATGTACTTTCTTTGACCAGCTCATTGATAAGGTCTGGGAAAAGCCGCAGAAGAATTTTTTATTTTATTTTTTATGGTCCCGCGGCGTTTGTCTATCAGATACCCCTTGAAGATGCCCTACTTAAAAAGTGGGCTTCTCCCCCAGGGTCGACCCTCCAGTCGCCCGGTTGAACAAGGCCATCACTCTCACGATGGAGGGGACTCCTGCATTTAAGGACACCACTGACAGGAGGTCAGAAGTGGTGAGCAGAGCCATGTTTGCCTTGTTGGGATCCGCCCTACGGCCTGTGGTAGCGGCGACCCTTGTGTCTTAAACACTTACAGGTTGGGCAAAAATGTTGCACCTAGCTGTACAGGAGCATAATCTTCCTCCAGGCACAGTTGCTTTGGCCCACCAACTGGTTCAGGGCCTGGTTTATGTGTGCGACGCCACGTTGTACGCGGCCCCTTTAATATCCAGGGCCTCTGTCTCGGCGGTGGTATTGCGTCGTCTTATCTGGTTGAAGTGCTGGTCTGCTGACCTAGCCTTAGGAAGCTCCTGACGGATCTACCATTTTAAAGGTGGTAGACCTTTCGGTGCTGCTCTGGATGACATCGTCATGGATGTCATGGGAGGTAAAAGCACTCTTCTTCCTTAGACTAGCAAGGGTGAGGAGGCCCGCCGCAAACAGGGGTCTTCCTTTCCAGCAAAACGGGGTTTTTTCGTCAGTCAGTCCACGGGGAGG
Source organism: Rana muscosa (assembly GCA_029206835.1). Lineage (NCBI taxonomy): Eukaryota > Metazoa > Chordata > Amphibia > Anura > Ranidae > Rana > Rana muscosa. The sequence continues at coordinate 259,599,071 of CM055123.1, read as the reverse complement.
CCCTCTCAGACTGACGGCAGTGCGGCTGGTGGGCACAAGTGCCCCTGGGTGCGTAAGCCGAACGAGCGGCTCCCAGACCCGCCTCCGCGTGAAGTCTTGCCTCCGCCCGACTCTGGGGTGGGGGATGACTTTGCAGGTCACGAATCGGTGGTCCTCCCGAATCTCCGACTAGTGGGTGTGCGAGGTGGTCACCTCAGGATACAGGATAGTATTCCGATCCTGGCCCCCAGACAGATTCTTTCCCTCAAATCTTCCTCTCCTTCCTACCTGTCGGGCAGCCCCCTTGGGGGCTGTACAGGATTTGATCAGGTCCGGAGTGTTTGTGCCGGTTCCGTCACAGGAGAGTTTTCGAGGATTCTACTCAAATCTGTTTGTCGTCCCAAAAATAGGACGTGGTTCGACCTATCCTGGACCTCAAGGCCCTGAATGCCTTCGAGAAGGTGCAGAAGTTCCGCATGGAATCCATTCGCACGGTGATCGCTACACTTCACCAAAGGGATTTTCTTCTGGCGTCCTTGGATTTCAAGGACGCCTACTTGCATGTTCCGATCTGCGCAAGTCACCAGAAGTTTCTGCGCTTTGCGATCAGCGAAGTCCACTATCAATTGTGGCTCTTCCTTTCGGCCTAGCCTCGGCACCAAGGGTGTTCACCAAGGTGCTTGCTCCGGTTCTAGCCTTCTGTTACAGCGAGGTATTGCTGTCGTGGGCTATCTGGACGATCTTCTGCTAAGAGCAGAAAGTGGATCAGACTTGGAGGAAAGGTGACTATCGTCAATTAGACCCTCAGGGACTCGGGTGGTTCCTGAACATTCAGGAGTCAGTCCTGGTCCCGACTCAGTGTCTGGAGTATCTAGTTCTGATTCTGGACTCCTTGGAGGCAAAGGTATCCTACCTCTGGAGAAGTTGCTGACACTTCAGTATGCGGTGCGGGTGCTGACATCCCAAAAATGGTTGTCAATCTGTTTTTTGCATGAGAGTCCCGAGACTCGTGGTGGCCTCCTTCGCGGCCGTTCCGTATGCCCAATCACACACCAGGGCATTGCAGAAGGAGATCTTGTCCACCTGGGACAAATCCCCGTTGTCCTTGGATCTTCAGATCCAGTTGATTCACCTGGTCAGGGCGCCCCTGACATGGTGGTTGAGATCCTCGGCTCTTCGGTCCGGAAAGTCGTTCCCCTGCCATCCAATGGACGGTACTTACGACGGACACCAGCCTGACGGGCTGGGGTGGAGTCTGGGGAGTCCTGTCGGCTCAAGCCTTGGACTCCGGACGAGCCCGTTTACCAATCACTGTTCTGGAAATACGGGCCATCGGACTGTGTCTCTCCTCAGGTCAGAGAAAGTACGGGGTCGCTCCATCAGGAGCCAGTCAGACACCGCCACGGCGGTGGCGTATGTAAACCATCAAGGGGGAACTCGGAGCTCAGCTGTGGCTTCCGAGGTAGTCCGTATCCTGAAGTGGGCCGGAAGAAACGTGCCGGCTCTGTAGGCCATTTTACATTCTGGGCATAGACAATGGGCAGGCGGACTATCTGAGTCGCCAATCGCCAGACACCGGACCTAGAAGAGTGGTCCTTGCATATTTCAACTCCTTTACCGACGGTGGGGCACACCGGATGTGGACCTGATGGCCTCTCGACTCAATCGCAAGGGTCGAGGTTATGGCCAGATCCAGGGATCCTTGGGCGATGCCTCGGATGCGTTGGTGGCCCCATAGGGTCCTTATCGCCTGATATAAACTCCGGCGATCCTAATTGTTCCGGATTGGCCTCAGCATCACTGGTACGCTGATCTGGCACGTCTCGTCGCGGACGTTCCCTGGCGGTTGCCGATGACGGAGGACCTTCAGTCTCAAGGTCCTATGTTTCATCCGGCTTACAGTCTCTGGCTTTAACGGCAGGGCTGTTAAAAGCCAGGTGTTGAGGGACCGAGGTCTCTCGGACTCGGTCATTTTGACCATGTTAAGGACACGGAAGTCTTCCTCCAGGCAGATCTATCACCATGCCTGGAAAGCTTATATCGCCATGTGCGAAGCGCTGGACTGGCTTCCTCGGACGTATTCTGTCCCCAGAATCCTGCGTCCTCTGCAGTGTGGAGCTTGCTTTGAGTACCATAAAGGATCAGATTTCGGCCTTGGCCGTCTTCTTTCAGCGACCTCTAGCGGGTCCTTTTTCTTGGTTAGCACCTTGTGTTGGGGGTTCACCATGTGCTCCCTCCTGTCAAGCCTCCTCTCCCACCGTGGGATCTGAATTTGGTGCTCTCGGTCCTCCAAGAACCTCCTTTTGGGAATATCCGGGATATTCCCCTCTTGTCTTGTCTCCAGAAGGTGGCCTTTTTAGTGGCAATCATTTCTGTTTGACGGGTGTCTGAGTTGGCGGCTTTGTCCTGCAAGTCGCCATATTTGGTCATCCATAAGGATAAGGCGGTGTTGCATCCGTGACCTTCCTTTTTTGCCAAAGGTAGTGTCGACCTTTCACCTACATGAGGACATTGCCCTCCCGTCTTTGTGTCCTCACCCATCGCATCCCAGAGAGTTTGCGCTGCACATATTGGAGGTGGTACGAGCCTTACGGGTGTACCTGTCTGCTACTGCTTCTATTCGGAAGTCCGACTCACTGTTTGTGACTGTCTCTGGTCCATAACAGGGCCAAGCGGTTTCGTCTGCCATCATTTTTAGGGGAATCAGACAAACCGTCATTCAAGCCTATGCTCTCAAAGGGCGGGCGTCTCCCTTTCCGGTTACGGCGCATTCCACCTTGGCAATTGGTGCTTCCTGGGTTTCCCGACATCAAGCGTCGGTTGCACAAGTGTGCAAGGCGGCGACCTGGTCGTCTGTTCATGCCTTTTAAGTTTTTTATAAGGTTAATGTGGCTGCATCTTCGGATGCTTCCTTCGGCCGCAGGGTGCTGCAGGCCGCTGTTTAAAGTTGCGACTCCTCCGTTGAGGAGCTCTGCCTTTATTGGAGTGAAGTTTTGGTTTTTCCATTTATACTGCTCCCATCCCTCTTGACACTGCTTTGGGACATCCCACGTGTAAAGTGTAAAGAGACACCGTGTCAGTCCATGGATGGTAAGAGAAAATAGGATTTTTTTGTACTCACCGTAAAATCCTTTTCTCTGACATCCATGGACTGACACGGCACCCACCCTTCCTTGAGAGGCCTATATAAATCGGAGCGCACCGCACAGCCAGCATTACAGCGGGAGGAAGCGACATGTTAACATCGAAGAGGAGAAGAGGGAAGAAGGCGACGGAGCTCTTTTCCAGCTCTTTTGCATAGCATACTAGCTCATTATGAATTACTTACCTTAGATCGAAGCCCCGCTGCGGTCCTTGTATACTGCTCCTACGGCCACATCTCTCCCTGAGTTAATTCTGGGATATCGCGGGCTCCGGTGCTGTGATTGGCCAGAGCCACGATGATGTCACTCCCACGCATGCGCGCGGAAGCCACCGGTAATGGGATACTAGCTGAAGCAACAGCACAGTCTTGCCATTTCTTCAGTGCGCATGTGCCGATGACTTCGGCACATACTTATACAGGGGATATCTCCTAAACTGTGCAGGTTTAGGAGATATTCGGGGTAGCTACAGGTAAGCTCTGGAACAACTGCGCTTGCAAAGTGCACAGTCTATTTGCCCTTAGTATATGAACCCCTAATGAATAATCGCATTGCATTTGTTAGGTCAGTAGTATTAAAAACAGACAGCTCGAGATCCCTGTATGCTGTGAGCGCCTGAGACTACAGCTTGGTCCTCCCAGCTCCCGCAGCTCCTCAGGGGTTCAGGGTTCTTTATGAACTATAAGGACATAACATGCAAATATCTCTGTGTCTCCTGGCTTCTATACAGCCACCTAATAAAACATGGATGGAACAAGGTACCTTCCCTCCGAAAGCTGTTCCTAGCACCCCAGGAATCCCCTCATCCTAGACACACACTGAAAACTCTGTATCCCTCAATATACCACTATGACGTGGGCAGAGTTATGTGTGTTGTACTGGAGATATGGTGGATTGTTTCCATATGATCTGCTGTATGTAGTATATAAAAGCCACCATGTGGTACCTGCCAGGATACAGCTGTGTTTGTGATAGGTACTCTTTAGGTGTCCATACATGGATCAACATTTGACCAGTTCAGTAGGACCCAGCAAATTTCGATCTGTGTATGAGCAGAAGTAGATCGACTTCTGTATAACCAGCCTGTCAGGTTTTTTCCTGAACAATCAGTGCCTCTGGCTATAACTGGCAGCACCCATCAGTGTGTTCTAGTGGCGGGGAAGTCTCCCCACAGTCAGAACACAATAGCACAGCGGAGCACATCGAATGTGTGGATAGGGAAATCGGGTCTTTTTTTTTTTTTTTTTTTTCATTCAACCTGCTGGTTAAACAAAAAAAAATGTAATGTATGGCCAGCTTCACTTTGTAATAATGTGCCTTTCACTTTTCTAGTTATAAAACTTGTCCAAAAGAAGGTGTGTCTTGTTTATATTAATGATCAATCAACTTCTTTCTTCTGTTCTACCATTAAGAATATGATTGCAGTGGGATCATGTATTGTACACAATGGGGGAGATTTACTAAAACTGGAGAACTAAGAATCTGGTGCAGCTGTTCAGGGTAGCTATTCAGCTTCTAACTTTAGCTAGTAAGGGGCCGGTCCCGGCCCCTTACCACGTGATCAGCTGTCAACCAATGACAGCTGATCACGTGATGTAAACAAAAGCTTGGTAATCTTTTTTTTTCTCACGCTAACAGCGTGAGGAGAAAAAAAAGACGATCACCGGCTTTTGTGTAAGGGACATTGGACCCGAGTGGAAAAGGCACATCCGCCTCATCAGTGCCCACCAGTACCTCCTGCCAGTGCCCCCTGCCAGTGCCCACAGTGACCACCAGTGCAAAACAGTGCCACCTATCAATGCCTACGGGTGCCACCTATCAATGGCCACCAGTGGTGCCAATCAGTGCCACCTAGCATTGCTGCCTATCAGTCTCACCTACCAGTGCTGATCAGTGGCCATCATTGCCACCCATCAGTGCCCATCACTGCCACCTATCAGTGCCCATCACTGACAGCTTTCAGTGCCACCTATTAGTGCCAATTCTCAGTTCCCACCAGTGCCACCTATCAATGCCCTTCAGTGCCACCCATCAGTGCCACCTCTCAGTGCCCACCAATGCCACCTCTCAGTTCCCACCAGTGCCGCCTATCAGTGCGGCACTGATAGGCGGCACCCATCCGTGCAGCCTATCGGTGCCCATCAGTGCAGCCTCATTAGCGTACATCAATGAAGAAGAAAAATTACTTGTTTGCAAAATTTTATAACAAAATATAAAACGGTTTTGTATTTTTTTTTTAAATTTGGTCTTTTTTTATTTTTTTAACAAAAATTAAAACCGCAGAGGTGATCAAATACCACCAAAAGAAAGCTCTATTTGTGGGAAAAAATTATAAAAATGTAATTTGGGTACAGTGTTGTATGACCGCCCAATTTTAATTCAAAGAGTGAGAGCGCTGAAAGCTGAAAAATTGGTCTGGGCAGGAAGGGGGTTTAAGTGCCCAGTAAGCAAGTGGTTAAGCTTTAGCATTAAAACCTGGAAGTGGATTGGTTTCTATGCAGAGCTGCACCACATTTTGCACTTTCCGGCTTTGGTAAATGACGCCCAGTCTGCCAGCCATGACAGTGTCTGGTGGACTCTCATCACTTTTAGACTTATGTATGAAGGTGTTCTCTAGGCTGGACTCTCTCATGGGGCATGTGGATGGTCAACTGACACAGCACTCATATCAGTTGCACGGATATTTCCTCTACATTCTTATTTTGTCTACAGGGCACTAAATAAAAAGTTCTCTCAATGGGACAAAAAAACAGAACAAATGACAGGGGCAAAGTCAGAAACTCCAAGAAGAGATGGGGGGACCCCCTCTGATGGGCCAGCAGGTGTGCAGACTCCAAATCCAGTGCAGGGATGGTGGAACCCCCTCATAATGGGGACAACAGGTCAGCATACCCACTAACTTAGAGGAGGGATAGTGGAAAACCCTCATAATAGACCCAGTAGGTGTGCAGACCCTGGACCTCAGAGCAGGGGTGGTGGGAACCCCTCATAAGGGGCACAGCAGCTGGGCATACTGTATCTGGGAACTCAGTGCAAAGATGGTGAGAACTCCTCATAATGGGTATGAATGGTGTGAAAACCTTGGAACTGGGTGCAAGGATGGTGGGGACCCCTCATAATGAGCACAGCAGGTGTACAGACCTGGAAACTCAGGACAAGAATGGTTGGAACTCCTCATAATGGGCATAGAAGGTGTGCAGACCCAGGAACTTAGTTCATTACAACTCTTTATAACTGCTATGGCAAAAGTGCATACCCAGGAAGTTAGCACAAGGATGGAGCGAACCCCTCATAATGGCAACAGCAGGGGTGCAGACATAACAAAGGGATGGTGAGAATCCCTTATAATGGGCATAGCAGGTGTGCAGATGCAGGACCTCAGCACAGGGATGCTGGGAGCCCCTCATAATGGACACAGCAGTTGTCCAGAACTGTGCAGGGATAGTGGAACCCATTGTAATAGGCACAGCAGGTGTGCAGAATCAGAAATTTAGTGCAGAGCTAGAAAGCACTCCTCATAATGGGCATGGCATGGGTGCACACCCAGGGACTCAGAACAGCAATGGTAGGAACCCCTCATAATGGGGATAGCAGGTGTGCAGACCCAGTAACTTAGTGCGGGAATGGGGGGGAAGCCCCTCATAACAAGCACAGAGGATGTGCAGAGCCAGAAAACCAGAACAGGCATAGTGGGAACTCTTCAAAATGGGCATGACTTTGGAACTTAGCACAGGGATTGTGGGAACTCTGTGCAGACCTAAGAACTATGGGGGTTATTTACGAAAGGCAAATTCACTTTGCACTATAAGTGCAAAGTGCACTTGAAATTGCACTGAAAGTGCACTTGGAAGTGCCGTCGCTGTAGATCCGAGGGAGACATGCAAGGAAAATAAAAAACAGAATTTTAGCTTGCACATGATTGGATAAAAAAATCAGCAGAGCTTTCCCTCATCTCAGATCTACCCCTCAGATTTACAGCAACTGCACTTCCAAGTGCACTTTCAGTGCAATTTCAAGTGCACTTTGCACTTGTAGTTTGCACTTGTAGTGCAAAGTGGATTCGCCTTTCATAAATAAGCCCCTTAGGATAGGCATCGTGGGAACTCCTCATAATGTGTATGGCAGGTGTGCAGACCTAGGAACTTAGCACAGGGATTGTGGGAACTCTGTGCAGACCTAGGAACTTAGTGTAGGTATAATGAGAACTCCTCATAATGAGTATGGCAGGTGTGCAGACCTGGAAATTCGCCACAGGGATGGTGGGAACCCTTCATAATGAGCACAACAGGTTTACAAACCCAGTAACTTACCACAAGGATAGTAGGGACCCCTGTTAGTAGGCACAGCAGATGTGCAGAGCTGGGAACTTAGTGCAGGGATGGTGGGAAACCTTCTTAATAGGGGCAGCAGGTGTGTTGACCTGGAAACTCAGCTATAGTCAGATCCCCTGATAATTGGGTCAGCAGGTGTGCAGTGCTGTGAACTCAGGGGAGGGATGGTGGAAACCCCTGATAATGGGTACAGCAGGTGTGAAGACCCAGGCACTCAGTGCAGGGATGGTGGGAATTCCGTATACATTGTTGTAGAGTGAACCAATAACATAGGCAGTTAAATTCAAATCTGCATGCAGGCCTCTGTGACAAGCATTGGTGCAGCCAATAAGAGTACACCATTATATTACCTAGAATGACATCATCACGTCTGTATAGCTGCTGCAGTGGTACCTGCAGGTATCAGGTAATCCTCCTGAGCAAGCAATGGATAGAATGCATTTCCCTTGCTTGGTGTAGCAGAATAGTGAAAGGTGGGATCTGATTGGCTTTTCTATTGGCAGTATGATGGTAAATAATCATATTTCTTATGCTGACTGCACACACACACATCCGTTTCAAAACCAATATTTTTTTTTTTAAGTTTTCATAATAGTTCACATGGTCACGGTTTTTATTTATTTAATGTGTTTGAAAAATGTATATTTCCCATTGTTATTGTAAATTGAAACTACAAACAATTCAAACAATTTTTTTTTAATTTTAGATGGAGTGAGGTAGAAGGGTGCTCCCTGTCCTTTTGGTGGCTGTAGTCACAAGGACGAGAACAATGGAAAATATAAACTGACAGGAATTTAGACACAATTCCAAACTCAACCCAAAACTGGAAAAAGTACATTTTGCCTGGAGTTTCCAACGTTGTTCAGATATTAATGGAACTTTTTCTGCATATTGGAGATATTTTCTAAAATGCCCAGATTGTTGAAAGATTGTTTTTACATTTGTGGACACCTTTTCTTTACAGTCAACATATTACATTAGGGCTGCAACTAACGATTATTTTCATAATCGATTATTGTTTCGATTGATCGGTTATTAACCTTAAAAAAAGTGTGGTGTATAATTTAGTTAACCTCCCTGGCGGTATTCCCGAGTCTGGCTCGGGGTGGAATTTCAGTACCATAAGCAGTAACCCCGAGCCAGACTCGGGATTGCATCACAGTAATCCAGGCAGAATTACTTACCTTGTCCCCTGGATCCTGCGATGCCTCACCGCAGTGTGTGCGAGCTGTCTCCTCGCTCGATTTACACAGTGCCGCCGAGCTCCGTTCCCTGCAATGTTGCGGCGCACGGGGGCAGAGATCGGCGCCAAATTCAAAAAAGTTAAAACACAATACACATACAGTATACTGTAATCTTACAGATTACAGTACTGTATAAAAAAAAATACACATCCCCTTTGTCCCTAGTGGTCTGTCCAGTGCCCTGCATGCACTTTTATATTATAAATACTGTTTTTTCTGCCTGGAATTTGGAGATTGTCCATAGCAAACGATAGCGATTTGTGGGGAAATTCGTCATCAAACACTGAAAGTAATGACAGCGACAATTCTGCAACTGAGCAAATTTCAGTGTTTTTGATTTGATTACATTATTGAATAATTTTTATTATTTTTATATTATTATTTGTTATAATTATTTATAGTTATTTATTATAATATAATTTATGATTTTGTGTTTCAAACTTTATTATACCCGGGATGTCTACTAGACTCTGGTTTGGACAGATTTAAGTGAGTTATTCCTAAAGCTCCGTACACACGGTCGGACTTTTGGCCAACAAACTTCATTTTGAGCAAGTTGGACCAACAATCCGACCGTGTGTACGCTCCATCGGACAAACTTTTTTTTGCTTTTTTCTTGTTTTCATCAGACAAAAGTTGGGTCTGCAGACGGACAAACTTTTGCCCAACAAAAGTCCGATGAAGCAAAGTCCGACCGTGTGTACAGAAAACCATCGGACTTTTGTCCGATGGACAAAACAACTAATGTTAAAATCAACCAACAATAGCAGAAGTTGACCAAAGGGTGGCGGTAAAGAGCAGAAAAGAGCTGAAAAACCATGTGATGATGCAAAAAGTTTTGGGAAAGTTTGCAGAAAAGTCAGAGCGTGTGTATGCTATGGGTGTTCCCAACCAACTTAGTTCGGACAAAAAAACACGGAAAAGTCCGATGGAAGTCCGACCGTGTGTACGGGGGCTTAAGAATTACAGGCCTACACTATAAAACGCCAAATTTCCATGCAAAATAATTGTACCGCTTTCAGCACCTAAAATCAGACAGAATCATACCGCCAGGGAAGTTAATATGTAAAGTTTAAAAAAAGCCAATTTTATTATTATTTTTTTTTTTTTTATCAGATATTCTTTATTTCTTTTTCCACATATTTAAAACATACATACATCCATTTTTTTTTCTGTATACAACAGTACACATATAAATTTATTACGTAAGAATTTTATTCTTAAATATCCCTATGAAGTGGTAAATATAGATAACCAACTATATGGTTGGGAGCAAAATCTCTAATCCACTCTGAGAATAACTGACAGAATATATGTACTGTATATACTATTAGAGGGTGATTCTGGTAAATATCATCAGACTCAGATCAAATTTTTTTATTTAAAGAAAAAAAAAGTTAAAGCGGTGGTGCAGGAAAAAAAAAAAAGTCAGCAGCTACTAACAGTGTAGCTGCTGACTTTTAATAAGGACACTTACCTGTCCTACTCTCCCGCAATGTCGGTCCTGCCGCGGCGATCGATCGCTGCTGGCAGGCTCCCGGCTCCTCCATTCTGAGTAGGGGAAACAGGCTGTGAAACCGTACGGCTTCACTGCCCGTTTCCTACTGCGCATGCGCCACTCGCACGGCGCTTTGTGAATGGGCGGCTTGCCTCCTGGGATACACACAGTTCCCAGAAGGCAGTGCGGCCCATTCACAAGAAGAGGAAGCGGCAGGAGAGCCACCGCGGACGGAGAACAGGAACATTAGCGGGAGATTAGGGGACTTCCGCATAGCAACAGGCATTTAGGGTGAGTATAATTTATTTTATTTTTTTTTTCTATTAATTTTTTTTATTTTTTTTTTCGCATTTTTAGTGTGAAGATTTTTTCAGGGTGGACCTCCACTTTAATGACTGTTTTTCAAACAGAACTGTAATATATTATATGCTGGCCATACAACAATGTCTTCCTTCAAAAATAAAAAATAATTTTAAGAACGTTCGTTCCATTTTCTAATCGTCAGTGGGGTCAAATCGACGTTCGTTTTCAACCACAGTGACGGGAAAGTTTAGAAATAATAGAAAACTTCTTGGCCAAAGGAATTTTCAGACAGTGTATGTGGTTTTCGTTCAGAAATTACATTAATTTTTAAACTAAATGTTAAAAGCAAGTGAAAATTTCAAACAACATTCTTTCATTCAGTGAATGTTCCAAGATTTTTCTTATTAACCACTTCCCGCCCAGTCAATAGTAAATTGACGTCCGGGAAGTGGTTGCATTATCCACACTGGACGTCTATTGACGTCCTGCAGGATAATGCCTTGCGCGCGCCCGCGGGGGCGCGCAGCGCGGTGATCGGGGACGGCGTGTGTCCCTCGGACACAGCGCTTCCCCGAGCACGATAAACAGCCAATTTCATTGGCTGTTTACCATGTGATCGGCTGTGTCAAAGTCACAGCCGATCACATGTCACAACAGATTCGGCGGCGCGCTCTGTGCGCGCCGCCAGAGGCTTGCGGATCGGGGAAGGCGAGTGCCCCTTGGACACAGCGCGTCCCTGATCAGGGTAAACAGCCAATGAAATTGGCTGTTTACCACGTGACCGGCTGTGTCCAATCACAGCCGGTCACAAATGTAAACAAACCGCAGGAGTTACTACCTGATCCCTGCTCTCTCCTCACACACCGATCTGTGAGGAGAGAGCAGAGATCAGTAAGTTAGCTCAGTGTAGTTTGTCTAGTAGTTTACTGTGCACAACACGCCCCCCCCCCCATAAAGAGGACCTGTCACACAGCCCAGCACATCAATCAGCCCAGCCAATCAGCTCATCTGTCATCAATCAATCAGCCCATCTGTCACTCAATCAATCAGCCCATCTGTCAATCAATCAGCCCACCTGTCAATCAATCAGCCCATCTGTCAATCAATCAATCAGCCCATCTGTCAATCAATCAGCCCATCTGTCAATCATCTGTCACAGGCCCATCTCCATCGGTACCGCCATTGGTACCGCCACACAGGCTACCAGTACCGCCATCGGTACCACTACCAGTACCGCCACTAGTACCGCCATCAGGCCCAGCATCTATACTGCCACACAGGCCCGCTACCAGTATCACCACTAGTGCCGCCATCGGTACCACCACCCGTACCACCGTCGGTAGTGCCACCACCACCTGTACCGTCATCGGTACCATCACCACCCGTACCACTATCGGTACCACCACCACCCGTACCGCCATCGGTACCGCCACCACCCGTACCGCCATCGGTACCACCACCACCTGTACCGCCATCGCTACCACCACCACCCGTACCGCCACCTGTACCGCCATTGGTACCGCCACCACCCGTACCGCCATCGGTACCACCACCACCTGTACCGCCATCGGTACCACCACACAGGCCCACCACTAATACCTCCATCGGTACTACCACACAGACCGCCACCACTACCACCAGCAGTACCATTACACAGGCCCACCAATAAGCACTGCCATAATGTCCCAAAGGGTTTACACACCTGAGGAGGCATATGCCATTCTTGCCATGTCGGATGATGAGAGCAGCGTGGGAGCTCCCATTATCCAATTCTGGTTCGGAATACGAGCCAGTGGAGGATAGTGGCTCAGAGTCCGAGTCCCCGGAGGAAACCGTCCCTCCCAAAAGAAGGCGATCAGCACCAAGATCAGGAGAACTGCCCACCACCAGCAGCGCCATACCCCAGGAAGAGGAGCCCAGTACAAGTAATGGAAATACACGCCCAACCCGAAGAATCCAGCCCCAGTCCTACCTTCCCGATGCCCTGGCAAACCCCTTATGGTTGCCTGCCAACTCAGGATCCGCTATCATCCCCCCTTTCACCGCACAGCCATGTGTGCAGCTCGACACTACAAATTTTTCTAAATTTGATTATTTTTCCCACAAGATTTGCTGCAGAATATAGTGGATCAAACGAATCTGTATGCATCCCAATTTATTGCTGCCAACCCCGATTCTTCCTACGCCTGCATGTTCCAGTGGCGGCGTCTAACATTGGACGAATTTAAATTGTTTTTGGGCCTTATGTTCAATATGGGGCTTACAAAAAAGAACGAAGTCCATGCATATTGGTCCAAACGCCCCATCCAACACATGCCCATATATTCCGCTGTCATGTCCAGGAAAAGATACGACATGATTATGCGCTTTCTCCACTTCAATGACAATTCACAGTGCCCTCCCCGAGATCATCCCAACTACGACAAATTGTACAAGATACGCCCCCTAATCAATGCCTTTTCCCAGCGATTTCAAGACGTTTTCATCCCAGACCAAAAAATTTGTGTGGACGAGTCCCTCGTACATTTCACCGGCCGACTGCAGTTCAAGCAGTACATACCAAGCAAGAGAGCCAGGTATGGGTTAAAATCAAATAAATTATGTGATCGAGCCACTGGATACGTCTTCAAATTCAGGATCTACGAAGGCAAAGACTCCCAGCTCCAGCCCCGTGATTGCCCCACATATATTGGAACCAGTGGGAAAATTGTCTGGGAGTTGGCATACCCCCTGTTCGGAAAAGGTTACCATTTATATGTTGACAATTACTATACCAGCCTGCCCCTTTTTCGCCACCTTTACAGTAAGCAAACCCCGGCCTGCGGTACCTTAAAAAAAAAACGGAAGGGATTCCCACAAAATTTATTGACCAAAAAATTGCGACCTGGAGAATCGGCATTCATGAGGAATGAGGAGGTGTTGGCCATGAAGTGGAGGGACAAGAAAGATGTCCACATCCTCTCTACGATCCACAATGACACCATGGTGGAGATCCAAAGAAGACGCGGCCCCATTGTAAAGCCCGAATGTGTCCACGACTACAATTTGTACATGGGGGGGGGGATGGATTTAAACGACCAGATGCTACAGCCCTACTTATCAACCAGAAAGTCCCGTTATTGGCACAAAAAAGTTGCGTTTCACCTGTTTCACATGGTCCTTTTTAATTCGTTTGTCTGCTACCAAAAAGCAACTCAAAATCAACAACTCCACTACCTCCAATATATCGAAGATATCATTGATGCCCTCATTTACCAACAAAATCCCGCCCCAGGAAGCATTCGCTCTGATAGTGTGAGTCGGCTTCACGAGCGACACTATCCCTTTAGCATCCCCCCCACAGAATCTGGAAGAAGACGCCAAAAGAAATGCTGTGTATGCAGCAGAGGAGGAGTAAGAAGAGACACCAGCTATTATTGTCCCAATTTTCCCTACCAACCTGGCCTGTGCAAATTGCTTCAAAAATTATCATACACCCATTAGTTCCCCTTATTAACAGACTGCCATTTCCCCATTTGCCTGCTACCATGTTACTACCTTCCATGTTAATTAACTGACCCTGGCCTGTTTACCGACGATGTCTTTGCTTGCCGATTTAAACCACGTTTCTGACCTCCACGTGCACCAACCTCAGCCTGTTTACCGACGATGCCTCTGCCTGCCGATTTAAACCACATTTCTGACTTCCACGTGTACCGACCTTGGCCTGTTAATCGACCATGTTTTTGCCTGCCACTTGGACTGATCTTTTGGCCATCTACTTTTAGTACACAGGGGTCTCACATATGTGAGGGGCTTCAGAATAGCGTTCTGAGTAGAGAAAACCAGTTTTTCGTTTTCTGTGCTCCAAGAACAGGGTCTGGTTGCCCGGAGGCTTCAAAGCGATTTGGGTGGGAGAAGCCTCTACCCCTGTCCCCCTGGCCCTAAGCTTGATGGTCCGTCCTGCTGCCTGGACCAATACTTTGGCTGTGCTGACCATATTACTGCCTGTAATGACCCATGACATGACATTATGGACCATGTTTCTTCCTGCTGCTTGGACCAATACTTTGGCTGTGTTTACCATATATGACCCTGCTGCCTCTACTGACTTTGGACAGCATTTCTGCCTGGACACCTCTGCCTGCTACCTGGACCTGTGCTTTGGCTGTGCTCTGGCTGTGATGACAGTATCTCTGCCTGTGCGAACTATGGACAGTATTCTTGCCTGCTGCCTGGATGATTGCTTTTGCTGTCGCTGACCTCATCCCTGCCTGCTGCCTGGACCGATGCTCTCCTCTGTGGACCACTGCACTTCTAAAACCACAGGTAATCTTTTGTTATTTGGTATGTACCTGCTATGTGTTAGATATGTGAAGGGCCTTCAAAAAATGATCGGTAGTCAGAAAATGATATGTGCAATTAATGCTGCTAGAATGCCTGGAGGTGCTACTTGGATGTTGGGCCTCTGTATGTGGCCAGGCTGTGTAAAAGTCTCAAACATGTGGTATCGCCATACTCAGGAGGAGTAGCAGAATGCATTTTGGGGTGTCATTTTTGCTATGTATATGCTACGTGTTAGAAATATCTTATAAATGGACAACTTTGTGTAAAAAAAAAATGCATTTTCATTTTTTCTCCACATTTTCCAAAACCTTCTGGAAAAAAATGAACGGTACAAAAGACTCATAATGCTTCATAGATTATACGTTGGGGTGTGTGCTTTCCAAAATGGGGTCATTTTGTGGAAAATTCCATTGTCCTGGTGCTCCAGGGCATTCAAAAATGTAATAGGTGGTTGAGAAAGGATATGTGCAATTTATGCTTGTAGAACGCCTGAAAGTGCTACTTCAATGTTGGGCCTCTGTATATGGCCAGGCTGTGTAAAAGTCTCACACATGTGGTATCGCTACACTCAGGAGGAGTAGCAGAATGTATTTTGGGGTGTAGTTGCAATTATGCATATGCTGTGTGAGAGAAAAAAACTGTTAATATGACCAGTTTGTGTAAAAAAAAATAATCAAAATTTTGCCAAGAATTGTGGGAAAAAAATACAACTTCGAAAAACTCACCATGCCTCTTAGTAAATACCTTGGACTGTCTACTTTCCAAAAAGGGGTAATTTTGGGGGTATTTGTACTTTCCTGGCTTGTTAGTGTCTCAAGAAATGAGATATGCCTTCAGTACATCAGGCGTGATCAATAAATTTTCAGTGATTGGCACCATAGTTTGTAGACTCTATAACTTTCACAAAGACCAAATAATATACACTAATTTGGGTTATTTTTACCAAAGATATGTAGCAGTATACATTTTGGCACAAATTTATGAAGAAAAATTACTTATTTGCAAAATTTTACAATAGAAACTAAAGAAAAGTGTTTTTTTTTTAAAAATTCGCTGTTTTTTTGCTTATATCGCAAAAAATAAAAAACCCAGTGGCGATTAAATACCACCAAAAGAAAGCTCTATTTGTGAGAAGAAAATGCTAAAAAATTTGTTTGGATACAGTGTAGCATGACTAAGTAATTGTCATTCAAAGTGTGAGAGTACTGAAAGCTGAAAATTGGTCTGGGCGGGAAGGTGCATAAGTGCCTGGTATTGAAGTGGTTAATATAATGTAATATTAACTGTAGTGATTATTTGCTCTTTTTGTACTATAAAGGGCTAATTTTTGTTTTTTTAAACCCATTATGCTACTGGTCGATTATGAAAATAGTAATCGATTAATTTCATAATCGATTAGTTATCAATTTGTTGTTTCGGCCCTATATTATATACCATCCCATTACAAGACTTTGGGAATTCAGAAGCAACTTGATGCAGGTCAGAAGGAGGACAAATGAATGATTGCATAGAGATTGTCTGTTTGGATTGTGATGTGTGCTGCCAGCGTTGGATGGTTGTTGCACGGTGATTGTGGACTGTTTCCTGAGCTCTGCCATGTGTTCTGTACATGAGAGAATTGTTATAAATAACCGCTGCGCCCATCTGCTGGAGGAGGCGGCACAGCGCTCTAATTACAGCTAAACTTGCTGTAAATATCATATTTTTTCCAACTGTATTTGTCTAATGAATCCATGGTGGGAGCGGTCCCCCGAGGACGCTGTCAGCGCACCCTGCAGCAGATGTTACCTTTTGTTTTCCTGTTTCCACATTCGGAAAGCTTTTTTATTCATTAAAGCCTGGCGACGTACCTGTGAATGGTGTAAATACGGGCATTTAGGAATATATTAGTATGTATTAGAAAGTAGGAATGGCTAAACCTCTGGACTCACCTTTAAAAAAATTATTTTTCATTTTATACATTTTTTTGTGGTTCCGGGGATCAGAGAAGAATTATTTGTAATACCGGTGATCAGAGGATAGTTATTTGTGATGCTGGAGATCAGGGAACAGTTATTTATGTTTCCTGAGATCTGGGAATAATTATTTGTGATTCCGGAGATCTGGGAATAGCTATTTGTGATTCTGGGGATCGGGGGATAGTTATTGATGATTCCAGGGATCAGGTGATAGTTTTTTGTGATTCCGGGTATCAGGGGATAGTTATTTCTGATACCAGAAATCAGGGGATCGTTATTTGTGATTCCAGGGATCAGGTTCCAGTGAGCAAGTTAGGCCCCTTTCACACTGGCACGTTTTTCAGGCGGTTTAGCGCTAATATTAGCGCTGTTATACCGCCTGAAAAATCGTGCCCTGTATTCTTCAATGTGAAAGCCCGAAGGCTTTCACACTGAAGCGGTGCGCTAGCAAGACCGCTCCAAAAGTCCTGCTAGCCGCATCTTTACAGCGGTGAAGGAGCGGTGTGTTCACCGCTCCTTTACCGTGGCTGCCCATTGAAATCAATGGGACACCGCGGTAATACCGCCCGCAAACCGCGGCAATAGCCGCGGTTTGCGGGCGGTATTAACCCTTTTTCGGCCACTAGCAGAGGTCAAATTCACCCCGCTAGCGGCCGCATACCACGGTGATAACGACGGTATAGCGGCGCTGAAAATCGCGTCGCTATACCGCCACCGCACCTGCCCGCCCCAGTGTGAAAGGGGCCTTACAGAGAAAGTGGGCAGCATAGTGGCTCAGTGGCAAGCTCTTATGCCTTGCAACACTGGGGTCCTTGGTTAATATCACAGCCAATGACGCTATCTGCATACAATTTGCATGTTCTTCCTATGCTTGCTTGGGTTTCCTCTGTGTACTCAGATTTTCTTCCACACTCCAAAGACATGGTAGTAAATGAATTGACTCCTGTGAAAGAGCCTGTTTACATTTGTGGCAGCCCTTGCCGCACCTTGGAAAAGTGATCAATGAGAAGCGATATATTTCCTCTTCAGCTCCTAATTTAACATTTAAACGCCTTCATCAACCACAAGCACATGGTTGTGGTGGCTCCCTCCTTCACTTGAATGGGTTACATTGGGCGGCAGTATTGGCAGTTGAACGTAATGGGATATCATTTTTGCTTCAACTGTGGCATGTATACAACATCTTCCAGCTGATGTTTCGAATTAAGGGGTGCAGTCAGAGGCAGTAAAACCATAGCTCGACCGACTGTTTTTACCGGCCTCGAATATAAATGAGCCCTTATGCCCTGTACAGGATTGTTTTTCCGACGGAATTCCGCTCAAGCTTGGCTTACATACACACGGTCACCCAAAAGTTCTCTGAACTAAGAACGCGGTGACGTACAACACTACGACGAGGCGAGAAAAAGAAGTTCAATGCTTCTGAGCATGCGTCAAATTGTTTCCGAGCATGCATGTTTTTTTCACGTCGGAATTGCATACAGATGAACGGATTTTCCAATAGAAATTTGTTCCGTCTGAAAAATTGAGAACCTGCTCTCAAACTTTTGCTGGCAGAAATCCTGACAGCAAAAGTCTGATGGAGCATGTACACGGTCGGAATTTCTGACTTTTGCTGGCGGAAATTCCGCTTGTGTGTACGGGGCATAAGTGTGCATGCCAATCCCAAGCCAAGCAAATGATAAAAAAGTCTTGAGGAAAAACCTGGCGATCAACCTTGTGAAAAATAAAATTTTACAGAAAAGACTTTCAAGCATATTAGAGATGGTACTAGAGCTGGGCAATTTTTTCCCCTAAAAAAATCTGCATATTTTTATTTTTTTTGATGGACACCGCGCTGGTCCTGAGGAGCTGCGGGCAGGAGTTTTTAGGCGAGGCCGCGGCTTCGGCCTAGTCCGCGGCGTCCGGCCTCACGGCCTTTTCCGAGGATCGCGGCGGATTGACTTCTCCCCTGCACACCCCGGAGAGGCCACCAATGAAGGGGGGACATAGGAGGGTCAGTTGTGAGGTTCCGCACCCGGTAGCAGGAGGACTCTAGCGCCAGTCCTGAGGAGATGCGGGCAGGATTTTTTAGGCAAGGCCACGGCTTCGGCCTAGTCCGCGACGGCCGGCCTTGCGGCCCTTTCCCGGGATCGCGGCTGACTGACTTCTCCCCTGCACACCCGAAGAGGCTATCAAGACAGGAGGGACACAGGAGGGTCGTTTGTGAGGGTCTGCACCCAGTAATAGGAGGATTCTTAGCGCCGGTCCCGGGGGAAAAAAAAACAAAAAAATAGATTTTTTTTAAAATATGAATCGATTTGACCTACCAACTCGATTTTTAAATCAAATCAATTTTTTTCCCAGCCCTAGATGGTACCAAGCGAGCTGGCTCATAGTCTGAAGCAACTGAATGTATGTATACATATATACGTACATATAGGAAAAGTACGGTATCCTATAGCAACCAGTCTATATTGATCATTAATTGGACCCCAGAATTCACTAAAACTGGAGCATATCTTATAGCATTATATCTTATGGAAGGTTTCCGGATGCAAGATTTTCTCTAGTATTTAGTGCCCAGGTAGCTCTGATATGTTTTCCTGATTTATAATCATCTGCATCATTGCTACTGTTTATTTGATTCTTTAATGCGCTAATTATTTCCCTGGTAATCTTATCAATGTGAATGGAGGAAAGTTTCCTACGGTGATAATTGTGCCAAATTGATTCACCAAATGCTATGTATTGATTGGTTCCAGGATGACATTCTAATATTTATCGTTTTTAAATGTTATGCAGTAAGTTGTTTTGTTTCATTTCCTGCAGATCAGATTCCTGTGCTTCCCACAAAATACAAAGGGGTCTATTTATAAAAAACAATTGTTGTGCAAATATATCAGCATTCGTGTAAAAGTTGTGAAAAATATGTCAAATGTGGGCAGTCCTGTTTGATCCCATGGCAAATTAAAATAATAAGAATGTGTGTTACCTAGTATTTGTGTTATTGTATACATTTCTGCTGAATATAAACAGTATTAGATGAAACATATCCACTTCAGCTCTGGAAGGTTTTACTCCTTTCATGACCAGGCCATTTTTTGCTATTTAGCACTGTGCTACCTTAACTAGTAATTGCAACGCTGTACCCAAACTAAATGTATATATTTTTTTCACACAAATAGAGCTTTCTTTTGGCGGTATTCGATAACCACTTGTTTTTTTAATTTTTTATTATATAAAATTAAAAAAAAAGACCAAACATTTTGAAGAAAAAAAAAACAATATTTTTTACTTTGTGCTATAAAACAAATCCAATTAAAAAAATAGGAAAAATGTGTTCTGCTACATGTCTTTGGGAAAAAAAACAGTAAGTGGTGGTATTTGATCACCACTAGGATTTTTATTTTTTTGTTGTGCTATAAAATAAAAAGTTCAAAAACAATAATGGGGAGAAGGTGACTTCTAAACCAAGAGAGGCTTTTCCACGTGACATCAATATTTAGGTGAAAAAACAGCAGTAGAACCACCACCGGTTGTGAAAGGGCTCACCGGAGTAAGAGGACTCAAATGGGCTTATGCACAATGAGTCAGTAAGGCTTGTGGTGTAAAACACCAATGCATGGAACATCTACGTAGGCCTGTAGTGAGGATCAGAGTGGAAGATGGTCCGTCCGTCCAGGGATCAACACAATACCTAGGAAATGGCCAGCGTGATGTGCTGGGTCCTCTCATGGAGACACACAATATAGCCAAAACGGGAGAAAAAAACTCCACATAGTGTAAACCAGTAAAAAAAATTGATACGTTTATTAAAATAGAGAACACTCACATTTAGTAGGTGTATAAAGCGCTTATAATGTACAATCTAACCAACACAATGGCATTCGCAGGGCTCTTCCCAACGCGTTTCGTCTAAGGAGACATCATCTGGGGGTATCCCATATGTGCATAAGCCCTCTTACTCCGGTGAGCCTTTTCACAACCGGTTGTCGTTCTACCGCTGTTTTTTCACCAAAATATTGATGTCACGTGGAAAAGTCTCTCTTGGTTTAGAAGTCACCTTCTCCCCATTATTGTTTTTGGACTTTTTTTCACTTATGATAATATATGGACTCACTGAATATTGGATGTCCTGTGATATTCATGTCACTGTTCTATATCAATATTGTTTGTAGTTATTTATATTTCACATATTGACTTCTCTTGCCACTTTTTTCATACATTATTTATAGTCATTTACATTACACAGAATGTGTAGAAATACATATTTTTTTGTGGCCATTCACATTTTACTTCCTTGATTTTACAATTAAATATACGTATTTTTGGTTTGCACTTGTTTGGTGTTGTGCTGGCTGCTATTTGATTATACATTTTTTGAGGTGTTAGCACGATATATACCAATTTTTCCTATAAAAAGAAAAAGACTGAGAATTTTTGAAAGAAAACCATATCCAATAATTTTTTTTTTAAATCACATTTCTTCATAAATTTAGGCTAACATGTATTCTGCTACATTTCTGTGGTAAAAAAAATCCCAATAAGTGTATATTCATAAGTGTATATTGATTGGCTATAGCATCTGCAAACTATTTATACAGTATGTATATATATATATATATATATATATATATATACTGTATAAATAGTTTGCAGATGCTATAGCCATAGAGCTTTCTTTTGGCGGTATTCGATAACCACTTGTTTTTTTAATTTTTTATTATATAAAATGAAAAAAAAAGACCAAACATATATATATATATATATATATATCTTTTTTTTTTTTACTAGTAATGCTGGTGATCAGCAACTTATAATGGGACTGCGATAGTGCGGCAGGAAATCACTAAATAACTAACTGCCACTGACATCACCAGTAACACTAATACAGAGATCAGTGATAATACTATACACTGTCACTGTACTAATGACACTGGCTGGGGAGGGGTTAACATCAGGGGCGGTCAAGGGGTTAAAGAATGTGTGCTGATTTTTATTTAAGATCTTCGCAGGGATAAGAAACAGAGAGGTCGCTTCCTTGGTACAGAGCCCTGTGTTTATTGTTAACACAGGGCTTTGGGCTGTGATTGGACACAGCCAATCAGCAGGTCCTGGCCATGAATCATTGGCCGGGATCTTTTGACAAACTCCCGCTCACCCTAAACCCAGAAACAGGCAACAATGTACCAGTACGCCACTTTGCCTGCATGGGCCACCCACCCGTACATAGTACATTGCAGGCTGGGGCGGGTCCTTAAGTGGATATTCTAAGTTTTCAAGTATATTCAATCCTAAAGCAAAATACTATAAGGACATTTTCCCCCATTTGCACAACATCCACAGCTTTATTACTGCGCAAAATCCCTAAAACGAATGCTGGTTAATTCACACAGAACAAATGTAAATGTAGTTTTGCTGGGCAATTAGCTTTGCAATTTTTAATTTTTTTTTATAAACTGACCTCTACGTAAAGAAGTCTGAACAAAGGCAAGCTGGGATACTGTGTCCTCCATAGCTCAGATCTTTGCAGCAGATCCAGCAAACATGGCTGACGTCTGGGCTGGCAAGGTAACACCTGTTGCATGATGGGAGCTGCTGGCGCCAATAACTGCTTGTCAGGCTGATAGGGCTCTGGTGCCAGAACTGGAGTTTTAGTGAGTTTCTTCTAATTTATAATCTGCACATAAATGAATGAGCTTGGACCCTCACGCTCATGTTAATGTATTAAAGCACCTCAAGGGTTGCATTACTATTAGTTAATCTGGCGCTTCTGGACCTATTGCCATGGAAACCTAATAATGACATTTATTTCTGCACCAGTTCTTATAATGACTAATTATTAAGTACAGATAAGGTCACATCCGCAGGGGCTGAAGACAGATACTTCTAACACTCCGAATATTTGGTGAGGTTTTACTTGTGCTTCCAGGCGATCTTTAGAAAGGCCTTAACACCACAAAAAAAAGCGTGGAAATGAAAACGCTTTGTGCCGCTTGCTTGATCCAATTACTCCCTCTCCTCTAGTCATCCCCAGGGACCCAAACTTGTTTGTTACAGCGCTCCTATCTATTATTAATCTTTAGGTAGTTAGCCGAATCATTTGCACTGTTCATTAACACAAATCACCTTATGGATTTCTAAACAGCATCCGCAGCTCAGCTAATGAGCCCCAGCAGTGACAGCCCGGGGAGGCCGAGCAGAATTACGGCCTGTGTAAAATCAGAACCTGCCCGCTTCTTATTTTTGTCAGACCGCCACAGTCAGGGGCTTCGCATCTTGTGCGCCCACCACTGCTTGTAACAGGTGGAGGAGGATGGCACGCTCCACCTTTCCAATATTGTACCACATATAGACAGTGTAGATAGAACGCTATTTTACCACTTCTGGAAATAAATCTGTGGCACACATCAGTCATACGAAAACAAGGACCAAACCAAAAGGTGAACGAGTCCAAGATGCCTTTAACTGTTCATCGTTTGATTGCAATAAAAATAGCCAAGGCATTTCAGGGGAAACAGAATATTAGCCAATTTCATTGTTATAATTCCAATCTAAAAGAAGATTTTTGTACCAGATCAAATTTAGATACTGTTTGGTTATAGTTTGCTCTAACCCATTCAAGGCCTCCTTCCACTTTTCTAAACCCAAATAAGGGGGAGTTTTGTTTCCCATTTGGCACATGTTTTTGTATGTCTATATTTTGGGGTTGATTTACTAAAGGTAAATAGACTGTGCACTCTGCAAGTGCAGTTGCTCCAGAGCTTAGTAAATGGGAGGAAGCTCTGCTGACTTCCATCATCCAATCATGCGCAAGCAAAAATGCTGTTCTATTATTTTCCTTGCATGTATTTGGGTGTTCTTTGCAAAGTGACGCTTCGCCTCATTTTTCAAGCTGTGGAGCAGCTGCAGTTGCAGGGTGCGCAATCTATCTGCCTTTAGTAAATCTTCTCCATTGAGTTGTGTCTGAGTACCCATTAAGGGAAGCCTGTGTGTCCGAGAGCTGCCTTACCAGAGCCACTGCGCTTCTTTAAAAATTTTCTTGGTTTGAACCTTTTGAAATCACAGTGCCTGTTAAAGCGAAACTTCGCTCTCTCAATCAACACTGACTATTTTAAAAGCCTAAGGCCCCTTCCACACCAGCGGACCGATCGGGTCTGCCTGGCAGTTTTTCGGCCAGACCCGATCAGACCACTTCTTGTTCTCTGTGGGGTGTGGCGGATGTCAGCGGACATGTGTCCGCTAATACCCGCCGGGCATCTGATCTTGATAAAACCTGCTAAAAATAGACTTATGGCGATACGTTCGCCATCCATTCAGCGGCTCAGATCAGATGACAACCGGCTGGAAACGGACATGCAGTCTGTTTCCATCCGACCACCCCATAGAGCTGAGCGGGCTGTGTCCATGTCCGCTCTGCATAAGCAGAGCAGACACGGACCTGTCATCTGCCCGCTAAGCGGGGATCAGTGTAGAGATCCCCCGTTGAGCAGGCAGATTGATCCCCACCATCTGAAAGGGGCCTTATGCTGCTAGCATTAGTAAATAGATAGAAAAGTATATCATATTCAATTGATTTAAACGTTTTATTTTTTTTACATTTCTTCAGTTACTTTCTGGTTTTCAAGCCTAAGCAAATGATGTCATACATGATGTCATACATCCCAGGAGTCTTCAAGAGGGGTTTTCTCAGCTAAGCACAATCTCCTGCCTGCATGCCTAGGTTAAGGTCAGACGGATTCCATGAAGTAAATGCTCCGTGAATCATCTTCCCTTACTCATAAAGGTTAGGGGGTATGTTTTTCAAAGTGATTTCTCAACAAAATAAAGCATGGAGACATAGGTGGGCCGGTGAGTTTGCCTTGAATATTACAATTAAATTAATAGTGTTTTTTGGTTTGTGGTGCTCAGATGCAGTGTAATGCCCCGTACACACGATCCGAATATCGTACGACAGAGCGTACGACTTTTTTCACTTAATAGTCGCAAGTAAAATTAAATAGGTTATTAAAGTCACGAAAATTCTCGTATGACAGAAAAAAAAATCGGAAGTGATGTCATGTGTTGTAATGTATTTGTATTGTATTTTCGGACGACAACTGTACTGACTAAACGAAAATCGTACGATTTGTTATCGTGCAAGGAAAAATTTCGTGCATGTCCGATAAAATAATATCGGATGAACTGTCATAATCAGCTCTCGAAGCTCTGTACTAATGATCCAATTATCGTACGATTCTTCCTCGGACAACATTTTTCGTACGATATTCGGATCGTGTGTACTGGGCTTAAGTCTGCTTTAAAAGTGGCTTTCTGGAACACACAGCCAGTTCTGGTTTGTTAATTTATTTCTAACATACGTTATAATTGAGATTTGATTACCATGTATTAGAAGTTCTCCAGGGGTAATATAATGGCAGGAGTCAGGACACCAAATTACTGGTCGGCATGAAAAGTCCCTGACTGTATTCAGGGTGATTTGTGTATATACTACAGGTGGGCTGTTATATATAATATTAGTAATCTGGGTGTAGTTCCTGAGGTCTTTATTCTGCATGTACTCTGCAGATTGCCCAGTGCATGTATGTAGTTTAGGTTGGCTGTATATTGTACAATAGATAATAATCTTGGTGTACATCCTGGGAGGTGGACTGTATTGTATATGGGCTCTTTACGGTGTATGGTATGTGTATATAGTACAGGTGAGCTGTATACAGTGAGATATACAGTGGATATAAAAAGTCTACACACCCCTGTTAAAATGTCAGGTTTCTGTGATGTAAAAAAAATGAGACAAAGATAAATCATTTCAGATTTTTTTCCACCTTTAATGTGACCTATAAACTGTACAACTCAGTTGAACAACAAACTGAAATCTTTTAGGTGGAGGGAAATAAAATAATATGGTTGCATAAGTGTGCACACCCTTATGCCGCGTACAGACGATCGGACATTCCGACAACAAAACCGTGGATTTTTTTCCGACGGATGTTGGCTCAAACTTGTCTTGCATACACACGGTCACACAAATGTTGTCGGAAATTCCGAACGCCAAGAACGCGGTGACGTACAAGACGTACGACGCCACTATTAAAGGGAAGTTCAATACCAGTCGTGTTAGTAGAAGTTTGGTGAGAGACGATTTGCGCTTTTCAGCATCGTGCTTTTCAGTCCCTTACAGCGTGACGAATGTGCTATCTCCATTATGAACGCTAGTTTTACCAGACCGAGCGCTTCCGGCTCGTACTTGATTCAGAGCATGGGTGGAATTTTGTGCGTCGGAATTGGCTACACACGATCGGAATTTACGAGAACGGATTTTGTTGTCGGAAAATTTGAGAACCAGCTCTCAAATTTTTGTTGTCTGAAATTCTGACAGAAAATGTCCGATGGAGCCTACACACGGTCGGAATTTACGACAACAAGCTCCCATCGAACATTTGTTGTCGGAATGTCCGATCGTCTGTACGTGGCATTACACTAATACTTTGTTGAAGCACCTTTCAATTTTATTACAGACCTCAGTCTTTTTGGGTATGAGTCTATCAGCATGGCACATCTTGACTTGGCAATATTTGCCCACTCTTCTTTGCAAAAACACTTCAAATCTGTCAGATTGCGAGGACGTCTCCTGTGCACAGCCCTCTTCAGATCACCCCACAGAGTTTCAATCAGATTCAGGTCTGGGCTCTGGCTGGGCCATTCCAAAACTTTAATCTTGTTCTGGTGAAGCCATTCCTTTGTTGATTTGGATGTATGCTTTGGGTCGTTGTCATGCTGAAAGATGAAGTTCCTCTTCATGTTCATCTTTCTAGCAGAAGCCTGAAGGTTTTGTGCCAATATTGACTGGTATTTGGAACTGTTCATAATTCCCTCTACCTTGACTAAGGCCCCTGTTCCAGCTGAAGAAAAACAGCCCAAAGCATGATGCTGCCACCACCATGCTTCACGGTGGGTATGGTGTTCTTTTGGTAGTGTGCAGTGTTGTTTTTGCGCCAAACAGATCTTTTGGAATTATGGCCAAAAAGTTCAACCTTGGTTTCATTAGACCATAACACATTTTCCCACATGCTTTTAGGAGACTTCAGATGTATTTTTGCTAAATTTAGCCGGGCTTGGATGTTTTTCTTCGTAAGAAAATGTTTCCGTCTTACCACTCTACCCCATAGCCCAGACATATGAAGAATATGGGAGATTGTTGTCACATGGACCACACAGCCAGTACTTGCCAGATATTCCTGCAGCTCCTTTAACCACTTCAGCCCGGAAGAATTTACCCCATTCCTTACCAGAGCACTTTTTGCGATTCGGCACTGTGTCGCTTTAACTGACAATTGCGCGGTCGTGCGACGTGGCTCCCAAACAAAATTGACGTCCTTTTTTTCCCACAAAGAAAGCTTTATTTTAGTGGTATTTGATCACCTCTGTGTTTTTTTATTTTTTGCGCTATAAACAAAAATAGAGCGACAATTTTAAAAAAAATGCAATATTTTTTACTTTTTGCTATTATAAATATCCTTAAAAAATCTATAAAAAAAATAAAATTTTCCACAGTTTTAGGCCAATACGTATTCTTCTACATATTTTTGCGGGCAATTGCGGGTGCCTGCCAGACATGGCGGCCGCTGGGCACGCACACTGGGTCCCGAGCGATCCCGCGGGTGCGCGCCCCCGGCTGCCGGGAAGCCCAAGATGGGAGATCCCATCTGTGGACGTCATTTGACGATGGGCGGGATGTGAAGTGGTTAAAGTGGTTGTAAACCCACGATGCCCGGAAGAATCTCCGGCAGCGATGTCGCCAGCCGGAGCGATGTATATTATTCTCTGGATGTATATCCTGGGGGATTGTATTCTATATGGGCTCTTTAGGGTGTCTGGCGTGTGTATATAGTACAGGTGAGCTGTATACAGTGAGATATATATTAATAGTAACCTCTGGGTGTAGATCCTGGGGGACTGTATTCTGCATGGACTCTGTAGGGTGTCTGGTGTGTGTGTGTATAGTACAAGTGGGCTGTATAAGGTGTAATATATATAATAATAGTAATCTTGGGTGTAGATCCTTGAGGTCAGCATTCTGTGTGTACTCTGCGCTGTGCCAGGTGTGTCTATATAGTAAAAGTGGACTGTATGGGGTGTGATATATAATTATAATGATAATATTCTTGTAGATCTAATAATAATCTTGTATCTTATAATTTTGGTGTAGATCCTGGGGGTCTGCATTATGTGTGTATATAGTACAGGCAGTCCCCGAGTTACGAATACAATAAGGACTGTAGGTTTGTTCGTAAGTCGAAGTTGTTCGTAAGTCGCAACACTACATTTGTAAGTGTAACTTCCGGTCGGAACACTGCATTCGCAAGTGTAACGTCCGCCTGTGCATGGATGTGGGATGTTCCGGGCGCTTGTTATGTTATCTGGGGCTCTTCTGCCCATGCAGTACATGTAGTACTGCAGTGTGGAGTGTGTCCAGAGGTGCTCAGAGGTATCCAGGACCAGCGTGGAGCACAAGTGGCCGGCATTTGAGGCCGTTCGTAAGTAGGAGTCGTTCGTAACTCGGGGACTGCCTGTATACAGTGTGATATATAATAACAGAAAAGTGCTCAATTCCACCTTCCCCCACAGTCAGTGTTAATGGGGGAATGCCTCCCGCAGAGCTATTGTGTTCTCCTGGTGGTGGTGGGGGGCTTGGGGAGTACACAGTGATTATTGCTAGCGGCTATAGCTGTTGGGAATAATCGCATCCTACAAATCCAGCATGCTGGTTGTACCCTAGTCGGTCGATGGATTGACTTGGGTACAATCAGCCTGCCCATACATGGTTCAAATCTCGGCCGAGAGAACCGGCCAAGATTTGAACCGGCCAAGGTTTGAACTGCCTATGGCCGGCTTAATCTGAATGTAGATCCTAGAGGTATGTATTCTGTGTGTATATATAGTACAGGTGAGCTGTATACAGTCTAATACAGGGGTCTTCAAACTACGGCCCTCCATGTGTTCAGCAACTACAATTCCCATCATACCTAGCCATGTCTGTGAATGTCAGACTTTTACAATGCCTCATGGGATTTGTAGTTCCGCAACAGCTGGAGGGCCGTAGTTTGGGGATCCCTGGTCTAATATATAATAATAGTAATCTGAATGTAGATCCTAGAGGTGTGTATTCTGTATGGACTCTGCAGGGTGTTCGGTGCATGTACAGTGTATAGTTCAGGTGGGCTGTACTATAATATTATTAATAATAACCTGGGTGTAGATCTTGGGGGTTTTTATGTACCCTGCAGTGTGTGTGTATATAGTACAGATAAGGTGTATACAGTGTGATATATAATAATAATAATCTGTGTGTAGATCCTGGGGTTCTGTATTCTGTATAGACCCTGGATAGTGTCTGGTGTGTGTATATATATAGTACAGGTGGGCTGTATAGGATGTGATATATATTTATGTTAATTCAGTATTTTGTACCTGGCTTTGCAGGCCTGGAATTGAGCCTGGCAACCCATTTTATAATTTATTTAGAGAGATTTAACTTGTGGTTAAGCTGCTAATAGATTTGGCTGCAGCTTCTCACTGGAGCTTGGTTCCGTCACTGCACAATCCTCGCAGTGTTATCTCACGTCCAACATGGCCGCCTATGCATCTCTTACAGTGCTCATACAAAGACCCTTTCACGGCAGAGAAGAGCTGGAACACACACACATGTCTGCCGATGCTGCAGTATTTCATGACTTACCTTTGTGAACCAACCACCAGAGTACACAAGAGCTACGCCAAGGGTCTGCCTGCCCCCTGCAGACACAGTCGATGCCGCGCAAGTTATTTATTTAACTAATGGAAAAGCTAAACGTCTTTAAAATAAACCCGAACTATTTGAAGTGTGCAGACGTTAATACTTTTCCTGGCCTTATCTAAGATTTTGTTATGCTTACATCAGACAAAAAATAATTGAAAAACAAAATAGAAGTGCAGATGTGAGGCAGAATACAAAGTAATTTACACGCTGGATAAGAGATTCCACTTTCCAGGTCTGTGATACGGAGTGCTTCCTGCCCAGGGAGCCAAGCATGGTGGGATATAAGAGCACCGTTACAGGTCGCAGCTGCTGGGGACATGATGGGATGTGGTGTCAGGAGAGGTGACAATTTCCAGCTGCTTTAATTATGTCAGATCTATAGTGAGAACAGCTCAGGACCAGAATACGGACAGCGCATAAAGGATGGGGATGTCAATTTTTACCTGGCAGGGCAGCAATGATGGACATATTTCAGTGTTGGGAACAAACAAATAGAGAAGTTCAAACTTTGGAATTAAGCTTTGTATGGTCAAAAGGGGCCCCTCTCCTGATTAAGAATGAAAGCCCCAATACTAATGCCTCTCATTGACTGTTAAAGTAGAATTAAAGACAATCTTTTTCATTGTGGATAGAGTACATGAGGAATATAACCATGTACAGTTTATTTGCCATCTGTGTCCAATTGTGTAGATTTCGCAGCACTTCCTGTCCCATAGCCAAAACAGGAAGTGAGCGGAAATCCCTAAAACTGAGAGAATCCCTGGTTGTCACCATGTCACCAGAGCCAGTGTACCCATTGGAAGATTTTCCCTCTATAACTGTTCTGGAGAGAACTCAAAATTTGGGGTTTTCTTTAACATTTAATGATAACGGTAAACGTGACTTATAGAAACTGAAAACATGACATATAGAGAGGGTGACCATGCAGTGAACATGACATAAATAGAGAGGATGAAAATGTCCTAATCCCTTTCCATTCTATCCCAAAAAAATAGCCTTTAGTTATGCTTAAAGCCTCGCACACACGATCAGATTATTGGCAGGGGATTGTCTGTTGACAGACTGTTGGCCTAAAATCTGAATGTTAGTACTCTCCTTTTGACAATCGTTGTCCAACTTTCTGCCAACAAATGTTGGATGACATGCTAGTACATTTTCGGCGGACAACGGTCTGTTGTCAGATTGTCTGATGGTCAGTACACAAGTCCGTCACACAAGTTGAAAGTACAAACACGCATGCTCGGAATCAATGCTCACCAAACACGAAATTAGCAAAAGGGGCCAAAAGGGTGGCGCTCAAGAGCTGAAATTCCTCGTAGTACATCACTACGTTCGTGTTTGTTGGCCGACAATTGTGTACCATTAGTATACTATACAAGATCCAGGCACATGCCCTGAAGACAAAAATCAGACGCTCGGTTGGCCAACAATCTGATCGTGTGTACCAAGCTTTAGTCTACGTTACCCAAATTCATCCAACCCAAGGTGGAGTAATCAGTGGCTCATCAGTAATTTTATTGTACGCTATGGGTTGACTTTACTAAAACTGTAGAGTGCAAAATCTGGTGCAGCTTCTAACTTCAGCTTGTTCAATTAAGCTTTGACAAAAAATCTGGAAGCTGATTGGTTTCTATGCAGAGCTGCACCAGATTTTGCACTCTCCAGTTTTAGTAAATCAACCCTTATATGGCCATAAATATGAGGAGACCTGACCATCGTATCTACATTTGGCTATATATACTGTATATGGACACCTGACCATCACATCTACATATGGCCAAACATATGTAGACCCTCCTCCAAATGAATTCCGGTGTTTTCATTGAAGGGGACTATTATTACTATAGAATACAAAGACATTTTAGACAATTATGCCCTTCCATTCTTGTGGTAAGTGTGTGGGGCCCTTTTTTTTCCAGCATAATTGTGACCCTGTGAGCAAAGCCAGCTCCATAAAGACTTGGTTTGACCTGTTTTGTGTAGAGGACCTGGAGTGGTCTGCAAGGTGCAAAGTGCAAAAAAAAAAAGGTGCAAACTTATTATTATTATACAGGATTGCACAGCACTTTACAACATGAGGGCAGACAGTACAGTTACAATACAATTCAATACAGGAGGAATGAGAGGGCCCTGCTCGTTAGAGCTTTCAATTTAGGAGGCCAAACCCTACTGAACACCTTTAGGATAGGCTGACCAGACATCCCTGGTTTCCGGGGACAGTCCCCGGATTGAGGACACTGCCCCCGGACCAAGTCTGTCCCTGTTTTTTCCAAAGACAGGGCAATTTCAAAGACAGTCAGTGCAGAATTAAAAAAATAAATTCAGAATTACACCCCTCCCCCACTCCGCCGCTCCTACTAGCTTAAGGGGGTGTATTTTTTTCCATTATCTGTGCCCCTTTCTGATGATCATGTGCTGGTCGGACCGAAGGGAATATTTCTTCAGTTTCGGGTGCATGCCCATTCAGCTCCGCTCGCATGTTCTTCTGCCTTGGCTCAAGTCCCAGCCAGCCGCCTGCCTGCTTATCTCCTTGCCCTCCCTGGTGGAGTGATCTTCCTCCATTCCCCACCCAGTAGTAGCCGGGGCCCGGAGAGTAAGACTTGACAGGCTGTGAGGCGGGCGGCGGCGACGGGCAGAGAGTCACTGATTGCCCCCATTACTAGTAAAAAAAAAATGTCCCCAGATTTCATTTAAAAAATCTGGTCACCTTACTTTAGGATGAAGTGGAACATCGATTGTGAGCCAGTTCTTTTCATCTAACATCAGTACCTGACCTCACAAATAAGCACAAATTCTCACAGACACACTCCAAAATCTTGTGGAATGCTATCCAAGAAAGTGGAAGGTGATAAGCTGTCCAAGCATGGATTCCTCCATTCACACATTCAAGGTGGATGAAGAAATTCTCCCACGCTGTGTTTTTTTATTCTCACAGCAGGACTCCTCTGCTGTCAGAATACACGGATCAGTGTTGCAGTCAATGGCTGCATGCGCTGATCAAACACCAATTTTCCAACAGACCCATTCGAAAGGAGTCGATTACAAGGGTGGTGCCTCTCGAATGGGAATGGCCATAAATGGATCTAAATTTGGCCGGTCCCTGCTGAAGCTGCCATATTTCGATTCATCTATGCCCAGCTTTAGAGGGGAACATCTCCATATGAATGCCCATGGTTGTGAAAATGAATGTCCAACAAGATCATACAACCAATAACTTTATGACCACTGACAGGTTAAAGTGGTTGTAAACCCTTTACTACCACTTTTACCTACAGGTAAGCCTATAATAAGGCTTACCTGTAGGTACCGTGAATATCTCCTAAACTTGCACCGTTCAGGAGATATTGACTATATCCGCATTTGCCAATGTCATCGGCACATGCGCAGTGAAGAAATGGCTTGCTCGTGCCGTTTTCTTCAGTAGCTGTGCCGTGACGACAGCACCCATGCGCATGCGCGGGAGTGACGTCATCTCGGCTCCGGCCAATCACAGTGCCGAAGCCGGAAGTAACTCCGGTGGAAGATGTCCGCGCTGTACTCGGAGGGCGGACGCTGATCCAGGGCATCGTTCTAAGGTAAGTATTTCATAATGAGCTAGTATGCGATTTTTTTTCGAGGTTTACAACCTCTTTAAGTGAGTAGTATTGATTATCTCATTACAGTGGCACCGGAAAGTGGGTGGGATATATTAGGCAGCAGGTAAACATCTTGTTCCTGAAGATAATGTGTTGAAAGCATAAAAAATAGGCATCGCGGTTTTTTGTGTATGGGGCTGCGTAGCCGCAGACCGGTCAGGGTGCCCATGCTGACCCGTGTCCACAGCCAAAAGAGCCTGCGAAGGGGACGTGAGCATCAAAACTAAACCACAGAGCAATGGAAGAAAGTAGCCTGGTCTGATGAATCATGTTTTTCTTTTACATCATGT
This sequence comes from Rana muscosa, assembly GCA_029206835.1. Lineage (NCBI taxonomy): Eukaryota > Metazoa > Chordata > Amphibia > Anura > Ranidae > Rana > Rana muscosa. The sequence goes on along the minus strand of CM055123.1, from coordinate 259,565,583 downwards.
GGATGGCTGGGTGCATGTGCGTGGCTTACTTGGGAAAAGATGGCACCAGGATGCCATATGGGAAGAAGGCAAGCTGGCGGGAAGTGTGATGTTTTGGGCAATGTTCTACTGGGAAACCTTTGGTCCTGCTATTCATGTGCATGTTACTTGACATGTACCACCTACCAAACATTGCTGCTGACCAAGTACACCCCTTCATGGAAACAGTATTCCCTGATTGCAGTGGCCTCTTTCAGCAGGATAGTTTACCCTGCAAAAATGGTTTGAAGAACACAACATGTTCGAGGTGTTGACATGGCCTCCTTATTCTCCAGATTTCAATCCCTCCAAGCATCTGTGGGATGTGCTGGAAAAACAAGTCCGATGCATGGAGGCCTCACCTCACAACTTAAAGGATCTTCTACTGACAGCTTGATGCAACATAGCACACCATACCTTCAGAAGTCCAGTGGTATCCATGCCACAACGGGTCAGGGCTGTTTTGGTTGCAGAAGTGGGAACTACTCAATATTAGGTGGGTGGTCATAAAGGTATGGCTGATAAGTGTATAGGTGTGATGGCCAGGGGTCCATATAGTGTATTACTGTGGATATCTGTGTTGGTAACAACCCTTCATCATGATTTGGTGGCTCGGTAATGAAGCAGCATTGTAAACTTGCCATGTATATTGTGACTTATGAAAAGGCCCAAATGTTTACCGAACAAAAACTGATGTCATCTAATAATGTTGGCATGCTGTTTGTGATTGCTGTCTACGAGCAGCTATTTTCTTGGCCTGTTTTTAATAGCTGACATAGGTGCAGCCATATTTTTCTCTTGTGACTCACGCTACAATAATGTCATAATTCTCCAAGCAAATTAATTGGCTGTATTCTCAGAACATGCTGCGTCCTACCTTTCATCATTATCAGTGTTAGCAGAAAGTGTAGAAATTATGGCGTTATCGCAAATAAGAACTTTTTTTTAAATTATTTTCTATCCATGTATGGCCAACTTAAGGTGGAGCTCCCCCCCCCCCCCAAAAGGGGAAGCTCCGCTTATTCTCCCCCCCCCCCCCTTCCACTGCCACATTTGGCACGTTTTGGGGAGGAGCCTTGGTTTTGACAGGTACCCACTCCCACTTCCTGGTAATAATGCCGCACGACTATCTACATCATGTCCGGCCTCTGCTCCTTTCCCTAACTGCCTTCTGGGACTTGTGTGTGTCCCAGAAGATGGCGGGACCATTCAGAAAGTGCAGCGCGACTCGTGCATGCACAGTAGGAAACCGGCTGTGAAGCCTGAAGGCTTCACTGTCAGTTTCTCTTACATGCAATGCAGGCACCTGCACCCAAAGCCGATGGACAAATCGGCTTGGGGTGCCAACATCGTGGGATCCCTGGACAGGCAAGTGTCCTTATTAAAAGTTAGCAGCTACAGTATTTGTAGCTGCTGACTTTTAAGTTTTTTTTTTTCCAAGACCGGAACTCCGCTTTAAGTGATCCACTATTTATCAGCTGAATTAATCAACGACTTGCTATCCGCCCCATAGCAGATTTACTGCTACAAGGCAGCTCTCCTGTGCAGAATCACGTTGTATATATACATGATTCTGCACTTCCACCTAGGGTACGCGCCGGTAGTGGTTGCATTTGCTGTGATTATTCACAGCAGAAGCCGGTCTGCAGGTGCCTGGTACTGGATGTCCACCGGCAACCGCCAATCATGTGTAAAACACACAGAGCAAAGATCTGCCTATGTAAACAAGGCAGATCTCCATTCTGACAGGAGAGAAGGGATGGATTTTGTGTCCCTACAAAGCAGGGAATAAAATCTATCTCTTCTCCTAGTAAAATCAGCACATACAGTACACAAAAACACTGGCTAGGCACACAGGTAACCCTTTGAACACCTTAGATGTTTAACCCCTTCCTAGCGAGTTATTAGTACAGTGACAGTGCATAATTTTAGCACTGATCACTGTACTAGTGTCACTGGTTCCCACAAAGTGTCAGTTAGGTGTCCGATTGGCCGCCACAATATTGCAGTCCCGCTATAAGTCGCTGATCGCCACCATTACTAGTATAAAAAAAATTAAAATTTATAAATATATCCCATAATTTGTAGATGCTATAGCGTCCCCGTAAACCAATCAATATACGCTTATTGGTATTTTTTTAACCTAAAATATTTAGCAGAATACATATTGGCCTAAATTGATGAAGACATTTGATTTAAAAAAAAAATTATTGGATATGTTTTATAGCAGAAGGTAAAAAATATTGTTTTGTGTTTTTTTGTTTTTTTTTTCAACATTGTTGGCCTATTTTTTGTTTATAGCGCAAAAGAACACAGAGGTGATCAAATACCACCAAAAGAAAGCTCTAAAATATAATACATTTTATTTGGATAGAGCGTTTTATGACCGCGCAATTGTCAGTTAAAGTAACACAGTGTACTTGGCACTACCAGTCCCATATGTTGTTGTTAAAATTTTGCTCTAGCATAAATAAAAAATGTTTAAAAGTTAGAGTAACGCAGTGCCGTATCAGAAAAAATGTCCTGGTCATGAAGGGGGTAAATCTTCCGCAGGTCAAGTGGTTAATTGAACATACAATTTTTACATACACATTTGTTTTTTTTTCCTATCAGGCAAGTTACATAGTATGAGTAGAGATGTGAAGGCCCCGTGGCCAAGATGGAGACCTGAACAGTCGCACTTAATGGAGCTCTGCTGGCTACCTTGCCTTTTATCCTGTCCAGGCGGGCTTAAACTCCGTTCGTGGCTCCCCTCCCCTGGCAGATGAGACGCCGCACACGGCGGGGAGGCTCAGGTGGAGGTAAGACGCTTTGGTTTCCTCCGCTGTCCGAGATCCCTGCAGACTCTCCCCCGGCCTGTGTGCGGCCTCGTGGTGAGCGGCCTTCCAAGATGGCGTCACAAACAGTGCGGGCGGAGGAGCCCCCAGCCCAGCTATGTAGCCGACATCATGGCAGCCATAGCGACTTGCCAAGCAACACTCACCTCTAAGATTGAGGCTGTGCAGCTGGAGATGGGGATCATGAGGCAGGATATGGACAAGATAAGGTCCCGAGTCTCGGAGGCTGAGCGGCGGGTGGGGGATGTGGAGGACATAGTGACAAGCCACTCCGCTGACCTCCGAGCCATGCACAACCGGATCAAGGCACTGGAATATAAGGCCGACGATGCCGAAAACCGAAATAGGAGGAACAACCTCCGGATTGTTGGACTCCCGGAAGGTGCGGAGGGACAGTCTCCAACTGGATTTGTGGAGGGCCTTCTGCGTGATCTCCTCCCAGAGGCTCACTTCTCTCCCTTCTATGCGGTGGAGCGAGCGCACCGGATCCCTCCGCGGCCGAATCCTGCCGGGGGCCCTCCCCGCACGTTCATTCTCCGGTTCCTGAATTTTCGGGACAGGGATGAGGTGCTGAGAGCCGCAAGGGGTAAGGGAGAGCTTCGGTACGAGAACGCTAAAGTTCTCATCTTCCCGGATTATTCGATGGAGACCCAGAAGTTGCGGAAGTCATTCGACCAGGTCAAGGCCCAGCTCCGCACCCGTGATATTCGTTACAATATGATGTTCCCTGCACGACTCCGGGTACAAGATGGTGAAACCATACGCATCTTCATGTCACCATGGGAAGCTTTCTCCTGGATCGACACACTACCACCTCGTCACTGAGTTGACAACTACCTTCCTTCTATGCATGAGAAGACATATCTGCCTTTTATCTGCTGCCACCCTGGCTGCGGTAGGGCCCACCTTGCTGCCTTCAATTCTGCCTGGACCCTCCAGAAGTTTGGGTTCTGCTGCTGCCTGGGGACACCAGTGCTGTCATGGGGTATGTACTATGCTCTTTTGAATGCCTCGAGTGCAGTTACTCTCAAGTAATGTGCCCCTGCTTGCAGGAGATGTTTCTTTGACTGACTTACCACCTGTTGTCCTTATTCCTGGTGACCTGGTAGACTGTTTTTTTTTTTTTTTTTGGCTCCTGTACTTTGCCATGGACTGCCGTGGGAATTTGGGGTTGCTACCTGCATTAATAGGTACTTTCATGTGGTGGCCAGCGGCTCTGGTGCTGAACTAGCACCTGGACTAGTGTGTGGTCTCCTCCGGTCCACGGCCCGATACACTAGTACCTTGTTCTAACAGACCTGTTGTCTGGGGTTAGGGGATTATGCTCTCCATGATTGGGATGGGGTGGCGGGGTGGGGGGGGGGGGTAGGGAACTGTTGGGAACTGGTTGTTATACTGCTGTTGCAGGGGGAGGGGAAGATTTTTGCTTTGTTTCTTTGTGACATTACATGCCTAATAATTTCCTTTTGCAGGTTCGGTGATGGAGATGTTCTGGGGGGGAGGGGGGGTCCCTGTGCCTTTTTTTGGATCTTGGGCACTCTATGCCTGTGGGGGGTGGGGATATCTATGTCCGTCACTCGTCCTGATGGCTCAGATTAGAGTTGTTTCCTGGAACGTCCGGGGTCTCAGCTCTGCGGTCAAGAGATCCCTGGTGTTCCGGTACCTTCAGAAGATTAGCCCCCACATCTGTATTCTATTGGAGACTCACTTGACGGGCTCACGAATTCTTGCTTTGCGCAGGGCCTGGGTTGGAGCAGCATACCACTCCACCTACTCCTGCTATGCCCGGGGAGTGAGTATCCTGATTAGGAAGTCTCTGCCGTTCCGGATCATAGACGTCCGTACGGACCCCGGGGGCAGATTTGTGGTTCTCCATGCATGTATTTTTGATAAGCGGGTGGTCTTGGCTGGGGTGTACTTGCCCCCCCCCCCCGGCCTCGATACAACTGCTATATGATCTTATGGGGATAATTCTTGAATTTGATGCACCAGTTCTTTACGTTTTTGGAGACTTTAATTTGGTCCCCTCCCAGGGCATGGACAGGTTGCATACCGTGTCTCGACCCTCCTCGGACCTCCCCCGATGGGTGGATGCATATGGACTGACGGACGTGTGGAGACACTTTCACCCTCATACTAGGGAGTACACGTGCCACTCTGCCACGTATAAAACTCTGTCTCGTATTGATCTAATATATGCCACTAATGCGGCCCTCAATTGGGTTCGAGATGCTAGTCATCTATCTAGGGGCATATCGGATCACGCGCCCGTCTGTCTGGATCTATCGCCTGCGGACCCTGGGGGTGCGAGGCTATGGCGCCTTTCCAGGTACTGGGCCATGGACGACAGGATTCAGGAAGATATGGCGGAGTCTATCTGTAATTATTGGTCTGCAAACAGGGACTCGGCTGGCTCTGGTGTGCAGTGGGATGCTTTTAAGGCCTGGGTTAGGGGGGAATATATCTCCCGGATATCCACATTGCAAAGGGAGGGTGAGAAGGAGTTGCTTGACAGGGAGGAGGAGGCTAGTGGGTGTGAGAGATCCTATGTTGAGGCCCCTACGGAGGCAGCATATTCTACATGGCAGCAGGCCCTTAGGAAGCTTTCCCTGTGCCGGATTGATCAGACTAAGAAATCTATGTTATACTCTGCCCAACGAGTTTTTGAACATGGAAACAAGAACGGACACTTGCTGGCGTGGCTATCCAGGGGTTCGACTCAGTCTACACATATAGTGGGGGTGCGGGACGAGGGAGGGACGGTGCTTACTTCCCCGGACAATATCAATGCTAGATTCTCCCAATTCTTTCAAGGGGTCTACTCCTCGAGAGTTCAGTACTCGCCCTCTGACCTGCAGGCCTTTTTGGACTCGGTCCCATTCCCCACACTTGATGAGACTGTGCGGGCAGACCTTGAGACAGACATTACCCTGGAGGAAGTTCAGGGGGCCATAAGGGGGTTGCAGGGAGGTAAGACCCCTGGGATTGACGGACTCCCGACAGAATTCTACTCACAGAACTTGGAGACCCTTGCCCCAAAGCTGACAATGCTTCTCTCAGAATTCAGCAGACATGGTGCCCTGCCTAAATCTATGGCGGAGGCGGTTATTGTGTTGGTGCCCAAGCCCGGTAAGGATCCTCTAGACTGTGCCTCCTACAGGCCCATCTCCCTACTGAACGTGGACGCTAAAGTCCTTGCCAAGATCATTGCGAACCGTCTATCAGGAGTGATTACTGAGCTGATTCACATGGATCAGACTGGATTTATGCCGGGTAAGGGCACCGACATCAATATTCGTAGACTCTTTTTGAATCTCTCTGTAACGCATGACCGTGTCGGATCCCGGGTGGTGGCTTCTCTGGACGCGGAGAAAGCCTTCGACTCGGTGGAATGGGGGTATTTGTGGGAGGTCTTGGCCAGGTTTGGCTTTGGCCCCCGTTTTATACACTGGATTCGGATGCTGTATGGGAGGCCAGTGGCGAGGGTTCGCACCAATGGGTGGGTCTCGGAGCCCTTTCCGCTTTCCAGGGGGACTCGTCAGGGGTGCCCCCTCTCCCCCAGCCTCTTTGCCCTTGCGTTGGAACCCCTAGCGATCGCTGTCCGGGAGTCCCGGGCGATTTCCGGGCTATCGGTTGGGAGGCTGGAGGAGAAGATATCCCTCTACGCGGACGACACCCTCCTGTACCTCAATGACGCTGGTCCCTCGCTGCTGGCAGCCCTGGAGACGTTCGAAGTTTTTGGGACGTTCTCTGGAGTTAGAATAAACTGGTCCAAGTCGGTGCTCTTCCCGCTGGATGCCCAGGCTCCCTCTCTGGCTAGCCCGTCCCCCTTAAAGTGGGTCACTGAATTTAAATACTTGGGAGTAATGGTGACAAGGGAGGCAGCCCAATATTATACACATAATGTTCTCCCCCTATTGAATGTAGTAAAGGAGAAGTGCCTGGCTTGGTCTGGTCTCCCCCTGAACCTCATAGGACGCATCAACATTATTAAGATGGTTCTGCTACCAAAGTTTAATTATATATTTCGGAACACCCAGGTCTGGATCCTGGCCTCCTTCTTTAGAGTTGTTAATGGGTGCATTACCTAATTTCTGTGGAATGGGAGGGTCCCCAGACTGGCTAAGTCTACCCTTCATCTTCCTACGCGGCTGGGGGGGCTCGCTTTACCAGATCTGCTGGTCTACTTCTGGGCAGCTGTCCTGGTGACGGCACACTGGTGGGTGGCAGGAGATAGGTCAAATGCAGCAGTGTGCCTCGAGGCAGCCTGTTTGGGTTCCTTGATGGACCTGCGAAACCTGATATACAGAGGGGCAAGGGCATATTCTATGGTTCCGGCCCCCACCAAAACTACCCTTAAGGTTTGGGCGGCTGCTAGGAAAAGGTTCTCCCTGCCCAATAGACTGCCGCACTTTAGATCGATTCCTGATCCACAGGTCTGGGCCAGATTCGGGGTTAAAACACTGCAGGACATTATGCCAAATGGGGTACTTTTAACCTTTGCACAGCTTAGCAGGCAGTTTCAGGTGCCGCGATGGATGCTCTTCCGATATCTCCAACTACGCCACGCTGCTAGGGCGCAATTTTCCACTAGACCCCTGTTAGAATTTGACCCTGTTGAGTCGCTCTTGGTACAGGAGGACCTCAAAAAGCCACTCTCTGTACTATATGGGACACTGCTCAAACCAGATACCCCGAGACTGGACAGGCTTTGGGATAGGTGGAAGGCGGACGTCCCATCCCTGGGGAAGGAGGAGTGGGAGGACGCGTTGGAGGAATGTCCCAAGCTGGTGATTTCCTCCCGGGACAAACTGACACAAATCAAAATGCTGCACAGGGTGTATTATACACCGGTTAGGCTCCATAGGATATACCCTGACAGAGACCCCTGCTGCGCAAGATGTCGGACCCACCCTGGCACCCTTATACATCTACTTTGGGAATGCCCTAAGATACAGGTATTCTGGAGAGGGGTGTTTGAATTGATCAATCTGAAACTGGACTTGGAGCTTCCCGTGTCGCCAGAGCTAGCCTTGTTTGGGGTCCAAGATGATGAGCAGAGACCCCGCCATAGGAAACAGTTGATTGCGTATTTGTTATTTTATGCCAAAAAGTCTATTATTTGCAAGTGGATATCCCCTAGCTCTCCGTCAGTGTCCTCCTGGCTGGCCATGGTTGATGCTGCAATACCAATGTACAGGCTGACGTATATCAGCAGAGGATGCCCCTGGAAGTTTGACAAGGTGTGGTTGCCCTGGATATCGCCTTGATTGGTCCTACAACCCCCTTCTAGACCCTTGCGCCCGGTTGAGATAGGATGGCCGGTTGGGTGGGCGGGCCCCCCCCCCCCCAGAAGTTATATTCTTTACATTATCCCTTATATGTCGCTGTTGCCTGCTGAATACACTGATTTGTATGTCACAAGTTGTAATGTCATATTCATCGGCTATGTTGGCCGAGCTCTGTTTATATGTTCATGTATATATAACTGCTCAATAAACACAACCTGATTGTAAAAAAAAAAAGAGATGTGAAGGCCCGGAAAAAAAACGGAAACATTTGGAAAAACAAAACGTTTTTTTTCCTGAAGGCTTTTTTGTTTTTTCCCCAAAAATTGGAAAAATTTAAAAAAGAAAAAAAAAATTGTGGAATATTTTATTTTAACATGATGAATAAAATATTTTAAGATAGGGTGTTCAAATATTTTCCAAATCATTTCTAAAAAAAAATGTATGATATCAGATTATTCTAATTTCTGTGCACTGAGTGAGGACAAGCAAGTCCTAGGTAACAAACTGAACCCTCCAATGCAAGAACAGTATGCATTTCTTCCTTTAGGAGGTGCTGTGCTGCTATTGTAACAAGAAAAAGGTTTCAGTTTTGCTTTTGCATGTTAGTAGTGGGTGTGTTTGGTTTGTTCTGTCCTCTTCACTAGGCCTCAAAAACATTGGAAGAAAATACAGAGCAACAAAAAGGACCTGAAAGTATATACTTCATTAAAAAAGGTAAGAGTTTACATTTATCTGATTCTGAATCCAGAAAACTGAATCATTTAGCTACATTCGTTTATCTTTATAAACTTTTGTGTAAATAATAATTTAATTACCAGTAATCTGGTTCTTCCACCACCCTAACACACAACCATAGATGAGTGTCTTCTTGCAAAGTAGTCATTTTTTTCTTGTTTTTATTTCCTACTCCCCTCAGAAAAATGGTGAGACCAGCATCTAGCATATGGAGGCATTTTCACTTTACAAGTTCTTCTGAAAAGAAAAATGTGATTTGCAAATATTGTCAGATGAAATATGCATTTCCAAATGCTACCAGGATGACAAAAGACATTCTTGGATGTAACAAGTGTCCTGTAGATATTAAAAAATCCTTCATGGATCGAAGTGAAGAGGACAACAATGATGACAATGCACATAGTTTTTCTCAACGTTCTCGTAACAGAATGACTTTCAATCTTAAAAAGACAAAAAAGTGCTAATGTAGCATTTTTTTCAATTTTTCCCCAAATTTCATTTTTCCCCCCCAAAAAATGGAAAAAAAAAACAGGTTTTTTTCCGAGCTTCAAAATTTGCGGAAATTTTACATCTCTAAGTATGAGTGATATAAGTTTCGCACTCTGCAAAGCATGTCTGTTGTTCTTCAGTTTATATGTCAATGTGAGTTGTGTTTTCTTCCGGGTTCCCCCCATATTTTGTGATAAGGCGTCCAATCATTATCAGGAGAGTGTGATGTGTAAATTTACTTACCTCTCCACTATCCTTTGACAGAAGGATCACTGAGCTCTGCCAGTGTTTTGGTTGTAGTTTTGGGGATTTATGTGATGAGGTTTTATTGCATTTCATGAAATCTTTGTTTTTCTCATCATGTGACTTTGAAGAGGGTGTTATACCCTCAGGGACTGGCAGCAGTCCAGCCAAAGGGCACAACACTGACAGAGCGAGGTGAGGCACGGCAGCTGCCCAATCAGACTGAAAACAGGAACTTTCATCAGCTCTGCTCTGATATGTCCAGCTGACAGCCTTCTTCCCGCTGCTTCTGATGACAGTTCAGCCAATGACATGGAGACCTCAGAGAGCAGCAGAGGAGTGAGTGGCGCTCCCCATAGACTGGGTCACTGTTCTATCACATGAGACCTGCAGCTGCACTTTGTGTCTATCGTTGGGTGAATGTGTGTATTTAGAAATTCTACAAGTCAGCAATAACTTCTGGTTAAATGGAACATAGACATACATACAGTACATAGCAAGACTGTAAGTAAATGTCACAGCACCCGGGTCACTTGTAGGAGACCAGTACTAAGAGAAATTACCTTCTGAAAATGCTGTTGCCTTGCTGTCTGATTCTCCTTTGTTACAGACCTGAAACAAGCTTGTCGCAAGTAAAGTTACAACTCCTGACCTACACACTTGTTTTGAAGCCATAGGGCAGCCAGGGAGCTAGCATTTTCAGAAGCAGACGTCTCATGGAAAAGCGACATAGAACTATCTCTGCCTACAGGGCTCAACAGCATAGGCGTGCATAGGGGGTGTTCCAGGGCACACCCTAATCACTATGTGTGGTGCCGACTCCCTCTACTGCCCAGGCCTTCCCCACCTTCTTGGCCCCCCACCCCGCAGTGCTGCTGGCTTCCCTCCTCTCCTCTCCCCCCCCCGGCTGCTGCAGGGTATGTTTCAGGATGGAGAGCATGGTAAGGGGCTCATGTCCTTGATGACCCCTGTGGGAGGGGAGAAACGCGTTGACGCAATTTCTGGTTTCTTAAACCAACGTCACGTCCGCTGTCCGTTAAACCCACTCCGCACGGCAAACCCGGAAGAGCCCTTTACTACCATTGTAACGCCTGTTTGTTCCTGGCATTTAGAAAGTGTATTTCAATTTGCGTTAATAAACCTCTTAAATGGTATTTCACTATGTACACCCATGCTTGTCCCCAGGATTTCTTTCTCCCATCCTCTGGAACTCGCTACCTAAACCTGTCCGCCTATCCCCTACTCTTGCTACCTTCAGGCAATCCCTGAAAACTCGTCTCTTCAGGGAAGCCTATCACGTCTCCAACTAATCTTTTACCACTTCCATATGCTCATTCCCCACAGTTATAACCTTTTTTACCAGCTGCCTCACCATATTAGATTGTAAGCTCTTCTGAGCAGGGCCCTCTTAATCCTCTTGTATTTTATTGTATTATAACTGTATTGTCTCCCTTTTATATTGTAAAGCGCTGCCTAAACTGTTGTCGCTATCTAAATCCTGTATAATAAATAATAATATCACACCCTCTCTTTTTATTGAACCTGGTGGAGATCGAGTTGCTTTACTAGCAGCAACCTGGAGACCTATATTAACCGCTTGCCGACTGCCTCACGCACTTATACGTCGGCAGAATGGCACGGGCAGGCAAAGCAACGTATATATATGCTTTGAATCTGCCTCCTAGCGGGCGCGCGCACGCCGCGGTCTCCGTGACTGTGCCCATCCCAAAATAGCGCCAAAAGTGTCCGATGTGTCCGCCATAATGTCGCATGTCACAATAAAAAATCTCTGATCGCCGCTATCAATAGTAAAAAAAAAATTACTAATAAAAATGCCATAAAACTATCCCCTATTTTGTAGATGCTATAACTTTTGCGCAAACCAATCAATAAACGCTTATTGCGATTTCTTTTTTTCCAAAAATATGTAGAAGAATACGTATCAGCCTAAACTGTGGAAAAAAAATTGTTTTTTTATATATTTTTTGGGGATATTTATTATAGCAAAAAGTAAAAAATATTGCTTTTTTTTTTCAAAATTGTCGCTCTATTTTTGTTTATAGTGCAAAAAATAAAAACTGCAGAGGTGATCAAATACCACAAAAAGAAAGCTCTATTTGTGGGGAAAAGAGGACATCAATTTTGTTTGGGAGCCACGTGGCATGACCGCGCAATTGTCAGTTAAAGCGACGCAGTGCCGAATCGCAAAAAGTGGCCCGGTCATTTGACAGCCAAATCCTCCGGGGCTGAAGTGGTTAAGGATCCACCACCATATACAAGCCTGTCTGACCCCCAGACTGAAAAGCTGAGGGTCCAATATTTCTGGAGAGTAGTGGAATGTGGGAGTGTGGCACGTTGCACGGCATGTCTATTTGAAGCACTTCAGCACTTTTTATGAATTTGGAGCACCGGGCACTTTATAGCAAATATATTTTTGGATCACAATAATACTGGGACTAAGCTATTTATATTTTTTCACAATATCTGGACTCTTTATAATTTTAAATCACGTTTTTGTCTCCACAGATGAAGGTAGTACCCCCCACAGATGAATTCAGTGCCCCTCCACAGATGAAGGCAGTGCCCCTCCACAGATGAAGGTAACCCCCCTCCACAGATGAAGGTAGCCCCCCTCCACAGATGAAGGTAGCCCCCCTCCACAGATGAAGGTAGCCCCCCTCCACAGATGAAGGTAGTACCCCCACAGATGAAGGTAGTACCCCCCACAGATGAAGGCAGTGCCCCCACAGATAAAGGTAACCCACCCCCACAGATGAAGGTAGCCCCCCTCCACAGATGAAGGTAGCCCCCCACAGATGAAGGCAGTGCCCCTCCACAGATGAAGGCAGTGCCCCTCCACAGATGAAGGTAGCCCCCCCTCCACAGATGAAGGTAGTCCCCCTCTCCACAGATGAAGGTAGCCCCCCCCACAGATGAAGGTAGCCCCCCCCACAGATGAAGGTAGTCCCCCCCACAGATGAAGGTATTGCCCCCCCATAGATGAAAGTAGTGCCCCCACTATGCCCTGTACACTCCATGCACACAGGTGTCCCAGTCCGTCTCCGCTCACACTCACCCTGTCACTGGTAGTGTTGTCGTACTCGGGGCTCCCCCGGACCTCTCCTCCGGAGCTCAGTCATGTTGTGAGGGCTGAGGATTAGCAGCAGGTAAGTATATGGAGGGATCAGAGGGGAGGGGGCGGTTCCCTGCTTTCCCGGAAGAAGTGTGGACTCGTCTCCTTTCAGCTCTATCCAGCCCCCTTACCAAGGGACACCAGTGGCTTCCCTATTACTGTGGGCTGTCCTGGAGGTGACGGTGTGCTGCTCCTTCCCCTATGACAGAAGGGCGGGCGAGCTCAGTGAGGAGGCGGCACGTCCATTCACACTGCACGGGGAGTGTCCGTGTGAGAGACGGAGGGAGGGGCCACCGTGCATAATAAACAACACTGTGTGCTTCACTCTCACCTTCCCCGACATTGTTCATCCACTCCGAGGAACTTCATTTCCTACAGCCGGCCGCCGGGCTCTCTCATGCCGCCCGCGGGCCACGACCCCTGGGCTAGTAAATATGTAATATACCCCTTTCTTTTCTCTTTCAAATATTTTATTGAGAATAATACAGTACAAGTAATCATACAAGATTTTGTAAGTATAAGAAAAATACAAGTATGAAAAACAAAGCTTCTCAATAGCTATACAGAAAATATAAATGTTTGTTTTACCCCTTTCTTTTCTAAATAAAAACATTCCCTCACTGTATCCATTCACAGCTGAAGCGTAGTAAACACTGTTTACTATGCTTCAGTTTGTGAATGAACAGGAAGCCGCTCAGCACAGAGCACTTCCCATTCATTCACTGTCCCGTGCAGCTGAAGCTGCAGAGAAAGACTTGTGTGTCTGAGCTTTGGGGTGCACACTCTAATGTAATAGGCTGCGCACACCTATGCTCAACAGTGTAGGGTTGAGCATGTGAAGTGATGATCATAACATTCAAAAATAAACCCAGAGAATTTCATATCATGGAGACTTCTGAATATTTGTATTTCTGGTTATCCTGTTCTGAAATTTACAGGCAGTGTGGAGGGGGGGGGGGTGTTAGGGGGCTGAATATCTCTGCTGTAGTTTCACTTTCAGTCGCAGGTCTCCACCTCACCCTGTAAATGGACAGTGAAAGTAGAAGCATCACACTGATAAGCTTATCTCTCAGCTCTCTACTCCTATAAAAAGCATGCTCACACCACTGCAAAACATGTGATTGGCTTCTTGTGCCACTTTTCCCTCCCTCAGTCTGAGCTCTGCTGTACAGGCACTGCAAGAGGTGGATATCAGATTCAGGTACTTAAAGTGATTGTTAACCCTTATTTTTTTTAAATAATAAACATGTTATACTTATCTGCTCTGTGCAATGTTTTTTCACAGAGAAGCCCCGATCCTCCTCTTCCCAGGTCCCCCGCTGGTGCTCCTGGAAAGCAACTTACTATGGGGACACTCGTGTGAACTTGCTCCTAGGCTGTCTCTGTGTATCCATAGATGCACAGAATACTTCTAGGTCCCACCCCCTCTCCCTCCTTACTGCCTGTGATTGACAGCGGGGGGAGTCAATGGCTCCCGCTGCTTTCTCTGAGCCTATGAGGAGGGAGAGAGTTGAGAGAGACGCTGCTATCTTGCACATTGCTGGATTGAGCTCTGGTAAGTATAAAGGGGGGCTGCACTCAGAAGGTTTTCTTACCTTAATGCAGAGAATGCTTTAAAGTGATAATAAAGGCAATCTTTTTTTTTTTTTAAATAGCAAACATGTTATACTTACCTGCTCTGTGCGGTGGTTTTTGCACAAAGCAGCCCGGATCTTCCTCTTCTTGAGTCCCCGGACCAGCGCCCCTAACCCCTCCCTCCTGCCCCCAGAGCAAGCAGCTTGCATTGGGGGCACCTGAGCTGGTGCACTCACGCACCGCTGATCTGTGTGTCCATTCACACACAGAGCCACGGCTCGACCCCGCCCCCTCTCTCTCCTTATTGGCTCACTGCTACAGGTGTATTTATGGTGCATTACCATATACTTGAATGGTAGGAGTTGACAAGCTTCAACCCCTCTCAGACTCAACATGTAGCTTTATATTTGCCACACAGTGATACGAAGCAACACAAATGCTACATGTTTTTCAGATTTGAAAAGCTCTGTCCTCTGTCCATATTATACATCGCAGGCTACTTTACTAGTTGTTTGAGGAGCTGCAAAAACGTGCCTCAGGTTTCTAATGTCAGTGTGAAAAGGGCCTTCATGTGCTCCAATGTGGATTAGGAAAAAAAATCTGAAGGATAACTAAAACAGCACAAAAGGTTTGAGACTGCATAACAGATATGCTAAGGTTCTTGCAATTACTTGGCGACCTCCCCAGAATTCTGCATGTAAATACTGACCATCTGAGAGTCTGTGCCTACATAAGGCAAGGCGTTTCCGCCATGTGACACCATTTTAAATAGGCAATTGGCTGCTGAGACACCCAGTGCTGAAATATGAAATTTAGCTGAATTTTTTTGACCTGTGTGCCGTGATGTACAGCATGTATTTTGGATTCCTTATTTTAAAATAAAGGCTTTTATATTTTTTGGAGTGCTGCAGTCCAGAAGACTTGTTCTTTTCCTGTTTGCTGTCAATAGCATTGCTTGCACCCTCGGCTGCTGGGAGGAGATGATTTGAAGGATTCCCACACCTGAGCGGCTCCCTTTCTCCTGTCTCTCGCTGAAATATGAAAGACAGGGAGGGTGTGTGTATATGGTTTCTCCATACCTGGAAGTACCAGATCTTTCTCAGGACTCTGGTGGTGGATCAGAAAGCTTATTACTCATCTCATGCCGCGTACACACGATCGGTTTTCCCATCGGAAAAACCTTGGATGGTTTTTCTGACGGAATTCCGCTCAAGCTTGGCTTGCATACACATGGTCACACAAAAGTTCTCTCTCAAACTTTTGCTGGCGGGAATTTCGGACAGAAAAAGTCCGATGGAGCATACACACGGTCGGAATTTCTGTTCAAAAGCTCACATCTGACTTTCTCCGACAGGAAAACCGATCGTGTGTACGCGGCATTAGTCTTACGTTACAGTTTTTTTTTTCCTTAACATGGGTTTGTGTTAAGCACTCACTGTGTTGATCCTTTATTGGTTTGTAACTCATTAAGGATTGAACTTTATATGTCCTGGACTTTTCCTTCTAATGCAAGCTTCAGTAAAAGTCTCTTGTGCCCTGTCCACTAACAAGCATCTCAGTGCTTGACCCTGGTTGGGCCCTAAAAACTATGAAAACCCGCCTGGCAGTCTATGATGAACTGCATTTACAATAGGTTTCTGCAGCTTGTATGGCAGCATGCCATCATGTATGTAGAACCTGTATGTTGCTGACAGCTGCATGTTGGACGTAAGTGCCACCCTGCATAGGGCGAGGCGCTGTGTAATGACAGTAATCAGAGGTTAGGTACAATCTCAGAGCCTGACAGGCGCTCCAGGAAGGAATCTGTACCCCAGAGAATCCAGCAATCCGTACTGTGCTATGGATGAATCTCTGGCCTCGACTCTGTCTCCAGGTTATGTGACGTCACTTTTCTGGCTCTTTGCAGAAAGACATAATTACAGTCATTTAACTTTGGAGAATAAGACAGAGAAGGCTGGGATGAGGGGGGGTCAGGAAACACACATTGGAGTCCCTGGGCCGCTCTGTACGCAAATCACACATCTCGTTTTCCAGAACTCATATGCTGCCGTAACCTGAGAATCCGTGTGAGGTATTCGGGGTGTCATTATCCTCATCTTTGGTGGCACTACGTGAGGTCCGGCCTATTTTATCAGAACACCCAGCAATGCCTCCTGAGCAGTGCTGAGCATTCAGCGATGAAATGTGGCAGCACAGAGGAGCCAGAGAAGGATACTCTCACCAGGGCCAGACGCCTGCCATATTAAGGCCAAGCTCCAGGCCAGTACCTACTGTAAAGATCCCCATTCAAAGCAGACCTTAAGAAAATTAACAAGATAAAAATGTATAGCTTATTTAAAGATAAAATTACAAAATAAATGTTTGCTGCAATTTTAATCCAGAGATTTCCCACGCAGCACTTTTTTTTTTGTCACTAAATGTCTTATGATCAGCATCATTCAACTCACTTCCTTTAAGCCCAAGCCATCCTGGATCTGCTCCCAGCCGGTGACTGGACAGTGAAAGGAGAAGCAGAACAATAATGAGTTTATCTCTCTGTCACTCTGCTTTTTCCTTCTAGCAACACACTTCTTGTTGACAAACTGAACTGGTTGGCTCCTTATGTTGCTTCTTTCTCTCACATTCCAGCCCTGCTGTACAGAGACTGGAAGAGGCTGTTACCGGGTCACATTCAGGTACTTACACTGTTTACGTCGCTTAAAGCGGCGTTCCAGCCTTTTTTTGTTTATTAAAAGCCAGCAGCTACAAAAAGTTATAGCTGCTGACTTTTAATAAACAGACACTCACCTGTTCCACGGTCCAGCGATGCGGCCGCATGGAGCCCTGCTCCTCTCCCCCTCATCTCCTCGGTGCCTCCATTGATACTGTGAGCACACGGCCGGGCGCACACTGCGCATGCGCGAGTCGCGCTACGCTCTCCCAGTGGACAGGCAATCTTCTGAGACCTGTCACGTGTCCCAGAAGATTGCAGAGAGGGAGGGGCCGCCTAGGGGGGAGAGGAGGAGTCGCCTAGGCGGAACCAGAAAGTGGGACAGGAAGTCCCAGTGAAAACTAACCACCCACACCCCCCCCCCCCCACTTTTGGGTGGAACTCCGCTTTAAGGTACTTACAGTGCTTATACAGGTCCCTAGCCACTATTTCCAGACAGTCCTCTACAGGTCCCCTTACAATGACGTCACTGGTGTTCATGTCACTTCCCATAAGAGCAGTCGCACAAATCACTGTATGTACTTGTTTTGGGGACCTATTAGAAAATTAAAGGGAAGACCATCAAAACACATGCACAATGCGCATGTTTATTGTGCATTACAGCATGTGTGAATGTACATTATTATGCATACATAAGTGTGAAGCTGTGCTTCCTCCTGCCAGTCCCTACATCACTACAGGCAGGGAAGTGACATAAGGGTTGAACCCAGCAAGCCACCAGAAATATGACTATTATCACTCCTGATCTGGATACTAGTTAAAACTCTTATGCCCTGTACACACAATCAGATTTCCGATGGAATTTTTGAAGCTGACTTTCATCAGTCTTGCCTACACACCATCAGACAAAATTCCGACCGTCCAAAACGCGGTGACGTAAAACACTCCGACGAGCCGAAAAAAAAAAAATGAAGTTCAATGCTTCTGAGCATGCGTTGACTTGATTCTGAGCATAAGTGTTTTTTTTTAAACACCGATGGAAAAGAGTCTGATGGGGTCCACACACAATCGTTTTTTCCGATGAAAAAAATCCATCTGACTTTTTTCATCTGAAAAAAACGATCGTGTGTACAGGGCATTAGCCTTTGGATCAGTATAACAGCCAAGAAACTACCATTTTCAGAAGGGTAGTTCAGCAATGGTAGCCTCTATATCTTCTCTGTACAAGTTTCTTTTAACTACCTGCCGCCCGCCCGCATTAGATTTACTGCGGGAGGGCGGCACATGCAGGCTGGACAAGGTACCTATACATCGCCAGCTTGCTTCCGGGTTTGGGACGCACATGCGCTCGCTCCCTTGCTAACCCGTGCTGTGATTGGACACAGCAACTTGTTTGGCAGCTGATTTCAGCCAATGATTTAGGCTGAAATCGGCTGATTGTCCAATCACACACAGAGTTCTACGTTTACAAAAACACAGAACCCTGTGTACAGGTAATAGCCCTTTAGCTGTTTTATACATCCGTATAGTAAAGTAAAAGCAGCACACATTACACATTTTTAGGCACACAGTTAACCCCTTGATTGCCTGTGGATGTTAACCCCTTCCCAACCATTGTCATTAGTACAGTGTCAGTGTACAGTATTATCACTATTAGTGTCACTAGCGACGTAATTGTCAGTTAGTGTACCTCCCAGATAGTGTCTGTTAGCGCCAGATTGTCCACCAACCTATTACAGTCCCACTATAAGTCGCTGATTACCGCCGTTATGGTATAGTGTCTATAACTGCGTAAATTCCAGTACATATACCATAGTTTATAGACGCTATAACTTTCACACAAACCAAATAATATACACTTATTGGGATTTTTTTCAAAAGTCATGTAGCAGAATACATTTTGGCTTACAATTATGAAGAAATTAAATTTTTTGATTTTTTTAATTGATGTATGTTTTATAACAGAAAGTAGAAAATATTTTATTTTAATTTTTTTTCAAAATGTTGGGTCTTTTTTTGTTGATATAATAAAAAACCCAGTGGTGATCAAATACCACCAAAAGAAATCTCTGTTTGTGTGAAAAAAAATAAAAAATTATTTGGGTACAGTGTTGCATGACCGCGCAATTACTAGTTAACCGCTTGGGGACTGCCTAACGTACATTTACGTCGGCAGAATGGCACGGGCAGGCAAAGCAACGTACAGGTACGTTGCTTTGAGTCTGCCGCCTAGCGGGCACGCATTTCCCTGTTCTGCCTAGTGACAGGACACTAATCTACTGCTCTCTGTAATCGGGAGCAGTGATCACTGTCATGTCACTGGTAGCCCAGCCCCCTCACAGTTAGAATCACTCCCTAGGACACACTTAACCCCTTCCTCGCCCCCTAGTGGTTAACCCCTTGACTGCCAGTGTCATTTACACAATAATCAGTGCATTTTTATAAATGGTCCCAAAATAGCATCAAAAGTGTCCGATCTGTCCGCCGCAATATCGCAGTCACTAGTAAAAAAAAATAATAATAAAAATGCCATAAAACTATCCCCTATTTTGTAGACGCTATAACTTTTGCGCAAACCAATAAATATACGCTTATTGCAAAAAAAAGTTTTTTTATATATTTTTTGGGGCTATTTATTATAGCAAAAAGTTAAAAATATTGCTTTTTTTGTTTATAGAGCAAAAAATAAAAACCGTAGATGTGATCAAATACCACCAAAAGAAAGCTCTATTTGTGGGGAAAAAGGGACCTCAATTTTGTTTGGGTACAACGTCGCACGAATGCGCAATTGTCAGTTAAAGCGACGCAGTGCCGAATCGCGAAAAGTGGCCTGGTCATTTGACAGCCAATTCTTCCGGGGCTGAAGTAGTTAAAGCGGAGTTTCACCCAAAAGTGGAAGCTCCGCTTATCTGTCTCATCCCCCCCCCCCCTCTGGTGCCACATTTGGCACCTTTCGGGGGGAGGGGGGAGCGGGTACCACCGGGCCAATTAGAGAGCACAGCGTGCTTCGCACATGCGCAGTAGGGAAACAGCTGTGAAGCCGCAAGGCTTCGCTGCCGGTTTCCCTTACCAGCTATGGTGTCGCCCGCACCTGAGAACCGATGGAAATATCGGCTGGGGTGCCGACATCGCTGGATTCCAGGACAGGTAAGTTTCCTATTATTAAAAGTCAGCAGCTACAGTATGTGTAGCTGCTGACTTTTAATTTTTTCGTGCAGTGGGTGGAACTGCGCTTTAAAGTAGCACAGTGATGAATAGCAAATAATGCCCTGGTTATGAAAGGGTTAAAGCCTTCCGGAGGTCAAGTGGTTAAAGAAGAACCCCAGACAAATGGTTTTCCATAATAAAGAAGTAATTTATAAGGCTTAGTGAACATATTAATAATGAATCAGATAATTATAATAAGAAGAAGTTCATTTCTGAGATATTTTACTAGAAGATTAAATGTCAATTTTCACAAATGTGGGCAACAAAGAAGTGGCCATCAGTGTTCTACAAAGATCAGTGTGTGACCTGAGTTCTTTTCAAAAATATCCTGCTGGATAGAATATAAAGTAATGTAATAATAATAATGTGAGATATTATAGAAGGCTAATAATACTAATAATGTCACATATGACATATGATAGAAGGCCATAATTATTAATAATGCAAGCTGTTATCGAAGGATAATAATAACATTACATTGTAGCAAAGTGTAATTTCTTCAGTGTTGTCACATGAAAAGATATAATAAAAATTTTACAAAAATGTGAGGGGTGTTCTCATTTTTGTGAGATACTGTATCAATATATATATGAATATATATATATATATATATATATACAGTTAGGTCCATATATTTATTTGGACACAGTCACAATTTTCATACTTTCGGCTCTGTATGCCACCAGAATAAAATGAAAATGAAACAATCCAAATGAATTTAAAGTGCAGATTTTCAGCTTTAATTCAAGAGGTTAGGGCTTATGCCGCATACACACGGCCGGACTTTCCAACAGGAAAACCTCCGTCGGAATTTCCGATGGAAAAATAGAGAACCTGCTCTCTAATTCCGTCAGAATTTCCGACAGAAAAAGTCAGATGGGGCGTACACACGGTCGGAATATCCGACCAAAAGCTCCCATCTGACTTTTTCTGTCGGAAATTCCGACCGTGTGTACGGGGCATTAGGCCTTATTACACTGCTGCTGCTAAACGGACGTTTAGCAGCAGTTGGGCATTTTTTTCAACTGCTCCTGAACTCTCCTCTATGTTATCTTATCAGTACATGTACACAGAGTAGTTTATAGTAGTTTCTAGGCAGTTTAGTTTAGAGGCTTTTTTTGGAAAGAAAAAAAATTAGTTCAGAGGCTGAGTTTAGAGGCATTTCAAGCGCCAAACGCTTCTAAACGCGGTTAGTGCGTTTTGCTGCGTTTAATTTACAGGCGTTTTTCATTTTTGGCTATTTAACAAAAAAAACGTATTTTTAGTTTTTTTTAGAAACGCTTCTAAACGCAAACGCGGCAACACTGAAGTTTTAAACGTGGGTTACTATCTGTCAAGTTAAATCGTTCAGGAGAGGTTGTAAATCGTCCCGTGTACATGAACATCAAGTACAAATTTTAGGAACTGCATCCATTTTCATACATTCTGGCTTTTATACATTCTAATTTGGCTTTTCTATTCTTCAGGCTTATGAATGGTTTGCACCTTGTGGTGAACCCTCTGTAGTTGCTCTCATAAAGTCTTCTCTTGATTGTAGACTTTGACAATGATACGCCCACCTCCTGGAGAGTGTCCTTCACTTGTCTGGATGTTGTGAATATGTTTATCTTTACCATAGAGAGGATCCTGCGCTCATCCACCACTGTTGTCTTCCGTGGATGTCCAGGCCTTTTTATGTTGCTGAGCTCACCAGTGCTCACCTCAGCATTCTGAGGTTCTTCTTTCCTCAGAATGTACCAAACTGTTGATTTGGCCACTCTTAATGTTGCTGCTATCTCCCTGATGGATTTGTTTTGTTTTTGAAGCCTTACAATGGCCGGTTTCACTTGCAGGGACAGCTCCTTTGAACGCATGATGTAGGTTCACAGCAATAGATTCCAAATGCAAATACTTAGAATCAACTCCAGACCTTTTACCTGCTTAACTGATGAAGAAATAACAAAGGAGTAGCCCACGCCTGGCCATGAAACAGCTTTTGATTCAATTGTCCAATTACTTTTGGTCCCTTGAAAAAGGGGGTATGGCTAATCTTAAACTGTAATTCCTAAACCCTTCCTCCAATTTGGATGTACATACCCTCAAATTAACAGAAAACGAAAACTCCTGTGCACAAGTGGAATACCAGACAGTCTGTAAGTGGAATGATAAAAATCATTTGGCCTTGCTGCCTTCACGGATAGGGGTATCCCAGCGGTAAATGACAAAGAGAAAAAAGAAAGGCGCACCAGCCTCGTGCATTATCCTTAGGTGGATTTATTAACCACTTAAGCCCCAGGCCATTTGGTAGCTAAAGGACCAGAGGTGAATTCAGAATTTTGCACTGCGCTGCTTTAACTGTAAATTGTGCGGACATGCAATGTTGTACCCAAACGAAATTTGCGTCCTTTTCTTCCCACAAATAGAGCTTTCTTTTAATGGTATTTGATTGCCTCTGCGATTTTTATTTTTTGCGATATAAACGGAAAAAGACTGAAAATTTTGAAAAAAAATGATATTTTCTACTTTTTGTTATAAGAAAAATCGAATAAACTCAATTGTAGTCATACATTTAGGCCAAAATGTATTCAGCCACATGTCTTTAGTAAAAAAAATGTCAATAAGCGTATATTTATTGGTTTGCGCAAAAGTTATAGCGTCTACAAACTAGGGTACATTTTCTGGAATTTACACAGCTTTTAATTTGTGACTGCCTATCTCATTTCTTGAGGTGCTAAAATGGCAGGGCAGTACAAACCCCCCCCCCCCCCCCCCCAAATGACCCCATTTTGGAAAGTAGACACCCCAAGGAAATTGCTGAGAGGCATGTTGAGCCCATTGAATATTATTTTTTTTTTGTCCCAAGTGATTGAATAATGACCAAAAAAAATAAAAAATTACAAAAAGTTGTCACTAAATGATATATTGCTCACACATGCCATGGTTATATGTGGAATTGCACCCCAAAATACATTCTGCTGCTTCTCCTGAGTACGGGGATACCACATGTGTGGGACTTTTTAGGAGCCTAGCCACGTACGGGACCCCGGAAACCAAGCACCGCCTTCAGGATTTCTAAGGGCGCAAATTTTTGATTTCACTCCTCACTACCTATCACAGTTTTGAAGGCCATAAAATGCCAAAATAGCACAAAACCCCCCCAAATTACCCCATTTTAGAAAGTAGACACCCCAAGGAAATTGCTGAGAGGCCTGTTGAGCCCATTGAATATTTTTTTTTTTGTCCCAAGTAGAGTTGAGCGGACACCTGGATGTTCGGGTTCGACGGGTTCGGCCGAACTTCGGAAAAAAGTTCGGGTTCGGGACCGAACTTTAACCCGGACCCGAACCCCATTGAAGTCAATGGGGACCCGGACTTCTAAGGACTAAAAAGGCTCTAAAAAGGTAATGGAAAGGGCTAGAGGGCTGCAAATGGCAGCAAAATGTTGTTAAGAGCATGGCAAGTGCTCTGCAAACAAATGTGGATAGGGAAATAACTTAAAATAACATAAAAAAAATAAAAAATAATAATCTTGACCTAGGAGGACGAGGTCCATATGGAGTAGGAGGTTGAAGTGGCGGTGGATGTGGCTGTGTAGGTGGAAGCGGCGGTGGAGGAGGACGAGGTAGCCAACACTGATTAAAAAATACAACAATGGCTGTGTAATGCCGGTGATGTGTCGAATTCTGTCCCCCGTCAAATAGTGTCCACCCTGTACTGCGCTTGCTCAGTATGTAGGACAAGGGGATTTCTAAAATCTCCCAAGACGAACGGCGCCTGCGTGGTGAGTTCAGGTGAAGGCCACAGCATCCGTGGTTCAAGACGAGCCAAGTGAGGCCGTGCCCGAAGCGTGGCGATCGAACCGAGCCCGTGAGGGGCCCTGTTACTATGTGCTACCGTATGTCCACTTGGATGGTGGGGCTTGAACCTGCACTCACAGCGCAGGCGCCGTTCATCTTCGGAGATTTTGTGAATCTCCTTGTCCTCTGTACTGCGCAAGCGCTGCGCCTTCGCAGTATGGGCCGGACACAATCCGATGGCCGGACAGTTTTTGTCACAACACCAGTATACATGTCTATTCTGCACAAGGTACGGACAAGTCCTGTGGGATCCATGCCTGTTTCATTTTAATGAACGTGAGCTTGTCCACATTGGCTCTGGACAGGCGGCTGCGCTTGTCTGTGATAACGCCCCCTGCCGTGCTAAATACACGTTCAGATAATACACTGGCTGCAGGGCAGGCCAGCACCTCCAAGGCATAAAGGGCAAGCTCAGGCCATGTGCCCAATTTTGAGACCCAGAAGTTAAAGGGGGCAGACCCGTCATCCAGTACGTGTAGGCCTGTGGACACATACTGCTCAACCATGTTGGTGAAATGCTGCCTCCTGCTAAGACGTTCCATCTCAGCTGGTGGTGCTGGTTGTTGTGGCGTGCTGACAAAGCTTTTCCACATTTCAGCCATGCTAACCCTGCCTTCTGAGGGGCTGCCGGTGCCCCGGCTGCGTTGGCGACCTCTTCCTCCTCCTCTGCCTTCGCCTTGTGCTTCCACCGTACGCCCGCTGTCAGGTGGGAATGCCACCAGCAGCGCGTCTACCAGCGTGCGCTTGTACTCGCGCATCTTACGATCCCGCTCCAGTGAGGGAATTAAGGACGGTACGTTGTCCTTGTAACGGGGATCCAGCAGGGTGGCCACCCAGTAATCAGCACCAGTTAAAATGTGGGCAACTCGGCGGTCATTGCGGAAACACTGCAGCATGTAATCGCTCATGTGTGCCAGGCTGCCCAGAGGCAAAGAAAAGCTGTCCTCTGTGGGAGGTGTATCGTCTGTGTCCTCTGTATCCCCCCAGCCACGCACCAGTGATGGCCACGAGCTGGTCTGTGTGCCACCCTGCTGTGAAAATGCCTCCTCCTCCTCCTCCTCCATCTCCTCCTCCACCTCGTCATCCTCCAGAACTGTTCCCTTTCCGCCGGACAATTGTGTACCTGGCGTTTGTTGGTGCAGGAACCCACCCTCATAGCCACTTGTGAAAGACTGCCCTGAAAGCCTTTGAAATGATCCCGCTTCCTCCTCCTCATCCTCATCCTCCTGTGCCACATCCTCTTCCATCATCGCCCGAAGCGTTTTTTCAAGGAGGCATAGAACTGGGATAGTAACGCTAAGAACGGCGTCATTGGCACTGGACATGTTGGTGGAGTACTCGAAACAGCGCAACAAGGCACACAGGTCTCGCATGGAGGCCCAGTTATTGGTGGTGAAGTGGTGCTGTTTCGCAGAGCGACTCACGCGTGATTGCTGCAGCTGAAACTCCACTATCGCCTGCTGCTGCTCGCACAGTCTGGCCAGCATGTGCAAGGTGGAGTTCCACCTTGTGGGCACGTCACATATGAGGCGGTGAGCGGGAAGGCCGAAGTTACGCTGCAGCGCTGACAGGCGAGCAGCAGCAGGGTGAGAACGCCGAAAGTGCGCACACACAGCCCGCACTTTCTGCAGCAGCTCTGGCATATTGGGGTAATTTTTAAGGAACCTCTGGACCACCAAGTTCAGCACATGCGCCAGGCAAGGGATGTGCGTCAAACCGGCTAGGCCCAGAGCTGCTACGAGATTTCGCCCATTATCGCACACCACCAGGCCGGGCTTGAGGCTCACTGACAGCAACCACTCATTGGTCTGTTGTTCCATGTCCCTCCACAACTCCTGCGCGGTGTGGGGTTTTTCCCCCAAACAGGAAAGTTTTAAAACTGCCTGCTGTCGTTTACCCCTGGCTGTGCTGAAGTTGGTGGTGAAGGTGTTACGCTGACCAGATGAGGAGGCGGTAGAGGATGAGGAAGCGGAGTAGGAGGAGTTAGCAACAGGAGGCAAACTGAAGCGCCCTGCAATCCTTGGTGGTGGAAGGACATGCGCCAAACTGCTATCTGCCTCAGGCCCAGCCGCCACTGCATTTACCCAGTGTGCTGTTAGGGAGATATAACGTCCCTGACCGTGCTTACTGGTCCACGCATCCGTAGTTAGGTGGACCTTGCCACAGATGGCGTTGCGCAGTGCACACCTGATTTTGTCCCCCACTTGGTTGTGCAGGGAAGGGATGGCTCGCCTGGAAAAATAGTGGCGGCTGGGCACGACGTACTGTGGGACAGCCAATGCCATCAGGCTTTTAAAACTCTGCGTCTCCACCAGACAGAATGACAGCATTTCAAAGGCCAGGAGTTTTGAAATGCTGGCATTCAGGGCCAGGGATCGCGGGTGGCTAGGGGGGTACTTCCTCTTCCGCTCCAATGTTTGGGAGATAGAGAGCTGACTGCCAACTCTGTTCTTTCATCAGAAGAGTGGGTGGGAGACAATGTGAAGGAACCCGAGGCACTGTCAGCAACCCAATCTACTATCGCCTGTACTTGTCCTGGCCTAAACATTCGTACAGCCTCATTAGGCGTGACAAAATACCGCCGCAGGCTCGGTCGCCTACTCGCACCTGAGGAAGGTGTTTCACTTGTGCGTGTATCTGGCACAGATCCACCACGTCCTCTCCCTGCAACAGGAGCTCCACCAGCAGCACCACGACCGGGGCCACCACGTCCCTTTGACCTTCTCCTCATATTTTCAAAATTTAGGATCTTGCCCTAAATGGGTGTTTTTGGAAGCGCAGAACACACCCACAGTACGTAACCGCTGAATCGCACAGCTACAGAACTGCAGAAAATGCTATTCAAAAAAAATGTTGTTTTTTTAGTATAGCACAGTAGGAGAAAACTATATAGAAATTGTTTATTTCACACACCTCAAAATATGTATAACACACTGCAACCTTTTTTTGGTGCCACTAAACGGCGTTTTTTGGAAGAGCAGAACACACCTACAGTACGTAACCGCTGAATCGCACAGCTACAGAACTGCAGAAAATGCTATTCAAAAAAAATGTTGTTTTTTTAGTATAACACAGTAGGAGAAAACTATATAGAAATTGTTTATTTCACACACCTCAAAATATGTATAACACACTGCAAACTTTTTTTGGTGCCACTAAACGGCGTTTTTTGGAAGAGCAGAACACACCCACAGTACGTAACTGCTGAATCGCACAGCTACAGAACTGCAGAAAATGCTATTCAAAAAAAAATGTTGTTTTTTTAGTATAGCACAGTAGGAGAAAACTATATAGAAATTGTTTATTTCACACACCTCCAAATATGTATAACACACTGCAAACTATTTTTTGTGCCCCTAAACTGCGTTTTTTGCAAGCGTACATTAAAGTGCAAATTTTTTTTTTTTTTTGCCCTAAACGGGTCTTTTTTTGCACGAGCAAAATAAAATGCTTTTTTTTTTTTTTTGCCCTATGGGTCTTTTGGAAAAGAGAACAATAAAGTGCCTTTTTTTTCCCCCTAAAAGTTAGATTTTCTCTGACACTGGGCTCATGGCAGTGTAAAAAGACTGCACTGCAACACAAATAGGTAGACCTATGCAGATCGCTGATTTTAATCTCTGAATCTGGACTCCTATATAATATTCTCTCTCCCTGAAAGCACCAACACAGGAACCTGGCCCTACACTACACTATCTCTCTATCTTTTCCCTCAGATTGTAGAATCAGGACTACCTCTTCTATCTTTCTATCTCTCCCTAAAAGCAGCAGCAGCAGACTAGATCCTCTTCCTATCTATTCTGAAGCAGAGTGTCATGTGTGCTGTGTGCCTCTAGCTTATATAGAAGCTGGGTCACATGTTGCACTGACCAATCACAGCCATGCCATTAGTAGGCATGGCTATGATGGCTTCTAAGGGCACACCAGCTAATCAAAAGGTGATTGGCTGGCCCCTGAAGCATTTCTAAATGCGTTATTAGATTCCCGAACCCGGACTTTTGGGCAAAGTCCGGGTTCGGGAAAAAGCTAAAGTTCGGTACGGACCCGAACTTTACAGTCCGGGTTCGCTCAACACTAGTCCCAAGTGATTGCATAATGACAAAAAAAAAAATTCACAAAAAGTTGTCACTAAATGATATATTGCTCACACATGCCATGTTATATGTGGAACTGCACCCCAAAATACATTTTGCTGCTTCTCCTGAGTACGGGGATACCACATGTGTGGGACTTTTTGGGAGCCTAGCCGCGTACGGGACCCCGAAAACCAAGCACCGCCTTCAGGATTTCTAGGCACAAATTTTTGATTTGACTCCTCACTACCTATCACAGTTTTGAAGGCCAAAAATGCCAAAATAGCACAAAACCCCCCCCAAATGACCCCATTTTGGAAAGTAGACACCCCAAGCTGTTTGCTGAGAGGCATGGTGAGTATTTTACAGCTCTCATTTGTTTTTGAAAATGAAGAAAGAACATTTATTTTTATTTTTTTCAATTTTCAAAACTTTGTGACAAAAAGCGAGATCTGCAAAATACTCACAATACCTCTCAGCAAATAGCTTGGGGTGTCTACTTTCCAAAATGGGGTCATTTGGGGGGGGGGGGGGGTTTGTGCCATCTGGGCATTCCATGGCCTCCGAAACTGTGATAGGCAGTGAGAAGTGAAATCAAAAATTTACACCCTTAGAAAGCCTGAAGGCTGTGATTGGTTTTTGGGGTCCCGTACGCAGCTAGGCTCCCAAAAAGTCTCACACATGTGGTATCTCTGTACTCAGGAGAAGCAACAGAATGTATTTTGGGGTGTAATTCCACATATGCCCATGGCATGTTTGAGCAATATATCATTTAGTGACAACTTTGTGCAAAAAAAAAAAAATTGTCTATTTCCTGCAACTTGTGTCAACATATAAAATATTCCATGGACTCGACATGCCTCTCAGTTTATAGCTTGGGGTGTCTACTTTCCAAAATGGGGTCATTTGGGGGGGTTTTGAACTGTTCTGGCATTTTATACACAACATTAGGAAGCTTACATCCACTCTTCTAACCACTTGAAGACAAAGCCCTTTTTGACACTTTTTGTTTACATGAAAACATATTTTTTTTGCAAGAAAATTATGTTGAACCCCCAAACATTATATATATTTTTAAAGCAAAGGCCTTACAGAATAAAATGGTGGGTGTTGCATTTTTTTTTCTACACAGTATTTGCGCAGCGATTTTTCAAACGCATTTTTTGGGGAAAAATACACTTTTTTTAATTTTAATGCACTAAAACACACTATATTGCCCAAATGTTTGATGAAATAAAAAAGATGATCTTAGGCCGAGTACATAGATACCAAACACGACATGCTTTAAAATTTCGCACAAACGCGCATTGGCGACAAACTACATACATTTTTAAAAGCCTTTACAGGTTACCCCGTTAGATTTACAGAGGAGGTCTACTGCTAAAATTACTGCTCTCGATCTGACCTTCGCGGTGATACCTCACATGCATGGTGCAATTGCTGTTTACATATGACGCCAGACCGACGCTTGCGTTCGCCATTGGGCAAGAGCAGGGCAGGACAGTGGTGCTTTTTTTTTTTTATATTATTAATTTAGCTTTTTTATTTTATTTTAAATTGTTCCTTCCATATATTTTTTTTTTATCATTTTTATTGTTATCTCAGGGAATGTAAATATCCCCTATGATAGCAATAGGTAGTGACAGGTACTCTTTTTTTGAAAAAACTGGGGTCTAGACCCTAGATCTTTCCTCTGCCCTCAAAGCATCTGACCACACCAAGATCGGTGTGATAAAATGCTTTCCCAATTTCCCAATGGCGCTTTTTATATCCGGGGGGGGGGGGGGGACATTCCCTCCCACTGCTTGTAAAAGCAGTCCAGAGGCTAATTAGCCACTAGGATTGCTTTTACATGAAAGCCGGCCGCTGGCTGAAAAGAATGATACCAAGATGATACCTAAACCCGCAGGCATCAATCTGGTATAACCATTCAAAGTCCAGCAACATGCTGGTCCTTGTTGGACATGTATTGTAATCTTTTTTTTTCATGCAGCCAGTTGGCTGAACGAAAAAAGAGATTGATCGGTGGGTATGCCCACCATTAGAATACCGCCCTTCATCCACCCACTTCTAATGATGGGCATACATGCACCATTTATATATGCCGAAGCATGGGGGCATCCTCCTGCAAAAAAGTTATGCCGCACACACATGGCCGGACTTTTTCACGGGCAAGCCTCCGTCGGAATTTCGACTGTATGTACGCGGCATTAGGAGCAAAATCACTCCTCCGCCCCTGCTGCCCCAATGCTTCGGCATATTTGGTTTTTCTTTTAACTGTGGTGGTGAAATCACCTCCTACAGCACTGGAGTCGCAGGGATCAGGCCTGTCTCTGCGAACGCTGCAGTTATGTGTGTTGTGTTTTGCAAGTGACAGTGATCGATCGATACTGCACTTGGGTGGCCTGGGCTGGACGGAGGGGCAAAACGCAGGTGCTAGCAGGTATCTGGGCTGATCCCGCTAACACTGCGTTTTTGGGAACCCTAAACTGCTGGGGACGCTAGTATAGATCTGATCAGATCAGATATTGATCTGTTCAGATACTATACCACTAAGGAGGGTGTATGCTTCACGCGTGGGTGTTAGCGTTACTGGCACTAACCTGACGCTGCCTGGGGTGTGACGCAGACCCTCTCTGACGCTAAAACCTAATTGATATCACCCGCCGGGCGATCAGGGGGTTAAACCTTTATTGGGTTATATATACGGCGGGTGCCCTGACACTATAAAAAGCAAACTAACTAACCAGCGTCACCCGTAACACTTATATGATGATCACTGGTGAAAGGGTTAACTAGGGGCAATTAGGGGGTTAAAACCTTTATTAGATAATATATGGGGGTACCTGACGCTATAAAAACCTGCAGCGAACCTAAAAAAAATTACTGGCTACCGATCTGCATCACCGACGCTAAGACAGCGATCAGAAAAATGATCGCTTAGCGACAGTGGTGATAGGGGGTGATAGGGTTACCTGGGGGGCGATCAAGGGGGTTAAACCTTTATTAGATCATTTATGGGGGTACCTGACGCTATAAAAACCTGCGGCGAACCTAAAAAAAATTACTGGCTACCGATCTGCATCACCGACGCTAAGACAGCGATCAGAAAAATGATCGCTTAGCGACAGTGGTGATAGGGGTGAAAGGGTTACCTGGGGGGCGATCAAGGGGGTTAAACCTTTATTAGATAATTTATGGGGGTACATGACGCTATAAAAACCTGCGGCGAACCTAAAAAAAAAATACTGGCTACCTATCTGCATCACCGACGCTAAGACAGCGATCAGAAAAATGATCGCTTAGCGACAGTGGTGATAGGGGGTGAAAGGGTTACCTGGGGGGCGATCAAGGGGGTTAAACCTTTATTAGATAATTTATGGGGGTACCTGACGCTATAAAAACCTGCGGCGAACCTAAAAAAAATTACTGGCTACCGATCTGCATCACCGACGCTAAGACAGCGATCAGAAAATTGATCGCTTAGCGACAGTGGTGATAGGGGTGAAAGGGTTACCTGGGGGGCGATCAAGGGGGTTAAACCTTTATTAGATAATTTATGGGGGTACATGACGCTATAAAAACCTGCGGCGAACCTAAAAAAAAAATACTGGCTACCGATCTGCATCACCGACGCTAAGACAGCGATCAGAAAAATGATCGCTTGGCGACAGTGGTGATAGGGGGTGAAAGGGTTACCTGGGGGCGATCAAGGGGGTTAAACCTTTATTAGATAATTTATGGGGGTACCTGACGCTATAAAAACCTGCGGCGAACCTAAAAAAAATTACTGGCTACCGATCTGCATCACCGACGCTAAGACAGCGATCAGAAAAATGATCGCTTAGCGACAGTGGTGATAGGGGGTGAAAGGGTTGCCTGGGGGGCGATCAAGGGGGTTAAAACTTTATTAGATAATTTATGGGGGTACCCGACGCTATAAAAACCTGCGGCGAACCTAAAAAAAATTACTGGCTACCGATCTGCATCACCGACGCTAAGACAGCGATCAGAAAAATGATCGCTTAGCGACGGCGGTGCTAGGGGGTGAAAGGGTTATCTGGGGGGTGATCAAGGGGTTAAACCTTTATTAGGGGGGGTTAGGGGGCTACACTGGACCTAAAACTAAATGTAGTGACACTTTTACAGTCCCAAATGTCACTGATTGCAGTGATCAGTAAATAAATGGTCACTGCAATCAGTGACACTGTGACTGGGGGGTGATCTGGGGGGGGGCGATTTATGTGCCTATGTGTGCTGGTGTTAGTGTAGTGTTTGTGCACTAACCTTGATGTCTTCTCTTGTACGGCGCTCGGTATATGTGAGCGCCGCACAAGAGATGACATCACTTCCTCTGCCTGTGTTTACATTACACAGGCAGGGGGGGCATTCTCATTCGCCGGGAGCGATCGCGGGGGGGTGGCCGGAATCGAACTGTCGCCCCCCAATCTCGGATCGCTCCCAGACGAATTCCGACCGCTCACTGTACAGAAGGGGGGTCCGATTGGACCCCCCAACTGTACAAAGGCGATCACGTATACTCTACGTGATTGTGCCTGTCGGTGCCATTATGCCGACGTATATAAACAGTGAGCGGTCGTTAAGTGGTTAAAAAATGATAAAAGAAACCTACTTACAAACATACGTGAATGACTCATGTTAAAGAGTCCTCAAAATCACAGAAATGCGTAATTTACCCTCAAATTAAACCTGAAAGTGTGCACTTTCAGCCCATATCTATTATATAACTATAGCTTAAATATGTTTTGGTAAATTCCTTAAAAAAAAAAAAAATTGTGCCTGTGCCCAAATATATATGTCCTGACTGTATATATAGATATACTGTATATCTATATATACAATGCTATGAAAAGTAATTGCCCCCTAAACCTAATAACTGGTTGTGCCACCCTTGGCGGCAAAAACTGCAATCAAGCGTTTGCGATAACTGGCAATGAGTCTTTCACATTGCTGTGGAGCAATTTTGGCCCACTCTTCTTTGCAGAATTGTTTTAATTCAGCCACATTGGAGGGTTTTTCAGTATGAATTGCCTGTGTAAGGTCGTGATACAGCATCTCAATTTAAGTCCAGGCTTTGACTAGGCCACTCCAAAACCTAAATTTTGCTTTGTTTGAACCATTTGAAGGTGGACTTGCTGTTGTGTTTCAGGATCATTGTCCTGCTGCATAACCCAAGTGCACTTGAGCTTGAAGTGGAGTTCCACCCTAAAAAAAAAAAAATTCACAAAAAACCTGGAAAAAAATAGAAAAAAAAATTTTTTTTACTCACCAGATAAGGCGGTTGCTATGCGGAAGTTCCTAATCTGCCTCTTCATCCTCCGCGGCAGGTCTTCTTCCTTGTCCTCCTCGCGTTGACTTCTGGTGAATGGGGCGCGCTGCCTTCTGGGAACTGTGTGTATCCCAGAGAGCAGCCGCCCA
Organism: Rana muscosa; assembly: GCA_029206835.1. Taxonomy (NCBI): domain Eukaryota; kingdom Metazoa; phylum Chordata; class Amphibia; order Anura; family Ranidae; genus Rana; species Rana muscosa. The sequence goes on along the minus strand of CM055123.1, from coordinate 259,532,060 downwards.
TTCATACAGCGCCGCGAGACTCGTGCATGCGCAGTAGGAAGCGGGCAATGAAGCCTTGCGGCTTCACTGCCTGTTTCCTTAGTGAGGATGGCGGCGCCGGTAGCTGCCAGGATCGAGGAATCGGCCTCGGCAGGCCGACATCGCGGGCGAGTAGGACAGGTAAGTCTTCTTATTAAAAGCCAGCAGCTAAAGTGTTTGTAGCTGCTGACTTTTAAAAAAAAATAAAATCGCGGCTGGAGTTTAACGTGGCCACTCATTAAAATTAGAACAAAAGAGGTTTAACCTTAAACTGCGTAGTGTTCTTTACTGTAAGAACGGCAAGGGTGTGGAATTCTCTTCCACAGGCGGTGGTTTCAGCGGGGGGGGGCATCGATAGTTTCAAAAAACTTTTAGATAAGCACCTGAACGACCGCAACATACAGGGATATACAATGTAATACTGACATAATCACACACATAGGTTGGACTTCATGGACTTTTTTTCAACCTCACCTACTATGTACCTATGTTATAAATGTACAGTTGTATGCCTAGGCCATGGACATTATACTGTACACGAAATTTGGAAATCTCTGCAGCTGTGCCGAAGTCAGAAAGTTAATTATTTGTAATCTGCTGTAGCCATAATCCAGAGATCTCCTTACGTGAGGGTAGAGGGACTGTTTCCTAATTCTGAGATGTGGGTCTCAGATGTGGATTGCTGTATCACCAATCACATTCAATTTTCCCAGGAAGGAAAATGATTGGTGATGGTGTGTTTATGATTAGTTATAACATTTATATATATTAGGACAACAAGATACCTGCGGTGGTTGTCTACTCTCCTGCATTACAAACCAGGGTCCCAGATCACCAGCAGAAGTGTGCGGGAAGGAGCACAACAGCAATGTCTGGATGGGAGACTGTGAACTGGCAGTCTATTTCAAGGCGTTGTCTTTAGTAATGACTGGAGTGTTTAGCCCCGGACCATTTGGCTTCCCAAAGACCAGAGCACTTTCTCTTTTCGTCCATGGACGGACACAGCTCCTTAAATCTTGACATGTGGGTTATGTTCCTGTTCAAAGGAGAGGACTAGGCAGAACATGTTAGATATCTTAAAACATGTAACTTTAACCACTTAACGACCGCTCACTGTATATAGACGTCGGCAGAATGGCACCGACAGGCACAATCACGTACAGTGTACGTGATTGCCTTTGTATAGTTGGGGGGTCCAATCGGACCCCCCTTCTATACAGTGAGCGGTCGTTATCCGTTGGGGAGCGATCCGGGATGAGGGGACGGCCGTTCGATTCCGGCCACCCCCCCGCGATCGCTACCGGCGAATGAGAAAGCTTCCTCTGCTGTGTAATGTTTACACAGGCAGAGGAAGTGATGTCATCTCTCATGCGGCGCTCACATATACCGAGCGCCGTACAAGAGAAGACACACAGGTTAGTGCACAAACAGTACACTGACACCAGGACACATAGGAACATAAATCGCCCCCCCAGATCAGCCCCCAGTCACAGTGTCACTGATTGCAGTGACCATTTATTTACTGATCACTGCAATCAGTGACATTTGTGACTGTAAAAGTGTCACTACAGTTAGTTTAGGTCCAGTGTAGCCCCCTAACCCCCCCTAATAAAGGTTTAACCCCCTGATCACCCCCCAGATAACCCTTTCACCCCCTAGCACTGCCGTCACTAAGCAATCGTTTTTCTGATCGCTGTTTTAGTGTCAGTGATGCCGATCGGTAGCCAGTTATTTTTTTTAGGTTCGCCGCAGGTTTTTATAGCGTCAGGTACCCCCATATATTACCTAATAAAGGTTTAACCTCCTTGATCGCCCCCCAGGTAACCCTTTCACCCCCTATCGCCACTGTCGCTAAGCGATCGTTTTTCTGATCGCTGTCTTATTGTCGGTGATGCCGATAGGTAGCCAGTTATTTTTTTTAGGTTCGCCGCAGGTTTTTATAGCGTCAGCTACCCCCATATATTACCTAATAAAGGTTTAACTCCCTTGATCGCCCCCCAGGTAACCCTTTCACCCCCTATCACCACTGACGCTAAGCGATCGTTTTTCTGATCGCTGTCTTATTGTCGGTGATGCCGATAGGTAGCCAGTTATTTTTTTAGGTTTGCCGCAGGTTTTTATAGCGTCAGCTACCCTCATATATTACCTAATAAAGGTTTAACCCCCTTGATCGCCCCCCAGGTAACCCTTTCACCCCCTATCACCACTGTCGCTAAGCGATCGTTTTTCTGATCGCTGTCTTATTGTCGGTGATGCCGATAGGTAGCCAGTTATTTTTTTTAGGTTCGCCGCAGATTTTTATAGCGTCAGCTACCCTTATATATTACCTAATAAAGGTTTAACCCCCTTGATCGCCCCCCAGGTAACCCTTTCACCCCCTATCACCACTGTCGCTAAGTGATCGTTTTTCTGATCGCTGTCTTATTGTCGGTGATGCCGATAGGTTGCCAGTTATATTTTTTAGGTTCGCCGCAGGTTTTTATAGCGTCAGGTACCCCCATATATTACCTAATAAAGGTTTAACCCCTTGATCGCCCCCCCCAGGTAACCCTTTCACCCCCTTTTGCCAGTGTCACTAAGCGATCGTTTTTCTGATCGCTGTATTACTTATGCTGGTGCCGATAGATAGCCAGTTATTTTTTTTAGGTTCGCCGCAGGTTTTTATAGCGTCAGGTACCCCCATATATTATCTAATAAAGGTTTTAACCCCCTAATTGCCCCTAGTTAACCCTGCGTCACACCCCAGGCAGCGTCAGGTTAGTGCCAGTAACGCTAACACCCACGCGTGAAGCATACACCTCCCTTAGTGGTATAGTATCTGAACAGATCAATATCTGATCTGATCAGATCTATACTAGTGTCCCCAGCAGTTTAGGGTTCCAAAAAATGCAGTGTTAGCGGGATCAGCCCAGATACCTGCTAGCACCTGCGTTTTGCCCCTCCGTCCAGCCCAGGCCACCCAAGTGCATTATCGATCGATCACTGTCACTTACAAAACACAACACACATAACTGCAGCGTTCGCAGAGACAGGCCTGATCCCTGCGACTCCAGTGCTGTAGGAGGTGATTTCACCACCAATTAAAAAAAAAAGGCATATATGCCGAAGCATTGGGGCAGCAGGGGCGGAGGAGCGATTTTGCTCCTAATGCTGCATACATACGGTTGAAATTCCGACGGAGGCTTGCCCGTGGAAAACTCCGACCATGTGTGTGCCGCATAATTTTTGCGGGAGGATGCCCCAATGCTTCGGCATATATAAATGGTGCATGTATGCCCATCATTAGAAGTGGGTGGATGAAGGGCGGTATTCTAATGGTGGGCATACCCACCGATCAATCTCTTTTTTTTGTTCAGCCAACAGGCTGCATGAAAAAAAAGATTACAATACATGTCCAACAAGGACCAGCAACGTACTGGTATGTTGCTGGACTTTGAATGGTTATACCAGATTGATGCCTGCGGGTTTAGGTATCATCTTGGTATCATTCTTTTCAGCCAGCGGCCGGCTTTCATGTAAAAGCAATCCTAGCGGCTAATTAGCCTCTGGACTGCTTTTACAAGCAGTGGGAGGGAATGTCCCCCCCCTCCCGGATATAAAAAGCGCCATTGGGAAAGCATTGTATCACACCGATCTTGGTGTGGTCAGATGCTTTGAGGGCAGAGGAAAGATCTAGGGTCTAATAGACCCCAGTTTTTTTTAAAAAAAGAGTACCTGTCACTACCTATTGCTATCATAGGGGATATTTACATTCCCTGAGATAACAATAAAAATGATAAAAAAAAAAAAATTATGGAAGGAACAGTTTAAAAATAAAATAAAAAAGCAAAATTAATAATAATAAAATAAAAAAAAGCACCCCTGTCATGTCCTGCTCTTGCACAATGGCGAACGCAAGCGTCGGTCTGGCGTCATATGTAAACAGCAATTGCACCATGCATGTGAGGTATCACTGCGAAGGTCAGATCAAGGGCAGTCATTTTAGCAGTAGACCTCCTCTGTAAATCTAACGTGGTAACCTGTTAAGGCTTTTAAAGGCTTTTAAAAATGTATGTAGTTTGTCGCCAATGCGCGTTTGTGCGAAATTTTAAAGCATGTCGTGTTTGGTATCTATGTACTCGGCCTAAGATCATCTTTTTTATTTCATCAAACATTTGGGCAATATAGTGTGTTTTAGTGCATTAAAATTAAAAAAAGTGTATTTTTTCCCCAAAAAACGCGTTTGAAAAATCGTTGCGCAAATACTGTGTGAAAAAAAAAATGCAACACCCACCATTTTATTCTGTAGGGCCTTTGCTTTAAAAAAATATATAATGTTTGGGGGTTCAACATAATTTTCTTGCAAAAAAAATATGTTTTCATGTAAACAAAAAGTGTCAGAAAGGGCTTTGTCTTCAAGTGGTTAGAAGAGTGGATGTAAGCTTCCTAATGTTGTGTATAAAATGCCAGAACAGTTCAAAACCCCCCCAAATGACCCCATTTTGGAAAGTAGACACCCCAAGCTATATACTGAGAGGCATGTCGAGTCCATGGAATATTTTATATGTTGACACAAGTTGCGTAAAAAAAGACAATTTATCTTTTATTTAATTTTTTTTTGCACAAAGTTGTCACTAAATGATATATTGCTCAAACATGCCATGGGCATATGTGGAATTACACCCCAAAATACATTCTGTTGCTTCTCCTGAGTACGGCGATACCACATGTGTGAGACTTTTTGGGAGCCTAGCCGCGTAAGGGACCCCAAAAACCAAGCACCGCCTTCAGGCTTTCTAAGGGTGTAAATTTTTGATTTCACTTCTCACTGCCTATCACAGTTTCGGAGGCCATGGAATGCCCAGATGGCACAAAACCCCCCCAAATGACCCCATTTTGGAAAGTAGACACCCCAAGCTATTTGCTGAGAGGTATGGTGAGTATGTTGCAGATCTCGCTTTTTGTCAGAAAGTTTTGAAAATTTAAAAAAAAAAAGAAAATTATTTTCTTTCTTCATTTTCAAAAACAAATGAGAGCTGTAAAATACTCAACATGCCTCTCAGCAAATAGCTTGGGGTTTCTACTTTACAAAATGGGGTCATTTGGGGGGTTTTGTGCTATTTTGCCATTTTATGGCCTTCGAAACTGTGATAGGTAGTGAGGAGTGAAATCAAAAATTTGTGCCCTTAGAAATCCTGAAGGCGGTGCTTGGTTTTCGGGGCCCCGTACGCGGCTAGGCTCCTAAAAAGTCCCACACATATGGTATCCCCGTACTCAGGAGAAGCAGCAAAATGTATTTTGGGGTGCAATTCCGCATATAACCATGGCATGTGTGAGCAATATATCATTTAGTGACAACTTTTTGTAATTTTTTTTTTTTTTTTTTTGTCATTATTCAATCACTTGGGACAAGAAAAAAAAAATTCAATGGGCTCAACATGCCTCTCAGCAATTTCCTTGGTATGTCTACTTTCCAAAATGGGGTCATTTGGGGGGGTTTTGTACTGCCCTGCCATTTTAGCACCTCAAGAAATGAGATAGGCAGTCATAAATTAAAAGCTGTGTAAATTCCAGAAAATGTACCCTAGTTTGTAGACGCTATAACTTTTGCGCAAACCAATAAATATACGCTTATTGAATTTTTTTTTACTAAAGACATGTGGCTGAATACATTTTGGCCTAAATGTATGACTAAAATTGAGTTTATTCAATTTTTCTTATAACAAAAAGTCGAAAATATCATTTTTTTCAAAATTTTCAGTCTTTTTCCGTTTATATCGCAAAAAATAAAAATCGCAGAGGCAATCAAATACCATTAAAAGAAAGCTCCATTTGTGAGAAGAAAAGGACGCAAATTTCGTTTGGGTACAACATTGCATGTCCGCACAATTTACAGTTAAAGCAGCGCAGTGCAAAATTCTGAAAACACCTCTGGTCCTTTAGCTACAAAATGGTCCGGGGCTTAAGTGGTTAACAGAGTTGAACAGCCCTGCCCAGGGGGCGGTCCCTCCATACATAACCCTCCACCCTGCAGTCAGCAGCCTCAGTTTCCTGAAGAATTTTTTATTTTATTTAAATTTTTTGTGATATCTTCTATCAACTGCCGGCTGGGCGACATGCTGGATATTATAGATCCTTGTAGTCTTCCCAGTTCCGGCCATCGAATGTGCCAGTCCTTAGCTATGCGCTGGTTCTGCCACGACGTACCCCATGGCTACAGGGGTGACCGGTGAGCTATATGCTCTGGGGTCCACATATGACTGGGCTGCTTGCTGCCTCACTCACAGTGGACCGATCCGACAGCTACTCCGTACCATCGGTTGTGGGTCTGTCAGGGACGCGCCAGCATGTCCTCGCAAGGATGGGTAAGTACGGTTCCTCCTGTCTTGGCAGGATAGGACAGCAGGGCATTCCCGAGATTAAGGGGTTCTCCTGTCCTCCCTTTCCCTGCTCTCTGTTGCCCTTTCCCCTCCTGCCCTAGGGCCCGCTGCGACCGGGGTGTACCTGTGGGGGGCTCCGGGTCCCTGTGGGGGACCGTGGGGCGCCAGGGTCCGCTTTCTGTGAGGGGGGGTCTGTCTCCTGGGAAGTCTCTGCACGGCCTTCTCGTCCTCATCCCAGGGCTTTTTGCTGTGCCGACGCCATTTTTAGTGTGCCTGTTTTTTTTATTGAAATTTCCATTGGCGGCCATTTTGTCGTGGCCGCGCTGTGGCGCAGGTTGGTATTGCGGGCGGCCATTTTCTTGTGGTCCGCGCCCTTTTTATCTGAGGCGTCTGGCGGCCATTTTGGAGTGGGTTTTGGCCTCTAGCACTGGCTTTCTGAACGGCGCACAGCTCATTCTCCTCACAGTTTTTTTCCTCACACACACGCTGTGTATACAATGAAGGCGGGCAGCGGTGCTGTGCAGTCTCCCTGGGTGGTGAGTCCCCTGGGTTACCCCCCCCCCCCACCCGGTTGGTGCAGCAAGTTTTTTTCACATGGTCCCTGAGGGCTGTCAGTGGGTGTTAATGGAGTCAGTATCTGGCCTTTCTTCCCCTAAATTGCCTGAGGCAGCTAACCGAGGCAGCGAACGGTGCCCCTGCGGTTTCCATGGACACGCTGTCGACAGTCCTGGAATCATTTGTTGCCAGGGTAGAAACGGCGTACGGGTGTAAGGGGGGTAAAAAACACCCCCTCCCCCCACCATCTTCTGGGGAGTGCAAGACAGGGCACTTGTGAGTGCACTTCTTGATGCCGTGAGGGACACTCTCAAGCTGGTAGATGCAGCTGGGACTTCCGCAGAGGAGTCTGTCTCCTTTGGGTCACACAAATCTAACCGCTTTGTGAGAGTTTTTTCCTTATGTTACTTTCTTTGATAAGTTCATAGATAAAGAATGGGAACGGCCGCAGAGGTCCTTTGTGGTCCCTCAGCGCATGTCGGTCCGTTATCCTTTTGGGGAGAGCCTTTTTTAAAAAAAAAAAAATGGGCCTCTCCTCCGGTCGGGACATCCCAGTCTCTCGGCTACATAAGGTAACCACTCTCCCGGTAGAGGGAACCCTGCCTTTAAGGACTCTACTGATAGGAGGTCCGAAGCGGTTACCCGCTCCAGGTTCACTATGCCGGGGTCAGCGTTGCGACCGATATTGGCTGCGACTTTGGTGTCCCAGACATTCACTGAATGGGCAAGGATTTTGCAACAGACAGTAGAGGAGCATCAGCTTCCTCCAGAGTGCGTAAAGATGGCTGACCAAATGGTACAGGGCCTTGCGTATGCCTGTGATGCCACTCTGGATGCGGCCCCCTTGATTTCCAGAGCCTCTGTATCTGCGGTGGTACTGCGCCGCCTGATTTGGCTGAAATGATGGTCTGCTGACTAAGCATCCAAGAGAGCTCTGGCAGATTGCCTTTCAGAGGTTTTTTGGTACCTCGCTGGACGACATTATTAAGGATGTCACTGGAGGTAAGAGCACACTTCTCCCTCTAAGGGGAAGGAACTGTGCCTTTGGCTAGGGGCCCTCCTATTCCGCGCAGAAGCGGTATTTTCATCAGTCAGGGTCAGCCGGCAGATCCTCCCAGACTGTCAAGGCTCCAGCTGGGGGACAGAAGCGTCCCTGGGTGCGTAAGCCGAACAAGCCGGCTAACAAGCCTGCTACCGCATGAAATTTGGCCCCGCCCGACTCAAGGGTGGGGGGACGGCTTAGCGAGTCTGCAGCTTGGTGGACCTCCCTGCTCTCTTACCAGTGGGTCTGCAAGGTGGTCACTTCGGGGTACAAGATAGAGTTTCTTTCTTGTCCACCAAACAGATCTTTCTCTCAAATCTTCCTCTCCTTCCGACTCGTCGGTTTGCTTTGATGGGAGTAGTACAAGACTTTCTCAGGTGCGGAGTGATTTTACCTGTGCCCCTGGAGGAAAGGTTTCAGGGATTCTATTCGAATCTGTGGGTAGTCCCAAAGAAGGACGGTGTCCATTCAGTCTTGGACCTCAGGGCCCTCAATACCTTTGTGAGGGTGCGAATGTTCAGGATAGAATCCTTTCGTTTGGAGGTTGCTGCGCTCCATCCGGGGGATTTTCTGGCATCCCTGGACATCAAAGACGCATAATTGCATGTCCCCATCTGTAACAGCCATCAGAGGTTTCTGCGCTTTGCGATTTGGCATAGCGTCAGCACCAAGAGTTTTTAACAAGGTGTTCGCCCCGATCTGGCTTTGCTGAGACAGCGAGGCATTGCTATCGTGGGCTACATGGCCGATCTTCTTCTGAGAGCTGCTTCTGGCTCAAAATTAAAGGAGGACATGTCTATAGCCAGTCAGGCCCTCCGGGAAATTGGTTGGGTACTGAACATACAGAAGTCCGTGTTGGTACTGACTCAGCGTCTGGAGTACCTAGGCTTGATCCTGGACTCCTCGGAGGCGAAGGGCTTTCTTCCTTCCTTTGGAGCAGTTCAGACGCTCCAGTCGGCAGTGAAATTGTTAGCATCCCGCAAATGTTCATCTCTCCGTTTTTGCATGCGAGTTCTGGGCCTCATGGTGACCTCCTTCGAGGCAGTGCCATATGCCCAATTCCACACTCGAGTATTGCAGAAGGAGATCTTGTCCAAATGGAACAGATCTCCATTGTCTCTGGATTCAGGTAAGTCACCTTGTCAAGGCTTCCCTAACAGGGTGGCTGAGATCCCCGGCTCTTCAGTCCGGGAGGTCGTTCCTTCCTTTCCATTGGACTGTGATCATGACGGACGCCAGCCTCACAGGTTGGGGGGGAATCTGGGGGTTCCAGTCGGCCCAGGGTTGCTGGACTCCGGTCAAAAAATCTCGCCTGTCGATCAATGTCCTCGAACTTCGAGCAATCAGACTGTGTCGCTCCAAGTGGTCGCATTGACTTCAAGGGCTGACCAGTCAGGATCCAGTCAGACAACGCCATGACGGTGGCTTCTGTCAACCATCAGGGAGGAACAAGGAGCTCGGCCGCAGCGTCAGAAGTCGCTCACATCCTAAGATGGGTGTTTACATCCGGGCGTAGAAAACTGGCAAGCGGACTATCTGAGTTGCCAGATGCAGGACTAAGGGGAATGGTCGTTACACCCGGAGGTGTTTCAACTCTTTTGTCTGAAATGGGGCACACCAGTTGTGGATCTTCTGGCCTCTCGACTCAATCGCAAGGTGTCGAGGATTGTGGCCAGGTCCAGGGATCCCTGGGCAGACGCTTCGGACGCGTTGGTGGCTCCATGGGGTCTGTATCGGCTAATTTCTGCCTTTCCCCCAATGAAATTGCTTCCTCGTCTGCTCCGCAGAGTGGAGGCCGAGGGGATTCTGGGGATTCTGATCGCCCCAGTCTGGCCCTGGCGTCCCTGGTATGCTGACCTTGTGAGACTGGTAGCAGACGCTCCCTGGCAGCTACCAATGCGGGAGGACCTTCTGTCTCAAAGTCCCCTACTTCATCCTGTTTTACAGTCGCTGGCTTTAACGGCATGGATATTGAAAGCCAGGTACTAAGGGACCGTGGTCTGTCAGATTCGGTAATCTCCACCATGTTGAGGGCTCGGAAATCTTCTTCCCAGACGATCTACCATTGCACTTGGAAGGCCTACAACTCTATGTGTGAGGAGATGGCTTGGTGCCCATGGGCATGTTCGGCTTCTCGGATCTTCTTACAGCGCAGAGTGGATCTGAAACTTGCCTTAAGCACTATTAAGGGGCAGATTTCAGCCTTGGCTGTCTTCTTCCAACGATCCCTGGTGGCTCATTCACTGGTAAGTACGTTTGTACAGGGGGTCCAACACGTGGTTCCCCCGATTAGACCACTGCTTCCTCCGTGGGACTTGAATCTGGCGCTCTCGGTACTTCAGGAACCTCCCTTTGAGAACTTCAGGGAGATTCCTCTCTTGACGCTTTCTCAGAAAGTTGCCTTTCTAGTTGCCATTACATTGGTCAGAAGTGTTTCTGAATTGGTGGCCTTGTCTTGCAAGTCACCTTACTTGGTCCTCCATAAGGATAAAGCGGTACTACGCCCGCAGCCTTCATTCCTTCCTAAGGTAGTTTCGGCTTTTCACCTAAACGAGGACTTCATACTTCCATCCTTGTGTCCTCGGCCGTCGCATCCCAAGGTGGCTGCGCTACATACCTTGGACGTGGTATATGCCCTACGGGTGTACCTGTCTGCTACTGCTCCGTTCCGGAGTTCTGACTCACTGTTCGTGACGGTATCTGGTCCACAGAAGGGCCTGGCGGTCTCGTCGGCCACCTTTCTAGGTGGATCGGACAGACCGTCATCCAGTCCTATGCCCTTAAGGGGCGGGCTCCTCCCTTTCCTGTCACGGCGCATTCAACCAGGGCAATTGGTGCCTCCTGGGCTTTCCGACATCTAGCATCTGTCTTACAGGTGTGTAAGACGGCGACCTGGTCGTCTGTTCACACTTTCTCAAAGTTTTACAAGGTTGATGTGAGTGCATCTTCGGATGCTTCCTTTGGCCGCAAGGTTTTGCAGGCGGCTGTTTGAGGTTGCAACTCCTCCGTTGAGGAGCTCTTGTTTGTTTGGGGTGAAGTTAAGTCTTTCTTTGATTGGTGTTCCCACCCCTCGTTTTTTCTGACACTGCTTGGGGACGTCCCATATGTCAAGATTTAAGGAGCTTTGTCCATCCATGGACGAAAAGAGAAAATAGGATTTTTTGTACTCACTGTAAAATCCATTTCTCTGTCACCCACCCCTCCTTTTTTAGTTTGTACTGCTTTTCTACGAACTGAGGCTGCTGACTGCAGGGTGGAGGGTTATGTACAGAGCGGGGCTTTTCAACTCTGTTAAAATTACATGTTTTAAGATAACTAACATGTCCTGCCTAGTCCTCTCCTATGAACAGGAACATAACCCACATGTCAAGATTTAAGGAGCTGTGTCCGGACGTCCATGGACGACAGAGAAAAGGATTTTACGGTGAGTACAAAAACATCCTATTTTTTGCGATTCGGCACTGCGTCCCTTTAACTGACAATAGCACGGTCGTACAACGTTTGTGTTTTTGCGCTATAAACAAAAAAAGAGCGAAAATTTTGAAAAAAAAAAACAATATTTTTTACTTTTTGCTATAATAAATAGCCCCAAAAAATCTATAAATTTTTTTTTTTTCCCTCAGTTTAGGCCGATACGTATTCATCTACATATTTTTGGTAAATACGCGTTTATTGACTGGTTTGCGCAAAAGTTATAGCCTCTACAAAATAGTGGATAGTTTTTTGCCATTTTTTTAACAATTTTTTTTTACTAGTAATGGCAGCAATCAGCGATTTTTATCGTGACTGCGACATTGTGGCGGGCACATCGGACACTTTTGGCACCATTTTGGGACCATTCACATTTATACAGCGATCAGTGCTATAAAAATGCACTTATTACTGTGTAAATGTGACTGGCAGTGAAGGGGTTAACCAGTAGAGGGCGGGTAAGGGGTTAAGTGTGTCCTAGGGATGTGTTCTAACTGTAGGGGGGATTGGCTACCTGTGACACGACACTGATCACCGCTGCCGATTACAGGGAGCTGTGATCAGTGTCCTGTCACTAGGAAGAATGGGGAAATGCTTGTTAAAGTGGAGCTCCACCCTAAATAGCAACTTTTGCTATTTGGAACCCTCCCCCCCTCCGGTGTCACAATTGACACCTTTCAGGGGGAGGGGGGTGAAGATACCTGTCTAAGACAGGTATTTTCACCCACATCCGGGAGTCCTGTCTCCGGGAATCTGCGGTTATGTCACTTCCCGCAGACTTCCCTTGGTGTTCTGGGAGACACTCGGCTCCCAGAACACAGGAGCACCAATCAGAACGGCGCAGCGCGACTCGCGCATACGCCGTAGGGAACTGGGCATGAAGCCGCAGTGCTTCACTTCCTGGTTCCCTCAGCGAGGATGGCGGAGGGAGCAGCAGAGCGACGAGCGGTCGCTCGTCCTCTGCTGCGGACGTCGCTGGACTCCAGGACAGGTAAGTGTCCAAATATTAAAAGCCAGCAGCTACTGTAGCTGTAGCTGCTGGCTTTTAATAATTTTTTTTCCGGCGGAGCAACCCCTTTAACATTAGCATTTCCCCGTTCTTCCTCTCCGTGAGATGATCGCGGGACTCCCGGTGAACATCGAATCCGCGGGACTCGCGGTCAAACTCACGGAGCTTGCGGCGGGCGCCCACAATGGCGTGTCTTAAAGGGCAACGTACCTGTACGTTTATCTGCCCAGCCCTGCCATTCTGCCGACGTATATCTGCGTGAGCCGGTCGGCAAGTGGTTAAAATAGCCATTCAGAGATGCTGAATATGTCTCATAGGGGAGAGAGTGACTGATGGACATCTGCCCAACCTAAACCGCTTATCCCTATGGTGTGGATCTCACATTGTGAAATGTACGCTTCAATCAAACATTATAGTTTTGCTTTTAAATGGACCCAAGGGACACGACATGCCAGCTGAGCACCTGTATTATTCATTCTGGAATTTGTCTTGTGCACCCTCCTGGCCTGCTGGGTAAATTCTCATGGTTACAGGTATCTGCTGGACAATGCTGCCAGTGTGTTTCATGGTACCAGAAAGTGCCCCACTGTACCTCTTAGAGAGGGTGACTGCACAGCCCACAATCATATGAGAAGTCTCTCCTCGAAGCACTGTGTGGATGGTCTAAAACTGTAACTGATGGACTTTTTTATCTCAGCAAGGTTTCCTTCATAAGCTTAATGGCTTACTGATTGATTCTACTCATTACATGGAAGAGCCACCTGAGTCTGGGAGCTGGTAACATGCCGTCTGGAGCTGGACAAATGTTAGAGACTTGGCACACCCGGCCTACTGTTTTGTGTGATCTCTTCTGCTGGGTTTTGGTATCTTCTAGGTGTGCAATCTCCTTTCTTCCTCTCATAATAAGACGTCAGATATCCAATAGCTTCATTAGCAGCAATTGGGCTCATTAACAGTAGCTGGACTGTGTGGTGTAAGGAGAGAGACTAGGGTTGTGTTTCCCTCCACTCGCCCGCTTATCTTTCTTGCTTTATGTTCACTATCTCTCCCTCTTTCTCTCTCCACTTTCAAGAGTGTCTTTTTCTCTTTCTAACTCTTACTGCTGGCTTTGATAGATATCTCCACGTAATAGGAAGGAGCAGAAGAGCACCCTGGGCTGCAATGTGAAACTACAGAGCCCCTCACCCTGTTAAAGGGGCCTTACTCCTGCCCCAGTTCCCTGACTGCAATAATACCCTCCTGCCTCACCCCCCCTGTTCCCCATCAAAACACCTTCTTGTTCCAGGACTCTCTTTCCTCACTACGATAATACCTGTTTTCCAATTACAATAACACCTTCGTGCCCCAAAACCTGGATCCTTAATTATGATAGTACCTTCCTGCCCTAAACCTCTGTTTCATGACTACAATAATATCTTCCTGTGCCCATCAAATTCAGCCACTGTGCCCATCAAATTCAGCCACTGTGCCCATCAAACGCAGCCACTGTACCATCAAACGCAGCCACTGTGCCCATCAAGCACAGCCACTGTGCCATCAAATGCAGCTACTGTACCCATCAATTGCTGGTAGTGTGCCCATCAATTGCTGTCAGTGTGCCCATCAATTGCCGCTACTGTGCCCCATCAAATGCTGCCAGTGTGCCCTTCAATTGCCGCTACTGTGCCTCATCAAATGCTGCCAGTTCGCCCATCAATTGCCGCTACTGTGCCCCATCAAATGCTGCCAGTGTGCCCATCAATTGCCACTACTGTGCCCCATCAAATGCTGCCAGTGTGCATCGCCCGGCACTTGCCTGTCTCGTGGCGGTGTCCTGCACGCTCCAGGCTCGATGTCTTCTTCTGTCCTCTCTATCAGGCGTCCAATCACAGCGCCTGACGTTTCAGCCAATCAGGTAACAGACCCGAGCACCTGATTGGCTGAGAGGTGGTTCAGCGTTAGCAAAGCGAACTCCTTCGCTTTGCTAACACAACGCTGAGTGAACAGCGAGCGCCCAGCATGGTGCCCGCTGTATACCTTTTTGGGCGCCTATTAGAGCCTACGGCTCTAATCAGGTGCTTCCAAAAAACACAACACTGTGAACTATAAATGCACATATACCGTGCTGTCAGAAAAAAAACAAAGAATAGCAGCCAGCACAGCAGTAGATTAAATTGCAAACAAGTGAAAAGGTGTAGGAATGTGCAGCGCTAATAAATGACCAATGAATACGTCACTTTACGTTGATAAAAGTGACCCAAAACTCATACACAATATGTAATATTAATCAAAAGTTTTAACATTGAAAATTTAAATGCAAAAGTGTCCAAAGAGAACATCAAAAGAAAAAAGTTCCAAAGGTGCAGTGTCCAAAACTGATCTGTGACAATCAATAACTTCATATGTGTTATGGTGACATTTTGATAGAAGGTCCACCACCGGAGATATGAATGTGCTTACCGGAACGATTGAACTCAAGTAGGTATATACCTAATGAGTCAATAGGGATTGTTGGTATGATATACCCCAGCAATACCAGGTTCACGGTCCAGATGTGACCGGGGTCACCGAGCGTGGAACGCACTCTGCTAACCAGTAACCACAGCCAGAGAATCCTCACGTCTCCTCATTTTTCTTTTGATGTTCTCTTTGGACACTTGCATTTCAATTTTCAATGTTAAAACTTTTTAATTAATATTAAATATTGTGTATGAGTTTTGGGTCACTTTTATCAATGTAAAGTGACGTATTCATTGGTCATTTATTAGCGCTGCACATTCCTACACCTTTTCGCTTCGAAAACACCCCCGCCGCGGTAATCCAGGTGCCCGGCACCCGAAAAGGGGCCGGACACCTGAATAGGGGCTGTCAGCGGTGACCATAGATAGATTCATGCAATGCATGAATCTATCTATGGTGATAGAGCGGTGCCAGAAGAAAGGGGGCGGCGCCCATGCGCCCCTTATGGACACACCGCCACTGCTGCCCCAGCACCCTTTACCCTACTTATGATAGTACCTTCCTGCCCCAACCCTTTTATCCATAAACAAGGTAATACCTTTCTATCCCAGGGAGATTTTTGAGGCACTGAGAAATTTGTGGCACTAACATATCTGTGGCACTGAGATGTTAATGGTGCTGAGATGTTTGTAGCACTGACATACAGTATTTTTGGTACTGACATATCTCCAGCACCGGGATGTCTGAGGAAAGGATGATTCTGAAGAAGGAGTGGCGGTGAGTCTGTGCACCCGTCTTCCAGTCTTCACACCTCTCGGGGATAACATGCGGTCTGTATCTTCCTGCCAAATATTCCTGAAATAAGGAAGCAGCAATTTAGGTCAGGCAATTCCGATGCGTTTTGGTTTGGCACTAGAGCTGATCAAAGTGTTTTTACAGAAATGTTCTACCTAGACATTAATATTTCATGTGGGGGAGGGGGAATTGCCCTCCAGGTGAAGAACAAACTCTTAATTAAATTGATGTCAATATTTTCAAGCCCATCTCCTTTCATGTAAACGTCCGTGACGCCTGTACATCTGGGGGAAAAAAACACATTTTAATTGAGTGATAACCAATATTTCCACTCACTGGAGAATTTTGTTAACTCGTGAGTCTATGAATCCGCTGAATAAAGCACAAATATTTACTAATATGACAGAGATGCTGGAGAGGGTCCGGCGGATGGGACTGCAGGGCATGTCCTGGTCTCAGTGTGTTCACCATGAGCAGCTCACACTACTAAACAACACATCGGTCTACGGGTCTTCTTGTTGCAAGCTGACAATGTTAAAATTGGCTAGATTTTTTAACAAACGTTTATACGAATATTCATTTGAATATTGGTATTTAAATTCTTTATACATTTTCATTTGTAAAAAAAAAAAATCTTTATACATTCAATCACCGGATGAATGTAATTTAAAAGTACTTCAAAATGTTGTTTGCTTTTAACATTTGATTTTGGAATGAATCTAATTTCAGGAATGAAAAGCACATACACTATTAGAAATTTGTTCGGTCAAGAATTTTTTTTCTATCTTGCTCCTTTCAATTTTCTTGATACTTTGTTCCAAAACTGATGTTGATTTGTCACCAATAACAATAAGAAAATCTTAAAGTGGTTGTAAACCCGAATTATTATTATTTTTTTTCATAACCACATGTAAGAGAAAGGCATAATGAGCTAATATGACTAGCATAATAGCTCATTATGCATCACTTACCTTCGATCGGGGCCCCCGAAGCCGTCCTGGTCTCCCTCTTCAGCCGCATCCATCGCTGTGGCGATAGCCGGAAGGTTACTTCCGGCTATCGCCGCACCAGCCAATCACAGCGCCGCTCCAGCGCTGTGATTGGCCGGAGCGGCGGAGACGTCACTCTGCGCATGTGCGCGAGAGCCAGCACATTCGGCTACGCCCAGCGATTGCTGGGAAGTAACCCGATTTTGTGAATGGGATTAACCCCATGAATGCGCCGTTGTCTACGGTGCGCATGCGCCGTAGACAGCGGCGCCTGTCATTTTTAGTAAATATCTCCTAAACCGTGTAGGTTTAGGAGATATTTCTTGCACCTACAGGTAAGCCTTAATCTAGGCTTACCTGTAGGTGCAAGTTGAAAAAGTGGGTTTACAACCACTTTAAAGCGAAACTTCACTCTGTCAATCAACATTAGTAAGTAGATAGGAAAATCTATCATATTTGCTAATTTTAGACTTTTTTTTTTACATTTCTGCAGATACTTCCTGATTTCCAGGCCTAGGCAAATGATGTACATCCCAGGAGTCTTCAGGAGGGGAGGAGGAGATTTCTCAGCTATGTACTCTCTCCTGCATGCATGCCTTAGCTAAGGGCAGGTGGATTCCAGGAAGTAAATGGTACATAAATCATCTGGCCTTACTCAAGTTGGCCGCGGCCAGAAATGCTATTGGCTTTTTCTCAAGGTGGTTTCTCAGCAATATAAATCACGAAGACATGGATGGATGGGGGAGTTTGCATTTAATATTAAAAACAAGTTACCGTATATACTCGAGTATAAGCCGACTCGAATATAAGCCGAGGCACCTAATTTTACCACAAAAACTGGGAAAACGTATTGACTCGAGTATAAGCCTAGGGTGTGCCTCACTTTGTCCATGCCTCACTGTGTCCATGACTAGACTGACGTTTAACATGGGAGTCTATGGAAGGGGTGCCCGGCTTTGAAAAAACGGTGCTCCCCGGCCGTAAGTCCCCCGGACAAGAAACTTTGCAAACTTGTAGAGGAAGGGTTGGGCTACATGTGTGCCAAGTTTGGGGTCCAGAGGACCTATGACCGGCCGGTACTGGGTCCCCAAATTCACCAGAAAAATGACCATTTAACATGGGAGTCTATGGAAGGGGTGCCCGGTTTTAAAAAATCGGTGCTCCCCGGCCGTAGGTCCCCCGGACAAGAAACTTTGCACACTTGTAGAGGAAGAGTGGGGCTATATGTGTGCCAAGTTTGGGGACCAGGGAACCTATGACCGGCCGGTACCGGCTCCCCAAAGTCCGGGAGATCAGGCACAAAAAGGTGACTCGAGTATAAGCCGAGGGGGGCATTTTCAGCACAAAAAATTGTGCTTTAAAACTCGGCTTATACTCGAGTATATACGGTAAATAGTGTTTTTAGTTTGTGGCGCTCAGATACAGTGTAGTTTTGCTTTAAAATGAAAAATTCTAAACAACGTATAATTGCTAGCTGTAGGTTCTGTCTAGCAATTAGCAGCAGTGTTGTCAGCCTTCTGTGGACTCTTTTAGATAGTCAATACACAGCTCAACAGCCAACTAAAAAGGAGCACACGGCAGGCCAACAATAATGCTTCTATTTGGAAGAAAGCAGCTTAAATTGGTTGTAAACCCTTACATATACCTAGTGAAGTTACTGGCCTCAGGTAATACACAGAGATGAAACAAATACTCCTACAAAAGTTGTACCTGTCTATCTGCAGTCTACTCTTCTCTACATCTGTTTAAAGTGCTAAATTATAAAGCTTGTCTGAGAGTGCAGAAAAAAAGGGAATGGAGAGTTACACTGTACAGAGTTCAGTGAGGAGAACTTTGAGAGCTGATTGGAGGGAAGGGACACACCCCCTTTACATAACACACCACACAGGCTGTGTGCAGGAGATCCCTCCCCTGTCACCTTTTTTCTCTTGGTCTTAGGTAAACTTGTCAGAAGTGATTCATGCTGATAGCAGAGGAATGAAGCAGCAGAGGGAAATGACACTTAGGTGGTTATTTACGAAAGGCAAATCCACTTTGCGCTACAAGTGCAAACTACAGGTGCAAAGTGCACTTGGAAGTGCAGTCGCTGTAAATCTGAGGGGTAGATCAGAAATGAGGGGAAGCTCTGCTGATTTTATTATCCAATCATGTGCAAGCGAAAATGCTGTTTTTTATTTTCCTTGCATGTCCCCCTCGGATCTACATTTTCAGTGCAATTTCAAGTGCACTTTGCACTTGTAGTTTGCACTTGTAGTGCAAAGTGGATTTGCCTTTAGTAAATAACCCCTTTAGTGCTCTTAATTGTGACAAGTACACATTATAGAGGGATTTGCTTTGTTCATATTTTGTCTGAGGTTTACAACCACTTTAATGTTATCAGCTTGCAAGTTGGTACTGACAGGATCTCCAGCTAAGAAATGTTGTAATACATTTAAAAAAATACTATATTAGGAAACTTTATACATTGAGGTATAATACCACGAATGCTGAAAATTAGATTTAGGGTGTATATACAATGTGTCCTGACAGAACAGGGTATTAAAAAGTCCAACCTCCAAAAAAATTGTGTTGTAGTTTTTTTTGTCTCCACCCTTCCCACAATAGTGAGATTTACTACAGTATTTGGTGTCTCCACGTCTCCTGTAATAGTGATATTTCCTGTAGTAGTTTGTGTCTCTGCCCCTCCTACAATGGTGAGATTCCCCCCAGTAGTTTGTGTCTCTGCCCCTCCCACAATGGTGATATTTCCCTGCAGTAGTTTGTGTTTCTGCGCCTCCCACAATGGTGATATTTCCCTGCAGTAGTTTGTGTCTCTGCTGGTCCCACAATTGTGAGATTTCGTGTCTCTGCCCCCCCCCCCCCCAAAATGGAGAGATTTCTTGCAGTAGTTTCTGTCTGTGCCCCTCCCACAATGGTGAGATTTCCCTGCAAGGTCCATAAAGACATGGATGAGCGGGTTTAGGATGGAGGAACTTGACTGGCCTGCACAGAGTCCTGACCTCATACCGATAGAACACCTTAGGGATGAATTAGAGCGGAGACTGAGAGCCAGACCTTCTCATCCAACATCAGTGCCTGACCTCACAAATGCTCTTCTGGAAGAATGGTCAAACATTCCCATAGACACACTCCTAAACCTTGTGGACAGCCTTCCCAGAAGAGTTGAAGCTGTTATAGCTGCAAAGGGTGGGCCAACTCAATATTGAACCCTACAGACTAAGACTGGGATGCCATTAAAGTTCATGTGCGTGTAAAGGCAGGTGTCCCAATACTTTTGGCAATATAGAGTATTTCTGATTATTAAACAATCCTGATGTGCCGACCACCTATCTCATTTCCTGAGGCCTGAAAATGCCAGTACAGTACAATTATCCCCTAAATGACTCCTTTTTGGATGATTGCTTATAACAGTGAATATCACTGTTATAAACAACCATTTTCACTAAATGAAATCAGTGTTTACTGTTGTGATTAACTGTGATTGGCCATAACTAATCACATGGTACAGATTTGCTGTGATAGTCCCTGTCTGAGCCATGTGATCACTGTGACCCATCACAGAGATCAACACAACAGTACACAATGAATGGAAGCCATCCATTGTGTACAATTGTCATGTGATCTGCTGTGTTTGGTCACAGTGATCATATGGTACAGGGCAGTGGGCCGGTACACTGATCTGTCACCCGCTGTGTCAGGTGGACACAGCGGGTGACAGATCGCACCACTTCTAAACCTTGTGGACAGCCTTCCCAGAAGAGTTGAAGTTGTTATAGCCTCAAAGAGTGGGCCAACTCAATATTTAACCCTACGGACTAAGACTGGGATGTCCTTAAAGTTCATGTGCATGTAAAGGCAGACGTCCCAATATCTTTGACAATATAGTGTATCTCAGTATATTGTAGGAACAATCAGGATGGTGCAGTAACACCATCATTTTGTAGTAACAACTGGGCATTTTAGTAACAATCTGCATTATCAAGTAATTATCAATCATTTTGTAATAACAATTAGTATGCTTTAGTAACATTTGCCCTGTATACAGCCGCCCATAGTCATGAATGGCTGTTTGCAGCTGTACTCTGGATATCAGGCGGTACTCTCACGTAGACACAAGTATAGTGTACAGGCATAGGAAAAAAATACCAGAATTTATGTTGCACAGACTCAGACGCCCATGTGCAAGAGCTCTAAATGTGTTGTACTAACAAGCTGCATCTTGTAGTAATAGTTGGTGTGTTATAGTAACAACTGGGTGTAGTAGTAACAATCAGTATGTATTAACAATTGGGCTTTGTAGTAGCAATTAGTATGTTGTAGTGACAATCGGCATGTTATAGTAACAGTTAGTGGGTTGTAGTAACAATTGGCCCATTGTAGTAACGGTCGGTGTTTGTGGTTCCGTAGCAATCGTTGGATTATAGCTGTCACTGTTATTGTTTTCCTATGTGAAGTGTTACCGTCGCGGTGACTCCAGACCAGGCAACCTCGGAGTATAATGCTCCCTTCAGCGGCTAGCTGAACATAATTCACCCCGACCATTTTCTTCTGTCAGAATTGTCAGCTATTAAAACTTTTCTTTAATATTTCACTCTATGAGCTCCGGAACGCGGCGGCGGAGCGCAGCAATGTGTTGGGAAACCACAAGGCCTGGGTCTATAAATAGCAGGCGACGAGGTAGAAGGAACAAGACGTGGAATTCACCATCGCCTGGCACCACCGAACAATGCCACCTTGTGTGCCCATCACATGTCCCCTGTCCGCTCTCTCACCTAATGAGCGAGTAGTGTACACTTTCCAGATGCTCTTTATCATTTATATATGCTAAATTTATGCGCTGCAAATCACTTACATGTGTGTGCTTGTATTTCCAGAGATTAGACATAATTATACTGTCACTCCAAAATACAGTGCGTCCTGTAATCAACAATACCGCTAAGCCAGGTGGCAACCAGCCGCCATAGTGAGGATTCTGACATGTGGACTGTTGGTGCTGGAGGGCCACTTTATTTCCACACATGTGCAGACTGGGCCAGCTAACCTTACCTACCATATCTAGAAGGTGGGTGACCCCATCCCATTCAGGGTGACATTGACTGCCCACAGTGTTCAGAGGACAGGGGTGGCGCGAACCTACAGTGTATGTAAACCCCAACAATGGAATTCTCTTAACTTTATTATACAATACAGGGATCACGGGTTGAGTATTCATAGACCATGGGTTATAGGCCGGGACCTTCAGGTGATTGAACACTGGAAAACTTTTGAGTGTCCCCCTATAACCTTACCCCACTCTGTGAATTATCAGTTTTATGCTAGTGGTGAAAGACCTCTTCTACCTTATGAAGAAATCATGATTTTCTTTTGTGGATTCTTAAATCAACTCCTCACTGTCTTCTAATATAACAATAGAAGCAGTGCATCCGGATCGGTGTAACTTTGGGAGCTGTACCTGGACCCCATGATGTGGGAGCAACCTGTAATGTTGCTGTGGGCACTGGATCCTTCATGGGCACCTTATTTGCTTTTTTTTTGGTCTTTTAAAGATGCCACTCAAAGCATTCTGTTATATCTATTTGATAAGTGAAAAAACAAATACCTGTTGATCCTGCCAGGAAACTTGTGAACAAATAACTTCCTATGCTCTCTGCCGATGCTCACTGTTAACAGTGTTGCCATGTTATGAAAAGGGGGATTTGTCTGTAGTCCTGTCCTAGGATGACATTACTGCTCCTCCATAGATACAATATGATGAGTGAGCGTTGTCATTGTTATGCCGCGTACACACGATCGGACATTCCGACAACAAAACCGTGGATTTATTTCCAACGGAATGTTGGCTCAAACTTGTCTTGCATACACACGGTCACACAAATGTCGGAAATTCCGAACGCGGAGACGTACAACACGTACGACGAGCCGAGAAAAATGGCGTTCAATAGCCAGTGCGGCTCTCCTGCTTGATTCCGAGCATGTGTGGAATTTTGTGCGTTGGAATTGTCTACACACGGTCGGAATTTGAGAACCAGCTCTCAAATTTTTGTTGTCGGAACTTCCGACAGAAAATGTCCGATAGGGCCTACACACGGTCAGAATTTCCGACCAAAAGCTCCCATCGAACATTTGTTGTCGGAAATTCCGAGCGTGTGTACGCGGCATAAGACAGGAGGTGTGTCACACAGTCAGACTGGGGGGATATCGTACGGTAACACAGACTGGAGAGAGAATGTACTGGGGGGGGGGCATATAGAGTTGGGGGAGATTTACAGAGAAACACAGACTGGAGAGGGGGGAGGAGATTGTACGAGGACACATACAGACTGGGGGGGGGGGGAGATTGTACAGGGACACGCACAGACTAAAGCTGGCCATAGATAAATCTTGACCTCTTCAGCATGGGAGAGATTGTATGGGGGGGCCACACAGGCTAGGGAGAAATTGTATGGGGGACAGACAGTCTAGGGAAAGATTGTATGGGGGGCGAGATTGTCTGTGACACACGCAAACTAGGAAGAGATCATAGGGGTACAGAAACAGACTAGGGAGAGAATTTACCGTGAAACAAATAGACTAGGAATAGATTGTACGGTGATATACACAAACTAGGGAGAGATTGTACAGACAGAAACACAGACTAGGGAGAGATTGTAAGGACACACACAGACTAGGAAGAGATTGTAAGGACACACACAGACTAGGGAGAGATTGTACAATGATATACAGACTAGGACGAGATTGTATGGACACACACACAGACTGGGAAGAGATTGTACGGACATACACAGACTAGGAAGAGATTTACTGTGATATACACAGACTGGGGAAAGATTTTACGGAGATACACACAGACTAGGAAGAGATTGTACAGGAATACACACAGACTAGGGAAAGATTATAGGGGCACACACACACAGACTAGGGAAAGATTATAGGGGGACACACACACAGACTAGGGAAAGATTATAGGGGGACACACACACAGACTAGGGAGAGATTGTATTGGGGGAACTTGTATGGGGATAATTTTTCTCTGTCATGGATAGGATTGCCCTTTCTGTGTAGTGTTATACTATCACAGAATATTTTAGAATGGTTGACCTTTCAAAGCCAGCCAATTATGTTTATGAGGAACGTTTGTGTCCAGAGTTCATCTGTTACTGTCACAATCACCGTACAGTGATCAGACATCTGTTTGTGTGACATAAAAAGTGAGTTTATCTGAGCTGAATCTAATCCTGCTATGGCAGACTGCTGTATGAAGTGACACAGCTAAGAAAAGGAAAACTGACACGAGTTCTCTTCTGACAAGAATAATGTGCTGCTGCTCTGATAGTCCTCTATAATATGTGCAGGCACTATACCCCAAGTCTGGGTAGTAGGAAGACCCAAGTGTACATTCACTGCTGAGATAGCCCTCTATGGTATATGAAGGTACTATACCCTGATTCTGGGTGTTGGGAAGCTCCATGTGTACATTCACGTCTGACATAGCCCTCTGTGATATATGCAGGCACTATACCTTAGTGTGGGTGGTAGGAAGCTCCATGTATACAATAACTGCCCAGATTGCTCACTATGGTATATGCAGGCATTATACCCCAGGTGTGGGTAAAGGAAGCTCTATGTGTACTGTTTCTGCTCAGCTAGCCCTACATAGTATATGCTGGCACTACATCCCAGGTGTGGTTGGTAGGAATCTCAGTGTGTAAGATCACTGCTCAGATAGTTCTCTATGGTATATGCAGGCAATATACCCTAGTTGTGGGTGATAGCAAGCTCCATGTGTGTGCGGTCACTGCTCAGATAATCCTCTATAGTATGTACAGGTACTATACTCCAGGCATGGATGAAAGAAGCTCAGTGTGTACAGTCATTTGCTCAGATAGTCATCTATGATATATGTGGGCACTATACCCTGGGTGTGGATGGAGGAAGCTCCATTTATATGGTCAGGTAGTCCTCTATGGTATGTGCTGGCATTATATCCCAGGCTTCTCGTGTACAGTCACTGCTCTGCTGTTATGCAAAAAGATGGATGTATTTACTTTTATCAGAGGTGGGCAGGAGAGACAGAATCATTATAAAGGGATCAGTGAGACTTATATAATTTGTATAATTCCAGAGCATTTTCCATTATATTATCTTATGTTTTTTAGCCTTATACAAAGTTTTTTTTGTTTTGTTTTTTATTAGATTACACTGAAGTTGCTATAAATTGATTTATTCCAAAACTGATGTCAGATATCAATTAAAGTAAAAAAACAGAGGATGATGGAAGCTGCTTGATGGACAGACATAGGAAGAAATGTACACTCCTAAAACACAAGGGGCATTTATCAAGCAAATTAGCTACAAGTGTAGAGCCAAATTAGGCTGCCTGTCAGTCATCAGATTCTATGCACTAGTTTTTATATGTATTTGTGACCCCTGCCCCTGTAATCGCGTGCAGGCAACTGAGACAAATTTGCACAGGTCTGCGACAGATCTAGCACTGGAGATGAGACAGATTTTCAATAAAAACAGACGCACAATTAAAAAGTGGTCAGGGCAGGCTTTGTTCTGTCCCAGGGCTACTTCAGAGCAGCTAAGGAAGGAATTATCATAAATCTGTCTTAACTCCATCTCAAATGGACTCACTGCTCCTGTTTAGCATTGCCTGGCTCTGTGACAGAATTGATAAATGTCCTTCAGTGGAATCAGGGTTGATTTACTAAAACCTTGTTAACTGAATGTTCACTGAGCTTAGTAAATAAGGTGAATTTGTGTTCACTTCATTCATCCAGTCTCACCCAATTCTTGCATGTGAATGGATGACGGACGTGATCACAACTTATCATTTTTACTGGAATCGGTGAACATTCTCTACTCTTTTAGTAAATCAGCCCCAGTGTATCAAGCTGGCCCATACGTGGCTCCTTAGACATTTCAATTCGGCTGACTGGGCCATCTATAGCTCGAATATTATCTTTTTCCCCACTGAAGCCGAGGTTCACATTGAGGGCGGGTTTGAAATTGTGCGAGCTCTGCTAAACTTGCACGATTTCAAACCGGCAATGCAGTCCCACTTCGGGGGGCGATTTGACAGATATCTGTGTGGGTTCATGCACAGATGTCTATTCAAATTGCCCCGAAGTCGCCAAAAGTAGTACAGGAACTACCTTTGGGAATCAGTGCGTTGCCGCAAAGTTGACGTTGCACCGATTCGGACGATGCAATAGCTGGCGATTTGACAAATGCGATTTGTCATGTCAAACCGGCCCGATGTGAACATGGGCGAATCAGTCAACATTTCAGCCATGGTTGGTCCTGTCACTGGGATAGAAAAATCGAAAGAGCTAGGTGGAAAATTGTTGGTGGAACAGTGACTGCATCCAATCAGATCCAGTCAGTGTTTGGATCTTCACATAGATTCGGGCACTGCGGTTGTCTAAATATAATAGCCACCCCATGGAAGATCCCCCCATCCATGTTGTTTAGTGTGGATGGAGGAAAATATTGGATCTCTCTCATTCAGCCTGAGGTCTGAGCAAGAAAATCTATGCATGTATGACTAGCAAGATACTCTCTACATACACAGCAGAGGGGAATGTTGTGACAAGTGTAGGAATTGATTTTCACATCACAGAGGGACAGCAGTCTTCCCTTCTCATACAATGACATGATATACACATACACAGCAAGAATAATCAGGAGAATAATGTGTAACAGTACCTGAGCAGTGCATGCCATGTCCATCTCCTCCATCCTCTCCGACTCGGATCAGTAACTGACAATGAGTGACTCGGCCAGCCAGAGACTGAGCACAGAGCTGTCTGGATATAATATCCCGGCTGTCTATACAGGAAACCCTATCACTCTTCCTTAGTACTTTTGTCCATGATAATCGCCATACAGTGACTGGATGCACTTGCTCTCATGAT
Source organism: Rana muscosa (assembly GCA_029206835.1). Taxonomy (NCBI): domain Eukaryota; kingdom Metazoa; phylum Chordata; class Amphibia; order Anura; family Ranidae; genus Rana; species Rana muscosa. Next base: position 259,505,463 of record CM055123.1, on the reverse strand, counting down.
CACTTACATCAATCACCTTAAAACTAGCTATAAATGGATAATTTTTCTGTTTTTGATCAAAAAAAAAAACTGAACCGATTCCCCTATCCACACAATCGAGGTAGATGAGGGAATTCCCCCTCTGCACTATTGTATTCTGGCAGTGGGACTCCTCTGCTGCCAGAATACACTGATTAGCGCTGCAGCTGATTGGCTGCAAGCGCTGAGCGAGCTAAACTATACTGACAGTCCCATCAGTAGATCGACTCCTCTTGAACAGGAATAGCCATCTAATGCATACAAGCCTATAATGCAGACACTTAAAAACAAATCCCAGCCTTGTACATGAGATAGATGTCCACCTGTAACACATACATGACCACTGAGTTTCGGACATCAGCAATTCTCCCCCTTTGTGGATTGGAATCTCAACTTCAGTGATTTCAGACATGTCCTATAGCTGCCAATACACAAGTAGATCAATCACAGAGAACAACGGGTGGTGGGATGTCTACCTGTCCTGTCCAGATTGCTGTAGTCTTCAGAATTGAACACTATTCTTCTTTGATCTTCTGAATACAGCACTTATATCAGTTGTAGCCTTCACTCTCTACCCTAATGAATAAAGGCAACTGTTGTAATTGATTTACAGACATATCCCAACATCATGTTATAAAGAAACTCATCAGACACAGTGACATTCTTGTTATCTGTTAAGAAATTAACCCCCACACAGCACAGGTTTGGGTGTACACCCTTTAAATAACATAGACCTTCTATGTACAACCTTCTATAAAGCAGTATACTCTTTATAAATCTGTACATTCTCTATGATTCCATACATCCTCTGTGTATCTGTAGAACCTTTCTGTATTCTTATGCCATTTATATATCAGTACATTCTCTGTATACCCTTCACATATCTGTACATTCTCTGTATACCCTTCACATATCTGTACATTCTCTGTATACCCTTCATATATCTGTACATTCTCTGTATACCCTTCACATATCTGGACATTCTCTGTATACCCTTCACATATCTGTACTTTCCCTGTATACCCCTTCACATATCTGTACATTCTCTATAATGCCATACATTCTCTGTATACCCTTCACATATCTGTACATTCTCTGTATTACCTTCACATATCTGTACATTCTCTATAATGCCATACATTCTCTGTATACCCTTATACCATCTGTAGAACCTTTGTGTATCCTTATGCCATTTACATATCTGTACATTTTCTATATACCCTTTACATATCTGTACATTCTCTGTGTTCCCTTATACTCTCCATATATCTATACATGCTGTGTGTACCCTACACCTTCCACATTTCTATATGTCCACTATGTACCCTTATATCCTCTGAATATCTGTACAGCCTCTGTGTACCATTATACCTTTCACATATCTATACACCCTGTGTGTACCCTTATACCATTTGCATGTCTGTACATCCTCTGTATACACCTATACCCCTGGCATATTTTTATATCCTCTTTGTGCTTTTGAACCCTCTGCATATATACATCCTCTTTCTACATGTACTTGTCTGTACACTTGCTATGCAGCCATAACTCTCTGTGAACCCTTACCGTGTAGGTAGCCACACACCGTCTGTGTACACCCTCAATGTACATCCCCATGCACTCATTACTCTGTCTGTGTCCACATACCCTAAATGTACCCATCCATGTATCTGTACACCCTCCATGTGCCTTTCGTGTGTTTGTGCATCCTCTTTTACTTGTACACCCTCTTTCTTCCCATAACCCTCTCTGTACCTATTCAACCTAGTTGTACCCATCTAAGTATTTGTACAGCTTTCTATATATCCATAACCCTCTGTGTACTCACAACTCTTTGTGTATCCATATACCCTCTGTGTACACATATATTTATAACGTATGTATGCACCCTCTTTGTGTTTATATGGGGGTTGGTTTACTAAAGGAAAATAGACTGTACACTTTTGAAAGTGCAGTTGCCCCAGAGCTTAGTAAATGAGGTAAAGCTTCACTTTACAAAGAACAACCAATCACATGCAAGAAAAAAAAAACATTATTTTTGCATACACATGATTGGGTGATGGAAGCCAGCAGAGCTCTCCCTCATTTACTAAGCTCTGGTTTCAAAAGTGCACAGTCTATTTGCCTTTAGTAAATCGACCCCATATGAATCAATAACCCACTCTGTATCGATACGCCTTATGTACCTATATACCCTTTAAATATCTGTATACTGTTTGGTGCATCCATAATTCTCGGTGTACCCATATACCCTTTACATATCTGTATACTTGCCAATGGAGTCATAACCCTCTGTGTACTCGTATACCTTCTATGTATCTGTACTCTATTCCATTTAGCCATAACCCTCTATTATAGCCTTCCATGTATCCCTCTACTCTATGGGGTTGATTTACTAAAGGCAAATAGACTGTGCACTTTGCAACATGCAGTTGCACTATGAAAGTGCAGTTGCTCCAGAGCTTAGTAAATGAGGTAAAGCTTCACTTTACAAAGAACAACCAATCACATGCAAGAAAAAAAAACCAGCAAAGTGTCCAATCACGTGCACGGAAAATGAAAAACTTAATTTTTGCTTGCACATGATTGGATGATGGAAGTCAGAAGAGCTTCTGCTCATTTACTAAGCTCTGGAGCAACTGCACTTTGCAAAGTGCATAGTCAATTTGCCTTTAATAAATCAACCCCTTAAGTGTATACGCCTTGCTTTTGTATCTATTTCCCATATATATATATATATATATATATATATATATACATACACGCTATAGAAATATATATACCGTACATATATTTGTATTATGTATGTTAACAGATTTCTAAAGCTGCCTAAGTAAAACAACAATCCTTTCTATAAAAAAACCCACCAAGGCCACATCACCCATTGCCATGTGGAGAGAGAGCTTCTTTTCGTGTTCTGTCCCATCAGTGCCAGGAGCTGCTCTGATCTTCACCCCGTCTTTGCCGAATTGTGTTAGAACAGCATGCAGGGTGAACATTTTGTTTGCTTTTTTCCATACAAAAGGAACCATTCGGCCCGGCTCACATATGTTGGAATAATCTTCGTTGTGATAAGAATCGCTGCTAACAGTCAGTAGTGTCGTCATCGTAGCCCGCACTTGGCCAGATAGTTGCCCAATCATCACAAGAGGAGTTTGAATCTGTGCCATGGACAGTGTATGAGTCACCTTGACTGTTTAAGGGGTCCCCCACACCTTTAGCAGTCAGGCACCAATAGAAACATTTAAAATGTTGTGCCCCTGTTATTCTGCTCAAGGCAGTTTGTGCTATCAGTCTGGTATATAGGATAGAGTGGGCACAAAAAATTAGTTTGGGGTGTTTATTTTGGGTGCAGATAGCTCTTCCTGACAGAGAATGTCAGAATGGGGCCCTAGGAAATAGCAGCTTTGGCCCTCTCATCCCTTCAATTGATGTTGATAAGGATTGCAATAAGCAGAGAGAAGTCACACCATCTTTATTGTCTGTACTGGCTTCATCAGACGCCAACTGCCTACAAGTCCATCCCTACTTGTAATATGACTTAGCTTTGGCTAACTGTGATATCCCTGTGGTTTACTGCATTAAAGTTGTACCTGGACTTCTCTGTGCACCGGGCTCCTGGGTTCCCTGTGGATGATCCAGATACCTGATATCCCCCTATACTGTTATGTGAAGGAATTTCATAATGAGAGTAATTTGGGGTACAGAGTTTACCTCCCAGTACAGGATATCCCTCTATGCATGTATTTTGTGCAGATAGCCTTTCCTAGTACATGGTGTCCCTCTACATGTAAAGGAAGGGATCTCATTATAATGGGAGTACTTTGGGGCATGGATAGCCCCTCCCATTGCAGGATATCCCTCTATACCAGGGGTCTCAAACTGGCGGCCCTTCAGCTGTTGCGAAACTACAAGTCCCATGAGGCATTGCAAGCATGACAGTTACAAGCATGACTCCCACAGGCAGAGGCATGATGGGACTTGTAGTTTTGCAACAGCTGGAGGGCCGCCAGATTGAGACACCTGGTATAGTGGGATATCCTGCAATGGGAGGGGCTATCCATGGCCCAAAGTACTCCCATTATAATGAGATCCCTTCCTTTACATGTAGGGGGACACCATGTACTAGGAAAGGCTATCTGAACCCAATACATGCATAGAGGGATATCCTGTACTGGGAGGTAAACTCTGTACCCCAAATTACTCTCATTCTAATAGGAATGATTTAGGGTTCAGAAAGCTAATATAAGATATTCCTCTTTACAATAATACTCAGTAATATCATTATAATGGGAGTATTTTTGGGGTGCTGATAGCCCCTCTAGGTATAGGATACATCCTATACAATTATAGGAGGAAATCTATTAATATTGGGTATCATTTGTTTGCTAAAGTATGATGAAATGTGAATTTATTCAGAACAGAGGCCAGTCAGCAGGTGGAAAGAGGTCCTGATTTCCCTATATAGATCTTTAATTATCACTAGAGGGATCTCCAGCAGGAGTGAAGCTGGCCACACATTGGTTGAAAATCAGCCGGTTCAGCAGGGACCAGCCGAATTTCGATTCATGTATTGTCAGGAAGGTTGTACAGAAGTCGATCTAATGACTGACCTCTTTACAACTACCCTGTTGGATTTTCCCCTCGATCAGCGCTGCCGGCTATAGCCGGCAGCGCCAATCAGTGTACTCTGACAGCGGGTAAGTCTCCCTGCTGTCAGAATACAATAGCTCGATGGAAAGGATTTCCCCATCCACATCGATTGTGTTGATGGAGGAATTTAGTCTTTTTTTTTTTTAATCTGCTGGTTGAAGGAAAAAAAAAAGACTAATGTATGGGCTGCCAAACAAGGTTCTGATTCCCCTATATAGAGCTTTAGTTATCATTAGAGGGATCACCAGGTGTCCTGATGAGGAGGAAGGATGTCCTAGACCCCTTTCACACTGGGGCTGTGGGGGCGTCAGCGGTAAAGCGCCGTTTTTGCTGTGCTATTTGGCCGCTAGCGGGGCGCTTTTAACCCCTGCTAGTGGCCGAAAAAGGGTTAAAACTACCCGCAAAGCGGCGCTTTGCCGCCGGTTCCGCGTCGCTGCCCATTGATTTCAATGGGCAGGGGCTCTTAAGGAGCGGTCTGTACACCTCTCCTACAGCGCCTCAAAGATGCTGCTAGCAGGACTTTTTTTAGCATCCTGCCAGCGCACCGCTCCAGTGTGAAAGCACTCGGGGCTTTCACACTGGAGTGAATTGAGCGGCTCTTTCAGGGCGCATAGCAGGCCCTATTTTTAGCGCTGTAGCGCCTGCAAAGCGCCACAGTGTAAAAGGGGTCTTAATTCGTCTATATAGATTTTTTGTTGTCACTAGAGAAAACTTCAGCAAGAGGAAGGAGGTCCTGATTCATTTGTATAGATCTTAAAGGGGTTGTAAAGGTTCGTTTTTTATTTTCTAAATAGGTTCCTTTAAGCTAGTGCATTGTTGGTTTACTTACCTTTTTCCTTAGATTTCCCTTCTAAATATTTGTTTCTTTGTCTGAATTTCTCACTTCCTGTTCCTCCTCAGTAAGCTGTTCAGTAAGCTGTTCTGGCTGACTAAACACCACTCAGATGATGGTGTGAAGTCTACTGAGGAGAAACAGGAAGTGAGAAATTCAGACAAAGAAAAAAAACATTTAGAAGGTAAATCAAAGGAAAAGGTAAGTGAACCAACAATGCACTAGCTTAAAGGAACCTATTTAGAAAATAAAAAACAAACCTTTAAACTCCTTTGGTATGACTAGAGGGATCTCCAACAGGGGCAAGGAAGTCCTCATTTAATTTTATCGATTTTTAGTTATCACTAGAGGGATCACCAGCAGGATGAAGGAGGTCCTGATTCCTCTATATAGATCTTTAGTTAGACCTCATTTAGAATACCCTGTCCAGTTCTGGAGACTTCACTTACATAAAGATATTGATAAGATATCAGTAGTCCAGACTGAGACAGACAACAAAAATGGTGAAAGGTCTGGGGGGATAAAACATATCAGGAGAGATCTACAGTTATGAGGAAAGAAGGGAAAAGGGAAGCATGACTGAAACCTTTAAATTCATTATGGGTGTGAATAAGTTTCAGAGGGTCAGTATTTTTCGTCTGAAGCTATGATCAAGAACACGGGGACATGACCTCAAACAGAAGGAAAATTCAAAACTAACCCTGGAAAGTATTTTTTTTTTACAGAAAGGGTAGTTGATGCTTGGAACAGAATTCCAGCTGAGATAGTATGCCACTCAACAGTAAGTGAATTTGCTTAACACACACATATAAAAAAAAAAGAGGCAAACTCTTTGGGCGACTTGGTCTTTTTCAGCCGTTACCCTTCTATATTTCTATTTGGGGTGCAGATAACCCCTCCAAGCACAGGATATCCCCCATATGGTTATAGGAACAGATCTCATAATGGAGGTAATTTGGGATGCAGATAGCCCTACCTGGTACAGAATATCCCACTATGCAGTTGTGGGAAGTGATCTCATTATAATGGGTGTAATTTGGGGTGCAGCTAGCCCCTCGTGGTACAGAATTTTCCCTTATGTGGTTTTACGAAATTATGGGGTTGATTTTCTAAAGGCAAATAGACTGTGCACTTTGCAAGCGTAGGTGTACTCTGCAAGGGCATTTGCTCCAGAGCTTAGTAAATTACATGAGACTTCACTTTGCAAAGAATACCCAATCATATGCAAATAAAAAATAAATAAAAAACAGCAGTTTTATTTGCACATGATTGGATGATGGAAATCGGCAGAGCTTCCCCTCATTTACTAAGCTCTGGAGCAACTGTTCCTGCAGAGTGCAGTCTATTTGCCTTAAGTATTGCAACCCCAATATCTTTTTAATGGTGGTAATTTCAGGTGCAGATAACCCCTCCTGGTATAATATCCCCTCTTATACAGTTACAGTCAAGGAATAGATCTTGTTACATTGGGGGTAATGTGGGGTACAGATAACCCCTCCTGGTAACGGGATTTCCCATTTTACAGATAGAGAAACAGATCTTATTATGATGGGGGTAATTTGGGGTGCAGGTAGCCCCTCTTGGTACAGGATTTTCCATTTTACAGATAGAAGAACAGATCTAATTATGATGGGGGTAATTTGGGGTACAGTTAGCCCCTCGTACAGGATTTCCCATTTTACAGATAGAGGAACAGATCTCATTATGATAGGGGTAATTTGGGGTGCAGATAGCCCCTCCTGGTACAGGATACCCTCCTATACAGTTGCAGGAAGAATCTTATTGCAATGTGTAATCAGGAATCTTCTGCCATATATCATACAGGAGTCTCTCAGGTGTCATGGATTCCTCTGACCCCTTGGCTGTTGTGTGCATCGTATAACGCACCTCCTGTGCCAGAACCAGCCGTGTAAATAATACACAAAGCCAGAAATCGAATCCAGCAGCTCGAATGTTTAATTCATCATTATAAGAGCTAATTGGGAGGTGATTATATGGTAATTGCTCATTAGCGGTGTATACTTATCGCTGTACCTTATGTCGAGGCCATGGGAATAATGTTGAGTCAAGTCTCCCATTTCACAGATCAGTTTCAGAGGCAGAAGTGAGACAGCCCAGCTCCTGTTCCCCCCTGACGTCACATGGGCCCCTCCGGGGGGGGGGCACAAGGCTTTATAAATTCTGCTCAGGGTCCCCCCACCAGTCAGACAGCATGGAGCAGTCGGCCCAACGCTAGATTAGACAGTCAGGTGTGTGTATGTGGTAAGATTGTGTTAGCTCTGTGTGTATGTGGTAAGATTGTGTTAGCTCTGTGTGTATGTTGTAAGATTGTGTTAGCTCTGTGTGTATGTTGTAAGATTGTGTTAGCTCTGTGTGTATGTGGTAAGATTGTGTTGACACTTTGTGTGTGTGTCAGAAAGTTGTATGTAGAAACACACTACATACAACATATACAGTTGTGTATAGTGTGTACTTGTGGGTGTGCATATACAGTATTTTGGCATAGACAGAAAATGAGAAAAGAGATTTTTTTTTTATTTGAGTGCTCATACTTGAAATCCGAAGACAAATTTTGGACAGATCGATAGCTATTGTAATTCTTAAATTACTATGTTCAGTTTATCTGTAAACTTTGCAATAATGGATGTGTGAAATGCTTAGTTGTATGTATGTATGTATCTTTTAGCAGATTTTTAGGTATACATGTACATGTGTATGTGATGTATAATTGGATGGTGGGTTTGGTATCGATGTAAAGGTGGCTGTTTCTAGCCTAATATGTCCAGGCAGACAGTTTGGAGTTGAAGGGATCCCAATTATTGGTGAATTCACTAGACTGCAGGCTTTCCAAACATATCAGGAAACAATACTGAATGTGAAAATCAGATATCTACAGCATATATAATTTATATATAAATATGTAATCAGATTGTATTGAGGCTGACACAGAAAAATAATGAAGATTGCACCAGTAAATGGGTTCCCTTTAACAACATACCTTCTGCTTCCATGGCCGGCCTCGCGGGACGAAGGTGTGATGGGCCTGTGAATACAGACACAATGATCGTTGATTCTGAGGGTTGAGTGATAGAACAAACATTCTGCTTTTTTTCCTAATAAAATATTCTGAATACAAAGTGTACATAATGATGCTGAGCTTGTTGGAGCAGGCTTTTCTTCCACTTACATCATATCTGGAGACAAGTAAGAACAGGTGGGAATAGTGCGCGGTGCCATGGGAGAGATCAGCACGGTGTCAGGGGAGAGACGGGGACACATCCCTCAGGATTCAGGAATAATGGAATTCGCTAGTTCTGGGCACATACACAGTGGTCAGTCATTCTGTTTCCTGGGTCAGGGTGATCCTGGGATTTGGAGCTTCCAGATAAAAGCTCCTGTCTTTATTTATTTTTATTTATAGGTGTTCATCAGGAACTGACATGGTGACAAAAACCATCACATCAGACAGACAGTGTCAGTATATAAGTCGTAGTCAAACAAGTAAACATATGTTGTGTTGACATGCATTACACTATGGAATGAAAATCTTGAATTGTCAGCTCCTCTCTTACTATATAAATATATATATACTGTACAGTATATAGCAGGGTCTTATATGGGTTGTCACCTAATTAGCCCCGCTATTTTTTTCCCTGCTCTCAGTGCTTCTCACAGCGACTGACAGATAAAGAAATGTACAATTCTCTCACCATAGAGAGCTCACGGGGGGGGGGGGGTGCTCCAGAGCCCAGTGCCTCCACCCAACACCACCACTGGAGGGGGCTGTTAGTGCTGTATAGAGTTATTCCGAGTAACGGTTGTGCCTTCACCCAACACTGCCACTGGGGGATGGGGGTGGGTTGTTAGTGCCGTGTTGAATTGTTGGGTGCCATGCCTCCAGTCAACAATGACTAATAGCAGTGTTAATTTCATTGACGGAAATATTTTCATAGACTGAATTAACACTATTTTAGCCAAATAAAATACGACTAAAACAATTTAGATGACTAAAATACGACTAAAACTAAAATGGCATTTTAGTCAAAAGCCCATGACTAAAACTAAATCGAAATTTGATGTCAAAATTAACACTATCAGGATCCTGGGCCTCTGTGTTCTATGTCATGTTATATGTTCTATATTCCATGTCCTTTGCCCTCTATCCTGAGTTATGTGCTCTACTCCCTGTGCCCTCTATCCCATGTCATGAGCCTTATGCCCTCTATCCCTGATCATGTGCAACATGCCCTCTATCCCGTGCCATGTGCTTCATGTCCTATGTCCTCTCTCCAGTATTTGCTGCTCTATGCTCTGTGCCCTGTATCCCAGTCCATGTGCTCCATGTCTTATGACCTCTATACCTTGTCATGTGCTCTATGCCCTATATCCTGGGCCATGTGCCCCATGCTCTATATCCTCCTCTATCCCTAGTCATGCTGTCCATGCCCTATATCCCATGTCATATGCTATGTGCCTTGTGTCCTTTATCCTCTGTCAAGTTCACCATTCCCTATGTCTTCTATCCCATGTCATGTTCTCCATGCCCATGCTGCCATCATAAAGCATATGCAGGCATACCCCACTTTTAAGTACACAATGGGGTTTATTTATTAACGCTGGAGAGTGCAAAATCAGGCTCACTTCTGCATAGAAACCAATGAGCTTCTAACCCCGGCTTGTTTAATTAAGCCTGGTAATAAAACCTGGAAGCTCATTGGTTTCTGTGCAGAAGTAAGACTGATTTTGCACTCTCCAGGGATAGTAAATAAACCCGATTGTGTACTTAAAAGTGGGTTATGCCTGTACTAACTATGATATTAAAGTAGAAATGAACCGGCTGCAGACTAATAATGTCACTGATGTAACACAAGCTTTACTATATAAGTAGAGGATTCACAACATATAGTCTTCTCTGTTTACTTGCCACTCCAATGCGTTTCACCCCACAATGGGCTTAAAGTGGTTGTAAACCTCAGATATGAAATATGAATAAAGCATATCCCTCTATAGTGTGTGCTTGTCTCAATCCAGAGCACTAAGTGTCATTCCTGTCTGCTGATTTGTTCTTCCGCCTTCAGCAAAAATAACTTCTGACAGCTGCACCTTTTGGTGTGCTTTCAGAAAGCGCACCAAACACGCAGGGTATAACATTACTTTATGGGAAAGTGCATATTCAGGGTTAGAGAAGCTCCAGACCTCCGACCAGCCAGTATAGTATAAACCTCAGTCCATGGGTGCCCCCCCCTATCAGAGCTTAACCTTAGGGTGGTGAGCCTAGAGCCAGATAAGGGCAATTTATGCATCATCATCTGTTAGCAAGGCAGGTGTGAGATGGACAGTGATCAAAAGAAGTGTGGATAAGATACTCACAAATAAAACAAGGTGAAAAAGATGCCAAGAAAATAAGAATAAACTGAAGTGAAAAGTAAGAAAATAATAAAAAGTGAAAAGAAAATAAGAACATATTTGAGAAAAAAATCAACAGAAAATATTGTCGGAAATGGTGTGATGTTAATGTGAGAGTCAAAAATGTAATCAATAAAAAATAAGGAAATAGAAAAAATAAGTGACCCAAAATTAATAAAACCATAAAGTGAAAAAAAGATGTAGAGACAATAAATCAAAAATAGACATAAGCATGAAAAAATAAACTACGCAAAATAATCCTAAAAAGATTAAGAAGTACCAATGTGGGAAGATGATAGAGTAAATTATTATTATTGAGATATTCAGAGAGAAAGAAAGGGAATGGGGATGAGGAGGGGAAAGGGGGGCCCCAACCAAGGTACGGTCAAACCGCACTGCATCAGTCTGAACGCAGCCTCACAGTTGTCACAGAACAGGAGTTGATGGGATATATTCTAACAGGAAACTTGTTCTGGTGACACCTGTCTACGAGAGGTTTCTCCTCTTACTTCCTGTTGTGTTTTGGGACAGGAAGTAAAAGGAATTCTCCCTACTGGGGATACAGATACAAGTGTTTAAATCCTTCCCTTCTACATCCAAAGCTACAAAAACTGATGGCCATAATTATACCTAATATCCTGTACGGACTCTTATACTAATATCCTGTATTACAAAGAGATTGATCCCTCGTTAACATGGTGCCTCACTGATACAAAAAAAATTAAGGAAATAAATAATAACAGTAATAATGGGCATTACCAGGTCTCCATGGTGCACTTTCATTCTGTTGTAGCTTTCTGCAGCTTTCTACAAAACTGGTGGAAAGGAAACTGATTTTTCTCTGCCAACTACTCAGCAATGGGATGATGTAAGTCAATCTGTATAAAGATCCAAGATCCAATCTTCTCTACAATGTGGGCATCTTACTGCATATGTGGACGATTTGCTTTAAATAGAAATACAAAAATACAGTCTTAATGTTATTAGTTGAAGCTACTTAGGGACTGCTGCGACTGCTGAAAAATTGTACAGGTTAGCTTTAGTATATAACATTGAACTTGAAATTGTTCAGTTCTCTTAGTAACAAGTGTTAAGAACAGGAGTGCAGTAAGCATGTTCATTGGCAGTACAGAGAGTGAATGCAGCACAATAGCTAAGTGGTTAGCACTGCCATCTGGCAGCACTTGGGCCATCGGTTTGAATTCCAACCACAGCACTACCTGCATGGAGTTTGTATGTTCTTCCTGTGCCTGTATGGGTTTCCTCCGGGTACCCCGGTTTCCTCCCACACTCCAAAGACATGCTGGTAGGTTAATTGACTCCTGTCTAAATTGGCCCTACTATGTGTAAATGTGAGTTAGGGACCTTAGATTGTAAACTCCTTGAGAGCAGAGACTGATGTGAATATATAATATATATGTAAAGTGCTACATAAATTGACGGTGCTATATAAGTACCTGTAATAAATAAAATACTGTATGCCCAGGGATGTGACCGTAGGAGTATGTTAAGAGCTGGAAAAAGCGGCTTAATTACTGTAACGACAGGGGTTAACGCCATTTAGGATATTCCGTTCTCGAACACACCCCAGCTACCAGACACTCCAACCAGCCAAATAAGACCCCATACAAATAATTCTCCCTCCACAAACAACGCTCTGTGTTGAGGTTCCCAAACAGGGAATGAAACTTTATTGACAGCACATGGTAACACACTTCTCTTCAAAACACTTCCCTCCCCTCCTTGGGAAACAGGGTGGGTTAAACTGTCCAATGGCAATGGTGATACAGGTCAGGTGTGTTCAAACTTCTCCCTCAGTAAACAGTCTTAGCAGGAGGGGTTGCTGGAGTGATTCCCCCCCCCCTTTCCTCACAGAAAGACACTTAAACATCCCATAATAGGCAGCCAGACTGTCCACCAGCTCCAATCCACATCACCACAAACAACAATGAAAAGGTCTCCAGAAGTCAGTCTGGATTCATTAACATTACACAGGCAGCCAGGTTGTTGAAGTTTAACACATCCCCATCTCTCAATTAACCTGTTGAGTTCAGAATCAAACAACCAGTAAATAGTCCTCTACAGATATCCTGGGGAACATTGTGGACTAATATTACAGACCCATTTCAAAGCAATCCAAGACACATTCTCAATGTCCATTATTTTCTGGCTCATACTTTCTAAGAACTTCTGGGTTCCACGGGCCCTCCCGTTACAATTACATATATATGTATATATATATATATATTATAGCAAGTGGGGAAGCCATACGGAGCATTTGGTTATATATGTAGACAGTGGGAGGAGCCATAAGGGGCAGTTACCCAGTTTAAAGTTTCCAGAACAATTAAAGATGGGTACAGTGTGATAGATGAAGTGATAAAGATGTTCCTTCACTGGCACTGCTCGTTGATGGTGGGTAAAGATGGGTGGAGCAATTTTGTCAAAAAATTCTATTTTGTACATTGTGTATTTGTGTCCTGTCACTTTACATTGTTTATTAGACCTTTTTTGTTCTGTGCGTTTTTCTTTCTGTGAAAAAAATAAATAAGTCTAATTGGGGTACTTCTGTGCCCCTGGACTACAGCCCTTGTGACGAAACGTGTAGGGCGGAGCATAGCGATGATGTCATCACACCTGCTAGAGAGAGAGAGAGAGGAGAGTTTCTGTCATATGTTATAGGACTTTGTATTTGTGTAAACACCTGTCCCTTTTTAATAAATTGGTGTATGAATTGACAACACTATGGAGTATTGTTCTATGTCTCTTCCTTGCTGAGGAATACTGGAGATTGATATTGATTGATTGAATGTGGAATGCTCGATCCAGCCATCCATCAGGGATCTATATGCATATCACCGAGTGCTGTTAGACCTCTGTGATTGTCGGGTCTTATGACCTGGTGCACAGTTTTGTGTGCAGGTGGAGGAGCACTGAGAGGATCGTATGCACACACATGCTTTGCAGTGGGGTGTCCTTCACGTATTTTTGAACTTTATATACTTATTTAAGCACATTTTATATGGAGCACAGTAATGTACAGTGGATATAAAAAGTCTACACATTCCAGTAAAATGTCAGGTTTCTGTGATGTAAAATAAAGAGACAAAGATAAATAATTTCAGAACTTTTTCCACTTTTAATGTGACCTATAAACTGAACAACTCAGTTGAACAACAAACTGAAATCTTTTAGGGGGGAAGTAAAAATAAAAAAAAGATAATAATATGGTTGCATAAGCGTGCACACCCTTAAACTAATACTTTGTTGAAGCACCTTTTGATTTTTTTACAGTTGTAGCGGGGTGCTATGATTAAGGGAAGTATCTGAGTGGTAATCAGGCTCAGATACACAAATTGTTAGGGTTCATGGACCATTTCTGTCCTTGGGAGATAGTACTGATGTGCAGTTCCCTGGGGCCTATAGGTGGCGCTGTTGCCATAGCCCTGGGTTGAACCACAGTACAGGGTTGTGCCTTTTCTTGTCCCCTCTTGACAGCAGTGCGGCGGGGCGGGGAACCTGCTGTGCCTGTCGGGAGAGGGTATAAAAAGGGGAGGCCATCTTGCAGAGGGGTCGCGCCCAGGCACCTTAGGCCTGGGTGTGTGTGTGTCGCCTCTGGGTGCCCTAGGCCCGGAGGCTTGGGCGTGTGTGTTGCCTCCGGGTGCCCTAGACCTAGAGGCGGAGTTGCTGTTCCATCCCAGACACCTTCAGTCTGGGGTGAGGTACTAAATAGGAGGCCCGGGGCCCAGCAACCTTCGGCTGGGGTCCGCTAAGGATCGAGAGCTCCCAGGGTACCGCCTTGTGAGGGGATCCGTATCTTGGATCGAGGAGGCCAGGGAGGTGACCCTTTCTGAAGACCCAGCGCAGAGTCGTGGTGACAGTGAGGGCCTCTGGTAACTCTCCGGAGGGATGTTTTTCTCTTTGACATGGGCCAAGTTCTCCAAGAAGGCAGTGCATGTTCTGTAGGTCATAGTGGCAGTGACTCTACGCACACCAGGTCAGTGGCAGTGACCAAATAGGGCAAGGCCCTATTCACCCGGTCAGTGGCAGTGACCATCTTCAACAAGTCAGGGGCAGTGACTTTCATATTCATTAGGTCTGTGACAAAGATCGTATGCCAAACCTGTTCGTGCATATCAGAACAGTAAGGGAACCAAGATTTGAGTTTGTGCCTGGACCTCTCTCCCACCTTATCTGACCTGTGTCTCGTCTCAACCTGTCTGCTCTTAAAGGGACTATTTATCATACATGTGAAATAAATACAGAAGTTGGACTTTCAGTTGGTGTGGACAGTGGCTTTACTGGGGAGAATTAAGGACTTGTTTCTGGCCAAGGCAGAAGTGAGATCAGCTCGGGAGGATTCAAACACCAGCCGCAGGCAGGCCCGAGAAAACTATCACCGCTCAACCTCCCCATCCAGGAGGGTACGGGCATGTAGTGCGGTGTGCCTCAGTCTTTCCTGCGGAGGAGCCAAGTTAAGAAAAGCAGGTAAAGTCTGGGGTGGGTGCGCTATACAGTCTTTTTGGGTATGAATCAGCATGGCACATCTTGACTTGGCAATATTTGCCCACTCTTCTTTGCAAAAACACTCCAAATTTGTCAGATTGCGAAGACGTCTCCTGTGCACAGCCCTCTTCAGATCACCCCACAGATTTTCAATGGGATTCAGGTCTGGGCTCTTGCTGGGCCATTCCAAAACTTTAATCTTCTTCTGGTGAAGCCATTCCTTTGTTGATTTGGATGTATGCTTTGTGTCGTTGTTATGCTGAAAGATGAAGTTCCTCTTCATGTTCAGATTTCTAGCAGAAGCATGAAGGTTTTGTGCCAATATTGACTGGTATTTGGAACTGTTCATAATTCCCTCTACCTTAACTAAGGCCCCTGTTCCAGCTGAAGTAAAACAGCCCCAAAGCATGATGCTGCCACCACCATGCTTCATTATGGGTACGGTGTTCTTTTGGGGATGTGCATTGTTGTTTTTGCGCCAAACAGATCTTTTAGAACTATGGCCAAAAAGTCCAACCTTGGTTTCATCAGACCATAACACATTTTCCCACATGCTTTTGGGAGACTTCAGATGTGTTTTTGCAAAATTTAGCCTATGTTCTGTCAAAATAGTCAGCTCATCAGAAACTCAAACTACTTAACTTCCAGTTTCTTTAAACCATCAGTAATTAGAGATTTTGACGAATTGCGGTTTGAGCACAACACCGGCAACTGAATACAGTCTGGTGCACAGTATTATGAGCTAAGATTAATCCGCTCCAATACCAGCCAACAAAATGGCCGTCTCCGAGGCGGCGACAACTTTGTCCTCGTTAGCCGCTGTGCAGCTAAATCTTCCTGTACCAGACTGTATTCGGTTGTCGGTGTTGTGTCCTAACAGCAATTCATCAAGATCTCCAATTACTGATGGTTTAAAGAAACTGGAAGTGACGTGATTGGAGTTTCTGACGAGTTGGCTAATTTGACAGAACACTGGGCTTGGATGTTTTTTCTACCCCATAGCCCAGACATATGAAGAATACGGGAGATTGTTGTCACATGGACCACACAGCCAGTACTTGCCAGATATTCCTGTAGCTTCTTTAATGTTTCTGTAGGCCTCTTGGCAGCCTCCCTGATCAGTTTTCTTCTCGTCTTTTCATTAATTTTGGAGGGACGTCCAGTTCTTGGTAATGTCACTGGTGTGCCCTATTTTCTCCACTTGATGATGACTGTCTTCACTGTGTTCCATGGTATATCTAATGCCTTGGAAATTTGTGTACCCTTCTCCTGACTGATACCTTTTAACAGTGAGATCCCTCTGATGCTTTGGAAGCTCGACCATGGCTTTTGCTGTAGGATGCGCCTAAGAAAATGTCAGGAAAGACCTACTAGAACAGCTGAACTTTATTTGGGGTTAATCAGAGGCACTTAAAATGATGGCAAATGTGTACTGACTTCTACTTAACATGAGTTTGAATGTGATTGCTTAATTCTACATCCCCAGTTATAAGAGGGTGTGCACACTTATGCAACCACACTATTTTATTTTATTTTTTTTACTTCCCCCCCTAAAAGATTTCAGTTTGTTGTTCGACTGAGTTGTACAATTTATACGTCACATTAAAGGTAGAAAAAGTTCTGAAATGATTTATCTTTGTCTCATTTTTTTACATCACAGAAACCTGACATTTTAACAGGGGTGTGTAGACTTTTTATATCTATTGTATGTTAATGGTAAAGTTGACAGAAGTGATTATATGAGTTCTATTTAATGAAGGGTTTTGCCATTTTCTGGTAATTAAAATTTAAAGTTTTGTTTAAATACCTTTTATTTATTTTGTTTCCAGTTAAATATGAGTGCTGCTGTCCCACAGCACATATCTGATTTTTAGGGCACTTTTAGTTTGGTTTTTAGTTTCACAAGTCTAATGGGGGGCTGTTTTTTGGCACAAGAACAGGTCCACGATAGATTAAAGGAGCTTCTGCAACCCTCAGGAGACATTTACTGCCTATTGCACCCTTAAAGTTATACTAAACCTTCACTTTTTTTTTTTTAAATAACAAACATGTCATACTTACCTCCACTGTGCAGCTCGTTTTGCACTGAGTGGCTCCGATCGTCCTCTTCTGGGGTCCCTCGGCGGCTGTCTCGGCTCCTTCCTGCTTCTAAAAACCCCCTCTGGGAAGCGCTCTCCCAAGGGAGTTACCTTGTGGGCGTGCTCCCGAGTCCTGTATTCAGCGTCCATAGCCGCCAACTACAGGACTCGGCCCCACCCCCCGCGTCATTGGAGTTGATTGACAGCAGCGCAAGCCAATAGCTGCGCTGCTATCAATCTATCCAATGAAGAGCCGAGAAGCCAGCGTGTTCTCGACGCGGGACTTTCGAGGGCTCAGGTAAGTAAACGGGGGGGTTGGGGGGCCTGTAAGCATCGGGTGTTTCTTCACCTTAATGTATAGGATGCATTAAGGTAAAAAAATGGGAAGCTTTACAACCCCTTTAAGCGCTTAAGGACCGCCTCCTGTATATATACTTCGGCAGAATGGCACGGACAGGCACAAGCACATACAGGTACGTCCTCTTTAAGATGCCGCAGTGTAATCACTGCTTCCTGTAATCGGAAGCGGTGCTCACTGTCTTGTCACACACAGCCCATCCCCCCTACAGTTAGAAACACTCATCAGGGCACACTTAACCCCTACAGCGCCACCTAGTGGTTAACCCCTTCACTGCCAGTGTCATTTTCACAGTAATCAGTACATTTTTATAGCACTGATCGCTGTAAAAATGACAATGGTCCCAAAAATGTGTCAAAAGTGTCCGATGTGTGTGCCATAATGACGCAGTCACGATAAAAATCGCTGATCGCTGCCATTACTAGTGTAGCGGGGTGTTGCTTGAGGAACCCAGAGACTACCATACCCAGGATGCATTTCACCGCGCAAGGACTGCTGGGGTGGGGTATTTAACTGAGGGGTGGACCGGAGTACGGTCTCTTTGGACATCGCCTGCCCAGCAAGTGGAACTCTCTGCTGAGTCTGTTGTTCCAGGCAGGGCCTGAAGCCTAGGCCCTAGGCGAAGATTCTTCTCTATGGAACTTACACATAGTTACAGTCAGGCCTGACAGCAGGAAGTGGAGGAAGAAGAGCCAGTGGAAGTATGGTAAGACCCCCCCCCCCCCGCGCGATCGCCGGCCCAAAAAAGTAAAATGTCCCGCGGAACCCCCCGCTCAACTTTTTCGTATCTGGAAAGAAAAAGAAAATTAAATGCCCCCCCAACCCCCCCCCCCGCTCAACAACTTTTGTGCCAGGGAAGAAACATTTGACTGAATGTCCCGCGGTGGGACTTTTAAAAGTTGGGAGGTATGCACATTGGCTTCCTCTTACTCTTTCTTCATCTCTTCATTTAACTCCCTCTCCCCATGTTCAGGTTCCGGCACAAACAAACATATTTTTTTTTTCAAATTAGTTTTTTTGTAGATAGTTTCTGGAATAGGTCTATGTTGACTCAGGCTTGAGAGGCATAGGTTTGCTCCAGACACTGGGGACAGTGTCTTATTTAGTGGGAGGAGAGTGTAATGGGGTCCTAAATTTAGGGGAAGTGTTTGAGTGGTAGTTATGCTCAAACACCCCAATTGTCAGGATTCTTTCAACCATTTTTGTCCGCAGGGAGAGTATCGGTGTATAGTTGCAGGTGGCGCTGCCATGGTAGGCCAGGGTTGAACCGCTGATACAGGGCTGTGCCTTGTGTGTCCCCTCTCAGCAGCCGTACAGTGGGTGTGGCAGGCCTGCTGTGCATGCTTAGAGAGGATATAAAAGGGGCAGACGCTGCCTGTTCGGGGTCTTTGGTAGTCGGGAGTCCTACTCACAGGAGTGTGTTCCTGTCCGCCCTGGGCACCTTTGGCCCAGGGGCGGAGGTCGGTGAATCGGTCCCAGGCACCTTTAGACCTGGGACTGCAGCAAAGGCCTTGGGCCCAGCACCTTCGGCTGGGGCCCATCAAGGATCGAGGAATCCCAGGGTGCCGCCTTGCGAGGGGACCCGTATCTTAGACGAGGAGGCCGGGGGAGGAACTGTTCCGAGGGATCGGTGAGAAGTCATGGTGAAGGAAGGGGCCCGGTAACTCTCTGGAGGGATGTCTTCTCCTTACAAAGAGGTCAAGCTTTGAAACACCAAGTTCACCAGGTCTGTGGCAGAGACCAAGTTCATCCAATCTGTGGCAGAGACTGTGCGGTTAAGTTAGAGTACCATTTGGCTGCTAGTCCCTACCTAGGGAGACTATCCATCTGGGCTGAGTCTGCTTGAGAAGCCGAGCAGTGAAGTGATTACGTTTGTGCCTGGACCTCTCCCACATCTTATGCTGTCCTGTCTTCTTGCTCCAACCTTTACTTATCAGAGACTGTTATTTTTGAGAAAATAAACTCTACGTTGGAGTTGCAGCTGGTGTGGACATTCAAGTCACTGGGGGGAACAAGGACTTATCTCTGTTTATTGTAGAGGTGAGAATCATTCTCTGGAGGATTCTGGTTTCTGGCCGTGGAGACCCGCTAACAACACCGCTCAGCCTCTTTACACCGGAGGGTACGGGCTTGTGGCGTGGTGTGCCCTCTCTACCTGTGGGGAGCCGAAGGCAGGTGAAGGGGGTGAGGTCGCTACACTAGTAGAAAAAAAATATATTAATAAAAATGCCATAAAACTACCCCCTATTTTGTAGACGCTATAACTTTTGCGCAAAGCAATCAATAAACGCTTATTGCAATTTTTTTTTACAAAAAATATGTAGAAGAATACGTATCGGCCTAAACTGAGGAAACAAAAAAAAAGTTTATATATTTTTTGGGGGATATTTATTATAGCAAAAAGTAAAAAATATTGAATTTTTTTCAAAATTGTCACTCTATTTTTGTTTATAGCGCAAAAAATAAAAACCGCAGAGGTGATCAAATACCACCAAAAGAAATCTCTATTTGTGGGAAAAAAAGGACGTCAATTTTTTTGGGAGCCACGTCACACGACCGCGCAATTGTCAGTTAAAGCGACGCAGTGCCGAATCGCAAAAAGGGGCCTGGTCCTTTAGCAACAAAATGGTCCGGGGCTGAAGTGGTTAAATACCACCAAAAATCCCCTTAATTTCTGCATCCCCATTGACTCTTTTGTTGAATCTCATGATTTGTACTGAAATTTCAGGGGGGAAATGGTGCGTATTTTCTGGTATTACATGGTTCTGGGTTTCAAAGAATTCAGGGGCATCGTCAAACATTCTGTATGCTGGGACCAAAACGTCTATATATTTTTATTTTAGATTTTATTGTTACATTAATATTAGATTATTTTATATTGTTCTGGTTATCGGAGGATGCAGGTGCATCACAGGTATTTAAGCATTATATTTTCCCAGGGGGGTTGGAGGGTTTAGATACATTATAGATGCAATATTTAGTCATTGCATTATGCTGGGATTTGGAGGATTTAGGTGCGGCGTTATAGGTACAGTTTTTGGGCGTTACATTTTCCCAGGTATCGGAGGATTGAGGCTGCATTTGCATCTTGGCGCTTTGAATCGCGGGCTGATTTCCCCCGATTCTGACCACGATTTTAAAGCAGCGAGATGTGAATGAGGAATCGAAGAACGCACATTTGAGATGCCATTAATTTGAAATCATGGGTTGAATTGTGGCAAATCTGCCCGCAATCCAAAATGCTGAGGTGTGAATGCAGTCTTAAAGAAAAGTGCCAGGCTCCTTCAGAAAAAAAATACTGTAGCTGCTGACTTTTAATATTAGGATACTTACCCGTCCAGGAATCCAGCGGTGCTTCAATCGTCTTTTGGGTGCTGCTGCGGCTCCACAGTCGGTTCCCTACTGCGAATGCATGAAGCGCACTGTGCTTTATGAATGGGCTGGCTGCCGGGGCAGGAGTAGGGGGGCAAAACATCCATCTGAGTTTGCTGCGGAAAACTCAGCCAGGTACCCGCTTCCCCCTCTCTCTCAAAAGGTGCTAAATGTGGCAGCAGACGGGGGGAGGAGGCAGACAAGCAGAGCTTACACTTTTGGGTGGAGCCCTGCTTTAAATATGTTATAGATACAGTGTTTAGGTTTTTTATTGTCCTGAGTATCAGAGGATTCAGGTAGGTTATAGGTATAGCATTCAGATGTTATACTGTGTCAGGTATCAGGGATTCAGGTGCAATACAGGTATGGTATTTAGGTGTTACATTGTCCTGAGTATCAGAAGATTCAAGTACTTTATAGATAAGGTATTAAAGTGGTTCTGAAGCCTAAAAATGTTTAGGTATCGATTTTGGCCTCTTATATTTACCTGAGTCCTCATTCGATCCAGCACTGTGCGCGTCTGCAGCTCCTCTCTCCCCTCACGTCCGTGTCTCACAGGCTTTGCTGAGCCATTGGCTCCCAGTGCTGTCAATCAAAAACAGTGTATGTGTCGATGGACGCAGCAACAGGGCTCAGGAACCCCATGGTTAGTGGCTTCCCGTGGGGGCACTGGACAGAGAGGAGGAGCCATGAGCACTGGCGGGGGGACCCGAGAAGAGGAGGTTTGGGGCTTTCACACTGAGACTGCAGGGGAGCTGTTTTTCAGGCACTTTACAGGCGCTATTTTTAGCCCAAAAGCACCTGAAAAACGCCTCAGTGTGAAAGGGGTCTAAGAGCAGGCGTTTGAGAGCCATTTGACAGGCGTTAAAAACGCCCCTCAAACGCCTATGCACAGGATATAATAGACAGCACATTGTGCTGTTCACAATAAGCGTTAGCGTTGCATCACTTTAAAATTGAAGCCTCATGAGTGAGGAGGCGTTGGAAGCCTTTCAACGCATCCCATTCAAGTCTATGGTAGCGCTCCGCAAGCGCTCTGGCAGATGTTTTCAGCGTGGTGGCGGCGCGTTAAACTTTGTTTATTTCTGTCACTTTCCATTGTGGAGCAGTTTTAACGCTCATCAAACACTACGATGTTAGCCTATGTGTCCATGCACACATGGACATTTTTTTGCGTTAAAGTGGTTGTAAACCCTTTTGTCGTTTTTTTTTTTTTTTTTCTAACCTGCAAGACAAAGCTATAATGAGCTAGTATGACTAGCATACTAGCTCATTATGTACCACTTACCTTCGATCGGAGCCCCCGAAGTCGTCCGTGTCCCTCCTCTAGCCGCATCCATCGCTGCGGCGATAGCCGGAATGTTACTTCCGGGTATCGCCGCTGCAGCCAATCACAGCGCCGCTCCGGCGCTGTGATTGGCCGGAGCGGCGAAGACGTGACTCCGCGCATGCGCGCGTGAGCTGTCAAATTCGGCTACGTCGTCGAATGTTGCGACCTAGCCGAATTTGTGAATGGGGTGACGTCAGCGTCGCCGCATTTACATACAAATATCTCCTTAACCGTGTAGGTTAAGGAGATATTTCATGCACCTACAGGTAAGCCTTAATCTAGGCTTACCTGTAGGTCTTTGTTTAAAAAGTGGGTTTACAACCACTTTAATGACCAGTGGAGATTATGGGCTTTTTTCTGAACGCAAGAAATTCGCGATCAAAGTGCCGTTTTTTGGCGAGAAAAAATGCAAAACGCTCACCGTTTTTTAGCATTTTTTGATCCATTGAAAAGAAAAATCGAAAAAAAAAAACGCTAACACTGAAAAACGCTAATAAACGCTATTACAAAATTGCTAAAAAACGTTGAAAGGCTCCCTGCAAAGCTACTGGCGTTTTTTATAGCTTTTTTTAGCGTCCAGTGTGCATGGAGTCTTATAGGTATGGTATTAACCCGCCTAGCGGTATTCCCGAGTCAGGCTCGGGGTAAGATTTCAGTACCTAAAGCGGTAACCCCGAACCAGACTCGGGATCGCATTGCAGGATACAGGGGAGGATACAGGGGAAGTTACTTACCTTGTCCCTGGATCCTGCGATGTGTCCCCGCTGTGTGAGCGAGCCGTCATCTCGCTCGATCCACACTGCCGATTGCCGCCGAGCTCTGTTCCCTGCGACGTTGCGGCGCACGGGGGCGGAGTTTGGCGCCAAATTCAAAAAGTGAAACACACAAAACACATACAGTATACTGTAATCTTACAGATTACAGTACTGTGTAAAATAATTACACATCCCCTTTGTCCCTAGTGGTCTGTCCAGTGCACTGCATGCAGTTTTATATTATAAAAACTGTTCTTTCTGCCTGGAAACTGGAGATTGTCCATAGCAACCAAAAAGTGTCCCTTTATGTCAAAAGTGGTTTTAGACCAGCTAGAAAACAGTGACAATAAATTAGAATTACTTGCAGTATTGAGCGATAGCGATTTGTGGTGAAATTCGTCATCAAACACTAAATCTAATGACAGCGACAATTCTGCAACTGAGCAAATTTCAGTGTTTTTGATTTGATTACATTATTGAATAATTTTTATTATATTATTATTTGTTATAATTATTTATAGTTATTTATTATATTATCATTTATAATTATGTTTTTTTAACTTTATCATACCCGGGATGTCTTGTTTGGACAGATTTAAGTGAGTTATTCCTAAGAATTACAGGCCTACAATATAAAACGCCAAATTTCCATGCAAAATAATTGTACCGCTTTCAGCACCTAAAATCTGACAGAATCATACCGCCAGGGAGGTTAAAGCATTATATTGTTTTGAGTTTCGGAAGATACAGGTACAGTATGTTATAGATCCGGTGTTTAGGCATTATATTATCCTGGGTTTCGGTGGATTCGGGTACAGTATGGTATAGGTAGAGTATTTAGGCATTATATTGTCCTGGGTAACTGAGGATTCAGGTATGTTACAGGTATGATCTTTTGGCATTATATTATCCTGGGTATTGATGAATTCAAGTATAAGTACAGCATTTAAGTGTTATACTGTCCTGGGTATCAATGGATTCAGGTATGTTATAGGTATGGTATTTAGGTGTTCAATTGTTCCAGGTATTTGGGTATTCAGCTAAGTTATAGGTACAGTATTTAGGCTTTACATTGTCCCAGGATACAGTATATAGGCAATAAATATTATCTGGGGTATTGTAGGATTTACGCTTTTGGGAGCAGAACCTCTACTATTATTTTTCCTCAAGCACAGGACACATTTTTTAGGCTGCAAAGAAATTCCAAGTTTTCTGTTTTCTTTTTTTATTAAGGCAGCAGAGGCTGGAGGATTATGCTGACCCTCAGAGGAGCTTTCAGATTCTCCAAAAGATTAAAGGTTGAAATGCTTTCTAGACACAAATGACTGGGATATCCCCGGAGACTGGCACAAGGGTCAAGTGTAAGAAGTTGCAATTCTAAATTTCCTATCTATGTACATTCTCTATAGACATCAAAGTTTGGCATTATATCCAAGACTAGAGTGTGAAGATGTGCCATAACTGACCCCGTGGGGGTAGACATTAAGTGCTGGGGTGAGGCCACATACACTGCAGGCAATATAAAATTCCACATCTTGTGCATATTTGCCATGAGTTACAACACACTTTGCTCTTTCTCTATAAAAGCTGCAGCATGCTGCAGTGTTCTCTGTATGTGAGATATTTATAACATGATGGTAAAGTTGCCAACCTGCGAGGGGTCATTTTAGAATAGGGAGGGGTTGTGAGTTCACTGGACACCGCCACACTTGCTGCTATCTTTTACACTTGCTGCACTAAATGAAACTTCCTACACTCTCTAGTCTGCCACTACGATGTGCTATAGAGCTGTGGATCTGCTGCGCCCCTGCCTAGGAGGGGAACATTGTTTTTCCACTGGGTGAAAACAATCCAAAATGAACATTCTCGAGCTGCAGAGAAAGAATTCTAAATCTTTATTATCGCTCCATCCAATAGTTACTAAAGAATTGTTCAGTGTTCCTGCAGCAGTCCTGTTGTTCAGTTAGAGTAGTTACGGTGTAAAATTCAGGTTTGTGCTGCAGATTCTACCAGTTGGCCTATAAAGCTGGGTACTCGAGCAACTATGCCCTCACCACTGCTGCTGGGGACACAAAGCTTTGCTACACAGTCAGCGCCACTGCGGGAGGATTCAGCAGAACTACAGCTTTGTCTTCTATAGTAAACCTACTGAGTGTCAGGATTAGAGGGATGGAGAGGCACAAGGGAGCTCCGAATATAGAGAGCACTGTTTATACCTTCTATAGGAAAACTTCTGAGGGTAAGGATTGGAGATATGGAGAGGCACAAGGGAGCTGGGAATATAGAGAGTGCTGTCTATTCCAGCATTTTCCTAATTTTTTACATCTGAGGAACCCTTGAAATAATTACCTGCATCTCATGGTACATTAGCATGATTAAGTAAATTGTACAAAGTTTTAAATGTAATAAAGAATGTGGCATACCCAGAGAATTCAAAACCGTGGCCAGTTAATTTTTTAACACCCACCTGATGTATTTGACAAAATTATTTTCAGCAATTAAAATCAATGTATAATAAAAACAACCAAATAAATATTCATATAGTGCAAATCGTGGCGTAACATTGGTGGTCATTGTAACCCTACAATGGTGGTCAATGGAAAATTTCCTTCGTCCATTGGTGGTCATTTTAGGTGGGAGATCAATTCTTCATTGCTCAATGAATCCCTAGCATCTTTAAGAGGAACACTGGCTGAGAGAGGCTGGTCTATACATTCTCCATTTTATGGATGACTTCTGGTA
Source organism: Rana muscosa (assembly GCA_029206835.1). Lineage (NCBI taxonomy): Eukaryota > Metazoa > Chordata > Amphibia > Anura > Ranidae > Rana > Rana muscosa. The sequence goes on along the minus strand of CM055123.1, from coordinate 259,479,413 downwards.
AAAGGGCACTCAGTAAATATAATTTATTACATGTATCTATATACCAGCGCAGCACTTTACATATTGTACATTCAAATCAAACCCTGCCCTCAATGAGCTTACAGTTGGGAAAAATTCAAAAGTCAGCAGCCACAAAAACTGTAGCTGCTGACTTTTAATAAACAGACACTCACCTGTTCAGGGATACAGTGCTGTCCTCAGCCAGGCCTGTTATTTGCTGGTCTTCAGGTCCCTGGTGTCGGCCTGTTACCTGTGGAAACCAGTTGTGACTCCTTGTGGCTTCAGAAGGAGTCACAACCGGCTTTCCACTGCGCATGCAGAGTGGAGCCTGACAACCGAGTGTGCCGATTGCAGGGGGGAGGAGCTACACGCGTATTTATACCAGTTTCTGCGTGTTGTATTATCCATATAACTAAATATAATGCCATAATTATATCTTAAAGTGACTGTAAAGGATTTTTTTTATAATAAATATGTTAGATTTACCTGCTCTGTACAATGGTTTTGCACGGAGCAGCCCAGATCCTCCTCTTCTAGGGTTCCCCCGCTGGCGCTCCTGGCTCCTCCTCTTCTCAGTGTACCACCATAGAGAGCCGCTTCCAATGGTGGCTCATATGCGGGCTCAAACCTGTGCTGCCTGTGTCCATAGACACAGACATTGTGGCTCGGCCCCACCCTGAGCTCCCTCGCCACAGGATATAATTGACAGCAGCAGGATCCAGAGAGAGACGCTGCTCTCGGGCACAGCACTGGATCGAGAACGGGCTAAGCTTTTTAGGGGAGGGGGGGGACTAGGTCGATGCTGACAATTGAAAGTTTTTTTACCTTAATAGTAATAGGTAAAAACATTCTACCTTTACAACCACTTTAACTTACAATAAGGAGAAATATCTAAAAATGTCATGCCAAAGCTAAATGTTCCCTTCTTATTCTCATAGTAATCATCCTGTTCAGTTGTGGAACATATGTGGCTTTATTAGTGCTGGGTAAGCTATTGGAATCTGTTGTTGTGATTCCTTAACCTCCCTGGCGGTATGATTATTTCAGATTTTTGATGCAGAAAGTGGTACAATTATTTTGCATGGAAATTTGGCGTTTTATATTGTAGGCCTGTAATTCTTAGGAATTACTCACTTAAATCTGTCCAAACAAGAGTCTAGTAGACATCCCGGGTATGATAAAGTTTGAAACACAAAATCATAAATTATAATATAATAAATAACTATAAATAATTATAACAAATAATAATATAATAATAATAAAGATTATTCAATAATGTAATCAAATCAAAAACACTGAAATTTGCTCAGTTGCAGAATTGTCACTGTTATTAGATTTAGTGTTTGATGACGAATTTCCCCACAAATCGCTATCGCTCAATTCTGCAAGTGATTCTAATTTATTATCGCTGTTTTCTAGCCGTCTAAAACCACTTTTGACATAAAGGGACACTTTTTGGTTGCTATGGACAATCTCCAGTTTCCAGGCAGAAAAAACAGTATTTATAATATAAAACTGCATGCAGTGCACTGGACAGACCACTAGGGACAAAGGGGATGTGTTATTATTTGATACAGTACTGTAATCTGTAAGATTACAGTATACTGTATCTATACTGTGTTTTTTACTTTTTGAATTTGGCGCCGATCTCCGCCCCCGTGCGTCGCAACGTCGCAGGGAACGGAGCTCGGCACTGTGAATCGAGTGAGGTGACAGCTCGCAGACACAACGGGGAGACAGTGCAGGATCCAGGGGGCAAGGTAAGTAACTTTCCCTGTATCCTGCAATGCGATCCCAAGTCTGGCTCGGGGTTACCGCTTTTGGGATGAAAAATTCACCCGAGACTTGGGAATACCCCTAGGAAGGTTAAAGTAAATCTATAGTCAAAACGTAAAATCATATATTCATTTCCACATTGTATTTCAATTATTTCTATCCTATACCTATTCATCTGAATGATCTTGAAGTTAACTTTGTGAAGATTCGCACACATTTATTTCCTTGAATTCTGTGACGTGTAGTTTCTATACCCTGTAGGTAGGCACAGCTGTGTCACACATTTCACAGAGCCTGCCTTCTGATCTACAGAGGTGCTGAGAGAAGGAGTGTCAGGAGGTGGAATCAGTACAGAAATCACACCTTGCAGGCAGCAAGGTACCATGGGCTATGTAGTCCTTAAAAACTAAAGGTAAACAGCAGAGGAGAAGCTGCAAAGCATGCAGGGAATCCAGGAAGTTGTGGAAAGAGATGGCCAGCAGACAGACAGAACTTACATGAAAGGAGACTTTTGTTTGTATTGCTGTTACAACACTGATTTTCTATAATTAAAGCGTATGCTGTGACCATAGAATTCCATTAAAGAGAACCTGTCAGTAGCCATGCAGCCATTAACTCAGTAGATAGAGTAGTTATTTCCTTAGTCCGCACCAAAATTAAAAAAAACTGGGCGTCTCCATTATTGCATTATCTGAGCCCATGTGGCCTGCTATAGAGCCAAAGATTTTAACTTCTTGAGATCCGGGCCATATACAAATGACGGCCTCAAGGTGGATCTACAAATCCGGGAGGCCGTCAATAGACGGCCTCGGCTATTCCGGCCACTGGGGGGCGCGTCACTGAGATGCGGATGTGCGTGCCTGGCGGCCGCGATGTCCTCCAGGCACCCGCGATTGGCCGGTACACAGACAAGGATGTGGATCTCTGTGTGTAAACACAGAGATCCACGTCCTGTCAGGGAGAGGAGACCGATGCTGTGTCCCTTGTACATAGGGACACAGATCGGTCACCTCCCCCAGTCAGTCCCCTCCCCCACACAGTAGTAATCACTCCCAGGGCACACATTTAACCCCTTCCTCGCCCCTAGTGTTAACCCCTTCCCTGCCAGTGTCATTTTTACAGTAACCAATGCATTTTTATAGCACTGATCGCTGTAAAAATGACAATGGTCCCAAAATGGTGTCAAAATGCTGTCCTGTCTTCTTGCTCCAACCTTTACTTATCAGAGACTGTTATTTTTGAGAAAATAAACTCTACGTTGGAGTTGCAGCTGGTGTGGACATTCAAGTCACTGGGGGGAACAAGGACTTATCTCTGTTTATTGTAGAGGTGAGAATCATTCTCTGGAGGATTCTGGTTTCTGGCTGCGGAGACCCGCCAACAACACCGCTCAACCTCTTCACACAGGAAGGTACGGGCTTGTGACGTGGTGTGCCCTCTCTACCTGCGGGGAGCCGAAGGCAGGTGAAGGGGGTGAGGTCGCTACACTAGTAAAAAAAAAAATATTAATAAAAATGCTATAAAACTATGCCCTATTTTGTAGACGCTATAATTTTGCGCAAACCAATCAATAAATGCTTATTGCGTTTTTTTTTTACCAAAAATATGTAGAAGAATACGTATCGGCCTAAACTGAGGAAAAACATATTTTTTTAAAAAAAAAATGGGATATTTATTATAGCAAAAAGTAAAAAATATTGTGTTTTTTTCAAAATTGTCGCTCTTTTTTTGTTTATAGCGCAAAAAATAAAAACTGCAGAGATGATCAAATACCACCAAAAGAAAGCTCTATTTGTGGGAAAAAAAGGACGTCAATTTTGTTTGGGAGCCACGTCGTACGACCACGCAATTGTCATTCAAAGCGTGACAGCGCTGAAAGCTGAAAATTGGCCTGGGCAGGAACTGGGTTTAAGTGCCCAGTAAGCAAGTGGTTAAAGAAACACACCAAAATTGCTGATTTTACATTGCTAGTTACTTGGCAATAGCAGAATTAATGTGAAAATGATTTCTGCTATGCCAGTCTGCTGGAGAGTGCTGTCATGTGATCACATATCTGACAGGTTCACTTTGAAATCCTTTATTATTATTATTGTTATTCTTAGGGGCATATTTATAAATCAGTAAAGGTGACATGCACCAGCATTTCACAGGCAGTTAATCATTCCCTGTAAGGCCTTGTTCACACAGCATTTGTTTTATTTAAATGCAGGAGGAAATTGATCGGGGAAGTGTTTGCCTTTATACTTTTCTCTCCAAACTCATGTGTTTACATGTATTCAGCGTGTCTAGAAAAAATTCATATTTTTCCCAAATGTGATTAAAATGAATGCACAGAAAAATGTAAAAAAAAATAATAATTTGCAGACAGGCTCCTTATTGCAGTAGACAAATTGGGCATTATTTACTAAAGGCAAATCCACTTTGCATTACAAGTGCAAACTACAAGTGCAAAGTGCAGTCCAAATTGCACTGAAATTGCACTTGGAAGTGCAGTCCCTGTAAATCTGAGGGGTAGATCTGAAATGAGGGGAAGCTCTGCTGATTTTATCATCCAATCATGTGCAGGCTAAAATGCTGTTTTTTATTTTCCTTGCATGTCCTCCTCGGATCTACAGTGACTGCACTTCCAAGTGCAATTTCAAGTGCACTTTGCACTTGCAGTTTGCACTTGTAGTGCAAAGTGGATTTGCCTTTCGTAAATAACCCCCACTATGTTTCTTCTGCAATCAAACAAAGTTACCTGCCTGTTTGCCATCTTTTTTTTATTTTTAGAATAGACACTGAGCTGTGCATTCATGGTAGTTACATCATTCTGGCCCGGCCAATCAAGGTGGCCGAAGATATCCAGAACCCTGAAGAAGACCAGGTGAAGTCATTGGCTCCTGTGAGGGAGTGGGGGGAAGTGAGTTTCTTTTTTTAAATCATTACATGTAATTATACGCTTTTAGAAATTACCTACAAACGTATATAATTGCATATAGGTCATTGCCTGTGTGAATGAGGCCTTATTTAAAGCATATGCACTGAGAAGATTAACCTGCAGTAAATATTTGGTGAATGTAATATTCACTGTTTAATAAACATATCCCTCCTTAATGTTATTATTATTATTATTATTATTATTATATTATTATTAAATAACAAAACAAAATGCTGCCCCAAGCAGTTTTAATGAACATCTGTCTGTAGAAATCTGGTGTATGTTGCATTTTAAATATATTTTGTCTCTTATTCCAAATTAATATCTACAATATATATATATATATATGTATGAATGTGTGTACTGTATGTGTATATATAAATATATATATCTCACATTGTAAAGAGCTGCACAAACTGTTGGCGCCATATAAATCCTGTATAATAATAATAATAAATAAATAAATTATATATATATATATATATATATATATATATATAAAAAATAAAATGGTCAGACTGTCACCAGATATGACAATTTTCCCAGCCGGGGGGGGGGGGGGGGGGAGAGCTGATTCCATGAACACTACACTACTTATATTGGGCTGATTATCAGGGGATTTTTTAAATAACTGTTATAATGGGTAAATAATAAATGTAAAACAAAGACTGGAGAATATTTCTGTAGAGTTTTGTTAAGATTCTTTTTAATGTAAAATATAGAAATGTCACATGGCAGTCTGAAAAGGGCTTCTTTCTATGGGTTATCCTCTAGTCAGGGCAGGAATACTCTTTTTTTACTTGTGCTATATGTGGTGTACTGCATGTATTGAATTGTATTGTAACTGCACTGTCTGCCCTCATGTTGTATAGTGCTGCTCAAACTGTTAGTGCTATATAAATCCTGAATAATATTAATTAAAAAAATATATATATATACACATGCACACATTCTGTTAGTTATACTTGGGAACAGAGGGATTAAATACATTTTTAGCCATTTTTCCATTATAACTACCACAAAAAAAATCTATAATCAGAACATGTGTTAGGTATTTATATTCATATTTGTTTGTTGAATAGAAAATTCTACCCCATAATGAGAATGCAGGGCTGAGCTAATGGAGGGATTGGCTTCATTTCTCTGCTAAAAAATAAAATTACAGACAGAAAAGAAATTTGGAGCTGTTACAAAAAGACTTGTGGACGATTAGAGGTAATGAGAGTGTCACGTTTAAGTATCTTTTTACTGTTTTCTGTATAAAAATGACAAATAGAATATAAATAATATATCAAATATAAGACTAGCACTTCAGAATGACAGAAGTGGCATTGTCACAGAAAGTGTCTGTCATTATACAGAATTTTACCCCATATTGTACTTTCATCCCAACCATTGTCAGCTGGTAATCTTTTTATATGTGTGTGTGTAATATTATATGTTACATATCATTTTATTCAATAGGAAATTAGCATCCAGGGAATTATTTGACTTCTATGTTGATATTTTCAGGTGGGAAAAGTGAATCCTAATACATATGTTATATTCTTTTTTTCTTTTTTTTTCTATGTTGTATTATACATTAATATATGTTTGTTAGGTGTATACATGGACAGGAATGTGGTAATATTTATGTTAATATTCATGATTAGCAGTTATTTGTACAGGGGGTTAGGGAACTGTGTATGTTTATATATATATATATATATATATATATATATATATATATACTGTACACCCAAATTATACAACAAAATATTGAAAACATTCAGATACGCCATGCTATATATATATATATATACATATCGAAGTATTAGATAAGTATATCTCTGTAGATGTATTCTCCCAATCCATTCTATATTTGCATACAAGCTTTTGTTTGCATATATGTTTATATTACAGTATTTATAATATAGTCACCCAGGTATACACGATACCTAGGGGGGATTTCCTATCAATTCTAAGTATCCAGACTCAGCATTATTAGGAAGGTATATAAGAATGGATATATCTGGCCAGGACCCTATTATTAGAAGAGATATATCCTATCCAAAATCTGTGTATTAAATATAGGCGGAGCCCTGCTCCATTCACAGTTATGAGAAGCAAAGTAATCAAAAATTTTCATTATAAATTAAATTCTGTTTATATCAGCTTGCTCCAGTATAAAGAGGCCCTGTCTTATTATGACTAGAGTGGCCCATGTCTCTATTCACATAGGGATATATGTAGGTTATTAACTGGTATCATAATCCACATTTTTATAAGCAGCCTATGTGATTATAGACAGAGACCCAGGCATTATGTTCTGCAATATACAGAATGATTACAGCAGCCGGTCTGTGTGCAATATAATCCACAGGGAGCCTATAGAAAGTAGTCATTGTTATTATATCAGCAGTGATTAGTGGGTGGAATAAAATGTCTTATTCCCCTGACTGGAGGAATACTACCGGGGCCTGTACAGGAAGACGCCAGACTCAACTGTGTACAATTCTACAGCTCTATAAAACACTGCACAATTCTATATACACAGCTGTATACAACACTGCACAATTATTTAAACAGCTGCATACAACACTGCACAATTCTGTACACTTTCATACAACACTACACAATTCTATACACAGCTGTATACAACACTACACAATTCTATACACAGCTGTATACAACACTGCACAATTCTGTACACAACTTTATGCAACACTACACAATTCTATACACAGCTGTATACAACACTACACAATTCTATACACAGCTGTATACAACACTGCACAATTCTATACACAGCTGTATACAACACTGCACAATTCTGTACACAACTTTATACAACACTACACAATTATATACATGGCTGTATACAACACTACACAATTCTATACACAGCTGTATACAACACTACACAATTCTATACACAGCTGTATACAACACTGCACAATTCTATACACAGCTGTATACAACACTACACAATTCTATACACAGCTGTATACAACACTACACAATTCTATACACAGCTGTATACAACACTACACAATTCTATACACAGCTGTATACAACACTACACAATTCTATACACAGCTGTATACAACACTGCACAATTCTATACACAGCTGTATACAACACTGCACAATTCTGTACACAACTTTATACAACACTACACAATTATATACATGGCTGTATACAACACTACACAATTCTATACACAGCTGTATACAACACTACACAATTCTATACACAGCTGTATACAACACTGCACAATTCTATACACAGCTGTATACAACACTACACAATTCTATACACAGCTGTATACAACACTACACAATTCTATACACAGCTGTATACAACACTGCACAATTCTATACACAGCTGTATACAACACTACACAATTTTATACACAGCTGTATACAACACTACACAATTCTATACACAGCTGTATACAACACTACACAATTCTATACACAGCTGTATACAACACTGCACAATTCTATACACAGCTGTATACAACACTGCACAATTCTGTACACAACTTTATACAACACTACACAATTATATACATGGCTGTATACAACACTACACAATTCTATACACAGCTGTATACAACACTACACAATTCTATACACAGCTGTATACAACACTGCACAATTCTATACACAGCTGTATACAACACTACACAATTCTATACACAGCTGTATACAACACTACACAATTCTATACACAGCTGTATACAACACTGCACAATTCTATACACAGCTGTATACAACACTGTACAAGTCTATACACAGCTGTATACCACACTGCACAATTCTATACACAGCTGTATACAACACTACACATATCTATACAACAACATAAAAAGCTATACAACACTAAACATATTCATACAACACTGTACATATCTATACACAAAACTACACAATTTAATACAACACTGTATACAGCTATGTACAACACTACACAATTCTATACAACACTGTACACAGCTGTTTACAACACTACATCATTTTTATAAAACACTGCTATATACAATACTATACATAACTCTACACCATTTTGTATAACATTGTACACAGTTGTTCAAGAAATATTCGCAACTTTATACAATGCTGTTCACAGCTTTACAAGCCTATACACAATTATATACAACTATTCAAACAGAATCGATATTTTTACACAATTCTGTATACAACTGTACAACAAAGTACAAAGCTATATACAACACCATTCACAACTCTTCCGCACTGTACACAATTATACAACAACATACACAACTCTACACCATACAACACTGTACACAACTCTACACAACTGTATTCAACACTATACACAGCTACCCGAACACTACCAAACATAGCTATATACAGCTGGACACCACTGTATAGGCCTCTGCAGTGCATTACACAACCATATCTGACTATATTCACCTCTCTACAGTGCTATACACAAGTATATCTGACAATGCACCAATAACAGTGCTATATACAGCTATATCTGACTGTACACCTTTATACACCCATCTACAGTGCTATATACAACTATACCTGACTGTAAACCTTTATACACCCATCTACAGTGCTATATACAACTATACCTGACTGTAAACCTTTATACACCCCTGTACAGTGCTATACACAACTATACCTGACTGTAAACCTTTATACACCCCTGTACAGTGCTATACACAACTATACCTGACTGTAAACCTTTATACACCCATCTACAGTGCTATATACAACTATACCTGACTGTAAACCTTTATACACCCCTGTACAGTGCTATACACAACTATACCTGACTGTAAACCTTTATACACCCCTGTACAGTGCTATACACAACTATACCTGACTGTAAACCTTTATACACCCATCTACAGTGCTATATACAACTATACCTGACTGTAAACCTTTATACACCCCTGTACAGTGCTATACACAACTATACCTGACTGTAAACCTTTATACACCCCTGTACAGTGCTATACACAACTATACCTGACTGTAAACCTTTATACACCCCTGTACAGTGCTATACACAACTATACCTGACTGTAAACCTTTATACACCCATCTACAGTGCTATATACAACTATACCTGACTGTAAACCTTTATACACCCCTGTACAGTGCTATACACAACTATACCTGACTGTAAACCTTTATACACCCCTGTACAGTGCTATACACAACTATACCTGACTGTAAACCTTTATACACCCCTGTACAGTGCTATACACAACTATACCTGACTGTAAACCTTTATACACCCATCTACAGTGCTATATACAACTATACCTGACTGTAAACCTTTATACACCCCTGTACAGTGCTATACACAACTATACCTGACTGCACCACAAGTCATCAATACAATGAGGGTGACTTTAGTAATGGATTTGATAATGTTCACTCCAAAAAAGAATGAAGATTCACTTCAATTATCCAATCATGTGGAAAGCAAATTCCTGCTCTTTCATTTCATTTCTACATCATAAATTCATTGAAGTGAATTCCAATTTAGGTGAATATTCCTAAATCATCTAGTAAATCGGCCTCATTGTGTCAGAAGTTAAGCTAGCCATACATTATACAATTGTCTTTTTCCTTTAGATGTACCTTCAAGCATATAGTGCAAGGGTCTGCTTGATTGCAAACAAATTGACCGTGTTTAGATTTAACCTCATATTTTATGGTTTTGGTAAATCCAAAGGATATTTGTACAAGAAAATTGTATAATGTATGGCCAGCCTGCAGAACAAAATATCAGGAGAAGGACTCTGTAGGAGAATGTGTTCTGCCATTCTTCCTATGGAGAGAACCTGGCATCTGAGCTACACACACATAGATGGGGAAGTATTTATCTCAGGATAGGTATAAATGTAATCTGGATACTGTACTGTAAATATATATCTTCTACAGTATACGTGGCAGTGTGTGTGTATTTATATAATAAAATACAATATACAGGGCAGTATATATTGTGTGTAGCTCAGTATAGATGGAGATACAAGGGATAGATGTAGATATAATACACATACAGCATGCAGAGAAGTATATATATATATATGGGTTGATTTATTAAAGGCAAATAAGACTGTGCACTTTGCAAGTGCATGTGCCCCAGAGCTTAGTAAATCAGCTAAAGAGAAGCAAAGAATAACCAATCACATGTAAGGAAAAAATAATAAAAATGCTGTTTTGCTTGCACATGATTGGATGATGGAAGTCACCAGAACTTCCCTTCATTTACTGAGCTCTGGAGCAACTGCACTTGCAGAGGCAAAGTCTATTTGCCTTTAGTAAATCAGCTCCATAGTGTGTAGCTCTGTATGGATGGGGATACAAGGGATAGATGTTTATATAATACGCATACAATATACCGAGCAGTATATATGGTGTGTAGCTCAGTATAGATGGGGACATAGGTATATATATATATATATATATGTATTGCACACAGTATATCTATTGTGTACCTGGGAGAGGTATAGATGGGTCAGTGCGTAGGATATATATATATACACACACACAGTATACAGAAATATATATATATATATATTATACAGGTTGTGTGTGTGTGTATATATATATATATCACATACAGTATACAGATATATATATAGATGTATATATAGAGATACAGTTTGCAGGTGTACATGTGATATATATAAATATTATACACACCCAGTATAAAGTGTGGGGGGGGGCAGTGTCTCTCCGGAGATAGGTGCGCCCAGATTGCTCCCTGTGTGTGTCGGTCGGCAGATAAAGGTCTGCTCCCTCTCTTTCATACCTCCATTATCTGTCTCCGGCAGAGTGGTGAATGGATTTGCAGAGAGGGGGGTACACACAGCCGGGTCACCTCATTACCATGAATCTCCCCCCGTCCCCTGTCAGCCCCTCTAATCCCCCTCTTTGTACTACAGCTTTTCATGGCCGATAATGGCATTGTGCGCAGATCTGGCTGTATAGAGGCAATAATCCTCCTTATCTAGATTGGAAACAATTTCTAGGCGGACACAGACGCGGCCTTTCATGCTGCAATTTGCATCTGTTTGAAGCAGAAAAACCTTTTTCCCTTCCACTTTAATAATTTTGTTTGGAAGGTTGTTCGCCATTTCCAGGGACACGTGCGATGTGGGTGCAATCTGCCTTATCGGGGCGACCCCCCCTCCCCCCTCATGAGGGATTACAGAGATTAAAGGGACACCCCCCCCCCCCCTCCTCCCAACACCCCAAACCCGGCCATGATAATTGCCTGCACTGATTTGCACTTTCACAAAAGGCCTTTAGAGAGCCGAATAATAAGGAGGGATGGGGGCCATGGCAGGGCCAGGGGCCCCTCCACATCCAGAGCCAAGAGCCAGTCTGCCGACATGGGGAGAGATCTTTATTGACAAAATATTGACAGCTCATACTTCTCGGAAGTAGATCGGAGATCCGGACAGATGTGAACACAAAACACAAAAATATCTACAAGCGCGACAAGAAAAGTCGCATCGCCGGCGCAGCGTCACCGAGCGTCCAATAATATTAATAATAATAAAAGTCTTCTTCTCCAAAGTTTCTCCAGCCACAATCCATACATCGGCCCCGGGCTCCATCCAAAACTGCAAGTGCAAAAAGCTGTCCGTCAGCCCCCAGCCAGGCCCGGGGTAAGGAGGGGGAGGGGGAGCCGTCCCTCCGGGGCAGGGTAATCCGGGGGGGCCCTGCCGCCGCTGTGATGTAGAAAACGAAAAAATAAAAAGTCCATCAAAGTGCTAATTGGCGATTAATCGTCCGATGTGACGTCGATCTCCTCCGGACTGGACTGTTTGGTGGCGAGCCTCCAGCGATTAATGTGGTGGGCCCCCTTCTTTTTCTGTGAAGAGTCGGAGCCTTCCTCTTCCAATTTCTGTCGCTTGAACTTCGTCCTTCTGTTCTGGAACCAGACCTTCACCTGTTGGGGGAGAGATCGCACAGATCAGACACGATTCCACAGCTCAGCTGTCGACAGATGCTAACCAGCGAAAATAAAAATTATTCTTAATAAAGGGAGACCAGCCAGCAACATCATTCTCATCGATAACCCCATACATTCATTCATTCGATAGTACACCGATAATACAACGACCACATCCATCAACAGACGCCAGTGAGTGCGATCTGTGTCGGATTGTCTGCAGGATTATCGCACATTGATGCTCTGACCCCCGACCTGCCACTGAACATATTCCTGTTTCGTTGTGCGAATCAATAAGATCATCGCACAGAGAGATCGGCAGTAATAATCTTCTCTATTTACTTACTTTATATTTTATCTGTTCAAGACTAATAGCCGGCTCTGTCCCCATTACAGGATCAATATATATGACATAAACCAAACCAATATCTATTTATAAATGTCCTCCGATTGTATATAGAGGATCTATACACTTCGGCCTGTAACAACTTATTTTTTTCAGAATATATTTATATTCACATGCAGATACATATGTAAAACACACACTTATATCATACACATCTATATAATACCAATTTTTATAATACAAATATCTATATAACATAATACACATCTATAAAATACTCATACATATAATACACACACATATAATACATGATATATTTCATATATGCATACAAACGTCTATATAATACATACATATCATATAAAACACACACACATATATTAATACTCAAAATATAACACACACACACATATAATACATACACTTACTACTCATACATATAATACACAAATACATTTAATACATATTCATATAACACACAGACACACACACACACAATACGTTACCTATGTAAAACATAAACACATAAAACACACACACACACAATGAGTTACCTATATAATACATACACACAAACATCTATATAATACACACACACATATAATACATCATCTGTATAATACACACACACATATAATTCATAATCTATATAATACACACATATAATTCATAATACCCATAGATAATATACATCTATATAATTCACACACACACACACACACATATAATACCCATATTATAATACACATCTATATGCTGCACACATACGTACTAATCTGCATAATACACACATGTAATCCACGATTACATTCCTATTATACAAACTATAATACACACATAAATATAATATACACATCTATTTAATATGCACCTATATAAAACATATGAAAGATACATGTCTATATAATATACACACATAATACATGTCTACATATATTGCACATTTATATGAAAACACATATACTCTATACACCCATATATATCATGCAATACACCCATACATATCATACTTTCATATAATTCACATCTATATTATACACCCAGACATATATAACACACGCACATATATATATAATACTCTCGTATAGTACGCGAAAATGCACATGCCTATATAATGCACACTTCTATCTCCAACTGATATCTATAGTCTTATAATTATTATTCCTATATATATATATTATTTTTTTACAGTAATTGTAATTAGTTGATATAACGCACAGGTATATCCTTCACACACAGATGTATACGGTGCACTGTGCTCCTAACATTGCTAAACAAATTTTTATTTTTGTCCCAGGCAGAGCTCACCCCTCCAATAATGGATTTAGGGGGCCCCGGAATAGATGAGGTCGGGGCCCCGCAGTGTCGGCTGTCTGCAGCTGACAGATAAGTAAAGCCTCTAATCTGCCCGGGCTGGGGGTCCTGCCTGTGTAGGGCGGGGGATTCCGGGCTCTACAGAGAAGGGTCACCCCAACACCTGCCATCACCCCGCACACACTCATCTCTATTATTATTATTATTATTATTATTTTAGTATTTATTATCTACTGATGATCATCAAATCTCATCACATTTATCATCCCAGAACAGGAATCTCCATTCAGCAATAAATACTTCGCTCCCAGCACCAACCTGCTCACACATTGCACACCTTACGTGTACACACACAAACACACACACACACATACAGTATATATATATATATAAACACACACAGATTTGTCTGCATTCATCGTCTGACTTGAATATTGTCACAATAACATCCTCCCTCAGCTGACAATAACAATAAAAGAATAGTGAAAATGATTCGGTTCCCCATTCTCCACCAACAATACAATCGTTCATCGAGCAAACACACCGATCCGGAGACCTGCTGATACCATTCCAAGAATTGCCCCTCCCCCCCACATACACCTCTACACATACAGTGTAACTATTCACCCTCTTTGCAGTGATACAGTGTAATTTACTCACCCCAAACAGTGTATTATGAATTCTTTACAATGATGGGTAGAACTATTTACCCCATAGCGATTCACTTTATACTATATATTCACCTTGCAATAGTAGAGTGCAACTATTTAACCCCTAGTATAACTAACTACCACCCCTTCCTCACAGTGTAAATATTTACCACCCTACAGTGATACAATACAGTGTTATTCATGCTTACAGTGATACAGCCTAACTCGTCACCCACCCCTTACAGTCACCGTCCCAATCTTACAGTAATACTGTGTACCTACTATTCACCCCCTTACAGTTATACACTGTAACTATTCACCCAGTGACCACAATAACTATTCACCCTCTACAGTGAAAGACTGTAACTATTCATCCCAAACAGTTATTCCCTAGTATTCACCCTCTACAGTCATACTGTAACTACTCCCCCCTACCGTGATACATTGTAACTATTCACCCCCTGCAGTGACCACAATAACTATTCGCCCTCTATGGTGAAACACTGTAAATGTTCATCCCAAACAGTTATTCACTGTAACTATTATCTACAGTCATCATACTGTAACTACTCCCCCCTACAGTTCTACACTGTAACTATCCCCCTTCCCCATTGATACAATATAAGAATTCACCCTCTACAGTGATACACTAGATATTCACCCCTTACAATACAGTGCACGGATTCACTCCCTTCAGCCATGCACTGTAACTATTCACCCCTTCGGTAATACAGTGTAACTATTCACATTCTACAGTGATACGTTGTAACTGGTTACTCTCGGCAGTGACACAGTGTAACTATTCACCCATAGTAGAGGGTGACAGCGATACCATCTATTCACCTTACAGTGATAGACTCGTCACCCCCTACAGCCACACAGTGTATTTTTCCCACTTTTCCCGTTATAACGTAACTAATCACTCTCCTCATTAAGGTGTCGGGCTCATGTTGGCCTCACCCTGGTTTGGTGGTGTTCAGTGCTTGGGCTTCACATTGCAGGTTGGTGCTCTGGATTCATAGTTTAGAAGGGTGTCGTACCTGGGTCTCGGTGAGGCTGAGACTGTGGGCCAGCTGCTTTCTCTCCGCTCCCACCACATAATGGTTCTTCTCGAAGGCGTGCTCCAACCGGAGGAGCTGGGACGGGGAGAAGGCGGTTCGGATCCGTTTGGGTTTCCGGGCCAGAGCATTGTGCAGCAAGAAGCTCTCCGCACTGGTGTCATTACCTGCAGGGGTCAGAATACAAGTCATATAGGGTCTGTATTATATGTATGTACACATTCATCCTACCTACCTCTACAGTATACTGAGCCCTGTACACGTCATTTAGGATCTCTATATGTATGTATACATTCATCCTACCCCTGAGCCCTATGCAGGCCATATAGGATCTGTATATGTATGTACACATTCATCCTACCTACCTCTACAGTATACTGAGCCCTGTACACGTCATTTAGGATCTCTATATGTATGTATACATTCATCCTACCCCTGAGCCCTGTGCAGGCCATATAGGATCTGTATATGTATGTACACATTCATCCTACCTCTGTACACATATATAACACTGAGCCCTGTGCAGGTCATATAGGATCTGTATATGTATGTACACATTCATCCTACCTCTGTACACATATATAATACTGAGCCCTGTGCAGGCCATATAGGATCTGTATATGTATGTACACATTCATCCTACCTCTGTACACATATATAATACTGAGCCCTGTGCAGGCCATATAGGATCTGTATATGTATGTACACATTCATCCTACCTCTGTACACATATATAATACTGAGCCCTGTGCAGGCCATATAGGATCGGTATATGTATGTACACATTCATCCTACCTCTGTACACATATATAATACTGAGCCCTGTGCAGGTCATATAGGATCTGTATATGTATGTACACATTCATCCTACCTCTGTACACATATATAATACTGAGCCCTGTGCAGGCCATATAGGATCTGTATATGTATGTACACATTCATCCTACCTCTGTACACATATATAATACTGAGCCCTGTGCAGGCCATATAGGATCTGTATATGTATGTACACATTCATCCTACCTCTGTACACATATATAACACTGAGCCCTGTGCAGGTCATATAGGATCTGTATATGTATGTACACATTCATCCTACCTCTGTACACATATATAATACTGAGCCCTGTGCAGGCCATATAGGATCTGTATATGTATGTACACATTCATCCTACCTCTGTACACATATAACACTGAGCCCTGTGCAGGCCATATAGGATCGGTATATGTATGTACACATTCATCCTACCTCTGTACACATATATAACACTGAGCCCTGTGCAGGTCATATAGGATCGGTATATGTATGTACACATTCATCCTACCTCTGTACACATATATAATACTGAGCCCTGTGCAGGCCATATAGGATCTGTATATGTATGTACACATTCATCCTACCTCTGTACACATATAATACTGAGCCCTGTGCAGGTCATATAGGATCGGTATATGTATGTACACATTCATCCTACCTCTGTACACATATATAATACTGAGCCCTGTGCAGGCCATATAGGATCTGTATATGTATGTACACATTCATCCTACCTCTGTACACATATATAACACTGAGCCCTGTGCAGGTCATATAGGATCTGTATATGTATGTACACATTCATCCTACCTCTGTACACATATATAATACTGAGCCCTGTGCAGGTCATATAGGATCTGTATATGTATGTACACATTCATCCTACCTCTGTACACATATAATACTGAGCCCTGTGCAGGCCAAATAGAATCTGTATATGTATGTATACAGTTCATTCATTGCATCTCTGTACAGCTGTTCTAAGGCCTGTACAGGCCATAAAGAATCAGTATATGTAAGTATACACTTATCGTATCTCTGTACAGTTATACTGAGCAATATGGAGGCCATATACAAGTTTCTTTATATATATATATATATATATATATATATATATATATATACAATAATCTCTGCACAGTTATACTGAGCCTTGTGCAGGCCATATAGGATCCATATCTGTATCTATGCATTCATTCCACCTCTGTACACCTGTATAAAGCTCAGCCCTGTGCAGGTCATATAGAATCTATATATGTTCCTATATATACATCCCACAGTTGTACACCTACATATTACTAACTCTGTACAGGCCATGTAGAGTCCATATCTGTATCTATACATTCGTCCCACCTCTGTACACCTATATATAATACTGAGTCCTGTAGGGGACATATAGAATCCATATTTGTATCTATACATTCATCCCACATCTGTACAGTTACATTACACTGCGTCCCATAAAGGCCATATATGATTCTTATCTGTATACGTTCACACCCCCTCTGTACACCTATATGGCCCAGGCCATATATGATTTGTATATGTATCTATGTATACATTCATCCCACATCTGAACACATATATTCTGAGCCTTGTATAGTCCATATTTGTTCCTTTTCATATCTATACGTCCATCCCACCTCCTTACACCTATACAGTATAATACTAAGCCATGTACATAAGATTTGTATATGTATGTACACATTCACCCGGTCTCTCTACACTTAAAAAAAAACGAAACGCTGTACAGACTATATAGAATCCATATCTGTATCTATACACTCATCCCACCTCTGTACAGTTCTATAATACTGAGCCCTGTACAGGCCATATGATCCATGTACATGTATCCCATATGTACACTTATATATAATATTGAGCCCTGTACAAGCCATATAGAATCCATATCTGTATGTATACATTAATTATTCCTCTGTAGTCACATTACATTGGGCAATGTACAGGCCATATACAATACACATCTGTATCTATAGTTGAATCCACCACTGTACACATAATACTGAGCCCTGTACAGGCCATATAGGATCGGTATATATATATATTTATACACTCATCCCATCTCTGTACAGTTATAATGAGCCTTGTACATGCCATATAGTATTTGTTCCTGAATGAGCCATAAACCTATATGTCCTCACTGCTATACCGAATACGTGATTAGAAATACATACGTCTATATATCAATGTAGTTTCACATAATTCGTTTTACTGTATGTTTTATCAATATCTATGTATTAATATATAAACACACAAGTCTATTTGCTGTGTTCTATAACCAACGTTATGATTAGAATCTTTCGAGCACCTTAGATGAGATAACAATTCTACATAATGTAATAGATATATATACATCCAGGTTTAGATGCATAATCTATATAGCACCATAGGATACAATATATATATAATTCAGTAGATATTCATAGGAAGTACAATGTACACACCGGGGACGTTATATATTTTATATCTAATCCCAATGTGTCAAAAAATAATAATAATAATATATATATATATATAAAGAGATACAATAACGATCGGTTTGTATATCCATTCTAAAACATTTTTTTTTTTTTTTGTATCTCCAACCACTACAGGGGAAAATACAAAGCTATATATATATGTATATTTATATTGCTATTTTAAATTATTATTATTATTATTATGGATAGATTGCATAAAGATATTGAAGAAAACATTTCCTGATAATGGACAGATGAGGCAATCCCATTCCTGCAAATTCAATTTCAATATTTAATTCAACCCATAGTAATACTGATTGGAGTTACAGAAACAAAATACTCTAGTGGATAGAGCAGACCGATCGGCCCACGAAATTGTATCTCCCTCTATATTATTTACTGTATATTAGGCTAATATATATATATATATATATATATATATATGTTTATACACCGTCTTGGATCTCCCTGTGTATTGTGGAGGGATCGGACAGTCCTCCATAGGAGATCATTTCCATTTTTTTTTCTTTTATCCCCCAATAATTCCGAATAATCGGTCGAACAAACTGTCATTATTTGTGATCATTTATCCCGATATTCGTTATTACTGTGATTCTGTCCTAAGAACGTCTACCGACTGCAGGACAGAGCGAGATTCATTGCATACAGATAATCGGGTGAGAGATTTATTGTATATATAATCGTAGGGTAAGAGATACATTTATTTATATAAATCGTAGGGTGAGAGATTAATTGCATATAATCCTAGGATGAGGGGTTCATTGTATATAAAATTGTAGGGAGGGGGATTGATTCAGTGTATTGAAATCGTAAAGCGAGAGATACATCGCAGGGTGAGAGATATTGTATAAAAATCGTTGGGGTGAGAGATCTATTGTATATAATTCGTAGGGTGAGATATGTATTGTATAGGGCGAAAGATAGTTTGTATATACATAGTAGAGTGAGAGAGATATATAAATAATAGAGTGATATATATATATAGAGTATATACATAGCAGAGTGAGAGAGATATGATATATAAATGGGAGGGTAAGAAATACAATGTATACAATTTGTAGAGTAAGTAATATACAGCCCATAAATCATAAACAAATATTGGATGGATTACTTTAGGAGAGGCTGTTTATGTAACAAATGTGAGTAAATAAGACGAAGCTGTGTGTGAGAAATGATCGGAGGACTGTGTATTAGAAGAGGACACAGTTTCACCTTATTTACCAACATTCCCTTTGCTAGGCGAGCAGCCTCCAGTGATGGACACGTTGGTGTATATTGGGCGATGAGCGATAGAGAGAGGCTGATAGCTCTGCTCACTTCTAATATCCAAACATGTGCAGATGAAATAAATATACAGGAAATCATCATTCACATTGGAAGTGAATGTTCAACAGATTTATCGTATGACGATTCTCAAATGATTCACTTATTCAACCTGATTGTGCATAGATTGTTGGGTAAGGAATGCATTGTATATGCATTGTAGGGCGCAAAGTACACTGTACATAACTTGTAGGGTGAAGAATACATTGTATATAAATTGTAGGATGGGGAATACATGCTATATACATTGTAGGGCGATGAGTACATTGTATTCAGATTGTGGGGCCAAGAATATATTGCATATACATTAAAGGGTGAGGAATACATGGTATATAAATTGTAGGGAGAGGAATGCGTTGTATATAGATTGTATGGTGAAAAATAAATTGTATATAGACTGTAGGGCGAATAATACATTGTATATACAATGTAGGGTGAGTTTTATATGGTATATAAATTGTAGGGTGAGGAATACAATGTAAAGGCAAGGAATACATTATATATATATTGTATATAGGTGGTAGGGGGAGGAATGCACTGTATATAGATTGTAGGGTGAGGAATACAGTGTGTACACATTTTAGGGCGAATAATTAATTGCATATACATTGTAGGTTGGAGAATACATTGCATATACATTTTAGGGTGAGGAATACATTGTACATACAGTGTAGGGTGAGGAATACATTGTATATACATTGTATGGCGAGGAATGCATTGTACATAACATTGTAGGGTGAGGAATACATTGTACATAACATTGTAGGGTGAGGAATACATTGTACATACATTGTAGGGTGAGGAATACATTGTATATACATTGTAGGGTGAGGAATACATTGTATATACATTGTAGGGTGAGGAATACATTGTATATACATTGTAGGGTGAGGAATACATTGTATATACATTGTAGGGTGAGGAATACATTGTATATACATTGTATGGTGAGGAATACATTGTACATAACATTGTAGGGTGAGGAATACATTGTACATAACATTGTAGGGTGAGGAATACATTGTACATACATTGTAGGGTGAGGAATACATTGTATATACATTGTAGGGTGAGGAATACATTGTATATACATTGTAGGGTGAGGAATACATTGTATATACATTGTAGGGTGAGGAATACATTGTAGGGTGAGGAATACATTGTAGGGTGAGGAATACATTGTAGGGTGAGGAATACATTGTAGGGTGAGGAATACATTGTATATACATTGTAGGGTGAGGAATACATTGTAGGGTGAGGAATACATTGTAGGGTGAGGGGAAGTCTGTGAGTTGAGGTCTCTCTCTCTCACTTTCGTTTTTGTTCGCAGCTTCTGTTTATTTCGTTCAGGACTCAGAATGAGAGTGTTCGAGAGTGACCCTAAACTACACCCGTTTTTTAATCCCTTTTACCCGAAACTTTACTTGATTTTTAATTCCCCTCACTGCTAAAATACACCCGATTTTTTTTTTTTATCATCCTCACCCTAAACCACACCGATATTATATTCCTCTAAACCTAAACTACACCCTATTTGTTATCACGTTATCTCTAAACTACATCAGAACTTTTTAGCCCCCTCACCCTAAACTACACCCGATCTTTTATTCCTTTCACACTGAAGAAATCCCGAATTTTTATCAATGTTTCCTAAATTTACATTCAAACTCTTCCTTGTATTTTCCCTTTACACCCGGTTTGTTACCCGAATTCCTCCCACTCTCTCGCTGTCAGCCGAATTTCTACCCCTCTCTTCTCTGTCAATTTAGTATACTTTTATACATCTTTTTTTTTTTTTTATCCCTCTCTACACCCGGATTTTTATATCTCTGTACATCCAGATTTGTATTCACCTCTCTTCTACATACGCCCGTTTTTTTTTATCTCTCTGTACACCCGGCTTTGTACTTTCTCTGCCCTGTCTGTACACCCAGATTTGTATCTCTGTACACCCGGATTTGTATCTCTGTACACCCGGATTTGTATTTTCTCTTTCCTGTCCGTACACCCAGATTTGTATCTCTCTGTACACCTAGATTTTTATTTTTCTGTACAATCGGATTTTCATCCCTCGGTACACCCTTATTTGTATCTCTCTGTACACCCAGATTTGTATCCCTCTGTACACCCGTATTTGTATCTCTCTGTACACCCGTATTTGTATCTCTCTGTACACCCGTATTTGTATCTCTCTGTACACCCGTATTTGTATCCCTCTGTACACCCGTATTTGTATCCCTCTGTACACCCGTATTTGTATATCTCTGTACACCCAGATTTGTATCCCTCTGTACACCCGTATTTGTATCTCTCTGTACACCCGTATTTGTATCTCTCTGTACACCCAGATTTGTATCCCTCTGTACACCCAGATTTGTATCCCTCTGTACACCCGTATTTGTATCTCTCTGTACACCCGTATTTGTATCTCTCTGTACACCCAGATTTGTATCCCTCTGTACACCCGTATTTGTATATCTCTGTACACCCAGATTTGTATCCCTCTGTACACCCGGATTCGTACCCCTCTTTACACCCGGATTCGTACCCCTCTTTACACCCGGATTTGTATCCCTCTGCACACCCAGATTTGTATCTTTGTACACCCAGATTTGTATTCCTCTCTCTTCTTTGTATGCCCGGATTTGTATCTCTTTGTACACCCGGATGTGCATCCCACTGTCCGCCCGGATTTGCCCCCCTCTCTCCTGGGAAAGTTTGGAGTAAAGTTTGTGGGTGACTCACCCTGGAAGCGATGGCCCAGGTAGCGGTACCGGTGGATAAGCCAGGGGTAGAAGGTTGAGGGGTCCCTCTGCTGGGAGGTGAAGATGGGGTGCGGGCTGTTGGGTAGCGGGTGATGTGCCAGGGCGGTGGGCATCGGATGGACGGGGTTGGGGGGATCGCTGAAGATCAGGTCGGGGTTTGGGTAGACTCCTCGGCTGCTTGGCGGGTGGAAGCCATTCAGGAAGGGGTTCATCGGGTTGGAGTTGGCATAGCTGAGGGCGGCGGGTCGGATGGGCTCCTCGGCTCGGGAGACTTGCACCGGGCTGTCTTTGGCCACCAGAGACTCGATGGTGAAGCACCTCTTGGGAGCGGGCTGAAACATGGTGGCCCGGGGGGCTCTGCAGATCGGTGGGCACCGGCGGGGTCACTGCAGCTCCTCCATCCCAGACCTTCGAATACTTGTGTCCGACCGTCTGTGTGTGTGTGTGCGTCTGAGAGTGTGTGTGCCCCACGAATGACACACCAGCTTCCTGCGCCCGCTCATTGGACGCCCGAACACCCAGGGGGAGGAAAAACACGGAACGGATCCGGACAGCTGCAGAAACCAGGAGCTGCCACACCCGGGGCTTTAATGAGGCCGAAACTGTCTCCTCCTCCATCACCACTCTGTGCGCGCACAGACTCCTGTGTGTACCCCCTCCCCCCATACATCTGTACCCCACCCCCATACATCTGTACCCTCCCATACATCTGTACCCCCCCATACATCTGTACCCCCCATTCATCTGTACCCCCTCCCCCATACATCTGTACCCCACCCCCATACATCTGTACCCTCCCATTCATCTGTACCCCCCATACTTCTGTACCCCCCATTCATCTGTACCCCCTCCCCCATACATCTGTACCCCACCCCCATACATCTGTACCCTCCCATTCATCTGTACCCCCAATACATCTGTACCCCCTCCCCCCATACATCTGTACCCCACCCCCATACATCTGTACCCCCCCATACATCTGTACCCCCATTCATCTGTACCCCTCCCCCCATACATCTGTACCCCACCCCCATACATCTGTACCCCCCATTCATCTGTACCCCCTCCCCCCATACATCTGTACCCCACCCCCATACATCTGTACCCCCCATACATCTGTAACCCCGTTCATCTGTACCCCCCTCCCCCCATACATCTGTACCCCACCCCCATACATCTGTACCCCCAATACATCATTACCCCCCTCCCCCCATACATCTGTAACCCCCCCCATACATCTGTACCCCCAATACATCTTTACCCCCCATACATTTGTACCCCACCCCCATACATCTGTACCCCCACTATTCATCTGTACCCCCCTCCCCCTCCCCATTTGTATCTTGCCTGTATTTTATATATATATATATATATATATATTTATCATCGCCCACAGCACGTCAGATTCCCAACTATCTCTGTATAGTGTGCTGGGTCCCCCCCCCCCCCATTCATAGACCAGATATGACTACTGACCCCACTACTCCACAATACACATCTGCCTGCATGTTACCTGTAATGAAAATAAACCCCCTATTCTGAAAAACACCAACATTTTCAAAAAAACTTCTCTATCTAAATATACTTTACATTTCCACTATATCTCTGTACATTGCCCATATCGATGTACATTGCCCATATCGATGTACATTGTTCATACTGCCTACCAATCTGTATAATGCCCCCAATATATGTAAAATGCCCCAAATGTATCTATATAATGTCTCCCCTCATATATCCAAACATGTGTCCCATTATATTTGTATAATCCACATATTTCCTCCATATATCTGAATCATATCTCCCATGTATCTATATAATGCATCACACGTATCTATAATGTCTGTCTGTCTGTATATATCTGTATAATCCACCCATATATCTGTACAGTGCCGCTCTATATACATGTACAATCCCTCTATCTGTGTCTTTCTCTCTCTCTGTCTCTTAATTTAATGGCTGTGTGTTGAGTTATTTTGAGGGGACAGCAAATTTACACTGTTATACAAGCTGTACACTCACTACTTTACATTGTAGCAAAGTGTCATTTCTTCAGTGTTGTCACATGAAAAGATAGAATAAAATATTTACAAAAATGTTAGGGGTGTACTCACTTTTGTGGGATACTGTACATATAAATATATATCTATATATATGTACAGTATCTCCCTCACATTTATGTAAATATTTTATTCTATCTTTTCATGTGACAACACTGAAGAAATGACACTTTGCTACAATGTAAAGTAGTGAGTGTACAGCTTGTATAACAGTGTAAATTTACTGTCTCCTCAAAATAACTCAACACAGCCATTAATGTCTAAACCGCTGGCAACAAAAGTGAGTATACCCCTAAGTGAAAATGTCCAAATTGGGCCCAATTACCCATTTTTCCTCCCTGGTGTCATGTGACTCCTCGATGTTACAAGGTCTCAGGTGTAAATGGGGAGCAGGTGGGTTAAATTTGGGTTTATCGCTCTCACTCTCTCATACTGGTCACTGGAAGTTCAACATGGCACCTCATGGCAAAGAACTCTCTGAAGATCTGAAAAAAATAATTGTTGCTCTACATAAAGATGGCCTAGACTATAAGAAGATTGCCAAGACCCTGAAACTGAGCTGCAGCACGGTGGCCAAGACCATACAGCGGTTTAACGGGACAGGTTCTACTCAGAACAGGCCTTACCATGGTCGACCAAAGAAGTTGAGTGCATGTCCAGAGGTTGCGTTTGGGAAATAAACGTGCTGCCAGTATTGCTGCAGAGGTTGAAGAGGTAGGGGGTCAGCCTGTCAGTGCTCAGACCATACGTGGCACACTGCATCAAATTTGTCTGCTTGGCTGTCATCCCAGAAGGAAGCCTCTTCTAAAGATGATGCACAAGAAAAAAAAAAGCTCATCTATAGACCTTGCTTTGTGCACTGGTACCAGTCATGTTGGAACAGGAAGGGGCCGCCCCCAAACTGTTCCTACATGAAATTGTCCAAAATGTCTTAGTATGCTGATGCCTTAAAAGTTCCCTTCTTTGGAACTAAGGGGCCAAGCCCAACCCCTGAAAAGCAACCCCACATCACAACCTCCCCTCCACTAAATGGTTTGGACCAGTGCACAAAGCAAGGTCCATAAAGACATGGATGAGCAGGTTTGGGGTGGAGGAACTTGACTGGCCTACACAGAGCCCTGACCTCAACCCGATAGAACACCTTTGGGATGAATTAGAGTGGAGACTGCAAGCCAGGCCTTCTTGTCCACATCAGTGCCTGACCTCACAAATGCGCTTCTGGAAGAATGGTCAAACATTCCCATAGACACACTCCTTAACCTTGTGGACAGCCTTCCCAGAAGAGTTGAAGCTGTTATAGCTGCAAAGGGTGGGCCAACCCAATATTGAACCCTACGGTCAAAAACTGGGATTCCATTAAAGTTCACGTGTGTAAAGGCAGGCGTCTCAATACTTTTGGTAATATAGTGTATCTATCTACATTATCCACCCATATATCCGTACAGTGCCTTTCCATATATGTACAATACCTCTCTCCCCCTCTCTATATATAGTATATATATATATATATATATTCCCAGTCTCAGGGTCTCTTTTGCGGCCTGAGCCAAGCTCTAGTCTCAGGTTTAGTGTCCCTCTGCTCCCAGACTCATTGTCATTATTCCCTAGCTCAGCGTCCCCCTAGCTGCAGACTCAGCGACCCTCTATTTCCAAGGCTCAACATTCCTCTAATCCCGCAATCTCTCTAAACCCAGATTCAGTGTTCCTGTGGTCCCTGAGTCAGTCTCCCTCTAGTCACAGGCTCAGTCTTCAGTGCAAGGCTCATTGTACTTGGATTAGCCCTTAGTCCCAGGCTCATTGTCCCTGGATCTGTCTTTGGTCTCATGCACATTTGTCTTTGGTCTCATGCACATGGTCCCCCAGGCTCAGTGTCTCTCCAGTACCTCTAGTCTCAGCTCAGTGTTCCTCCAGTCCCAGACTGTAGCCAAGGTTCAATGTCCCTCTAGTCCCAGTCTTTAGTGCCAGGCTCAGTGTCCGATGATCAGTGTTTAGTCCCAGGCTCAGTGCCCCAGACTAAGGGGTTTATTTACTAAAGGCTCCAGAGCTTAGTAAATTAGTAAATCTTCACTTTGGCAAAGAATACCCAATCACATGCAAGGAAAGTGAAAACAAAAAACAGCATTGTTTGCTTGCATCTGATTTGATAATGGTAGTCAGCAGAGCATCCACCAATTTACTAAGCTCTGAAGCAACCGCACTTGCAGAGTGCACAGTCTATTTGCCATTAGTACATCAACCCCTATGTGCCTGTGTACTCCCAGGCTCAGTGTCCCACTAGTCTCAAGCTCAATGTCAAGCTCTAATCTCAAGTTTATTGCACCCCAAGTTTCAGGTTCAATTTCCCTCTAGTCCTTTAGTGTCGGGCTCAATGTCCCTCTAGTGCAAGGCTCAGTGTCCATCTAGTCTCAGGATCAGAGCCTCTCTGCTGCCAAGCTCAGACTTTAGTCACAAGCTTAATGTTTTTGTAGTTGTTGGCTCCGTTTATAGTGCCAGGGTCCCCCTGTCCCAGGCTGAGCATCCCTCTAGTGTAAGGATCAGTGTCCCAGGTTATATGTAAATCTATCCACTGGCTCAGTGATCTCCTATTATCAGACTCAGTGTCAGGACTCCTGAGGACTACTCTTAATACCAGGCTCATTGTCTCAGGCTCAGTTTAACTCTAGCACCAGGTCCAGTGCCAGACTTAGTGTCCTTCTAGTGCCAAACTAGAATCTTTATTTAGCCCCAAACTCAGTCTTTCTCAGTCTTAAGTGCCAGGCTCAGTTACTGTTAGTGGCAGGCTCAGTCTTCAGTACTAGGTTCAGTGTTTATCTAGGATCCCAGGCTCTGTGTCCCTACAATGTCAGGCTCAGTCTTCAGTGCAAAGCTGCCATTGTCCCTCTAGCCCCGGGCTCAGTGTCCCTCTAGTGCCAGGCTTAGCTTCCCTCTAGCCCCAGTCTCAGTGTTCCTCTAGTGCCAGGCTTAGTTTCCCACTAGTTTCAGGCTCAATGTCCCTCTAGTGCCAGGCTCAGTGTCTCTTTAGCCCCCAGTTGGTTGTGGCCCTCTAGTTGCTAGATACTCACTGTCCCACTAGTCTCAGGTCCAGTACCCATCTATTTGCAGGCTCACTATCCTTCTAGTCCCAGGCTCAATGTCTCTAGTCTAACGCTAGTGCCAAGGGTAGTATCAGCTTTCCTTTATTCCCAGGCTCAGTGTCCAAGCCTCAGTGTTCCTCTAGTGCCAAGCTCAATGTCTCTCTATTTTCTGGCTCAGTATCCTTCTAGCTCCAAAGTAATTGGTCCTCTAGTTCCAGACTCAGTAGTGTACCTCTTTAGTTACAGGCTCAGCATTCCTCTAGTGCCTGGCTTTGTGTCCCTGTACACCAGGCTCTGTGTCATTCCTGTCCCATGCACATTGTAATGTGTATTTCACTGTCAGCGTCTGTCTAGACCAGTGATGGCAAACCTTGGCACCCCAGATGTTTTGGAACTACATTTTCCATGATGCTCATGCACTTTGCAATATAGTTGAGCATCATGGGAAATGTATTTCCAAAACATCTGGGGTGCCAAGGTTCGCCATCACTGGATGAGCATCATGGGAAATGTAGTTCCAAAACATCTGGGGTGCCAAGGTTCACCATCACTGGTCTAGACACAGGCTCAGTGTCCCTCCAGTTTTAGTCTCAGTGTCCCACAAGTGCCATGCTCAGTGTCCTTCTAGTCCCATGCTCAGTGTCCCTCTAGACCCCCCTCAGTTCCATCTAGTCCCAGGTTCATTGTCCCTCTAGTTTCAATATTTACTACCAGGCACGGCCTTCCTCTATTTCCAGTCTTAAGCCCCGTACACACGGTCGGACTTTTGGCCAACAAACTTCATTTTGAGCAAGTTGGACCAACAATCCGACCGTGTGTACGCTCCATCGGACAAACTTTTTTGCTTTTTTTGTGTTTTCATCGGACAAAAGTTGGGTCTGCAAACGGACAAACCTTTGGCCAACAAAAGTCAGATGGAGCAAAGTCCTACCGTGTGTACAGCAAACCATAGGACTTTTGTCCGATGGACAAAACAACTAATGTTAAAATCAACCAACAATAGCAGAAGTTGACCAAAGGGTGGCGGTAAAGAGCAGAAAAACCACGTGATGTTGGGAAAGGTTTTGGGAAAGTTTGCGGAAAAGTCCTGTGGTGTGTATGCTATGGGTGTGCCCGGCCAACTCCGTTCGGACAAAAATCCAGGGAAAAGTCTGATGGAAGTCCGACCGTGTGTACGAGGCTTTAGTGTCCCATACTCAGTGTTCATTTAGTGCCAGGTCAGGGTCCCAGCCTCAGCGTCCCCCTGGTGCCAAGCTCATTGTCCTTCTAGTTCCAGACTTAGGCTGTCCATATATTATACACATTTCTTGTACAATTTAGATTTACCAAAACCAAATAATATGTCAAACCTAAATGCTTTTAAGTTGTATGCAATCAAGCAGGCCCTTGCACTACATAGTTGAAGGTAAATCTAAAGGAAATTGATTAACAGAATTGTATAATGTAAGGCCAACTTTAGTGTCCCTCAAGAACGAGGTACAGTGTCCCATTGTCCATCTAGTCCCATGCTGAATTTGCCAGGTTTAGTGTTTCTCTAGTTACAGGCTCACAGTTCCCATAGTCCCAAGCTCTTCTTACTTTAGTGCCAATCGAGTTTCAGGTTTGCTGGCCCACCAACCCCAACCTCAATGTCCATCTAGTTTCAGACACAATGTCCCTCTAGTCCCAGGCTGGGTATCTTTCTTGTCTTGTACTATGCTTTATGTGTTCTAGGCTCAGTGTCCCTAAAGTGTCAGGTTCAGTTTTAAGTGCAAGGCTTGATGACCTTGGATCAGTCTTTACTACCAGGCTCAGCACCCCTCTAGTTCTTTTCTCAGTGTCCTTCCTTTTCCAGGCTCAGAGTCCTTCTAGCCTCATGGTTAGCTTTACTCTAGTGCCAGGATAAGTGATCCTTTAGTCTCAGGCTGAGTGTCCCTCTAGTGTAAGGCTTAGTGTTCCTCTAGTTTAAGGCTCAGTGTTTTTCTTAACCGTATGCACAGTTAGTCCCAGGCTCAGTGTTCCTCCAATGCCACGCTTAGTGTCCATCTAGTCTCAGGCTCAAGGTCTATCTAGTACCAGGCTCAGTGCCTCTCTAATCCCAGGCTCACTGACTCCAGGATCAGTGTTCCTCTTGTGCCAGGCTCAGTGTCCATCTAGTCCCAGGCTCAAGGTCTATCTAATACCAGGCTCAGTGCCCCTCTAATCCCAGGCTCACTGACTCCAGGATCAGTGTTCCTCTTGTGCCAGGTCAAGTAACCTTCTTGTTTTAGGTTCAGTATCCCTCTAGTCCCAGGCTCAGTGCCCCTTTGGTCTTATGTTCAGTGCCCCTTAATCTCTTGCTCAGTGTTTCTAAACACAAAATTCAGAGTACGACGAGCCAAGATCAATCAAGTTAAATAGCCAGTTTGGCTCTTCTGCTTGATTCTGAGCATGCGTGTTTTATGCGAGTCGGAATTGCATACAGACGAGCGGATTTTCCGATAGAAACTTTTTCCGTCGGGAAAATAGAGAACCTGCTCTCAATCTTTTGTTGGTGGAAATTCCGACAGAAAAAGTCAGATGGAGCCTACACACGGTCGGAATTTCGTGTGTACGCGGCATAATTCTTTCTAATGACCACAAGTGTAAGGAGCATTCTTCCTACTGACCATTACACTGAGGTATCATGAGTTGTAAATATATTAATTTTTAGCAGGCATTCCCCGAGACTGGAAGGTTATTTCAAGGGTTCCTCTGTCATAGTCGTGTGCAGGGGGTGTGTCAGGTGTGCCTGAACACACCCTAATCACCTCCGTGTGGCGCACATTCCCCCTGCTGCCTGGACCCATGTCATTTACCGGCCACTTCATTTTCTGAATGAGCACAGTGAGTGATTGGTACAGATAATTCAGTTTGTTTATTCATATCCAGTGGCAGCCCGTAATGCAGGGTGCAGGGGCGCCGCCCCCCTATCAATGCGTCCGGGCCCCTTATCTACATGCAGCGCGCTGGATGCATGGATTCCAATGGTCTTTTTTTTTAACCACATATGTAGAGCCAGAGGCTCTACTAGGATTCAAAAAAAGGTGGGCTCGGGGCGCAAAGCCCACCCAGTTGTGTGACAATAGCGAATTAATATTCGCTATTGTCACACTTATTCTCCTCCCGGCCAATCAGAAAGCGGGTCTTAAGACCTGTTTCCTGAATGGCTGAAAGGAGAAGCGATCCTATTGGCCTAGGAGGAGTAGAGAGGAGACGCAGGGGAAGCCGCCGCCTGTCACCCGGAGGAAAGCGCCGCCATTAATGGGGTAAGTGCTGTGCTGAACAACCAGGGGGGGGGGGTGGGGGGCTGGGTGCGATTAACCCGACCGACCCATAGGGAGGGGGCATGGGTGACCTGACTGATGGGGGCTGTGGGTGCATTGTTTTCCGCCCCCCCCCAAAAAAAAGAGCTGGAGAATCTGTCCTCAACCCCTTTCTCTGTCGCAAAAGTGAAACATCAGGTGTCTGTTTAGACCCCTGATTTTTCACCAAAGCCCCCAGTGGGGCTCCTGACAGAATTGTAAATAAAAAATATGGTAGAAAAAATAATAAAACGAAAAAACTACTGACAATGCCCAACTGACACCAATCTCTGCTCTACTGCTCTACTGACACCACCCACGTTTTAATACATTTTAAAATGTTTGTTGACATTATTAATGTGTGTGTCTGTCTGTATATATATACACACGCACAAACACGCATGTGTGTTTCAGCTTTGGTGTGCAAACCCTAATGCAATAGTCTGCGCACACCTATGTCCCCTGTGATGAAATGTTGAGAAAGGCTGCTCTAGTCCCATGCTCAGTGTCCCTGCAGTCTCAGGTTCAATGTCCATCTAGTCCCAGGTTCAGTGTCCCACCCCCAGTCCTAGGCACAGTATCCCTGCCTCAACACCCCTCTAGATTCAGGCTCACTGTCCCTCTAGTCCCAGGCTCAGTGTCCCTCTAGTCCCAGGCTCAGTGTCCCTCTAGTCCCAGGCTAAGTGTCCCTCTAGTCCCAGGCTCAGTGACCTTCTAGTCCCAGGCTCAGTGTCCCTCTAGTCCCAGGCTCTGTGACCCTCTAGTCCCAGGATCAGTGTCCCTCTAGTCCCAGGATCAGTGTCCCTCTAGTCCCAGGATCAGTGTCCCTCTAGTCCCAGGCTCACTCTCCCTCTAGTCCCAGGCTCAGTGTCCCTCTAGTCCCAGGATCAGTGTCCCTCTAGTCCCAGGCTCAGTGTCCCTCTAGTCCCAGGCTCAGTGACCCTCTAGTTCCAGGATCAGTGTCCCTCTAGTCCCAGGCTCTGTGTCCCTCTAGTCCCGGGCTCAGTGTCCCACTAGTCCCAGGCTCAGTGTCCCACTAGTCCCAGGCTCAGTGTCCCTCTACTCCCAGGATCAGTGTCCCTCCAGTCCCAGGCTCACTCTCCCTCTAGTCCCAGGCTCAGTGTCCCTCTAGTCCTGGGCTCAGTGTCCCACTAGTCCCAGGCTCAGTGTCCCACTAGTCCCAGGCTCAGTGTCCCTCTAGTCCCAGGCTCAGTGTCCCTCTAGTCCCAGGCTCAGTGACCCTCTAGTCCCAGGATCAGTGTCCCTCTAGTCCCAGGCTCTGTGTCCCTCTAGTCCCGGGCTCAGTGTCCCACTAGTCCCAGGCTCAGTGTCCCACTAGTCCCAGGCTCAGTGTCCCTCTAGTCCCAGGCTCAGTGACCCTCTACTCCCAGGATCAGTGTCCCTCCAGTCCCAGGCTCACTCTCCCTCTAGTCCCAGGCTCAGTGTCCCTCTAGTCCCGGGCTCAGTATCCCACTAGTCCCGGGCTCAGTGTCCCACTAGTCCCAGGCTCAGTGTCCCTCTAGTCCCAGGCTCAGTATCCCTCCAGTCCCAGGCTCAGTGTCCCTCTAGTCCCAGGTTCAGTATCCCCCAGGCTCAGTGACCCTCTACTCCCAGGATCAGTGTCCCTCTAGTCCCAGGCTCACTCTCCCTCTAGTCCCAGGCTCATTGCCCCCCGTTGTCCAGGGTTCAGTGCCCCATAGGCCCAGGCTCAGCACCCCCTCAGTCACAGACTCACTGTGCTCTAGTCCAAGATTCAGTGTTTTTCTAGTCCCAGCCTCGTTTTTCAGTGCCAGGCTCAATGACTAGTGCTTAGTCCCAGGCTCATTGTCCCACTATTGGCCAATTCAGTATCAATCATAGTGACTGGCTTAGTGTCTCTATAGTTTCAGGCTCACTGTCCCTAGTGCCAGAGTCAGCGTCCCTCTAGTGCCAGTCCGTGGCATAGTTGTTTTAAAGTCTAGAAGCAACTGAAGGGATTATCCGATCAGTTTGTAGCTCCAGTCCAGGTTTTGCTGGGGTTCTCCAGGGTCAGTCGGAGCTGGCCCCGCCCCCTGCCAGTTGTAGACACGGTGTGCTCCATGCTTCTCTCTCATCTGCACACAAGAGAAGCACTTTGTGCCAATTACCATCTTGTAAAGTGAAGTGGCATCAGGTAGTGGCACTAGAGGTGGGGGGGCCCCAATAACACACAAAGGTACGTGCCAGGCTCTGACAACCCCTATACCAGCCTATAGATGTATTTATGTGGGGGGCTGAGCATATCGGCCGATCGGCTCCACTCACAGAAAAGACCATTTATTTATAAATATTTATCTATTTAACACAACTTGATTTTCTTTGCTTATAAATATTTCATTTTTTATTATTATTATTATTTTCTCATCTAGCTGTGTGTGGCTGTCGGGTTATTGGCTTTTATCTGGAGTGACAGCAGATTGTTACTTTGTATAGAAACACACACATTATATACTGTCTATATCTATGTCCCTTGTATACACTGACACTTTATGCAACAAGGAGTTCTGAAAAGTATGGGATGAGAACAACAAATAACACAAAAATAATTATAATAATAATAAAAAAATAATAATATACATTATGAGCATTGTACACCTTTAGAGCAGAGGATATTCTGATGTATATTTATAATACTGTATTATATATCATATAATCATATATAGTACAGTAAAGAATATTAATAATACACTACTATATCCAGCTCAAATGCAATACTCTACTATAGAGGATATACAATAAGGTGCTATAACACACACACATATATATATATATATATATAGTAAAGTATTGCATTTGAGCTGATTAGTGTATAATAATTATATATATATATATATATATATATATATATATATATATATATATATATATATATGTGTATATATATATATATATATATATATATATATATATATACAATATGTATTATAAATATTATGTATTTATTTTTTATTAATTTTCCTTTGTGTGTGTAATTTATAGTACCATAACATATATATGATCTATCTATCTATCTATCTATCTATCTATTTATCTCTATATCTATAGAGAGAGAGATACAGAGGTATCTAGACACCCAGTGAATTATAGATAACATAATGAACAATCACTTCTAAAACCATACATAGAACATTATATGAAGGCATTATATCTCCAGCACCGCAATCCCTATAGCCAGGCCGATGCCGCATGTACATCACGTACATATGCACTGTGACGTCTCTGTGAAGGGGGAATTTTTCCGCCGGAGCAACGTTTCCCTTTAAACAGCCGTCCAGATTGGAGTCATTTTCTATTTGAATATTCCGCACTGAATTCCCTTGGGGTTGGTTAATCGGCCGCATCACACAACCCCGGGTTGGCTATTTGTATTTTAATTGAAAAAAAAAAATTTTTTTTTTTTTTTTAAGAGTGAATGGTGTATATTCAGATCTTGGTGTTTCTATACATACACCGACAGACAGCACCGAGCGATAAACAGAGAGCGCTGTGTGTGAGGACCGTCCTGACTGACAGCTGACTGAGCAGACAGGCCCCCCACTGACAGCACATCACCCGACTACTCCACACACTGCACAACACCCGACCGTCCTGCACCCGCGCACCGTACACAGCACAATGGACAACGTACATATTAGATACATCACACAAATATAGAAGATATCACACACCGGACACTGGACAGCAGGCACTCAGACATAACATATATTTTTATATTCTCTTACATGGTGAATCTAGTATATATTACAATGTATTTCATTAGTGTATATAATATATATATATATATATATTATAATCGCTTACTTAGAATATATATTCAGCATACCTGCAATGTAATATCTATCTATCTATCTACAGACACACACCCCTTGCTCAGGGCTATGTATTGTACAATTGTCCTTTTGTAGTAGAAATATTTGGAGTATGTTTACCTATAGAGACTTCTATAGTGATGATAACTCCATTGGCAGGTGTATGGACTGTGTATGTGGGGGCCACTAACCGTACAGGAAGGTGCTATCTATCTATATCACACCTGGTACCCTGTGGTCTCCATTATATAATATATACTAGCTGTATTGATTTTGTCTATACATGGTATTATAGGACACGCTCTGTAATGTATGTACTAATCTCAATGTACAATGTATGATATATCTGATACTTGTTCTCATCTCTTGCTCCATCATGAATATTCCAGTGTGGATTCTGTACATCGGCCCAGCAGATTGTAATGTCCAGTGACAGCTGCATGTGCTCTATACAAGGACCCCGATCTATAGGTTACCATGTAT
Source organism: Rana muscosa (assembly GCA_029206835.1). Lineage (NCBI taxonomy): Eukaryota > Metazoa > Chordata > Amphibia > Anura > Ranidae > Rana > Rana muscosa. The sequence goes on along the minus strand of CM055123.1, from coordinate 259,443,262 downwards.
TGCACATTTGTAATGTACAGAGAGATGTGTGGGGAGTCCGGCCATATACATCTACACCAATTCTCAGGACGTATATTTCACCTATAATATAATGATCATATGTGTGTGTTATAGGGTCTAAGATGCTATATGGGACCTGTATGGACAACGTTGGGGGGATTGGCCTTCTTGTCACTCACACTCTGATTAACAAAAAATGTGAGCTGGGAGTGCGGTGTGAAAGGAGATGAGAACTATACATACATAGAGAGAATAGTATAATGTATAGTGGGCACAATTTGTATAGTACTATACAGTAATTACCATATAGTGCAAGTAGTGTGCAGGATGTACAGATGTACTGAGAATGTTATGAGCACAGTTAGTAGTGTTTAGTAAATACAGCGTATGTTATGTTGTATATATTGATCACGGTGCATATAGTACACAGTTCTGTATATAGTTCACTGTAAATAATAGATATAACGAGCACAGTGTATATAATATATATAGTAAGCACAGTATATATATATATATATAAATAATATGCGAGGTAAGCACAGTGTATATAAGATGTATGGTGTGAGTGGAGTGCATACAGTACAGCATATGAGCACCTTGTATAGAGTACAATGTATTATGTATAGTAAGGACATTGTATAATACATATATAGTGAGTACTGTGTATAATATGTATAGTGAGCACATTATATATAATATATATATATATATATATATACATATATATATATATATATATATATATATATATATATATATATGTATATATATATATATATATATGTATATATATAGTGAGTACGGTGTATTCAGGATAATACAGTTCATTGTATATAATATGTATAGTGAGCACATTGTATATAACATATATAGTGAGTACAATGTATACAGTACATTGTGTATAATATGTATAGTAATCACCGTGTATATAATATATATAGGGAGCACAATGTATATGTAATAAAAATAATGAACACAATATGTGGTGAGCACATTCTATGTACAATGTATATAATATGTATCCAAACAAAGTATATACACTGCATACTGTGCACTGTGTATACAGTGCAATGTATATAAAATGTGAAAAGAGAGTATATAAAATGTGAAAAGAGCACATTGTATGCAATACAATGTATATAAGTGTATGCAATGCAGTGTGTATAATATGTATAGTGAGCACAGTATTTACACGAGTGTATAAATATGTATACAATGCAATGCAATATGTATAGTGAGCACAGTGGGGGTTATTTACTAAAACTGGAGAGTGCAAAATCTGGTGCAGCTCTGCAAAGAAACCAATCAGCTATCAGATTGTCAGAGCTCAATTAAACAATCTGAAGTTAGAAGCTGATTGGCTACCATGTGTACAGCGCTCCAGTTATAGAAAATCTATCCCAGTGTATTTAATATGTATGGTGAGCAGTGAGCACATGTATATATGTATAGTGAGCATCGTGTATACAGTACAGCATATATGTATAGGGAGCACAGTGTATAATATTATTAATATTATATGCACAATACCAACAGTGTATACAGTACAGCGTATATAATAAGTATTGTGAGAACAGTGTTTATAATGTGCATAGTAAATACAGTGTACACAGTACTGTATATATGCATAGTGAGAACGGTGTGTACAGTACATTGTAAATAATATGTATAGTGAGCACAGTGTATACAATATATATATATACAGTATATATATATATATATATATATATATATATATATATATATATATATATATATATTTATATGTATAGTGTGGACGTTATACACAATACAATGAAGTGAACACAGTGTATGAAATATGTATATAGAGTATAGAGCATACAGTACAGTGTATATAATAAGTATAGTGAGTACAGTCTTTATATTATGCATAGTTAGCACAGTGTATATTATGCATACTGAGAACAGTGTAAACAATAAGTATAGGGAGCACAGTTTCTAGTTGATTAGTACAGCGTGTGTAAGAAGTAGTAAAGCACCGAGTATAGTACAGCCTATAGTAGTGTGTACGGTGATCCCAGTGTATATAGTACACTAGTAATGAGGCTTATATGGTGTGTAGTGTGATCCCAGTGTATATAGTACAACATATTAATGCCCCATATATATATATATATATATATATATATATATATATATATATATATATATATATATAGTGCCCCAGTGTATATAGTGCAATGTGTGTACAATAATCTCAGTGTAAAGAGAATCCAGCGTGTGCATGTGTATATATATATATATATATAACAATTATCTCAGTTTGTATAGCACAGTATAGGAGTGCAGTGTTATTGGCATATACTGTGATCCCAGTGCATATAGTACTGTTTTGCTGTGCAGCGTATATGTTACATGCAAGGTGTGAAATGAGTCATTGTTATATTAATAAGCTATTTATTTTCCCTATGCATTGTATAATATCTAGGCATGTTACTAATGTTTTGAAATTGCCTATACTGTATGTATATATTGCTTAGGCATTCTATAGAAATGGCCTGTAACATATATAGTATATACCATGATCTTATTGTATATAAATGCTGTTGTGGTGTGCAATGTATATAGTATGTACCATAATCCCAGCGTATATAGTATTGTCTTGGTCTGCAGTGTATATACCATAATCCTAGTACTATTTTGGTGTGTAGTGAATATAGAATACATCAGGATCTTAGTGTATACAGTACAACCAGTGAATACAATATGTAGGATGTATTACTTGTATTGCTAATGTTCGGTGTAGAACTCTGCCTGTCGGATATGTATGCTGGCGGCGCCCTCTAGTGGCTTCACTTTGCGGCAGCAGCCTCTCCGCTATTCACAGCTCAACATGTTCTACTAGGACTTTTATGTGCTACAACTTGTATTGCTAATGTTCGGTGTAGAACTCTGCCTGCCGGTAAGTTGTAGAAGTGACCGCGTCCCATTCAGGAATAGGAAGAGAGTTCGATTATAATGTCAATGTGCCCTATTGTATCCATGCCATGCTTATATATCTGCTTTATGATATCATTGATTATAACTAATATTTATTCAGGTTCCCCAACTTGAGCCAGTCTATCACAACGTCCCCCAGTGTATAGCAATCTATTTCAGGGTTCCCCAGTGTGTGCCAGTCTGACTGAGGAACACCTACAGTTTTCCAGGCTGTCTCAAAGACCCCCAGTGTGTTCCAGTCTATCCCATAGACGTTCAGTGGGTGTCAGTCTATCCTAGGATCCCCCAGTGTGTGCCAGTCTGTCTTAGGATCCCCAAGTGTGTGCCAGTCTGTCCAAAGAACCCCCAGTGTGTGCCAGTCTGTCCAAGGACCCCCAGTGTGCACCAGGCATTCCCAGTGGCCTCCAGTGTAAACCAGTTTATCCACAGTGTGTGCAAATCTACTTGAGGGACTCCCAGCGTGTTTCAGTCTGTCCCAGGGACCCCTCGTATGTGCCAGTCTGTCCATTTGTACCTCAAATGCGTCCCAGTCTGTCTCATGTACTTCCAGCGTGTGCCAGTCTATGCCAGGAACCCCAGTGTGTTCAAGTGTGCTCCAGGGACCTCCAGTGTGTCAGTCTTCCCCAGGAACTCCCATTGTGTTCCACTGTCATAGTGTGCACTAGTCTGTTCCAGGTACCCCAGTGTGTACCATTATGTCATTGGGACCCCCAGTGTGTACTCGTTTGTCCCAGGGACTGAGAAGGTCCCAAACTGTGTGAAAGTTTTCTCCAGGTACCCTCAGTGTAGGCCAGTCTGTCCATGGGAACCCCTAAGTTTCCCATTTATTGCCCCCACCCTGGATACGTATCTTAATGTTTGGAAGGAGCCCCCCTCCTTTTAATAAAACCAAAACAGGAATCAGATTATGGTATTTACTAATATTTCAGGTAAGTCCTTACAGAGTCCGGCGGATGAAATCTATAATACATGAAGATATCTTTCCTTGGCTTGCACTCAATCTTGGCACAGGGGCCACTCGTCGGCCAACTGTGGCCCCAGGAGCCCTTTCTAAGCCCTGCCATTATGACCTCTTTTATTAATAATAATAATAATCATCACAACAAAAATAATACAAAATAACCAGCCTGATATTATTTTTATTATTATAATTATTTATTTTATTTTATATTTAGCCCAGTGCCACCGATAATATGTTCAGATAATTTGGTAGCGTTTCAGTCGGTTTCTATTCTGGTGAAAAAAAATATAACTTGTACTTTTTTACATAAACATAATGTAAAATATTATCTATGGGAGAAAATAATAATAATAATAATAATAATAATTATTATTATTATTAATAATAATTCTACTACTACTACTACTAATAATAATATTAATAATAATTATTATTATTAATAATTCTACTACTACTACTAATAATAATAATAATACTGTGGTGTCACACTCTATGGAACCGATATTGATAGTCTGGGAACATACTGGGTACTCTGCGGGCATAGAGGCAGGGAGTAATCAATACTTTACATTCCTATCGTTTACATTCTCCAGCGATAGAGATGGATTGGAAGAAGCCGATAATATCGCCGGACAATTTGGACAGAGCAGTCTGGGGAGGATAATATCGGGCGAAGTGACTCTACCGAAATATTGAGGGCAGAAGGAAAATTCGTCTGCGGATCCCGGGTGCAGGGCATCGCTATATATTCAATTCTGCAGAGATCTGGCCGAGCTGGTTGCTTGTTCTGCTCGTAAATCGCGTGTGTGGTCACCAAGTGATGGCAGAACAATGACTCCGATTACCGCACTCAAAGCTGCAATTACAGATAATTCTGCGAATAACAACTTAATTACTGCACAAACAGGAGCCGATTTCTGGTGTTTGTCTAATCATAAATGTGTCACCAGAGCCCAAATTACAGTCACTTTATAAAGAGTAAAATAAATCATTATAAATAAGAGTGAAAAACAATTCAGAAATGACAGATCACCAATTTATATAATCAGGAATCCATTCTGTAACCTGAATTTCTATGTGATTACTAATGTCATATTATTTTTATGATTATTTTATCATAATTATTATTATTGTTACTTTATTATTATTTACATTATTATTATTATTATTTTCTTCATCCTCATCACCATTTTAGTATTACTAATAATACAATATTAACAAAAATAAACAATAAATATTTTATTAATATAAAACATTTTTTTTATAAGAGTTAAAGCAGAACTAAAGGCAAAACTTTTATTTTCATAGATGGAGTAGGGAGGGTTTAACCCCTGTCAAGTGTTTTCTTTTTCTTTTTTTTTTGCCCATCTGTGTCCCATTGGTGAAATTTCTCTTCACTTCCTCACCAGATGTAGTGTCCCCTTTGGAAAATTTCCCTTCTCTATTGTTCTGGGGACAACCCAAAATTCGGGATTTTCTTTTACTTTCAATTTAGGTGATAGAGTAAACAGAGAGGATGAATTCTCAATGGAGGCCCAGGCAGCAATAAAAACCTGGCAGGTGTTCCAATTCCGCTCCACTCCGCCCAAAACTAAAACAACATAAAAAAAGTTTTGCCTTTAGTTGTTTATACTAAAAAAATAAAAAAAATGCAAAAAATACTACTACTACTAATAATATTAATATTGTAACAATAAATAATAACATTCATCATCATCATCAAATTAATATGGTAGTAACAACAACAATAATAATAATAATAATAATATAGTAACAAATAATAATAATAATATAGTAACAAATAACAATATAGTAACAAATAATAATAATAATATAGTAACAAATAATAATAATAATATAGTAACAAATAATAATAATAATATAGTAATAAATAATAATATGGTAACAAATAATAATAATAATATCTCCTGCTGGGTGCTGGAATTGTATTTTCGTTTCTCCAGTTATAGCTGATTCCGGATTGAATTTCGTTGTCACCTCTCTGTCTCTGTCGGGCTATTTCTATCCTCCCAATTATCGGTGTCACCTGCTGTCCCCAGATGTCCGGGGAAGGTCGGGCTTCCAAGTTTCTGGCCGACCTCCGATATTATTTGCAGCTTCTGAGCTGACAATCAGAAAAGGAACGTGCAACTTTTTCATGAGAGAAATCGTTTCTGAATTCGTTTATTTCCATGTGGACAGTTCTTCAATTTCTTCCCAGTTTGTAGAATTGCTGCGAAGTCTTCCCACTGACAGAACAATCCCCGTACCCGACTGCAAGCTGCAGGACTATCTTTATATTAGATCGGGAAAAAGATAAACAAAAATTCGTTAACGAAATAATCAGACGGGAACGAACCATGCGATGCATATTTCATAGCTGGGATTAGGTGGGTCGTTTCTGACGATTTGTACCTGCAACAGACATCAGATCGGATTATATAATCGGCCGGTTTGTGCTGGTAACATAAAAAAAAAAATAAAAATTCTGTCACAAACAGAAAATTATTTCGTCACCAGCCTTCCTTTGTAAACTGAATGTTAGAATTTGTGGTTCAGATTGTCAGATTTTGGTGGAATCTTTTGAAAAGTTGTCTCTCTTATTTCCTCAAATTGCAGAAAATTGTCCCCAAATTACAGGAGAATTTTATCATAGTGGGAATGTCTGAGAATTCTAATGGTGGCCACACAGGTACAGTTATGATCATTCAATAAATCAATCAATCAATCAATCAATCCATACAACCAATCCATACATCCAATCACATACAAATCACACACATTATATTCTGACTGTACAATCCCAGATCTGCCAACAACTGTTTAGTTCAAGGCCATGTCTGTTTAAATCTTATTGAACAGTGTAAGTAGGTCTCCATGTTACATAGTTTTGGTGAATCAAGTTGATTGTAAAAAGATTGTATGGTTAGATTGTAACATGTATGGCAAGCTATATCTTGCGTTCATATGCAGCATTTGTTAAAACAATTTCGCTGCTGTTTCACAAACATCGCAAACTTGGACTGGAATTGGATCCGATTCTGCTGCGGACTAAAAAAAAGGGTCCTGTGCGAGTTTGCTGCAAATTCAGCCATACGATCTTTATGGCTGAAATCGCATCGCACAGAGATCGCATGTCATTTTCACTGCAGTGCGGTGCGAATCACATCCCACCCAAATGTGACAAAAAAATGTGCGTTTTTTGTCTTGAAAAAACACACATCAAACATGGTGTTAAAAAACACGGGAAGTTCAATACTCAAAAAGGCGCCTGAGCCACTTTGCTGCATTTTGGTGCGCATAGGACAGCCCATTCAAATGAATGGGCTGCTCTATGCGTGTGGCGCAAAAACACCATGCAGGCCTAGTGTGGTTTAATGCACATTCACAAAACAAATACGCATGGTAGCCAATCAGCTTCTAACTTCAGCTTTGACAAAAAAAACAACAACCCGGAAGCTTAGTTGAACAAGCTGAAGTTAGAAGCTGATTGACTACTATGCAAAGCTGCACTCTCCAGTTTTAATAAAATCATCTCCAGTGTGTATGATCATTGACGACCAGGGGCGGCCCGTCCATTAAATTGGATGTAAAGCCACTCTCATCCTTTCTAAACTACTGCCATAGTGATGCCTCCTGCATGAATCCTTATCTGTCAAATGTCTCCCCTCTGTCCAGTGGCGGCTGGTGCTCACATTTTTTGGGGGGGCGCAAACTGAAAAAAAAAAACATCAATTGCCGCCACTGTGCCCATTAAACGCAGCCACTGTGCCCAAACGCCACTAGTTTGTCCCCAAATGCAGCCAGTTCCCCCCCATATACAGACAGTTTCCCCCCCATAATACAGCCAGTTTGTCCCCAATATACAGCCAGTTTGTCCCCAATATACAGCCAGTTTGTCCCCCAATATACAGCCAGTTTGTCCCCAATATACAGCCAGTTTGTCCCCAATATACAGCCAGTTTGTCCCCCAATATACAGCCAGTTTGTCCACCAATATACAGCCAGCTTGTCCCCCATAATACAGCCAGTTTGTCCCCCATAATACAGCCAGTTTGTCCCCATATACAGCCAGTTTGTCCCCAATATACAGCCAATTTGTCCCCAAAATGCAGCCAGTTTGTCCCCCAATATACAGCCAGTTTGTCCCCATATACAGCCAGTTTGTCCCCAATATACAGCCAGTTTGTCCCCCATAATGCAGCCAGTTTGTCCCCCAAATGCAGCCAGTTTGTCCCCCATAATACAGCCAGTTTGTCCCCCATAATACAGCCAGTTTGTCCCCCATAATACAGCCAGTTTGTCCCCCATAATACAGCCAGTTTGTCCCCAATATACAGCCAGTTTGTCCCCCAAATGCAGCCAGTTTGTCCCCAAATGCAGCCAGTTTGTCCCCCAATATACAGCCAGTTTGTCCCCCATAATACAGCCAGTTTGTCCCCCAATATACAGCCAGTTTCCCCCCAATATACAGCCAGTTTGTCCCCCATATACAGCCAGTTTGTCCCCCATAATACAGCCAGTTTGTCCCCAATATACAGCCACTTTGTCCCCATAATACAGCCAGTTTGTCCCCCAAATGCAGCCAGTTTGTCCCCCAAATGCAGCCAGTTTGTCCCCATATACAGCCACTTTGTCCCCATAATACAGCCAGTTTGTCCCCCAAATGCAGCCAGTTTGTCCCCCAAATGCAGCCAGTTTGTCCCCATATACAGCCAGTTTGTCCCCATAATACAGCCAGTTTGTCCCCCATAATGCAGCCAGTTTGTCCCCCAAATGCAGCCAGTTTGTCCCCAATATACAGCCAGTGTGTCCCCCATAATACAGCCAGTTTGTCCCCCATAATACAGCCAGTTTGTCCCCAATATACAGACAGTGTGTCCCCCATAATACAGCCAGTGTGTCCCCCATAATACAGCCAGTTTGTCCCCCATAATACAGCCAGTTTGTCCCCAATATACAGCCAGTGTGTCCCCCATAATACAGCCAGTTTGTCCCCCAAAAACAGCCAGTTTGTCCCCCAAAAACAGCCAGTTTCTCCCCCCCAGCCCTGCACTTACCTTCCTCGAGTCAGCGCCGTCCTTCTTCCGTCCTCGATGTCTTCTCCCGCCCTCGATGTCGCTTCAGCCAATCAGGTTACCGGTAACAAGACCCGGTGAACCTGATTGGCCAGGGAACGCACCCCTGTGCGTCCTCTCATTAGGTATTTAGAAGCCGATTACAGCCCTCAGGCTGTAGTCGCGAAGCCTATCAGAGCCTGCTGGCTCTGATAGGCACTTCTAAAGACCAACCAGACGCTATGATTCAGATGGCCGGCGCTCAAGGGGCCGGCCATCTGAATAGTGGGCGGCAGCAATACATAGGTTCATGCAATGCATGAACCTATGTATTGTTGTGAGTGACGGCCGGGCGCAGAAGCAAGCGGTAGCGGCGCTTCTGCGCCCACTATGGTCGCGCCGCCATGTGTAAAAAAAAGACATTTAAAAAAAAAAAAAAACTCTTAAAGGGCCCGTTTTTTTTATTTTTATTTTTTGGTGACCACAGGAGGGGGGGTCGGCGCCCGGGCGCCCCCTATGGATGGGCCGCCACTGCCTCTGACTGTTATAAGAACTGAAAAACTGCAGATTCTGTGGGTGGATCTGTTGTCTGGAGCTCGGTGGGTGGAGTCGTGATGTCAGTAGACTCCCCGCCCACCTCTACACTCCCCCTGTCAACATGCATTTTCTCCTGTGTATTCCTTCTGCTATGATCACTAACATCCAGTCAAAATCCAGAAAAGTAACCACATGACTTCAGAAAAGGAGTGGGGGTGGGAATAAAAAAACAATGCCTGTCTAAAGCTAGTGCACGAGATATGTAAATAACCTGTCACTCAAAGCAAGGGGGCGGAACGGACAAAGGTTTTTCTCTGTTTGTCCGTTTTATCTCACTGAACAATAAAAGAGGATTGCTCAGAGCTGGATTAACTCTTTGTGGCAAGACCTGGCACAAATGATAGGAAATCTTATACTCTACATTGTGACAGCAAAAAAAAAAAAAAAAATTGGGTTTACATCCACTTTAAGGCCACACGGGCGCTGCCCCCTCTGTCACACCGTCCCCTATATGACAAATGGATTGATTCATGCATTGCATGAATCTATCCATGGCCGCCACTGCCACCCCCTATTCAGGCGTCCGGGCCCTTTTCAAATGCCAGACGCCTGAATTCCAGCGGCGGGGGTGGTTTTTTTAAGTACCGTATATACTCGAGTATAAGCCGACCCGAGTATAAGCCGAGGTACCTAATGTTACCACAAAAACCTGGGAAAACTTACTGACTCGAGTATAAGCCGAGGGTCAACAATGCCCACCCATTGCAACTTCACTAAGCCCATTGCCACCTTACTGTTCCCATCCTCACTGTTTCCATCCTCACAAGTTCCCATCCTCACAAGTGCCCATCCTCATATGTGCCCATCCTCACTGTGCCCATCCTCACTGTTTCCCTAGAATTATAATTGAACATTGTAAAATTGTACCTGAAGGCTGCGGCGTCCATCCTTTAAAACTTGCGCTCTCTTCCTGGTCCCTTCCGTGATAGGCGGAACTGCCTGCTGAGAATCGCCTATCACGAACGTTCTCTCATCTTCACCCATCCCAGCAGACACTGTGTTCAGTTTCCGCCAATCACGGACGTCTGCTGGAAAACTGAGGATGAGAGAACGTCCGTGATAGGCGATTCTCAGCAGACACAGTTCCACATATCACGGAAGGGACCAGGAAGAGCCCGCGAGTTTTAAACGATGGACGCCGCAGCCTTCAGGTACAATTTACAATATTCAATTTCGCTGACTCGAGTATAAGCCAAGGAGGGGACTTTCAGCCCAAAAAAAAGGGCTGAAAATCTCGGCTTATACTCGAGTATATACGGTACCTGATTAGAGCTATAGGCTCTAATAGGCTTCAAATAAGGTGGACTCGGAGTGCAGAGCATTGCGCTTGCAGTCCACCCAGGTGTGGTAAAAAAAGCAAATTATGCAAAATTTTGCATACCTTGCATAATACCATGCACCTACTGGATAAAAAATGGAACCTATGGTTCAAATATTCAGACTACTATTTAGACCCATATTAGAATCCCCTTTTCACATCCAATTCTTTTATACACAAAAACAACCCTGCATTTCAAAACACTACTGAATCATTTATTTTTTATATGTAATAGATGTTGTCATAAATAAATAAAGGCGGTTACTCTGTCATAAATCATTATAATTATTGATTGAAAATACTGTAATTCTCTGATGTCATGACATAATGTTTGTACCATTATTTTGTACACAATAAAAACGTTTGTAAACAAAAAAAAAAAGCAAATTAATATTTTCTTTTTTAACACTGAACCGTCTCTCCGCCAATCAGGAGGTGCGGGTCTAATACCGACCACCTCATTGGCTAAAGGCACAGACGATCCCATTGGCCAGCTAGCAGAAGCAAAGAAGAGATGCACGGAGGACACAGAAACCATCTCCTGACCCGCGCTACCCGTCCCACAGCTCGCCGCCGTTACTCGCTACCTGACCCGCCACAAAGATGGGCTAAGTGTCAGTCAGACAGCGAGCGGGCAGGCAGGGGGGGCACACAGTGGCTGCATATGATGGGCACAGAGGCTGCATTTCATGGGTACAGAGGCTGCATATGATGGGCACAGTAGCTGCAATTGATGGTCACAGTGGCTGCAATTGATGGGCACAGAGGCTGTATTTCATAGGCACAGAGGCCGCATATGATGGGCACAGCGACTGCATTTCATGGGGCATAGTGGCTGCATTTGATGGGGCACAGTGGCTGCATATGATGGGCACAGTATCTGCAATTGATGGTCACAGTGGCTGCAATTGATGGGCACAGAGGCTGTATTTCATAGGCACAGAGGCCGCATATGATGGGCACAGCGGCTGCATTTCATGGGGCATAGTGGCTGCATTTGATGGGGCACAGTGGCTGCATATGATGGGCACAGTGGCTGCATACGATTGGCACAGTGGCTGCAATTGATGGCACAGTGGCTGCATTTGATGTTTTTTTTCATAACTTTTCAGTTTATTTGCGCCCCCTCAAAAATTTTGAGCACCAGCCACCCTATGATGACACTATCCCTAAGCAGAGGTCATCTTCAGTAAAGATCACATGTCAAACTACTCAACAGATCCATAGATATCAGCAGCTGAAGTTACAAGCCATTCGCTACTTTTCCTGTAAAACTGGAGCCTGACTCCGCCCCTCTCATCTCCTGACCCTCACTATTGTTGCTTCAATATGATGTCCACCTCAATGACCAAATGGGAATCAGGGAGGGATGCTAAAATGAGAAATGTTGAGATCTGCCTATAACTTCAGCTGCCAACATATTAATCTTCTATTTGCTGTCTGCAGCTTTGCTGACAGGTTCATTCATCATATGTTTTTAGTGCATGCATGCTATTGGTGGAGGCAGTTTTACTCTAAAGCCCAACTCCCCCTATCCCCCAGGTGCAATCTTCTTTTCAGACATCTTTAGGCCGATCACATGATGCAGCAGGGTCCTCCTCACCTTTTTTGGGCAATGGTACTATTGCTTCTCGCTGCACTAGTGTGCTGTGAATGAAGGGTGCCCTGGTGCCTTCACTGTGTGTCCTCAGCCTTTCCACTTGAGTGATTTGGGCCATCATTTTAACCTGAAAGGCTGACATCTTGTGGTGAAGCAGAAGTACTGCAGTGGACACCTCTGAACTGAAGGTGAGTATTTTAGCCTGAGCTGCTGCCTGGAAGACCTTCTTAATAAATAAAAATGTAGCCCACAGTTCGGCTTCACATCTTGTTAGCATCAGAATCCACCTCGCTGAATTAAATACCAGCTCTTTGCTGAAGTATGCTGGCAGTGGCAGGAATAAGGCTGGCAGCACCATGCAAGCTGTGTCTGGCATCTCCTTCTAGAGATTGTAAAGTGGACCTGTTTTGAAAATCCACACAAATCAGCAGGGCATGTGTTAGTTTTAACATTATTACATAAGCTGTAGCTCCAGAAAATTCTGCTGTCTAGCTGCCAGATATATTTCGGGTGTTTCAAGTCATTAGAGACCACCCCAAGTCTATTGCTTTCAGTAGGGCAGATTCTGTCTAAAGGCCAGTTAACACCACCTGCAGTCCAGTGCGTTTTTCTTGCATAAAAAGCGCATGGATAGTAGGTTATATTGTTTTTAACCATTTCAAAACAAGGCATTTTCACCCCCTTCCTGTCCAGGCCAATTTTTAGCTTTCAGCGCTGTAACATTTTGAATGACAATTGTGCGGTCATGCAACACTGTACCCAAATTAAAAAAATTTCCCCCACAAATAGATCTTTCTTTTGGTGGTATTTGATCACCTCTGCGGTTTTTATTTTTTGGGCTATGAACAAAAAAAGAGCGACAAGTTTGAAAAAAACACAATATTCTGCTATAATAAACATCCCAATTTAAAAAATAAAATATTATTATTTTTTCCTCAGTTTAGGCCGATACATATTCTTCTACATATTTTTTGGTAAAAAAAATCACAATAAGCGTATATTGATTGGCTTGCGCAAAAATTATAGTGCCTACAAAATAGGTTAATGATTTATGGCCTTTTTAATTATTATTATTTTTTTAATTAGTAATGGCGGTGATCTGCGATTTTTATCGTGACTTTGACATTGCGGCGGACAAATCTGACACTTTTGACAATACAAAACTGTTTTATATTTTGTTATAAAATTTTGCAAACGGGTAATTTTTCTCCTTCATTGATGTACGCTGATGAGGCTGCACTGATGGGCACCGATAGGCTGCCCTGATGGGCACTGATGGGCACTGATGGGTGGCACTGATGGGAACCGATAAGGCGGCACTGGTGGGCACTGATAGGCAGCACTGGTGGGCACTGATAGGCGGCACTGGTGGGCACTGAGAGGCGGCATTGGTATTCACTGAGAGGTGACACTGAGAGGTGGCACTGATGGTTGGCACTGAAGGGCATTGATAGGTGGCACTGGTGGGCACTGAGAATTGGCACTAATAGGTGGCACTGATAGGTGGCAGTGATGGGCACTGATGGGTGGCAATGATGGGCACTGATCAGCACTGATAGGTGAGACTGATAGGCAGCACTGCTAGGTGGCACTGATGAGGCACTGATTGGCACCACTGGTGGGCATTGATAGGTGGCACTCGTAGGCATTGATAGGTGGCACTGTTTTGCTCTGGTGGTCACTGGCAGCGGGTACTGGTGGGCACTGATGAGGCGGATGTGCCTCTTCCACTGGGGACTGATGTCCCTTACACAAAAGCCAGTGATCAGCGTGAGGAGAAAAAAAAAAAGATTACCGAGCTTTGTTTACATCACGTGATCAGCTGTCATTGGCTGACAGCTGATCACGTGGTAAGGGGCTGGCCCCTTACTCGGATCTGTGATCACCCGAGTCTCAGCGACAAAGGGGAGGACGTCTATTGAAGGCCTCCTGGCAATTGAGGTCTGCGCTGTAGCCATCATTCGGCTATAGTGCGGACACCTAGTGGTTAATGGCATAGTTCACACCAGTGTGGTCAGTTCCAGTTCCAGAAAAAAAAGGAGAACATGCTAAATTTTTTCTGCACTGAACTGTACTGGAACGCGGCAAAACGCATAAAAAATGCACTGGAGCGCATAAAAAATGCACTGAAACACACATGTCCTTATTTAAGGTTAAGAATAAATGCACTGGTGCAAATCAAAAACGCACAAAAAACACGTCAAAAACGCGCATGCAGAAAAGCGTCCGGAAAGCATCTGGACTGCGTTTCTATGATGTGAGCTGGCTATAATAGATTTCCAGTGGAGCAGTTTTCGCTCAGTCTTTTCACATTCACCATGCAGCACTATGAAGGAGATCTTGTGTATGCAAAGAACATATATCAAAAAGTTGTGTGAAAATTCATTTGAATTATCCAATCAGATGAAAAGACTTATTTTATCTGGACCTGAAGCAGATATTAAATGCGTTTTGGATCTAAGGGAAAGTTATGAATCAGGTGTTGAGAAGTGGATTGTGCCAGTTGATGAGTGTGTGTGCCAGTATGAATATGTGATGATCTATGCATTTACAGATTGTTCTCTTCCAACAGGCAGATACATGGCGCCCTTCCAGGACCCCGCAGTAAGGTTATCACCATCACCCACCATGCTCGGACCGAGGTACAGGCACAGTGCTTTGGATCCATAGAAGAGTGAAGGATTGGATCAGTCACAAGGAAATGTTCCAGACGATTCCAGCAGTGATAAATTCTCTGGAATATATCAAACACGGTTATCTCTTCCTTCCCTTCTCTCTACAGAAGAGGGACGATTGTCATCTCTTCTCACCAAGCTGGAATATTTCTGTATGTAGTAACATGTTTTCCTGTGATCAGAGAAGGTCATTATCTCCACACCCTCCAGGGACCCTACTTGGCCAATGTCATGTGTGGTCACTGCTAGACTCAGCAGTCTCTTCTGATTGCAATGCGGTGAGAAACTGCCTATATATACGTGCAGGACCAGGCCGAGGGGTAGGCAGAAGAGACAGCAGGGTTGCCAACCGCCAGTAAATTTACTGACAGTTTGTAAAAATATGTGATTTGTTTTTACAACTGTCAGTAAATATCAGGGGCTAATAATTTCATGCTGTGTTGACTTTTTACGTTTATTCATGCAAATTACTTTGTTCTGGGTATTATCAGTGTTTCCATATCATGTTTATACTGTTCAAATATTCACTGTGTTAGTTTTTAATAAGAGTTCTGTAATTTTTCAGGTTGGCAGTAAAAAAATGTGCTCCGCCAGTAAATTTCCCATGTTTCGTCAGTAAAAAATGCTGCGGGAGGTTGGCAACCTTGAGAGGCAGCAGCTACCTTGGGTTCTTCAGCAGGATGGGGGTGCAAAATTGGCAGGGCCTCCAACCTAGGCTGTTAGGTCACAGCTCATGGGGTGGGACCGTGGGAGGCACTTTGGCTTTTTCAACTTGGGTTAAAGTGGAACTCTCCCAATCAACATTGATTATTTTTAATCCTGATGCTGTTAGCATTAGTAAATAGATAGGAAAAATATAGCATATTTATTTATTTTTACTTTTTTTTTCCATTTCTCCAGTCACTTCCTGGTTTCTTGCCTAGGCAAATTATGTCATACATCCCAGGAGTCTTCAGAATGGGAGGGTTTTTTATCAGCAAAGCACACTCTCCTGCATGCATGCTTGCGCTAAGGGCATATGGACGGATTCCAGGAATTAAATGCTACGTGAATCATTTGCCCTTACTTAACCTCCCTGGCGGTATGATTCTGTCTGGAATTTTGTACCAAAACCGGGACAATTATTTTGCATGGAAATTTGGTGTTATGTATTGTAGGCCTGCAATTCTTAGTAATTACTTACTTAAACCTGACCAAACAAGAGTCTAGTAGACATCCCGGGTATGATAAAGTTTGAAACACAAAATCATAAATTATAATATAATAAATAACTATAAATAATTATAACAGATAGTAATGTAATTATAATAAAAATGATTCAATAATGTAATCAAATCAAAAACACTGAAATTTGCTCAGTTGCAGAATTGTCGCTGTCATTAGATTTAGTGTTTGATGACGAATTTCCCCACAAATCGCTATTGCTCAATTCTGCGAGTGATTCAAATTTATTATCGCTGTTTTCTAGCTGGTCTAAAACCACTTTTGACATAAAGGGACACTTTTTGGTTGCTATGGACAATCTCCAGTTTCCAGGCAGAAAGAACAGTATTTATAATATAAAAGTGCATGCAGGACACTGAACAGACCACTAGGGACAAAGGGGATGTGTAATTATTTGATACAGTACTGTAATCAGTAAGATTACAGTATACTGTATGTGTACTGTGTTTTTCTCTTTTTGAATTTGGCGCCGAACTCCGCCCCCGTGCGCCGCAACGTCGCAGGGAACGGAGCTCGGCACTCGACAGTGTGAATCAAGCAAGTAGACGGCTCGCACACACTGCGGGAGGACATCGCAGGATCCAGGGAACAAGGTAAGTAACTTCCCCTGGATACTGCGATGCAGCCCGAGTCTGGCTCTGGGTTACCGCTCTTAGCATTACAAACTCACCCCGAGCCAGACTTGGGAATACCGCCAAGGGGGTTAAAGGGTATGTAAAGTAAAAAACAAAAAAAACAAACATGTTATATTTACCTCCACTGTGCAGCTCGTTTTGCACAGAGTGGCCCCGAACCTGGTCTTCTGGGGTCCCTCGGCGGCTGTCTCGGCTCCCCCCCGCAAGAACTCATCACCTTCATGTGAGCAAGCTCGCATGGTGATGAGTTCTTGCGGGCGCGCTCGCGTGATACAGCCGGCGGCCATAGCCACTCACTGTATCACTCGGCCCCGACGCGCTGCATCATTGGATGTGATTGACAGCAGGGCAAGCCAATGGCTGCGCTGCTTTCAATCAACCAATGAATGAGCCGAGAAGCCTGGCCGAGAAGCAAGCGCGTTCACGGCGAGGGACTTTCGAGGGGTCAGGTAAGTAAATGGGGGGGCCGCTAATCCACAGATGTTTTTTCACCTTAATGCATAGAATGCATTAGGGTGAAAAAACTTTTACCTTTACAACCCCTTTAAAAAGGCCATGGCCTAAAATGCTAGACGGGTGTTTTTCAAAGTGATTGCCCAACAAAATAAAGCATGGAGACATGGATGGATGGGGGAGTTTGCTTTGAATATAAAAATAAATGTAATTGTGTTTTTGGTTTGTGGTGCTCAGATGCAGTGAAGATCCTATGCTGCCTGCAGATACCCGATATGACTAAAGAAGGAGAATGGTACATTTAGAACCCAGTGTGTGTGGCCACCTGTAGGACAGGTGCTCATTTGTTGTTTTTTCCCCCCTGCACTATGAAGCCATTAGCCCCCTTCATAGTCCTGTGGTTTTATACAATGCTGATTTACTAAAAGAATAGAGACTATCTTGCAAAGTGAATGTTCACTGAGCTTAGTAATTAAAGTATAACTAAAGAGAAAACTTGTCTTTTGTTTTGGATAGAGTGGAAATGGATTACAACATTTGTCAATTTTTATTGCTGTCTGTGTCCCTGGTAATGTGATTGTAAAGGCTTGTTTTTTTTAAACATGTTATACTTACTTGTGTGCAGTGGGTTTAGCTCAGAGCAGCCTTGATCCTCCTCTTCTCGGGTCCCTCTTTGATGCTCCTGACCCCTCCCTCCTATCGAGTGCCCCCTCAGCCAGCAGCTCTCTATGGGGCACCCAAGCCAAGTCTGAGCTCCGTGTATCCATTCAGACATGGAGCCCGAATGTGGCCTCACCCCCTTTCTCCTGATTGGCTGACTGACTTTGATTAACAGCCGTGGGAGACAATGGCACCACTGCTGTATCTCAGCCAATCAGGAGAAGTGTCCCGGACGGCTTAGACACTCGTGGACATCGCTGGAGAAAGATGGGGCTCAGGTAAGTAATTGGGGGGTGCTGGGGAGGCCTGCTACACACAGAATGTTTTTTTTTCTTAATGCATAGAATGCATTAAAATAAAAAACCTTCTGCCTTTACCCTCTCTATTTGTCCTGTTTACCATTATCATTGAAAGTGAAAGTAAAAGTAAATCCCAAATTTTGGGTTGTCCCCAGAAAATTATTTTAGGGGGGGGAAATTGTCCAATAGGGACACCAGTTCTGGGGACCTGGGGGTCCCCAAGGGATTTGCTTAGTTTGCAGAGATTTCCTCTCACTTCTTGTTTGGCTATGTGACAAGAAGTAAAGGGAAATCTCTGCAATGCGACACAAATGGCAAAAACAAATAAATAAACTGACAGGGGTTATAACCCTCCCTTGCTCTATTCATAATGAAAAAACGTTTTCCTATAGTTCTACTTTAAGGTGAAATAGCGTATAATTTAAAGGATAAGTTCACCTTTGTTCAATTTTTTTTTTCTAAATTCCAGCTCCCCTATTTACTTTTTTGGCAAAAATATCAACGCTTTCCATTAATTCTACATACACTTACTTTACTTGTCCTCATCCATGTTTCCAGACGTGTGCATTAGTAATGCCTTACTTCCTGATCAGACTAGAGGTTATGACACAGGAAGGAGTTGACCAGCTGACCTCATTAGCACACAACCTGCATCATCCACCCACCCACTCCCAGCTGCAGGAGGGAGACTTTTGTGAATCAAACATGGAGCTCAGGTCTATATGATGTCAAATTCTCGAGTCAGGTGACACTTATAGAATTTCATGTTTAATTCAAACCAGTCCCGCTCTGCTCATTACCTGAAAGCCACACTTCATGCTCACTCCACAGAGCAGGGATGCCACTTATTAGCTAGGTGTCTTCTCGTGGGTTTCCCGCTCAGCTGTCGCTGTCATCCTCACGACAAGGCACAGGCGAGAGGTGCTGCAGATCTGCACAGAGAGTGGGTGAATGATGTGCTACAGATCTGCACAGAGAGTGGGTGACTGATGCGCTACAGATCTGCACAGAGAGTGGGTGAATGATGTGCTACAGATCTGCACAGAGAGTGGGTGACTGATGCGCTACAGATCTGCACAGAGAGTGGGTGAATGATGTGCTACAGATCTGCACAGAGAGTGGGTGACTGATGTGCTACAGATCTGCACAGAGAGTGGGTGTCTGATGTGCTACAGATCTGCACAGAGAGTGGGTGACTGATGTGCTACAGATCTGCATAGAAAGCGAGGGTTTGATGTGCTGCTCCCGTTTGCCCTGCTGTAAGGATGACAGCGGGTGCCGGGTGGGAGACCCAGGAGGGGACACCCAGCTAATAAGCGCCTCCATCCTGCCTGTTGGTATTACTGTGCATGGGATGCTGCCAGTAAACGGGGGTACTTTGATGTAAGGGAGGAAAGGGGGGCTATTACTACATCACTAAGGTGATGGGGGGCTGTGATTTCTATTGGCACTGTGATGTGAGGTGGACTGCAGTGTAAAGGGGCACTGCGATGTGAAGGGTAATGGAGGACACTATGGGGCTGCTTTAAAGGGTGGACTGTGATGTGAAGGGGGCCTGTGGGTACTGATGTAAAGGGGGGGGAGTCTGTGATGTTAGGGGAGTTGTAATGTGAAGGGGCGCAGAGGACACTGATGTAATAATGGGCTATGATGTAAAAGAGGAGACGAGGACAGTGATGTAAAGGGGGGACTGTGATGTGGAAGGAGGCAGAGGACACTGATGTAAAGGGGGGACTGTAATGTGGAAGGGGGCAGAGGACACTGATGTAAAGGGGGGACTGTGATGTGGAAGGGGGCAGAGGACACTGATGTGAAGGGGGGACTGTGATGTGGAAGGGGGCAGAGCACACTGATGTAAAGGGGGGACTGTGATGTGGAAGGGGGCAGAGGACACTGATGTGAAGGGGGGACTGTGATGTGGAAGGGGCAGAGGACACTGATGTAAAGGGGGGACTGTGATGTGGAAGGGGCAGAGGACACTGATGTAAAGGAGGGACTGTGATGTGGAAGGGGGCAGAGGACAGTGATGTAAAGGGGGGACTGTGATGTGGAAGGGGGCAGAGGACACTGATGTAAAGGGGGGACTGTTATGTGGAAGGGGGCAGAGGACACTGATGTAAAGGGGGGACTGTTATGTGGAAGGGGGCAGAGGACACTGATGTAAAGGGGGGACTGTGATGTGGAAGGGGGCAGAGGACACTGATGTGAAAGGGGGACTGTGATGTGGAAGGGGGCAGAGGACACTGATGTGAAGGGGGGACTGTGATGTGGAAGGGGGCAGAGGACACTGATGCAAAGGGGGGACTGTGATGTGGAAGAGGGCAGAGGACATTGATGTAAAGGGGGGACTGTGATGTGGAAGGGGGCAGAGGACACTGATGTGAAGGGGGGACTGTGATGTGGAAGGGGCAGAGGACACTGATGTAAAGGGGGGACTGTGATGTGGAAGGGGCAGAGGACACTGATGTAAAGGAGGGACTGTGATGTGGAAGGGGGCAGAGGACAGTGATGTAAAGGGGGGACTGTGATGTGGAAGGGGGCAGAGGACACTGATGTAAAGGGGGGACTGTGATGTTGAAGGGGGCAGAGGACACTGATGTAAAGGGGGGACTGTGATGTGGAAGGGGGCAGAGGACACTGATGTGAAAGGGGGACTGTGATGTGGAAGGGGGCAGAGGACACTGATGTGAAGGGGGGACTGTGATGTGGAAGGGGGCAGAGGACACTGATGTAAAGGGGGGAGTGTGATGTGGAAGAGGGCAGTGGACATTGATGTAAAGGGGGGGACTGTGATGTGGAAGGGGGCAGAGGACACTGATGTAAAGGGGGGACTGTGATGTGGAAGGGGGCAGAGGACACTGATGTAAAGGGGGGACTGTGATGTGGAAGGAGGCAGAGGACACTGATGTAAATGGGGGACTGTAATGTGGAAGCGGGCAGAGGACACTGATGTAAAGGGGGGACTGTGATGTGGAAGGGGGCAGAGGACACTGATGTGAAGGGGGGACTGTGATGTGGAAGGGGCAGAGGACACTGATGTAAAGAGGGAACTGTGATGTGGAAGGGGCAGAGGACACTGATGTAAAGGAGGGACTGTGATGTGGAAGGGGGCAGAGGACAGTTATGTAAAGGGGGGACTGTGATGTGGAAGGGGGCAGAGGACACTGATGTAAAGGGGGGACTGTGATGTGGAAGGGGCAGAGGACACTGATGTAAAGGGGGGACTGTAATGTGGAAGGGGGCAGAGGACACTGATGTGAAAGGGGGACTGTGATGTGGAAGGGGGCAGAGGACACTGATGTGAAGGGGGGACTGTGATGTGGAAGGGGGCAGAGGACACTGATGTAAAGGGGGGACTGTGATGTGGAAGGGGCAGAGGACATTGATGTAAAGGGGGGGACTGTGATGTGGAAGGGGGCAGAGGACACTGATGTAAAGGGGGGACTGTGATGTGGAAGGGGGCAGAGGACACTGATGTAAAGGGGGGACTGTGATGTGGAAGCGGCAGAAGACACTGATGTAAAGGGGGGACTGTGATGTGGAAGGGGGCTGAGGACACTGATGTAAAGGGGGACTGTGATGTGGAAGGGGGCAGAGGACACTGATGTGAAGGGGGCAGAGGACACTGATGTAAAGGGGGGACTGTGACGTGGAAGGGGGCAGAGGACACTGATGTAAAGGGGAGACTGTGATGTGGAAGGGGGCAGAGGACATTGATGTAAAGGGGGGACTGTGATGTGGAAGGGGGCAGAAGACACTGATGTAAAGGGGGGACTGTGATGTGGAAGGGGGCTGAGGACACTGATGTAAAGGGGGGACTGTGATGTGGAAGGGGGCAGAGGACACTGATGTGAAGGGGGCAGAGGACACTGATGTAAAGGGGGGACTGTGATGTGGAAGGGGGCTGAGGACACTGATGTGAAGGGGGGACTGTGATGTGGAAGGGGGCAGAGGACACTGATGTGAAGGGGGCAGATGACATTGATGTAAAGGGGGGACTGTGACGTGGAAGGGGGCAGAGGACACTGATGTAAAGGGGGGGACTGTAATGTAAAGAGGGGTTGTAAAGGGGGGCTGAGCACACTGTAAAAAGGGAATTTTATGTGAAGAGTAGGCTGAAGGCACTGATATACAGTGGAGCTTGTGATGTATAGGGGGGGGGCTATAATGTGTTTTTAGTGCAAACATGAAGATCGGACCTCTGTGGTTTTTATTCAAGACCCCTGCCATAGATGCCAGAGCATCTGTGCATTGTGGTGCACTATCCCACAGCAAATACATGCAAATAACAATTATTGCAAGGCGCCTATATCGTGCCTTGCTAAACACATGCTAAGTTATACAGGGCCAAGAGGCCAAACTGCACCCCCACCCGGCGCACACTCAGTTGCCTTTTGCAGCTCTGGGTCCACCAAATAGGTTTCATGTGGACCTGAAAGTGTGAATTGACATTGTGGGACCTTCCTTCTGTGTGTTCTCTGCCTCTGCTTCCGTCTTGCACTGATTGGAAAAGTGCCAGACCAACAGCTCACCATACAGCACCCCCCAACCCTCAAAAAATACTGCACCCATTTCGGACCATGCCCCAGTCTTTATAGACATCGATTTGCTTTGCCCCGCAGAGAAACAATGGTTGTGGAAGCTTAACGACTCGTTGATTCAGATGCCCGAGGTGGAGGAGGAGGTCTCTAGAGAACTGAGACAGTACTTCGCCACGAATGCTGACTCGGAGGTGGCCCCGACAATGGTATGGGAAGCCCATAAAAGTTACATTCGTGGCCTCTTGATCAGAATGGGATCACGCATCAAGAAGGAGAGAGCGAAACAAATTGTGGACATTTTAGATAAAATCAGGGTCTTGGAATCGGCTCATAAACAATCCTTCGCTTCCCAGATCCTTCTTGAGTTGACAGCCCTGCGAAACCAGCTGCGCTCCTTGGCCCTGTTTAGAGCCAAAGCAGTGATCTCGAAGTGCCGCCGTTCTTTTTACGAGCATAGCAACAAATGTGGTAGGATGCTGGCGAGGGCTCTGAGAGCTCAGAGGGCTCGTACATTCATTCCTGAATTGATTAGTGACTCTCACAACAGGGTTCACACCACGGAAGGTATCGCGGAAATGTTCCGGGAATACTATACTACTTTGTATAATCTTCCTAGTCCAACATCTGTGGAGGGTCTGTCGACTGAAGAGAGGAAGATCGGGGACTATTTGAGGAGGTCTGGTCTCCCCCGGATTTCGGAGGAGGACCTGACCGAGCTTGACAGGCCTCTTTCAGTGGAGGAGGTGACTGTGGCGATGGCGCGCATGCATTTGGGGAAGGCGCCGGGACCGGACGGATATTCCCTTCTCTATTACAGGACTTTTGGAGAAGTACTGCTTCCGCATTTTCTCTCTGCGTATAATGCTACAGGGGAGGGGACGCCCCTCCCGGCGGACGCCTTGAGAGCACACATTGCCGTGATCCCGAAGGAGGGAAAAGATCCACTACGATGCCAAAACTATAGACCGATCTCGCTGCTCAATGTGGATCTCAAGATATTCACGAAAGCGCTTTCCATGCGTTTGATTGACTTAATGCCACAACTAATCCATTCCGACCAGGTCGGTTTAGTTCCTACTAGAGAGGCGCGTGACAACACGACTAAGGCAATCAACATGATCCACGCTGCAAGGACGCGTAAAACCCCTATGCTGCTCCTCTCGACGGACGCCGAAAAGGCGTTCGACAGGGTGAGCTGGCCTTTCCTGTTTGAAACTCTCCGCTGGGTTGGACTGCAGGAACGCATGATGAATTGGATGTTGGCAATCTATTCCTGCCCATCGGCCCAGGTCAAGGTGAATGGCCACCTTTCTTCACCATTTCAGATTGCGAATGGGACGAGACAGGGGTGCCCTTTGTCGCCCCTGATATTCGTCCTCACGCTAGAACCTTTCCTGCGTATCATCAGAGACAACCCGGACATTACGGGACCACGCCTGGACGCCACCCTGTCCCCCAAGATCGCGGCTTTCGCAGACGATCTGCTCTTCTTTCTGACCAACCCCCTTGTGTCCACTCCGAACTTGCCCAAGGAACTGAAGCTATACGAGGAGGTGTCAATGTTTCGCATTAACTACCAGAAATCGGAGGCACTTGGGGTCGCCTTACCTCCTCCTTTAACTGACCTGCTCCGGGTTGATTTTCCTTTCAAATGGGCTATGTCCCATATCAAATATCTGGGTATCTTGTTACCCAGCAGGACGGAAGAGATTTTCCCCCTCAACTTTCCTCCCCTTTTGACGGCCGTAAAAAAAGACCTGCAAGAGTGGCAGCATGGCCTTTTTTCCTGGTTTGGCCGTTGCAGCATTGTGAAGATGAATGTCTTACCTAGACTGTTATACCACTTTCAGGCATTACCCATACGGGTGCCGGCGTCCTTCCTGAGAGCGGTTAACAGAACGCTAATTCGGTTTGTGTGGGCCCAGAAGCCCCCGCGGTTAGCGCAGAGAATTCTCCGGTTGCCAAAGTTGAAGGGTGGGGTAGCCCTACCGGACGTTACTCTCTATCACAAGGCATGTCATTTAACGCGTGCCTTGGATTGGTGCCGTCACGGCCTTCTGAAACAGTGGGTGCAGATTGAACGATCCTTGACTGGGGCCCACTTGGACTCGTTGCCCTGGTGCCAACCTCCCTTGCCAAAGGAGATTTCTGATCACCCTACAGTAGGGGTGACGATAAGGACAGCTTGGAAGGCCTTCCGTGATCATTCGATCACACCGCTCCCGTCCCCGCTCACCCCAATTGTGGGCAACCCGGCTTTTAGTGCGGGTCTCAACGACCCTAGCTTCCTGGCGTTGAAACCGGTGGACAGGTCTCAAGTGCGACACTTTCTCACAAACGACCAATGGCATACTCGACGACAAATCCTAGAGGACCCTGCCCTGACTGGGCTCTCATTCTGGCAAAAAGTCCAGCTGTCCCACTTCATCCACACTTTGCCTTCTCCGAATACTTATGGGCGGCAGCTGACACCTTTTGAGTTGCTATGCCTGGACCTGTCCCATAGTTGCCAACATTGCAAAAAAAACATCTGGGACACTTTTTTTGTATTGAGCCTTGCTATAATCAGGGGGCGGGGCATTCGTTTGTAGGCGTGTCATGCTGGAGTGAAAAATGCGGCGAAAAATGGGCGTGGTTTACACACGATAGTGGGTGTGGTTTAAATGGGCGTGGTTCAAAGGGGTGTGGCTAGAGTCCGAGGTGAGAGAAAGAGAGAGAAAGAAATAGAAAGAAGCCAGATCCTACACCACAATAGTAATGTGTAACAAAATTGGCAGATAAGGATACTCCAAAACACCTGTTGGCGCTTCAATCATCCCGGCACCATGGTTGTTACGGTGTCAGGATGATTGAAGTGCATTATTTCTATTTTTACATTGTAATATAAAATGAAATCATTCAACTCACCATAATGCCGAATCAGTGGAAGCCCTGAGCGTGTTACCTGCCACGTCGCCTGCCACCAGATGGCCTCCCCAGCAGTCCGTCCTTGCATCAGGTGCCTCCCCAGCAGTCCATCCTTGCATCAGGTGCCTCCCCAGCAGTCCGTCCTTGCATCAGGTGCCTCCCCAGCAGTCCGTCCTTGCATCAGGTGCCTCCCCAGCAGTCCGTCCTTGCATCAGGTGCCTCCCCAGCAGAGCCCCCTCCACACTTGTGGACAAGGGTCCAAAAATCATGATTGTCCCGGGAAATTCGGGACTGTTGGTAACTATGCAGGCGTCCCCAGTGGAGTCCCCCCTTACATCAGGCGTCCCCAGTGGAGTCCCCCCTTACATCAAGTGTCCCCAGAGGAGTCCCTCCTTACATCAGGCGTCCCCAGCGGAGTCCCTCCTTACATCAGGCGTCCCCAGAGGAGTCCCTCCTTACCTCAGGCGTACCCAGCGGAGTCCTTCCTTACATCAGGTGTACCCAGAGGAGTCCCCCTTACATCAGGCGTCCCCAGCAGAGTCCCCCCTTACCTCAGGCGTCCCCAGCGGAGTCCCCCCTTACATCAGGCGTCCCCATCGGAGTCCCCCCTTACATCAGGCGTCCCCAGCGGAGTCCCCCCTTACATCAGGCGTCCCCAGCGGAGTCCCCCCTTACCTCAGCCGTCCCCAGCAGAGTCCTCCCTTACCACAGGCGTTCCCAGCGGAGTCCCCCCTTACCACAGGCATCCCCAGCGGAGTCCCCCCTTAACCACAGGCGTCTCCTGTCTCGGCCGCCATTATTGTTTCCCCTTCCCCGAAGGGGAACAAAATAGAGGCGGAGCCGACAGTGTGGCTGAAAAAAAAAAAAAATTAAGCTGTGGCGCTGCCGACCCCCGCCCCTTTCCATTACAGACAGACCTGCAGCGGGGCGGGGCGGGGCGGGGGGGTGGCCTGCCGGCCAGCCAAAACACAGATGTAGTACAATAGAAGATAAAGCTGCTGCGGCGCCGCCCACCCCCGGGGAGGTGCGGGGTGTGGGCGGCGCCGCAGCGGCTTTATTTTCTATTGTACTACATCCGTGTTTTGGTCTTCTTGAACATGGCGGCCGGCCGAGACATTGTCTCCGCCAGCCGTGGACCTCTAGCGGCGGCGGCCTGCGGCGTCCAAATTCGGGGAAAACTGGAAAAATCGGATTGGCCGGGACATTGGCCGGGACAAAATAAATCCGGGAAAAGGGTTTGAATCCCGGGAATGTCCCGGCCAATCCGTGACTGTTGGCAACTATGCTGTCCCCGTTGAGACATGCAATATCCCTGATATACCAAATCCTAGTTTCTCCCCCTCCGGACTTTAGGCCGCCTTATGTTACCAAGTGGGAACGGGAGCTGGGCCTACAACTTACGGGGAAACAGGTTGACCGAATCCTTCTCTTCGCTCAAACAACTTCTATCAGTGCAAGGCACCAGGAGATGGAATATAAGCTTCTGTCCCGTTGGTACTACACTCCGGAAAAGATACACAAGATGTTCCCTCAGAGCACGGATATGTGCTGGAGGTGCGGGGAGGAGGTTGGTACGCTCCTCCACGTCTTTTGGTCATGCCGCATCTTACAATCATTTTGGTCTGAGGTACACCGCATCGTCCAAAAGTTTACGGACAGAGAGTTGCCGTTGTCACCTGAGCTCTTCCTTCTGCACCACCACAATATCCCAACTAAGGGCTATAGAAAGTCCATATTGCCGCTTCTGATCAATGCGGCAAAGGGATGCATCCCGCTGAATTGGAAGCAGACTCAGCCCCCATCGGTGGCGGGCTGGTTGGGCAGAGTGAAGGATGTCCATGACATGGAGGACTTGGTAGCAACGGAAAGAGGCCTAAGTGAGAAATTTTCCAAAACATGGTACTTCTGGCACGAATTTTACTTCTCGGAGGAATGCGGGCTCCTAATGGCTCGATCCACCTGAGAGGATCGAATTTGACTGCTCCCCAGGCGGGGTGGCTGTGGCTGGAGGCACCCTGTTCCCCACCCCCCGGGTGGGGGTGTTTTTTTTTTCTCCTTCCCATCCCTCCCCTCCCCCTCTTGTATTCTTGCACTCCTTGCTTTCTTTTCTCTTACTTTCCCTGCTTTTTCTGTATTACCAACACTAGAGTGTTGGCTTGTGCAAGCCTGTTTCTCACGGGCTTGACGTTTCTATTTTTATCTAAATCGGCTTTTGCCACAAAAATACGGCCATGCGGGGGGCGGAGAGCTCCTGTAAGCCTGACACTTGTTGTGATCCCCCCCTCTGACAACGGGCTCTATATCTCTACTGTAATATCTACTCATGAGGTGATGGGGAATGTTTGCTGTTTTTTGATATGCATCAGTGTGCTCTCTGTGTATCCGCATGTCCTTTTCTCTTAAATAAAGAATTTACAAAAAAAAAATACTGCACCCAGGGCAGCTGCCCCTCCCGCTTCCCACTTATTCCAGCCCTCCCTGGTGTGGTGTGAAAAAAAAAGCCTTTGTAAAAGAGCTGAAATACTTTTCTTTGGGAAAAAGCTGCTCTAGGCTTCCATCAGTGCTGCTCACATGTCTGGGCATTTGGTCATACGGTTGGCTGTGCGGCAGCAATAGGGTTACTGAGGCCCCTGTAGTGTTTTTGCACCACCAGAGCTGACTGTAGTGGAGGATTGGGGGGTTGTAAGTAGCCCAGACATTATTATCAGTGGTGTTATAGGTATCAAAGCTTCTTCTCTAGAAACTCATCCTGGATAAATGGCCCAAATCTCCTTTAAACTCCATTTTCTGACAATTGTAATTAATCCCAAGTACCATCTGTGATAAACGTGGAACAAAGTTCCAATTTCCGGTGGATTTACCTTGTGGAGGGACAACAATTATAAAGTAGATGGATTCTCTCTGTGCTCCCCCCAGTGCAGGCAGAAGGGGGTCTTCGGACAGGAGATACAGAGCCGGTATCCCCTCTGCACAATATAATAAGCCCAGGATTAAGTGGCACTGTCATGCCTCTCCGCACAGGCCTGCTGATGCCGGGGACAATCATATCTATGGGCAGACAATTGCTGGCTCCGCGCTTATCTCCAGATTTATTAGATTACAGGTGAAGCTGCCCATCATGCCGTGTCCAGTAACTCTTCACTGGCGGAGAGAAGATTTCCTCAATGTAACAAACTACATGTTCACTGCTGATGTCTCCACCACTGTTTAGTAAAATGGGTAAAGAGTTTCCAATAAAGTTCAGCTCCAGGCTAAACTCTCATTTAAATTTTGGA
Organism: Rana muscosa; assembly: GCA_029206835.1. Taxonomy (NCBI): domain Eukaryota; kingdom Metazoa; phylum Chordata; class Amphibia; order Anura; family Ranidae; genus Rana; species Rana muscosa. Next base: position 259,414,099 of record CM055123.1, on the reverse strand, counting down.
TGGGGGCTGGTAAGCTGAATTCCAAGCTACCTTGTAATATTCCAGAGGTGAGATTTAGGCCCCTTTCACACTTGCGCGACCTGAAAGTCACACAATTGTTGTTGCAATTTTTGCCGCAATTTTGCAGCGTTTTTGCCGCAATTTGCTGCATCTTTGATGCAACTTGAAGCAATGCCTGTGTAATTTTGAGGTCTATAGACATCAAGTCGCATCAAAGTCAGACCAAAGTAGTGTAGGGCAGTGTTTCTCAACTCCAGTCCTCAAGGCGCCCCAACAGGTCATGTTTTCAGGATTTTCCTCAGATGAAACAGCTGTGGTAATTACTAAGGCCTGGTTCACACTGGGGCGACAAACGCTCCGACATTGGGAGCTCATGTCGCATGACGTGTGAAAATCAATGTTTCCCTATGGGAGCCGTCTTAACTGGTCCGACACATGTCGGTCCGACTTTGAAAATGCTCCCTGTACTACTTTGGTCCGACTTTGATCCGACTTCAGCCCATTGACTATCATTGAAGTCGGATCAAAGTCGGACCGCAGTCTTGTATGATCCGACTTTGGCATGCGACTTGTGCTGTGCTGCTCTTGAGGGGGAACTCCAGGCCAAATTTTAAATAAAAAACCGGCATGGGTTCCCCCTCCAGGAGCATACCAGGCCCTTGGGTCTGGTCTGGATTTGAAGGGGCGCCCCTACGCCGAAAAAGCGGCGTGGGGTCCCCCCCAAAATCCAAACCAGACCCTTATCCGAGCACACAACCTGGCCGACCGCAGGGGAAGAGGGGGGGGACGAGAGATCGGCCCCCCCTCCCTCCTGAACCGTACCAGGCCGCATGCCCTCAACATGGGGGGTTTGGTGCTCTGGGGCAGGGGGGCGACCTGCGGCCCCCCCACCCCAGAGCACCCTGCCCCCATGTTGATGAGGATAGGGCCTCTTCCCGACAACCCTGGCCGTTGGTTGTCGGGGTCTGCGGGCGGGGGGCTTATCGGAATCCGGGAGCCCCCTTTAATAAAGGGGCCCCTGGATCCCGGCCCCCCCACCCTATGTGAATGAGTATGGGGTACATCGTACCCCTACCCATTCACCTGGTGGAAAAAAATTGCAATAAAAAAACCACACAGCTTTTTAAAGTATTTTATTGCACAGCTCCGGGGGTCTTCTTCCGACTTCGGGGGTCTCCGGTGTCATCGCCGCGCTCTCCGGTTCTTTCTTCTGCCGGGCCTCCGCTAACTTCTTTTTAGCTCTTTTGCTAACGGAGGCCCGGTCTTCTACGTCGCCTTCTTCTTCTCCCGCTCTCTGGTTCTTCTCCCGCTCTGCGGTTCTTTCTTCCGCCGGGCCTCCGCTAACTTCTTTTTAGCTCTTTTGCTAACGGAGGCCCGGTCTTCTCCGTCGTCTCGTCCGGCTCTCCATTGTCCTTCTGCCGGCCCCTCCACTAACTTCTTTAGCTCTTTTGCTAGTGGAGGGGCCGGTCTTCCCGTCGTCGGCGTCTTCTTCCCTCTTCTCCTTCTCGATGTTGACGCGTCGCTTCCTCCCGCTGTAATACTGTCTGTCCGCTCCGCTCCGCATTAATATAGGCTTCCCATGACGTCACAGTCACATGTTCCCATGACGTCACAGTCACATGCTTCGGGGCCATGTGCCCCGGAACATGTGACTGTGACGTCATGAAAAGCCTATACTAATGCGGAGCGGAGCGGAGAGCCAGTATTACAGCGGGAGGAAGCGACGCGTCAACATCGAGGAGGAGAAGAGAGAAGAAGACGCCGACGACGGGAAGACCGGCTCCTCCACTAGCAAAAGAGCTACCAAGAAGTTAGTGGAGGGGCCGGCAGAAGGACAACGGAGAGCCGGACGAGACGACGGAGAAGACCGGGCCTCCGTTAGCAAAAGAGCTAAAAAGAAGTTAGCGGAGGCCCGGCAGAATAAAGAACCGGAGAGCGCGGCGACGACACCGGAGACCCCCGAAGTCGGAAGAAGACCCCCGGAGCTGTGCAATAAAATACTTTAAAAAGCTGTGTGTTTTTTTTATTGCAATTTTTTTCCACCAGGTGAATGGGTAGGGGCACGATGTACCCCATAATCATTCACATAGGGTGGGGGGGCCGGGATCCAGGGGCCCCTTTATTAAAGGGGGCTCCCGGATTCCGATAAGCCCCCCGCCCGCAGACCCCGACAACCAACGGCCAGGGTTGTCGGGAAGAGGCCCTGTCCTCATCAACATGGGGACAGGGTGCTCTGGGGTGGGGGGGCCGCAGGTCGCCCCCCTGCCCCAGAGCACCAAACCCCCCCATGTTGAGGGCATGCGGCCTGGTATGGTTCAGGAGGGAGGGGGGCCGCTCTCTCCTCCCCCCTCTTCCCCTGCGGCCGGCCAGGTTGTGTGCTCGGATAAGGGTCTGGTTTGGATTTTGGGGGGGACCCCCATGCCGTTTTTTTCGGCGTAGGGGCGCCCCTTCAAATCCAGACCAGACCCAAGGGCCTGGTATGCTCCTGGAGGGGGAAGCCATGCCGGTTTTTTATTTAAAATTTGGCCTGGAGTTCCCCCTCAAGATTCATACCAAACACAGTGCCTGATATTGGCGGGGATCCAAGTCGGATCCCCGTTCATTGAAAGTCGGACATATGTCGGCTTCATGTCGCAGGGCAAAGTCGGATCCAAAGTAGGACAGATGTAGTGTCGCACTAGTGTGAACCAGGCCTAAGGCTGGGTTCACACTGATACGACACGACATTCATCCGACTTTCATCCTACTTTGCTCTGCGACATCAGTCCTACATTGATCCTACATTGGTCCGACATCCATCCGACTTTCATGAACAGGATACTACTTTGATCCGACATTGTGCTAGTCTGACTTGTCCTTTGACCAATCAAAACAATCCCAGGGTGAGATAAATTCCTTTTACTGCTGCTGTAATCACCATGTCGGATGTCAAATGTCGGATGGTTAGGACAAGGATCCTACTTTGATCCGACTTCAATGATATTCAATGGGCTGAAGTAGGATCAAAGTCGGACAGAAGTAGTACAGGGAGCATTTTCAAAGTCAGACCGACTTGTGTCGGACCAGTTAAGACGTCTCTCATAGGGATTCATTGATTTTCACACGTCATGCGACATGAGCTCCTAATGTCGGAGCGTTTGTCGGACAAGTGTGAACCAGGCCTAAGGCAGTGAAACTGATCAAATCACCTGTGCAAAATAATGGAAAGCCTGAAAACATGACCTGTTGGGGCGCCTTGAGGCCTGGTTCACACTGGTCCGACAAACGCTCCGACATTAGGAGCTCATGTCGCATGACGTGTGAAAATCAATGTTTCCCTATGAGAGTCATCTTAACTGGTCCGACACAAGTCGGTCCGACTTTGAAAATGCTCCCTGTACTACTTTGGTCCGACTTTGATCCTACTTCAGCCCATTGAATATCATTGAAGTCGGATCAAAGTAGGATCCTTGTCCTAACCATCCGACATTTGACATCCGACATGTGATTACAGCAGCAGTAAAAGGAATTTATCTCACCCTGGGATTGTTTTGATTGGTCAAAGGACAAGTCAGACTAGCACAAAGTCGGATCAAAGTAGTACCCTGTTCATGAATGTCGGATGGATGTCGGACCAATGTAGGATCAATGTAGGACTGATGTCGCAGAGCAATGTAGGATGAAAGTCGGATGAATGTCGTGTCGTATCAGTGTGAACCCAGCCTGAGGACTGGAGTTGAGAAACACTGGTGTAGGGACTACTTTGAAGTCGCACAGAGATGAACTGTACTCATTGGAGATCATGGGGTTACGACTTGTCATGTGACTTTGCAGTCCCAAGTCGCATACGTTTTAAAGGGGCCTCAAAGAGTCATGCCCCGTACACACGATCCGATTATCAGACGAATAATCATCTGTTTTTTTTTTTTTTTTGCATGCTAATCGCATGTCGAATTTGATGAGTTTACTAAAGTCACGAAAATTCTCGAACGACAGAATAAAAACTCAGAAGTGATATCATGTGTTGTAATGCATTTGTATTGCATTTTCGAACGACAGCTTTACTGATTAAATGAAAATCGCACGATCTGGCATCGTACGAAAAAAAATTCCGTGCATGTCCGATAGAATAATATCGGATGAACTGTCCTGATCGGCTCTCGAAAGCTCTGTACTAACGATCCGATTATTGTACGATCGATTCGAATGCAGCATTTTTCGTACGATTTTCGGATCGTGTGTACGGGGCTTAAGGGTCTTTTCACATGGGCGATCCGCCCGGCGGACTCTGCTTTGCTCAGCGGGGGATTGATCCGCTGATCCCCACTGAGCAGGCAGATGACAGGTCCGTCTCCGCTCACTGTGCAGGGATGGACCTGTCAGAGTCCCGCTCTACTCTATGGGGAGATCAGATGAAAACGGACTGCCTCTCTGTTTTCATCCAATCCCATCCGACCTGCCAGACGGATGGAAAATAGGGTCTCCATCCGTCTGGATTTCACGGACAGGATTGGATCGTATAGGAGCGGCTGTCAGCAGACATGTCAGTGCTGAAATCCGCCACTCCATAGGGATGAATGGAGGGTCCGATCAGATCCACCTGAAAAACTGACTGGCGGACCTGATCGGAAAGCCCGCATGAAAGGGGCAACTTTTGTTGAGAAAAAAACTCTCCCCTCTGGGTGATCTATGTACATTACAATGATTTTAACAAACTTTGTTGAAGATTCCTATCTTTTGTTAGTGTGTCCATGTGGTAAGTGAGTCTGGGAGAGGTTTCATAATTATCAATCAGCTGCTGCACCTGCAGGACTCTAATGAGGAAAATTGCTGTGTCTGCATCCCTTTAGACGTGATTTCCTGCTGGGAGTATCTCACCAAAGATGAAATTTTTGTTGCAGGGGATGCCTAAAATCTGACTTGTATCTTAGTGCAGACTTCTGGGAAAATCAAAGAGCCAATCACACAAGCAGGATATGATGTTTCTGGGGGGCGTTCTGTACACATTCTGTGTACAGAACTCCTCCAGGCAGCCATATTGCATTTACAGAAAATTACAGAGCTGCAGATTGAAAAGGAAAGATATTTTTTAAATAACATTCAATTACATTATGACTTGTCACAATTGTATATTCAAATTTTTTTCCTTTTTTTTTATTTGCTATTTTATTTTTTCTCCACGAAAGTACCCTTTAAAGAGACAATGCGACAGGCGCAACTCAATGCTCACCTTCGGTCGCTCCTAGCACATCACCAAACCCTACGTCAGCTCATGCGATTGGAGCAGATTTGCATAGATGGCGATCAGCTCCCTCATTCACATTTTTATGCTCTTCTAAGGAACCAGGTAAAGATGTCTGTCTAACCTTTCTACAAAAATGGGAAACTGACCTTCAAACTACTTTTTCTCAGCCTCAAAAAGATAACATCATACTTTTTGCTCACAAAGCCTCTTTGGCTCGTAGATACCAGGAGGGAGGCTCCTCACACGGTGGTACAGAACTCCAGCCAAACTGTATAGAATGTACCCACAGGTCCCAAATACATGTTGGCACTGTGGGGAATCTGTGGGGAGTCTGGGGACCCTTCTACACATTTTCTGGGAGTGCCCAAAATTGAATAGCTTTTGGACAGATGTAGAAGCTACTATTAAAATGCTGACCGGAGTTTGACTCAGTAGGAATCCAGGAGCCTATCTATTTAACAACACCCCAATGTCAAACAAGAAACGTAATGCCGCGTACACACGACCGTTATTCATCTCATGGAAAAAAACAAAGTTTTTATCGACGTGATTTTTCGTGTTTCCTCTCAAGCCTGCCTTGCATACACACGTTCATGAAAAAAATGCTCGAGCAAAGCGCGGATGACGTACAACACGTACGACGGCACTATAAAGGGGAAGTTCCATTCAAATGGCGCCAACCTTTGGGCTGCTTTTGCTGATCCTCGTGTTAATAAAGTTTGGTGAGAGACGATTTGCGCTTTTCAGTCTTTGTGCTTTTCAGTCCATTACAGCGTGACGAATGTGCTATCTCCATTACAAACGCTAGTTTTACCAGGACGAGCGCTCCTGTCTCATACTTGATTCTGAGCATGCGCGTTTTTTTCCCCTCGTAAAAGCATACACACGACCGTTTTTCACGACGTTAAACAGAACAACGTGAAAAACGACAAGAAAAAATAGAGCAGGTTCTAATTTTTTTTCGGGCATTTTTCTCGTCGAGAAATATGCTCTGGAGCATACACACGACCGTTTTTCACGACCATTTTTAAAAATGGCATTTTTCTCGTCATGAAAAACGGTTGTGTGTACGCGGCATAAGAACTTGTTACTGAGGCATTGTTTTGTATTCCGGCTCTGTGGAAAAGTATGTGTTCCCCTACAATTTTGCATTAGAATACAAGAATCGCAGATATCTGAGTTATATGCTGCGTACACGCAACCGTTTTTCATGACGAGAAAAATGCAATTTTTAAAAATGGTTGTGAAAAACGGTGGTGTGTATGCTCCAGAGCATTTTTCTCGATGAGAAAAATGGCCGAAAAAAATTAGAACCTGTTTTTTTTTTCTCGTCGTTTTTCACGTCGTTCTTTTTAACGTCGTGAAAAACGGTAGTGTGTATGCTTTTACCAGGGGAAAAAAAATGCGCATGCTCAGAATCAAGTATGAGACGGGAGCGCTCGTTCTGGTAAAACTAGCGTTCCTAATGGAGATAGCACATTCATCACGCTGTAACGGACTGAAAAGCACGAGGACTGAAAAGCACGAATCGTCTCTCACCAAACTTTATTAACACGAGGATCAGAAAAAGCGTCCCAAAGGGTGGTGCCATTCGAATGGAATGTCCCCTTTATAGTGGCGTCGTACGTGTTGTACGTCACCGCGCTTTGCTCGAGCATTTTTTTTCACGAACGTGTGTATGCAAGGCAGGCTTGAGAGGAAACATGAAAAATCACGTCGAGAAAAACATTGTTTTTTTCCATGACATGAATAACGATTGTGTGTACGCGGCACATAGAGAGTCTTACCATGACTTTGAAGGAGCAAGACGACAAATACTAGAGTACAGTGGCGGCTGGTGGTAATTTTTTTTTGGGGGGGGGGGGTCGGTCCGGGCCGGTCGGTGCAATTACTTCTACCACGGGCGGCTTCCCCGGCTCTCCTCCACGAGCATCATAAGCAGGCATCTCCTTCCTCTGCAGTGGGTGGTTATTCCAGCTCAGTCCTACCATATAACAAGAGAAAACATCTTGTCTCCCAGTTAACACCATTGCATTGAGGTGTTGTGTGGACATGATGCGCTTAAAAAAGTACTGCATGAAGTACTTTTTATCAGCACAGCACAGTGCAAGGCACTCCACAGCCTCGGACCGCGGGGCCAGAATTTGAACTTTATGAGATGTCTTTGTGACATCTCAATAAAGTTTGTTATAAAAAAAGGGAACAGTGCAATCTCCCGAGCTCAGCACTTCTTCATTGCGCTGAGCTGAGTTGGGTTGCACCGCACACCAGCCATTGTGCTGCAGTGCAGTAGCTGGTGTGCACAGCTCCAAGAAAATTATGAAGCCAGAGGATTAGCATGACAGCCAGGAAATTCATATTTTTAGAAGGAGATTGATCACTGACAAGCTACATGTTTCTCCCATTACAAGTTTCTTTTAAGTTTGATTTTACAGTTGGCCGCCTCTCATAGAAAACCACAGACTGGCATTCATTCCAGGACAATAGTGGTGGTAACTGTATGATTTATTTGTACCGCTTTGCCTTGGTCTTGGTGAGAATGTCCCCCCTTGTGTCTGAAAAAATACACTCCACACCTATGTCCAATTCACGGATATCAGAGCATTCCAAATCCTTTCTTCCTTCATTTTATATACATACAGTAGATCCAGTTCACAACCCTATCCTTGCTACCGAACATGCACTGCACTTTACTTGCGTCTGTAGTGAGCTGCACTGCAATAGCCATTTTGTTTTAGATTCACTGAGGCTTCAGGTGAGCGGAGATCACCCAGGGCAAACAGAAAAAAAATAAAAGCGGGGTAAAGCCTCGTACACACGATCGGATATCCTATGGATTCTAATCCGATGGCTTTGTCCATCGGAAATCCGATGAAGCTGACTTCCATCAGTCTTGCCCACACACCATCAGTCAAAAAAACGACCGTTCCAAACGCGGTGACGTAAAACACTCCGATAAGCCGAGAAAAATTAAGTTCAATGCTTCTGAGCATGCGTCGACTTTTTTATCCGATGGACTTGCCCATAGACGATCGGAATTTGCTATCGGTTTTTGATCCATCGGAAAAATTTAAAACATGTTCTATTTTTAAAAACCGATGGAAAAAAGACCGATGGGGCCCATACACGATCGGTTTGTCCGATGAAAAAAGTCCATCGGACTGTTTTCATCGGTAAAACCTATCGTGTGTACAGGGCTTTAGGCTCTATGCACACTGGGCTTAAAAAAATGTCTGTCTTCTTGGCAGTAAAAAACGCTCATATAGAGGATTTTTCGTACAAAGTTTAGACGAGCTTAGGAGAGTTGTGTGTTTTTTCTGCCAGAAAGCTCCAGAAAAGCGAACCAGACGTTTTTTTTTTAAACGTTGAGCTCAAAATATTCCTCTTAAGATTCTAATGTGCATGGACGCATAGGATAACATTGATCTGCTACTACAGGCAGAAAACAAAACTCCTCTAGAAGTAGCAATTTTTAAGCCAGTGTGCATGGAGCCTTATGCCGCGTACACACGACCGTTTTCCATGACGAGAAAAATTGAATTTTTTTTTTTGGTCATTAAAAACGATTGTGTGTGGGCTCCAGAGCATTTTTCGCAACGTGAAAAATGGGCATTAAAAATTTGGAACATGCTCTATTTTTTCTCGTCGTTTTTCACGTTGTCGTTTTTTCTCGTCGCGAAAAACGGCCGTGTGTAGGCTTTAACGACGTGAAAAAAACGTTCATGCTCAGAAGCAAGTTATGAGAAGGGAGCGCTCGTTCTGGTAAAACTAGCATTCATAATGGAGATAGCACATTCGTCACGCTGTAACGGACTGAAGAGCACAAGGCTGAAAAGCGCAAATCGTCTCTCACCAAACTTTACTAACATGAGGATCAGCAAAAGCAGGGTGGCGCCATCCGAATTGAACTTTCCCTTTATAGTGCCGTTGTACGTGTTGTCGAAAGTGTTGTACTTCACCGCGCTTTGCTCGAGCATTTTTTTTTTTCACGATCGTGTGTATGCAAGGCAGGCTTGAGAAGAATCACGTTGAGAAAAACGTTGTTTTTACAATGACATTAAAAACGGTCGTGTGTACGCGGCATTAGCCTGGATTCACTATGGAACACATTCTGTAGAGCAAATCTGCAAAATGCAAAAAAGCACTGAAAATGCATAGGTGTGAATCCAGCCTAATGCCGCGTATACACGATCGGAAATTCCGACAAGAAAAGTCCGATGTGAGCTTTTGGTCGGAAATTCCGACCGTGTGTAGGCTCCATCGGAATTTTTCTGTCAGAATTTCCGCCAAGAAAAATTTGAGAGCTGGTTCTCAAATTTTCAGACAAGAAAAGTTCTGCTCGGAAATTCCGATCGTCTGTACGCAAAAAAACACGCATGCTCTGAATCAATTTGACGCATGCTCGGAATCATTGAACTTCATTTTTCTCGGCTCGTTGTAGTGTTGTACGTCACCACGTTCTTGACGGTCGGAATTTGGTGTGACCGTGTGTATGCAAGACATGTTTGAGCCAAGATTCCGTCGGAATAAAATCCATGGTTTTCTTGTTGGATTTTCCGATCGTGTGTACGCGGCATTAGAGGATTTTACTGAGTGAAATGTTATTAAAAGGGAGAAGGTGATCAATAAGCATCAAATATGTTCATTGTAATTACACTGAACACACAAGTAACATTATACTGTAATAACACTGGACACCCAAACATAACCCATTACAGTAAACTGGGATTGCTACCCTCATTTGTGCATACTTACATAGCAAACCTGATCCCTAAAACAATGATGTTCCACATGTGAGGTGTGCGCCTAGTTTGCTATATCTTTTCTACACCCAAATAACATTACATTGTAATAACAATAAAAATCCAAATAATATTACATTGTAATAACAATAAAAATCTAAATACCATTATATTGTAAAAACATTGAACATCCAAATAGCATTACATTTTAATAACAAATATTGAACACCCAAAAAACATTACACTGTAATAACAACGAACACCCAAATTATATTACACTGTAATAACAAACATTGAATGCCCAAATAACATTAATTGTAATACCATTGAAGATCCAAATAATATTATATTCTAATAACATTAAACATCCATATAACATTACACTGTAACATTGAACACCCAAATAACGTTACAAGGTAATAAACATTGAACACCTAAACAACATTACTTTGTAACAATATTGAACATCCAAATAACATTGCATTATACTAAAGTGATTCTAATGGAATAAAAAAAAAAAACAGACATGTTATACTTACCTGCTCCATGCAATGTTTTTGCACAAAGCAGCCCTAATCTTCTGGGGTCCTCCAGCAGTGCTCAGGGTTCCTCCCCCCCACCAAGTGCCCCCATTGCAAGATGCTTGTTATGGGGAAACTTGTGTGCTCACTCCCTATGTGTGTCCATCAGTGGCGGCTGTTTTCTTTTTTTGGGGGGGGAGGGGGGGGGTTGGTAAAGAACCATGGTCGGCCGGTGGCTTCCCGCTGTCAGTCAGTCGGTCGGGTCACACGCACTACCCATATCTCCCTGCGGGGCGGTGTCAGTAAGTCGGCCAGTCATCCTGCCCCGCACTTACCCAATCTAGGTTGCGGACGGGCGGCGGCTTGAGGTTTCCATCAGGTCTTCTCCTCCTCGGGATCACAGTGGGTTTGGCTGTGCGTCTCCTCCTCCTAGGTGTTGAATCCGATCGCCTGTCCTTTCAGCCAATCGGGTGATGGGTCTCAGGACCCGCTTCCTGATTGGCCAGGAGGAGGATCAGTGTGGCACTAGCGAATATTCATTCGCTATTGTAAGACACCTGGGTGGGATCTGTTCGCAGTGCTCTGCGCCCCAAGCCCACCCTATTTTGAAGCCTATAAGACCCTGTGGCTCTAATCATATGCTTCAACCCCCCCCATTGGAATCCATGCAGTCAGCGTCCTACATGGGGGCTGGACGAATGCATAGGGGGGGGCATCGCCCGTGCGCCCTGAATGAACGGGCCGCCCCTGGTGTCCATTGACACAGAACACGGCTTGGCCCCGCGCCCCTCTTCATCCTCACTGATGGCTCCCACTACTGCCTCTCTGTTCAATGAGGAGTGAGAGAGCCAAGAGAGCTGCTACTCTTGTGCACATGGCTGGATTAAGATCAGGCTCAGGTAAGTATTTAGGGGGGCTGAAGGGAAGAGACTGCATGCAGAATGTTTTTTACTTTAATGCAATGAATGAGTAAAAAAACCTTGTACCTTTTTTTTTTTTATAACCACTTTAACACTTAATAACAATATAGTGTAAAAAGGCTGAACATAGAGATTGGCGTTTTCTGCATTGGACTTCTATCTATTCACACTGGAACGCAAGCAGCAGCTGCAGAGAATTGTTGTGTAGAAAAATGCTGTATGTCTGCATACTTCTGCACCGCTCCGTAGCTCTTTGTCACACCTTGCATTTCTATGCACCCTGTATGCACAGTACAATACAATTAAATGTTTCCTTAAATACAATTGATATCTTCCAGATACTGTACTGTGCATGTGTGCCAATGATGAGGTTGGCTGTCAATCAAAATCAGGCAGATTAGACATCCTCTTAAGCCCTGTACACACGACCGGTTTTTCTGCCAGGAAAACTGCCATGAGAGCTTTTGGCCGGGAAAACCGGCCGTGTGTATGCTTCATTCCGACAGGAAAACTGCCGCGAATCGCGGCTGGAAAAAAGAGAGCTGGTTCTCTATTTTCCCGTCAGGATTCCTGGCGTTTTTTTTTTTCTGCCAGATTTACTATGGGAAACACTGCGAGGGAGTGCCGATGGAGCATACACATGGCCGGGATTCCCGGCCAAAGCTCTCATGACAGTTTTCCAGCTGGGAAACCCAGCCGTGTGTAGAGGGAAAAAGCTACCGAGCTGGTTCTCGGTTTTCCCGGCGGACTTTTTACCGCCGGGAAAACCGATCGCGTGTACAGGGCTTTACACTACAGCCTCTTTTTGCTGCTTGTGTTTAAACATAAAGTGACTTCACATTCATCTTTAGCCCCTGGGAAAAGTGCACACATTGCAGTAGCTACAATTGGGCTCCATAGAGACCCCAAAAATGAGTATAGCTACCTGACAAAAAAATGCCAAATGCATCTTCAGAAAAGAAGGTGGCCTAAACAAGATGAATGGGCTAATAAAACCAGCTGGCCATGCAGGTGAAGATTATTGAGCCCCCTGGGCCGAGCAAGAGGAGTCACTGAATTCCCCCATCCATACTAAACAGTGTGGATGGATAAATCTTGCAGTGCTGGCTATTGTATTCTGACAGCCAACATCTGTGGCTGTCAGAGTACCTGTACAGTATCTGATTGGATGCAGGTGCTGTTCAGGCAAGAATATTTCACACTGCTTGCTGGAGGAGCTGAGTGGTTCCAGCAGAGACCTTCATGGAACAAATCGCAGTGTTCTCTGAATGGCCTCTGTGCCAAGCAGGCAACTTTCTGTGTGCAGTAAGCAGGAGGGCAGCTGCTTGGCACGGGTCCCAGAAGCTAAGCACAATTACCGTAGTAGCGGGCGGCTACTACATTGATTTTCAGATTTTACAGGGATCCCATAGCTATGGCACATATATATATACTTACACTAGTCCAAGCTAGACCAATGTAGCTACAGTATGTAAAAATTACCATACCTGATCTTCAGCCTTAGAGCAGTCCATATGTGAGTCCGCTTTTGTCATTCAAATATCGGGTCTGAACCACAGACAGGGCAGTTATACAGAAGTTGATGGGTAGATCGACTTCTGTACAACAACCTTGCCCATACATTGATTGAAATTCAGCTGGGCCTTGCTGAACCAGCTGAATTTCAATCCATGTACAGTATGGCCAACTTATGTATGTATGTATCCCCAATTTTTTTTTCTATGTGTGTGTTCATATGTGTATTTTATAAACCATAGTTTCTATAATTTTCATGTGCTTATTCCATCTGAAGTATCTGGTTGATCCTGCCAGTCACCTTTCTTCCTTGTTCTAAACTGACCACACAAGATATAGAAGCTAATCGTCAGTTCTCATCCTTTTGCTGGCCATTCATTGATACAGGATACTGTGCAGACACAGTGTCCTGTAACCCCTCCCCCCAATATTAGGAAGAAGAGATGCATGATAACATGACAGAATGTTTTAACCTTGCAAAAAAAAAATTTTTTGTGCAATGTTTTTTACATTACATGCATAGGGCACCCCTTTAAGTTCAATGGGCTGCCATATGCTTGACAAACATGCCAAAAGTAGCTCGTATAACTTTTTTGGGTGTTGAGCTTTGCGTGGTTATTAACCATGCGTAGACGTGCATCTGCTTGCTTAACAGTGAATGGCACTGTAAGTGCGACACGTGTTTTTCTAGCATTTAAACCGGAGTTCCAGCCTTTTTATGTTTATTAAAAGTCAGCAGCTACAAAAAGTGTAGCTGCTGACTTTTAATTAACAGACACTTACCTGCTCCACGGTCCAGCGATGCGGCCGCCCGGAACGTCGCTCCTCTCCCCCCCTCTCCGCCGGCGCCTCCATTCACTCTGTGGGCACCCGGCCTGGAACAGCTTTCGGCTTCACGGCCGGGCACTCACTGCGCATGCGCAAGTCGCGCTGCGCTCTAGGAGTGGGCAGGTGATCTCCTGGGACCTGTTACGTGTCCCAGGAGATCGCCTAGAGGGAGGAGCCGCCTAAGGCGAGAGGAGGAGTCGCCTAGGTGGAAGTAGGAAGTGGGACAGGAAGTCCCACTCCTACCGAAGCCCCCACTCCCCCCCCAAAAAAATATTACATGCCAAATGTGGCATGTAAGGGGGCGAGGAGTGCTTAAAACAGAAGTTCCACTTTTGGGTGGAACTCCGCTTTAATGAACGTGCACAAAAATGTGCGCTTTTGTGTGTTCACAAAGCGCTCAGGTGTGAATGCTGCCAGAGACTAAGAAAAGGCAGTTATGGTACCAGTCTTGGGCATCCGCTGAACTTTTTTCAGGGGGGGGGGCATCATTTTAAGGTCATCCATGCATCTTTGGGGCAGTGGAGCAGCGCTGTATACACCACTCCTCCACCGCCCCTGCCCATAGAAATAAATGGGCACCGCTGCCGAAGCGCCTACAAAGCGATTCGGCAGCGGCGATACACAGCTGCATTTAACCCTGTCTTTGACCGCTAGCTGGGGTTATTGCAACACAGGGGGTGAGTGTCTTCACTCTGACTTCAACACTCTTACGATTCCAGGGGGGAGCAATTGACCCCCCTTGCCCTATGGAGCGGATGCCCATGGTACCAGTATAGGTATAACTGTATTAGCTCACACTTAACCTCCTTCGGGTCTAAGGGTAAGATACTGTAAATGTTAAGGCCTTAGCACAATTTTGCAACTTTGACATGTGTTAGTAATACTGTATATATCATCACAACTACTTTGTGCATGCAAATGGATTATACTGTGTTTTTTTTCAGGACAAATTGGGTTTTCATTTGGTGGTAAATGATAACGGACATCTCCTGATTTTTATTTTATTACCAAAGGAAAACAGGACTAAAATAGTATAAAAAAAATATATTTTTTAATTTAGCTGTATATTTCTTACTACTACCATAACATTCCACCATGAACGAACCAAAATAGATTCTCCTGTTTCTGATGATCGCAGGCAATGCCACATATGTGAATGTTAGTTTGTACCCGTAATACAGCCCAGAAACAATAGTCTCTTCTCTCCTCTGAAGCTGGCTGCTGGGGAGATCACGTGACCGGACAAGAGCGCTCTTAGTATAGGTAAGTATATACATATTCATTCTACAGGGTAGTTAGTACAGGAGTTAGCAGGGAGGTGGGAGCAGTTTTAAGCTTTAGCTGGCCATAGATGGATCGAATTTGTCTGGTTCAGCAGGAACCAACCACATTTTGATCCATCTATGGGCAGGCTAAAGTCGATCAATATATAGAGCGACTTCCATACAGCCAGCTAGTCAGATTTTTTCCTTCGATCACTGCCGGTGGCTATAGCCACCAGCAGTGATCATTGTATTCTGATGGCTGAGAAACCTCCCACTGTCAGAATACAAAAGCACAGTGGGAGGTGTTCCCCCATCAACACTGACTGTGTTGATGGGGTAATCAAGCATTTTTTTTTTGCTTCAACCTGTTGTTGAAAGAAAGAGAACTGCATAATATATGGCCTGTTAGTATTAACCTAGAATTCCACTTTAACCAGTTCCTGCTCATGCTAAAGCCGAAAAATGGCTACAGCGCGAGCTTACAATGCCAAGAGCGCTTACATGGACGCCCGTGCAGCATGGTCTGTGATCGCAGAGTCCTTCTGACTCGGCTGATCACAGATCAGGGTAAAGGGCCAACCACAGAAGCCCTTTACCATTTGATCAGCTGTCAGCCAATTACAGCTAATCACAGGATGTAAACAGCGTAAGGAGAAAAGAAGAAAGCCAATAACCAGCTTCTGTTAAAGGGACATCGATCCCAACATTACCCACCAGTGCTGCTAATCAGTGCCCACCAGTGTCACTTATAAATGCCCATCAATGCTGATACTCAGTGCCCACCAGTGCCACCTATCAGTGCTGCCAGTCAGTGCCCATCAGTGCCTCATTATCAGTGCTGCCTATCAGTGCCGCCTCATCGGTGCCTATCAGTGCCCATCAGTGCTGCCTCATCGGTGCCTCTCAGTGTCCATCAGTGCAGCCTATCAGTGCCAATAAGGCTACTTTCACACTGAGGCGCTGGATGCGCTAGCGGTATAGCGGCGCTATTTTTAGCGCCGCTATACCGTTTTTTTTGCCGCGATTTGCGGGCGCTAGCGGGGGTATTTTAACCCCCGCTAGCGGGCGAAAAAGGGTTAAAAACGCCCGCAATAACGCCTCTTTGTGGCTTTTGCGGGCGTATTGGAGGCGCTACCCCATTGATTTCAGGGGCGCTATAGGAGCGCTATTTTTAGCGCTCCTATTGCGCCTCAAAGATGCAGCTTGCAGGAGTTTTTTGACCCTCCTGCAAGCGCAACGCTCCAGTGTGAAAGCCCTCGGGCTTTCACATTGGATACTATTGAGCGGCTTTTTTGGGGGGCATTGCAGGCGCTATTTTTAGCGCAATAGCGCCTGCAAAGCGCCTGTGAAAGGAGCCTCAGAGTAGACTCATCAGCACACATCAGTGAAAGAGAAAAATTACCTGTTTGCAAAATTTTATAACAATGAATTATTATTATTTTTTTCAAACATTTTCGGTATTTCTTTGTTTGTTTAGCAAAAAAGAAATACTCCAGTAGTGATTAAATATCACAAAAAGAAATCTCTATTTGTGTGAAAAAAATTTGCAAAAATTTCATTTGGATACAGTGTTGCATGACCGGGCAATTGTCATTCAAAGAGTCACAGCGTTGAAAGCTGAAAATTGGCCTGGGCAGGAATTGGGTAAAAGTGCCAAGTAGGCAAGTGGTTAATGCAGTGTTAATTTCACATGATATGTGCAATAACAATTACTAACAGCCCAAAAGAGACTCAAAAACACATTTTTATTTTAGGTGCTCTGGAATTTAGATGATGTACGTTGGGACGTTGGAGTGTACATTTTAAAGCACCATACTTGTTAGTGCATTGTGTGTGTACTGTAACTTGAGTGCATTTGTGCTAGAGCAGCAGGATTAATCGTTAATCAAAATCGCGATTCTATACCCCTCCCGATCTTAAAACAGCATTTCCCGATTCTATAGCCTCGTACACACGGCCGAGAATCTCGTCGTTAAAAATGTCTTTTTTTACGACGAGATCTTTGGACAAGAAACTTGTCCCGGCCGAGTGTACACACGCTCATTTCAAAGAACCCGCGGTTCTTTGAATGGAGCGTACGCGGTGACGTCATCGAATACGACGAGCATGCGCTCGTCACATTCAATGCCGTCGCCGCCATCTTGGTTCACCCTACCTATGCCTAGGAAGCTACCGCGCATGCGTCAAAGTCATTTCGAGCATGCGCGGGCTTCCCGGCGAACAGGTAAGTGTACACATACACAATTTTCTCGTCGAGAAACAGGCTGACGAGAATCTCGACGAGAAAATAGAGAGCAGGTTCTCTATTTTCTCGTCGAGATTCTTGTCGCTTTTCTTGACGAGAAACCATACACACGAACGAATTTCTCGGCAAGAAATCTCTGCCAGCAAGTTTCTTGCTGGTTCTTGCCGAGAAACTCGGTCGTGTGTACGAGGCATATGTGCAGAAAGTTCTCTACTCACTTCTGACAGCTGACAAAAAAAAAAATCCAGGCAGCCTGTCAAGTTTATCCCAACATCTCTGATAACTATAAACAAAGTACCATTTCTTTCTTAGATCAAAGGAATGAACTTCAGTCTGTAAATGAGGTCGGTTTAACAACTTAAAGACTAAACCTTTTTCTGACACTTGCTGCTTACAAGTTAAAAACAGTATTTTTTGCTACAAAATTACTTAGAACCCCCAAACATTATATATTTTTTTTAGCAGAGACCCTAGAGAATAAAATAGCAGTTGTTGCAATATTTTATGTCACACTGTATTTGCGCAGCAGTCTTTCAAATGCAATTTTTTTGGGGAAAAAATACACTTTAATGATTTAAAAACAAACTAAACATTAAAGTTTGCCCAATTTTTTTTGTATAATGTGAAAGATAATGTTATGCCGCGAGAATCGTGATCTTTATTCTAAACAAAAAAATTGTGATTCTCATTTTAGCCAGAATCGGGCAGCTCTAACTTGTGCACATTGTGAACACATTGGAAATTCTGTGAGCATACATATGTGCTTGTTCACACAGGATGGATGCGTGAGATCCTATGAGTATATATTTTAGTAAATCAACCCCATTCTCAGTGCACACACCTGGTGCGAGCTCTGTGCAAATGTGCAGAAAACTTCATTAACCACTTATGGACCAGGAATACGTCGCTACTTTGAAGAGGAATACCGTTGTTATGGTAGCAGCTAGCTACCATAAGCCCGGTACCCTCTTCAACAGCGGGTGGTTCCACTTTCAGATAAAAGTGGTCTCTGCGGCGGATTTGCCGCAAGATCACTTTTATCGGTGGCGGGAGAGGGCCGCTCTCCTGTGCTTAACGGAGCCGTCAGCAGCGGCGGAGGCGATCCGGTCCTGTCCCTGGCTGGGTATGGAGACGTCTCCATATCACTGCAGGGGGGAAGCAACGTCAAAACATCACTTCTGCCCATAGCTCTTAAAGGGACATTTTTATTTTATTTTTTTAAATGACATAAATAATTAAAAAAAATGTATTGCATTTTAGTCTAAATATGAGATCTGAGGTCTTTTTGACCAGGACCTGTCATGCTTTTTTCTATTACAAGGGATGTTTACAAAACAGTGTCAAAATAAAAAAATGAAAGTAAAATAAATACGATTTTTTTTTTAAAGCGCCCTGTCCTGACGAGCTTGCGCGCCCGCTTAGGAAAACGGTGTTCAAACCACACATGTGAGGTATCGCCGCGATCGTTAGAGTGAGAGCAATAATTCTAGCCCTAGACCTCCTCTGTAACTCAACGCATTGCAACCTGTAGAATTTTTTAAACGTCACCTATAGACATATTTGATGGTAAAAGTTTGTCGCCATTCCACGAGCGGGCGCAACTTTGAAGCGTGACATGTTGGGTATCAATTTACTCGGCGTAACATTTTCTTTTACAATATAAAAAAAAATTGGGCTAACTTTACTGTTGTCTCATTTTTTAATTAAAAAAAGTGTGCTTGTAAAACCGCTGCGCAAATACGGTGTGACAAAAAGTATTGCAACGACCGCCATTTTATTCTCTAGGGTGTTAGAAAAAAATATATAATGTTTGGGGGTTTTAAGTAATTTTCTAGCAGAAAAAAATGTTTTTAACTTGTAAACACCAAATCTCAGAAAGAGGCTCGGTCCTTAAGTGGTTAATGGCATTCAAAGGATCGAAGAAGACGGCAGTTTCCTCATCTGTCTCTGGTTGGAGATCACAATTCAGTAAATCCAGCAATTACCCCTGGAAGTGATAATCACTAATGTAAATGGAAAATCCTAGGAGACGGGCATATGAGAGCTGATTTATTTTCTTTTCTGTGTAAGGCAGAGAGTCAGTAATTGCGGTTCATTCTGGAATATTTCCATTGCCCCGTCACATACCAATAAATCAAACTTTCCATTTATCCCCTGAATACAAATCTGCATTATACAGGAAATACAAGTGTTTATCTAAACCTCTGAGTATCTTCTCCCTGTAGGTAGGTGACAATCGGGCAGGAAAAGGCTGTGCCATCATGTGTATGAAATCATTTGGGACCCAAAGAAGTGATTTGATCAGATATCCAAAAATGGCCCAATAAAAAGAGTTGGATCCTGAGCAGATCCCTTGTGATTGACAAGATACTTCCAAAGGGTTGTGGCATCCAAGCTGGGGAATAAGACGCAAATCTTTCACGCAATCTTCAAGCATATGTGCATTTATTGCATGCATAGTCACAATCAGGCCTCATACCCACGGACGTTTTTACAGCTGCGTTTTTGAGCGTTTTTTGCAGCTTAAAAACACCTGTCCATGTTAGTCTATAGCTTCATGCCCACCTAGACGTTTTTGAGCTGCAAATAGCATAGACGTTTTTAAGCTGTAAAAAAAACCCAGGACCAGTGCGTTCCTCAGCGTCAGAATTAGGCAGAAAAAATCGCGAGCGTTTTTCAGCTACGCGTTTTTTTTTTTTTTCTTTTTTCAAAAAATAAAAATAAAAATATATACAATAACATGCACAGGCGTTTTTAAGCTGTAAAAAACGCAGCTGTAAAAACGTCAGTGGGCATGAGGCCTCAAAAAACTGCTGTTAAGTTGCATATGTCAAATATTTCACTTATAGGTGGGGTAAAATTGTAGTGAATCAGTTTTTTTTTTTTATTAATTTCATAGAATGTAATTTCATGCATAAACAAGGTGTACACAGTCATCTCCACCTTCCCCCAGATCTCTCAGGTTCTGCTAGGATGGATAAGATGAATTCCTATCACCTGGCAGTATGAAGCAGATTACCTCTCCGCACAGGAAACCTTTTCACCCTAGACTGTAGACCAAACAATGTCCCTGCTCGGGATATGGTGTCCCATCCCTAATAATAAATAACAAGCAAATTAACAGGAGGCAGAAAGTCCTGTGGGGGAGACCAAGACCGAGAATATGGGGGTGGATGTTGTGTAAGAACTATGCTATGCAATGTTCTGTTCTGCCACAATTCTGTGCTGCAGTGATTCTGCCCTCATCGCTGTGGGAGGGGCAGAGATACAAACTACTGGAAATCTCTCCGTTGTGGGGGGGGGGGGGGGGCAGAGACATAAACTACTGCAGTAAAATCTCACCATTATGGGAGGGGCAGATACACAAATTATTGGAATTCTCACCATTGTGGGAAGGGCAGAGACATAAACTACTGCAGGAAATCTCACTATTGTGGGGGGGGGGGGGGGGGGGCAGAGACAAACTACTGAAAATCTCACCATTGTGGGAGGGGAAGAGACATAAACTACTGCAGGAAATCTCACTATTGTGGCAGGGGAAGAGACACAAATTATTGGAAATCTCACTATTGTGGGAGGGGCAGAGACATAAACTACTGCAGTAAAATCTCACCATTATGGGAGGGGCAGAGACACAAATTATTGGAAATCTCACCATTGTGGGAAGGGCAGAGACATAAACTACTGCAGGAAATCTCACTATTGTGGGAGGAGCAGAGGCACAAACTAATGCAGGGAAATCTTCCCATTGTGGGAGGGGCAGAGACAATAACGATTGCAGGGAAATATCACCATTGTGGGAGGGGCAGAGACACAAACTACTGCAAAAAATGTCACCATTGTGGGAGGGGCAGAGACACAAATTACTGGAAATCTTACTATTGTGGGAGGGGCAGAGACATAAACTACTGCAGGAAAATCTCACCATTGTGGGAGGGGCAAAGACACAAATTACTGGAAATCTCACAATTGCAGGAGGGGCAGAGACTCAAAATACTGCAAGGAAATCTCACTGTTATGGGTGGGGCAGAGACTCAAACTGCTGTGGGGAAATCTCAACATTTTGGTCTCTCAAGCCTCGTACACACAGCCGAAAGTCTCGTCAAGAAAAAACACGTCGTTTTTCTTGACGAGATTCTTGGACAAGAAACTTGTCCCGGCCGAGTGTACACACGCTCGATTCAAAGAACCCGCGGTTCTTTGAATGGAGCGAATGCGGTGACGTCATCGACTACGACGAGCGTGCGCTCGTCACATTCGATGCCGTCGCCGCCATCTTGCTACACCCTATCTATGCCTAGGAAGCTACTGCGCATGCGTCTAAGTCATTTCGAGCATGCGCGGGCTTCCCGGAGGACAGGTAAGTGTACACACACACACTTTTCTACACCATACACATGAACGATTTTCTCGGCAAGAAAGCTATCTCGGCAGTTTTCTTGTCGTTTCTTGCCGAGAAACTCGTTCGTGTGTACGAGGCTTAAGACACAGAAGAATTGGTTGCAGGGATTATATGTATATTTTCCACACTATGACATCCATCACCAAATATCACATAGTTCTGGAATGTGGAGCTGACTGTTAAAGGGCGATTCTCCCGGCAGGTTCACACCATGACAAGCCATCCAATATCCAGCTAATATAAATATGACCATTTGAATCTAATAATTCTTCTTTAAAGGGGGCTTAATGAAAGCCAGATGAGCAGCCTGGTGCAGGTTGCAGAAATCACTCATTACGGCTCTTTTAATTTAGCAGAGCTGCTTCTATTGCAGACGGTAATGAGAAGCAGCCCGGCAAGGCCTCTACAATTTATTTTCTATACACACGAGTAGAAAACGTTTCAGTCCGGGCGTAATAATGGCTGCGGACGGTGCTGGAAAGAGGTGTCCCAGCCTTTTATTGAAGCGCATTTAATATAAGTCAGGGTGTTATACGCGGTATATTTTCCTAGCTATTCCGCCATCTGGTTCCTATATGTGTCCAAGGATGGCAAACATATGCGTTACCTTCCAGCGAACCTTTTCTGCCATTCCTCGCAAAGAATTTCTATGAAGAGAGAAAATATGTCAGACTGACCGGGATGTTCTCAATCAATTCAAACCATATTGGCCTTTTCATATAAAAGCTGCTTGTGTTATTCATGGCTGTCGGCCCCCTTATAGCCCAGAACATCTGGGGGTAAAGGCGCTCACATCCCAGGGGAGGCAGAGAACAATATGGAGGTTACATTGTTTACCAGAAATAAAACATTATATGTAGATGAATCACTGTGAATGCCGAATGGGACCGTCAGAGAAGGGGATCTGTGGGGTGCTCACAGCAAATACTCCTCAGAGGAGGTTTATACTATGGCAGTGCTGATATCAGAGGAAGTAGAAGTGTTAAGGGAGGCCCGGAATGAAGAGACAAAAAAAGAATATAATGAAGGGCCATGCATGACAAGGTGGAGAGTACAGACAGGACGGGGTTAACATTTGGTGAAGAAGTGAGTGGGTGGAGGCAGAGGTGAATTTTAATGTGAGGGGAGGGGCACTTTAAATAGCTGGAGGCGGGTGCACTCGGCATCATTTTGTGTGGGGACAGAAAGGAGAGGAAGTTTTTCACTTCTCTCCTTAGACAAAATGGCGGACGTGGCTTTGATCCTCGCTCGGTTGCGGGCGGCTGCGGCGACGAAGGGGCCAGACTGTCTGGGAGACCAGGTTAGTGCCCTCATTCAGGGCCATCATAACAGGACGTCTGTTTGGGGCCCGATTTGGCCTGGGGCCTCAGCAGACGCGCCCCCCCCCTCCCGCGATTCGCGGCACCCCCCCCGCGACCCCCCTCCCGCGATTCGCGGCACCCCCCCCCGTGACCCCCCCCCCGCGATTCGCGGCACCCCCCCCCGCAACCCCTCCCCCGCAATTCGCGGCACCCCCCCTCCCGCGATTCGCGGCACCCCCCCCCCTGCGATTCGCGGCACACCCCCCCTCCCGCGATTCGCGGCACCCCCCCGCGACCCCCCTCCCGCGATTCGCGGCACCCCCCCGCAATTCGCGGCACCCCCCCCCCGCGATTCGCGGCTGCCCCCCCCCCAAAAATAAATAAAAAATTTGCCACACCAGGAGCCCACAGGCTGACTCGTCGGCCCACCCCTGGAAAAGCGTGAGCCTGCTTCAGCCGTGGGGTGAGCCGGACGGTACACGCGGCAACGGCAGGGGGCGGAGCTACGGACTGTAATGGCGCCCGTGCTTCGCCCTCGCGGTGGAGGACCTCGGAAAGTGGGACCCCCCCCCTTTATGTGCAGGCGGCAGGGAAGGGGAGGTTCAGTGGGGGAGAAGCGGTGCCACATCCACAGGGCCTCTACCAGACGAGGCTGGCGGTGTCTGGTGAAGCAGTGGGCTGAGGGACGTGCAGGACAGCAGTGATCAGGTGCGCGGCCTACCCGGGGCTCGTCAAGAGGGCGCAGGCGCTGCAGAGAGGTGGTGGTGGATCCCCAGGAGGGGACTTCAATTCGGCGCCAAGGGGAGTCGCGGCCTCCAGGTAAGTTTCGCCTGGGGGGCTCATCACGCCATGCTTCCAGCCTGGGAGCGGAGGTCGGAAGGGGAGCTGTTCGGATCGGTAGAGGAGGATCGCAGAGGGGTCGCAGCACCAGGGGAGGCGAGATCTGCGGCTGTGGGGGGGGGGGACGTGCCCTGTCAGCCCGGTAAGTCTACCACTATCATTTCTCCTGTTGATTTGACGAATGCACTGTGTGAGTTGTTGGGTGTGGGGTTGGGGGGCATTGCCAACGGTGTGGGGGCCATGCCGGGGGTCAGGGATGCTGTGGCGGGGGTGGCGGGCAACCAACCTGCCTCTCCCGGGGCAGTGGCCCTATTGCAGATTATTGAGGGATTTGGTGCAGCGATGTTCGTGGGTGAAGGGGGTCCCCCGCAGGTGGCGCTGTGGGTAGGCGGGCAGGTAAAGGGGTCAATTAAGGTGGTGGCACCCGTGTTCACTACGGGGCACGTGACGGAACATTGTTGGAGGTGATCAGGTGAGTAGGGCCGTGGGGGTGAACGCAGGGGATCCTGCTGTGGTGGCCATAGCGGTTATAGTACGTATCGCCGATGCCGCTAAGTGTGAGGTTTGCGTTTGCTTTGAAGGGCCCCTTGGGGGGCTCACCTGACCAGGGGGTGAGAGACAAAATTGGAAAGGTGAGTATGTCGATATTTTCTTATTACTGCCCCTAGAAAAAATTTATTTGGAAAAAGGTAAGCCGGACGATTCCGGAAAGGAAGATGAGGGGATGAGGAGGTGTCGATTGGTCCCAAGGAGGTTTGGCAAGAGGCTGCAGCCATTCGCCAGCTTGGCCAGCGTGTTAGGTGAGTAAACCCGGGAACATTGGTCGGCACTGTGCTGTTATATGGATGCGCTGGGAGAGGCTAGGGGGTTATGTTGGGACTGCTTTACTGCGTTATTACGAACAGTCGGCAGCGGGGGGCAGTTCGTCAGACGCTTTGTTGGGTGCATAAGGATATCAGCCTTTGGCTGCGTTTGATGTCCTCGGCTGGGACACCAAGCCAATTTTCAAGGGGGTCAGTCGGGGGGGACAAATGACTCTGTACCACTGAACGAGAAACATGGTGGGGGTGTACTGTCAGTTTAGCAAGGAATCTGGCAAGTTGGGTGGGGTCCTGTCGTTTTGACAGGAATGCTGGATGCGGGGGGACGCACCCCTTGTCTCGGTGCTTCAAAAGACGGAAAGCGTCCCCGGGATTTTGCTTCAAGAAGGATGACACCGGTGCAGGAGGTAAGGATGCGTTTTTTTTCGAAGTAGATATTTGTTTAGGGCGTCGGCAGAGTTGCTGAGAGCGGGTTTCTAGGAAGGTTTTTTAAAAGTGCGTTCGCTAAAGAGGTCGTGCCGCCCTTGGCGCAAATTTTGGGGTCCTCACTGGTTAGTCCGGGGGTGGTTTCAGAAAACATTGGCTAAAAAGGTGGCTTTAGATCGTATGGGGGGGGGGGCATTTCGGGAGAGCCCAATCGTGTATCTGGTGGTGTCACCAATGGGGGTGGTGGTTAAGAAGGAATCGATCAAGCTTCTGCTTATTCACTATCTCTTGTTCTCAAACAGGGGGTGAGTTAATTCCTTGATAGGTCCTGAAGTGGGCACAGTGGGGGGCACTCATGCAAAGGCGGACGTTGAGTCGGCATTCCGGCGGCTGCCGTTTCATCCGGACAGTTTTGGCGGTTGGGGTCCTGCTGGGGGGGAATTTTATGTGAATCTGTGTCTGCCCATGGTATGCTCCTTCTCAGGCGCCATGTCTGACAATTTAGCTTCCTTTGTTAAAGGGTGGTCCGTGACGGGTCAGGCGATCCAATTCCTGGGAAATTGTTCCCATGGGTGGGTTTTTTGTTAAAGGATGGTCGGCTGCGGCAGTGGGGGTGCGGGCCAATACGCATTTTATTTGACTCTATGAGGAGCTTAGGGATGTTTTGAAGGTGGGGCACACGTTCTTGGAAACTTACAACGGGCAATGGGGGTGGATGTGGGACCCGGTGACCAATTTTTGATTTAGGATGGGGTACTGATGATGCAAAGTTCACTGGGTTTTTTGGGGCATTTGCCAGGGGTAATGGAGTGCAGAGGCATGGACTAAGTCTTTGGGGGAAGAGGGGCTCAGTCATCACCTGGTATTGCTGGACCTGTTTCCTGCGGTATTGGCTACAGAACTGTGGGAGGCAATGAGTAAGGACATGAAGTTTAGATTGCACGGTGACGATTTGGGGGTGGTGCAAGTCATCGACTGGAGTGCTTACAAGTGAACGTTTTCTTTATGCTAGGCGTATCCCGGGGTTAGACTACACTTTAGCTGTTTCACTGTCCCCGTTTTCCGGATTGGGAAGTAAGGAAGTGGGTCGACATGGGTGGCATATACAAATAATCTGGAGGGAATGGGCTGCATTCAGACGGCTAGCGGATGCTTAGCGGGATGTGTCTGAGACGGAGTTGCTGGTAGTTTACTTAGTAACTCGGTGCATGGAGGCAAGGGGTTCGGTGGCAGGGATCGAGAAGAAGTGGGCAGGCTTGGCGTTTTCTATTCGAACTCCAGGGCATGCAGATTTCACTACGGTTTTCTGGGTAAGGGAGGCGGTAAAGGGGTGTCAAAAGGATCACCCTCATAGGAATGCAGGTAGGCCTGTTTTCTGTTTCTCTTTCTCAAGTGATTTGCGGGGCATTGGCCGGGGTGTGTTCATCTGTTAAGGGGTTAAGTTGTTCTATACAGCGTTTTTTGTTGCATTTAGGGTGGGGGAGTTTGTGGGCCTGTCAAAAACAGAGGACGGAGGGGTTACTGGTACAGGACGTGGAGTTATCGGGCGGAAGGGTGAGTTTGCGGTTCAGGAGGTTACAGATGGATCAAATGGGCCACCCTCCCTGTGTGAGGGGTGATGGTACAGCTGTCTTCATTGCCCGGGGATCAGGACTGTTCAGTGAGGGTGGTGTAAGAAGTTCTGGAAGTTAGGACGGCCGGGGGGTGGGCTTTTTTGGTGCATGAGGATGGATCGTTTTCTAGTACGTTTTTAATGCATGGCTGGGTTTCCAGAAAGGCCTGTGGGCGGTTGGGAACAACTGCAAGCATATCGCTTCACACTCCTTCCGCATCGGGGCGGCCACTGGGGCTGCCCGGGGCGGGTTGGATTTGGCGGCGGTAAAATGGATCTTGAGATGGGAGTCCAGGTGGTTTTGTTCTTAGGTACGCCCCCCCATTTATTAGCGGATGTGAGTGGAAATATGTGGGAAGTGAAGGGGTGCGCAAGTGAGGTTATTGGCAATGATGGGGTAATTTTCTGGGGTTTTGAATTGTGTTGTGGTATTTTCAGTTCAGATGGAGGTTCAACACGCCTCATCTGGACGGTAGGGCATTCATATGTCTTTTGGGGGAAAAAGGAGGGCAGATACATGACAGGCGGGCAGGCTGTTGGGGATACCCAGGATGGAGGCTTGCGTTGGGAGGAATAGGCTTCACGGGCATAGAGTGGAGTAGGGTGGTGCCAGGAGTGGATCGGTACGCCCGGTTGGATAGACAACAGGTCGTTTGGGTACTACATGTGGGGGGAGGATGACTTGGGGATCAGAGCCATTGGGGCTCTGTTCTCGGCCATAACGTCGGATTTCTTAGAGAGGTCTTCCTGGGGACGTTGGTAGTATAGTCCGACGTTATGAAGTACACCTCGTGGCGGAGGGCGAGATCAGTGGCGCAGATTAACAAGGCGGGAATCAAGTTTAACAAACTGGTGGTTAGGTTGGTTGCCAATAACAGGGGGCTGGTGGTAGGCACGTGGAGTTGGAGGTTAATGTGGGCATGTATTTACGGAGGGATGGTGTGCATCTTTCTGATGTGGGATGGATTTGTGGGCATTGGGGAGTCAGGATGGGATCCAGGGTGCCCTGCGGGTGTGGAGGGGCCCTTAAGGGTAAGGGGTTACCCTTTGCAGGCTGTGGCGGTGTCTTTGGTCTTTGACGGTGGCAGAAAACAGATGGTATTAAAGTGGTGGGGGCTCATCGGTGGTATGTGCCCCTCTGGTGTATTCCAGTGGAATGGTGTCCGCTGGAGTACGGGTATGGTTGCACTGCGGGAAGGGGTTGTCTCCGAGCTGTTATACGGCTGGAGGCCTGGTATGGTTCAAAAACTTTGTACCGCAGTGTATTGGTGTAAAAAGGGGTTCAAAAGTTTGGGGGTGCCGTCAGAGACCAACAGACTGGGAGTTATAATGGTAAAATTGTGTTAATAAAGTTATTGAAAATATATATTTTATATTGGAGTTCTTCACATGATATGGTTTTAATAAAAAGGCTGTTGTGGCCATTTTATACTCCAACTCCGGTGTGGTCTAAATTACTATAGATTGGATAAGTTAAGATAGTGGTTAAGAGGGGTAACTGGTAGGGGTAAGGTGTGGGGAGGTATCTCGAGTACACTGGTCATGGAAACTCCA
Organism: Rana muscosa; assembly: GCA_029206835.1. Taxonomy (NCBI): domain Eukaryota; kingdom Metazoa; phylum Chordata; class Amphibia; order Anura; family Ranidae; genus Rana; species Rana muscosa. Next base: position 259,385,883 of record CM055123.1, on the reverse strand, counting down.
TTATCAATGCGTGGGAGGGGCTGTCTAAACTGTCAAAGTAGCTCATGTGATCCCTGATATTAGAGCATGGGAGGGGCTATCTGTAGTGACAGTGTAGGTCATGTGACACTTCATATACATTTTTGGGAAGGGCTGTCTGTAGTGTCAGTTTAGGTAATGTGTTCCTTCATATAAGTGGGTGGGAGGGGCTTTCTCTGACATCATTGTGGGTCATATACCAGTTATTATAAATGCATGGAAGGAGCTGTCTGTGATAGCAGTGCAGGTAATGTGACAGTTGCTAGTGTATGGAAGAAGCTGTCTCTGATAGCAGTGCATGTAAGGTGACAGTTGATAGTGTATAGAAGGAGCTGTCTCTGATAGCAGTGCACGTAATGTGACAGTTGATGTATGGAAGAAGCTGTCTCGGATAGCAGTGCACGTAATGTGACAGTTGATAGTGTATGGAAGAAGCTGTCTCTGATAGCAGTGCACATAAGGTGACAGTTGATGTATGGAAGAAGCTGTCTCTGATAGCAGTGCACGTAATGTGACAGTTGATAGTGTATGGAAGGAGCTGTCTCTGATAGCAGTGCACATAATGTGACAGTTGATGTATGGAAGGAGCTGTCTCTGATAGCAGTGCACGCAATGTGACAGTTGATAGTGTATGGAATGAGCTGTTTCTGATAGCAGTGCACGTAATGTGACAGTTGATGTATGGAAGGAGCTGTCTCTGATAGCAGTGCACGTAATGTGACAGTTGATGTACGGAAGAAGCTGTCTCTGATAGCAGTGCATGTAATGTGACAGTTGATGTATGGAAGAAGCTGTCTCTGATAGCAGTGCAGGTAATGTGACAGTTGATAGTGTATGGAAGGAGCTGTCTCTGATAGCAGTGCACGTAATGTGACAGTTGTATGGAAGAAGCTGTCTCTGATAGCAGTGCACGTAATGTGACAGTTGATGTATGGAAGAAGCTGTCTCTGATAGCAGTGCAGGTAATGTGACAGATGCTAGCAGTGGCGGCCAGCCCCCCGCCCGCACAATCTGCCCCCCTAGTCTTCACAATCAAACATCATGTGTGTGGCCGTGCACTGTGCAGGGCGCCGGTCCAACAGGTCTCTACCAGATCCGTCACTCCCTCACAAGCACATGACCAAAGCCAGAGGCCCCAATTGGCCTGTGTTATGTTGTCCTCGGGGCACAGAGCACTGCGCCCCAAACCCACCCACCCTGGGATACCAGCGAATCAACACTCAGCTTCTGGCTTCCTGCCCCGGCCAATCAGGACAGGAGGCCGAAGACCCAGAACCCAGAAAGCAGACCAGGTCAACACAGAAGCCGTGGCACCAGGCACCAGGGGAGCCGTGACCGGTGGAGGGCTCCGCCCGTATGGTGAGTGTGGACCTAGAGGGACCCCCCAAAATCCTCCAGCACCAGCTACCACTGGTTGCTTGTATATAGAAGGGGTTGTCTGTGAAGTCACTGCATATCAGAGTGTGGGAGGGGATTTTCATAGCGTCAGAGCAGGTCATGTGACCCTTCATATCAGTGTATTGTAGAGGATGTCTGTAGTGTCAGTGCAGGCCATGTGACCTTTATATCTATGTGGGAGGGGGAGTCATGTGACAGTTGTTATCAGTGTGTGGGAGGGTCTGTCAGTAATAGTACTGCCGGTTAGCTGACAGTTGATATCAGTGTGTGGGAAGGGCTGTCTGTGATGGCAATATGGGGGTTATTTAATAAAAACTGAAGGGTGCAAAATCTGGTGCAACTCTGCAAAGAAACCAATTAGCTTTCAGGTTTTATTGTGAAAGCCTAACCACTTGACCTCCGGAAGATTTACCCCCTTCATGACCAGGCCATTTTTTTGCGATATGGCACTGCGTTATTTTAAAGCACAACTTCGGTCATTTTTTTCAGCTTTCCATCTATTAAATCTTCTGCCCTTGTTGTTTTAATTTTGGATAGTAAAACTTTTTTTTTTCTGCCAGTAAATACCTTATACAGCCCACTTCCTGTTTCTTGTCTGATAAAAAGCCTAGGCTTATGACATCATGCACAGTGCTCTCTCTCACTCTCCTGAGAGTTTGCCAGGAAGGGAGGGTGGGGTGAGTCATAAGAGGGCCAATGAGAGCTGCAGAGCTGGAGGTGTGTGTCTGTGTAAATCCAGGAAGTGAACAGGCAGCAGCTTCAGCTGCCCACAGTTAAAATGGTTGCAGCCAGACTCAGTGAATGGAGATTTCTGAAGCATATTTGGCAAGTACGGAATCACAGTATATAGAAAAGATGTTTTTATTACAAATTATGTGAGCAGACTGCAGTTCCTCTTTAACTGACTCTTTAACATTGTGTGGTCATGCAACGCTGTACACAAATACAAGTTATGTCCCTTTTCCCCACAAATAGAGCTTTCTTTTAGTGGTATTTGATGACCACTGCATTTTTCATTTTTTTGCGCTATAAACAAAAAAAGATCAACAATTAAAAAAAACAAAAAAAAAACGATATTTTTTACTTTCTGCAATAAAAAAATTGAAAAAATTTAATTTCTTCATAAATTTAGGCCAATATGTATTCTGCTACATATTTTTGGTAAAAAAAATCCCAATGAACGTATATTGATTGGTTTACATAAAAGTTATAAAGTCTACAAACTATGGTATATATACTGGAATGTTTATTCATTTACCAGTAATGGTGGTGATCAGTGACTTATAGTGGGACTGTGATATTGCGGTGGACAATCGCACACTAACTGACACTTTTTGGGAACCAGTGAAACTAATACAGAGACTGTGACTGTACTAATGACACTGGCTGGGAAAGGGTTAAACATCTAGGATGATCAAAGGGTTAAATGTGTGCCTAGTCAGTGTTTTGGTGTACTATATGTGGTGCTTTTATTAAGGGAAGTAATGAATTTTATTCCCTGCTTTGCGGGGAAAGAAAATCCATTACTTCCCCGCTGACAGGACAGAGCTCTGCTTTGTTTACATATTAGGCAGAGCCCTGACCTGTGTGTTTTCCTGACAACTGGCGGGTTCAGGCGGTCATACACTGGCCGGCACGCGCTGATCAGCATCTGCTGCATACAATCACAGCACAGCTGGGTCGCTAGGGGCAGGAGGTTCTGGATTATGTACCTAGTACATGATCTGGCGCAGGAGAGTACATGATCTGGCGCAGGAGAGTACATGATCTGGCGCAGGAGAGTACATGATCTGGCGCAGGAGAGTACATGATCTGGCGCAGGAGAGCCGCCTTGCCGTCGTATATGTATGTTATAGGGACGGCAAGCGATTAATTAAGCTGACGTTAGAAGCTGATTGGCTACAATGCACAGCTGCACCAGATTCTGAGCTGCACCAGTTTTAGTAAATCAACCCCTATGGGTAATGTGACAGTTTATATCAGTGCATGGGAGGAGCTGTCTGTGATAGCAGTACATATTACATATTAGCTGTCCTTGTTCCTCATTCAATGGTTTGATTTAATAGTCTCATATCTCATTGTTCTCATCCTCCTCCTTTGTTCTTAATCTGGTGATCCCCGCACACCTATTGGTGCTCCATTCTTTATTCATCGCTCTCTATCCTCACATGTTTCCTCCCCGCTCGGGGTGACTTCATACAATTCCCACTTTTTTTCTGTCTCCATTCTTCCTAAGCCGTGTTTTGAAAACATATGGTGGAAAGCGGGAGCCAGCCGCATCAATCACGGAGGGGCTTGTCATTAGGAGAGAGTTGAATTCCTGGCCAGTGGATTTTATTTGGGCGAATTTGTAATTAGAGGTTGTGAGAGTGAGCCAAACTGTGAAACAATTCAAGAAATTTCTTTTCCGTGAACATGCCGCACTTCCTTGGCTGGAATTCCTCGCTCGGAGCCAAGATAAAAGTTATCTGTTTGGAGCTCTGTGACACCGCGCCGCTTATTGAGGAAACTCATTTGGGAAGATTCTTTCTGCTGATGAATTCAGGGCTGCGGGGCTCGAGGACTTTCACTGCTTTTGTCTCGGCCTATTATAAATCTCTCCGTCCCATTTCTTCTTCGTCACTTGCCTAATCCCTTGGCCTTCTTTTCATGTGCTGTAATTATTAACATCTGCTTTATAAGTGTACAGGCTGAACGATGACAACAGCTGCTCTGTGAAGGCCCCGAGGCTGCACTTCCTGTTCAGTCTTCTCCTGAGTCCAGTTCATGTCCCCGTCTCTGGGGCTCTGACCTTGATGAGAGGGCCTGATATTGAAGGCCAGCATTTTCCTGCCATAGGGTCAACTCTCTGGGTCCATTATTACCTTATCAGATTCTCCAGGATGCTACAGTCCAAACCAGGCCTTGACTCCTCACCATGTCCGACCATCCCCCCAATTCCTCACCGTGGGGGTTGATTTACTAAAACTGGAACGTGCAAAATCTGGTGCAGCTGTGCATGGTAGCCAATCAGCTTCTAGCTTGTTCAATGAAGCTTTGACAAAAAAAAAAAGCTGAATTCTATACTGGTTCTATGGCTGGATTCTTTGCACAGCTGCACCCGATTTTGTACTCTCAAGTTTTAGTAAATCAACCCCCATGTGTCCATTCTTAGCTTCTGAAAATCCTGTGTGTTTGCTTTTGCCATGGGAGTTTGAGCACACCGTTTCTATCACTTGTAATGCCTGAAACAGTCACTTCACATAAAGTAGATCAAACCCTCCCAACTTTCTGAGAAGGAATGGAGGATTGTAGACCGAAGAATGTAGACAAACAGCAAACCCCTGTTAAATCCCCCTTACACAGGCCATAAAGAGTTCAATAAAAAAAAAAGATATTGCTTAAACCTTTGTAGCGCTACCCCCTTAGAGACTACTTAATATTTTGGGTACCCACTTCACTACTGAGCCCTGATCCAATACACTTCAGCTGGCTGTATTTCTCACACTGGCCTGTGACAACAGTGACACCTACTGGCAACAGTGGGAAATGCGCTCAAACAGCCAAAGCTGGAACAGAAACCAACAATTGACATCATCACTCTGAGCTATTTACAGCTCAGATAAACTAAATTTACAGAATAGCGCCTGTTCAAAAGTAGCAGGGCGCTACAAGTGTTTGTTAGAAACAAAGCCTCTAGACACCTTTTTGTGCTGCATCTTCAGACCGATCATGTGACTCCTGGCCGCTCTGCTATTCCGATACAGCGGGAGGGGCTAAGCGGCCAGCTCGGCGGTCACGTGACTCCTGGCCCACGTCAGAGGGAGAGCTCGGCTCCTCCTGCTGTAGCTCTGGATCGGAGTAGTAGAGTAGCCGTGAGTCACGTGACCGGCCTGATGATTATTCACAAAAAGGTATTTAGAGGCATTGATTCTAACAAATACTTATACAATGCAGAACAGCAGCTTAAAATGGGGGGCTGGCAGCAAAACATAATTTAGGGTTACAAACCCTTTAAATCTAAGCAATATAGATAAATAACTTTTCAGCAGATACCCCACGCACATGAAGAATTCTTCTGCCAGTTTTAGTAAATCAGCCCCCACGTGTCCATTCTTAGTTTCTGAAAATTCTGTGTGTTTGCTTTTGCCATGGCAGTTTGAGCACACCGTTTCTATCACTTGTAACACCTGAAAGAGTCACTTTACATAAAGTAGATTGAAACCCTCCCAACTTTCTTAGATGGGATGGAGGGACACATTGTAGCACAGAAAATGTTGACAAAAAGCAAACCCCTGTTAAATACCCCTTACACAGACCATAAAGAATTCAAATTAAAAAAACTATTGCTTAAACCTATGTAGCGCTACACCCTTAGGAGCCGCTGAGTATTTTGGGTACCCTGTTCACTACTGAGCCCTGAGCAGAGTATTGCCCCTGCTAACCGAAATACCTTGGTGACTCCCTGGCTGTCACACAAACCATAAACATGTACACACTGATGAGATAAATGTTTAACTTGTATTAGTGTCGTAGAAATGGAAAACAACTGGCTGAGTCTTTCGAATAGTAAGGCCCCTTTCACACGGGCGGACCGTATGTCCGTTTTTCACCCATCTGTTTTCGGATGAAAAACGGACATACATGTATCCCTATGGGATAGCGGATGTCAGCGGATGAACATTCGCTGACACCCGATCTCACCCGTGTCCGCTATGCCTTGTTTTTCAGGATAGAAAAATTTCTATTTTTCTATCCGTCTGCGGAGCGGATCGGATGAACACGGACAGACGGTCCGTGTTCATCCGATCCCCCATAGGGGAGAGCGGAGATCTGACAGGGCGGTCCCTGCACAGTGTGCGGAGACCGCCCAGTCATCCGCCGGCTCAGCGGGGATCAACGGAGCGATCCCTGCTGAGCAAGCAGAGGTTCATGGGGCGGATCATGACTGATCCGTCCCGTGTGAAAGGGGCCTAAAGCCTTGTACACACGGTCGGACTTCCATCTGACTTTTCCGTGGATTTTTGTCCGAACGGAGTTGGCCGGGCACACCCATAGCATACACACCACAGGACTTTTCTGAAAACTTTTCCAAAACTTTTTGCAACATCACATGGTTTTTCTGCTCTTTTCTGCTCTTTACCGCCACCCTTTGGTCAACTTCTGCTATTGTTGGTTGATTTTAACATTAGTTGTTTTGTCCATCGGACAAAAGTCCTATGGTTTTCTGTACACACGGTAGGACTTTGCTCCATCGGACTTTTGTTGGGCAAAAGTTTCTCCGTTTGCAGACCCAACTTTTGTCCGATGAAAACAAAACCAAACAAAAAAAAGTTTGTCCGATGGAGCGTACACACGGTCGGATTGTTGGTCCAACTTGCTTAAAACTAAGTTTGTTGGGCAAAAGTCCGACCGTGTGTACGGGGCTTTAAACACCAACAGGAAAAGGCAATATATTACAATGCAGTACCACTTTAAGCCACTCCCATCCGTCCTGCAGGACTAAAGATTAAGGCTGGGTTCACACTATTGCGAGTTGGATGCGGGTTTCACCACATCAGTTCTCCCACATAGAGGAGTTTGGCTCCCATGGTTGAGACGCAGGTTCTTTCATTCTATTACTACGAAATTCGGGGTACTTTGTCGCAGTTTGTGGGCTTAGCGCTATATAACCATGTGACCAAACCCCGTATATATTTTTATGTATATGTTCAGGTGTTTTTAACTAGCCTTGCAGGATAAATGTCATTCTTGCATGTGTGCTCTATAATCTGTTTTGTATCAGCAATGAGTGGACTTCAGCCCGCTCTCTGCTGAAAACGAGTCCAATGTCTCTTCTACAAGTGTGCAAAGTTTGGTGTCAGGGGGACCTACGGCCGGGGAGCACTGATTTTTTTAAATCTGGGCACCCCTTCCATAGATTCCAATGTTAAACGGTCATTTCTCCGGTGATTTTGCGGACCCGGTACCGGCCGGTCGTAGGTCCTCTGGACCCCAAACTTGGCACACATGTAGCCCCATGTCTCCTCTATAAGTTTGAAAAGTTTGGTGTCTGGGAGAACCGATTTTTCAAAGACTTCCATGTTAAACTTCAGTCTAGTCATGGGCACAGTGAGGCATGGGCACAGTGAGGCAAAGTGAGGCAAGTATAAGCCTAGGACACCCTAGGCTTATACTTGAGTCAATAAGTTTTCAGTTTTTTTGGGGTAAAATTAGGTGCCTCGGCTTATATTCGGGTTGGCTTATACTCGAGTATATACAGTACAGTACTTGTTCTGCGGCTGCCACTGCCTCTCTGAGTCTCTCTCTCAGTTTCTCACATCAGCCGATCAGCAGCGCTGAGAGAGAGACCCGTCTAATGTAGTTACGTGGCGCACTAACACGATACCAGGAGCGGAGGAGGAGGTGGGTGGAGCCTCTTCCCTGCACTCGCTGCTAACGCCTGGGCCGCTTGGCGTCTAGCAACGAGTGACGTCAGTGAGTCACGTCAGGCCGCTCTGCGGGCAGGTGCAATAGCGTGCGGCTCCACAGACGGGTAAGAAAGCGGGCGGCTCCGCTTGCGGCACGGTTTGTTGTTGGGGGGCGGCGCAGTTCGTGGGCAGACCGTGCTGCTCAGTGTGTTGGCAGCGCAGGTGAGAGTGAGAGAGCAGGCTCAGTGTGGCAGCTGGCCAATCAGCTAGCCGGGAGCGGGGGAGCAGAGAGCAGGCTCATCTCTCACCGCCCGTGCCTGCCCTGCATTCCTGCAGTGACTTCCGCCCTCACTGTGCAGACAGCAGAGAGATTACATTATCTATCTGCTGCCTGACCCTGGGATTCTGGGACACAGCAAGAGACAACCAAAACTACACCTTAGCAGGCAAGTTAGTGACAATCCGCAAGGTGTGGCAGGCGACGTGGCAAGTCACAATCCGCAAATTGTGTCAGGTGACGTGGCAAATGACAATCTGCATCTGGTGGCAGGCAAGTGACAATCAGCAAGGTGTGAAAGGTGACGTGGCAAGTGACAATCCGCAAGGTGTGGCAGGTGACATGGCAAGTGACAATCTGCAAGGTGTGGCAGGTGATGTGGGAAGTGACAATCCACAAGGTGTGGCAAGTGACAATCCACAAGATGTGGCAGGTGACGTGGCAAGTGACAATCCACAACGTGTGGCAAGTGACATGCTCAGGGCTCCCACTAATTGCAGGCGACGGTGGCAAGTGACACACTCGGGGCTCCCACTGATTCTGCATTGAACTATTTAATTTCATATTACAATGTAATAATAGAAATAATGCGCTTCAATCATCCTGACACCATAACAACCATGGTGCCGGGATGATTGAAGCGCCGACACCAACCATTTCCCCGATAAATTTCCCACAAAAAAATCATTTTTTGGCAGTGCCCCTCCCGAGAAAAGACTCTGGATCCGCCCCTGATTCATAACGCCCTTATATATACAAGTGTTCCAGGCCCGCCACTCCTCCAGGTCAGGGGCTATGTTCAGGTCCCTTTCCCACGCAATCTGATATGACAATTTAGACAAGGGAGTGACAAATGACCTGTATAACATTAAGATGTATCCACGCTAAAGAGTCTCCTGTAAACATCTCTTTTCAAACTTTAAAGGGTTTGTAAAGGTTCGTTTTTTATTTTCTAATAGGTTCCTTTAAGCTAGTGCATTGTTGGTTCACTTACCTTTTCCTTTGATTTCCCTTCTAAATGTTTTTTTTCTTTGTCTGAAATTCTCACTTCCTGTTCCTCCTCGGTAAGCTTGCCCCCATCATCCGAGCCGTTCTGGCTGGGGGTTAGTCAGCGTGCTCGCCCCCTCCCTTGGGACTACATCCCTGCGGGGAGACGCTGTATTCACAGCGTTAGTGTGGATGACTAACCCCCAGCCAGAACGGCTCGGATGATGGGGGCAAGCTTACCGAGGAGGAACAGGAAGTGAGAATTTCAGACAAAGAAAAAAAACATTTAGAAGGGAAATCGAAGGAAAAGGTAAGTGAACCAACAATACACTAGCTTAAAGGAACCTATTTAGAAAATAAAAAACGAACCTTTACAACCCCTTTAAGTGTACAGTTAGATCAGAGCTCCTCTTCTGTAACGAATGGAGATATAGTAACTATGCTTGTCCCAAGCATGTTTGAATCCACTTAATATCACATCCTGGGCAAGATCTCTGTATGTGGTGTAGCACACCCCCGTAGGAGCTGCTGGTTTAGATTTTTGGGCCTTGCACGTTACCTCAACATTTGTTGTCTAGGGGTTTGAGAGTCTAGAGTAACTTCAATGTCCACACAAGTTATGAATCCTTTTTCTTCAGGCATTATTTTCCAAATAAACTTGTATAGGTAGAGGGATGGAGGGTTATGGGAAGGTTCAGGCACACACAGCAGATCACTGGGGAAAACTCCTAATATACAAAGTTTCACTCACCACTCTCTTTTGAGTGGGTATTGCTCACCCGGATAGGCCTCTCTCACTTGGCCTAGCAGCCAAAATGATGCTCGAACAGATAAGAAAGAACAGTCTCTGCCACAGACCTTTTTGATGGTTATGTTAAACCGATCAGTTATCCTCTGCCACAGGATTTTAGTACCCGGATATCCAGCTTTACAGTCTAAGAGCCTTTAAGCCAACCCGGCAGACTGTAAGGTTACTTTAGTTATGGTGCATCCCTCAATAAGGTCCCCAGGCCTAATCCGCAAGATACCGGCCTTCCGCTCGGACCTCTCCTGGACAGGTCCCCCCCTGGTTTCCTCCATTGAGTAGCTTCCTCCCTCAGGACGGACAGCACAGAATCACCTTCAAGTGTAGGCCCCAGTCAAGACAACTGGGCCTACCTGGCATAGTTACAGCCTCGGACCAACGTGGCTCTGAGGCTGAATTTCCAGTAACACATGCCTCGAGCCAGGAGGGCCATGAGGTTAAGAAGAACGCCCGCCCAGAACAATGGCGTCTGCCCCTTAAGTACCCTTCCCCAGCATACCCAGTGGGTAGACCACTCCCACTGAACTGTTCCCGGGGAAAGACACCCAATGCACTCTGACCCGTTTGTCCTCCACATTGGCCTGTGGTGGTAACGCCACCTACAGGCAAACAGTGGGAAGTCCTTCCAAACACAGCCATAGCTGGAACAGAGGCTGATTTGGCCTTAATTATGTACAAAGTCTGAGCTAACTACCAGCTCAGACACCCACTAAATTTAACACAGCGCCTGGTCCTCAGGAGCAGGGCGCCACAGTGGTATACCATAACACCCTGGGTAATATCCTTCTATGTGGTAAATTATTACACATTGGTTACTATCTATAGGTGGTATACTATTATAGCTCAGGAAACATCTGTACGTGGTATATTATCACACCCTGGGGAATATTTGTGCATAATTTATTATCACACCCTAGGAAAAATCTGTATGTAATGTGAAATATTATCACACCCCGGGTAATATTTGTATGTTGGGTGGCGTGCATCTCTTGTTGACTCTCACATGCCCAGGTAGGGATTGTGGTTATTGTAGCGTCTTTTTCCTCTCTGTCAGACATTCCAGATCTGGAAATCCTCCTCCGAGACTTATTTATTTACCCTATGTGGGAAAGACAGGTGAACTCTTATTCTCTTTGCTTATTGGGATATTTTACAGTTTGAATTGTGTCACGTACAAATCTGTTGTATGTGTCCTCCACCCAATAAAATTTGTAATAAACACTATTCCAGTTCTGTATGGAGTATTTTCACTGCCAGAGAGATGTCACTTCTTATAAAATGATTACTCATTCCAGAATTTACACCCAGACTATTATATCCCTATAAACAGAATATTACATCTTCATACAGTGCTCATTATGGCCTATTATTTTATTCCTATTGTGCAGGATTTCCTAAGATAAAGTCACCTCACCACACCCAGATCACTGCTTACAGGTCATCCCACTGATTACTGCTCACAGTTCACTACACTAATCAGTGCTCATGGGATCAGTGTGAGGTTATTGGTAATGTGGTAGGGCTGGTGTGGGGTTGAAGGTGTTGTGGCAGGCTTGGTGTAGTGTTGTTGGTAATGTGGTAGGGCTGGTGTGGGGTTGAAGGTGCTGTGGCAGGCTTGGTGCATTGTTGTGGGTGTTGCGGTTAGATTGGTGTGGGGTTGAAGGTGTTGTGGCAGGCCTGGTGTAGTGTTGTTGGTGATGCGGTTAGATTGGTGTGGGGTTGAAGGTGTTGTGGCAGGCCTGGTGTAGTGTTGTTGATGATGCGGTTAGATTGATGTGGGGTTGAAGGTGCTGTGCTGGGGTTGGTGCAGCGTAGTTGATGAAGCGGTTAGGTTGGTGTGGGGTTGAAGGTGCTGTGGCAGGGTTAGTGCAGTGTTGTTGGTGATGCGATTAGGTTGATGTGGGGTTGAAGGTGCTGTAGCGGGGTTGGTACAGTGTTGTTGGTGTGGGGTTGAAGGTACTGTGGCAGGGTTGGTGTAGTGTTGGTGGTGATGCGGTTAGGTTGGTGTGGGGTTGATAGTGATATGGTGGGATTGATGTGATGTTGTGGGTTCACTAAAGGTATCTCGCTGATGTGATTAATGTGGTGTCATTGATCTGGCGGAGACACCGTTAAGATGTTGGTGATGAGGTGGGATTGGTGTGAAGTTGTCTGTGATGTGGTGAGATTGGTGTGGGGTTGTTAGTTATATGGTTTGAATAGTTTTGGTGATGCAGTGGGACCGATGTGAGGCTGTTAATAATGAAGTGGGATTACTGTGTGAGGTTGTTGTTGATGCAGTGGGATGAGTGTTGTGTGACTGGTGATGTTCTGATTTTAGTACGGGGTTTTTGGTGAAATGGTGGGTTCAGTGTTAGGTTGTTGGTAATGCTTTGGGATCAGTGTGGGGTTGTCATTGATGTAGTGGGATAGGTGTGCAGTTGTCAGTAATCAAATGGAATCTGTGTGCAGTGTCAATAATGAGATAGGATTAGTGTGAGGTTGTTAGTAATGCAGCGAGATCAGCAGGGCTATTTGTGAGATCAGTGAGAGATGGTCTGTGATGTGGTGGAATCAGTGTCTGGTTGTTGGTGATTTGGCAGGATGAGTGCTGGTGATGAGATGGGATCAGAATGGAGTTGTTTGTGATGTGGTAGGATTGTTGTAGGATTGTTGGTGACATGGTGGGATCAGTGTTGGATTGTTAGTGATTAGGTGAGATAAGGATGGGGTTGTTTGTGATGTGGTAGGATTGTTGTAGGGTTGTTGGTGACATGGTGGGATCAGTGTTGGATTGTTAGTGATTAGGTGAGATAAGGATGGGGTTGTTTGTGATGTGGTAGGATTGTTGTAGGATTGTTGGTGACATGGTGGGATCAGTGTTGGATTGTTAGTGATTAGGTGAGATAAGGATGGGGTTGTTTGTGATGTGGTAGGATTGTTGTAGGGTTGTTGGTGACATGGTGGGATCAGTGTTGGATTGTTAGTGATTAGGTGAGATAAGGATGGGGTTGTTTGTGATGTGGTAGGATTGTTGTAGGGTTGTTGGTGACATGGTGGGATCAGTGTTGGATTGTTAGTGATTAGGTGAGATAAGGATGGGGTTGTTTGTGATGTGGTAGGATTGTTGTAGGGTTGTTGGTGACATGGTGGGATCAGTGTTGGATTGTTAGTGATTAGGTGAGATAAGGATGGGGTTGTTTGTGATGTGGTAGGATTGTTGTAGGGTTGTTGGTGACATGGTGGGATCAGTGTTGGATTGTTAGTGATTCGGTGAGATAAGGATGGGGTTGTTTGTGATGTGGTAGGATTGTTGTAGGGTTGTTGGTGACATGGTGGGATCAGTGTTGGATTGTTAGTGATTAGGTGAGATAAGGATGGGGTTGTTTGTGATGTGGTAGGATTGTTGTAGGGTTGTTGGTGACATGGTGGGATCAGTGTTGGATTGTTAGTGATTAGGTGAGATAAGGATGGGGTTGTTTGTGATGTGGTAGGATTGTTGTAGGGTTGTTGGTGACATGGTGGGATCAGTGTTGGATTGTTAGTGATTAGGTGAGATAAGGATGGGGTTGTTTGTGATGTGGTAGGATTGTTGTAGGGTTGTTGGTGACATGGTGGGATCAGTGTTGGATTGTTAGTGATTAGGTGAGATAAGGATGGGGTTGTTTGTGATGTGGTAGGATCGTTGTAGGGTTGTTGGTGACATGGTGGGATCAGTGTTGGATTGTTAGTGATTAGGTGAGATAAGGATGGGGTTGTTTGTGATGTGGTAGGATTGTTGTAGGGTTGTTGGTGACATGGTGGGATCAGTGTTGGATTGTTAGTGATTAGGTGAGATAAGGATGGGGTTGTTTGTGATGTGGTAGGATTGTTGTAGGGTTGTTGGTGACATGGTGGGATCAGTGTTGGATTGTTAGTGATTAGGTGAGATAAGGATGGGGTTGTTTGTGATGTGGTAGGATCGTTGTAGGGTTGTTGGTGACATAGTGGAATCACTGTTGGATTGTTGGTGGTTAGGTGAGATAAGGGTCGGGTTGTCAGTGATGTGGTGGGATCCGTGTGTAAATGGCACTGATGCAGTGGGATCGGTTTGTGAGCGAAGTCTTAGTTCTATAAATAAAATCTGTGTGTTTATCTGCTGCATTTATGTAGCTGTTTTGCTTTATTTGGATTGCGCTTCACAGTAGGAAGAGCATAGAGGGGGATATCCGTGACGCTCCAGGGAAAGTTGTGTTTATTTTGCTGGACTCAGAGTCCTGAACAGACAACCTTCCTAAGATTGGAGGCAGCTGATAATCACAGAGTAGGGAGAGATAGATGGTGGTGAGATGAATCCTAGCCTACCACTGCAATGGAAATATTTCCTAGATATAGAAATTACGCAGCCTTTACACCGGGTCAGAAAAGCCCGGAGCAAAAAGACAGAATGCCATAGGCGGAGGGCTGGGCATGACTGAGTGAACAGAGTATGTAATAAGAGGATATTAACTATTGGCTAATGGAAATATAGAGGGGAGGGGTGAAGGCTAGATAAAAGGAAGACCCCGCCCCTCTGAGTTAACACAGCGCAGGGGAAAGTTTCCCACCCACCCTCCCTTATAAGCAATGTAGGAAGGAGGAATTTTAATGTGGTCACAGTATGGTTTTCTGTTGTTAATTTTTCTTTTCAGGTGGACGGATTGTCGTAGCAGTGGCGGGTGTTTGGTCTTTGCGGGAGAAGGAAGTACCTCGAATAAGCAAGTGGTCAGGAACCATCGGTGGTATGGGTTCTGAGGATGGTTTCCAGCTAACAGGAGTTTAGCTGGATAATGGGGGCACTGCGGTCAGTGGTCGTCTCTGAGTAGCTGATCGGCTTGAGGCCTATGACCATTGGTAAGGTACCGCAGTGTCCCGGGATAATAAGAATTTAATATGATGAGGAATATCAGGTTAATATGATTATGGCGAATTTGAGGTTCCTGCAAAGACCAACACTAGGGGGCAATATTTCTGTTATGTTTCTGGGTTTATGTGTTTTGATGGTTAAAGTTTTTGATAACTGATGGAACAGTTAAAAAAATAAAGGAGGCTGCTACGGCCATATTTTACTCCAAAACAGCAATGTGTGATCTCTTTGATTAAGATAAGTAAGGTATGGGGTATAATGTGGTGGGCAGTACTGGAATACATCGGTTTTACAATAGTCATGAATGGTTTCACAACATGCTGCATTTAACTGGAGGATGGCATAGAAGTTTGTCAGTTCTCAATGACACCTGCCAACCCGGTGCCCCCTCTAAACTAGAGCATAGTGTCTGAGGTATAGCCAACTGTCAGCAAAGTGTAGGTCAGTATATACTGTATAGCTGTGTACAGAGTCAGTTCCTCTATAGGAAATTACAAACTTCACTCCTGTGAGCACATGATCCAGTGACCGTGTACTATTGTAATTAAAAGACCAAATGGCAGAGACCTGTAGTGGTCACATGGCTCAGTGGCATAGACCTGTAGTGGTCACATGGCTCAGTGGCATAGACCTGTAGTGGTCACATGGCTCAGTGGCAGAGACCTGTAGTGGTCACATGGCTCAGTGGCAGAGACCTGTAGTGGTCACATGGCTCAGTGGCAGAGACCTGTAGTGGTCACATGGCTCAGTGGCAGAGACCTGTAGTGGTCACATGGCTCAGTGGCAGAGACCTGTAGTGGTCACATGGCTCAGTGGCAGAGACCTGTAGTGGTCACATGGCTCAGTGGCAGAGACCTGTAGTGGTCACATGGCTCAGTGGCAGAGGCTTATAGTGATCACATGGCCTAAAGGCACAAATTTGTAGTGATCATGTGACCCTATGAGAGAGACTTGATATTTTCAGGCCTTGGACAGAACATAGGTATACAGTGATTATGCATTGGCATATGTATTTGTAGCGCTACCCCCCCCCCCCTTGCAGGAGCCACTGGTTACTGGTTCCCCCTATCCCTGCCACAGCCAGGCAACATGCATTTTCAACTTGCATCCAGACACAAAAAATCAGCCCAAACTGTATACAGGAATATCGCATCTCTTCAGCATAACCTCACTCCGTTCTGACACTTGCAGCTACTACCGGCCCACCTGGCTGCTCCGAAGAACTCCCCAGGACAAGGGATTAGGAGTTAGCACAACGCTGTCCTTGGAAAGTATGCTACGTCTGGCAGTCTTTCCCCTTGTATGCTCCTGGGTGTGCTGAGGTATTCACATTGTTTCTTGCTTCCAGTCTTGCACTGTGCAAGACTCCTTTTCAGGCCTCCAAATTAACAGATCTTCTCATGTCCAAAGGTAATGGAGAGTCCTCTCTTTGGCTTCCTCTTCTTTCTTTCCTCAGACCCCAGGCAACACAACAGCAACGTCAGCACTCTGTCTTTCACCCGACTCCCTGCTGCTCAGGCTCCCCCCATATTTATGGACTGGTTCAGTCACCCTGCCAGGCCTCCTGCCTGGGGATTGTGCCAAACTCCCATCAACATTCAGACCCAGCCTCTTTACCTCCACCCATTAACTTATAGAAGTTTCCAGGGACCTCCAGAACCAGGAGGAGGCGATAGAGGACTGATCTGCAGAGCCTTCCAGCCTGACCTGAGTCTGAACCCTGACCCAATCAACAAACTCATACAAACACCATGAGTCACAAAATACATTTACCTACACTAGTTGCACACTAGAGGGTGCTACATATCAAAGTATGTGTTCCCCCTCTCTCATTTCAATCCAGCCCTCCATTTACCAGTCATGTTCTACACCAGTGCCCTTGGGTTGTATTGTGAGAGTAATTTGGTTTCATTTCTTTATAATTTGGTAAACTAAAAAAACAAAATGCCTTGTGTTGCCCACTTGTGGCTGGACATCCCCAATAAGGTTCAATAATTTATCTTAGTAGAGTATGATGTAAATATAAGGGTCATGATCTGTCTCCTGGTTCCCAGAACCCTCAGAGGGTTGTCCTGGATCTTTGGGTGACACTCTGACTCTCCAGTGCCCCTGAAAAGTCTGTTCTGGGTTAGTTGTGTCTGTCATCATGCCATCATGGGCCCCTTGGCTGACTTTGCTCATTGCTATGCACTTATCAGTGCTCTGACTGAGGGCTAGAGTGTGAGGGGTTAAGTCCGCCCGCTGGCGATTAATTAAGACAAGCACAATTTGTGTGTTGAGAGGTGTGAGTCTATGTATATCCCACCGCAAACTAATCTCCCCCTGGAGAGGACTAGAGAGGATTGAGTGTCATACAAATTCCATTTGTCTGTCCTACAGCTCTGCAATGATGTCTATGTACTGGAGTGTGTGCTGGTGTTTGCCATGTGTTGTGTCGTTTTAAGAGTTCGATGTACTGGTGCTGCATACCGTGTGCCGCGTGTCGTTCGCTGTGTACTGTGTGCCGTGCAATGTGTTCCATGTGCTGGTGCTGTGTACTGTATGCTGTGTTTCATTGGATGTACCACTCACTGTGTGGGTGTAGGGCCCTTTAACTGGTATTCCTGCCATGTCCTATCAATCTCCCTTGTTTATTCAGGGGTATTTAAGGACTGGTGGGTGGAGTTGGTTCGGTTGTTGTTTGGCGCAGGAGAAAATTTTAGAATGAACTCCACTCATACAGAGTGCTCATTTAGAGCCGATATGTGAGTGCCAAGGCTACTGGGCTGTGCACCCCCCTACAAGGGAGCATTGGTACTGCTTCTTGGTGGAGATGGGAGAAAGCAATAGTGTTAGCCCTCCCATCGGGAAAGGGGCAAGCTGATCTATGGGCGATGGCATGAGTGACTTTACTTTTTATACCTACTGATTCTGCTCAGAAAATTAGGACTTCAGTACCTGGCACCAGGTAACTAGGGAGCCCCAGCAAGATTAACACTCTAGGGAAGGGGATATCACCCCTCTAAGCTATGACTAAGCACTGTTTGTTAGTGTGAAATGCGTCAACTCTTCTGTCCGTTCTGCTGTGGCATGTATTTTTTATTTCATTTTTTTAATAAAAGGCAAAAACTTTTTTGGAGTGCGGCTGTCCAGAACTTCTTCCTGATTTAAGATTAACACCCTGTCTCTGTGAACTCTTGGGGTTGGGGCTCTCCCTGTTGCCTATGTGGACAGGAGCGCCCCGTGTACAGGTACGAGGTCTTAAGCCCTGTACACACGGTCGGACTTCCATCAGACTTTTCCGTGGTTTTTTGTCCGAACGGAGTTGGTTGGGAACACCCATAGCATACACACCACAGGACTTTTCTGCAAACTTTCTTAAAACTTCTTACAACATCACTTGTTTTTTCTGCTCTTTTCTGATCTTTACTGCCACCCTTTGGTCAACTTCTGCTATTGTTGGTTGATTTTAACATTGGTTGTTTTGTCCATCGGACTAAAGTCCTATGGTTTTCTGTACACACGGCAGGACTTTGCTCCATAGGACTTTTGTTGGGCAAAAGTTTGTCCGTTCGCAGACCCAACTTTTGTCCGATGAAAACAAAACCAAACTCAAAAAAGTTTGTCCGATGGAGCGTACACACGGTCGGATTGTTGGTTCAACTTGCTTAAAACTAAGTTTGTTGGGCAAAAGTCCAACCGTGTGTACGGGGCTTAAGACTGCCCTTAACTGAAGAGAATGGGTGATCTGTACCTCAAAGGGGTTAACTGCTTTGCAGTAAGAAACCCTAATGGCACATTTGTGCTAGGGAATCTGTGCAGAACTTTCACCTGACCCTCTAATATGATACAAAAAATATATGTAGGCCTACACACCTAATCATCTTCCACTTCTGTTCTGCTGCTTTCCACTTCCCTTCTACTCCTGATCTACACCCCTTTACTCTCCTTTATCTCCCATCTCTTACTCTTTTTCTTCCCTGTATTCTCCTATGCCCCATCCACTTCTCTTATACTCCATGTCCACTCTTCTTCTACTTTCCTTAAACTCTCCTTCTACTCCACTTCTGCTTTCCTTTTACTCCTCTTCTACACCTCTTCAGCTGTCATTCAACTCTTCTTCTAGTTTTATTTTTACTCCAGTACTTCCCCTTCTACTCCTCTTCTACTCCCTTACTATCCCTCCTTTATAAGGCTTTTACTCCACTTCTATTCCCAATCTACTAATTTTCTACACACCTTTACTTTCTTTCTTCTCCCCATCTACTTCTCTATTACTTCCCTGTGCTCTCTTACACCCCATCTACTTCTCTTCTACTCCACTTCTACTTTCCTTCTACTCCACTTGTACTCCACTTCTACCCGCATTCTTCTCTTCCTCTACTTTTGTTTTTACTCAAGTTCTTCTCCTTCTACTCCATTTCTACAGCTCCTTTATAACTATTTTACTCCACTTCTATTCCCAATCTATGAATCTTCTGCACCCCTTTACTCTCCTTCTTCTCCCCATCTACTGCTCTTTTTCTTCCCTGTATTCTACTACGCCCCATCTACTTCTCTTCTACTCCTCTTCGACTCTCCTTCTCTTTGACTCTCTTTCTACTCCACTTGTACTCCACTTCTACCCTCATTCTACTCTTCTTCTACTTTCTTTTTACTCTAGTTCTCCTCCTCCTCCTCCTTTTTCTTCCTCTCTTATACATGTTTTCTACTCCCCTTCTATTCCTGTTTTCTCCACTTCTACTCTTCATCAATTCTCCAACAATAATGGAAGAGAAACCTGCATAACAGGATGTAAATCCTCTCTTAGGGCCAGTTCACACCAGACGCAGTTCTGTTCAGTTTCGTGCGCATTTTTTCAGCACTAAAAATGCATGCACAGTGTTTTCCATGTATTCCAATGGCTCTATTTCACACCATGCAGTCAGTCTCCGGTGCAGAAACTGACCGGAAACTGACTGCATGGTGTGAACTAGAGCCAACTAGAGCCATTGGAATACATGGAAAATACTGTGCATGCATTTTGTGCAGAAAAAAAGCACACGGAACTGAACGGAACTGTGTCTGGTGTGAACTGGCCCTTAGGCTACATTCATATAGCGTGAATGCATGCAAAATGGCACCTTATATATATGTGATTTTGCATATTTTCACAGTGCACGTATAGGGCAGCCTATTCATTTCAATGGGCTGCCATACGCATAAATAAATGTGATAAAGTAGCTTGTGCACTTTTTGTTCTGCGAGCTTTGCCCATTTTGCAGCGGTTGTAGCATGAGAAAACACGCATCTGTTTTGCCACGTTTGGGGTAGCATTAACAATGAATGGCACCAAAAGCATGATGCACAATTTTTCACATTACAGATCTGTGATTTCTCCCTCAAGGAGTTGATCTATATTACCAAAAGTATTGGGACACCTGCCTTTACATGCACATGAACTTTAATGGCATTCCAGTCTTAGTTCGTAGGGTTCAATATTGAGTTGGCCCAACCTTTGCAGCTATAACAGCTTTAACTCTTCTGGGAAGGCTGTCCACAAGGATTAGGAGTGTGTCTATGGGAATGTTTGACCATTCTTCCAGAAGCTCATTTTGTGAGGTCAGGCACTGATGTGGACGAGAAGGCCTGGCTTCCACTCTCTGCTTTGTGCACTGGTGCGCAGTCATGTTGGAACAGGAAGAGGCCATCCCCAAACTATTCCCACAAAGTTGGGAGCATGACATTTTCCAAAATGTCTTGGTATGCCGACACCTTAAGAGTTCCCATCACTGGAACTAAGGGGCCAAGCCCAAATCCTGAAAAACAATCCCCCCTCCACCAAATGATTTGGACCAGTGCACAAAGCAAGGTCCATAAAGGCATGGATGAGCGAGTTCGGGGGGGGGGGGGGTTTGGGGAACTTGACTGACCTGTAAAGAGCCCTGACCTCACCCCGACAGAAACACCTTTGGGATGAATTAGAGTGGAAACTGCGAGACAGGCCTTCTCGTCCACATCAGTGCCTGACCTCACAAATGCACTTCTAGAAAAATGGTCAAACATTCCCATAGACACACTCCTTAACCTTGTTGACAGCCTTCCTAGAAGAGTTGAAGCTGTTATTGCTGCAGTATTTGGGTCAACTCAATATTGAACTCTACAGACTAAGACTGGAATGCCATTAAAGTTCATGTGCGTGTAAAGGCAGGTGTCCCAATACTTTTGGTAATATAGTGTATATCGGAGAATGTGATAAATGTCCAGGCAGATATCACACAACGGTGGGTGGGGTAAACTACAGGAGTGCAAGGACTGAATACTGAAAGGGATCACGCAGGATAGAGAATGTGGGTTGTCCTCCATACTAGTCTCACACTAACATACCTCCCAACATTTTGAGATGGGAATGAGGGACACCTACTACCAAACGTATGCAGGCATAGGACACGCCCCCTACCACACCCCCTTAAAGGAGAACTAACAAAAAAAAAGGTTAATTAAATCCACAAGGGCTTTATTTTACTATTACTACTATTCCTTTATATTGGCTTTTAAAATTTACAAATGCAGCAATTTAGAAATTGGATGAAAGGTTTAGCACTGGGAAACACTTTTTGAAAGATAAAAAGTGCATTTTATTTACAACTCTATAGATCAGACACAAATGAGAGACAAATGAGGAGGAAAAGAGGGACATTGCTCCAAATCAGGGACAGTTGGGAGCTATGCACTGACCTGTAATGTTTTATGCAGTAAGGGAGAGGAATCTTCCAATAGGGACACCTGATCCAGCGACAAATATCTAAGAAGAGATTTCCCCGCTATTAAAGAGAACTTCCCTCACATCCTGTTTTTTTCTCTGAAACAGGACGTGAAAGGAAATCTTCCCAACTGGACACAGGCAGCACTATAAACTTAACAGGTGATCTAACCGTTCCTTATTCTACCCAAAACTAAAATAGTTCTAGCTTTAGACAGGCTTTTTATAGTCAGATGTATATCTAAAAATATTGCAATTTTTTAATAGTTTTCTAATGCCCTTTGGAGTTTAGAGGATACATTTAGCAAAGGTAAATGAAGTTTAACCACTTCAATACAGGGCATTTTCACCCCCTTCCTGCCCAGGCCAATTTTCAGCTTTCAACGCTGTAACATTTTGAATGACAATTACGCGGTCATGTAACACTGTACCCATATGAATTTTTTTTCCTACAATTAGAGCTTTCATTTGGTGGTATTTGATCACCTCTGTGGTTTTTATTTTTTGCGCTATAAACAAAAAAAGAGCTACAATTATGGAAAAAACACAATATTTTTAACTTTTTGCTATAATAAATATCTCAATTTAAAAAAACAAAACAAAAAAATTTCTTCCTCAGTTTAGGCCGATATGTATTATTCTACATATTTTTGGTAAAAAAAAAAAATCGCAATAAGCGTTTATTGATTGGTTTGAGCAAAAGTTATAGCGTCTACAAAATAGGGGATAGATTTGACATTTTTATTATTATAATTTTTTTACTAATAATGGCAGCGATCTGCGATTTTTAGCGGAACACATGCAAACAAGACTTCTTATGGCTTTCTTTCAACAATGGCTTTCCTCTTGTCACTCTTCCATAAAGGTCAGATGTGTGGAGAGCACGACTTATAGTTGTCCTGTGGACAGATTCTCCCACCTGAGCTGTGGATCTCTGCAGCTCCTCCAGAGTTTCCATGGGCCTCTTGGCTGCTTCTCTGATTAATGCTCTCCATGCCCGGCCTGTCAGTTTAGGTGGACGGCCATGTCTTGGTAGGTTTGCAGTTGTGCCATACTCTTTCCATTTTCGGTTGATGGATTGAACAGAGCTCCGTGAGATGTTCAAAGCTTGGGATATTTTTTTATAACCTAACCCTGCTTTAACTACTTGCTGCCCGGTGTATAGTCATATGACGTCCGCAGGAACCTCTTGTCCCTCCGGGTGGACGTCATATGACGTCCGGGGATTCCCGGCCATCTAGGGGGCGCACGCCCGCCGCATTGCTCGGGACCCAGTGCGCGTGCCCGGCGGCCGCGATGCCTGCCGGGCACCCGCGATTGCCCGCAATCACGGCAGGACCGTGAAACTGTGTGTGTAAACACATAGATCCATGTCCTGTCAGAGGTGAGGAGACCAATGTGTGTTTCCAGTACAGAGGAACACAGATTGGTCTCCTCCCCTTGTGAGTCCCCCCCCCTACAGTTAGAATCACTCCCAGGGAACATATTTAACCCCTTCAGCGCCCCCTAGTGTTAACCCCTTCCCTGCTAGTCACATTTACACAGTAATTAGTGCAGTTTTATAGCACTAATCGCTGTATAAATGTGAATGGTCCCAAAAACGTGTGAAAAGTGTCCGATATGTCTGTCGCAATGTCACGGTCACAATAAAAATCGCAGATCGCCGCCATTACTAGTAAAAAAATTAAAATAAATAAAAATGCCATAAAACTATCCCCTATTTTGTAGATGCTATAACTTTTGCGCAAACCAATCAAATACGTTTATTGCGATTTTTTAATTTTTTTTACCAAAAATATGTAGAAGAATACGTATCGGCCTAAACTGAGGAAAACATT
The DNA here is from genome assembly GCA_029206835.1 of Rana muscosa. NCBI lineage: Eukaryota > Metazoa > Chordata > Amphibia > Anura > Ranidae > Rana > Rana muscosa. The sequence continues at coordinate 259,362,586 of CM055123.1, read as the reverse complement.
TTTTTTTTAAATTGTCATATTTATTAAATCAAAAAGTAAAAGATATTGTGTTTTTTTTTTCAAAATTGTTGCTCTTCTTTTGTTTATAGCGCAAAAAATAAAAACCGCAGAGGTGATCAAATACCACCAAACGAAAGCTCTATTTGTGGGGAAAAAAACCCATAAAGATTTCATTTGGGTACAGTGTTGCATGACTGCGCAATTGTCATTCAAAGTGCGACAGTGCTGAAAACTAAAAATTGGTCTGGGCAGGAAGGGGGTGAAAATGCCTGGTATTGAAGTGGTTAAACTTCTCCACAACTTTATCCCTGATCTGTCTGGTGTGTTCCTTGGCCTTCGTGATGCTGTTTGTTCACTAAGGTTCTCTAAAAAACCTCTGAGGTCTTCAAAGAACAGCTGTATTTATACTGAGATTAAATTACACTCAGAGTAAAGGGGGCTGAATACAAATGCACACCACACTTTTCAGATATTTATTTGTAAAACATTTTGAAAACCATTTATCATTTTTCTTTCATTTCACAATCATGTGCCACTTTGTGTTGGTCTATCACATAAGATCCCAATAAAATACATTTAGGTTTTTGGCAATAACATGACAAAATGTGGAAAATTTCAAGGGGTGTGAATACTTTTTTAAAGCACTGTATTTGGCAAGTCTTAAAAAACAAACAAAAAAAACCAGTCTAGAATCTATAGATTTATTGTTCTTTAAATAAACCTGCTGATTTTCTGGTGGACTCTCCCCCCTTTCGGTAATTGAGGGTGTTGCCTCCTTATTGGCCTTTTCACAAATGCTGTACTCTTCCCTTGTTTGTTTGTTGATGTAAATTATATGCTTATTTGTTGTATATTTTTATCTTTATACTGTATATTTATTTGTTTTATATTATGTATTTATTTACTGTAGTTTATGTATTTATTTGTTGTAGATGATATTTTTATTTCTCGTACCGTATATTATGTATTTATTGGTTGCATATTATTTAGCTATTTATGTTTTGTATTTATATGTTGTATGTTATTTAAATGTTTGTTGTATATCTATTAGATTGTAAGCTCTTCTGAGCAGGGCCTTCTTAACCCTCTTGTATTTTATTGTATTATAACTGTATTGTCTCCCTTTTATATTGTAAAGCACTGCGTAAACTGTTGGTGCTATATAAATCCTGAATAATAATAATAATAATGTATCCTGTATTTTTGTTGCATATTATATATTTATTTGTTACATGCTATGTACTTATTTGTTATATATTATGCAGCTTTTGTTTATTTACTTTACACACATTTGCTCTATGCTGTCCAAATTCTTTTGTCTATTTTTTTTTTCTTATCAATCTTTTTATCAATCTTGCTGTTGGAAATATTTTGCTTAAGTATAAAACTCTTAATTTTGCTTAATGAGCTACATAGGCAATATAGCCTTAAAAAAATGTACACACTTAATTTTCTTCTATTCTTTATTTTACTTAGTTATTTGTATTATTATACATTATAATTATATTATTTTGATTTCTGTTTATGTTGTTTTTTTGGTGTATTTAATTTTTATTTGTGGACTGACTCTTTTTTTAGTTTACTATTTTCCACAGACTCTTTTTTAATTTCTGGGGAGGTTAATGAGGGCTGTTTTTTGACACAAGAACAGATCCAGCGTAGGTGAATTATAAGTCATTTGTACCCTTATAAAGAACAAAAATACTTGATTTCACCCATTGACTCCAATATATCCTACAAAATTGTATTGTGATGGCATTTCTTGATTTGTTTAAATTTATATATTTTTAAGGAACAGAGTGGTAAGAGAAAATAATAGATTGTTCTTGTTCCACACATACAGCATAACGATCAAATCACAAACAGAAGAGTTTTTACTACAGGTAAGTGAAAAAAAAATTTCACCAAAATTTCCAGAAAAATATATTTCAAGGGAAATATATTATTCATGTAGGAAATGTGGACTGAGCAAGTAACTAATAAGAACCCCTATGTGATGATCTGTTGGCATGGAAATGCAAAATAATCATACAAGTGGCTTATGCCCTGTACACACGATCAGATTTCCGATGGAATAAAATCTGATGGAATTTTCCTTCGGAATTCCGATGAAGCTGACTTTCATCAATCTTGCATACACACCATAAGACAAAATTCCGACCGTCCGAAACGCCGTGACGTACAAAGCGTACGACGGCACTATAAATGGGAAGTTCAAATCCAACGGCTCCACCCTTTGGGCTGCTTTTGCTGATTTTGTGTTACTGCTTGCTAGTAAATGTTTGGTGTTAGCCGATTCGCGTTTTTCAGTCTCCGTGCTTTTCAGTCCTTTTCAGTCCGTTACAGCATGACGAATGTGCTATCTCCATTACGAATGCTAGTTTTACCAGAACGAGCGCTCCCATCTTCTAATTTAGTCTGAGCATGCGTGGATTTTTCTCCGATGGAGTTCTACACAGACGATCGGAATTTCCTATCTATTTTTTTACACCGATGGAAAAAAGTCAGATAGGGCCCACACACGATTGTTTTTTCCGATGAAAAAAGTCCATCGGGCATTAAGGTCATGGAGTGGCCTAGCCAGTTTCCAGACCTTAATCCTATAGAAAAATTATGGAGGGAGCTGAAACTTCGAGTTGCCAAGAGACAGCCAAGAAACCTTAAGGATTTAAAGACGATCTGTAAAGAAGAGTGGACCAAAATCCCTCCCTGAGATGTGTGCAAACCTGATCACCAACTACAAGAAACCTCTTACCTCTGTGATTGCCAACAAGGGTTTCTCCACCAAGTACTAAGTTATGTTTTGCTTGGGGATCAAATACTTATTTTACTCACTGAACTGCACTTCATTTTATAACATTTGTATCATGTGCTTTTTCTGGATTTTTTGGTTGATATTCTGTCTCTATCATTTAAAATACACCTATGATAAAAGTTATAGACCCTTCATTTCTTTGTGGGCAAACTTACAAAATCTGCAGGGGATCAAATAGATATTTTTCCCACTGTATATATACAAGATATATATATATATACCGTATATACTCGAGTATAAGCCGAGTTTTTCAGCACATTTTTTTTTTGTGCTGAAAAAGCCCCTCTCGGCTTATACTCGAGTCCTCCCGGCACTGTGCCCATCTGCAACCTTTATAATCTCCTGGCGCTGTGATATATGCAGTCTAGTCGGCGGCCGTGCAGTGTAACAAAGCCCTGCCTCCTTCTCGTCCTAGTCCGTGATAGGCGTAACACTGACTCACTGCTGGGAAAATTAATCAGTGTTTCCTCACGGACGAGCACAAGGAGGAGGCAGGGCTTTGTTACACTGGACGGGCGCGATGATGTCACAGCTCGAGATCAGGTACATGAGGCTGCAGATGGCCACAGTGAGGCATGCATATGGGCACAGTGAGGCATGCATATGGGAACAGTGAGGCATGCATATGGGCACAGTGAGGCTGCATATGGAAACAGTGAGGCTGACAATGGGCACAGTGAGGCATGCATATAGGAACAGTGAGGCTGAAAATGGGCACAGTGAGGCATGTATATAGGCACAGTGAGGCATGCATATGGGCACAGTGAGGCATGCATATGGGCACAGTGAGGCTGCATATGGGAACAGTGAGGCTGACAATGGGCACAGTGAGGCTGCATATGGGAACAGTGAGGCTGACAATGGGCACAGTGAGGCATGCATATGGGCATAGTGAGGCATGCATATGGGCACAGTGAGGCATGCATATGGGAACAGTGAGGCATGCATATGGGAACAGTGAGGCTGAAATGGGCACAGTGAGGCATGAATATGGGCACAGTGAGGCTGCAGATGGGCACAGTGAGGCTGCAAATGGGCACAGTGAGGCTGCAAATGGGCACAGTGAGGCTGCAGATGGGCATTGTTGATCCTCTTTTCCACTTACAGTAGCTGCTGCATTTCCCACCTTAGGCTTATACTCAAGTCAATACGTTTTGCCAGTTTTTTTTGGTAAACTTAGGTGCCTCAGCTTATATTCGGGTCAGCTTATACTTGAGTAAATTCGGTGTATATATATATATATTTTTTTATTTTATTTTTTATATGTCACCGTTTGTATTGTGGGTTAGTGGTGATTTTGAGCGCTACACTTTTGATATGCTGATTATTTAATAATCTCTAACCATCAAATTATAAACAGAAGAGTTTTTACAACAGATAAGTGAAAGTAAAAGTTTTAATTTCCCTGAAATTCTGCAAACATTTTCCAATTTTCCCCGAAGTTTTAGGGAAATGACAGCTCTAAATTTCACTCTTTTGTAATAAACAGTCCTCTGTTCTTGATTTGATGGTTATAGACAGTGAGGTTGATTCCTAAAACGGGAGAGTACAAAATCTAGTGCAGCTATGCATGGTAGCCAATCAGATTCTAACTTCAGCTTGTTCAATTAAGCTTTGACAAAAAAAACTGGAAGCTGATTGGTTTTCTACGCAGAGCTGTTCCAGCTTTTGCACTCTCCAGTTTTAGAAAATCAACCCCTGTTCTGGTTCTCTATTGAATATTCATTCTTACTGCTGCGTAGGTCACACAGCTGCCCAATAAACGTTAGTTGTGAGACAACAGAGGAAAATCTGCCACAATTCCTAAAAATCCTTTGCAGTGTGTGGAGATATTTCTGCTCCTCCCTATGCAGAAGAGAAGTGATATTCCCGAGAAGTCCTCCATATAAAGTCTTATTAGTGACACGTGTTTGTGCTGCAATCCGATCCTCCTCCGACCTTGTCCGGACAATCCCCCGATATATAATGACACTAATTGGAAGGGTTTGGCTGCCCTCGTTAATTACATATTTAATTCGTTTTATTGGAAGTAATTGGTGTACTTGTCCCTGGCCTGTTATCGCAGACACAACATCCAGAAGGGGAGCAGGTTGGGGTCTTGCAGCGGCCGTAACTGAGTCCCTCGCCCACATTACAGCCAATTAGGAGTTTAATGTCTTTAGTTATTCCATGTCTGAGCATCACGTCCAGGAAGTGGAAGTGTCAGTCACTCCGAGGGGACCCCAAAACATGTCAGGAGCTGCGGTTCAGACGGCTTCTCGGGGGTCTGAGTCCTAACGATGAATTCCAAACACAGCTTAGCACTGATACATTGTTGTGACATGACAGTCTGTCTGTAATTCATTCACAATTGCATCATTATGTCAGATGGCGTGTACCATGCAGATTGGATTACCGGTGATTAGATTGGAGGACCATCGGAACCAAGAGATCAGCACTCGGGAGCTTTGTGGGGGAACCCTGACTGCTGGGAAGCAGATGGCGCCACCTGCTGTGCCAAAATGGCTGCTGTACTTCAGTGGTTCTCAACCCTATCCTCAAGTACCCCCAACAAGGCCATGTTTTGTGAATTTCTTTTAGATAAAATAGCTGACCAACATACAAAGCCATTGAAAACCTGCAAATATGGCCTGTTGGGGGTACTTGAGGACAGGGTTGAGAACCACTGCTGTACTCCGTCTTGGGTCACATTCACGCATACAGAAGGCACATAAAGGTTTCCTAAGTTTTTCCAAACACTATGGGGGTTATTTACGAAAGGCAAATCCACTTTGCACTACAAGTGCACTGCAAGTGCAGTCGCTGTAATTCCAAGGGGGACATGCAAGGGAAATAAAAAACAGCATTTTAGCTTGCACATGATTGGATGATAAAATCAGCAGAGCTTCCCCTAATTTAAGATCTTCCCCTCAGATCTACAGCGACTGCACTTCCAACCAATTTCGGACCATTTTTTGTCCACACAACTGCCGCTCACTGGATATTTTTTCTTTTTCGGACCATTTTCTGTAAACCTGAGAGATAGTTGTCTGTGAAAATCCCAGTAGATCAGCAGTTTTTGAAATACTCAGACCAGCCTGTCTGGCGACAACAACCATGCCAAGTTCAAAGTCACTTAAATCCCCTTTGTTCCCCATTCTGATGCTCAGTTTGAACTTCAGCAAGTTGCCTTCACCACGTCTAGATACCTAAATGCATTGATTTGCTCCCATGTGATTGGCTGTTTAGCAATTTGTGTTACCAAGCAATTGAAGAGGCGTACCTAATAAAGTGGCCGGTGGGTGTATATACTATATATCACAGACTTCACTTGTCAGTGATTTGGCTCCTGTGACAGTGGGTCTGCATTCATGGCAACAGTGGGTCTGCATTCATGGCAACAGTGGGTCTGCATTCATGGCAACAGTGGGTCTGCATTCATAGCAACAGTGGGTCTGCATTCATGGCAGTGGTGGGGCTGCAAATGGGTACTGGTTAGGCTGCATTGATGGGCACTGACCCTTATTTTGCTTCACAGTTCTTTATTTAAAATTTAATTTTTTTCCTGAAACTTCCCTCTTAACCACTTAACGACCGCCCACTGTAAATATACAACGGCAGAATGGCACCGACAGGCAGAATCACGTATATGTACGTGACTGCCTTTGTATAGTTGGGGGGTCCGATCGGACCCCCTTCTTTACAGTGAGCGGCCGTTATTCGTTTGGGAGCGATCAGGGATGAGGGGACAGCCGTTCGATTCCGGCCACCCCCTCTCGATCACTCCCAGCGAATCGAATCCTTCCCCTGCCTGTGTAATGTTTACACAGGCAGGAGGAAGTGATGTCATCTCTCCTGCGGCGCTCACATATACCGAGCGCCGCACAGGAGAAGATGCAGGTTAGTGCACAAAACACTACAATGACACCAGGACACATAGGCACATAAATCGCCCCCCCCCCCCAGACACCCCAGATCACCCCCCAGATCACCCCCCAGTCACAGTGTCACTGATTGCAGTGACCATTTATTTACTGATCACTGCAATCAGTGACATTTGTGACTGTAAACGTGTCACTACATTTAGTTTTAGGTCCAGTGTAGCCCCCTAACCCCCCCCTAATAAAGGTTTAACCCCCTGATCGCCCCCCAGATAACCCTTTCACCCCCTAGCACCGCCGTCGCTAAGCGATCATTTTTCTGATCGCTGTCTTAGCGTCGGTGATGCAGATCGGTAGCTTGTAATTTTTTTTAGGTTTGCCGCAGGTTTTTATAGCGTCAGGTACCCCCATATATTACCTAATAAAGGTTTAACCCCCTTGATCGCCCCCCAGATAACCCTTTCACCCCCTTTCACCACTGTCGCTAAGCGATCATTTTTCTGATCGCTGTCTTAGCGTCGGTGATGCAGATCGGTAGCCAGTAATTTTTTTTAGGTTCACCGCAGGTTTTTATAGCGTCAGGTACCCCCATATATTATCTAATAAAGGTTTAACCCCCTTGATCGCCCCCCAGGTAACCCTTTTACCCCCTATCACCACTGTCGCTAAGCGATCCTTTTTCTGATCGCTGTCTTAGCGTTGGTGATGCCGATCGGTAGCCAGTAATTTTTTTTAGGTTCGCCGCAGGTTTTTATAGCGTCGGGTACCCCCATATATTACCTAATAAAGGTTTAACCCCCTTGATCGCCCCCCAGGTAACCCTTTCACCCCCTATCACCACTGTCGCTAAGCGATACTTTTTCTGATCGCTGTCTTAGTGTCGGTGATGCCGATCGGTAGCCAGTAATTTTTTTTAGGTTTGCCGCAGGTTTTTATAGCGTCAGGTACCCCCATATATTATCTAATAAAGGTTTAACACCCTTGATCGCCCCCCAGGTAACCCTTTCACCCCCTATCACCACTGTCGCTAAGCGATCGTTTTTCTGATCGCTGTCTTAGTGTTGGTGATGCCGATCGGTAGCCAGTAATTTTTTTTAGGTTCGCCGCAGGTTTTTATAGCGTCAGGTACCCCCATATATTACCTAATAAAGGTTTTAACCCCCTAATTGCCCCTAGTTAACCCTTTCACCAGTAATCACCATATAAGTGTTACGGGTGACGCTGGTTAGTTAGTTTGCTTTTATAGCATCAGCGCACCCGCCGTATATAACCCAATAAAGTTTTAACCCCCTGATCGCCCGGCGGGTGATATCAATTAGGTTTTAGCGTCAGAGAGGGTCTGCGTCACACCCCAGGCAGCGTCAGGTTAGTGCCAGTAGCGCTAACACCCACGCGTTAAGCATACACCCCCCTTAGTGGTATAGTATCTGAACAGATCAATATCTGATCTGATCAGATCTATACTAGCGTCCCCAGCAGTTTAGGGTTCCTAAAACGCAGTGTTAGCGGGATCAGCCCAGATACCTGCTAGCACCTGCGTTTTGCCCCTCCGTCCAGCCCAGGCCACCCAAGTGCAGTATCGATCGATCACTGTCACTTACAAAACACAACACACATAACTGCAGCGTTCGCAGAGACAGGCCTGATCCCTGCGACTCCAGTGCTGTAGGAGGTGATTTCACCACCACAGTTAAAAAAAAAAAGCATATATGCCGAAGCATTGGGGCAGCAGGGGCGGAGGGGCGGAGGAGCGGAGGAGCGATTTTGCTCCTAATGCTGCGTACATACGGTCGAAATTCCGACGGAGGCTTGCCCGTGGAAAAGTCTGACCATGTGTACGCGGCATAACTTTTGCGGGAAGATGCCCCCATGCTTCGGCATATATAAATGGTGCATGTATGCCCATCATTAGAAGTGGGTGGATGAAGGGCGGTATTCTAATGGTGGGCATACCCACCGATCAATCTTTTTTTTTCGTTCAGCCAACAGGCTGCATGAAAAAAAAGATTACAATACATGTCCAACAAGGACCAGCAATGTAATGGTATGTTGCTGGACTTTGAATGTTTATACCAATATGATGCCTGTGGGTTTAGGTATCATCTTGGTATCATTCTTTTCAGCCAGCGGCCGGCTTTCATGTAAAAGCAATCCTAGTGGCTAATTAGCCTCTGGACTGCTTTTACAAGCAGTGGGAGGGAATGTCCCCCCCCCCGGATATAAAAAGCGCCATTGGGAAATTGGGAAAGCATTTTATCACACCGATCTTGGTGTGGTCAGATGCTTTGAGGGCAGAGGAAAGATCTAGGGTCCAATAGACCCCAGTTTTTTCAAAAAAGAGTACCTGTCACTACCTATTGCTATCATAGGGGATATTTATATTCCCTGAGATAACAATAAAAATGATAAAAAATAAAAAAAATATGGAAGCAACAGTTTAAAAATAAAATAAAAAAGCAAAATTAATAAAAAAAAAAAAAGCACCCCTGTCCTGCCCTGCTCCTGCCCAATGGCGAACGCAAGCGTCGGTCTGGCGTCATATGTAAACAGCAATTGCACCATGCATGTGAGGTATCACCGCGAAGGTCAGATCGAGGGTAGTAATTTTAGCAGTAGACCTCCTCTGTAAATCTAACGGCGTAACCTGTAAAGGCTTTTAAAGGCTTTTAAAAATGTATGTAGTTTGTCGCCAATGCGCGATTGTGCGAAATTTTAAAGCTTGTCGTGTTTGGTATCTATGTACTCGGCCTAAGATCATCTTTTTTTTTTTTTATCAAACATTTGGGCAATATAGTGTGTTTTAGTGCATTAAAATTAAAAAAAGTGTATTTTTTCCCCAAAAAATGCGTTTGAAAAATCGCTGCGCAAATACTGTGTAGAAAAAAAAATGCAACACCCACCATTTTAATCTGTAGGGCCTTTGCTTTAAAAATATAAATAATGTTTGGGGGTTCAACATAATTTTCTTGCAAAAAAAAAATATGTTTTCATGTAAACAAAAAGTGTCAAAAAGGGCTTTGCCTTCAAGTGGTTAGAAGAGTGGATGTAAGCTTCCTAATGTTGTGTATAAAATGCCAGAACAGTTCAAAACCCCCCCAAATGACCCCATTTTGGAAAGTAGACACCCCAAGCTATATACTGAGAGGCATGTCGAGTCCATGGAATATTTTATATGTTGACACAAGTTGCGGAAAAAAGACAATTTATTTTTTTCTTTTTTCTTTTTTGCACAAAGTTGTCACTAAATGATATATTGCTCAAACATGCCATGGGCATATGTGGAATTACACCCCAAAATACATTCTGTTGCTTCTCCTGAGTACGGGGATACCACATGTGTGAGACTTTTTGGGAGCCTAGCCGCGTACGGGACCCCAAATCCAAGTACCGCCTTCAGGCTTTCTAAGGGTGTAAATTTTTGATTTCACTTCTCACTGCCTATCACAGTTTCGGAGGCCATGGAATGCCCAGATGGCACAAAACCCCCCCATAATGACCCCATTTTGGAAAGTAGACACCCCAAGCTATTTGCTGAGAGGTATGGTGAGTATTTTGCAGATCTCGCTTTTTGTCACAAAGTTTTAAAAAAATATATATATATATTTTCTTTCTTCATTTTCAAAAACAAATGAGAGCTGTAAAATACTCACCATGCCTCTCAGCAAATAGCTTGGGGTGTCTACTTTCCAAAATGGGGTCATTTGGGGGGGTTTTGTGCTATTTTGGCATTTTATGGCCTTCGAAACTGTGATAGGTAGTGAGGAGTGAAATCAAAAATTTGTGCCTAGAAATCCTGAAGGCGGTGCTTGGTTTTCGGGGTCCCGTACGCGGCTAGGCTCCCAAAAAGTCCCACACATGTGGTATCCCCGTACTCAGGAGAAGCAGCAAAATGTATTTTGGGGTGTAATTCCATATATAACCATGGCATGTGTGGGCAATATATCATTTAGTGACAACTTTTTGTAATTTTTATTTTTTTTGTCAATATTCAATCACTTGGGAAAAAAATAAATATTCAATGGGCTCAACAGGCCTCTCAGCAATTTCCTTGGGGTGTCTACTTTCTAAAATGGGGTCATTTGGGGGGTTTTGTGCTATTTTGGCATTTTATGGCCTTCGAAACTGTGATAGGTAGTGAGGAGTGAAATCAAAAATTTGCGCCCTTAGAAATCCTGAAGGCGGTGCTTGGTTTCCGGGGGCCCGTACGCGGCTAGGCTCCCAAAAAGTCCCACACATGTGGTATCCCCGTACTCAGGAGCAGCAGCAAAATGTATTTTGGGGTGCAATTCCACATATAATCATGGCATGTGTGAGCAATATATCATTTAGTGACAACTTTTTGTAATTTTTTATTTATTTTTTGTCATTATTCAATCACTTGAGACAAAAAAAAAAAGATTCAATGGGCTCAACATGCCTCTCAGCAATTACCTTGGGGTGTCTACTGTCCAAAATTGGGTAATTTGGGGGGGTTTTGTACTGCCCTGCCATTTTAGCACCTCAAGAAATGAGATAGGCAGTCATAAATTAAAAGCTGTGTAAATTCCAGAAAATGTACCCTAGTTTTTAGACGCTATAACTTTTGCGCAAACCAATAAATATACGCTTATTGACATTTTTTTTACTAAAGACATGTGGCTGAATACATTTTGGCCTAAATGTATGACTAAAATTGAGTTTATTCGATTTCTCTTATAACAAAATTAGAAAATATCTTTTTTTTTCAAGATTTTCGGTCTTTTTCCGTTTATATCGCAAAAAATAAAAATCGCAGAGGCAATCAAATACCATTAAAAGAAAGCTCTATTTGTGGGAAGAAAAGGACGCAAATTTCGTTTCGGTACAACATTGCATGTCCGCACAATTTACAGTTAAAGCAGCGCAGTGCAAAATTCTGAAAACAGCTCTGGTCCTTTAGCTACAAAATGGTCCGGGGCTTAAGTGGTTAACCACTTGCCGACCGCCACACACACATATATGTCGGCAAAATGGCACAGGCAGGCAAATGGGCGTACAGGTATGTCCCTTTGAATTTGCCACCTTTGCAACGCCCGCCGCACGCCACAGGAGCCTGCCCGTGGGTCCCGCAAACTCGATGTTCGCCGGCGGCCTGCTATCGTGAGACCGAGAGGCAGAACAGGGAAATGCCTAAGTAAACAAGGCCTTTCCCTGTTCTGCCTAGTGACATGACAGGAATCTATTGCTCCCTGTCATCGGGAGCAGTGATCACTGTCATGTCAGTGGTAGCCCATCCCCCCAACAGTTAGAATCACTCCCTAGAACACACTTAACCCCTTGATCGCCCCATAGAGTTTAACCCCTTTCCTGCCAGTGTCATTTACACAGTAATCAGTGCATTTTTATAGCACCGATCGCTGTATAAATGACAATGGTCTAAAATAGTGTTAAAAGTGTCCGATCTGTCCGCCATAATGTCGCAGTCCTGATAAAAATTGCATATTGCTGCCATTACTAATAAAAAAAATGAATTAAAAAAATGCCATAAATCCATACCCTATTTTGTAGACGCTATAACTTTTGAAGAAGAATACATATCGGCCTGAACTGAGAAAGAAATTTGTTTTTTTATATATTTTTTGGGGATATTTATTATAGCAAAAAGTAAAAAATATTGCTTTTTTTTTCAAAATCTTTTTTTGTTTATAGCGCAAAAAATAAAAACCGCTGAGGTGATCAAATACCACCAAAAGAAATCTCTATTTGTGGGAAAAAAAGACGTCAATTTTGTTTGGGTGCAACATCGCACTACCGCAGTCCTGTATTGCAAAAAGTGCTCTGGTCAGGAAGGGGGTACATTTTTCCAGGGCTGAAGTGGTTAAAGTGAAGGTGCCAGGAATGCAGACCCACCGTTGTCATGAATGCAGACCCACTGTTGCCATGAATGCAGACCCACAGTTGCCATGAATGCAGCCTTACCATTGCCATGCCTTACCATTGCCAGGAATGCAGACTCACCATTGCCATCAGTGCAGTCTGATTGATGCCCATCTGCAACCTCGGATAGGACAGGGAAGGGGCGGAATGAGCGCCAACAGATTACATACAGCAGAATCTGTTTTCTCGGCGGCCTCTTTAATACAAAGTTTCACCTCCTATGATGTACAGAACAGTTGTCCAATGGCAATGCAGGAGACGGGACTATTACAGAGGCCGTCGTGCAAACAGGAAATTTACCTGTATGTACGGCACTCGTCCCGCCTCCTCCCTGTCCCCTCCAAGGCAGCCAGCATGTATATCTTTTGTGGCCCCTGGCACTTGGGGATTCGTTGGGGGCCACAAAAGATATACATATCCAAATTACCAGGCGGGTCGTTCGAAACCGGAACGCGGGCCAAGGTTGGCCCGCGGGCCGGACTTTGGACATACCTGCCTTAGAGAATGATACCAGAAGTGCGACTAGACCTGTAGGGGGCTTTCCCTGAAGTGAGAGGCTGGGTCACACTATGGTCACAGATGGTGAAAGTTCTTCACTTTGAAAGAATTTAAATGTATTCATTTGTGCACTGTGGATGGTGACATCACTATATGAACAATATTTTTTTGCACTCAAGTTTTTGCACGGAGCACTTTATGAATTTTGCTGGAACTTTTTATGTGGAATCATACATCTGGTTTTAGTATCTGCATCATAGTATTAATTATTGAATGTTATTTGCACTTTATTTATTATTTGCACAGTTTATTTAGGCCCGGTTCACACTGATACGCTATGAATCCGTTTTTTGTCTATTCTGAGGTGCCAATGTTACCGCGAATTTACCGCGATTTTAACGCAAATTTCAGGAGAGGGACATAGCTGCGATTAAAGTTCTAGCCAATGGAATCATAGTGTTAACTTCATGGTTTTTGTGGAGAATCGCGTGGTGAAATTCGCTCATATGTGAACCATCATTGCGATTCCAGAACGATTTACACTCATGTCTATGGAGATTAAATTCGCAACGCAACGCAGTAAAACCGGACAAGACCCTTTTTTTTATCGCATCGCATTCGTTGAGGAATCGCAACGCATGTATGTGAACGACCGTCATTGAAAACAATGACTTTAGGGATGATATGCGAATTCAAAGTGTTTTTGCATTCGGTATGAAATCGCACAAGTGTGAACCGGGTCTTAATTTATTTTTTGAAGTTTTATAGGCACTTTATCGTATTGCGGAAGCACCACATTATTAATTGTTGATATTAGTGGCCTGACTCCTGTGACCTCTTGTATCAGTTTGTCAGTGACCTGACATCTAGGACTTCTGGTGTCAGTGCCTGGCACTTGTGGTCCCTTGTATCAGTTTGTCAGTGGCCTGGCTCCTGTGGCCTGTGATATCATTGGCCTTGCTCCATTGGCCTCATGTATCAATTTACCAGTGCATGGCAACTTGTATCATTTTGTAAGTTGTCTGTGGTATCAGTGGCCTTGCTCATTTTGCCTCTTGTATCAATTTATCAGTGAGTGGCATTTGTGGTTCCTTGTATCAGTTTGTCAGTGGCCTGGCTCCTGTGGCCTGTGGTATCAGTGGCCTGGCTCCTGTGGCCTGTGGTATCAGTGGCCTGGCTCCTGTGGCCTGTGGTACCAGTGGCCTTGCTCCTTTGGCATCATGTATCATTTTACATGAGCATGGCTACTTGTATCAGTTTGTCAGTGGCCTGGCTTCTGTGGCTGGTCGTATCAATGGCCTCCTGGCTCCTGTGACCTCTGTTATCAGCTTTACAGGCCATGGCCTTACTCCTGCACTGTTTTCTGTCAGACGGGGCACTTGTTGCAGCAGGTTGTCCAGACATGGAGTAATTTGTGTTCCCGCAGAGACACGGGGCACACAGCACACAATTCTCCTCACAGCAGCCATCTCTGATGGGATTTCCTCTTTGTTGGTCATGAAAGGCCGGGGGGAACGGTATAGGAAAAGGCACTGCGATGATCCCACCTGAAAGGACAAGCTTGTTAGTGGCAGAGAGCTAATCTAGTGCTGGAGATCAGACCCCTCGGCGTGGGAACTATAGAAAAAATAAACAGGCGGCTTCATGGGAGCCTCCAGCGGCCTATTCAGGCAAGCCTTTAGCTAAATAACTAAGAGGATTTCCCTCTTCAGATTAAGAGATCATAAATGATCTTACACATGGCGAGTCATAGGCTAAATACATTTCAGCAGGCTGGGAGGGAGCCGACATTTAATGAAGAAACGCTTTGATAATAGGACTCGTAATGTCCTGCTGGAAAAAAGCATTTAATGTGATCACAGCAGCTCCAGGGGAGGTGGGAGTCCGGACAGGACAAAAGCCCAGCGCTACAAAGACGTCTGAGGCCATTCTTCCCAAATCTTCCACCGGGGCTCATTACAGCCTCTAACGTCTCCTCTGCTGCCGTCCCAAAGATGAATCACTTAGCTGATAAACTCTTTCCTTGATAGAGCGAAACAGGCAATGTTTGTCCTGAGAAGAGCCAGAATTAGTCCTCATCTATCATTTATAGGCCCATTGCTGGACCGACATCCCATCAGATCAGTTACTGCTTTTCTGCAATTGTATTACTGTTGTCACTTTGCATCTGTTTACAGTCTCCAGTCCATGCTGACATTTTTTTAAATTTGAAAGTTTGTTTCATTATCCCAATTTTTTTTAAGTAGCTGTAAACCTTAACTGGGTGACATTTAGGCCCCTTTCACACTGGGGCGTTTTTCAGGCGTTTTGGCACTAAAAATAGCGCCTGAAAAAATCCTGCCCTGCAATCTTCAATGTGAAAGCCTGAAGGCTTTCACACTGAAGCGGTGCTCTAGCAGGACCGCTCCAAAAGTCCAGCTAGCCGCATCTTTGGAGCGGTGAAGGAGTGGTGTGTTTACCGCTCCTTTACCGCTGCTGCCCATTGAAATCAATGGGACAGTGTGGCTATACCGCCCGCAATGCGCTGCTTCAGCAGCGCATTGCGGGCGGTTTTAACCCTTTCTCGGCCGCAAGCGGGGGTTAAAACCACACCTCTAGCGGCCGAATATCGCGGCAAAAACGCCGCTATACCACCAGCGCACCTCCCCGCCCCAGTGTGAAAGGGGCCTTACACACTGCACTGTGTATTATTGAAAATTGTCACATTGGGGGTTATTTACGAAAGGCAAATCCACTTTGCACTACAAGTGCAAACTACAAGTGCAAAGTGCACTTGAAATTGCACTGAAAGTGCACTTGGAAGTGCAGACGCTGTAAATCTGAGGGGTAGATCAGAAATGAGGGGAAGCTCTGCTGATTTTATTATCCAATCATGTGCAAGCTAAAATGCTGTTTTTTATTTTCCTTGCATGTCCCCCTTTGGATCTACAGCGACTGCACTTCCAAGTGCACTTTTTAATGCAATTTCAAGTGCACTTGTAGTTTGCACTTGTAGTGCAAAGTGGATTTGCATTTCATAAATAACCCCCTTTGTTTAACTACTTCCCTACCAGGCCAATTCTCCTACATTTAAAAATTATAATTTTTTTGCTAGAAAATTATTTAGAAACCCCAATTATTATAATTTTTTTTTAAGCAGAGGCCCTAGAGAATAAAATGGTGGATTTTGCGATTTTTTTGAAGTCACCTAGTATTTGCGCAGCTTTTTTAAGCACAGTTTTTTGGGGAAAAATACACTTTATTAGAATTTTAGTGCACACAAACACAATATAATACCCATTTTTTTGTAAAATATAAAAGAATATGTTACGTGGAGAAACCAGATATCTAACATGTTATGCTTTAAATCTTCATACGCCTGTAGAACAGCTCCAAACTACCGTACCTATAAATCTTCATAGGCAACGCTTTATAAGCTTTTACAGGTTACCAGGTTGGGTTTACACAGAGATCTGGTGCTAGAATTATTGCTCTCACTCTGACATTCACATACCTCACATTTGTGGTGCGAACACTGTTTACATATGCGTGTGGGACTTACGTATGAATTTGCCTTTGCGCGCAAGCATGGATGAACAACATCCCTTGTGATATCATGGGCAGTGAAAGGTCCTTTTTATCGAGACCCCAGATCTCTCCTCTGCCCTTAAAACTTAAAAACCCCAAATATTATATTTTTTTAAGCAGAGGCCCTAGAGAATAAAATGGTGGGTTTAGAGATTTTTTATGTCACGTAGTATCTGCACAGCTTTTTTTAAACAAAAAATTTGGGGAAAAATACACTTTATATGAATTTTAGTGCGCACAAACACAATATAATACCCATTTTTTTTGTAAAATATAAAAGAATATGTTACTTCGGGTAACCAGATATCTAACATGTCATGCTTTAAAACTGCGTACGCCAGTAGAACAGCTCCAAAATACGGTACCTAAAAATCCCTGTAGGTAATGCTTTAAAAGATTTTACAGGTTACCAGTTTGGAGTTACACAGGAGATCTAGTGCTAGAATTATTGCTCTCACCCTGACGTTCACAGTGATACCTCACATGTGTGGTGCAAAACATCATTTACACATGCGTGTGGGACTTACGGATGAATTCGCCATTGTGCGCAAGCACCGGGGAGGGGGCCGGGGACCTAATTTTTATTTTATTTTATTATTATTTACACTGTCTCATTCATTTTTTTTAATCACTTTTATTGCTATCACAAGAGATGAACAACATCTCTTGTGATAGCATGGGCAGTGACAGGTCCTCTTTACCGAGACATCTGGGGTTTATTAGACCCCAGATCTCTCCTCTGCCTGTAAAAGCATTTGATCAAATTGAGATTGGTTTCATCAGATGCTTTCTCAAGCCAGTCATGGCTTGTTTACATCCTGGTGAAACCAGGAGTGACAAAGTACTTGTCGCCTCTGGTTTCTTAGGCAGGCCATACACGGAGCAAACCACAGACCGTGTTGACAGGGGAATCCCTCCGGCTGAGCCATTGTATTTTCCCTAGCAATAATCGTATGTAAAATCTGGGAGGCTGGTTGTACCCAAGTTTATTGATCGATGAACCTGGGTACATTCAGCCTGCCCATACAGGGCTCGATTCTCTGCCTGTTCAGCAGGATTTGAACTGTCAATGGCTGGCCTAGGACCATAGAGAAGATCAGGAAAGTTTTAGTGCTTGGTCATCTCTATGGTAAGCCGTCAGAACCGCCAGCTTCAGTCCCAGGTTCCCTGGTGGGACGGGAGAGCCCAGAAAACAATCCAGCAGCTATTTAGCTGCTAAGATTGCTTTTAGATTAACCACTTCAGCTCCAGAAGGTTTTACCTACTTCCTGACCGGGCCATTTTTTGCGATACGGCACTGCGTTGTTTTACTGACAATTGCGCGGACGTGCAATGCTGTACCCAAATAAATTAAATGACCTTTTTTTCCCCACAAATAGAGCTTTCTTTTGGTGGTATTTGATCACCTTTTTATTTTTTGCGCTATAAACAAAAAAAGACTGACAATTTTGGAATAAAAATCAATATTTTTTACTTTCTGCTATAAAACATTCCCAATAAAAAAATGTAAAAAATCGAATTTCTTCATCAATTTAGGCCAATTTGTATTCTGCTTCATAATTTTGTCGAAAAAAATCCCAATAAGCGAATATTGATTGGTTTGCGCAAAAGTTATAGCGTAAAACTATGGGATATATTTAGGGACTTTTTTATTGTTTTTACTAGTAATGGTGACGATCAGCAATTTTTAGCAGGACTGCGACATTACTGCGGACAAATTGGACATATTGGACACTAAGTGACACTTTTTGGGGACCAGTGACACAAATGCACTGTCACAGTATAAATGACACTGGCAGGGAAGGGGTTAACATCAGCGGATATCAAAGGGGTTCAGTGCCTGGAAGGTGCTTTCAAACTGTGCGGGGGACGGATGCACTGGAGGAAGAGAAAGATCGTGTTTCACCTAAGCTGAAACACAAGATCTCTCTTTTGCTCCCTGACAGATTAGCGGTTTGCCTTGTTTACATAGGTAGCCACACCGCTGCTCCGTATCTCCACAGATCAATGAGCTGCGGCTGCCATCGCGGCCGTCGGACCTGCTGATTGGTTCCTGTTGTGTCCAATCACAGCGGGAGTGGCTATCCGGCGGCACAAGCACACCCCCTACACAAAATCATGTACAGGTACGTGATTTTGCTCAGCCGGGTCGCCCTGACGCAGTATATATGCGCTGGGCGGTACAGAAGCAGTTAAAGATCATTGCTGGCAGAAAAAAAAAAGATACCAGGATGTAGCCTGTAGCTGCAGTTATCAACCCAGTATCACCACTGAAAGTCCAGGACGTAATATGACGTCCTATGGGCAGGAAGTGGTTAAATAAAATCCTGTTTTCATCTTTTTTTAATCCCATGTTGCATCTCAGTGCTGCTGATCTCCCCATCCTCTTTGCAGTCACTTCCTGTCTACATGCACTCCAGTGATGGCTGCATGGCATTTCTCAGGGCAGAGATAAAATGGAGTAAACCCTATCTATGTTCTACCACTTATGAATAATAAATAATATATCTTTTTAGCAGCTG
Organism: Rana muscosa; assembly: GCA_029206835.1. Taxonomy (NCBI): domain Eukaryota; kingdom Metazoa; phylum Chordata; class Amphibia; order Anura; family Ranidae; genus Rana; species Rana muscosa. The sequence continues at coordinate 259,343,429 of CM055123.1, read as the reverse complement.
CTTACATCGACACAATGTGTTTCCACATGTATGCACAGGATTATAATAATAGATGATGTGGCGCTTTGCTTACAGTGTGGAATTGCAAAAAATAAATAAACGGTGTCTAAATATTACAACTGGATTAATCGATATATATGTATCTTCAAGCAAATAAACAATTCCCAGGGGAATATGCTCAACTACAATATATAACCCCTGATGAATCCCTGATGAAGTCACGTGTGTTGTGACGCAACGTGTATGGAGGAGCTGGCCAAACGTTTGTTTGGCCACAATGTGAAGCTGCAACATCAGAATATAGTTGTGTGTTTCTGGGTTTTGATGACGATGCATGAGACCTCCATATCACAATGACTTATAGTGTAGATTGGTCAGCTACACCATTAATAAATGCTGAATTATGGGCAGGTCTTACCGTATTCCTTTCACAGAGACATGTAGATTTCCAGTAGGAAGGCAGAACGTAAAAGTCAGCTCTGCAATCTAAGCTGGCAGTGAGAGACACAGTAGGGGTGTCAAATTTTCAATGACTGCCTTACCAGTGTCTCTTCTTGCCCTAATTTACCAACAGCTATATCTCCAGTGCCCCATGTGCTTTGCTGCAAATGGTGCCCAGAAAAACAAAATATAGTAGCAGAATCATTTCTTTTTATAGGATCTTAGGTTTTCCTAAGGAAAAAGTGGGCACTTTTTGGGAAGCAAGCTTTTTATAAAGGTCAGTCGATCGACCGGGTCGGTGGACAGGCGCACCCTGTGATCGGTTACAAAGCCTCCAGCAGCACTGAATGTGCGTTCCGAAAGAACGCTGGATGCAGGACAGGCCATTAGCTCAATTGCATACTGTGCAAGCTCTGGCCAGTGATCCGTCCTCAAGACCCAGTAACCCAGAGGAGTTTCGTGGGAAAGGCGTCCAAGTCTGATCTTGCCCCTAGGTATTCCTGCACCATGTAAACCAGACGCTGGCGATAGTTTTCTGGAACCGATCATACCTTGGGGCTGCGTACTAAAAAATTGTCTGAACGCATCGGTCAGATGGCCACCTTCTTTGACTGACCGAAGCCTCAGCAACACGTTGTCCAGGACCAGGAATTTGTAACCTCCCAGTCTCTGGGAACACGTTTCACAGACCTTTCTGCAAGGCCTCCCAAAGATGGTACATCCTCTGCTCCCTCTGCGATGGCAAGATAAGGTCCGCAACCTTACCCTTGTAATGTGGATCAAGGAGGGTTGCCAGCCAGTAATTATCCCTCTCCTTGATCGCACGAATACGAGGATCCTTCCGCAGGCCTTGCAGGATCAGGGAGGCCATGCAGCATAGGTTTGCTGAGGCATTTGGTGCAGAGTCCTCTGGGTCACTGAGGACAACATGATCCGCAGCCACCTCCTCCCAGCCACGTACAAGTCCATGGGTGTCTTGGGACTGTAATTGATCCCTTGAATGATCCCTTGAAGACTGCTGCTGATGCTGAGTGCTAGGCTCCACCTCCATGCTGACACAATAATCCTCCTCCTCCTCCTCCTCTTCCTGTGTGAGAGGCGGGCCAGCAGGAACACTGTCTGGATAAAGGGGGCCTTAAAGAGGTAAGGAAGTCCTCCTCTTCCTGCCTCTGTTCTGCCTGAAGTGCCCTGTCCATTATTCCACGCAGCGTGTGCTCCAACAGGTGGACAAGAGGGACAGTGTCACTGATGCATGCACTGTCACTGCTCACCATCCTCGTGGCCTCATCAAATGGTGCCAGGACAGTGTATGCATCCATGATCATGGCCCACTGGCGTGGGGGAGAAAATCCAAGCTCCCCTGACCCTGTCCTGGTGCCATATTGCATTGATGGCCCTCTGCTGTTTGTGCAGCCGCTGCAGCATGGCCAACGTAGAGTTCCACCTGGTAGGCATGTCACAGATTAGGCGGTTCTTGGGCAGGTTGTAATCCTTTTGCAGCTCAGCCAGCCGAGCACTGGCATTATATGACCGGAAATGCCCACAGAGTTTCTTGGCCTGCTTCAGGACCTCCTGTAAGCCCTGCTCAAGAACCGCTGCACCACCAAGTTAAGGATGTGAGCCAAATAGGGCACATGGGTCAGTTGTCCCTGTCGGAGGGAGGAGAGGAGGTTGGTGCCATGGTTGCAAACCACCTTTCCTGGCTTAAGCTGGCGTGGCGTCAACCACCTCTAAGCCTGCCCCTGCAGAGCTGACAGAATCTCTGCTCCAGTGTGGCTCCTGTCCCCCAAGCACACCAGCTCAAGCACCCACCGCATGGCATCTTTTTGACTGCGTACTTGCGTAGCCCCTTGAACGCCTACGGAGCACCGCTGGTTCCGAGGACAAAGCACAGGTAGAGGCCATGGAGGAAGAAGAAGAAGAGGAGGGGTGGAGGAGAGAGGTGTGTCAGAATCACCAGTAGTAACATTTTGGTGGCGTGGTGGCGGAACAACCTCCAACACTACTGCACTTTGTCCTGCATCCTTTCCAGCTGCCAGCAGAGTCACCCAATGCGCCGTGAAAGATAGGTAACGTCTCTGTCCATGCCTGCTGGACCATGAGTCAGCGGTAATATGCACCTTACCGCTGACCGCCCTGTCCAGCGAAGCCAAGAGATTGCCTTCCACATGCCGGTAGAGAGCCGGAATCGCCTTCCGTGAGAAAAAGTGGCGTTTGGAAACCTGCCACTGAGGAACCGCACATTCCACAAACTCACGGAAGGGGGCAAAGTCTACCAACTGAAAAGGCAGCAGTTGAAGTGCTAGCAATTTAGCCAAGCTAGCATTCAACCACTGGGCATGTTAATGGCTGGGAGTGAACTTCTTTCGGCGGTGCAGCAGCTGGGGCAGGGAAATTTGCCTGGTAAAATCGGACGTCGGTGTACCGATAGCAGATTGCCCGCAAGTACTTGGCTGTGACACACCTAATTCTACACCTTCATTCCTCTCAGGGCAGGTTTCAGAGAAGACTGAAGGTATAGTGGGGTTGGAGATCCCAGCTGATGAGGAGCAAGGAGAGGTCCGCTTTGTTCTTTGGTGTGGGTCTTTTAGGTACGCTTGCCAAACGAACTGCATGGCAGGTCGACATATGTCTGGTCAAGCATGTGGTGCCCAAGCGGCTGATGTTTTGGCCACGCGGGATACGCTTTAGACATATGTTGCAAATTGCAACGGTGCAATCTGCTGCACACGTCTGAAAAAAGGCCCACACCAAAAAACTTGGAATAACGCGCAGAGACAGCAGCACCCTGCACATGCGGAGCTCCGCGGTGTGATGCAGTCAGTGTGCTGCCCTTAAGCTGGCCCCTGGAGGGCATCCTGCCTCGTTGGAGATGTGCCTCCTCCTCCTCCTCTCTCCTGTCAGGCACCCACGTGGAGTCAGTGACCTCATCATCCCCTCCCTCCTCATCACTGGAGCAAATCTGGCAGTATGTTGCAGCTGGGGGAACATGACTGCCAGATAGCTGTCCTTGTTGGGCACCCCCTCTCTCTGGGCTCTCGTTACTACCCCCTCTCTCTGGACTCACGTTACTGCCTTCCTCCAGCTGGTTTCCATCATCGGATCCTTCAAAACGCTGGGCATCCTCCTGGAGCATGTACCCAACACTGTGGTCAAACAGTTCAGGGAACTCCTCAGGAGGACATGGTGGGGCTAGGGAAGGAGTGACTGATGCCATTGAGCCAAGGGAAGAGGCCGCTTTGGCAGCTGCTTTGCCAGACAAAGTACCCTGAGCCTGGGTGAGAGAGGATGAGGACGGCTTGGTCATCCACTCTACCAAGTCTTGGGCATGTTGCGGCTCAACATGGCCAGCTGACGAAAAGAAGGACAAGCGTGTCCCATGGCCACGTGCTGATAAGGATGCACCGTGTCCATGACCAGAACTGTTGCCTCTAGACACAGAGCCTGCTTGCCCTCTTTTATTGCCTCGTGACTGTCTGCCTCTCCTTGTTTGCCTTCCAGACATACTAATGGCCTGCAGTGAGATGTAGCTGCACAAAGGTGGGATGTATATATATATATATATATATAAATTGTGAGGGGGTTAACTCAGCAGCGGGTGTGTGTGTGACCCCCTGGATGGGTTCACCACACAAAAACAGGCACAGCAGACAGTGGTAGGAGAAAACAAAAGGGTGTGGTTTTATTTGCACTATATACAGACAAAAAAATACAGCAAAAACAAAAGAAACAGGAAAATAAATCCTGGTCAACTTGACCGCTCACTACACACGTTGGTGTCCCTAACTAACAACTGGGTACAGCCTTGTGCTGTCCCAGTCCCTAGCTCCCTGCTTTTAGAAGTTCTAAGTAATAACCACACAGGCTTTGACTCACCGCACAGAGATCACACTCCCCAGACTATCCACACAGATCTGGTTCCAGGTTGGAGCATCTCCCTTAGCATGCTGGGAGTTCTTGTAGAGGCCCTAATGAGCCCACTTGATTCAGCTGGGCTCATTAACTCTTCCCCTGCAAGACTCCCAGCACTCCCCCTAGTGGCATAAACTGTCATAAAACCTGAATCTAGGACATACAGTATATACTTCCATCCTGGATGCAACCTGGTGATTTTACCTGCCTGCTGTCACAATATATATATATATATGTATCTGTACTGATTATAAAGCAGCTATCAGAATCAACTGCCTGCTGTGGTATTAGTATGGGAAAAGCAGCAATTGTCTTCAGTTAGTTTTAGGTGAAAACTGTGCAGAGGACACAGTATACTAACTGAAAATACTTGCAGCTCTCTGCCTGTGGTATTATTATGAGAACACCACTATTAGTCACTAACTGTATTCAGGGAAGCTTTAGGTCAGGTGTCTCCAAACTATGGCCCTCCAGTTGTTTAGGAACTGCAATTCCCACCATGCCTAGTCATGTGTGTGAATGTCAGAGTTTTACAATGCCTCATGGGACGTGTAGTTCCGCAAACGTTGGAGGGCCGTAGTTTGGAGATCCCTGCTTTAGGTGAACGCTATGCAAAGCACACAGTACACTAAGTGAAACAATGACTGCAGCTAGCACAATCACCTGCCTGCCTGTCACAGTGTAGAGAATAACAGGAACGGATCTAGCTAAACTGAATACAGTGTATACATATATATACAACACCTAGGATGCATATATATCCTCTGTACACTGTAACTGCAGCTAACTGACTCGCCTGCCTGCTCTATCTAACTCAATATAAATTACACTGTCTCTCTCTGTAATCTCTCTCTTTAAACAACTCCAACACACTATACAAGGCCACCAAGCCGGCGGCCTTATATATTGTGGGGTGTGTACTAAACCCCCTGAGCCATAATTGGCCAAAGCCACCCTGGCTTTGGCCAATTACAGCTCTCTGTTCAGACGGCGCTGTGATTGGCCAAGCATGCGGGTCATAGTGCATGCTTGGCCAATCATCAGCCATCAATGCACTGCGATGCCGCAGTGAATTATGGGCCGTGACGCGCCACTCGAATTTGGCCCATAATGTTCGCAATTCGGGGGAACAGCTGAACAGATGATGTTCGAGTCGAACATGGGTTCGACTCGAGCATGAAGCTCATCCCTAATCGTGACATATATTGGATCCGTGAGACAGCTACAGTGGGCCTATGAGTAACCCTTACCTCTAGCACAGGTAGACTGGCTCTATTGGTAGTGCAGTGCGGTACACACAATAGTGGGATGGGAGTATAGCACTGGCTACGCCAGCTAAAGCAAAGTGAGGCACTACGAGCAGCTTTCCGCAATAAGGTGCCTTCACTTCTATTCTGCTTGTCTGGTTCCATCTCTCTGTCTCCAGTACATTGTGCTTCATAGTTTCTGGTGTTGAACTATGCAATCCCTGGAGCGGTTCAGCTTTACCTTGTACCTATAGACTGAAGGAGTCTACAGTGACTTATGCTTCTATCTGAGCTTCACTTGTGAATCACTTATGTCTGACGATTTTGGATGGACTACATTTACTCTTGTCTCATGTTAGAGATGTCATATACCATCTAGCTGTGGTGTTCTCCTCAGAATTATCTGTATGTTGGTTATGCACTGCATTCGCCCATTGTGGCTCTAAGGTGCAGTGTTATCACATACAGGTTCTCTGGTTATGATTGGGTCCCATGACACACACGGATTGTAGGTCCCTATAGCGTGCAGGTGCCCACATCAGGGGTTCCATCAGTGTAAGGGGGGTTCAGTTAATACATTCACCTCTGCCCCAGCTTCTCATGGGAGGGCTATAGTTTATTTTCGCTGTGTAAGGAGGAGTGTTAGAGGTCGTTTGGTTTGGGAGGGTATAGGTCATTGGGTAGATGGTGGTGATTTTCTAGGAGGGAGGGAGGGAGGAACTAGAGCAGGCTTTCTCAACCTTTTAACCCTAGAGGAACCCCAAAAATTATTTTCATGTCTCGAGGAACCCTTACTAAAACCAAATCATCAGGGCTCAATAGGAACAATGCTCCTTATATTGGTGGTTAATAGGAAGAATGTCCCCCTTAAAGTGGTGTTCAGAATGCCACCCTTAAAGACAGCTAAAGAGATATTTGGTGTCATGCTGCTGGCTTTGCCAAGTGGTGCTGAACCTTGAACTCTGTAGGCATCATCAAATAGTCCTTAATTTAGGTCAAATAGGTGGTTCATCAGCCACAGCTCAAGGAACCCCTAGCCACCTCTGGAGGAACCCCAGGGTTCCACGGAACCCTGGTTGAGAATGGCTAAACTAGAGTGTTATAGGAGTATTTGCTTTTTTGATGCTGTTTTATCTGTATAATAAATTATGAAGTAGTCTTTGGGTGGTCAATCGTATTTCTTTTTTGATTTTTGGTTTTGCAGTATTTACATTACATGCAGCCAATGACGTCATTGGCGCATGCGCTCTGAAGGAATGGCCACCCATGCCGTTACTTCAGATACGCGTGCTGTTAATGACGGTTTCCCCGTACATGCGCAGGAGTGACGTCACTGCGGCCCCGGAAGGAAGACCGGGTGAAGATGGGTACTGCCTCCAGCGATTACATCGCTTCGCTGGAGGGCTTCGTTTTCAGGTAAGTTTCACATAATGTGCTAGTAGGCGATGCATATTGGCACATTATGCCTTTACCTTGCAGATCCTAAAAAGGAAAAAAAAAAAAACAACCAGCGGTTTACAACTGCTTTAACCCAACAAGTGCTCTTTTTACCACTACTATTCCTTTATATTGGCTTTTGAAATTTACAAATGCAGAAATTTTGAAATTGGATGAAAAGTTTAGCTCTGGGAAACACTTTTTGATAGATAAAAAGTGCATTTTATATACATCTACCTGTATATAGATCAGACCAAATGAGAGACACAAGAGGGACAGAGGGACTTTGTTCCAAAAAAGGGATAGTCCCTCCAAATCAGGGACAGTTAGGAGCTATGATTATGGTTGCCCTCAAAGGGCCAGTTGTATCTGTAAGACTAGATGTCCAGAGCACCCCCCTTACATCAGATGTCAAGAGCCCCCCACCATCAGAAGTCACCCCACCCTCTCTCACATCACAGTGCACACCCCTTACCTTGTGCTACTGCCAGGAAAAAGCTGGGGGTGGAGCTGGGAAGCAGAGAGTGCAGGGTCTGGAGTCAGTTGCTGAAGGCTAAAATCAGGGGAGGCGGAGATGAGGGGGTGTTGTGGCTGCACAGGGAGGTACAGGATCTGTAGGAGGAGTTCTGTCCTCCTGTCTGCTGTCAGATGCTGAGACGAGGGCAGAGAAAAGCCTCTTCGTGGCTGGACAGAGAAGAGCAGGATCTGGCGGAGGAGTTCTGTCTTTCTCTCTGCTGTCAACTGCTGAGACAAGGTGGAGGCTGAGATGAAGAGAATAATATTGGGTATATTCCTGCGCTACTAGGAGAGGGCTAGCTAGTGGTACAAACTGCTGCAGGCACCAGGGAGGGTCAAATCATACCCAATGATATATATGTTTAAAGAAGGGGGGGTGGTGCTGCGCTGTTCAGTAAAATTAAATAGGATTGAGTAAAATTCTTCTAAAACCTTGTGCAAGATAAAAGGTAAAAAACGCACATAAACATATAATGGTGAAATCTTCTGAGTGAAATGATCAGGAATGTGCAAAACGCAAAATAAATAATCATCAAATAGTAAGAATCAAATTAATCTTCTAAGAAATATAAACAATGTGCAGAGAGTACAAACACTGTGCAAGGAAATCAAAATTGTGCAAATCGCAAATAAATAGCAGACTGTGTAAGTAAATCATAGACAATAAAACATCAAATCCAAATGTGGATGTAAAGCATAGGTGCAACCGGTGCAAAATTGCATGAAACAATCGAAAGGAATGTTGCACTATAGAAAGTGCAAAGTATTGAGATGAAGAGAATGCTGCAGCTGGAGGAGAGGGGCGAGGGCCAGATGAAATGGCCTGGCAGGCTGCATTAGGCCTGTGGGTCTTGTGTTTGACACATGTGATGTAGAGTATACAGTATATATTGGCACTGCACTATAATCCTATCTTGCCTTATTTAAGGCATTTCCTACTCGCTTTAAATATGTGTGGTATATATGGTCGGACACATGGTGCCATATTGGCTGCAAATATGTACAGTATCCTACAAAAGTGAGTACACCCCTCACATTTTTGTATATATTTTATTATATATTTTTTCATGTGACAACACTGAAGAAATTATACTTTGCTACAATGTAAAGTAGTGAGTGTACACCTTGCTAACAATGTAAATTTGCTGTCCCCTCAAAATAACTCAACACACAGTCACCCCTTAGTGAAAATGTCCAAATTGGGCCCAAAGTGTCAATATTTTGTGTGGCCACCAATTCTTTTCCAGCACTGCCTTAACCCTCTTGGGAGTTCACCGGAGCTTCACAGGTTGCCACTGGAGTCCTCTTCCACTCCTTCACTCCTCCATGACAACATCACAGAGCTGGTGGATGTTAGAGACCTTGGGCTCCTCTAACTTTCGTTAGAGGATGCCCCTTAGATGCTCAATAGGGTTTAGGTCTGGAGACATGCAAGAGGACCACTGCCTTGCTAAAGAAGCTGAGGGTAAAGGTGATGGACTGGCCAAGCATGTCTCCAGACCTAAACCCTATTGAGCATCTGAGGGACATCCTCAAATGGAAGGTGGAGGAGCACAAGGTCTCCAACATCCACCAGCTCCGTGATGTCGTCATGGAGGAGTGGAAGAGGACTCCAGTGGCAACCTGTGAAGCTCTGGTGACCTCCATGCCCAAGAGGGTTAAGGCAGCGCTGGAAAATAATGGTGGCCACACAAAATATTGACACTTTGGGCCCAATTTGGTCATTTTTACTTAGGGGTGTACTCACTTTTGTTGCCAGCGGTTTAGACATTAATGGCTGTGTGTTGAGTTATATTGAGGGGACAGCAAATTTACACTGTTATACAAGCTGTACACTCACTACTTTACATTGTAGCAAAGTGTCATTTCTTCAGTGTTCAAAAACATATTTGGGGGGCACACCCTAAAATGCGTTTAAATTAAAGATGGTGCTGCTATAAGACCAACAAACGGTACAAAACAGATTACAGCGCACACATACAAGAATGACATTTATCCTGCAAGGCTATTTAAAAACACCTGAACATATTAAAAAAAAATACGGGGGTTTGGTCACACTATATGGTCATATAGTGCTAAGCCCACTTACTGCGACAAAGTACCCCGAATTTCTTCAGTGTTATCACATGAAAAGATATAATAAAATATTTACAAAAATGTGAGGGGTGTACTCACTTTTGTGAGATACTGTATATATATATATATATATATATATATACACACACACACACATACACATATATATGTATAGTATACAGTTTATCTTGGGGTACTCTGTCCCATAGTCCTATATCAAATGGTCTTATATAAGGCCTATGTATCAGTGTACTCTGAGTCGTAGTCCTACATTGTATGGTCATACAGTTGTGCTCAAAAGTTTGCATACCCTGGCAGAAAGTGTGAAATTTTGGCATTAATATTGAAAATATGACCGATCATGCCAAAAAACTGTCTTTTATTTAAGGATAGCAATCACAAGAAGCCATTTATCTATTTATCAGTTTTTTTGATCCTTTTTAAATCACAACGATAACAGAAATAACCCAAATGACCCTGATAAAAAGTTTACATACCCTGGAATGTTTGGCCTTGGTACAGACACAGAAGGTGGCACACACACAGGTTAAAATGGCAATTAAAGGTCCATTTCCCACATTTGTGGCTTTTTAAATCACAATTAGTGTCTGTGTATAGTCAATGAGTTTGTTAGCTCTGACATGGGTGCACTAAGCATGCTAGACACTGAGCCATGAGGAGGTAGAAAAGAACAGTCAAAAGACCTGTGTAACAAGGTAATGAAACTTTACAAAGATGGAAAAGGATATGAAAAGACATCCAAAGCTTTAAATATGCCAGTCAGTACTGTTCAATCACTTAGTAAGAGCGTTGAAAATGTGGAATAGACTCCCTGCAGAGGTGGTTCTGGCCAGCTCAGTAGATTGCTTTAAGAAAGGCCTGGATTCTTTCCTAAATGTACATAATATAACTGGGTACTAACATTTATAGGTAAAGTTGATCCGGGGAATATCCGATTGCCTCTCGGGGGATCAGGAAGGAATTTTTTCCCCTTCTGTAGCAAATTGGATCATGCTCTGCTGGGGTTTTTTGCCTTCCTCTGGATCAACTGTGGGTATAGAATTGGGTATATGGGATTGTACGATATTTTTTTTTTTTTTTTTATGGTTGAACTGGATGGACTTGTGTCTTTTTTCAACCTGACTAACTATGTAAGTATGTAACTATGTTAATAAGAAGTGAAAAATTTGGGGATCTCTTGATACCAAGCCATGGTCAGGTAGATCAAGAAAGATTTCAGCCACAACTGCGACAGGAATTGTTCGGGATACAAAGAAAAACCCACAGGTAACCTCGGGAGAAATACAGGCTGTTCTGGAAAAAGATGGTGTGGTTGTTTTTAAGGAGCACAATACGATGATACTTGAACAAAAAAAGAGCTGCCAGAGAGAAGCATTTACTGCACAAGTTCCACAAAAAAGCCTGGTTACAATATGCCCAACAACACCTTGACATGCCTCATTGGCTTTTTTGTGGCATTAGTGCAGTAAAGGCTTCCTTCTGGCAGCTTAACCATGCAGTTCTTTTTTGTTCAAGTATCGTTGAATTGTGCTCCTTAAAAACAACCACACTGTCTTTTTGGAGAGCAGCCTGTATTTCTCCTGAGGTTACCTGTGGGGTTTTCTATGTATCCTGAACAATTCTTTTGCCAGTTGTGGCTGAAATCTTTCTTGGTCTACCTGACCTTGGCTTGGTGTCAAAAGAGCCCATCATTTTTCACTTCTTAATAAGGGATTACACAGTACTGACTGGCATATTCAAGGCTTTGGATATCTTTTTATATCCTTTTCCATCTTTGTAAAGTTTCATTACCTTGTTATGCAGGCCTTTTGGCTGTTCTTTTCTCCCTCCTCATGATTTAGTATCTAGCCCGCTTAGTGCATCCATGTGAGAGCTAACAAGAGCTCATTGACTATTTATACACAGACACTAATTGTGAATTAAAAAAGCCACAAATGTGGGAAATTAACTTTTAAAATTGCCATTTTAACCTGTGTTTGCCACCTTCTGTGTCTGTACCAATGCCAATATTCCAGGGTATGTAAACTTTGATCAGGGCCATTTGGGCGATTTCTGTTATCATTATGATTTAACCACTTCCTTACCGGGCCATAGTAATATGACGCCGGCAGGAACCTTCTCACCCTCCAGGTGGACGTCATATGACGTCCGTGTTTCCCGGCTGTCCATGGGGCGCGCACGCCGGACGCATCGCTCGGGACCCGGTGCACGTGCCCGGGGCCGCGATGTCCGCCGGGCACCCGCGATTGCCCGCGATCACAGCAGGACCGTGGATCTGTGTGTGTAAACACACAGATCCATGTCTTGTCAGAGGGGAGGAGACCGATGTGTGCTCCCAGTACAGAGGAACACAGATTGGTCTCCTCCCCTTGTAAGTCCCCTCCCCCTACAGTTAGAATCACTCACTAGGGAACACATTTAACCCCTTGATCGCCCCTAGTGTTAACCCCTTCCCTGCCAGTCACATTTACACAGTAATTAGTGCAGTTTTATAGCACTAATCGCTGTATAAATGTGAACGGTCCCAAAAACGTGTGAAAAGTGTTCGATATGTTCGCCGCAATGTCACGGTCACAATAAAAATCGCAGATCGCTGCCATTACTAGTAAAAATAAATAAATAAATAAAAATACCATAAATCTATCCCCTATTTTGTAGACGCTATAACTTTTGCACAAATTAATCAATATACGCTTATTGCGTTTTTTTTTTTTTTTTTACCAAAAATATGTAGAAGAATACATATCGGTCTAAACTGAGGAAAAAAATAGTTTTTTGAAAAAAAAATTGTGATATTTATTAAATCAAAAAGTTAAAAATATTGTGTTTTTTTTCAAAATTGTCGCTCTTCTTTTGTTTATAGCGCAAAAAATAAAAACCGCAGAGGTGATCAAATACCACCAAATGAAAGCTCTATTTGTGGGAAAAAACCCATAATGATTTCATTTGGGTACAGTATTGCATGACCGCGCAATTGTCATTCAAAGTGCGACAGCGTGAAAACTAAAAATTGGTCTGGGCAGGAAGGGGGTGAAAATGCCCTGTATTGAAGCGGTTAAAAAGGATCCAAAATCCTTCTATTCCTTAAAGACGTTTCTTCCCTCTCACCGGCTCTCCACATTGTGGATGTGTTTGTCTCGTTTTCTGGCATTAAGGTAAATTGGGGAAAGTCACTCCTATTTTCACTCCATGTGTCGGGACCTCGCCCCCCAACGGGTACCCCCTTAAACTGGACGTTGGAATTCAAATATCTCGGGATACTGATTAGAGCGCCCCTGTCTTCATACATAGAATTGAATCTCATGCCACTGCTGAAGACCTTCTCGCAGAGATGCACGGCCTGGAGATCTCTCCCTCTTTCACCAGTGGGTAGGGTGAACCTGGTAAAAATGATTTACCTGCCTAAATTCCTATACTTTTTTCGCAACTCCCCGCTGATCCCCCCGGCCTCATTTTTCCCCACATTAAATGGTATCATATCCTCCTTTGTGTGGAATGGCAGACCCCCACGGTTGGCCATCTCCACCTTACAACTTACCATTGCACGAGGTGGCTTATCCCTACCGGACTTCCTGGTGTATTTTTGGGCGGCGGTTTTGGTAACAGTCAGGTGGTGTTTTTTTCAACCCAAAGACAATCCCGCGGTGACCCTTGAATCGGCGATTATGGGCTCCTACTCCTCCCTCAGCAATTTGGTGTTCAGGGGACCGAAATCTCACCCCGGCCTTACGGAACCTATGCGTAAGACAATATCAGTGTGGCGCGGGGTTAACACAAGTAATAGCTCCCCTGGAACATACTCCCCCCATCTCCCCCTATGGGGTAATCCTAACCTCCCACACTTGAATAAAGTCCTGGACCCCCAGGTTTGGGCAAAGAAAGGGATAGTAAACCTTAAACATATAGTTGCCGGCACAAAATTGCGCTCGTTCTCCGACCTCAGAGATGCCTATCAGCTGCCGGGTTGGATGCTGTCATGTTATTACCAATTACGCCATGCATACAATAAGCAATTCCCACCTTCCATTACCCTCAGATCGGACTCTGTGGAGGGACTTCTTACTGCCAAGGTCATAGATAAACCCCTATCCTCCCTATACTTCCGTCTGTCCTTAGGCCCCACTGGAAAGCTTGAGAAAGCCCTAATTAAATGGAGGGGGGACATCCCTGACCTGACGGAGGAGGAATGGGAGGCTACCATATCCTCCTTTGTGACGAACATGATCTCAGCCAAAGACCGGTTCTTGCAGGTTAAGTTCCTCCACAGGGCCTACTTCACTCCAAAACGACTGACTCTTATAAACCCGGAGACCCCGGTGAACTGTCCTCGATGTGACCTGCAGGCTGCCTCCTTCCTACATATGGTCTGGACCTGCCCACGTCTGGTAGATTACTGGACGGGGGTTGTGGACAGCCTCAACTGAATCACGTCCCTGGATATGGGACTCGATTCTCGGGTATTGCTGCTCAGCATCTTTGGAGCAACGGTTCGGGGCAAGTATACTAGGCTGTTCCTAAGCTATGCCACATTCTATGCACGCAAGGTGATATTCCTCCACTGGAAAGACGCAGCGCCACCTACAGTTTCTATGTGGCGTACGGTTGTAAACTCAGTGTTACCACTCTACAGACTTACATACCTTAATCGGAATTGCCCCGGCAAATTTGATAAAATATGGTCGGGATGGATAGATGCCTGGGGGGAGGAGCCCCTGGAGAATGCGCAGGATGTGGTAGCTGGAGATGCGCCACAGCCCTGAATCCATAGGCTGATTTTCCTATTATGTAATTCATCCACTTACTCAAGGTTCCTTTCTCCCCCCCCTTCCATCTTCCTCCCCCCTCCCTTTCCCCCTCCCCCCACTCTCCCCTCCCCTCCCCTCTCCTTCTCTCCCCCCCCCCCCATCTGGGTCATTCTGGGTTATTATGCTGAAATGTGAAAACTAGCAAAACGGGATATGGGACTTTAAGGGTGCTGATTGACAAATTGTATAGATCACGAGACAAGTGATATATAGAAAAATAGAAAATATTTATTAATTACATACATAAAAAATGCACTGATATACACACATATATGACTATCGCAGGTATACACCTACTACCTAACACAAGACAGTCACTAGGTAATATCAGCTGCAAAAGTGCGTCTGTAAAAAATTCTACAGTTTCGCCATTAAGGCTTCATCAGGAATAGACGCATGAAGTAACTCTTTAATGATTAGTGAAGTGATTTCCAGCTTAAAGGTATAAGGAAAAACAAAAACAAATTAGATACACAAAATTACATTCACAATAGAGAAATTTTCCAACACAAGATGCACAAAAACCTCCCGTAGATTCGGTGCCCACCCAGTGATTGGACAGTGTGGTGCCCCCACAAGGTATGCACCATAAGGAGGGGGTCTGTATTGTCCAATCACTGGGTGGGCACCGAATCTACGGGAGGTTTTTGTGCATCTTGTGTTGGAAAATTGCTCTATTGTGAATGTAATTTTGTGTATCTAATTTGTTTTTGTTTTTCCTTATACCTTTAAGCTGGAAATCACTTCACTAATCATTAAAGAGTTACTTCATGCGTCTATTCCTGATAAAGCCTTAATGGCGAAACTGTAGAATTTTTCACAGACGCACTTTTGCAGCTGATATTACCTAGTGACTGTCTTGTGTTAGGTAGTAGGTGTATACCTGCGATAGTCATATATGTGTGTATATCAGTGCATTTTTTATGTATGTAATTAATAAATATTTTCTATTTTTCTATATATCACTTGTCTCGTGATCTATACAATTTGTCAATCAGCACCCTTAAAGTCCCATATCCCGTTTTGCTAGTTTTCACATTTTTACAGGGATGATGGTGCGGTTAATTAATTGTTTATATATATGTTGACACCCGACCACCCTCACTAACCTATTATGCTGAAATGTCTACCTCCTGAGCCAACGTTGGAACGTTCTTTGGATTTTATTCTCACCCATTCTGTGGTCAACATTGTTGCTGTTTACTAAGTCACTCTGTGCATTATCCTTCATGTAAAGGATTGTGTGTTTGCATCGCTTGTACTGTAAAGATCTAAATAAGAAAAAAATTCTTCTTGTGGAAAAAGGATCCAAAAAACAATGATAATAAATGGCTTCATGTAATCACTATCCTTAAATAAAAGACAGTTTTTTGGCATGAATAGTCATATTATCAATATTAATGCACAAAATGTCACAATTTCTGCCAGGGTATGCAAACTTTTGAACACAACTGTATATAAAGCCTCCCTCCTCCTTTACTATGTATGGTATATACATGGCCGGGCGCATGACGCTGCATTGGCTCCTGGCACACTTGGCACCTCGGATGTTTTTCGCGATGCGAACATATTTATTGTCTCCCTGGGAAGCAGCGACAGAAATAAGCAATTATCATTGTGAATGAGAGCAAATATTATTTTTCTCACACATGGCAAAGTATTTAATTAATCGGCAGCTGTTATTTTCCGCCGTTCTCAGGAATGTGTTTGATTTTGGGGGTAATTTTCGCTCTTTTACAGCAAACAAACAGAAATTCTTTCTGCGGGCTGACAGATGGTATCTCTGGGATGTTTCCTATTAGAGGTTTGGATGTAAAAATATGCAGCACATCTTGTTCTTTGCCGCTGTCATAGACACCATAGTGCGATTTTTCCCTGAGATCCCTTCCTGTGTGACACAGAGGAGCCAGGAAGGAGGCATCATGCCTGTACATGCGATTTACAGACAGTCAGCAATCAGTGCGCTGTAAATGGTGACAGCGTCCATAGACGGTAAGATCTTTCATAGATGTCAGCAACAGAAGTAAAGTCAAATGTCTCTTTATCTGTAACAATCCTTACTCTAACCCGAGCAGCTCACTTTTTTACAGCTTTGCTTTGCAACTGACATATTTCACATTTTCATCATTAAATCTCAGTCCAGATCTGGGTGATGGTCCCTATGAACTGCAGGTGACAGTAAGATGGTGGAGATTCTGCATCTTCTGGTGCCATGGCTCTGTGTGTGCTGAAGACGGAGCTTTCCAGTGACTTCAGAACGTTTCCGCCTTTCGCTCTGCACATAGAGGCTGACAGACAACGTTCTATCTCCCTTTGTCATGCCTATTGCATAATTTGCAGAACACGTCTCCTCCCAGGCTGCATCCCGTGTTATAGCCAGTAGAGGCGCAGGATCCCTGTGACCCTGACAAAAAAAAAATTGTAAACATCTTTACAATACATTTCCCCATGCTTTAGCCCTTTAACCACTTGCCTACTGGGCACTTTTACCCCCTTCCTGCCCAGGCCTTTTTTCAGCTTTCAGCGCTGTCACACTTTGAATGATGTTTGTGCGGTCATGCAGCACTGTACCCCTATGAAATCTTTATCATTTTTTTTTTTTGTATTTAATCACCACTGGGTTTTGAATTTTTTGCTAAACAAACAAAACTTGTTTTGAAAAAAAAATTTTTTTTCTTAGTTTCTGTTATAAAATTTTGCAAACAGGTAATTTTTCTCCTTCACTGATATGTGCTGATGAGGCTGCACTGATTGGTATTGATAGGCAATACTGATAGGCTGTGCTGATGCGCACTGTCAGCAGTGGTGGGCACTAATGAGGAGGCACTGATGAGGCTGCACTGACATCTGGCACTGATAGGTGGCACTGAAAGTTGGCACCAATGGGCACTAATAGGTAGCACTGAAGGGCACTGATAGGTGGCACCGATGGGCACTAATAGTCAGCACTGAAGGGCACTGATAGGTGGGACTGATTGGTAGCACTGATGGGCACTAATTTGCAGTGCTGATTGGCATCACTGATGGGCACTGATTGGCAGCACTGTTGGGGCTGCACTGATTTTTTTTTTTTTTTACATTTATCAAACAATATATAACAGAACACTTTCAATGGTATATTTAATAGACCAAAAGGAAGCAAATGAGAAGATCATTGTTTACACTTTAATTAATTCACTCCAAACCAGTGGCGGCCCATCCATACGGGGCGCAGGGGCGTCGCACCCTAATCCATGCGCCTGGCCCCTAATCTACATGCAGGGCGCCTGCCGCATGGATTCCAATGGGTTTTTTTGTGGGTTTTTTTTCGAAACACGTGATTAGAGCCGGAGGGCATCATATGACGCCCTCTCAGAGCTGGCCGACTGGGCTGTAGCCATCATTTTGCTTCAGCGCGGTCAGCAAGTGGTCAAGTTCTGGAAAATACTTGCAGATCTGCCAGAAATGCACTCAGCATCATTTCTTGCTGTGGACTGACAGCACACCAGTGGTAGCTGGTGCTTAAACTTTTTGAGGGGGCGCAAACAAACTGAAAAAAAACAAAACATCAAGCACAGTCACTGTGCCCATCAAGTGCAGCCAACTGCGCTCATCAAACGCAGCCACTGTACCCATAAATTGCTGCCACTGTGCCATCAAACGCAGCTACTGTACCCATCAATTCCCACCACGGTGCCCATCAATTGCCACCACTGTGCCCCATCAATTGCTGCCAGTGTGCCTCATCAATTGCCGCCAGTGTGCCCCATCAATTGCCGCCAGTGTGCCCCTTCAATTGCTGCCAGTGTGCCCCTTCAATTGCTGCCAGTGTGCCCTATCAATTGCCACCAGTGTGCCCCATCATTTGCCACTACTGTGCCCCATCAAATGCTGCCAGTGTGCCCCCCCTTTCGGCACTTACCTGTCTTGGCCCTGTCCTCCACGCTCCGAGTCCTCCATGTCTTCTCCCGTCCTCTTCCCATCATCTCTGCTATGATTAGACGCCTGAGAGGCGTCCAATCACAGCACCTGTCGCTTCAGCCAATCAGGTGACAGTGTAACCAGACCCGAGGACCTGATTGGCTGAGAGGCGGGTCAGTGTTAGGGAAGCGATTTATTCGCTTCTCTAACACAACACTGTGTAAACAGCGAACGCACAGCATTGAGCCCGCTGTTTACCAATTTGGAAGCCTTAGTGCCCACGGCTCTAATCAGGCGCTTCCAAAAACACCCCTGCTGCTGTAGTTCAGATGCTCGGCGCCTGACAAGGGGCCGGACACCTGAATAGAGGGCGGCAGCGGCGACAATTGATAGATTCATGTATTGCATTGCATGAATCTGTCTATTAGTGATAGAGCGGTGCAGGAGAGAGGGGGCGGCGCTCCTGTGCCCTCTATGGACGCACTGCAGCGCACAGCATTTTTCTGGAGTGAAATTGCAAGGAATGGTGTCAGCCCTGATGAACTGTCTTTTGCTAAACTACAGAATCCCTTCCCTCTCCTCACCTTCACGACATAGAAACAAATTGTTTTCTAGTCCGTTCCATACTCACTTTGAGATTTGGACTTACGGGCAGAGTCGCTGCGATTCTGCCCGCAATTCCAAATCGTGTGGCAATTGCTGCACAACATGTAGCACGCCTTTGGGTGTCATTATCCATTAATGGCACCCACAAATGCAAAGCGGTCCTGCCATGCAACAGGATAACAGCAAACTGCGCTTTTGAAAAATGTGCGCCGCTTGTCGCCAAAAAAAGGCGCAGGAGCTTGTTTTTGGGTGACAGACACACATAGGGTAGGCCATTTAAGTGAATAGGCTAGCCCTATGCGACACACAGAGTCGCATGAGGATCACTCTTGAGCGGGAACGCTTGTCCCTGTTATGCGATATGTGAACGGGCCTCAGATAAGAGCTGGGAGGGCTGATGACACTCCTTAAAATAACACAGGCAGAGAATACAGGACAGCCCTGAATTTCTATCTATGTATCTATTTTGGTTTTAAGCATGTTTTTAGTATTGAGTCAAATGCTGGCAGAGATTTGCCTACTGAGGTTTGTAACAATATAAAAATTCCTTTTAGTTTGGTCTAAACATGCTTTTATCATATTGGCAGAAGTTTATTTTTAGTCACATGGTTTAACCTCTAGGATTTCCAGACTGATTGAAATACAATTCTTTATTTAAGATGCCTCCTCTGAGATATGCGTTATAAAATTCATTTACGCTTATAGTCCTATCTCAATTGAGAATCTGCTGTGATATGACATTTTATTGTTTTAATAAGTCGTATAAAATGTCTTTTAAAGCTCAGATTTTAGGCTTATAAAGTCATTCAGTGATTGCTTGGAAATGATTTTATAAATGTGTATTTACATTAATTACACGGATATCCTTTTTATAGTTTTCTTATTTAGATTCTTATTTATGTTTATACTATTTGGTAACCCCGATGAAGGGGGAGAGGTTTGGCCCACAAAATGCGCTGATGTTTTATATGTGAACCATTAAAGTGATTTGTACTCTTATCATCTGCTCTGGTGTTCCTTTCGATTGCTCTGAGTATCTGACATAATCAATGAGTATTTTTTATTTATTTTTTACGTTTATTAAACAATATATAGCAAAACACTCTCAATGGTATATTTAATAGACCAAAAGGAAGCAAACAAGAAGATCATTGTTACACCTTAATTACTTCACTCCAAACCAGTGGCGGCCCATCCATACAGGGCTCAGCCCCCCTAATCCATTTGCCCGGCCCCTAATCTACATGAAGGGCGCCGGACGCATGGATTCCGAAGTTTTTTTTCGAAGCACATGATTAGAGTTGGAGGCTCTAATTGGCTTCAAAAAGGGTAGACTATTGTCTTCCTGATTCTCCTCCCAGCCAATCAGGAAGCGGGTCCTGAGACCCGATTGGCCAAGAGGAGAAGGAGGAAGCCGCTGAGGAGGAGGAGACGCAAGGGAGGCCGCCGAAGAGGAGACGCAGGAAGGATCCGAAGCTGCCCATGACCTAGATGGGGTAAGTGTGGGGCTGGGGGACAGATGGACGAATGAGCGACGGGGGGGTGGGCGGTTCTGGATTCCGGTTCAGGCGCCCTAGGCCTGATCGGAATGGAGTTGGAGTCCATCCCAGGCACCTTCAGCCTGGGATGAGGTACTAAACTAGGAGGCCTGGAGTCCAGTGACTTCGACTGGGTCCCACGAGGGTGGAGAAGTCCGAGGGTCCCTGAGGTGGACGAGGCCCATGTCTGAGGTGAGGAGGCCGGGGAGGTTACCGATTCGGTGAGTCTGGAGCAGCATCAACCCAGTGATGGATGGGCCTCTGGTAACTCCCTTGGAGGGACATCTTCCCCTGACAGGGGCCGCAGCGCAGCGAAGGTACTCCTATCTACGTTCTCTTGAGTCGCTGGTAGAGACTCTCAAGTTCTAAATCCTTTCTAGCTAATGCTATAGTAACCGCTGGCGAGATCGCAGTGGTTTAGCTGATAATCAGGATAGTGCCTCGACCTGCTCATTCCTCGTATCAAAATGTTATCAAGTCGCAACCAGTTGGCTACTGAAGCACTGTTTATTGTGAGATATACAATAAAACAAGAGTTGGACTGTGATCGGTGTGTGGAACTCTGGTTAATGGGAGCAGAGGGAGGTGTTGACACAGCGGGACTTGATTCTAGACAAAAGCACATAGGCCAGAGGAAATATCTGGTACTGGCCTTCACATCACCCACAGCTATGGGGAGGACATGGGCCGTAGCGCATCTCACCCTGTCGTGTGACATACCCCTAGACAAAGGAGATGGGGTGAGGCCGCTACAAAAATAATACATTTTATTAAACACACCACATAAAGATAAAAACAGGATTAAAAAACAGTAATTGAGAAAACACACAGTAGTCGAGTGCATGTCTCCAAGACAGCCGTCTACATTAGGGGTGTACTGGTGATTAAGGATGAGCTCAGGCGTGTTCGCAACCGCACGTGCAGAGCCCGCCAGGAAGTCGGCACAGCGCTAATCACAGGCAGTGAGACATTTCCCGATCTCTGCAGCCGCGGAATGGGAAAATGTCTCCCTGCTTGTGATAAGCGATCCGCAGTGCCGACTTCCTGGTGGGCTCTGCACGTGCGGTTGTGAACACGCCTGAGCTCATCCTTACTGGTGTAAACCCCAAATATTGTCATAACGGCTAGTTACAAGGTACGAGTTACAAAAAGCTTGACGTGTTTCGCGGGAACCGCTTCTTCGGGAGCTTAAATATAGTTTCTAAATGAAAACGCACAGACATACATTAACCACATGCTTACTGGATACTTAAACTCCCCTCCTGCCCAGGACAATTTTCAGCATTCAGCGCTGTCACAGTTTGAATGACAATTGCCCGGTCATGCAACACTGTACCCAAAAGAAATTTTTATCACTTTTTTTCACACAAATAGAGCTTTCTTTTGGTGGTATGTGATCACCACTGGGGGTTTTAATTTTTTTCTAAACAAACAAAAAAAGACGGAATTTTTTTATTTTTTTTTACATTTTGGCCTAAAAGCAAAATGCTATGTGTGGCGAAAAAACTAACACTGCACATCACCCTGAACACACCACTGTGAAACATGGTGGTGGCAACATCATGTTGTGGGGATACTTTTCTTTTCAGGGACAGGGAAGCTGGTCAGAGTTGATGAGAAAATGCATGGAGCCAAATACAGGGCAATCTTAAGGCCCATACACATGATCAGACTTTTCATCAACAACGGTACGACGGACATGTTTTATCGGACAATCCGACCGTCTGTATGCTCCATCGGACAATTGTTGTTGGTTTTTCAACGGACAAATGTTCTCTGGGCATGCTCTCAAACTTTCCGAAAACAAATGTCGGATGGAGGATCATCCTATCATGTGTACACAAGTCCATCAGACTAAAATCCAAAGTACAAAAACGCATTTAATTTAATATATTAATAATTTAATATATTAATATATCAATATATTTTTATTACAATCATTTTGCCGCTCCTCAAACAGACATGCAAAACAGCCACACAGGATGAATAAGTTTTATCTATAGTCATACAACTATTATATACATTTTTAAACACATCACAATTACATTATCTCATCGTGTTTTTATGTTTAGTCTTCAGTTGAATTAATTCTTGCATTTGGAACATACAGGTTTCTGTACACAAAAATAACTATTATTATTAATGATTTTTGGCATTCATATTTATTATTTATTTATTTTTTATTCTTTATGAATTTACGCCAATATTAATATTAATATCTATGTACACCTGTCCTTTTTGGCTTCGATCTGCATTCACTTTTTTAATTCACTGCATTCATGCACTTCGAGGTTTTGTTTTTGTTTTGTTTCACAATATCATCCTTGCTAGGATGCACCATACATGCACGATATAATCAGTTCATGGTATAGATAAAATATTTGTTTAAAGCACCTGTTCTGCTTTAAGCAGACATGCACATACTTTAATACCTTCTTGACACTGAGTTTTCACTCCTTTCCACAGATTTTATCCACTTTTACATATATATGTAAGATTTCATGTGTTAATTCCCATTAGTAATTTTGGCATTCAACAGGTGCTCCACAAACATAGAGTGTGACAGATCCAATTAAGTGTTTAATACTCCACCACTGTGCCCAACAGCCTTCATTGGTAGAGAGGTTTTTCAGGACACCCTCATATACACTGTTTTGGTCACTCACACTCCAGCTATGAGTAAGCATCACACCCTGATGTGAAACGCGTTAGCCCTTGCCCTGTATGTCCTTTCTATGTTTGATTGCTTTTTGATGGATTTTGTACATTTTCCTTTGGATTTTTTGGCATTTTAATTTTCTTCATAATAAAACACTTGATCAGAGTGCGGCAGTCCAGACAACCTCTTCTCTACAAAAACGCATGCTCAGAACCAATGTTAAACATCAGCCAACAATAGCAGAAGTTGCCCAAAGGGTGGCGGTAAAGAGCTGAAAAACCAAGTGATTTGATGAATGTTGGCTGAAAATGTTCTGCCGTGTGTATGCAGAACAAGTTCACGGCCAACGCCCTTCGGACCAAAATCCACGGAAAAGTCTGATGGAAGTCCGATCGTGTGTATGAGGCTTTAGAGGAAAACCTGTTAAGCCCTGTACACACGATCGGATATCCTATGGATTTTCCTCCGATGGATTCTTTTCATCAGACAAACCGATCGTGTATGGGACCCATCGGTCTTTTTTCCATCGGTTTTTAAAAATAGAACATGTTTTAAATTTTTCCGATGGATAAAAAAACGATCGAAAACTCCGATCGTCTATGGGCAAGTCCATCGGATAAAAAACCCACGCATGCTCAGAATCAAGTCGACGCATGCTCAGAAGCATTGAACTTCATTTTTCTCGGCTCATCTGAGTGTTTTACGTCACCGCGTTTGGAATGGTCGGTTTTTTTACTGATGGTGTGTGGGCAAGACTGATGGAAAACAGTTTCATCGGATATCCGATGGACAAATCCATCGGACGAAAATCCATAGGATATCCGATCGTGTGTACAGGGCTTAAGAGTCTGCAAAAGACTTGGGACTGGGACAGAGGTTCACCTTCCAGCAGGACAACAACTCTAAACATACAGCCAGAGCTACAATAGAATTGTTTAGATCAAAGCATATTCATGTGTTAGAATGTCCCAGTCAAAGCCCGGACCTAAATCACATTGAGAATCTGTGGCAAGACCTGAAGATTGCTGTTCACAGACGCTCTCCATCAAATCTGACAGAGCTTGAGCTATTTTGCAAGGAAGATGGGCAAAAATGTCACTCTCTAGATGTGCAAAGCTGGGAGAGACATCCCCAAAAAGACTTGTAGCTGTAATTGCAGTGAAAGGAGGTTCTACAAAGTATTGACTCAGGGGGGCGCCATACAAATGCACACCACACTTTTCACATATTTATTTGTAAAACATTTTGAAAACCATTTATCATTTTCCTTCCACTTCACAATTATGTGCCACTTTGTGTTGGTCTGTCACATAAAATCCCAATGAAATACATTTACATTACAAAATGTGGAAAATTTCACAATACTGTGAAGACTTTTTCAAGGCACTGTATGTAATAACTGGCTGCGAGATAAAAAAAAGCCTGACATAGGAGTAGAGGAGGACACCATACTCTGCTTATCATCTCACAGTCCTCACCAAGTGAAACCTTAGGATAGAAATGGCACACCGTAAGACAGATTTAGTGTTTTGCAAAGTCTGCTGGAAGAAGATGGAGCTGTACTGGAAAATAGAACTTCGATTTGCACCCAGCATCCGCCTCCTTTCTCAGCTTCCTCCATCCCTGATAACTGAATGGATATGAAGAGATTCCATGAAAGCAGAAACAGAAATTCTGTCCTACATAATACATTTCTCAGATGATCACAACCAGCTAAAGCCTAAAAGCTGATAATGAAGCCATCAGATAATGGAAAATCCTGAATAAAATGAGAAATGAATCATTTATATCTAATTCCCCAAGAGGATGAGAACAATTAACAAGAGATGAAACCAGTGCCGAAGATGTAAAGAAAAGTTACAGCCAAAAACCTGCAAATAATTTGAGATTTGAGTTCACCTCTAAAGCCAGCCATAGACTAGACTAGATGGTGACAGAGGTCAATTGTTGAAAATGACAGAGGAGGGTAATGAGTGACTATGGATGATAATGGAGGGTGACAGATGACAATGGGAAGTGAGGAATGACAAAAGATGACAATAGAGGGTTGTAGCACTACCCCCAGATTAAGGGAGCTGCTGGTTATGTTTTGGGTCTGTACTCTGGCTATCAAACCCAAGAACTTGGCTCGAATCCTCCCTTGGCACAACTGGTCTGCACAATGATTGTGGAACCCAATGATGATTGGGAACACAATAATATTACACAACAGTAAAATGGTATATATATATATATATATATATATAGTTGTTACCTTGTATAGCCACTTGTCCCACAGAGTAATAAAGAACTCCACAGTTTTCTGCTTAACCAGAATCAAATTTACTCAGTGGTAAAAGATAGAAAAATTCAACAGAGGCACAGTTGACTTGTGCAGGGCCCTGCAAAGTCAATGATGTATATATATATGACAGTAATAAAACACAGCCTTAATGCACACTTTCTACATAAGTAAAAGACCTATGCTCGCGAGCTCCCCCTAATGGGCAATATTGTACCCGTGTCCCGTCACTATCAGTTCTAGTCAGGCCTGACTAAATTCAGTGTACAGTTCCTTTTGTAGTAGGAGTCTTCGCTAGCAATCGTTGGTGCACATAACATTTGTAATCCACAGGGGTATTAAAAGAAAGTAAACTGAACTTCCACAATGTTTATGAAGATGAAACTCTCTGGCGGTGCGAACGCCAAACTTTAAACTACGCGGCCACCACGAGATGTCCTGGCGTGTGGCGCACTACTCTACTAATGGTGGGCCTTAAAAAGTCACAGGCCTACACAAACAGTCAATGAATTCCGGGCAGGTGCCCTCTCACCAAACAGGCCTTGTCCCACTGGCACGTCCCGCTGTCGGTGCCTCGATTCGCGGTCTCTCCGCAACTTGCAGTCTCCGGTTCCTCTCACAGCTGCACTGGTCTCTGAGAAGCGAAAACTGGTCACACGGAAAGGGATCCCCCCTTAAGCTGAGCGATCCTCGTCGATAGCTGTAAGCCCAGGCTTTTAGGCCTAGACGCTCCGGCAGCAGGCCTCAACACAGACTTCCTGCTTGAAAGAAGGCAAGGTCCAGAGAGAGCGAGCATAGCTCCTCTCTTGCTTTAAGTAACCTCCCCCAGAAGGCTGTGCGAAGATGCAATGCACTTTGGGAGTACAGCTGCACTGTGGGTACCATAGTCTATTTAATACCCATGGCAATGGAGTCCCTTTCTCCCTGTACCACAAGTTCCACAATGCATCGTTCCAATACAGTCAAACAGTTGCTGCAATATCTTAAAGAGACACCGGACGGAGCTGGGGTTGTTTCTCAAGATAACAATAGTCTTTAACACACTGCAAAGTGGCACCCCGCTACAGGGTGACAAATGCTCATGCAGGATAATGACTGACTATGGATGATGATGGTATACAGTGAATGGCGATGGATAATAACAAAGCTAAAGGATAACTATGGATCTCAATGGAGGGTGATGGCATATAATGGAGAGTGATTAATGATAAAGGATGACACTGGAAAGTGATGGATGATCGTGGACAATGCTAAATGAAAACAGATGACAATGAAGGGGGATAAATGTTGTGGACAGAGAGGAGAGGGTATAGAATACCTGTCAGTAGATTCACCCTCTCTATTTGTAAGGGGGCTACTTTTCCTACCAGAACAACAACCCAGTCTATTGAGGTTTCAATTGTCCGCCATTTTGTGCCCCTCTTCATGTTGTGCCTCCCCCTCACGACACTCCCAGGCATTGAACTTAATATCACAAGGAAAGAATGTCCACACAAAAACGTAAGAATGCTGCGATGTCCTTACTGGTACTTTAAGATGGCTTTACTGTCACATCACATAGCCATACTATCTGGGGTCACTTGACAGTATTTTGTCACTCACATATAGTGGATGGACCACAGCAGTCACATTTAGAAGCAGCACATGTTTCATTTTAGTAAGCTATCTTTCCTACTCAGTCTCTCTCCTCCTGAGGTCATCACTCTGAGGGTCCTGGTTTGCCTTAGGCTCTCTGTGTCCATCTCTCTGCTCCTTAAAGGTAGTTTTTCTGAGACAGGATCACTGCAGTCACCTCTGACTTGGGTACACTTCTCCCAGGTGCTCCAGGGGGTTAGCCTCACTCCAGGGAACACTTGGCCTGGCTTAAAAGGCCTTTTGCAAC
This sequence comes from Rana muscosa, assembly GCA_029206835.1. Lineage (NCBI taxonomy): Eukaryota > Metazoa > Chordata > Amphibia > Anura > Ranidae > Rana > Rana muscosa. The sequence continues at coordinate 259,316,108 of CM055123.1, read as the reverse complement.
CAAATCCACCATAAGACTCAGGATGTCTACAGCTGGCTCTTCTGGGTGATGATCTACCTCTCCCTATCCAGGGCCTCCACTAGCTGATTATACCTGTCTCATAGTGGGGTCTTTGGCTCCAATGCCCCAACTGTATTATGGCTCCTCCCAACCTGGCTTATATGCATAGCTGCCAACATTCTCCCCAAAAATTTAGGGACACTTTTTTGTCTGTAGGTGGAGTATTATTTTAATTAGGGGTGGAGCATTCATTTTTAGGAGTGGTCTAGTAGGAGGTAAAAAAATTAAGCACACAGCGAAAATGGGTGTGGTTTCAATTACAGTAAATAATGGGCATGGCTTAAAGGGGTGTGGTTAAACAGGGTCTTAGATGACTTACATATTGTAGAATGTGGTATACTATAGGGAAAGAAAACAGAAAAAGAGGGATAGAGGGAGAGAGAAAAGAAAGAAAAAGGGAGAAAGGGGGATGGAGGGAGAGAAAAAGAAAGAAAAAGAGAAAGAGTGATGGAGGGACAGAGAGGGAGGGAGGGAGAAAGAAAGAGAAGGAAAGTAAAAGCGAAGGAAATACAGAAAGAGGGACAAAGGGAGGGAGAAAGAAAGAGAAGGAAAGTAAAAGAGAAGGAATTACAGAAAGAGGGTCAAAGGGAGAGAGAAAAGAAAGAAAGAAAGAAAGAAAGAAAGAAAGAGGGATGGAGGGATGTAGAGAGAAAGAAAAAAGAAAGAAAGAGAGAGAGAAGGAAAGAATAAAACAAAGAAAGAGGGATGTAGAGAGAAAGAAAGAAAGAGAGAAGGAAAGAATGAAAGAAAGAGGGATGGCAGGATAGAGGGGTGTAGAGAGAAAGAGAAAAGGAAAGAATAAAAAAAAAGAAAGATGTATATAGAGAGAAAGAAATAGAAAGAAAGAAAGAAAGAAAGAAAGAAAGAGGGATGGAGGGAGAAAGAAAGAAAAATAAAAGAGAAAAAGAGGGATGGAGGGAGAGAGAGAGAAAGAGGGATGGAGGGAGCGAGAAAGAGGGATGGAGGGAGGCAGAGAGAAAGAAAGAAGAATGAAGGGAGGCAGAGAGAAAGTAAGAGAGATGGAGAGAGAAAGATAAAAAGAAAGAAAGAAAGCAAGAAGAAGAAGAAAGAAAGAAAGAGAGTGAGAGAGAGGGGGGGGGGAGAAAGAAAGAAAGAGAAGGGAAAAGAATAAAAGAAAGAAAGAGGGACAAAGAGAGAAAGAAAGAGAGAAGGAAATCATAAAAGAAAAAAAGAGGGATGGAGGGATGTAGAAATGAAGAAAGAAAGAAAGAAAGAGAGAAGGAAAGAAAAAAAAGAAAGAAAGAGAGAAGAAAAGAAAGAAAGAGAGAGAGAAGGAAAGAAATAAAGAACACAAAGAGAGAAGGAGATGGAGGGATGTAGAGAGAAAGAAAGAAAGCGAGGAGAAAATAATAAAAGGAAGAAAGAGGCATGTAGAAAGAAAGAAAGAGAGAAGGAAAGGAAGAACGAAAGAGAGAGAGGAGGAAAGAAAGAGAGAAGGAAAGGAAGAAAGAAAGAGAGAGAGAGGAGGAAAGAAAGAGAGAAGGAAAGAAGGAAAGAAAGAAAGAAAGAAATGGAGGGATGTAGAGAGAAAGAAAAAAAGAGAGAGGAAAAGAATAAAAGAAAGAAAGAGGGATGTAGAGAAAGAAAGAGAGAAGGACATAATAAAAGAAAGAAAGTGGGATGGAGGGATGTAGAAAGGAAGAAAGAAAGATAGAAGGAAAGACTAAAAGAAAAAAGGAGGGTTGGAGAGAGAAAGAAAAAGAAAGAGGGATGTAGAAAGAGAGGAGAGAGAGAGAGAGAGAGAGACCAGCTGCTGCCTACTACTAGATCCAGGTTCCATACAGTTTGTTATGCATAGATTTGAATACTGTTCCATACATTAGACACTTATGTTCTGGTCTCCTACCTCCTCAGCCAGTAACTGGCTGCTATATCCCTCCCTTTCCCTCCATCCTCCAATCCCAACTCCCAGCCCACCCAGCATACTATGTGGGTGAAGCCAGGTGACGGGGGAGCGGTGTGACTTTTTTTTATGGAGGATCAGACCCCCAGGCCAGTCTGCCCCTGCCCGGGACAAAACCGATTTTCCGTGATTCTGCACGGGACGGTCTGAAATCTGTGAATGTCCTGACAAAATCAGGACTGTTGGCAACTATTTATATGTGGGTACTAACTCACTCATTACATCACTACAGAAGGACTTTAGCGAAAAGGCACCTAGCACCTGATGACACTATTTTCTGTAACCAGACACTATTCTGGAACAGAGCCACCTAGTGGCAGACGAGCTGACTGCACCTGCTTACATATTTGTTCTGTTTACTGTTATCATTCAAAGTGAAAGTAAAATAAAATCCCAAGTTTTTGGTTGACATCAGAACACTAAATAGAGGGGAAATCTTTCAATGGGGACATTAGTTCTGGTGACCTTGGTGACACACCGGGATTCCCTCACTTTGGAGGACTTCCTGTTTTGGGTATGGGACAGAAAAGTGAAGTGAAATCTCCCCAATGGGACACAGATGGCCTGACAGGGGTTATAACACTCCCTTATTCTATCAAAAAATAAATAAAACAGTTTTGCCTTTAGGCTCCATTCACATTCGGCATTTTAGGATCTCAAGCAGAATTGTTGCAATTCTACCTGTGATCTCAAATCGCACTGCAATCACAAAATGCATGTTTAGATACTATGCATTTTCAATGGCTCCTAAAATGCCCTGGAGCTTTTTTTTGGCGACAGGCTTCGCTTGTCAAGCTTTGCGGTATGCCACAATTCCCACGTGATAATCACGACTAAACCACACTGCGTTTAGGTGCCATTGAAAATAAATGGCACCAGAACGTGAGTTTTGCGATTGCAGTGCAGTTAGAGAAACGCAAAATGTAAATGGAGCCTTAGTTACGGTGATGAGCTGTAAAGTCATGTAAACCTGTAAAGCATTGCCTATTGATAATTTTGAGTACTATGAATGACGACGGAAAGTGATGGATGGCAATAGAGGGTGACAAATGACCTCAGGGGATTTTAGATGCCTATGGATGATAATGGATGGCAATGGAACGCAATGAATGACAATGGATGACAGTGGAGGGTAATAGATGACAATGGAAATTATGGATGACAATGGCTGACTATGAATGTTGCATCTTTCTCTTTATTTTTTTGTCTTTTAATACTTTTATTCCTATTACAAGGAATGTAAACATCCCTTGTAATAGAAATAAGCATGAAAGGTCCTCTTTATTGAGAGATCTGGGGTCAAAAAGACCCCAGATCTCTCATTTACCCTAAATTACACTTTGACTTTAAGGAAAAAAAATCATCCCTTTTAAGCTTGAGAGTCAGAAGTGACGTCAGACGTCGCTCTGGTCCTCCAAGTGCGTAGAGCCAAGTGGGGGCTATCTTGCTCTCACTCAACCTCCTGCCCAGGCATCAGAGGTATCAGATTGGTTCCGGGCTTACCAACGGCTCTGGTAAGCTTGGAAACGACCGGGAAGCGGCAAGGGGAATTCTCCCGCCACCTCTAAAAGCGATCCAACGGCAAATCCACTGTTGGGACCTCTTTTATCTTGTAAAGAATTGCCCACAGTACAAAATAATACCAGGTTTATGGCAGCTAGCTGCTGCCATAACAAAGGTATTTAACGTCAAAGTAATGACGTAAATGTACTGTGGGAGGTCGGCACAAAAATTAACCACTTGCCGAGCAGCTCACGCACATTTACGTCGGCAAAGTGTTTAGTTAACGCAAAACAACGTACCGGTAGGTCGGAGACTCGATGCTCGTGGCCGATCGCAGGCACGAGAGCCAGAATGGGGATTTGTGTGTGAAAACTGTTTGTAGTAATTACGAACAGCGATATGTCTCCTCCCCTTGTCAGTCCCATCCCCACACTCATCCAGAAACACTCACGAGGGAACACAGTTAACCCCTTGATTGCCCCCTAGTGTTAACCCCTGCCAGTGACCTTTACACAGTATTCAGTGCATTTTTATAGCACTGATCGCTGTTGTCAATGGTCCCAAAAATGTGTCAAAAGTGTCTGATCTGTCCGCCGCAATGTTGCAGTACCGCTAAAAATTGCAGATCACCGTGCCATTATTAGTAAAGGAAATAATAATAATAATAATAAAAATGCCATAAAAATGTCATAAATCTTTCCCATAATTTGTAGATGCTATAACTTTTGCGCAAACCAATCAATATACGCTTATTGCAATTTTTTTGATCAAAAATATGTAGAAGAAATTTATTTATTTTAAATTTGGAGGATATTTATTCAAGCAAAAAGTAAAAAATATTGTTTTTTTTTCCAAATTGTCGCTCCTTTTTAGTTTATAATGCAAAAAATAAAAAACGCAAAGTTGATCAAATACCAAAAAAACAAAGCTCTATTTGTGGGAAAAAAAGGACGTCAATTATGTTTGGGTACAGCGTGGTATGACCGCGCAATTGTCAGTTAAAGCAACGCAGTGCCGTATCGCAAAAAATGGTCTGGTCATTAAGGGGGCAAATCTTCCAGTCTGTAAGTGGTTAAACATGTCGATAATTGTGAACAGTTTCCAGCAGATGCGAAGTGTCTGAATGGAGAGACGCCATCATGGGATCATTGTCTACGCTAAACTATTAGGAAGCAAGGGGCGGAGCTGGAAGTCCGATGATAATGTTTTACTTGGAGGAAATAAAAAGTAAACATCGAAATTAAGTTTTATTACCCGCCAGCCTTCCTATTGGCGCCAATTAGTGGAAATGGCGTATTTGTGGCAGCAGAGGCCAGGAGTTCACAGACAGGGCGGAGCGTGTACTCCACCTCCAATGGCGCCCCATACCTGTCCTACCGGCACCCAGCGGTGAGATGACTCCTGGCACAGCTGCATTTCCACACCGCCAGGAACGCAGAAGACGCCGCGCAGAGCGGCTCACAATTATTATAGTTATTAACTAATAATGGTGATGACAATTTACCTCCCAATAAAGATTTTAAATGCTGCTGACATGCTGCTGCTGATTACTGGCGGAGATCTTCCCGGGACACAGGATTCCCACCACAGCTGACATTTAGGCAACGCTTAAAGGGGCACAACACCTGAAATACCAGTTAGGTGATAAGCTGTGAAGGGCATGCATGTAAAAACAGAACGTTGTCTTGGGAGATGGAGAGGCTGATGTAAGAATCTTTATTTAATAAATTGTGAAATTATTACTTCAATTATCTAATCATGAGAAAAGCAAATTCCTGTTCAGTGTGAATATGCAGTCATGTGCAGATAATATATGTAAATGGAACAATTCCTCCGTTGCACAGGTTTTCATGCTATCACTCACCTCCATCAAGGATTTTTTTTTCTCTCCTTTAAATACTTCTGAACATATTAGTCCCAGTCTGCTCATAATCTCCTCTGTTATGTAAGGGCTCATTCACATGGGCTGCAGAGACTCAGGGGGGCTGAATACAAAAGCACGCCACACTTTTCAGACATTTATTTGTAAAAAAAAAAATTGAAAACAATTTATCATTTTCCTTACACTTCACAATTATGTGCCACTTTGTGTTGGTCTATCACATAAAATCCCAATAAAATACATTTACATTTTTGGTTGTAACATGACAAAGTGTGAAACATTTCAAGGGGTATGAATACTTTTGCTAGGCACTATAAGGGCAAATCTAAGCAATCTGTTCAAATTGTATTAAATTTGTTAGTTGTTGTTTGTACCCAGTGGTGGCCGCTCATACAGCCCCTAATCTACATGCAGGGCGCTGGACGCATGGATTTCAAAGGTTTTTTTTTTGTTTGAAGCACATGATTAGAGTCTGAGGCTCTAATTAGCTTCAAAAGGGTGGGCTTGGGGTGCAGAGCACTGTGCCCAACAGGGCTGGTACAAGGATTTTTGACACCCTAGGAGAAACCTCATTTTGCTGCCCGACTTGGCTCCACCCCTGACCCCACCCCCTTTGCCCTGCATACCCCACCTTTTTAATGAAGCTCCCATCAAATGCAGCCTCACCAGCGCCCATCAAATGCAACATACCAGCGCCCATCAAATGCAAGCCACCAGCGCCTATCAATGCAGCCTCACCAGCGCCCATCAAATGCAGCCTCACCAGCACCCATCAAATGCAGCCTCACCAGTGCCCATCAATGAATGTTTCCTTGCTTCCATTCATTCGGGAGTCGGGACACAGACACAGTCCTCTGCTGCCGCTGAGCCTCTGATACTATGTGCTAACAGAGCGGCGGCTGCCTGCTGATGCTGAGAATTAGTCGCTTGCTGCAGAGAGAAGAGAGTAGGAACACCAGTGACCGGGTGCCCTAGGCAGCAGTGCCCAGAGCCCACCCAGTTGTGTTACATTAGCAAATAAATATTCGCTAATGTCTTCCTGTTTCTTCTCCCGCCCCCCCCCCAAGAAAATTTAGCACCCAGAAAAAACTGTGCTCATTTTGCATTTTTTTTTGTCCTACCTGTAGCGGGTGTCAAATTTAGTGGGGTGTATCTGTGCAATAGATGGCCCAGATACATTGATTTTAGGGATTTCTGGACACTTTGGAGTGTGGGAGGTATGAATGGTGTCATGTTCCCTACGGTCCCTAGGTGGCGCTGTCATCTGGGACCGGGGTTGAACTGTCATTCTAGAGCCGTGCCCTTTTTGTCCTCTCACGGCAGTAGTACGGTGGGGCGGGGAACCCGCTGTGCCTGCTGGGAGAGGATATAAAAGGGGCGGACATCTTGCGCACGAGGTCCATTCCCCAGGCACCTTCGGCCTGGGGACTGCTGCGGTTCGTCTGTGCCCAGTTGCCCTCGGCCTGGGCGCGTGGAGTCGAGTTCCATCCCAGGCACCTTCAGCCTGGGGTGAGGTACTTTACAAGGAGGCCTGGGGCCCAGTACCTTCGACTGGGTCCCGCGAGGGCGAAGCATTCCTAAGGTGCCCCCGGTATTGGGTGCCTGAATCCTGGGTGTAAGGGATCGGAGACGTGACCTCCCCGAAGAGCCAGCGCAGCATTTGCTGGTGCCGGTGGAGGCCTCTGGTGACTGTACGGATGGATGTCTTCCTCTGACAGGGGTCGTTTGTTCTAAAGAAGGTACTTCATGTTCTCATGGTCTGTGGCAGGGACCCATCTTCCTCAGATCAGTGGCAGACCTCATCCTAGGCCTGTGGCAGGGACCCATCTTCATCAGGTCAGTGGCAGACCTCATCCTAGGCCTGTGGCAGGGACCCATCTTCCTCAGGTCAGTAGCAGGCCTCATCCTAGGCCTGTGGCAGAGGCCTCAACGTTCACCCAGGTCAGTGGCAGTGACCAAATTCACAGTCGGTGGCAGCGACTGTGCGCCAAGCCTGTTTGCACTAAACGGAACAGGAGAAAATGTATTCATTAGTTGTGCCTGGACCTACTCTTTCCCACACCTTGTCTGTTCTTTTAAAAGTCAACCAGTTTACCTATTGATCTAAGCAATAAAACAGTGTTGGACTTTTTATGGTGTGGAACTCGTGTTACTGGAAGCTAAGTGTCCCTGTCAGTGACAGTGGCAATCATCCTCCACAGAGGAAGCTGAGGCTCCGGCCTAAAACGCAGACCCGAAGGTAAACGGTTTAGATCATATCTCTGCATCCTACATCAGAGAGCCAAGCTGGTGGTGTGCATCTTTCTCCTTCTCCCAGATACCCCTAAACGAGTAAAACCAGCTGTGAATAGAGGGGAGAAGCTGGGGGAGGACCGCTACATACCTAATCTTGGTTCTGATGAAGAAGAAGAGGTTAACTTTGAAATGCAATAGTCATAAAGGATCCCGGTAGGTACCCCTGCACTCTGGGGTGTGCCAAGTCTACAACCAGGGCCGCCATCAGGAATTTTGGGGCCCCTTACACAGCTTCAGGCATGGGGAGAACCGGGGGGGGGGCTTCCACCACGAATTGAGTAGAAGCGGGGGGGTAAGCCGCGGATTGAGAAGCGGGAGGTGCCACGATCAAAGAAAGAACCAAAAAAAAAGGGGGGTTGCCATCTGGGCCCTGGGGACCTCTGGGTCCCTTACAAAAAAAAAAGATGTATAAAAAAATAAAAAAAAGACCTCCAGGCCCCTTACAAAAAATAAATAAAAAATAAATAAAAATAAAATAAAAAATATATATATTTTTTAAAATAAAAAAACACATAAAAAAGGGGGGTTACCATCCGGGGCCCCGGGGACCTCTGGGCCCCTCATAAAAAAATAAAGGAGGTCTCCAGGGCCATGCGGGGCTCTGGGGACCTCCGGGCCTCTGGAGACCTCTAGGCCCCTTACAAAAAAATATAAATAATAATAATAAATAAATAAATAAAAATATAAAAAAAAGTTTTAAATGTATTTTTTTTTATTTTTTATAAAAAAATCATAAAAAGGGGGGCTACCATCCGGGGCCCTGGGAACCTCCGGGCCCCTGGGGATCTCTGGGCCCCTTAATAAATAAAAAAAAGGGGGGTTGCCATCCGGGCCCCTGGGGACCTCCGGGCCCCTTACAGGTGTACTGCCTGTACCCCCCTGATGGCGGCCCTGTCTACAACTACTGTACTATAGACGAGTAGCTCAATGAGCAATTTTAATTAACGTTTGTGAGTATTATTCTTTCTGTCCAAAAGGCAGCAAGGCTTGAAGCATTCCCCAGTGATGTGGTGTCATCACCTGTAACAGGCTATCACAGTTATGCGCAGGAGACATTCTGTCATTATTGGCCCCTTAAATACTTACCAGAGCCTGATCTCGATCCAGTGCTGTGCTCTCTCTCTCTCTCTCTCTCATTACTGGACATTGGCTCCTGCTGCTGTTAATCAAATTCAGTGAGGAGAGAGCAGGAGGCGTGGCCGAGCCACACTGTGTGTGTCAATGGGCACATGTGCCAGCATAGGAAATGCATAGGAAATGGCTTCCTTTGGTGGCACATGGAGAAGAGAAGGAGTGGAGAGTGCTGGCAGGGGACCCTAGAAGTGGAGGTTCAGGGCCGCTTTGTGCAATATCATTGCACAGAGCAGGTAAGTATAATATGTTTGTTGTCTTATGGCTGCACTGCTATCAATCTATCCAATCAGGACCCAAGACACCGGCTGGAGCTGGTGTGCTCATTCTCGGCGCTTGAAAGACCGGGCTCAGGTGCGTAAAAGGGGGTGTGGGGGGGGGGGTGCTGTACTAAAGATGGTTTTTCACCTTAATGCATGGAATGCATTAAAGCGGTTGTAAACCCAGACAAAAATTTTTTTTTTTCAAATCACCTGCAAGAAAAAGCCATAATGAGCTAGTATGACTAGCATACTAGCTCATTATGAATCACTTACCTTAGATCGGGACCCCCGAAGCCATCCTCGTCCCCCGCTCCGGCCGCAGCCATCGCTCCTCAGATACCCGGAACGTTACTTCCGGGTATCGCCGCTCCAGCCAATCACAGCGCCGTTCCGGCGCTGTGATTGGCCGGAGCAGCGAAGACGTCAGTCTGCGCATGCGCGCTGGAGCTTTCTATTCCGGCAGCGCCGGAATTCTGAATGGGATTAACCCTGTGAATGCACCGTTGTCTTCGGCGCGCATGCGCCGTAGACATCGGTGCATGTCTTTTTTTGCAAATATCTCCTAAACCGTGTAGGTTTAGGAGATATTTCTTTTACCTACAGGTAAGCCTTATTATAGGCTTACCTGTAGGTAAAAGTAAAAAAAAAGACTATACAACCGCTTTAAGGCAGTGGTCATCAACCCTGTCCTCTGGGCCCACTAACAGGCCAGATTTTATGTATTACCTTGGGGAGATGCAGACTAGATATTGCAATCACTGAGCAGCAAATGATATCACCTGTGATGTATTTCAGTTATCTTGCAAACCTGGCCTGTTAGTGGGCCCTGAAGACAGGATTGATGACCACTGAATTAGCCCAGGTTCACACTGGGGCTGCGGGAGTGAAGCCGTGCGAGTTCAGCTGAACTCGCACAATTTCACTCTCGCTGGCAGTCACGATTTCAGCTCGATTACAGAGACATCTGACACAGATGTCAATGTAAATTGCGGCTGAAATCGCAAAAAGTAGTACAGAAGCTACTTTTTGAAATCGGTGCAGCGCCGCAGATGCGGCGTCGCACCGATTAGGACGGTGCCATTGCCCGCAATTTGCGGCAAATATCGCCGAAATCAAATCGCATGTCAAATCGCACCAGTGTGAACCAGGGCAAAAGGTGAAAAAACATGAGGGTTTACAACCCCTTTAATGTTTTAAGAGGGTGTGGCAGGGGGTGTGTCCTATACCTACATACGTTTCCAACAAATTGGGAGATATGCTAGTGTATGGTCAGCTTTATGCTCACAGGGATAGTTAAAATATTCATCTCTATGCTGGATCTTGCTGCCAGAAACATCCAATATAATAAATGCTTGTAATGGTGTGTAAAATACTTGCGTTTGTGCGCATTTAGATGCATACATGTTAGTACAGTGCCTAGAGTTGTGTAATTCTTCATCCACTCCACTTGATCCAATAGAATACCTTGACACATGTATGCATGTACACCGGTTTATTTGCATCTATAAGTGTAAAGTAGTAAAATAAGCCGAAATACTATATACTGTACATATTGAATGCAAGATTTGTTCTATTTTGGGCTAAACAATGCTATGGGCATTGGGCATATACACATTGGCTATGATAAAGCTGTGTTCAGATCCAAAAAAAAGCTATACAGATATAAAGACAGCGTTTTTTGTGCCCGAGTGCATGAGCCCTAAAGGCACACCTCCCATCCTTCTGAAATGTGAATGAGGGACACCTTATACCACAGAGTTAAAGTGGTATTTAACCTAGAAGCAAAAATGGATTATATTGCAACTTACCAATACTAATGCCGCGTACACACGATCGGACATTCCGACAAGAAAATTTCGATGTGAGCTTTTGGTCGGAAAATCCGACCGTGTGTAGGCTCCATCAGACATTTTCTGTCGGAATTTCCGACAACAAAAATTTGAGAGCAGGTTCTCAAATTTTCCGACGAGAAAAGTTCTTGTCGGAAATTGCAATCGTCTGTATGCAATTCCGACGCACAAAAATCCTACGCATGCTCGGAATTAATTTGACGCCTGCTCGGAATCATTGTACTTGATTTTTCTCGGCTCGACGTAGTGATGTACGTCACCGCGTTCTTGATGATCGGAATTTCCAACAACATTTGTGTGACCGTGTGTATGCAACACAAGTTTGAGCCAACATTCCGTCTGAAAAAAATCCACGGTTTTCTTGTCGGAATTTCCGATCGTGTGTACGCGCCATTAGATGTAGTGTCTGCATTCATTTTCTATTTTTAGGCCTTCTTATCTTTATTTTCATCCAGCCAGCAAGTCTATTGTTTTTCAAAAGAAGAAGCTCTCTTGCAGATTGTATCAGTTACAGGGATGAGACAAACCATTTACCATTGACAGGGGTGCTTACAATGATCATCTTTTCTTTATTTATGTAAAACCTTTATTCCAGTAGTAAAAAAAAAAACTGTTTGCTGTAACTGCTTATAAATACATCCCAGCTTTTTTAGATGGGAACGAGGGACACCTATTAGCAAACGTATACAGGCATAGGACACACCTCCCGCCAGACCCCCCTTAAAGGGGAATTGTACAAAAAAAATGGTAAAACCCACAAGTGCTTTTTTTTACCACAATTATTACTTTATAATGGCTTTTGGAATTTACAGATGCAGCAATTTTAGAAATCGAATGAAAGGTTTATCACTGGGAAACACTTTTTGATAGATAAATAGTGCATTTTATATACAATTATATAGATGAGACCAAAACGAGGGACAAACGAGGAGGAAAGAGGGACAGAGGGACATTGTTCCAAATGAGGGACAGTCCCTCAAAATCAGGGACAGATGGGAGCTATGGCTTATATACTATTAGCTGGAGTTTGATTTCACTTTGTTAATGTTTTTATATCTGATAGTCCATCGGTCGCCAATCAACATTGTGGTGGATGTATACCGCCCAATGTTTCCATTGTTGTTTTGTGTTTAAATTTATTTTTATTCAAAAAATTTTATACATATGTAGCGACCTCACCCCTCTCACCCCTTCTCATTCTCGGCTTGTCTTTCTTCGTCTAGGGGTATTAGTGCTGGGGGGAGGGATGAGATACACCACGGCCCATGTCCTCCATAGCTGAGAGGTGAAGGCCAGAAGATTAGGTTTTGTGTAGGTGTCCTAGAGTCAAGTCCAGTACTTCGACCCTGACTCCTTTGCTCCTAGTAACCAGAGTTCCACACAGTGAATAGGTTCAACTCAGTTTTATTCTTCTCAGCGAATAAACACACAGCACGGTTAAGTTGGATTCTTTTGCAACAACTTAGTAGTAATGGGAATAGGTCGAGGCACAATTCTTTCCCTTCTCTTGCCAACCACTGTGGTATCACCAGTGGCGAATAGTCACTGCCACTGACTATGTGAAATAGAACGTGGATTACCTTCGCTAGCAAGGCCCCTGTCAGGGGAAGGAGATCCGTCCAAGGGAGATACCGGAAGCCTCTCTGTCACCAGCGATGCTGCGCCGGACTCTCCAGAGAAGTTCTGCACACCAGACCTCACAAACTCAGACACGGGCACCCAAGGAGTTAGGGCCCCCTCAGATTCCTCCGAAGGTACTGAGCCCCAGGCATCCGCCATAGTACCTCACCCCAGGCTAAAGGTGCCTGAGATGGACTCCATCTCCGCTCCGGCCAGGTCAAAGGCACCTGGGCCCGGAACGCCGGAATGCCGGAATGCCAGCACCCAAGCTGAAGGTGCCTGGGTGCGGCCACGTCCTCCGACTCTGCACTCTGAACCCCGTGGTAAGGGCGTCCGCCCCTTTTATCTCCTCTCCCTTTGTGTCACAGCGGGTTCCCCGCCTCGCTGTACCAGCTCCAGGGGAGGACAAAAAGGCACAGTCTTGCGGTGTGAGTTCACCTCCGGTCCCCGGCAACAACGCCACCTATAGGCCCAAGGAACCTCACACCACCAGAGTCCTCCAAGAACCATAAAAGGGCCTCAGATCCCCTAGCAATCAGTGCATCTGGGTTACACTACCACCCAGATGCTTCCCCTAAATTCAAATACCCGCTACACATACATACATATATCTTTCATAACATTACCAATAAACACATATACATTACAAAAAATTAGACAAAACATACACTTTCAACAATATGGGTCTATCCTGTAACATCCTTGACTTTTCTCCCCTCTCTTCATTCCCCTTTAATTAACTTACATGGCCTCTGTGTTATCTTTCTCTTTTTTTTTTTTCCCTTTCCTCCTTTCTCTTTCTTTTCTTTCCCCCTTCTCTCTCCTCCCCCTCTTTTCCCTTCTACCTCCTCCCCTTCCTCTATATTTATGGGAGGTCACAAGTGTCCCTCTCTACCCCCATTTCCATTGTTGTTTTAAATAGGCGCTGATAGTCAATACTGTCAGCACACATTGATACCCATTGCCTCCCCTGTAGTTATGGCTCCTGTGAACTCAGAGGGAGGCTCTGGGAGTAGTGTAGAGAGCGGGAGGGAAAGAAGCAGGGGACTTCCAATGGCAGCGCTGATCACCGACTGTGGGAGTGAGCACATGACTGGATAAAGAGCATAGGCGTGCGCACAGGGTGTGCCAGGTGTGCCCAGGCACACCCTAATCATCCTGTGCAGCACAGATTCCCCCTACTGCCATCCCCTCCCACGCGCCTCCGACTTCCCTCCTCTCCTCTTCTGTCGGCTGTTGCTGCGGAAATGTTTTAGGATGAGTGGGGGAAGGGGTAGCTAAATATGTATGTAGCACACAGATCCTTTTCCCCCTTACCTTCCTTTTAGGGGATCAGACACACCATGCCACATGCCCGCATCCTCTGGATTAGAGGTCGGACGGTGTTATGTATTTGGGTCCTGCAGCGAGTTGCTTCCTTTCACTGGTTCTTCCCTCTAGATTATAGAGACAAGTCTTTATCTTTCCCAAAGAAGGTCAATGTCCACACCACACTTCAACTCCAACAAGAGTTTATTTTCTCTTTGCTTCAGTAACCAGAAAGTTGAAGAGAGGAAAGAGATTAGCAGAATAGAACAGATTCAGGCACACTCTTGGCTTCGTCGCCACTCGGTCCCGAGTGGGTATAGCTCACCTGGATAGTCATTCAATAGCACTAGCAGCCGGCATGAAGCTCGAACAGTGACTCAGTCCCCTCCAAGGACAAAGTCAAGGAGATCCCTCCTTTAATAACGACACTCCGCAAGGACAGTCTGCGAAGAAAGGAATCCTTCCCTCCGACAGGTCACCAGGCCGCCCCCGAGACAGCAATACTGTATCACTCATCTCCTCTATGGGACCGATCCTCCCCCGGTTTCCTCTATGTCAGAGCGGTCGCCCTCTCCTGGGCTCCCTGGGTTTCCTTTCTGGCTTTTGTAGACCCAGTTGAAGGTATTGGGCCTACCTGGAACTCCGCAGCCTCGGGTCGAAGGTGCCCGAGACTCCTCAGTCAAAGTTGGGCGCACCCCCCCCCCTTTGAGGGGCACACACCTCCGGGTACAGGTCCCTGGGTACTCCTCCCTAAACAATGGCGTCTGCCCCTTATATACCCTCTCCCAGCATGCACAGCAGGCCGGAACCGCCCACCGTACGGCAGCCGAGAGAGGACATCCAATAGCCACTTCATCACCTGTGGTTTTCAACCCCGGGTATAAGTGACAGTACCACCTATACGCCTAAAGGGGAACTGCACGCCAGGTGACACAGCAGCAAGGCAGAGTCCGAATAATTAGAAGACCTAAGCCAACTACCGCTCAGGTCACCCCTAGATTTAGGCATAACGACCCCCTAAGATAGGGACCCCGCTACATACACCCCTCCCTTAAAGAGACACTGTCCCAAGTGTCTGAAACAAATCTGCACACTCAATCCTGAGCAAGCACAAATTTATTCCTGGAACTATGTACAATAAAATTGGTGCCTGAATCAAAGCCTGGAATTATAGAAAAGGGAAGAAGGACAGAAACAGTTTTCAATACACATTATTTAACAATCCCACCCATCATCCTATCACAACTATATCCCACCCATTCTCCGGTGTAGTTGCTTGATGGTCTTCCTGCATGGGAAAGAAAACACAGCACACAATAAACATCCTATCATTATAAGTGCGCATAGACGCACCACAACACAAGATTCTCTTTTGTTGATCACGGCAGCTTCCAGCTTGGCCCTGACTAACTCTACCCCAAAGTTCAATTCTCTTTTTCATAAGAGGGAAGGAAACAAAAAAAATTGTCCTTCAAACCTCCAGAGAGTAAACTCCCTGAGTATAGAGTCAAGCACAGCAGTTCAAGGCATTGTCCCTGAAGTGGTAATAGAAATAAAAAAAACACAAGTCCCACTTCAGAGGTAAAAACTGGGGTCAGGGAGAACAAGAGACTTCCAGTCTTTAACCAAGGTCTCTATGGAATAGATCACATCGTCTCTGTCTTTGCTACAGATCACGACCCGATCTGCGTATATGTGCCGACCGAGAGTCCAATCTTTCCAGCATCCTTTATATCTCTCGGTCATCACAGCCGAACATTTAAAGTACCCATGGCCTTTCTTTACCTCCAAGTGGTCCCAGACAAAGTCACTGTACCAACGTTCCCACGAGGCTTCAATTTCAAACAACAAGTTCTTTGGAACGTATGGATATTCCTAACCATAGTCCATAGCAACCTTCCGATGCAAGAGCCGTTGTAGTCTGGCCAAAGGCAGCATAGTCGCCCGATCTCCAGCTCCTGGCAAAACAACTGCATCCGGAGATCTCCGGGGGCGCACGGGCTCTAACTGTGGCATAGGCGGCCTCAATGGGGAACGGGCCTCCGGAACAGCAGGCACGGATGACACCGGAGCATGCAAAGCGGGCACAGGAACAACTTATCCAGCAAGAACAGGGGCTTCCACCCAGGGTGTGGCTTCCCCAGAGTCCATGGGTGATCCCTCTTTTATGCTTCGGGGTGCAGACAACAGGGTTTTGTCCTATCCCTTCCTGACAAACATTTCATCTATCTCGAAGTCATCACCAATGTCAGAGGAAGAGTCTATGTCTGAGGTGTCTCACTCCTCTGCTGGCAGATAGTTCCTGGTCAACACTAACTCTTTTAGTTTTAAAAGTTCCCGCGGGTCAGGCACCCAATTATCCCATATGGAACGGACACTGAGTTTCTTTCCTTTCCCGGAAAACTCTTTACTGAAGTGTCCCCAGCCTCCTTACCTTCCCTCTCCGTGGATCGCTTGGAGATCCCTCCGACTGGACGATCCTGTTCAGGCAGGCGCTGGGGTGGGCCTCGACCGCGGCCGCGAGAAGCCTTTACGTATTCCACCTTCCTTTTAGCAGGCAGAAGGGAGGATCCCATTGCAGCAGAAGCAGCATCCACTGGGTTTTCTGCCTCAAGCTCCTTAATGGCCGGAAGTTACATTTTTACATCCACTATCTCCGTGGTAGTGCGCGTGGGCATGGCTGTGGGAGCACACATTTCCTCCTCAGAAGCGACAGCACCTGAGATACAGTTCACACGGTAGACTTTCGGCTCCTCCTTTGGCTGTTCTACCTCAAAGAGGAACTCCCCACAGCGGGTACATCTCCCGAAAGGGCAAAGCTGTACGACCAGTCCCTGGCACTTCAAACAGATCATGCCCAAGGCCTCTGCATCTCTGCATGTATAGAGGGCAAAGCGACTTTGGGGCTTCAGCCGAATCCCTGTATCCGTCAGGGAGGCCATAACAGGGGCAACGTCCAGGGTTGGGCCGGGTAAAAGAACACGAGATCCCGGTGAAGCAGACATCCATGGAGCAGTAGACATGTTGCCTCGTCAATGGTTCAATCAGCACTGTCTTTTTGGCGCCAACCGCACCACGTGGAACACACACTTGGCGGGGGCTCCTCCCATCCTTTCCTTGCTTCATGCAACTCGCGGGCTTTTCCAGACTTTGAGACACGCCCACAAACTACGCAGCTGGAAATACTGCTAGGCCTGTACTTCCCTTTCTCTCACTTGTGGCGCAGTCCAATTTTTCCGAAAATGGCCGACCTCCAAAGAGCCATGCGGGAAAGTAAAGTCCAGCTCCCAGAAAACAGCTGCAGAATCCCGGAATCGAGCCCCCACGTGTAGCACACAGATCCTTTTTCCCCTTACCTTCCTTTTAGGGGATCAGACACACCATGCCACATGCCCGCGTCCTCTGGATTAGAGGTCGGACGGTGTTATGTATTTGGGTCCCGCAGCGAGTTGCTTCCCTTCACTGGTTCTTCCCTCTAGATTATAGAGACAAGTCTTTACCTTTCCCAAAGAAGGTCAATGTCCACACCACACTTAAACTCCAACAAGAGTTTATTTTCTCTTTGCTTCAGTAACCAGAAAGTTGGAGAGGAAAGGGGTTAGCAGAATAGAACGGATTCAGGCACACTCTTGGCTTCGTCACCACTCGGTCCCAAGTGGGTATAGCTCATCTGGATAGTCACTCAATAGCACTAGCAGCCGGCATGAAGCTCGAACAGTGACTCAGTCCCCTCCAAGGACAAAGTCAAGGAGATCCCTGCTTTAATAACGACACCCTGCAAGGGCAGTCTGCGAAGAAAGGAATCCTTCCCTCCGACAGGTCACCAGGCCTCTCCCGAGACAGCAATACTGTATCACTCGTCACCTCTATGGGACCGTTCCTCCCCCAAGTTTCCTCTGTCAGAGCGGTCGCCCTCTCCTGGGCTCCCTGGGTTTCCTCTCTGGCTTTTGTAGACCCATTTGAAGGTACTGGGCCTACCTGGAACTCCGCAGCCTTGGACAGAAGGTGCCCGAGACTCCTCAGTCAAAGTTGGGCGCACCCCCCCTTTGAGGGGCACACACCTCCGGGTACACGTCCCCGGGTACTCCTCCCTAAACAATGGCGTCTGCCCCTTATATACCCTCTCCCGGCATGCACAGCAGGCCGGAACCGCCCACCGTACGGCAGCCGAGAGAGGACATCCAATAGCCACTTCATCACCTGTGGTTCAACCCCGGGTATAAGTGACAGTACCACCTATACGCCTAAAGGGGAACTGCACGCCAGGTGACACAGCAGCAAGGCAGAGTCCGAATAATTAGAAGATCCGAGCCAACTACCGCTCAGGTCACCCCTAGATTTAGGCATAACGACCCCCTAAGATAGGGACCCCGCTACATGTAATTTACCAGCCCCTTCCCTTTCTGAATGAACATTGTGAGTGATCGGAAATGTGTGTTTGAACTTTAGGGTGCACACCCTAATGGAATAAGCTGCGCACACCTATGATAAAGAGGTGTAAGGCAGCAATGTGAAGCAGAGTGTGTGTGTGTGTGTGGGGGGGGGGGCAGAGACCTGGAGCATTGTGTTTATAGGGCAGCAGTGTGATCCAGGGAGAGGGGGGCAGAGAGCCAAAGCATTGTGTGTATAAGCCATGTAAAATTCATGTTAGTGGTCCGCGGGATTCAAAACTGTGAGTCTAGTGGTCCGCGAGGCCCGAAAGGTTGGCGACCGCTGTGCTAGTCCACCTAATACTCCCCTTCCCCCGACTGACAATTCTGCTGTCCAAAGGTGCCCCCTGTGCTCCTTCATCCACAGTGGGGGCGCTCTAATACAGGAGGTGTGTTACTGGCCAGATCACAAGGTGAAAACAGAGGGGGGAAAAGCCTAAAGAAAATTAATGCAGCCACCACATCTAATGATTGGTAAGCTGCAATATACAATTTTTGGTTTGGGGTTTAATATCACTTTAAGGTGGCCATAGATGGAGCTTCCAGGTTTTTTTTTTTTTTGTCAAAGTTTAATTTAACAAGCTGAAGTTAGAAGTTGATTGGCTACCATGCAGAAATGCACCAGATTTTGCACTCTCCAGTTTTATTAGATCAACCCCTCTGTCTCAGTGGGGAGGATTCATTCATCCACCTCACTCATTAATTATTCTATAGGTAGCCTAAGTGGGCAATGGACGCACATCTGCCTCACCCCTAGTTATGGGAATAGTGTAAAAATTATTGGTCAAATCTACAATGGTTTTTTACACTGCTACTTTTCTGGTATACTGGCTTTTTAAAATAACAAATGCAATAAGTGTGAGGTAGAATTAAGGGTTTAGTGTACTGTAGATCTAATGGGGAGCAGGTGTGTTAAATTTGGGTTTATCGCTCTCACTCTCTCATACTGGTCACTGGAAGTTAAACATGGCACCTCATGGCAAATAACTCTCTGAGGATCTGAAAAAAAAGAATTGTTGCTCTACATAAAGATGGCCCAAGCTATAAGAAGATTGCCAAGACCCTGAAACTGAGCTGCAGCACGGTGGCCAAGACCATACAGCAGTTTAACAGGACAGGTTCCACTCAGAACTGGCCTCACCGTGGTCGACCAAAGAAGTTGGGTGCACGTGCTCAGCGTCATATCCAGAGGTTGTCTTTGGGAAATAGATGTATGAGTGCTGCCAGCATTGCTGCAGAGGTGAAAGGGGTGGGGGGTCAGCCTGTCAGTGCTCAGACCATACGCCGCACGCTGCATCAAATTGGTCTGCATGGCTGTCATCCCAGAAGGAAGCCTCTTTTAAAGATGATGCACAAGAAAGCCCACAAATAGTTTGCTGAAGACAAGCAGAGTAAGGACATGAATTACTGGAACCATGTCCTGGGGTCTGATGACACCAAGATAAACTTATTTGGTTCAGATGGTGGCAAGCGTGTGTGGCGGCAACCAGGTGACTAGTAGGGATGGACGAACATCTCCCAGGACGGTTCGCGAACGCGATCGCGGGTAAATGTTCGCGAACCGCGGGTTCGCGGCGGGCCCCATTCATTTCAATGGGAGGCGAACATTAAAAACCTCCAGGTCATATTTGCAGCCACAAAATAATTACTAGCTGTGCACACATAGTCCCACAACATGGACAATGACATAACAGAAATATTAAGCAAATTTGAGATCGACAACGACAAGCATTCTTTTTTTATCTGAAATTTTTTGTCAATTCAGGAGCGCATGAAGGCCATGGAAGAGACGCAAGGCCAGGCTATGAAGGGGTGCATGAGATGATCCTGCTATTGGAAAAGTTGCCATAAATGTTTTTTTTTTTTTTTATAAGTTGTATAAATCGTTTATACAGTTATAACGTTTATTTCGTTTTTTGTAATATTGCTTGGTTTTATTAGGAATAGCTCGGCCTAAATCAGCCGGAACTGACAGCAGCCGGTAAATACATGTCAAATACATATAGGGTCCATTCACACGTCTGTAAAATGGGTCCGCATCCGTTCCACAATTTAGCGGAATCGATTTTCAATTCCAGTCTGAAAAATTAGGCATTCACAGCCTGGATAAAGAAGTAAGTGTCGGCCAGTACAGGCCCCAAAAATTAGCCAACAGGCATTCATCTGACAGCAAAGAACTTTGTATTCTGTGGCTGGAGGTACATTAGGCATTCACAGGATAAATACGTTTCGGGCACTACAGGCCCCAAAAATTAGGCATTCAATGGACATAAAAGGCCTTTTATGCCGCTGTATTTACCCAAGAAGACAAGGACCATGAATAATTGTTATAGGTGGTGGTGGATATTTGTGGCCTGTCATGAGGAATTTGAATGAAACATGGTCTACTGGTCACATGTGTTGAATTCCTCAGAGATCCATGCCTCATTCATTTTTATAAATGTGAGGTAGTCAACACTGTCGTGAGCTAGGCGAGTGCGCTTATCGGTCACGATCCCCCCTGCTGCGCTGAACGTCCTTTCGGACAGGACACTGGACGAGGGGCAAGCCAACAGTTCCATTGCAAATTGTGCAAGCTCTGGCCAGAGGTCAAGCCTGCCCACCCAGTAGTCCAGGGGTTCATCACTTCTCAGAGCGTCTACATCGGCCGTTAATCCGATGTTGTCGGACACCTGTCAGTCTAGGCGTTCCCTGATGCTGGATCCGGATGAGACCTGTCGATGGGTCGGCTGAAAGAATGATCTCATATCAGAAGTGACCAAGACATCTTCAAACCGCCCTCTTCTTGCAGGCGCTGTTGGATTGGTATCCACAACTGTTCCTCTGGGAGTGGAAATTCCTCTGCCAGCGCACGCAAAAGCAGAATGCAGCATTTCTCGATGCAAGGCCTGGAAGTGCTCCATTCTGACAGCCCTCTGTGATGGTGGTAACATTTCTGCCATTTTTTGTTTGTACCGGGGGTCCAAGTACGTTGCCACCCAATAATGGTCCTTGCCCTTTATGCTTTTTATACGGGGGTCCCTCTTAAAACACTGGAGCATGAAGGCCCCCATTTGCACTAAACTGGAAGCAGTGTGGTGGCCTGGCTCCTGCTCGTCATCATCCAGGATAATGTCGTCCTCGATCTCCTCCCCCCATCCACGAACAACAACAGCAGGGATCCCAGAAAGGTTTAAAGCATGCTCTTCTTGCTCCTCCTCTTCCCCCCCCCGGCACCATCCTCCTCTGACTACTCTTCAGACTCCTGTTGACTTGTCTCAGAGTAGCCCCCCCTGGGAATTCATCCAGCATTGCGACTTCCTCATCTTCCTGCTCCTGCTCCTCGACGGCTTGATCAATGACACGACGCAATGCACGCTCCATAAAGAAGGCATAAGGTACGATGTCACTGATGGCACCATGGCTGCGACTGACCAGTTTGGTGATCTCATCAAATGGCCGCAAAAGTCTGCATGCGTCGCGCATGAGCAGCCACTGACGCGGTGAAAAAAAACCAAGATCCCCAGAACCTGTTCTGGTGCAGAGTTTGTACAGGTAGTCGTTAACTGCACGTTTCTGCTGGAGCAGCCTATCAAGCATATACAAGGTTGAGTTCCATCACGTCGGGCAGTCACAAATAAGACGTCTGACCGGCAGATTGTGTCGCCGCTGAATGTCAGCAAGGTGAGCCATGGCCGTGTAAGATCTTCTGAAATGGGCCGAGATTTTCCTTGCCTGCCGCAAGACGTCCTGGACCCCAGGGTATTTGACAACGAATCGCTGCACGACCAAGTTCAAGACGTGTGCCATGCATGGCACGTGTGTAATTTTGCCCTGTTTCAACGCGCTCAGCAGATTGGCACCGTTGTCGCACACCACTTTACCTACTGTCAAATTGAGCGGTGTTAGCCACTGATCTGCCTGTGAACGCAAAGCTGAAAGGAGTGCAGGGCCAGTGTGGCTCTTGGCTTCCAGGCACAACAGACGCAGCACAGCATGGCAACGTCTCACCTGGCATGTCGAATAGGTTCTGGGGATCTTGGGCGGCGCAGCGGAAGAGACGGTAGCAGCGGAAGAGGAGGAGTCAGCCGAGGAGGAGAGGGAGGATGGAGTAGGAGACGGAGGAGAAGAAGAGGCAGGCCTGCATGCAATCCGTGGCGGTAAAACCAAATATACACGGGTGCCACGGGTTACATGCTTGACGGCCGTCAGAAGGTTCACCCAGTGGGCAGTAAAAGTAATATACCTTCCCTGCCCTTGTTTGCTAGACCACGTGTCTGTGGTCAGATGTATCTTGGCACCGACACTGTGTGCCAGAGATACATTCACTTGCCGCTGAACATGGCCATATAGCTCTGGGATGCCCTTCTGGGAGAAATATTTCCTTCCTGGGACCTTCCATTGTGGTGTTCCAATGGCCACAAATTTTCGAAAGGCCTCAGAGTCCACCAGTTTATATGGCAGTAGTTGGCGGGCTAGGAGTTCTGACAAGCCAGCGGTCAACCGTTGGGCAAGAGGGTTATCCGGCGTCATCATTCTTTTACGCTCGAACATTTGGCCCATGGAAGTCTGCCTTTTTCCAGATAAACTTGGGGATGGGATGATGGAAGGTGGAGTGGAGGACAACTGTGAAGAGAGAGGAGAAGTAGTAGAAGAGGCTGGACGGTGAGAGCCTGGAGTTTGGCTTTGTGGGTTCTGACGGCGTTGCTCCCACTGGGCTCGGTGATGGGAGTTCATGTGCCTTCTTAAGGCGGTCGTCCCTAGGTGAGTGTTGGGCTTACCGCGACTTATGCGTTGACTGCAAAGGCTGCAGATGGCAACACTATTGTCAGCAGCGGACACGTTAAAAGCCCACACTGCGGAGCCATGTGCCGGCGTCCTGGGAGCGCCAGATGTGACCGTACATGGTTGATGGCTCGCTCTGAGTCCTGATACATTAGCAGTCTTGTTTGTCACTCCTGTGCAATGTAAGTTCCGCCTGCCTCTCCCCCCTATCTGCTGGGCCATCTCTCCCTCTGAACACCCCTCCTGGTCCTCTCTTGTGGGCACCCACGTGACGTCCATAGACACATCATCATCTACGTCACCTTCCCCACCACTAACATTAGAGATCTCGGAGAGGTCCCTAGGTGAGTGTTGGGCTTACCGCGACTTATGCGTTGACTGCAAAGGCTGCAGATGGCAACACTATTGTCAGCAGCGGACACGTTAAAAGCCCACACTGCGGAGCCATGTGCCGGCGTCCTGGGAGCGCCAGATGTGACCGTACATGGTTGATGGCTCGCTCTGAGTCCTGATACATTAGCAGTCTTGTTTGTCACTCCTGTGCAATGTAAGTTGCGCCTGCCTCTCCCCCCTATCTGCTGGTCCATCTCTCCCTCTGAACTCCCCTCCTGGTCCTCTCTTGTGGGCACCCACGTGACGTCCATAGACACATCATCATCTACGTCACCTTCCCCACCACTAACATTAGAGATCTCGGAGTAGGCAGCAACAGCGGGGACCAACCTCCTTGGGCTGATCTGGGTACTGTCGTCAGACTGCTGAGTGGCGGTTGTTGCTGCCTCCTCTTCCTGATCCAATGTCAAGAATGCCTGCGCATCAGAGAAGTCTTGTGATGAATCGGAAAATAATTCCTGTGACTCAAGCGGAGGGTATATGGTGGCGGTGGTGGTAGTGTCTTTGGGGGTGCACACAGCAGAGAGTGAAGAGGGTGCAGATAGAGAGGATGAGGAGGGTGCAGAAGAGTAAGGCTGAGTGAGCCACTCAACCAAGTCTGGTGCGTCCTTTGACGTAATCGAATGCACCTTCTGCAACTTCCCACTTTGGCTCCGGCCTGGTGCTCCTGCCCTACCCCTACCACCCCTGCGGAAGGGCCTGCCTCTTCCTCTGCCTGTCATCTTTTTAAATGACCCTGTGACAAAAGGCTGTAGAGAAGGGCAGTATATGTGGAAGAAGGTATATAACCCCCCGCTTCAAACTGTCG
This sequence comes from Rana muscosa, assembly GCA_029206835.1. NCBI lineage: Eukaryota > Metazoa > Chordata > Amphibia > Anura > Ranidae > Rana > Rana muscosa. Next base: position 259,291,877 of record CM055123.1, on the reverse strand, counting down.
TTTTCGGGGGCCACTGGTCTATCACAGCAGTTATAATACTTTTTTCTAATTGCGTTTGTCACTCTTTGTAGTATCGCTGCAGAACCTCTCAGCAGTCACAATGCTGCACAGTAGAAATGCACTATACTATTCTTCCTATATGTGAAAGTTTTTTATGCGTGTATTAGACCCCTATATACTGCACACCCATAGGTGTGCACAGCCTATTGCATTAGGGTGTGCACCCCAAAGCCCAAACACACACTACCGATAACTCACGATGTTCATTCAGAAAGGGAAGGGGCTGGTAAATTAAATATTTACTGGACCCTTCCCCACTCCTATAACATGCCAGCAGCAACAACCGATAGGAGAGGAGGGAAGCTGGCAGTGCTGCAGGGGGGAAAGATGGGAGCCAGGGCAGTAGGGGGAATCTGTGCTGCACAGGGTGATTAGGGTGTGCCTGGGCACATCTGGCACACCCTGTGCGCACGCCTATGTGCACACCAAATAGTACACCTATACCAGTCCTTAAAATGAACTTTTGGGGAGCTTTAGTGGTTAGCGATTTTAGTCGCTAGTCTGTGCCTGCGACACACAGCGGCAATTTCTACCTAAACCGAGAAAAGAGCTGCAGCAGAACCGCTCAGAAGCTGCACAGTAGAAATGCTGCATAGTTGAAATGCACTATATATTATATAGTATAGTATATAGTATATATTATATAGTATGTTTGAAAGTTTTTTTATGCGTGTATTAGACCCCTATATACTGCACACCAAATAGTACACCTATACCAGTCCTTAAAATGAACTTTTGTGGAGCTTTATTGGTTAAACTTTGAACTTTTTGAAAAGAGCTGCAGCAGAACCGCTCAGAAGCTGCACAGTAGAAATGCACTATACTATTCTTCCTAGAGTATTTTATGCGTGTAGTACACCCCTGTTTACTGCACACAAAATAGTACACCTATACCAGTCCGTAAAAGGACTTTTGTGGACTGTACACCTATACCAGTCCTTAGAAGGACTTTTGTTTTAGTAGAGTCTGTCCCTGCTAGTACACACACAGCAACCTTCCTACACTGACTAAAGACAGCTGCAGAACCGCTCAGCACTGCAGTCCCAATGCTGCACAATTGAAATTAACTAAAAGTGTATTACACCCCTATACACTGCACACAAAACAATTGTACACCTATACCAGTCCTTAAAAGGACTTTGGTGGACCTAATAGCTAGGATTACAGTCTGTCCCTGCTCCACACAGCAACCTGTCCCTACGCTGACAAATAACAGAATGTAAAATGGCAGCCAGATCAGGTCTATTTATAAGGTAGGGGGTATGTCCCTCTGCTGAAATGTCTCATTGGCTGTCCTGTACCACATGATGGATGTGTCATAGGTCAAAGTTCCACAATGTAAAAGATTCAGAATATGGTGGCCGCGAACCGGCCGCGAATAGGGCCATATGTCCGCCGGTTTCGCGAACCGCGAATGCGCAAAATTCACCGCGAACCGACCGCGGGGCGAACCGCAAGGCCATCTCTAGTGAGGAGTACAAAGACAAGTGTGTCTTGCCTACAGTCAAGCATGGTGGTGGGAGTGTCATGGTCTGGGGCTGCATGAGTGGTGCCGGTGTTCTGCCGAGAAAGGTCCCCCCGGCGGATTATGCCCCCCCCTGTACTGCGCAGGTGCGTTGCTTGCGCAGTACAAACCTGAATGAGCCTCCGAAAATAGCCGAACATATGTAGAGCTGAGAGTCAGCTCTAGACGGCGCCTGAGTGGACCCCGCTGTAAGTGGCCAGTCGGCCTCACGTCCTTGCTTCGCTCGCTCGGACTCCTGGCTCTTTTTTTATCATCCTCCATGTCCACAGGGATGGTAAGGAAAGAGCCTGGATGTCAGAAGCGTAGCAAAATTTGGTGTGTGCATTTGAATGAAAAAAATAAGTAAATAAATTTGGTGTGTGCAGGCGCCATCTAGAGCTGATTCTCAGCTCTACATGTTCGGCTATTTTCGGAGGCAAGCGCCGCGCCTGCGCAGTACAGGGGGGGCATAATCCGCAGGGGGACCTTTCTCGGCATGACACTGGCACTGGGGAGCTACAGTTCATTGAGGGAACCATGAATGCCAACATGTACTGTGACATACTGAAGCAGAGCATGATCCCCTCCCTTCAGAGACTGGGCCGCAGGGCAGTATTCCAACATGATAACGACCCCAAACACACCTCCAAGACGACCACTGCCTTGCTATAAAGAAGCTGAGGGTAAAGGTTATGGACTGGCCAAGCATGTCTCCAGACCTAAACCCTATTGAGCATCTGTGGGGCCTCCTTAAACGGAAGGTGGAGGAGCGCAAGGTCACCAGCTCCGTGATGTCATCATGGAGGAGTGGAAGAGAACTCCGGTGGCAACCTGTGAAGCTCTGGGGAACTCCATGCCCAAGAGGGTTAAGGCAGTGCTGGAAAATAATGGTGGCCACACAAAATATTGACACTTTGGGCCCAATTTGGACATTTTCACTTAGGGGTGTACTAACTTTTGTTGCCACCGGTTTAGACATTAATGGCTGTGTGTTGAGTTATTTTAGGGGACAGCAAATTTACACTGTTATACAAGCTGTACACTCACTACTTTACATTGTAGCAAAGTGTTATTTCTTCAGTGTTGTCACATGAAAAGATAAATTATGAAGTAAAAAGTTGCGCTACCAATAAGTGAGACCTATGTAGTAGGCTGCCAGCATTAACAATCAGACATATTGTAAAAGTTGGAATTCTCCTACTTCAGTATCTCCAAAATCCAGAGACCGATATTCACCATGGAAATGAACAAGAGAAGCTCTTCTGTCAGCAGATCAATGATCTTGACCTCCAGAACCTTCTTGTTTCTCTCAATTGTCAGGGAAAGTGGTGGAGGCACCTTATCGGTCACCTGGCCAATAGACTTTACAGGAGGCAATATCTCCTCTGCAGTCGATTGCACAGATATCCTTATCTTCTTCCTGCAAACTTGCTTCTATCTAGAAACCACCTGTCTGGAAGAAGAGAAGGATATCTGTGACAGGAGAGCTTCTCTTGTTCCTTTCCATGGTGAATATCTGTCTCTGGATTTCTGGATTTCAGAGATACTGAAGTAGGATAATTCCAACTTTCCGTGCATGTCTGGTTCACCACCGGTACAGGACACCATTCCCTACAGGAATTTCCAATGTACATGGACCTCCGAGATGACCATCTTTATGCCTAATCGACTCACCGCTGCTGGCGTGTGAGTCCACGCTTTGGGGTAAGAGTATTTATTTCTCCCCTTCCCTCCTGGTGTTGGAAGTTACATCTTTGGGTGTCGTGCATCTTCAGTATCCACCGGCAGCACAGTCACTTCCTATGGGCTATTGTGGACATTGCAGCCAATGTGGAGTCACACAGATTTCCCTCTACTCTTTTTTGTCAGCAATTGTTGGAATTTTTTTATTTGGACTGTTTTCTTATTTATGTGTAGCGGGTACTTACTTTCCCGGGTGCATTTTTTGAATCTGGCTGTGACATCAGTGCTATGCTCCCTGTGGTCCACGAGGTGGCGCTGTCACTGTGACCAGAGGGACGAATATCACTGTGTGCCGAGGCCCTTTTTGTCCTCTCTCGGCAGCGGTATGGTAGGCGGGGAACCCGCCATGCTTGCTGGGGGAGGGTATAAAGGGGGCCGGCCATCTTGGTCACGGGGTCTTCGTCCCAAGCACCTTCAGCTTGCGGATGTGGGTTCGTGCTCGTCCCATAGGAGGCCTCGGCCTAGGGGACCAACGGAGATCGTGTTCCACCTCAGGTACCTTCAGTCCTGGGGTGAGGTACTTACAAGAAGGTCCGGAGCTCAGTGCCCAACACTGAGTTCCACGAGGGAAGGGTCCTAAGGCACTTCGGGGATGGAGGCCTGAATCTGAGTAAGACGCAATGGACCGGGGAGAGCTCCTCACTCGAAGACCCGGTGCAGCAGACTGCCGGTGACGGGTGAGTCTCTTATCGGAGACCGTTCAGAAGGATCCCCTTCACCTTGTGCGGAGACCATAGCCCACTCTCCAGGAGGAGAGTGGAGGACCGAATTTGTGTCTGGGCCTATTCACACTCACACCTCCTTTTCTGTTCTATCTATCAAGGAAGTCCCTGTATGGTGTGTTCTAATAAAGGAGTGTTGGACTTTAATGGTGTGAGGCTCACTTCCTGGCGGACGAAGTTCACGTGACTCTTGGAGGGAGGATCCGGGTGCACAGCACAGACCCGAAGGTAAACAAGACATTGCTGATACCACAGGTATTCCCACGTGGTGGAAGCTAGGCGTAGCCCACCCGCTCTCTCTCTCTCCCCCATCAGATACCCCTAGACAAGAGACAGTGCAAGTCGCACGGAGAGAGAAGAGGGGAAGGCGCTACACGTGGGGGCTCGGGTCCGGTATTGTGTTGTGCATCACAGTATGGAACAAGTCTGCTGGATGAGTTAACTGAATAGGCCAAAGTGCAGCCCTGCTCGAAGTCGTGGAATTGACCCTAGACAAGGGAAAGGCCCGCGCAGGAAGAGCGGTGAACGGGGGTAGGCCCAGCCGTGTGAGATACTACACGTGGGGGTTTCTCATTGCACTGCGCCAACAGACACAACCCCCGCCGCTTAGTTCGTGGGCGTGGCTCAACCAAAGAAAGTGAAAAAGCCCGCGAACTGGAGCAAAGGGGAGGAGTCCAATACATGAGAGGGCTACACGTGGGACATTGGCGCGAAAACTCTGCAGTGTGCGATGGACCAGCAACAAGTCACCATGTTTGGACATACTTCATAGATCCCAGTTCACCCTGCTACTACCACGATGACTGCTGCTGCTCCGTTAACGGATACCGGGATCCGGCTGAAGCCAAGGGGTTCGATTGGCCCTGTATTCGTGCATTAACGTAGAGGCCCTGGGTGTAATTTGTCCCGGGTGCTCGGGACTGGTGTGCCACCTGAAGCTCTTCGGACAATGTGAGGCCTGTGGGGAGTTTCTGTTCGAGGTGGATCCGGTAGTTGAAAGGCCGAGAACCATCTACCCAGGCCGGGTTTCAGGTAACACTACTCGCAGAGGAGGAATTACTGCTGTAAAAGCCATCCCAGCGCACACTGCAGCGACCGAGGAGGAGGTCGTTAAAATTCAACGGGAGAAATCCGAGGATGCTGACTCGGTCACCGCTGTCTCACAGCGTCCGCCACCGAAGAAGAGAACCAGCATGGTGGCCACGACCAGTGGTGGTGGCGGACCATCTCACCAGCTTATGCCAGGCCTAGACGGATCCGTTGACGAGTGTTCCGGACGTCCCGCTTCAAGTAAAGGCCGAGGTGAGCCGGGCAAAGAGACTTGGTGCATGGGCGGAGGTGCCGGGAAGGCATGGCCCAGTACGCCTGCGGGAGGTGTTAGCTCCGTCTCTACAACGGGCTACATACCCGCAGAGGAGTGTGATACCTTGGATCTGGAGTCGCTCTCTGATATGGGAGATGACACCGCTATTGACGAACTGTTTGCCTCTGATGATATCCTATGGGATGAAACATGTTAGGTTGTCCAACGTGAGCACGCTAAGAACCGCGGATTGTATCTTTTTGCCTTGATGATCTTTTACCCTGTAAGTAGAATTTTAAATAAACCTACATTTTACCGTACGGGCTTCACTATGCTGCCTTTCTTTTTGTATGGGTTTAACATCTACTGCTGAGGTCTGCATTAGTGCTATCTAAAGTCCTGGAAGTTCCTTGGATGTTGATGATATCAGATACCTCGGGTGTTGTCCTATCAAGATTGGAGAGCCTTATCCACCTGTGATTCCCTGCATTCTATTATATGCTTATGAACGCTCACTTTCTGGTAAGCAGTTAGTGAGCACGTTTTATGTGGTGGTGTGTTATCTGTTCACACTGAAGTTCTTGGTGGTGGAGTTCTTCAATTTCCTGCATCTACAGTATTTCCTTTGTTATGAAACACATGGACTGATTTTTCTTATTGAAGCGCTGCATTTTTGGTTTTATATGTTTTCAAGTTTGCCTTTCACAGACTGTGCACGCTGCTTCTTACATTTATTATTTATTGTTTATTTTTGTTAGCGCAAGTATTGGTTCACCCTGTATACTGTTTGCAGAGAAGGGCTGGGACAAAGTACCGCTAGCTTCATTCCGAGGAAGAACTGTTCCAGTTGTTGTTTTTCTTTCCTCTCCGGTGAGAAGTTGCAGACTTTGGGGTAGATAGGGCCCGGAGTCAAGCAGCAAGAAAAGAGAAGATGGTTCAACGGGTGCAGTTACCGCAAGGCTGTCACCAGGTGGCAGTCTCGTGCAACGTTACACATTGTACGCACGCACACTGGAGGAAAAGATATTTCTCTTAGGAGGAGTTTCTTTTTCTCTCACACATACACATGTGTCAGGGTTTTATTGTTTCTTTTCTCTTCCCTCTGCAGGAGAGCGTCCCGGCAAGATTATGGAACCTGGGGTGGTTCTTAGTTAGGATGGGAGGGAAAAGTATAATGTTTTAAATGTTGTCTTTCACTCCTCTTTTGTTGCAGGGGCTCAGACACAACTTCTCCGTTAGGATAGTTTCCTAAAAATTTTTGGTTTTTCAAATTGTTAGTTGGTTTCTGGATTGGATTATGTCAGCCGTTGAGGGCGTGATTCACTCCAGACACTGGGGTCCAGTGTCAAAAGACAGGGGGGAATGTGTAGCGGGTACTTACTTTCCCAGGTGCATTTTTTGAATCTGGCTGTGACATCAGTGCTATGTTCCCTGTGGTCCACGAGGTGGCGCTGTCACTGTGACCAGAGGGACGAATATCACTGTGTGCCGAGGCCCTTTTTGTCCTCTCTCGGCAGCGGTATGGTGGGGCGGGGAACCCGCCGTGCTTGCTGGGGGAGGGTATAAAGGGGGCCGGCCATCTTGGTCACGGGGTCTTCGTCCCAAGCACCTTCAGCTTGCGGATGTGGGTTCGTGCTCGTCCCCTAGGAGGCCTCGGCCTAGGGGACCAACGGAGATCGTGTTCCACCTCAGGCACCTTCAGTCCTGGGGTGAGGTACTTACAAGAAGGTCCGGAGCTCAGTGCCCAACACTGAGTTCCACGAGGGAAGGGTCCTAAGGCACTTCGGGGATGGAGGCCTGAATCTGAGTAAGACGCAATGGACCGGGGAGAGCTCCTCACTCGAAGACCCGGTGCAGCAGACTGCCGGTGACGGGTGAGTCTCTTGTCGGAGACCGTCCAGAAGGATCCCCTTCACCTTGTGCGGAGACAATAGCCCACTCTCCAGGAGGAGAGTGGAGGACCGAATTTGTGTCTGGGCCTATTCACACTCACACCTCCTTTTCTGTTCTATCTATCAAGGAAGTCCCTGTATGGTGTGTTCTAATAAAGGAGTGTTGGACTTTAATGGTGTGAGGCTCACTTCCTGGTGGACGAAGTTCACGGTGACTCTTGGAGGGAGGATCCGGGTGCACGGCACAGACCCGAAGGTAAACAAGACATTGCTGATACCACAGGTATTCCCACGTGGTGGAAGCTAGGCGTAGCCCACCCGCTCTCTCTCTCCCATCAGATACCCCTAGACAAGAGACAGTGCGAGCCGCACGGAGAGAGACGAGGGGAAGGTGCTACATATGTTTGATAGTATTTTTATTCACAGCACTTGTTATATACACAATATTTAACTATCACTGTTATATGTGTAGCGCACACACCTTTCTCCCAACCCGGAATTTAACTTGGCTCCTCACAGGAGGAAGAAAGGCACACCGCACCACAAGCCCGTACCCTCTTGTGTAAAGAGGTTGAGCGGTGTTGTTGTTGGGTCTCCACAGCCAGAGCCAAAATCCTCCTGAGAATGATTCTCACCTCTACCGTGGCTAGAGGTAAGTCCTTGACTTCCCCAGTAACATGAATGTCCACACCAGCTGAAACTCCAACTCAAGATTTATTCTCACTTTGCAATAAACAGTCTCTTGGATAGGAAAAAAACAGGTTGGAGCAAAGGAACAGGACAGCCCAAGGTGTGGAGGAGGTCCAGGCACAAACGTAGACTCTTTACTGTTCAGATTCTCAAACAGTTTTTAGATGCACGGTCTCTGCCACCAGGGATGAGCCGAACACCCCCCTGTTAGGTTCGCACCAGAACCTGCGAACAGACAAAATGTTAGTGTGAACTTTAGAACCCTATTAAATACAATGGACTCGAACGTTCGAAATCGAAAGTGTTAATTATAAAGGCTAATATGCAAGTTATTGTCCTAAAAAGTGTTTGGGGACCCGGGTCCTGCCCCAGGGGACATGTATCAATGCAAAAAAAAGTTTTAAAAACGGCCGTTTTTTCGGGAGCAGTGATTTTAATAATGCTTAAAATGAAAAAATAAAAGTGAAATATTCCTTTAAATTTCGTACCTGGGGGGTGTGTATGATATGCATGTAAAGTGGCGCATGTTTCCCGTGCTTAGAACTGTCCCTGCAAAAAATGTCATTTTTGAAAGAAAAAAAGTCATTTAAAACTCACTCGCGGCTATTAATGAATTGTCGGCTTTTATCAATACATAGAAAAGTCATTGATAAAAAAAAAAAAAAAAGCGTGGGGGTTCCCCAGAATTCAATTACCAGGCCCTTCAGGTCTGGAATGGATATTAAGGGGAACCCCGCCACAAATTTAAAAAAAAATTGACGTGGGGTTCCCCCAAATATCCATTCCAGGCCCTTCAGATCTGGCATGGATTTTAAGGGGAACTCCACCCCAAATTTAAAAAAAAATGGCGTGGAGTCCCCCTAAAAATCCATACCAGACCCCTTATCTGAGCACGCAACCTGGCCGGCCGCAGGGGAAAAGGGGGGGATGAGAGAGCGGCCCCCCTCCCTCCTGAACCGTACCAGGCCACATGCCCTCAACATGGGGAGGATGTCCCCATGTTGATGGGGACAAGGGCCTCATCCCCACAACCCTTGCCCGGTGGTTGTGGGGGTCTGCGGGCGGGGGGCTTATCGGAATCTGGAAGACCCCTTTAACAAAGGGGACCCCCAGATCCCACCCCCCCTATGTGAATTGGTAAGGGGTACATTGTACCCCTACCATTTCACGAAGAAAGCGTAAAAAAATGTTAAAAAAAATCCAGTGTCCCGCGGCGATCCGATGTCCAGCGCTGTCCTTCATTGGTTGTGCCTGTGCGGACCTGATGGGGAACTTCCTCCGCTGTGTTTTAAATGTATAGACCCGCCCCTTCTAAAGTTCCCCATCAGGTCCCCTCGGTATGTCGGACCCGCCTACGTCATTGGCTTGAGCGGGGAACTTCCTTCACTGTGTAATTTAAATTTAGTTCCCCGCTCAAGCCAATGACGTAGGCGGGTCCGACATACCGAGGGGGCGGACCTGATGGGGAACTGCTCTCACTTTGGTAATACATGTATAGACCCGCCCCTTCTCATGTTCCGCATCTGGTCCGCTGAGCGGACCTGATGGGGAACTTTAGAAGGGGCGGGTCTATACATTTAAAACACTGAGAGGGAGTTCCCCATCAGGTTCGCTCAGGCACAACCAATGAAGGACAGCGCTGGACATCGGGATCGCCGCGGGACACTGGATTTCACCGCTGGAATGTTTTGTTTTTTTTGTTTTTAAATAAAGGACTTTTTCAAGGTGTTTGTGTGTTTTTTTAAACATTTTTTTTACGCTTTCTTCGTGAAATGGTAGGGGTACAATGTACCCCTTACCAATTCACATAGGGGGGGCCGGGATCTGGGGGTCCCCTTTGTTAAAGGGGTCTTCCAGATTTCGATAAGCCCCCCGCCCGCAGACCCCCACAACCACCGGGCAAGGGTTGTGGGGATGAGGCCCTTGTCCCCATCAACATGGGGACATCCTCCCCATGTTGAGGGCATGTGGCCTGGTACGGTTCAGGAGGGAGGGGGGCCGCTCTCTCGTCCCCCCCTTTTCCCCTGCGGCCGGCCAGGTTGCGTGCTCGGATAAGGGTCTGGTATGGATTTTTAGGGGGACTCCACGCCATTTTTTTTAAAATTTGGGGTGGAGTTCCCCTTAAAATCCATGCCAGATCTGAAGGGCCTGGAATGGATATTTGGGGGAACCCCACGTCATTTTTTTTTTAAATTTGCGGCGGGGTTCCCCTTAATATCCATTCCAGACCTGAAGGGCCTGGTAATGGAATTATGGGGAACCCCCACGCTTTTTTTTTTTTTTTTAATCAATGACTTTTGTATGTATTGCCGGGAGCCGACAATTCATTAATAGCCGCGAGTCAGTTTTAAATGACTTTTTTTCTTTCAAAAATGACATTTTTTGCAGGGACAGTTCTAAGCACGGGAAACATGCGCCACTTTACATGCATATCATACACACCCCCCAGGTACGAAATTTAAAGGAATATTTCACTTTTCTTTTTTCATTTTAAGCATTATTAAAATCAGTGCTCCCGAAAAAACGGCAGTTTTTAAAACTTATTTTTGCATTGATACATGTCCCCTGGGGCAGGACCCGGGTCCCCAAACACTTTTTAGGACAATAACTTGCATATAAGCCTTTATAATTAGCACTTTAGATTTCTCCCATAGACTTTTCGAATTTGCCGCGAACACCCCAATTTGTTCGCTGTTCGGCGAACGGGCGAACAGGCAATGTCTGCCACAGACCTGGTGGATATGGCCGCTGCCACGGACCTGGTGGAGTTGGAATCTCCCTCTTAGATCATGGCCCCTATCAAGGAGAAGACGTCCCCCTAGAGAGTCAACAGACCCTTCCTTCACCGTGACTCCCGCATCGGTCCTTCGGAATGATCCTCCCTTCTCTGAGAGTGCGGGTCCCCTCGCACCCTGGACTCCTCAATCCTTAGCGGACCCCAGCCAAAGGTGCTGGGCCCCGGGCCTTTTCCGCAACCCCTGGGTCTTCATACCCAGGCGAACAGGACGGCAGGGTAGTACCTCATCCCAGGCCAAAGGTGCCTGAGATGGAACAGGAACACAGCCTCTGGGCCTGGGGCACCCGGAGATGAACCTCACTCACACCCAGGCTGAAGATGCCTGGGGGTGGACCCCGATCAGGAGATGTCTGCCCCTTTTATATCCTCTCTCGGCATGCACAGCAGGTTCCCCGCCCCACTGTACAACCGCCGAGAGGGGACACAAAAGGCACAGCACTATGCTCGTGGTTCAACCCTGGCCCAGAATGGCAGCGCCACCCGCAGGCCACAGGGAACTCATCACCAGCATTATCCCCTGAGGACAAAAATGGTCCATAACCCCTAACATATTAAGGTGTCTGAGCCTAATTACCACTCAGAGACTCCCCCTAAATTGACCACCCCACTACACATGCATGGATTGATATATGTGCATTTCAGTCCCTGTACACATTAGTGTTATTACGGGGCACACGGCTTCACAAGCTACATTCACAGTCTAGTCACATTCATTTGTGTTTTTTCACTGGTTGCATTATCATATGTAACGTGTGTCAACCACATAAAAAGATATAATAAAATATTTACAAAAATGTGAGGGGTGTACTCACTTTTGTGAGATACTGTATATATTTTTAATAGAGGTCTATAGTTATATCAGACTAAAGGAGGATCAGCTGAAGAGGAAAAAAAGAACAGAGGGATTTGGTTTGGATATGCCATGCAGAGTGTGATATTAGTTCCCCGCCGCCTCCTTCTGAAACTCAGAAATTCAGAGTGTAAATTCTTGACTTTGACCAGCTGTAGAGGAGAGAAGGCTGCAGATAAACAAGTACAACTTCTGTAGGAGGATTTGTTTCATCCTTGTATATCACCTGAGGATAGTCACGTCACTGGGTATATGTGAGGGTTTACAACCACTTTAATCTATTAATATGTATGTCGCAGAATAGGAGCTCTGTTGGATTAGAGTTGGGGACCACACTACACAGAGGGGCCTTGACAAGGCAGTGTGGCTTCCACATTGATTTTAATACATTGCTTTTTAAAGTATAACAAAAAGCAAAACTTTGTCTTTTTTTTATAGTTTTGGATTGAGAGGGATTAGAACCCCTGCCAGGTTCCTACTGCTGTCTGTGCCCCCATTAGGGAGGGTTACCCTCTCTATCATTATCACTGAAAGTGAAAGTAGAAGAAAATCTACCAGGGATTTCCCTCACTTCCCCCGGGCCCCTGAATATTGTTACATGTACAAGGAGCCCTACAGATCATATAAACCCTCTGAGTATTATTACACGTGTACAAGGAACTTTACAGATCATACGAGGGCCCTAGAGAATTGCTACACATGTACATGGTACTCTACAGAATATAAAGGGCCCCTGAGTATTTATACACATGTACTTGAAGCTTTAGAGATCATATGGGGCCCCTGAGTATTATTACACATGTACAAGGAACTTTACAGATCATACGAGGGCCCTTGAGTATTGCTATACATGTACAAAGAGCATACAGATCATATGGGGCCCCTGAGTATTATCACACATGTACACAGAGGCCTACAGATAATACAGGGCACCTGAGTATTATTACACATGTACACGGAACTCTACAGCTCATAGGGGGCCTTGAGTATTATTACACATATACACGGTGCTCTACAAATCATATGGGGCCCCTGAGTATTATTACACATGTACACAGGTTCCTACAGATCATACAGGTCCCCAGAGTATTATTACACATCTACACGGTGCTCTACAGATCATTCAGGGCCCCAGAGTATTATTACACATGTACACATGCTCTACAGATCATACAGGTCCCCAGAGTATTATTACACATGTACACGATGCTCTACAGATCATACAGGGCCCCTAAGTATTATTACACATCTACACGGTGCTCTACAGATCATTCGGGGCCCCAGAGTATTATTACACATGTACACGTGCTCTACAGATCATACAGGGCCCCTGAGTATTATTATACATGTACACAGTGCCCTACAGATCATACAGGGCCCCTGAGTATTATTACACATGTACACGTACTCTACAGATCATACAGGGCCCCTGAGTATTATTATACATGTACACAGAGGCCTACAAATCATACGGGGCCCTTGATTATTATTACACATGTACACAGTGCTCTACAGATCATACGGGGCCCTTGATTATTATTACACATGTACACAGTGCTCTACAGATCATACAGGGCCCCTGAGTAGTATTACACATGTACACGTGCTCTACAGATCATACGGGGCCCCTGAGTATTATTACACATGTATACAGAGGCCTACAGATCATACAGGGCCACTGAGTATTATTACACAAGTACAAAGAGGCTACAGATCATACGGGGCCCTTGATTATTATTACACATGTACACGTGCTCTACAGATCATACAGGGCCCCTGAGTATTATTACACATGTACACGTGCTCTACAGATCATACAGGGCCCCTGAGTATTATTACACATGTACACGTGCTCTACAGATCATACGGGTCCCTGAGTATTATTACACATGTATACAGAGGCCTAGAGATCATACAGGGCTCCTGAGTATTATTACACATGTACACAGAGGCCTAGAGATCATACGGGCTCCTTAGTATTATTACACTTGTACACAGAGGCCTAGAGATCGTACGGGTCCCTGAGTATTATTACACATGTAAACAGAGGCCTAGAGATCATACGGGGTCCCTGAGTATTATTACACTTGTACACAGAGGCCTAGAGATCGTACGGGTCCCTGAGTATTATTACACATGTATACAGAGGCCTAGAGATCATACGGGGTCCCTGAGTATTATTACACATGTATACAGAGGCCTAGAGATCGTACGGGTCCCTGAGTATTATTACACATGTATACAGAGGCCTAGAGATCATACGGGTCCCTGAGTATTATTACACATGTATACAGAGGCCTAGAGATCGTACGGGTCCCTGAGTATTATTACACATGTATACAGAGGCCTAGAGATCATATGGGTCCCTGAGTATTATTACACATGTATACAGAGGCCTAGAGATCGTACGGGTCCCTGAGTATTATTACACATGTATACAGAGGCCTAGAGATCATACGGGGTCCCTGAGTATTATTACACATGTATACAGAGGCCTAGAGATCGTACGGGTCCCTGAGTATTATTACACATGTATACAGAGGCCTAGAGATCATACGGGTCCGTGAGTTTTATTACACATGTATACAGAGGCCTAGAGATCATACGGGGCCCCTGAGTATTATTACACATGTACACAGAGGCCTAGAGATCATACGGGGCTCCTGAGTATTATTACACATGTACACAGAGGCCTAGAGATCATACGGGGCTCCTGAGTATTATTACACATGTACACGTGCTCTACAGATCATACGGGGCTCCTGAGTATTATTACACATGTATACAGAGGCCTAGAGATCATACGGGTCCCTGAGTATTATTGCACATGTACACAGAGGCCTAAAGATCTTGCACCCCCTCCAGTATTATTACATGTTGTATATGTAGCAGGATGTCCATATGAAAGAAGGAATCCGGCTCCCTCCGGTGGTATAAGTGTTACAATGCAACTAATGCACTTTGGGACAGATATCAGCTAGGAGAAAAGACTTTGTTGCTTTTAGTAAAAGACAGACTACATTACCCAGGGTGCATTGCAACACCGCAAAGCATTCTGGGCAGACTACTTAAACCAGGGGAGGGGCCAGCGTCTCTCTCTCTGGATCCAGCTCTCAATCAAGCAGGAAGTTGGCACGGAGGCCTGCTTCCTAAGGATTAGGCCAGAAGCCTGGGCCTAAATTACGGGAGTGCCTGAGTGATTTCCAGCAGAGGATCGTCCACAGCGTCCTGTGATTGCCCAGCAGAGACCGGAGTCGTCCATCACCATATGCTGTTAGTGACGGAGTCCGGAGACTGCAGCTGAAGCAGAAGCGTGGAGATCGAGTGACCGGAACAAGCCAGAGGAGACTATCTAAAAGTCGGGCCTGTTTGGTGAGAAGGGCACCTGCCCAGAATTGACTACTACCTTAGAGGAAAGTGATTTAGTTAGTGCCAGCCACACTTCACCTATCACGCCACAGCTTGCGGCCTAGTGTATCTCACTGGAGACTATGTGATCAGAGATTGGTGCATCCGTCATTAGTGGGTGGCAGGCACACGAGTACTCAGGTATATTGCGGATAATTACAGCATCTTGTTGAAACCCTGTGGATTACAATTTAACTTGTGCACCGACGGTGGCTAGCGAAGACTTCATTGGAGAAAGGAACTTTGAGTGGGACGCAGATAGGCCTTGCTTACCTATTATAGGGAATGAACACGTGCAAGGTATTGCAATAAAGGGGGAGCTCGCGAGCAACCAGTTAGCCGTGCAGAGACACATATAGATACATGTACATATATATAGCTGATGTTATTTCCTGTTATTACCTAATCTCAGTGATACCTATCCTTTATTGGTTTATTGACTCTGCAATGCGCATGCAGAGTCAACTGTGTGTATTAATGTGATTCTTTACCCTTCCCTTTTATACTGAGTAAAGGTACCTTTGATTAAGCATATAACTTGTGTGAAGTATCTCTGTCACTTAGAAGGACTAGTGACCAGCAAAGGTAATAACATTTACAGGTTATTGTGTGATGTATGCAGGATTGTGTCTCCTAATACTCAATAGGTCTCACACTCCTTATTCATATCAGTTGTGCTAAGGGAAGGTTTGAGCCACTTCCAGGGGTTGATAGGCAGGACGTAGATCCAAATCAAACAAACAGCAGCTCCTACGGGGGTAGTGCTACACGTGGGGGCTCGTCCGGGATATTCTACGGTTCTGCAATCAACTTTCCCCCTAGACAGAACCCTTACAGCACAGAAATGGACCCTGCTGCCATAGCCCGGTGGTGCAGGGATGAAGGCATCCTACCCGGAAATGGCCTGGTGGTTGAAATCCAGAGAGAGGCCTGGGTAGAGGAGCAGCTAACTCCAGTCTTGAGAGCATTGTCCACGGACAGGAAGCCATGTGTGATTGACATAAAGACAGATACTGTAAATCCCCACACCTATGCATTATGTGAGTGGAGGAACGGAATCTCTGACTACTTCAAGGGTGCCAGCATAAAAACTACAAACCAAGTAGAACTCCTCCTGATACACCCAGAAGAGAATAAAGATGGCCCCACATCCACTACTTCAGGAGGCCCCAGCACAGGAGGGAGCGCCCAACAAAACAGTCCCGGTTCACCACCATTGACCACCCTTAGCTCAGAATTGTGCGCTGTCCTGGGGGAGATTGTGACCAAGTGTAAAAAGGACCCTCCAGACTACCTGATGTCAGGATACAGGAAACTCAGGACCTTTTCTGGGAAGAAACCTGTACCTTCAGTGGAAGATGGATTTGAAGAGTGGCTAGATGGCGCCACTCAGGCCCTAGAAGAATGGGAGGTGCCAGAACAACAAAAAAAACAACGGATTGTGGAAAGCTTAAAGGGGCCTGCTCTGGAGGCCATACGTAACCTCAAGTTAAGCAAGAAGGACTGCAATGCACAGGATTATCTGGATATTCTGCAGAATGTGTTCGGCGGGACGGAAAGCGTCACTGAACTCACTTACCAGCTGGGGCATTGCTACCAAAAAGAGGGAGAGAAGCTGTCAGAATTCATAGGACGCCTGGATAAGATCCTGCATCGGATCCTACTGAAGAAAGGGATCGATCCAAGAAAAGTGGATGAGGCCCGTGCCCAGCAGGTGTTGAGGGGAGCTCAACCCTTGGACCCCATTGCATTATTGCTACGCACCCGGCGGGACGGGAGCAGCCTGGAATACCCCGACTTGATCCGGATAGTCAGGGAGGAGGAGGCCATGTTGGAAGACAAAAGGAGGAGTCAACACACCGAACCAACTGCCCGAGTCAGAATGTTAAGTGCAGAAGAAGGTGATTCAGAAGTTGAACTCCTAAAGACCCAGGTGTCACAACTAGTAGAAATGGTGTCCATGCTGACTAGCCAGGCCTCTGTGCCACACAACAAGAACACGTCAGAGGAACCAAAAAAACCTCCTAGCTCCAATATGGAACTAGTACAGAAGCCTAAGAGATTGATAACATGCTTCAATTGTGGGGGAATCGGGCACGTTAGAGCAGTGTGTCCCAGCCCAGATGAAGTTGCATCCAGATATCGCAAGCCGGCGGAAAACTTCAGAGGGCCCCGGTGAAGGAGTCAGCCGGGTGCCCACCAGTTTCCACGAACTCCTTCAAGAAGTCCAATGATCCAAAACATCAGAGTCAGGGACCTAAACCTCTGCCAATTAGGCCCCGTCCCACAACTCAGTCTGCTGTTGAATGGAAGGCCAGTGCACACCAGACCCAGAAGGGACTGAGACCCACCGGAAACTCAAGAAAAAAAGAAGTGAGGGTACAGGTAACTGAACCCAGCAAGAAGTCTGTGTTGAAGGAGTTCCCTGCCAAGTTAGTGGGGCCTTCTCCAGTAGTCTCCATACAAGTAGAAGGGATCTACACCAAGGCTCATCTTGACACTGGGGCTCAAGTGACTCTTCTGTATAGGGATTTCTATGATAAACATCTTAAACATCTGCCCCTACAGAAATTAGAGGAACTGGAAATATGTGGTATTGGAACTCAGAGCTTTCCCTATGACGGTTACCTGCCAATCAAGTTGACTTTTGATCCCTCAGTGGCTGGGGAGACAGAGACCTTCGATACTCTGGCAGTAGTGTGCCCTCGCCCACCAGGGGCCAGCAAGAGCTCACTCATCATAGGGACCAACACTGATCTAGTCAGGCGACTGCTGACACCGTTGGCCCAACAGGAAGAAGCCCTGACCACAAGAGTCCACCCCATGTTAAGGCAAGCCTACCAGCGCCTGGTACTGGAGCAGAAGGCCCCGGCTGAGGGAGTTGGCAAGATTTGGAAGCTAGACAAGACGAAGAAGGTATTACAACCGGGAGAGGTGACTTGCCTGAGGGCTTCTGTCAAGCTCACATGGAAACAGCCAGGCCCCTTCATTGTCTTCGAACCAGGCCCACAGGAAAGACAGAAAGGGATTGAAGTAATCCCCGAAGTGATCCCATTGAAGGCCCTACAGAAAAGCCATGGGAGGGTTTCAGTGAGTATAAGGAACACTGCTAAAACACCAGTGAAGGTGCCGGCCAGAATGCTGTTGGGCCAGGTGAATCCAGCCACCCCCATTGCCCCGTGTGAATTGAAGAAAGAAGAAAGGGGTGAAGTCACCATAGAGAAGCTCTGTTCTGAAGACACGGCCCTCCCACCAGAATGGAGAAAAAGGGCCAAAGCTCAACTTGCAAGGTGGGAAAAGATCTTCTCTAAAGATGAGTTTGATGTGGGGTGCGCAAGGAGTGCCACTCACAAGATACGCTTACAAGAAGTAAGCCCTTTAGAGAGAGAGTTCGACGGGTCCCACTGGGTGACTTAGAAGACTTGCGGGAACAGTTGGCTGAGCTGAAGAGGACGGGGATTATTCGAGAATCCAGGAGCCCTTACGCTTCTCCAATAGTGGTAGTCCGAAAGAAGAACGGGTTGCTGAGACTGTGTATCGACTACAGAACACTAAACAGAAGGACCATCCCAGATCAATACGCCACTCCCCGAATTGAAGACGCCCTGCAGAGTCTGTCAGGGGCCAAGTGGTTCAGTGTAATGGATCTAAAAAGTGGATATTACCAAATCCCCATGCACCCTGAGGATCGGGAGAAGACAGCCTTCATCACCCCTGTGGGGTTCTTTGAGTTCAACCGTATGCCTCAAGGGTTATCAGGAGCCCCCGCCACTTTCCAAAGGCTAATGGAGAGAACCGTCGGGGACATGAATCTAATAGAGGTACTGGTATATTTGGACGACGTCATCGTGTTCGGGAGAACCCTAGAAGAGCATGAAGAGAGACTGGAGAAGGTCCTGAAGAGGCTCAGTGAAGAGGGCCTGAAACTCTCCCCAGAGAAGTGTCAATTTTACCAGTCCTCAGTCCATTACCTGGGCCATATCGTTTCTGCAGAAGGGGTGGCCACGGACCCAGAGAAGCTGGATGCCGTCACCTCTTGGCCGAGACCTACCAACGTGACTGAGCTTCGGTCATTCCTGGGGTTCTGTTCTTACTACAGAAGATTTGTAGAAGGATTCGCCAAGATTGCCAGACCCCTGAACGAGTTACTCAGAAACGAAGGGGAAGATGATGTTTCAGAGCTGGTCAAACTAGTGAAACTCACCATGGGACCCCGAAGGCCCAAAGAGTCGATTCAAGACCAGTGGACAGGGGAGTGCGAGGAAGCCTTCCAGATGTTAAAGAAGAGTCTTACCACTGCACCAGTCCTGGCCTATGCTGATCCAAAGAAGCCTTATGAACTGCATGTAGATGCCAGCCGAGATGGGCTGGGTGGGGTGCTGTACCAGGAACATGATGGTTACCTAAGACCCGTCGCATATGTGAGCAGGAGTCTGATACCTGCTGAGAAGAATTACCCCACCCACAAGCTTGAATTCCTGGCCTTGAAATGGGCAGTGGTAGACAAACTGAGAGACTACCTATATGGGGCGGAGTTTGTGGTGAAGACAGATAATAACCCGCTCACCTACCTTCTGACCACTGCCAAGTTGGATGCAACGGGACACCGGTGGTTGGCTGCCCTTTCAAGCTTCACCTTCAGCTTGAAGTACCGACCCGGAGTGGGAAATAGGGATGCAGATGCCCTGTCCAGGAGGTCTCATGCCCCCACCGACCCTACCGAAGAATGGGCCCAACTAGACCCAGAGGGAGTGCGAGCCCTATATCAGGGGACAGAACTTCAAGCCAGAGGTGGGTCAAGAGCCGAAGAAATTGGGGTCTCAGCTGTTGGAGTACCGAAGTGCTATTGCAGTGTGACCCAAGTCGAAGGGGAGGGCTTGCCCAAGCTGACAAAAAGGGATTTGAGAAAGGAGCAAGAAGAAGACTCTTTAGGGCAACTCCTGATAAAGGCCCTGGAAAGCCAGCGTCCCGAGATGCTTGAAACAGACTCCCCAAGAGAAGCCCGATTGTTGCGCAGGGAGTGGAATCGGCTACACATACGTCAAGGGGTGGTCTACCGAAGGGGCCCCTCTGACGACTCAGAAGAGAAGTGGCAGCTGTTTCTACCAGCCAAATATCGAGAAGCGGTCCTAGCTGCCCTCCATGACAACCATGGTCACCTAGGGTCCGAACGGACTTTTCACCTTGTACGGGATAGGTTCTATTGGCCCTGCATGCGGGCTGAAGTGGAAGGATATTGCCATTCCTGTGTCCGATGCATTCAAAGGAAGACCTTGCCACGTCAAGCAGCCCCAATGGGCCATCTGCAAAGTCAGGGACCTATGGAACTGGTGTGCATTGACTTCCTTTGCCTGGAGCCTGATCTGAGTGGTCAAGAGAATGTCTTGGTGATAACAGATCACTTTACCAGATATGCTCAAGCATTCCCAACAAAAGACCAGAAGGCCTCAACAGTAGCCAAAGTACTGGTAGAAAAATTCTTTGTGCACTATGGTCTACCCCAACGCCTTCATTCAGATCAGGGCAGAGACTTTAAAAGCAAATTAATAAAGAAGTTATTAGACCTGTTAGGCATCCAGAAGACCAGGACAACCCCTTATCACCCACAAGGAGATGCTCAGCCTGAACGGTTTAACCGGACTCTCTTGGATATGTTGGGGACTCTGAGTTCAGAGAAAAAGCAGCATTGGAGCAAGCATGTAGCTGCCATAGTGCATGCCTACAATAGCACTGCCAGTGATGTCACCGGGTATTCCCCATACCGTTTGATGTTCGGGCGGGAGGCTCGGTTGCCAGTGGACTTGGCCTTTGGCATATCGCTGGATCATACCTCAGCAGCATCCCACAAGGGGTATGTAGACCGATTGAGAAAGAGTCTGAAGACAGCTTTTGAAAAGGCCCAAGCAGCATCTGACCAACGGGGGCTGAGAAATAAAAGAAACTTTGACCTAAGAGTCAGAATTCAAGATTTACAGCCAGGAGATAGAGTGCTGTTGAGGAACTTGGGAATTCCGGGAAAACATAAGTTGGCTGACCGTTGGAAATCCCAACCTTATGTTATCTGCAAGAAGCTGGAAAACCTTCCTGTGTACCAAATTAGGCCAGAAGGAAGCGTGGGACCGTTAAAGACCTGGCACAGGAATCACTTGTTGCCCCTCTCCGAGGCAGTTCGCATGCCTCCTGCATCTGACTCACAAGAAACCCCTTCAACTTCTCAAGGTTCCAGACCCATCACCCGATCTCAAACAGTGCTTCCAGATGTGAGAGATGGAGACTCTGACAATGAAGGTCAAGAGGATGAAGAAGCAGAATCTGACTGGTTGTGGTCATCCCAATTGCCAGAACACATGACCACCTCCCAAACCTCACCCAAAACAGTTGACAATGGAACTCTTCGGGCAGAAGCTCCTGAATTCGTGCCTTCAAGCATTCTCATTGAGGAGGTAGCTGATGACTCAGACTCTTTGTCAATGGAAGACCCAGAAGAAGGGTCGTTGTCTCTATCTGAAGGAGAGCGGGACGCTCCTGAAGTTCTGGAGCCCAACATGCCTGAACTAGATGAGGAAGCCCCTGAAGAGCTTCTAGAAACAGCCAGCCCCAATGTCCTTGAGAATATGATACCTAAAGAGCAGAGGGAAAGAAGAGTAATTCACCCCCCCAAAAAGACTGACGTACGACCAATTGGGTGAATGCTCTGAGGAGGCCATCATCACTTCTAAGAGAACCATTGATCAGTCTAGCTCTTCCACTCCAGTTTCAGATTCAGTGGAAGACAACCCCAGCTCACTCCCTAGCACATCTGAAACAGACACCCAAGTGTCGGTGGTCCGTATACAGGATAATTGGTGGGAGGTTCCTCTGTCGGCTCTGTGTTATGATATGAGCTGTTTAAGTTTAAATCCTGCTTATGAAAAGGCAAGTTGTTTATTGTCATGCATAAACTAACAAATTTCCCTGCAGGTATTGCCAAAGTATGTGTTAGGTTACATACTGTTGTCCTCTTTGGGGACCAAAGACTTTAAGTGGGGGGAGTGTGTAGCAGGATGTCCATATGAAAGAAGGAATCCGGCTCCCTCCGGTGGTATAAGTGTTACAATGCAACTAATGCACTTTGGGACAGATATCAGCTAGGAGAAAAGACTTTGTTGCTTTTAGTAAAAGACAGACTACATTACCCAGGGTGCATTGCAACACCGCAAAGCATTCTGGGCAGACTACTTAAACCAGGGGAGGGGCCAGCGTCTCTCTCTCTGGATCCAGCTCTCAATCAAGCAGGAAGTTGGCACGGAGGCCTGCTTCCTAAGGATTAGGCCAGAAGCCTGGGCCTAAATTACGGGAGTGCCTGAGTGATTTCCAGCAGAGGATCGTCCACAGCGTCCTGTGATTGCCCAGCAGAGACCGGAGTCGTCCATCACCATATGCTGTTAGTGACGGAGTCCGGAGACTGCAGCTGAAGCAGAAGCGTGGAGATCGAGTGACCGGGACAAGCCAGAGGAGACTATCTGAAAGTCGGGCCTGTTTGGTGAGAAGGTGTCAGGGACGTGCTGGGCTTGAACCTGGGACCTCTTCTGTGTCTGGCATTGACTCTTCCAGCGGAGCTATCTGAGATGCTGGACAGTTCCCTGCCTGATCTGCTGGATAACCTATCTGATCCATTAGACTACTCTGCTTGGTGTCTGATTACTGTTGAACTCTGAACCCCTTGCTCCTCCCATGTACTTCCTATAAAAGACATTCCAGAGATGTTGCCCCTTGCGGTTTGATCTGCTTCTGTTCCCTGAGTTCCTGATTCTGTGCTTGTATCCTGTTCCTGTGTTTGACCCGGCTTCCTGACCACGCTTCTGTCTCCAGTCCTGACCTCGGCTCGTTTGACCCTGCTCAGTTATCTGCCAGTCTGCCTGTTGCCAAGATTCGGCCTGGACTTTGACTACTCTCTGCCTGCCACTTGTTATGTTTACCTTGATGTGTATGACCCGGCTTGTCTGACTCTACAAACCTGCACCAGCTTACCTGCATCCTCTGCTCTGCAAGCTGCACACGCTGACCTGCATCCTTTGCAATGCAAACCTGCACCTGCTGACCTGCATCCCTGCTCTGCAAACCTGCACCTGCTGACCTGCATCCCTGCTCTGCAAACCTGCACCTGCTGACCTGCATCCCTGCTCTGCAAACCTGCACCTGCTGACCTGCATCCCTGCTCTGCAAACCGGCACCTGCTGACCTGCATCCTCTGCTCTGCAAGCTGAACCTGCTGACCTGCATCCGCTGCTTCCGGAACCAGCCGTTCCAGTCTCCACTCGGCTCCACCACTCCAAGCAGTGAGGATCAGACAGGCACCCTTACCTCACCGTGCTCTTACCACCACTGTCCCCACTCCAGTGGTCTCCGAGCCGGGGTTGTACGGGAGGTCCCTCTCCGCACGACAGGCTCACACCTAAGGTACGTTACAGTATCAAACCGCCATGCCTGAGCCTGCAGGAGATACCTTGCCTATGGACAATGTCTATCAACACCTTACAGCTCTCACTCAGATCGTGAAGTCTCTGCAGGGCAGCCATGTCCGAATGGATAAGCAGACACAAACTCAAGCCACCTCTGCAGATTCACCTCCAACCCCAACTTCCTCTATTGGAATGTTACCATCTCCTGAGCCCAGGGTCCCTGTTCCTGAGAAGTTTTTCGGGGATCGGAGTAAATTCCGTGCGTTTCGCAACGCATGTGAACTTTACTTTTCGTTGCTACCTCTGACTTTTTCATCTGAAGCCACCAAGGTAGGCTTCGTTATCGCTTTGCTGCAGGGGGAACCTCAAGCTTGGGCCCATCACCTACTTGAAGTCCGCCATGTAGTTCTAGACTCTCTGCCCTCTTTTCTTGATGCCATGGCCCGACTTTATGACGATCCACAGCGGACTTCTACTGCCGAGGCTGCTCTCCATGCGCTCCAGCAAGGCCGCCGAGCGGTCGAGGACTATGTGACTGATTTCAGACGCTGGAGCGCGGATACCCAGTGGAATGAGGCGGCTCTGCGGCATCAGTTCCGTCTTGGTCTCTCTGAAAGCCTGAAGGATGAGTTAGCACGGGTCGGTGTTCCTGATGTTCTAGAGACTTTAATTAATTTGTCTATCCAGATAGACCGACGACTCCGGGAGCGCAGAGCAGAAAGGTCTACCCAACAGCTCCGCCCAGCTTGGATGCTACCCCGGATACGAGCCCCTGTGTACCCTGCCAGTGCCAGTACGGTTCCAACTGAACCCTCATCCCTCAACCAGACCATCAAGCCAGGGCAGCTTGGACTAATGAAACATTCCCTATCGGCCAAGGAACGACTTCGTCGGCTGCAGAATTATCTATGCCTGTATTGCGGTGAACCCGGTCATTATGTCTCTTCCTGTCCTGCTAAGCTGCGCAAGGTCCTGGCTACCTCTTCTCCCAACTACTCACCTCCATCTACCAATGCTACTCACCTGGCTCTTCCTATCTCTTTCCAACTACCAGGGAGGACAATACCAGTAACTGCAATAATCGACTCAGGGGCATGTAGTTGTTTTGTCGATCTAGACTTTGCAGCACAACAACACATCCCACTCCAACCTAAGACTCAGGGACTTTCCATTTTCCTGGCAGATGGGTCTCGCATCAAGTCCGGAGTAGTGACCCAGGAGACCCCTCCTTTGCCTGTGATCACCTCCATGGACCATAAGGAACTATTGACTTTGGATGCTATTGCATCTCCCATGTTTCCAGTTATCCTGGGTCTACCCTGGCTTCAGGCACACAATCCACAGATTGATTGGGGAACCGGAAGTATTAAGTTCCAGTCACCATACTGTCAACGCCACTGCATGCTTCCACGTCCCAGCACCTTGGGGCCTCTGTTATGCCTGGATTCAGATCCAGAGATACGAGCTTCTGTACCCAAACAATATCATGAGTTCCTGGACGTCTTCAGCAAACGAGGGGCCAAAGTCCTCCCGCCTCATCGTCCTTACGATTGTCCAATCGAGCTTCTTCCCGGTGCTGAGATTCCTTTCGGACGGATCTTCCCCCTATCTGAACGGGAGCTTGAGGTACTGAAAGAATACGTTGATGAGAACCTTAAGAGGGGTTTCATCCGTCCTTCCACTTCTCCAGCAGGGGCAGGAATCTTCTTTGTGGAGAAAAAAGACCATTCTCTTCGGCCCTGTGTAGATTACCGGGAATTAAATAAAATCACGGTCAAGAACCGGTACCCTCTGCCTCTGGTACCTGAACTTTTTCAAAGACTCAGGACTTCCTCTGTGTTTACCAAATTAGACCTGTGGGGGGCGTACAACCTGGTACGCATCCGAGCAGGGGATGAATGGAAGACTGCCTTTCGTACCAGGTTCGGCCATTACGAATACCTAGTAATGCCCTTCGGCCTATGTAACGCCCCTGCCACCTTTCAGCATCTAGTCAATGATGTTTTCAGAGACTGTCTGGACATTTATGTAGTTGTCTATCTTGATGATATTTAGATTTTTTCCTCCTCTCTTGAGCAGCACCGGAAACACGTCAAGAGTGTACTCTGTCGTCTCCGCCAGCATGGACTGTACGCAAAACCAGAAAAGTGTGAATTCGAGCGACAGAGTATCCAGTTCCTTGGCCTAGTGATCTCTACAGAGGGATTCAAGATGGACCCACAGAAGGTTTCAGCCATTCTGGATTGGCCTGCACCTTCAGATAAAAAGGGGGTGCAGCGCTTCGTTGGCTTTGCCAATTTTTATCGGAGGTTTATCAAGGGATTCTCTGCTATTATTTCCCCGATTACGCAGCTAACGAAGCAAAATGCTCGATTCCAGTGGACATCTGAAGCACAGGCTGCTTTCACAAACCTAAAAATACTTTTTACGTCTGCTCCTATCCTAAGTCATCCCGATCCTGCCCTACCGTATCTACTTGAGGTAGATGCCTCAGAGACAGCGGTTGGAGCTGTTATCTCCCAGCGCCAAGGTCTCAAGGACTTGATACACCCGGTAGCCTTCTTCTCCCGTAAGCTTACCCCATCTGAGAGGAATTATGATGTTGGAGACCGGGAGCTCCTGGCCATTAAATCTGCCCTTGAGGAGTGGAGGTACTTGTTGGAGGGAGCAGCGCATCCTATACTCATTTACACAGACCACAAGAACCTAGAGTATCTGAGAGCTGCCAAACGTCTGAGACCACGCCAGGCACGTTGGGCACTATTTTTCTCTAGGTTCTCGTTCCACATAACTTACCGGCCAGGCTCCAAGAACACCAAACCAGACGCTCTTTCCCGCATGTTTGATGATCCAAAAGAGGTGTCAGCTCCAGATACCATTCTATCGGAAGGCAACTTCTTACTTTTACAAACTAGCCTGATGTCTGTCTTGAAGCAAGCTTCTACAGGTGTGTCTGGTCCCTCTGAAATCACTCTGGTACCCAAGGACGGGTTACTTTGGAAGAATGACAAAATCTTTGTGCCAGAAGAAGTTCGAGTCACAGTGTTAAACTTGTGTCATGATCATCCCCTGGCAGGCCATTTCGGAATGCATAAAACCCTTGAACTGATTCAACGCACGTTTTGGTGGCCGGATCTTGAAAAAGACTGCAGGGAATATGTAGGTTCATGTGCCACCTGTATCCGTAGCAAGACCACTAGAAGCAAGGCCTGGGGTCTGCTCAGACCCTTACCAGTCCCTGACCGTCCCTGGAAAATGATTGCCATGGACTTCATAGTGGAACTCCCCCCGTCTGAAGGTTGCACAGCCATCTTTGTAGTGGTTGACCGTCTATCCAAGATGGCCCACTTCGTGCCTCTCAAAGGCACGCCTTCTGCCATGGAAACTGCCCAGGTTTTCATTAGGGAAGTAGTAAGGCTACATGGGGTCCCTGCGGACATCGTTTCGGATAGAGGGGTGCAGTTCACCTCTCGCTTTTGGAAGGCTTTGTGCAAGGTCCTGAAGATTGAGTTGTCCATGTCCTCGGCCTATCACCCCCAAACTAACGGGCAAACCGAAAGAACGAATCAGACGCTCGAACAGTACCTCAGATGCTTCACCACCTTTGTTCAAGACGACTGGGTAGCTTTACTACCCTTGGCAGAGTTTGCCTTTAACAACGCCAGTCATTCGGCTACAGGTCAATCGCCATTTTTTGCCAACTACGGGTTTCACCCGACCTTCTTACCTGATCTCATCCCTGATTCAACAGTCCCAGCGGTCCAGAGTATTGTTGATTTCCTGACCCGTAACAGCAGGATATTGCAGGAAGCCATGACTAAGGCACAAGCAGCCAATAAAAGGATCTTTGACAGGAAAAGGAGAGGGGAATTATGCCTGCAACAGGGTGACCAAGTATGGTTATCGACCACCAACCTTAAGATGGCTTGCCCCGCAAGGAAACTGGCACCCAAGTTCATCGGTCCTTTCCCAGTAAAACGGAAATTAAACGAGGTCTCCTATGAACTTGCCTTACCGGAGTCGTTGAAGATTCACCCAGTCTTTCACGTTTCCTTGCTGAAACCCGCAGTGCCCGACCCGTTCCCAGACAGGGGATCGGGACCACCCAAGCCTGTAATCATTGACGGTGATGAGGAGTTTGAGGTGGAGGCCGTCTTGGACTGCTGAAGAAGAGGGAACCAGCTTCAATTCCTGATCAAGTGGAAGGGGTACGGTCTGGAGGAGAACTCCTGGGAACCCCAACAGAACATTCACGCCCGAGAGTTAATCCAGGCCTTTTTTTTGCAGTCACCCCCAGAAAAGAGCTCTATTGGGCACCCGGAGGTTGCCCTTAAGGGGGGGGGGCACTGTCAGGGACGTGCTGGGCTTGAACCTGGGACCTCTTCTGTGTCTGGCATTGACTCTTTCAGCGGAGCTATCTGAGATGCTGGACAGTTCCCAGCCTGATCTGCTGGATAACCTATCTGATCCATTAGACTACTCTGCTTGGTGTCTGATTACTGTTGAACTCTGAACCCCTTGCTCCTCCCATGTACTTCCTATAAAAGACATTCCAGAGATGTTGCCCCTTGCGGTTTGATTTGCTTCTGTTCCCTGAGTGCCTGATTCTGTGCTTGTATCCTGTTCCTGTGTTTGACCCGGCTTCCTGACCACGCTTCTGTCTCCAGTCCTGACCTCGGCTCGTTTGACCCTGCTCAGTTATCTGCCAGTCTGCCTGTTGCCAAGATTCGGCCTGGACTTTGACTACTCTCTGCCTGCCACTTGTTATGTTTACCTTGATGTGTATGACCCGGCTTGTCTGACTCTGCAAACCTGCACCAGCTTACCTGCATCCTCTGCTCTGCAAGCTGCACACGCTGACCTGCATCCTTTGCAATGCAAACCTGCACCTGCTGACCTGCATCCCTGCTCTGCAAACCTGCACCTGCTGACCTGCATCCCTGCTCTGCAAACCTGCACCTGCTGACCTGCATCCCTGCTCTGCAAACCTGCACCTGCTGACCTGCATCCCTGCTCTGCAAACCTGCACCTGCTGACCTGCATCCCTGCTCTGCAAACCTGCACCTGCTGACCTGCATCCCTGCTCTGCAAACCGGCACCTGCTGACCTGCATCCTCTGCTCTGCAAGCTGAACCTGCTGACCTGCATCCGCTGCTTCCGGAACCAGCCGTTCCAGTCTCCACTCGGCTCCACCACTCCAAGCAGTGAGGATCAGACAGGCACCCTTACCTCACCGTGCTCTTACCACCACTGTCCCCACTCCAGTGGTCTCCGAGCCGGGGTTGTACGGGAGGTCCCTCTCCGCACGTCAGGCTCACACCTAAGGTACGTTACAGAAGGGCACCTGCCCAGAATTGACTACTACCTTAGAGGAAAGTGATTTAGTTAGTGCCAGCCACACTTCACCTATCACGCCACAGCTTGCGGCCTAGTGTATCTCACTGGAGACTATGTGATCAGAGATTGGTGCATCCGTCATTAGTGGGTGGCAGGCACATGAGTACTCAGGTATATTGCGGATAATTACAGCATCTTGTTGAAACCCTGTGGATTACAATTTAACTTGTGCACCGACGGTGGCTAGCGAAGACTTCATTGGAGAAAGGAACTTTGAGTGGGACGCAGATAGGCCTTGCTTACCTATTATAGGGAATGAACACGTGCAAGGTATTGCAATAAAGGGGGAGCTCGCGAGCAACCAGTTAGCCGTGCAGAGACACATATAGATACATGTACATATATATAGCTGATGTTATTTCCTGTTATTACCTAATCTCAGGGATACCTATCCTTATTGGTTTATTGACTCTGCAATGCGCATGCAGAGTCAACTGTGTGTATTAATGTGATTCTTTACCCTTCCCTTTTATACTGAGTAAAGGTACCTTTGATTAAGCATATAACTTGTGTGAAGTATCTCTGTCACTTAGAAGGACTAGTGACCAGCAAAGGTAATAACATTTACAGGTTATTGTGTGATGTATGCAGGATTGTGTCTCCTAATACTCAATAGGTCTCACACTCCTTATTCATATCAGTTGTGCTAAGGGAAGGTTTGAGCCACTTCCAGGGGTTGATAGGCAGGACGTAGACCCAAATCAAACAAACAGCAGCTCCTACGGGGGTAGTGCTACATATACATGGAGCCCTACAGATCATATAGGCCCCCTCTAAGTATTATTACATAAAGATCATATTGGCCCCCCTGAGTATTATTACACGTGTACGATTATTAGTGATGATGTATTCGGCAGCCTGCAGTTTGTTTGCTTCCACACAACAGGTGGTCACAGCACCGTGCCTGTCTATAATCAGCTCATTATGGAGCTCCGGTGGCCATGTTGCTTCTAGATGACCACCTGCCGCGCAGGACACCGTCAGCTGCTTCCCCGGCCCCGGGCGCTGCTCAAGACTGAACCGCTGGCAGGCCACATAACAAGGCTAATCAGAGCCGCTCATCTTCCATAAACAAACAGAGTGGGAATGTTGGTAGGGTTTGGGCCCCTGAGTATAGAGGAGGGGGGCCACAGGTGCCGATCCAGGCCGTACCCATGACCCTGTGACCTGGCGCTCCGCAGGCCATGACCCCGAGTCTCAGCTCTGCGGGCGTAGGGCGCGATGCAGCTACTCCGCTTGTGTCACTGAGCTTTACAGGGAAAATAAAGATTTTATGATGGCTGATCCTGGGAGGCAATTTAGGCCAGAGAGCCGTAAATGACGGCGTGTTCAGTGATTTCCTTCAGCAATAAACACGGCGGGATTCCTAATAAAGGAGAATCATATCATAAAACTACTGAGACTGACTCCACTCTGAAATAGGAGAGGGGCGCTGCTCAGGGTGGAGCGTTACTGACACCTTGTGGTCAGAGCTGTCACAGCACCTCAACGCTGCTAGCTGTCTCAATACCTGGGGCCCCTCTTGGGTTCTGGTTATCTCAATTCTCAGGGCCCTTTGCAGACCCCGTCTATTCTGCACCGATCCAATCTATAATATATCTATGTGTTGATGCATACTATTTTACAGTCAAGTAAAAAACAGCAGCTGCTATCCCTGAGCTCCTTCTGAAATTGCTAGTTGCCTGGCAGTCATGTCCATCCCCTGGCTTTAGCAGCGGCCCAGAACAAGTATCAGGAAAGTCAACGGTAATTTCATGCATACTTGTAATGGGTCAGTGACTATGGGCTGGCTCACACATTTTTGTGCTTTACGTTTTTGACCGCTTATTCATTTCAATGGGCTGCCGAATGCACAAAAAAGCAAAACAGGCACAACTTTTACTAGTCTCACTGCACTAAACCGCATGGTACCGTGGCATCATGAGGTTTGGTGGCCACAAATGCACCATGTTTGCCTGATGCGTTTTTGGTGCTATTAACAATTAATAGTACTCACGTGCATCTAGCAATGGCAATAAGTTCCTGCGCTGCGCTGTAACGCACATGGAAACACATGTTTTTCACACTGCGTTCTGGTGTGAATGGGCACTCAAAGTATTAAAACCAAGGGATGAACATGGCAGCTAGAGAACTTTGTTTTCAACAGGAAAGCTTGGCATTGGCAGCCTCTATCTACCCTTCCCCCCCAAAATTAATTTATTTTCAGTTAATGGCGGAGCATTGCGCTCACGCAGGAATGAAGATTTGTGAGCCTTGTGTCCTCACTGTGATCCATTAGTGGCTCTCCGTGGATTGCCCTTCATCTACATCATGGACGGAGGATTCCTTGTCTTATCCTTCCCACTGTATCCAAAACAGACAAGGTTCTAGTTCTACTTTAGGGAAGTTCTGCCACAAGATGACACATTATGGCCAGTTTGGGCTCTCGTATACGAAGGAGGATGGTGGTTGGCTATGAAGTCCATCCCCAAAAACGAAGCATGTTTGGCCAGTGAAGGCCATAGAGGCATCTTGTGGTGTCAGCTGTCAGGTAGAACTTTCAGATGGTGTACAGTTCCTTTTAAAGTAGGTGGAGCAATCTCCATGACCTTTAACCTATCTCTAACCATTAAAGCGGTAGTAAAGCCCGCTTTGTGATTTTCACCTACAGGTAAGCCTATAATAAGGCTTACCTGTATGTAAAATGAATATCACCTAAACGTGCGCTGTTTGGGAGATAGTCATCCTGGATGCAGCCATTGACGTCGCCAGCGCGTGCATTGTTCAGAGCTACATGCCCCTCACCATTACCTCTAATGCCGTGTACACACGGTCAGAATTTCCGATGAAAAAAGTCAGTCGGATATTCCGACCGTGTGTGTGCCCCATCTGACTTTTTCCGTCGGAAATTCCGACGGAGTTAGAAAGAGAACATGTTCTGTTTTTTTCAGACGAAAAAAAATTCTATCGGAAATTCCATTCGTCTGTATGGAACTCCAACGGAGAAAAAAACACGCATGCTCAGAATCAAGTCGACGCATGCTCGGAAGCATTGAACTTCATTTTTCTCGGCTCATCGTAGTGTTGTACGTCACCGCGTTCTTGGCGGTCGGAATTTGGTGCGACATGCAAGACAGCTTGAACGGAAATCCGTCGTAAAAATCTGTCGGAGGTTATCCCGGCGGAAAATCCGACCGTGTGTACAAGGCATAATTAGTGTCCACCTGAGTTATAGGAGGAGTCCTTTTTAGTTCTCCCATAAAGAGGAGCGTATTTCTCCGATTGAGACGCAGGATCTTTCATTCTATGAATAGTGTAGGACCCACTGATAATGGGGTACTTTGACGCAGTAGTGGGCTTAAGCACTGTATGACCATATGGTGTGACCAAATCCCCATATTTTTGCTTATTTGCTTAATATGTTCAGGTTCTTTAAATAGCCTTGCAGGATTTAATTGTCATTTTTGTATGTGTGCGCTGTAATATTTTGTTCGGAACCGAAGAAGTGACGTCATCGCGGCTCCGGCCACTCACATCACAGGAGCCCACGAACCTGGAAATAAAACCGGGGAAAGATGTCAGCCCTCTCAGCAGTGACAGCGTGCCGCTGGAGGGCTTCGTTCTAAGGTAAGTATTTCATAATGTGCTAGTATGCGATGCATACTAGCACATTATGCAATTGTCTTACAGGTGTTTTTTTTTTTAAAACTGCCGTGGTTTACTACCGCTTTAACTGTAACCTTAACAAGTCCTAAACCTTACATTAGGTGTTAATCTTAATAATGACAAGACCTGCACACGACACTAAACCAGGTAACACTGAAATACACTTCAACTGTAACACCAGCAATTGACAACTACACCATAAAGGGAATGTGGAGTCTTGGTTTTTACCTATGTGTGTCATAGAGAGCTAGCTGTAAATAATGGTATTAATGTGCGATAATGTCTTATAAACCTTATTTGTATGTGTAGTATATAATTCTGAAATTACAGGGGGCGCCCAAAAATCCTTGTTACATACTCAGGCTCTGTTTTCTGCTCTTCGCAATGATTGCGCTTTACTGCTCTTCTTTACAATACAGGTTTATGAGTTGGATGACTCATTCAAAACAATGCACTCCTTGTGTGGCTGATAGCAGCAGTTATAAAGAGAGGGGATGGCTGTTTGCTGTCTCTAGATATAGAGATCCCTTTATTAATTACAGTTACAAGATTATAAAGGGAGAGGAAGTGATGTGACTGCTTGCTCCCTCTAGTGGTGGATTTACAGATTTTTAGCGTACTTGCACACGGTACTGATGTATGAACATCGGATTCCTAGCAGAAAAATCCTGCGTAAAAATGCAAGTGTAGCACTCACCACCCCTTCTCCCTTTGGCTCACTCGGGGGAGAAAGGGGCACACCTATGCCACATGCCCGTACCCTCCTGTGTGAAGAGGTTGAGCGGTGTAATGTACCTGGGTCTCTGTGGTTGGGTTTCCCCAGAGAATGGCTCCCGTCTTCACTGCAATAAAGACAAGTCTCTATTCCCCAATAACTTCAAGGTCCACACCGATTGCAACTCCAACGTAGAGTTTATTTCTCTCCTATACACGATAATTAAACAGGAAAGGTTGGAGGAAGATCAGGACAGCAAGAGGTGTGGGAATAGGTCCAGGCACAAACAAATTCTTATTCACTACCCATATCTTCAGGTAGACTCAGCTCATCCGGATAGTCTCCCAATGGAGTGGATCCTAGCAGCCGGAATGATGCTTGAATCAGATTACACGCACAGTCTCTGCCACAGACCTGGTGAACGTTGGTTCTGGCTTTAGGCCTCTAACGGGAAAATGACATCCCTCCAGAGAGTTACCGGGCCCCTTCCTTCATTGTGATCTCTCACCAGTCCTTTGGAACAGTCCTCCCCCAGCCTCCTCTTCTAGATGCGGGTCTCCTCGCAAGGCAGCACCCTGGGATTCCTCCTCCCTCTGTGGGTTCCAGCCGAAGGTGCTGGACCCAAAGCCTCTGGTTGCAGCCCCAGGGCTAAAGGTGCCTGGGACTGATCCGCCAGTGTACCAGACCAGGAACTCCACCCCAGGGCTAAAGGTGCCTGGGGTGGCCATAAACAGAATCACACGCTCCCGGGGTCGGACCCCTGGGAACTCACCTCTGACAGAAAGGGTCTGCCCCTTTTATACCCCCCCCCGGGATGCACAGCAGGCCGACATGCCCACCATACCACCCCAGAAAGGGGACATCCAAGGCACAGCACTGTACCAGCGGTTCAACCCTGGCCTCCGATGGCAGCGCCACCAACAGGCCACAGGGAACTACACACCAGTATCCCACCTGCAGCTCAAAATGGGTTTTACAGAACCCTATCAAATAGTGTGTTTGAGCACAACTACCACTCAAACATTCCCCTAGATTTCAAAGTCCCGCTACACAAGGATGGGCTGTATAATAAATGTGCATGTTCACACGTTTACGCGTACGTGTACATGCATAAAAACAATTCTTCTAGCTTTGTTGTATGTATGTATGTATGTAGCAACGCAGATTTTTTTTTTTGTTCTATTTTTCTATTGATCTATATGCACGTTTATGAACCTGTGTGTACAGGTTAAAAACAATGAGTGGCATTTATATCAGTAAACAAATAAATAAAAGAATGCCTAAAATCGTGGCATTTTTAGGCGTCTGTGTGCAAGAGGCCTTATATTAATTATAGTAATAAAGTTATGGAAGGAAGTGGCGGTAAGGATACAGTATGCTCCCTCTAGTGGTGGATTTACAGATCAGTAACAGTGGAGTATTGTACCAAGTTCGCCATTGATTAATGCAGAAAGTTTAGCATTTAAGTTTAAGCCCTTTACCTTTTTTTTGGCTAACAAGTTGACTAAGATGCAGGCTTTCAGGATAACTTAGTTCCCTTCTTTAACAGATTTCTAGAAATTGTTCTGAAAGCCACAAATTTTTACACAGAGTTGGAAAAAGGAAATATGAGGGGTAAAGGTTTTTGTAAAGGATTAGTCTATATAGAAAAAGATCCGTTTAGAAATTGGGGAAATTGACTCAAAGATAAGAAACGAGGCACACTTCGCACCTCCAGTGATACATCAGAGAAGTAATGAACAACAACCATCAATGAGATACAACTTTTGTTTTTGACTTGAATATATAGTTTAAATATATCGTTTGAATATATCTATAACTGATTCCTATTCAAATTTGTTCATTGAATTTTATCAAATTACAGAGAAATAATAACAAAAAAATAAAAATAAAGCAACAATCACAATAATCACTACAATAGGTTCAAAATTAGCATATGAAATCATATATATATTATGGATCAAGAGACAATTGCTTCACTCAATAATCAGAGTGAGTTACTTCACTTAGTCTAAACACCTAAGGCCCCTTTTACACGGGACGGATCCGTGATGATCCGCCCCGTGAACCTCCGCTTGCTCAGCGGGGATCGCTCCCCGCTGAGCCGGCGGATGACAGGGCAGTCCCCGCACACTGTGCAGGGACCGCCCTGTCAGATCTCCGCTCTCCACTATAGGGGGATCGGATGAACACGGACCGTCTGTCCGTGTTCATCCGATCCGCTCCGCAGACGGATAGAAAAATAGGAATTTTTCTATCCAGAAAAACGGAGCATTGCGGACATGGATGAGATTGGGTATCAGCGGATGTTTCATCCGCTGACACCCGCGATCTCATAGGGACCAATGTATGTCCCTTTTTCATCGGTAAATGGATGGATGAAAAAGCGGACATACGGTCCGCTAGTGTGAAAGGGGCCTAAGGAGGATAAAGAAATGTATTAAAGCATCAAAAGGTATGAGACAGAACGATCGCTACAATATAACTCTTAAAAATCAAGTAACTGTGCCTAAAAAAAATTGAGAGGTACATATGTAGGTATACTTGTTGAACCTATATATATATATATATATATATATATATATATATATATAATGAAAAATAAAAATAAAAAACACAAAAAAAAAACATATAAACAAGTTGAGAAAAAGAGAAGGGGAAGAGCAGGAAGAAGAGAAGGAGAAGAGGAAGTGACAGGAAGAATCCCCGGGGATAAATGCATCAATAGCCATTTGCTTATAGATAGTTACTGCGAGAGAGTGTAAAACATCAAGGCATCAACAAGTTGTCATCAAAGTTTGGTGGCAAAAACGGAGTTATCCATGGTTGCCAAATATCTTTAAAGGAATTTATTTTATCTTGAATTATGGCTTCCATTTTGGCATGGACCATAGCTTGGTTAATTCTATGCTTGGTTTCATTTAATACCAAATTGTCAGTTCTCCAGGCTTTAGCTATGGTCTGTTTCGCGGCTGTTGTGATCTGCAATAAAAGTTTAAATTGTTTATAGGTGAGTGTTGCCGGTTTGAGATTTAAGAGTGCTATTGAAGGTACTGGAGGGATGGATATAGCAAACAAGGCTGAGAGTATGAGAAATATATCACTCCAGAACTTTTGAACTACCGGACAATCCCACCAAGTGTGTAGATAGGAGCCAAGATCACCACAGCCACGAAAACATAATGAGGAGTAATTGGGATCTATAACTGATTCCTCCTGTATTGAATTATATTATAACTGTAATGTCTGCCCTCATGTTGTAAAGTGCTGCACAAACTGTTGGAACTATAGAGTGGCACCCTTTGTGACACTCTGTGCTGCTTCTGGTTCGGGGGTCCTCTTTTCCCAGAAACTCTGTTATGCGCGTCGGGACCCTTCGGGGTAAGACCGCGCTATATTAAGATACCACTCAACTCAACTCATATGAATCCTGTATTATATTAATAATAATTATCAAAACTTAAAGTCTAATTAAAGAAAGGCAAACTTTTTTTTTCATTTTGGATAGAGTAAGAGGGAGAAATAAAACATCTGTCAGATCTTTTTTTTTTTTGCCATCTGTGCCCCATTGGGGAGATTTCTCGTCACTTCCTGTCCCATAACCAAAACAGAAAGGGGGAGGAAATCTCCCCAAAGTGAGGGAATCCTGGGGGGTCACCATTAGAAGATTTCTCCTCTATTACTGTTCTGGTGTCAACCCAAAATTTGTGATTTTCTTTTATTTTCACTATCAATAATAACATTAACCCCTTCCCACCCGGACACGGCGCATCTCCGACCGGCAGGAGGGCTCTGTGATTGGCCCTCCTGATCACATGACGGCTGTGTCCAATCACAGCCGTCATGTGATGTATATAGAGAGCCGATTGCTAGGCGATCGGCTCTCCTCTCCTCACACAGAAGTTGTCAGAGAGGAGAGGAGAGCGGATCGCTGCAGCCGGCCGGTGATCAGTAAGTATGAGCTGTTTTTTAAAGCTTTTTACACACTGATCACCGGCCTAGTGTCCCCACCAATGTAAACACACAAAGTCCCCAAAATAGTGTCACCGCACACATGTCCCCACACACATGTCCCCACACAGTAAAAACACCTGCCCCCCACATATGTAACAGTAAAATCACATGTCCCAATGATTATCTGCACACATATGTCCGTGATCACCTGCGCACATCTGTACATGATCATTATTATTATTATTATTATTATTATACACGATTTATATAGCGCCAACAGTTTACGCAGTGCTTTACAATGTAGAGGGGGGACAGCACAATTACAGTACAGTTCAATACAGAAAGGACAGGAGGGCCCGGCTCATGGAGCTTACATTCTAAAGGGAGGGGTGGTGGTACAAAAGGTAATAGCTGCAGAGAATTTGATGGGGGTGGGGATGATCATCTGTGTACATATGTCCGTGATCACATAAACCAATTACTATAAACTTAACAGGATTTTTTTTTACCAAAGACATGTAGCAGAATACATTTTGGCTTAAATTTATGACAAAATTTAATTTTATTGGATTTCTTTTTTCACTTATATTGCAAAAAATAAAAAACGGAGTCCTGAATAAATACCACCAAAAGAAAGTTCTATTTGTGTGAACAAAATGATAAGAATTTCATTTGGGTACAGCGTAGCATGACCGCGCAATTGTCATTAAAAGTACGAAAGCGCTGAAAGCTAAAAATTAGTCTGGGAAGAAAGGGACGAAAGTGCCCAGTATTGAAGTGGTTACACAGGACAAATAGACAGTGAATCTCCCTAACAGAGGCACAGAAAGCAATAAAAACTGGCAGGTGTTCTAATCCCTCTCCGCACTATCCAAAACTAAAAACTAAATGAAAAAAATGTTGCCTCCTTTAGTTACGCTTTAACCACTTGCCGACCGCCACACGCAGATGTACGTCGACAGAATGGCACGGGCAGGCACATGGGCGTACCTGTACATCCCTTTAAATTTGCCGCCCAGCTCGATGTTCCCGGGAGTCCCGCAATTGCGGTCGGCAAAGGCAGAACAGGGGGATGCTTTTGTAAACAAGGCATTCCCCTATTCTGCCTAGTGACATGTCACTGATGGCTGTTCCCCTGTGATCGGGAACGGTCATTAGTGATGTGTCACGTGTAGCCACGCCCCCTAACAGTAAGAATCATTTCCTAGTACAGACCTAACTCCTACAGCGCCACCTGGTGGTTAACCCTTTCACTGCCAGTGTAATTTTCACCGTAATCGGTGCATTTTTATAGCACTGATCGCTGTAAAAATAACAATGGTCCCAAAAATATGTCAAAAGTGTCCGATGTGTCCGCTATAATGTCGCAGTCACGATAAAAATCGCTGATCGCCGCCATTACTAGTAAAAAAATTATTAATAAAAATGCCATAAAACTATCCCCTATTTTGTAGACGCTATAACTTTTGCACAAACCGATCAATAAACGCTTATTGCGATTTTTTTACCAAAAATATGTAGAAGAATACGTATCGGCCTAAACTGAGGAAAAAAAATGTTTTTTTATATATTTTTTGGGGATATTTATTATAGCAAAAAACAAAAAAATATTGAATTTTTTTCAAAATTCTCGCTCTATTTTTGTTTATAGCGCAAAAAAATAAAACCACAGGGGTGATCAAATACCACCAAAAGAAAGCTCTATTTGTGGGAAAAAAAGGACGTCAATTTTGTTTGGGAGCCACGTCGCACGACCGCGCAATTGTCAGTTAAAGCGACGCAGTGCCGTATCGCAAAAAGTGGCCCGGGCTTTGACCAGCGAAATGGTCCGGGGCTTAAGTGGTTAAGAGTGTTTTTGGGCTAATTGACTAGGAGGTAAAGAAGACCATGCAAAATTGTCACCTCGGAGGAATCCTTTTAAAATGTTTACACATCTTTGATCACAGGCTTGGAGAAGAGAGGCTTAAAGGAACACTAAAGATATATATATATATATATATATTTTTTTTTAAAATAACAAACATGTTATACTTACCTCCACTGTGCAGCTCATTTTGCACAGAGTGGCCCCGAACTTGGTCTTCTGCTTTCAATCAACCAATGAATGAGTAGAGAAGCCGGCCGAGATGCCTGCGCGTTCACGGCGCAGGACTTTCGAGGGGTCAGGTAAGTAAACGGGGGCTCGGGGGGCCGCTAATCCAGAGATGTTTTTTCACCTTAATGCATAGAATGCATTAACCTCCTTGGCGTTTTATATTGTAGGCCTGCAATTCTTAGGAATAACTCACTTAAATCTGTCCAAACAAGAGTCTAGTAGACATCCCGGGTATGATAAAGTTTTAAACACAAAATCATAAATTATAATATAATAAATAATTATAACAAATAATAATATAATAATAATAAAAATTATTTAATAATGTAATCAAATCAAAAACACAGAAATTTGCTCAGTTGCAGAATTGTCGCTGTCATTACTTTCAGTGTTTAATGACGAATTTCCCCACAAATCGCTCAATTCTGCAAGTGATTCTAATTTATTATCGCTGTTTTCTAGCTGGTCTAAAACCACTTTTGACATAAAGGGACACTTTTTGGTTGCTATGGACAATCTCCAAATTCCAGGCAGAAAAAAACAGTATTTATAATATAAAAGTGCATGCAGGGCACTGGACAGACCACTAGGGACAAAGGGGATGTGTAATTTTTTTATACAGTACTGTAATCAGTAAGATTACAGTATACTGTATGTGTTTTGTGTTTTTACTTTTTTGAATTTGGCACCGATCTCCGCCCCCGTGTGCCACAAGGTTGCAGGGAACGGAGCTCTGCGGCACTCGGGCACTGTGTGTGAATCGAGCGAGGAGACGGCTCGCAGACACAGCGGGGAGACATCGCAGGATCCAGGGGACAAGGTAAGTAACTCTCCCTGTATCCTGCGATGCAGCCCGAGTCTGGTTAGGGGTTACCGCTTTTGGTACTGAAATCTCACCCCGAGCCTGACTCTGGATTACCGCCAGGGAGGTTAAGGTGAAAAAACGTTTGCCTTTACAACCCCTTTAAGACTTACATACTGAGGCAGTTTTCAAGCGTTTTAGAGCTAAAAATAGTGCCTTTTATGCCTCCCCAGTGTGAGAGCCCGAGTGCCTTCACACTGAGGCGGTGCGATTGCGGGACGGGAAAAAAAGTCCTGAAAGCAGCATCTTTGTGGCGGTGTAGGAACGCTATATACAATGTTCATACACCACCCCTGCCCATTGGTTAAAAGCACCCCGCTAGCGGCCGAAGACCGCAGCTTAAACAGC
Organism: Rana muscosa; assembly: GCA_029206835.1. Lineage (NCBI taxonomy): Eukaryota > Metazoa > Chordata > Amphibia > Anura > Ranidae > Rana > Rana muscosa. The sequence goes on along the minus strand of CM055123.1, from coordinate 259,251,451 downwards.
GATAAAGCCCTAACGGACCCACTGCCCCAGTGTGAAAGCAGCCTTAATGCAGAGGTAAAAATGTAATTATAATAGTAGGGGCATATCATTTATTTCCCTAATCAAACCCTATTCTTTGATACAGTAACAACTGGATCAACTGTGGGTATAGAATTTGGTATATGGGATTGTATGATCTTATTATTTTTTTTTTTTATGGTTGAACTGGATGGTCTTTTTTCAACCTGACTAACTAACTAACTAAGCTACAAAGTGATGTGACCCTTTTCTCCCTCTAGTGGTGGATATACAGATTGCTATATTTATTAGAGTAATAAAGTTGTAAAGAAAGGGGGTGATGTGACTCTTTGCTCCCTTTAGTAGGGTGTATAAAAGTGCTATGGATATAAAGAAAGTTTTTTTAGATTTGGTGCCTTCGTCCCATCAAAATATTGTACTAATATTGTACTAATTTTATCTAGAATTTACCATCGTATTTGTGTGTCACCTTGAGAGTTCCTGTGTCCTCCGGGGCGGGCCACCCTCCTGATCTGGCTCTCGGTCATGAATATGGCGCAGCACCCACGGTGAGACCTCGGGGTGGGTTGGGCTTGGTTCACGGGATGGATGCATATCTCTTTTTACATAAAAAACTGTAACATTATAGATCCACAATGTACAATAATACTAAAAATGTTCTTTCTATTTATAGTTATGTGACAAAATCCATGTATATCTCCTAACAAATATATGCCTGTATATAGCTCCTGAGGAAGCAGATATTACGGAATAAACCGCGAAACATGTAGAGCCTCTATACAATGCACTATTGATGATTGGTAACAATTGACTGTCAATAACGAGTTATTTCATGATTGTCACAAGCAACCTTTTTATTCTATAAATATGTATATGAACCTTTTCTATGTTTTGTATAAAATATCTTTTTATACTATACCTTTGACTGATTATCAGTTCCACATACGGTGCCATCAAAGTCCACTTTAGCCTCTCTTTCTTTAGTACAATATCCCTTTTAGTATGATTTTTTTTTATTAATTATTATGATTATTATTAGAAATTAATATACAGGATTCATATAGCACCAACAGTTTGCACTTTACTAAATGAAGGCAGACAGTACAGTTATATTACGATTAAAGGGATCAGAGGGCCCTGCTTGTTAGAGCTTACAATCTAAATGGGAGGGGTAAGTGACACAAAAGATGATAAATATGGAGGATGAGCCGATTTAGAAAATAAAAGTCTAGCTGTTAGTGGAGGCAGAATAGTCTTCTCTAAAGAGATGGGTTTTCATCACCTGAAGGTGGACAGAGTATGAGATAGTCAAACAGATTAGGGTAGGGACTTTTAGAGGATTGGAGAGCCTCTGGAGAAGTCCTGGAGGCAAGTATGGGAGGAGGTTAGGAAGGAACTAGAGAGCGGGAGGTCTTGGGAGGAACAAAGAGAACGGATTGGTTGGTATTTTGAGACATGGTTAGTGATTTAGCTGGGGACAGAGTTATTAGTATTGTTAATTGTATTAGTTGGGTGAGTGGAAGCCAGTGTAGGGATTGGCAGAGAGGGGTAGCAGACACAGAGCGGTTGGTAAGGTAGATGAGTCTAGCAGCAACATTCATGATGGACTGAAGGGGGGATAACCTGCGGAGAGGTAAGCCAATGAGGAAGAAGTTGCAATGACCAAGGCGAGAGATGACCAGGGAGTGAATTAGTAGCTTTGTGGCGTCATTGGTTAGGAAGGGGCGAATTCTGGAGATATTGTGCAGCATAATTTGGACAGTGATTGGATGTGGGCTGAAAGGGGAGTTCAGAGCCCAGGGTACCCCATGATTGCTCAGTTTAAAAAATAAAGCAGAACTAAATTCTCTCACAATCAACATGAACTATTTTAAAATCTTATGCTGCTAACCTTAGCAAATAGGAAGGTTGTTTTAAACTTGTTATAGCCGCAAAAAAGATCAGGCGCCTGCTGGAAGGGACAACAATTGCAGAAGGAACAACAACAATAATAACAGTAATGTGGACCTTAGATATACAGTGGATACGGAAAGTATTCAGACCCCCTTAAACTTTTCACGCTTTGTTATATTGCAGCCATTTGCTAAAATCATTTAAGTTCATTTTTTTCCTCATTAATATACACACAGCACCCCATATTTACAGAAAAACACAGAATTGTTGACATTTTTGCAGATTTATTAAAAAAGAAAACTGAAATATCACATGGTCCTAAGTATTCAGACCCTTTGCTGTGACACTCATATTTCACTCAGGTGCTGTCCATTTCTTCTGATCATCAGATGGTTCTACACCTTCATTTGAGTCCAGCTGTGTTTAATTATACTGATTTGACTTGATTAGGAAAGCCACACACCTGTCTATATAAGACCTTGCAACTCACAGTGCATGTCAGAGCAAATGAGAATCATGAGGTCAAAGGAACTGCCTGAAGAGCTCAGAGACAGAATTGTGGCAAGGCACAGATCTGGCCAAGGTTACAAAAAAAAATTCTGCTGCACTTAAGGTTCCTAAGAGCACAGTGGCCTCCATAATCCTTAAATGGAAGACATTTGGGATGACCAGAACCCTTCCTAGAGCTGGCTGTCCTGCCAAACTGAGCTATCGGGGGAGAAGAGCCTTGGTGAGAGAGGTAAAGAAGAACCCAAAGATCACTGTGACTGAGCTCCAGAGATGCAGTCGGGAGATTGGAGAAAGTTGTAGAAAGTCAACCATCACTGCAGCCCTCCACCAGTCGGGGCTTTATGGCAGAGTGGCCCCACGGAAGCCTCTCCTCAGTGCAAGACACATGAAAGCCTGCATGGAGTTTGCTAAAAAAACACCTGAAGGACTCCAAGATGGTGAGAAATAAGATTCTCTGGTCTGATGAGACCAAGATAGAACTTTTTGGCCTTAATTCTAAGCGGTATGTGTGGAGAAAACCAGGCACTGCTCATCACCTGTCCAATACAGTCCCAACAGTGAAGCATGGTGGTGGCAGCATCATGCTGTGGGGGTGTTTTTCAGCTGCAGGGACAGAACGACTGGTTGCAATCGAGGGAAAGATGAATGCAGCCAAGTACAGGGATATCCTGGATGAAAACCTTCTCCAGAGAGCTCAGGACCTCAGACTTGGCCGAAGGTTTACCTTCCAACAAGACAATGACCCTAAGCACACAGCTAAAATAACAAAGGAGTGGCTTCACAACAACTCCGTGACTGTTCTTGAATGGCCCAGCCAGAGCCCTGACTTAAACCCAATTGAGCATCTCTGGAGAGACCTAAAAATGGCCGTCCACCAACGTTTACCATCCAACCTGACAGAACTGGAGAGGATCTGCAAGGAGGAATGGCAGAGTATCCCTAAATCCAGGTGTGAAAAACTTGCTGCATCTTTCCCAAAAAGACTCATGGCTGTATTAGATCAAAAGGGTGCAAATACTAAATACTGAGCTAAGGGTCTGAATACTTAGGATCATGTGATATTTCAGTTTTTCTTTTTTAATAAATCTGCAAAAATGTCAACAATTCTGTGTTTCTGTCAATATGGGGTACTGTGTGTACATTAATGAGGGAAAAAATGAACTTAAATGATTTTAACAAATGGCTGCAATACAACAGAGTGAAAAACATAAGGAGGTCTGAATACTTTCCGTACCCACTGTACTCCTGGGGAGAAGAACCATGAAAAAAAGCTACAATAAGGTCCATAAGAGCGCTTAGGTCCAAGTAGTTAAACTTACAGCTAATTAATTATACGTGGACCTAAGCAATCTTATGGACCTTAATTTAGTTTTAAACTTGTTGTTTGCTTGTTGTAAACTTTTCTTTACATATCTTCATTTGCTTCCTGGTTTCTGGCCTAGGCCAAAATTATGTCATACATCCTACGTGTCCTCATAGGCAATTTCTTCTTCTACTCATCTACTGTATCTGGAGGAGAGGAGAGGCTTTCTCCAATAAGCACACCTTCCTGCCAGCATGCCTGAGCTAAGGGCAGAATAACTCCAGAAAAGTAATGCTACATTAATCATACATTAATACATAGAATGCATTAAGGTGAAAAACCTTGAGACTTTACAAGCACTTTAAACGTATTCTACTTGGAGAACAGACACTATGGGCTCTTTCACACGGAGGTCCGTTCAGGTCCGCCTGTCAGTTTTTTAGGCGGACCTGAAACGGATCCTCCATGTAGCCCTATGGAGGCACGGATGTCAGCGGAGACATGTCCGCTGACATCCGCTCCGCTCCGAAAAAGTGTGACGGAGGAAAATCCTATTTTTCCTTCCGTCTGCGGAGCGGATCGGATGACAACTGACTCTATGGTCCGTCGTCATCCGATTCCCCATAGGGGAGAGCGGCGCTCTGACAGGGCGGTCCCTGCACAGTGTGCAGGGACCGCCCAGTCATCCGTCAGCTCAGCGGGATCAACAGAGCGATCCCCGCTGAGAGCAAGCGGAGCTTCGCGGGGCGGATCTTCACGGATCCGCCCCGTGTGAAAGAGGCCTTAAGAGGAGATATGATTGCAATATCTCATCAGTAACTGTAGTATTGGGAAGAAACTGTTCAACCTAAAGTCTCTGAAGAAGACACCAGGACACATAAGGAAGTTGGGCCAGACGTGATTTAATATTAAACGGCACAAGGGGTCTTCTGCCAGAAAGTTATAGATTAAAAAAACTTCAAAAACTGTTAGATGTGTTTCTCAGTGAACAAAATACATATTGGGCTATGGGAATTTATAGCAACACACACACACACTGAACATGTGCTTTTATTCAACCATATAAACCATGTAACAAATGTAACAATGTTTATAAACACTGTCAGGTGGTCCAATTTTGTGGTAAATAAGTGATATTGCGCGACCGTGTGTATACAACACAAGTTTGAGCCAACATTCCGTCGGCAAAAAACCCACGGTTTTCTTGTCAGAATTTCCGATCGTGTGTACGCGGCATTAAATGCAAAAAAATAAATAATTAAATGCCATTTGAAAAAAAAAGAAAAATAATAATAAAAATGTCTCTTTAAGAGCTATGGGCAGAAGTGACGTTTTGACGTCGCTTCTGCCCTGCAATGGTATGGAGACGGGTGGGGGCCATCTTCCCCTCACTCATCTCCATACCTAACAGGGAGAAGAACCCAATCGCCTCCGCCGCTACCGATGGCTCCGGTAAACGGCGGAGGGCACCGAAGAGCGGCGGGAGGGCCCTCTCCCGCCGCCGACAAAAGTCATCTTGTGGCGAATCCGCTGCAGAGACCACTTTTATCTTGAAGTGGACCGCCCGCTGAAGAAGAGGATTCCGGGGTTAGCTGCTACTGCCATAATAACAATATTCCACTTCAAAGTACCAACGTAAAATGACGGCGGGTGGTCTGTAAGTGGTTAAAGTGCAAAAAAAATAAATCGAATATAATGCAAAAAAGATGAAAACATGAAAAAATTAAAAAGGGAAAAAGAAGAAAAATTATTAATAGTCCAAATGTCCCAATTCCACATCCATAAAGTGAACTCAAAATACTGTGTGTGCTGATCCAATGTTCAATTTGTGAAGACACCCAGTGCTCCCCACAGGATAGACAGGGTAAGTATATCTGCTTACCAGATTTAAGACCCTCCAGGGTCTATCTGCGCATTAGTGAGCTTTCACCCCTCACTATGGGCTCAACCGCATCCACTACCCAGCCTGCCTAATTGGATTGCACAGGTGTATACTCCACAGTTATCATCAGTCAAGGAAACTTCACACATTCATCATATGAAAGAGGAAGATAAACTCATTGCGCAACATTCTTTTAAAGGCACACAGGAGTTTATTAAAAGTTGTACTTTCAACAAAAATGATAAAATTAGGCTCAAAATGGAAACATTTGTTTGTCCAGCACCCTCCACGAGTGTTTGGACGTCACCGCTGCTCCTTGCCTAGCCTGACGTACGTTTCGTCCAATGGGACTTCTTCTGTGAGGTAGTAAGGGTCAGCGGCGCTCACATCACTTCCTTATATTCAGAGAAATTTCTGTTGCCGAACACTAGAGAGCAGTGCTGCTAGTATTCAAAACCAGCGTGAACCACACCGCCATATTTCCGTAGTCCAAGGCTATTGACATGGCGGCCATGTTCCAAGGGATACTTCATCAACATATAACCAAACGTATTGCTGTTTTAATCAGCATATACGATCGGTCCATGCACTCATTTAGAGTATACAAATCCTATATTTGGCTATCCAAAATACGATTAATCTTAACATAACCATATCATCACTTACTAATAACCAAAAGGCAATATTAGTGCCGGACAATTTTGTGGCAGCAGCAGCTGTGTGATTGGCTGAACATGGCACCTGCAGCTCCCTGGCCACAGGAAAAATGCCCGGAATGTGTTGGGTGTCAGATTATTGGTTGGGTGAAGTTTAGGTTTTAAAGTAAAATCTCATAGAAGTTTTAACATGGTAATATCAAAATGTGAATCATTTTAAATCACATCACTGGGTGGTGGTGGATTATTGTGGGTCTCCATCAGTATCAGGAAAAAATTAATAATACCCATACTAAACAGCAAAAACACATTATATACACTCACCTGCCACTTTATTAGGTACACCTATTCAATTGTTTGGTATGGTAACACAAATTGCTAATCAGCCAATCACAGCATTTAGGCATCTAGACATGGTAAAGACAACTTTCTGAAGTTCAAACCGAGCATCAGAATGGGGTAGAAAAGGACTTTGAACGTGGCATGTTGTTGGTACCAGTTGGGCTGGTCTGAATATTTCCTGCCATAGTGACGTCACACACCAAGCCACGCCCCCTACAGTAAGAATCACTCACTAGGGCACACTTAACCCCTACAGCGCCACCTAGTGGTTAACCCCTTCACTGCCAGTGTCATTTTCACAGTAATCAGTGCATATTTATACCACGGATCGCTGTAAAAATGACAATGGTCCCAAAAATGTGTCAAAAGTGTCCGACGTGTCCGCCATAATGACGCAGTCACGATAAAAATCGCTGATCGCCGCCATTACTAGTAAAAAAAATTTTTTTATATAAATGCCATAAATCTATCCCCTATTTTGTAGACGCTATAACTTGTGCGCAAACCAATCAATATACGCTTATTGCGATTTTTTTTTACCAAAAATATGTAGAAGAATACATATCGGCCTAAACTGAGGAAAAAATTTTTTTTTTTATATATTTTTTCAAAATTGTCGCTCTATTTTCGTTTATAGCGCAAAAAATAAAAACCGCAGAGGTGATCAAATACCACCAAAAGAAAGCTCTATTTGTGGGAAAAAAAGGACATCAATTTTGTTTTGGAACCATGTCGCACGACCGCGCAATTGTCAGTTAAAGCGACGCAGTGCCGAATCGCAAAAAGGGGCCTGGTCCTTTAGCAACAAAATGGTCCGGGGCTTAAGTGGTTAAATGCCACAGGCTACCTGAGTCTTGTTGCTGACCATGTCCACCCCCTTATGACTACAGTGTCCCCATCTTCTGATGGCTCCTTCCAGCAGGATAATGCACCATGTCACAAAGCTCCAATCATCTCATCACTGGACAATGAGGTCACTATACTCCAATGTTCTCCACAGTCACCAGATCTTATCCAATAGAGCACCTTTGGGATGTGGTGGAACTGGAGATATGCATCATGGCTGTGCAGCTGACAAATCTGCAGCAACTGCGGGATCCTATCATGTCACTATGGACCAAAATCTCTGAGGAATGTTTCCAACACCTTGTTGAATCTATGGCACAAAGAATGAAGGCAGTTCTGAGGGCAAAAGGGGGTCAACCAGATACTAGCAAGGTGTACCTAATAAAGTGGCCGGTGAGTGTACAGTATATATATATATATATATATACACAGTGGAACTTCGGATTGCGAGTAACGCAGTTAACGAGCGTTTCGCAATACGAGCATTTTTTTTAAAATCCTGACTCGGTTTACGAGTGTTGTCTCGCAATACGAGCAGGATTCAAGCCTCTGCGGTGTGCAGTACCGTATTTGGCCAGAGGTGCGGGGGTGCCAGCATATCTCGGAGCCGTTCGCATATACTCAAGAAACACTCGGAAATACTCCATTCCCGAGTGTTTCCGAGCCTTTCAGAGGGTTCCTGAGCGATCTCCGGCGCCCCCCCACCTCTGGCCACATGCAGTATTGCATGCAATAGAAGTCATTGGAACCAATTATCTTCATTTCCATTGACTTCTATGGGGAAACTCGCTTTGATATGCGAGTGCTTTGGATTACAAGCATTCTTCTGGAACGGATTATGCTCTTAATCCAAGATTCCACTCTATATATAAAATAATCCCTGGTGATCCTGCCTAGAGGTTCTTGCTTAAGCACCCTCCATTGTACGGTGACAACACTCTGTCCCTGTTTCCAAACTGTGCTTCTGTATTGTCACCCCGTCACACAAGCTTTCTATAGAGTTGACAACACACATTACACAGGCATGGGCCGCTGTTGTCACCATCAGGAAACTCGTCCTGAGAAATGCCGTGCAGCCATCACTGGAGTACAAGTAGAAATGAAGTGGCTGCAAATAGGATGCAGGAGACCAGCATCACTGAGAGGTAAAAAGAGGATGTAAAAAAATGGTTGAAAATGGCAAACGTTTATAATACACAGAGCACAGAGCAATCATCTAATAAGGGCCTACTTGTACTTCAAAGGCCACAGTTAAGGGTCTGCTTTGCAGAGCTTGTTCTTATTGGTTTGCTATCACTTTTTGTACACGGTGTGTGGATAGTTTGTTGTTTCTTGTAACTGAGGGAGTGCCAAGGGGCACGTCTTTTTACTCCAATGTTTGGCGGTGAAAGTTTTCCTTTCCCATCTCAGACAGTTGGAGGTAATAGACGTGAGCGCTCCTCTGCAGGATAAGGGCCACCATCCGCTGCAAGCTGAGATAACACCCTGCCAGGGACCCCCTCATCCTGCCCTCCCCGGGGGGGGAAGGACCCCAATTAACCCCCCGTCAGGAGAAAAAACACTTGATGCGAGAAGCTGCGCGGAAACTCTGGGCGATTTGTCAGGCGCCCAATACTGCAGCAATTGTTTCTTGCTTGACTTCTGCTGCTCCCAATACATTTCTTAGACAGGAATCTGCTGACAATCGGCCCCAGTGAGCCCGTCTGACAGCTGTACACAGCTGGGAGCAATTTGTGAATTATTACAGCCTAAGCGCCACTCAACTGGAACACTTATATTAAGATGATTGCTATCATTTGTCTGAAACATGCCAATATATTCCCGCGCCTGGCTAATGGCCCGTCTATGTGCACCACCATGAATCGCGCTCTGTTTCCGACCGCTACTTTCCCACAATAACCCCCTAGTGTGCACAAAACCTCCAATATAGGTAGATCTATACATCTCTATGGTAGATATATAATCCCAGGAGTCACAGATACCCAAGTTACTTTTATAGTGTGTGTGTCCGGACTAAACTTTTATGTTAGTTTTGGGTGGAGTTGAGAAAGGTTAGAATCCCTGACAGGTTTTTACTGTACCCAGGTCTCCGTGATTTCGCTTCACTTAATGTAACAACAACAACAACAACTTTATTCAGATACACAAAATACAAACATAGTAAGCCTGATTGTTTGCAGTACTTGTACCGGTAAGTTACTGTAGATGGCAGCAGATATGTTGTCTCATAACATCTCCTTGTTTTGTTATTTTTTTGTTTTTGCAAAAGTTATAAGAAACTGACAAACCTTAACCACTTAAACCCCCCTCCTGCCCAGACCAATTTTCAGCTTTCAGCGCTGATGCACTTTGAATGACAATTGCGCGGTCATACAACACTGTACCCAAATTACATTTTTAGTATTTTTTCCCCACAAATAGAGCTTTCTTTTGGTGGTATTTGATCACCTCTGCGGCTTTTATTTTTTGTTAAAAAATAAATAAAAAGACTGATTTAAAAAAAAAATATATATATATATATATATATATATATATTTTTATATTTTATTATAAAATTTTGTAAACAGGTAATTTTTCTCCTTCATTGATGTACACTAATGAGGCTGCACTGATGGGCCCTAATTGGCTGCACTGAAGGGCTGCACTGATGGGCACCGATAAGCCGGCACTAATGGGCACCCATAAGGCGGCACTGGTGGGCACTGATAGGCAGCACTGGTGGGCACTGATAGGCGGCACTGAGAGGGGGCACTGATGAGCATTGATAGGTGGCACTGGTGGGCACTGAAAAGTGGCACTGATAGGTGGCAGTGATGGGCACTGATAGGTGGCAGTGATGGCACTGATGGGTGCCAGTGATGGGCACTGGTGGGTTACACTGATAGGCAGCATTGCTAGGTGGCACTGATGAGCCACTGATTGGTGGCACTTGTGGGCATTGATAGGTGGCACTGTGGGAATTGATAGGTGGCACTGTGGGCACTGGCAGGGAGAAATTATATTCACAATGGCTGGCACTGGCAGCTGGCACTGATGAGGCTCCTTCTGCCTCCTTCCTATTCGGGGCCGATGTCCCTTGTGAAAGAGCTGGTGATCGCCTTTTTTTCCTCCTCATGCTGTCAGCGTGAGGAGAAAAAAAAAACGATTACAGATTCTTTGTTTACATCACATGATCAGCTGTCATTGGCAGACAGCTGATCACGTGGTAAGGGGTCGGGATCGGCCCCTTACTCGGATCGGTGATCGCCCAAGTCTCAGTTAATCGGGTGATCACAGCGCGCGCCCTGCAGGGGCGTGCGGGGAGCGTGCAAAGGGGAGGCCGTCTATCCGGCCAACCGGATTTTCAGGTCCGCGCTGAAGCCGTCATTTGGCTATAGCGCGGGCCTCAAGTAGTTAAAAGGAGGAAGTAAACCCACTTAAAAAAAACACCACCTGCAAGACAAAGGCATAATGAGCTATGTAGCACTACCCACGTAGGAGCTGCTGGTTTAAATTTGGGCCTTGCACGTTACCTCACTGTTCGTTGTCTAGGGGAAGAAAGTCTGTAAGAACTCCAATGTCCACACAAGATGTAAAACCTTAAGTTGTTAGGTTTTATTTTCTTTTGCATAAAACATTTGAAGAATATTAGAAGGTTGAAGTGAAGGGGTAGGTTCAGGCACACAGTACAGATCACTGGGAAAAACTCCTCAACTATACAGTCATTCACCACTCTTCCTGGAGGGGTATTGCTCACCCGGATAGGCCCCTCTCACCTGGCCTAGCAGCCGGAATGATGCTCGGACAATGATCAGGACCAGTCTCTGCCACAGACTGGTTGTGCACAAAAATGGATAATCCGGGATCCTCTGCTACAGGACTTAACGCCCGAAATTCCAGCCAAAAAGTCAAGAGCCTTTAAGCCGACCCGGCAGACTGCAAGGTGAAATTTAACTACGGTGCATCCTCCAATAGAATTACCAGGCCCTCCTCAAGACACCAGCCTTCCGCTCGGTCTTTTCCAGGACAGGTTTTCTCCATTGAGTGGCTTCCTCCCGCAGGACGGACAGCACAGGATCACCTTCAAGGTGTAGGTCCCAGTCAGCATAACTGGGTCCACTTGGCAGAGTTGCAGCCTCGGACCAACATGGTCCTGAGGCCAAAAATCACACAGCACACTCCCTGCACCAGGAGGGCCGCGAGGGGACGAAGGACAGACCCCCAAAACATGGCGTCTGCCCCTTAAGTACCCTTCCCCAGCATGCTCAGCGGGTAGACCATGCCCACAGAGCTGTTCCCGGGGGAAGGTACCCAATGCACTCTGGCCTGTCAGACTTCCACCATGGCCTGGGGTGGTAACGCCACATACAGGCAAACAGTGGGAAGTCTTCCAACACAGCCATAGCCGGATCAGAGGCTGATTTAGCATAATTATTTACAGAGTCTGAGCTAACTACCAGCTCAGACACCCACTAAATTTGACATAGCGCCCAGTCATTGGGAGAAGGGCACTACAGCTAGTATGCATAATATGTAATACTCACCTCAGATCGAAGCCCCCGCAGCCATCCTTGTTCACCGCTCGGGCGGCCGACATCTCTCCCGGTAGTTACTTCCGGGTATCGGGGCTCCGGCGCTGTGATTGGCATGCACGCGGGAGCCGCCAGTAACGGCACGGCCTCCTTTAGGAACGGCACGATCGCCGTTGCTAAAGTGCGCCTGCGCCATTGTCTACGCCGCATCGGCGCCCGTGATTTTTCTAAATATCTCCTAAACCGTGGAGGTTTAGGAGATATTTCAAGCACCTACAGGTAAGCCTTAATCTAGGGCTTTAAAGTGGATGTAAACCCACTCTCGTCCTTTCTAAACTACTGCCATAGTGGTTATCTATAAGGATATAGATGCCTCCTGCATGTATCCTTACCTGTCAAATGTCTCCCATCTGTCTGTTATGAAACCCGAAAAAAAATTAAGATTCTGTGGGTGGGTCTGTTGTCCTGAGGCCGAGCTCGGTGGGTGGAGTCGTGATGTCAGTAGACTCCCCGCCCACCTCTACACTCCCCTTGTCAACATGCATATTCTCCTGTGTATTTCTTACACTGAACTTCTGCTATGATCACTAACATCTAGTCAAAACCCAGAAAAGTCACCACATGACTTCAGCATGCCCAAACATGCTGAGGTGTGGAGCAGCCAATCCTGGGAGAGCTGGAGAAGAAAGGAGGAGAGGATCTGAAGTACACAGAATGGCATATCTCATGCACCAGCCCGAGAGAGACAATCACCTGTCACTCACAGCAAGGGGGAAGAACTGACTCCTATCTCTCTGTGTGTCAGTTTTTATCTCACTGAAAAAAGATAAGAGGACTACTCAGAGCTGGAATAACTCTTTGTGACAAGACTGGGCACAGATGAAATGAAATCCTATACTGTACAAGGTGCAAGCCTTAATTTAAAAAAAAACAAATTTGGGGTTACAACCACTTTAACCACGTTAAGACAAGGCCTTTTCTAGAACTTTTTGCTTACAAGTTTAAAATTAGTATTTATTGCTAGAAAATTACTTAGAACCTCCAAATATTATATATATATATATATATATATATATATATATATATATATATATATATATTTTAGCAGAGACCCTAGAGAATAAAATGGCGACTGTTGCAATATTTTATGTCACACCGTATTTGCACAGTGGTCTTACAAACGCAATTGTTTTGGAAAAAATACACCTTTTTTAATAAAAAACAAACAAAAAAGAGTCAAGTTAGCCTAATTTTTTGTATAATGTCAAAGATGATGTTATGCCGAGTAAATAGATACCTAACATTTCATGCTTTAAGGTACTTAAAATAAATTGCCCGTGGGACTTTAGATGAGGCGCAACACACTCAGTAATAAAATCAATGAAGTAAAGATTAATTGGTAAATACAATTTCCAACAGATCAACAGTAACATTATTGCCATTAAGTAAAGCAAAATTGGTCAAAATATAATTATTATTTTTTTTCATAAATTTTATTGAGTGAGCAAGAAAAAGCATACAAAATGTCATTGTAACAGTAGATCACTATAGTAAGTTTAGATTAATTAATGAAATAAATATTTTAACCGAGAAATACATTCTTAGTCTGCTTGAGATGGAGTTAGTACATTTAAGAATTTAACATGTTAACATGTTATTTGGTCAGTATATACATATTATTCTGTAGCCAGGTACAGTGTTACAAAGATCAATCCATAATAGGTGAAAACTTGCATCTATGTAACTCAACGCATTTCGTGACATCACGTCACTTCCTCAGGGGTTGATGCACACACTATTATCTATAAAGTAAAAATAGTTTAGGATATATAATACCCAATGTTTACAATAACAGAATACATTGTATCAATCAAAAAGGGGACCCATACTTACAAGTCTCCAAGACATAACATGCTCATGACCTAATGGAATTCACCTGGAAATTTCTGACCCGGGAACTGTGGGTATGGGATTCAAAGAGCCCAGCAGTGCAAACAGGGCGAGATGGAATGGCGGGCATGGAGAGCAATCCAACAAGTCCTTCACTGTGATGGCTGTGAAAAATGTGTCTTATGTGTTAGTATACATGACATAAAACTACCACTTAGGTGTTGATAGGAAAGGGAGATTATGTGTAAAGAGTGTGAGATGTACATATAGTACGGTACTAAAAATCTCCATATGTGACGCTTTAAAAATTGTTATAAATTACCTGTTTAGAGTTACAGAGGAGGTCTAGTGCTAGAATTATTGGGTGCAACTTACGTATGCATTCGCTTCTGCACGCTTTTTATTTCTTTTACTTTTTATTTTTACTCTGTCCCTTTTAATATATATTTTTTTATCACTTTTATTCCTATTACAAGGAATGTAAACATCCCTTGTAATGGAAATAAGCTGGACAGGGCCTTTTTACTGAGAGATCTGGGGTCAAAAAGACTTCAGATCTCACATTCACATTTAAAAGCAAGAAAAAAAAAAGTTATGTTGCCTTTAAGAGGAAAAAAAACCCATCCCTTTAAGGCTGGTGGGCCGAAGTGACGTCAGACATCACTCAGGTCCTCCAAGGGATTAGAGCCGAGTGGTGGCTATCTTGCCCTCACTCGGTTCCTGCCCAGCAACGGACCGGATCGGCTCTGGGCTAACCGACGGGTCTGTTAAGCCCGGAGTTGACCGGGAAGTGTCGGGAGGGGTGCACCTCTCCCACCGCCTATAAAAGTTATTCAGTGGCGGATCCGCCGCCGGGACCACTTTTATTAGATGCAGAATCGCTCGCAGTACATAAAAATACTGGGTTTATGGCAACTAGCTGCTGCCATAACAACAGTATTTAACGTCAAATTAATAATATAAATGTACTGGGGGCAGTCTTGAAGTGGAGAGTAACTACACTTTTGTTGAAAAAAATAAATAAAAATAAACCCTCAGGGTGATCTATGTACATTACAAGAACTTTAACAAACTTTGTTGCAGATTCCTTACCTTTTGTTATTCTGAATAAATCCCTGTGTGTTTCTCTGTGTCCATATAGAAAGTGAAGCTAATGTGAGTGGTTTCATAATTATCAATCAGCTGCTGCACCTGCAGGGCTCTAATGAGGAAAGCTGCTGGGCCTGCATCCCTTTATATGTGATTTCCTATTGGGAGCATCTCACCAAAAAATACATTTTTGTTGCAGCGCATGCCTGAAATCTGACTTGTGTCTAATGGTGCCCATACACTAGGCAAAAAAAATTGTTTTAAAATCTGTAATTTGGACAGTTTTTTTGTTTATCGTCCAGTTAATAGGCACAAGTCGAAAATCGTTTGCCCAAAGTTAAAGTTCATTATGATATGCGCTACGTTAAAGCCTAAGTTTAGTCAAACTTTTTTTTTTTTTTTTAAATCAGCACAAGGGACAGTACTTACTATCAATGCAAATTGTCCCTTGTACTGGTGGCTGCTGCTTTAGTTGAAATCTGAAGTCCTCTGAACCCTCTACTCCCACAGAGATAATCTTCAAAGGCAGCAGGAGTTAATAGATGCCAAGGGACTTGTGACAGGCATTCATCAAGACTGCTGACTATTAGGGATGAGCTTTGAGTTCGAGTCGAACATGAGTTCGACTCAAACATCAGCTGTTCGATCGTTTGCGAACTTCGAACATTATGGGCCGTTCGCGCCAAATTCGAGTAGCGCGTCACGGCCCATAATTCACTGCGTCATCGCAGTGCATTGCTGGCTGATGATTGGCCAAGCATGCACTATGACCCGCATGCTTTGGCCAATCACAGCGCCGTCAGCACAGAGAGCCATAATTGGCCAAAGTCAGGGTGCCTTTGGCCAATCATGGCTCAGGGGAGTAGGTACAGGCCCCACACTATGAGAGAGAGAGAGAGAGGGGGGGGAGGGAGGGAGAGAGTCGTTTTATTTCAGTTAGCTAGATTGAGCAGGCAGTTGATTCAGCTAGTTAGATCAGTATATTTAGTATATATATGCATTGCACGCTTTGTATATATATATATATATATATATATATATATATATATATATACACACACACACTTTATACAGTTTAGCTAGATCTCACTGCAGAGTGTTCCTGTTATTCTCGCTGCAGTATATTAAGTCAGTGTACACTGGGCACAGTGTGCAGGTAAAGCTGACTGCAGACCATCCCTGTTCTCTTCCTAATAATGGCCTCTTCCTCTGCTGATTTGTCCTCGGAACCAGCGGTGCTCCGTAGGCGTTCAAGGGGCTACGCAAGTACGCAGGCAAAAAGATGCCATGCTGTGCTTGAGCTCGTGTGCTTGGGGGACAGGAGCCACACTGGGGCAGAGATTCTGTCAGCTCTGCAGGGGCAGGCTCAGAGGTGGTTGACCCCACGCCAGCTTAAGCCAGAAATGGTGGTTTGCGACTCCGACAGGGACAGCTGACCCATGTGCCCTGTTTGGCTCACATTCTTGACTTGGTGGTGCAGGGGTCCTTGGGCAGGTTCCCGGGCTTACAGGATGACCTGAGGCAGGCCAGGAAAGTCTGTGTGCATTTCTGCCGGTCATATAATGCCAGTGCTCGGCTGGCTGACCTCCAAAAGGAATTTAACCTGCCCAAGAACCGCCTAATCTGTGACATGCCCACCAGGTGGAACTCAACGCTGGCCATGCTGCAGCAGCTGCACACGCAGCAGAGGGCTATCAATGAGTACCTGTGTGACTATGGCACCAGGACAGGGTCAGGGAAGCTTGTTTTTTTTTTTGCCACGCCAGTGGGTCATGATCAGGGATGCATGCACTGTCCTGTCACCATTTAAGGATGCCATGAGGATGGTGAGCAGTGACTGTCCCTCTTGTCCATCCGTTGGAGCACATGCCGCGTGGAATAATGGACAGGGCACTTGAGGCAGAACAGAGGGAGGAAAAGGAGGACTTCCTTACCTCTCAAGGCCCCCTTTATCCAGACAGTGTTCCTGCGGGCCCGCCGATCACATAGGAAGAGGAGGAGGAGGAGGAGGAGGAGGATTGTGTCAGCATGGAGGTGGAACCTAGCACTCAGCATCAGCAGCAGTCTTCAAGGGATCATTTACAGTCCCCAGAAACCCATGGACTTGTACGTGGCTGGGAGGAGGTGGCTGCGGATCATGTCGTCCTTAGTGACCCAGAGAACTCTGGACCGAATGCCTCAGCAAACCTACGCTGCATGGCCTCCCTGATATTGCAAAGCCTGCGAAAGGATCCTTGTATTCGTGGTATCAAGGAGAGGGATCATTACAGGCTGGCAACCCTCCTTGATCCACGTTACAAGGGTAAGGTTGCGGACCTTATCCAGCCATCGCAGAGGGAGCAAAGGATGAAGCATCTTCGAGAGGCCTTGCAGAAAGGTCTATGCAACGCGTTCCCAGAGACAGGGAGGTTACAAATTCCTGGTCCTGGACAACGTGTTGCTGAGGCTTTGGTCAGTCAAAGAAGGAGCGGTGGAGAAGGTGGCCGTCTGACCGATACGTTCAGACAATTTTTTAGTCCGCAGCCCCAAGGTATGATCAGTTCCAGCAACCATCGCCAGCGTCTGGTTTACATGGTGCCGGAATACCTAGGGGCAAGATCAGACTTGGACACCTTTCCCACCGAAAATCCTCTGGCTTACTGGGTCTTGAGGATGGATCACTGGCCAGAGCTTGCACAGTATGCAATTGAGCTACTGGCCTGTCCTGCATCCAGCGTTCTTTCGGAACGCACATTCAGTGCTGCTGGAGGCTTTGTAACCGATCACAGGGTGCGCCTGTCCACCGACTCGGTCGATCGGCTGACCTTCATAAAAATGAATCAGTCTTGGATCACCAGCTACCAAGCACCTGATGCTGATGTAACCGAATAATTTTTTTTTTGCATGCAAGATCCCTTCAAGACTGCCTATGCTGATGCTGAGTGACTATCCTGTTATGCTGAGTGACTATCCTCATCCTCCTCAATGTTCATGTTTGAACATTTTTGGTTCTGAGCACCGCCACCAGTGGCTAAGGCCCAATTTGTCTGCCCCTGTTTAACAGGGGCGTGTAATTAGAATTTTTGCTGTAATACTTTGCAGCAGGGCTCATTCCTGCGCTCCAACTTTAGTATCTGTGAGGGGTTACAGTGTTGTGGCACCAGTGCCTAAGGCCCAATTTTTCTGTCCCTGTTCAACAGGGGCATGTAATTACAATTCTTGATCTAATATTTCACAGCAGGGCCCGTTCCTGCACCCACCAAGAGTAACTGTGAGGGCTTACAGTGTTGTGGCAACACCAGCACCACCACCACCACCACCACCCCCAAAGGCCCAATTTTTCTGCCCCTGTTCAACAGGGGCATGTAATTACAATTCTTGATATAATATTTCACAGCAGGGCCCGTTCCAGGGCCCACCAAGAGTAACTGTGAGGGCTTACAGTGTTGTGGCAACACCACCACCACCAAAGGCCCAATTTTTCTGCCCCCGTTCAACAGGGGCATGTAATTACAATTCTTGATATAATAGTTCACAGCAGGGCATTCCAGCTCCCACCAAGAGTAACCGTGAGGGTTTACAGTGTTGTGGCAACACCAACACCTAAGGCCCAAATTTCTGCAGAGTAAATAGGGCAGAGTGTATAGGGCAGGCCCCTACTTTCAAACGTCCGACTTTTAAACGACTCCTACTTACAAACGGAGGGAGATAACAGGAAGTGAGAGGAAATCTACCCCTAGGAAGGGAAATTCTATCCTGTAAGAGTTAATATGGGAAAAAGGTGTCTCCTCTCCACTGATGCTTTATCACCAATCTTTGTTTCCCTAAAAACTCCAAATTTTCAAAATCCAATTGTCATTGGGACAGAAAGGGAGGTGAAATCTTCTGAACAGGTGCACAGACAGCAAAACAAATGTTACAGAGGTGATAACCCTTCCCTGTTTTCCAAAAAGCTTTTTGGGCTGGAGGTACACTTTAAAAATGTACTAGTTCAAAATTACAAACAGATTCTACTTAAAGGGGAGTTCCAGCCTTTTTTATGTTTATTAAAAGTCAGCAGCTATAAAAAGTGTAGCTGCTGGCTTTTAATAAGCAGACACTTACCTGCTCCACTGTCCAGCGACGCGGCCGCCCGGAGCGTCGCTCCTACCCTCCCCTCTCTGCCGGCACGTCTATTCACACTATGGGCACCCGGCCGTGACAGCTTTCGGCTTCACGGCCGGGCACTCACTGTGCATGCGCGAGTCACGCTGCGCTCTAGGAGTGGACAGGCGATCGTCTGGGACCTGTGACGTGTCCCAGGTGATCGCCTACAGGGAGGGGCTGACGAGTCGCCCAAGCGGTCCCTGGGCAGAAGTAGGAAGTGGGACAGGAAGTCCCACTCCTAACGAAGCCCCCACTCCCCCCAAAAAAATGACATGCCAAATGTGGCATGTAAGGGGGCAAGGAGTGGTTAAAGCGGAAGTTCCACTTTTGGGTGGAACTCCGCTTTAAGAACAAACCTACAGTCCATGTGTTGTTTGCACCGCCTGTATACTGCTGTTCAGAGTATATAGGGCCTGGGGGCCCCACGCCTTTCCTTTTTTAAATTTGGGTGCTGGGTTCCCCTTAATATCCATACAACACCCAAATGGGCTGGTAATGGGCTGGGGGGGGGGGGTACCCATGCCGTTTTTCTCAATGATTTTCCTCCATATTGCCGGGACCAGACATAACATTAAAGCCGCAAGCAGTTTTAAATTACTTTTATTCCTTTAGAAATGTAATTTTGTTCAGGGACAGTTCTAAACACGGGAAAAACGCGCCACTTTACAGGCATACTTTAGACATCCCCAGGCACGATATTTAAAGGAATATTTCACTTTAATTTTTTTCACTTTAAGCATCATTAAAATCACTGCTCCTGAAAAAAATGCGTTTTTTAAAACTTTTTTTTTGCATTGATACATGTACCCTGGGGCAGGACCCGGGTCCCCAAACCCTTTTTAGGACAATAACTTGCATATTAGCCTCTAAAATTCGCACTTTTGATTTCTCACGTTCGAGTCCCATAGATGTTAACGGTGTTCGAAAGTTTGCGCAAACTTTCGGTCCGTTCGCATGTTCTGGATGCAAACCGAACCGGGGGTGTTCGGCTCATTCCTACTGACTATGCCCGCCCCCCTCCCCTCCATTCACAGAAACTGTACTATAGTTCCCTAAATAAAAAGTGCTCTATGAATGCAGGAGGTGGACCTTTCATTCATCTACCCCTCCTCCATTCATAGGGCGCTTTTCATTCATAGAAGCTATGGTACAGCTTCTAGCAATAAAGGAGGGAGACGGAAAGGACGGGCATAGTCTGCACTCTTGATGAGTGCCTGTCACATGTCCTTTGGCTCTTATAACCCCTGCAGCACCGGAAGATTAGCGATGTGTGGATAGGGAGGTTTAGAGGTTTAAGCCCTGTACACGACCGGTTTTCCTGGCAGGACAAAAGCCGTTGGTTTTCCCGACAGGATTCCTGCCAAGCTTGACGGGTTTCATGCCAAGTTTGACTTGGGTACAGACTGTCATACAAAATCCCACCAGTCCAAAGCTCTCCTACCAAGTTCCTGACACTATATCAGAGCTTCTCCCAGCGCTCACGTGACTCCTGCTCTCTCTCCTCCCCGGCTGACATCAGCGGGCATGCTCGGCCCCTCCTGCTATAGCTGTCAGCCGGGAAGTGGAGAGAGCCAAGGAGTCACGTGAGCACCAGGAGACGCTCTGATATTAGGTACAAATCGGCATCTTTTTTTGTACAGCACAGGCACAGGGACACATAATGGTATATAACAGAGGGGATGGCAGGCTTATACTATAGTGGCTTAACAACCACATTAAAGCAGAGTTCCACCCACTTTTGAGAGGTGGTCTTAAACAAAAGACCACCTCTCCACCCCTCGTTTTTGGATATTAAAACATTAATTTTTTTCCTTCTATAGTACCTTTTATGAAGTACATAGTGTACTTCCAATCCATCTGGGCCGCGGCTCAGGACGTCATATCCCTATGTGCGGCGAGCCCCTCCACTGTCTTCTTGGACCTGTGTGTGTCCCAGAAGACAGCTGGCCATTCACAAAGCGCCGCGTGACTCGCGCATTCACAGTAGGAAACGATCTGCAGCCCCACCCTCCCCCCTCCAATCTCGATCCAGCAATGTGCACAAGAGCTTTTGATTTTTTTTTCTTAGTTTCTGTTATAGAACTTTTTAAATATGTAATTTTTCTCCTTCACTGATGTGCGCTGATGAGGAGGCACTGGTGTGTGGCACTGATAGGCATCATTGATGGGCACTCACAGGCAGGACTGATAGGCACAGATTGGCAGCACTTGTGGGCACTGTTGGGGCTGCACTGATAATCAGGACACATCCCCTGTGTGCCGGTTATCGGTTCTCCTGTCCTCACGCGCTGTTAGCGTGAAGAGAGGACTGCCGATAACCAGCAAATACTATAATCACATATAAATGGACACAGTTGGTCACATTGTAAAGTGCCGCTGTTATTGGCTCTTTACCATTCCTGCGATCAGTTGATCCGTGCTGATGCACGCCGCAGTGGGCACGCGGGAAGCACGATCATGGGAGGACATCTTTAGATTCCCTCCCGGCAATGTGTGATCTGCATTGTAGTCGTTTTTCTGCTATAGCGCAGGCGGGAAGTGGTTAAAAAATAATTTTAGGCCTGAAGATTTCATAAACCCCCTCAAAACATTATATATTTTCTGAAAGCAGACACCCTAGAGCAGTGATGGGGAACCTTGGCACCCCAGATGTTTTGGAACTACATTTCCCATGATGCTCATGCACTCTGCAGTGTAGTTGGGCAACATGGGAAATGTGGTTCCAAAACATCTGGGGTGCCAAGGTTCGCCATCAATGCCCTAGAGCGGGCGTCACTAAATGGCGGACCGCGGGCCGGATCCGGCCCCAGTGGCCATTCTGTCCGGACCGCAGCCTCGCCAAGTAGCGTCCTCTCCCTGTCGCCGGCTCACCCGGCTCGCCCGCCTGCCGCTGCCGATGCTGCTATATACACAGCATGGCAGGCGCGGCGGGTCCGTGCCTTCTCTAATATCTCTGCACTGCCCCTCCCCACACTGCCTGTCTAAAATCACACAAAACATGAGGCGCGGCCGCTCTGGACAAAGGGCGGGACTTTTAAGTTAAAAAGTGGGTGATTGGTTGCTAGGCAGCGGGGCGGTCCCAGCAATAAATCACTCACTTTTAACGTGAAAAGTCCCGCCCATGGTCCAGAGCGCCCACGCTTCATGTCCTGTGTGAAAAAGGTAGGGTTTTGTGGGGAGGGGAGAAGTGCTGTGCTGTGCTGTAAAGGACAGTGTTTTTTGATATCGAGAGAGGTCTGTGATGGGGGGTCAGTCTGTGATGAGGGGTCTGTGATGGGGGGTCAGTCTGTGATGAGGGGTCTGTGATGGGGGGTCAGTCTGTGATGAGGGGTCTGTGATGGGGGGTCAGTCTGTGATGAGGGGTCTGTGATGGGGGGGGTCAGTCTGTGATGAGGGGACTGTGATGGGGGGGTCAGTCTGTAATAAGGGGTCTGTGATGGGGGGTCAGTCTGTGATGAGGGGTCTGTGATGGGGGGGGTCAGTCTGTGATGAGGGGTCTGTGATGGGGGGTCAGTCTGTGATGAGGGGTCTGTGATGGGGGGTCAGTCTGTGATGAGGGGTCTGTGATGGGGGGGTCAGTCTGTAATAAGGGGTCTGTGATGGGGGGTCAGTCTGTGATGAGGGGTCTGTGATGGGGGGTCAGTCTGTGATGAGGGGTCTGTGATGGGGGGGTCAGTCTGTGATGAGGGGTCTGTGATGGGGGGGTCAGTCTGTGATGAGGGGTCTGTGATGGGGGGGTCAGTCTGTGATGAGGGGACTGTGATGGGGGGGTCAGTCTGTAATAAGGGGTCTGTGATGGGGGGTCAGTCTGTGATGAGGGGTCTGTGATGGGGGGTCAGTCTGTGATGAGGGGTCTGTGATGGGGGGGGTCAGTCTGTGATGAGGGGTCTGTGATGGGGGGTCAGTCTGTGATGAGGGGTCTGTGATGGGGGGTCAGTCTGTGATGAGGGGTCTGTGATGGGGGGTCAGTCTGTGATGAGGGGTCTGTGATGGGGGGGTCAGTCTGTGATGAGGGGTCTGTGATGGGGGGGGTCAGTCTGTGATGAGGGGTCTGTGATGGGGGGTCAGTCTGTAATAAGGGGTCTGTGATGAGGGGTCTGTGATGGGGGGGTCAGTCTGTGATGAGGGGTCTGTGATGGGGGGTCAGTCTGTAATAAGGGGTCTGTGATGGGGGGCCAGTCTGTAATGGGGGGTCAGTCTGTGATGAGGGGTCTGTGATGGGGGGTCAGTCTGTGATGAGAGGTCTGTGATGGGGGGTCAGTCTGTGATGAGAGGTCTGTGATGGGGGGTCAGTCTGTGATTTGGGCGGTCAGTCTGTGATGGGGGGTTTGTGATGAGGCAGGGGAGATGTGACGTAAGTGGGGGCTGAGGACACTGATGTAAAGGGGGGGCTGTGATGTGAAGTGGGGGACTGAAGACACTAATGTAAAAGGAGGTCTAATTTCTGCACTAGCAAAACACGTCTCTGCAAGGGCAATAGAAAACAATTGTTTTCTATGTGTCCTGTTCACACAGAAACAGCGCCCCTGAGTACTGAGCAGTGTGGTGCAAAATGCATACTGTTTCTATGCACCGCAACTGAGCTGTGGTGCATAAAAATGAATTAAATGTATTTTGACATTTCAATAAAGTTGAAAGGAAAAAAAGCACAAATTGTGATGTGTGTGGATCGTAAAGGTGTGTGCATGTGTGTGGTGGTGGGAGGCGCTGTGAAGTGGAGGACATCATGTGGAGTCATAGCACCAATATGGCATTCGGACCTCCGCTGGAACAAAATTTTTCCGACCGGACCCCCGTGAATTTTAATTCAGTACCCCTGCCCTAGAGAATAAAATAGTGGAATAATATAGTCCAATTTTTTATGCCACATGATATTACTGCAAAGGTCTAGGAAACGCATCTAAAGTTAATTTTAGGGCACACAAACGCAATAAATTACCCAATTGTTGGGTAAAATATGAAAGATGAGGTTGCACTGTGTGAATAGATACCTTAAATTTGTGTGCGCCCGTGAAATGGGGACACTAGGTACCCTATATTTTCCATAGGCGAGACTTTAAAAGCTCCCTATAGGTCATCAGTTTAGTGTTGCAGAGGAGGTCTGGTGCTAGAAATATTGCTCTCACTCCAGCATGCACGGTGTTATGTAACATATGCAGCGTAATTAGCGTTTTCATGTGTAGGCTCCACGGACGCGTTTGTTTACTTTAATACGTAGGGTGGGGGAGGCCTCAAAAACGTTTTTGAGGGGGATTTTATGTGCTTGGGTATAACTATTTTTTTCACAATTTAAAAACATTTTTTTTTACTTTTTTTTTTCTTTCATCACATTAGGGACAAAAAAAAGTCCCCTATGTGATGATTTTTTTGGTGACAAGTTTTCTTTATTGAGACATCCAGGGTCTAAAAAAGGGGGGGGGGGGTCTGGAGCAAAGAAGGTTTTTCACCTTGTTGCATAGAATACATTAAGGTGAAAAACCATGAGACTTTACAACTCCTTTAATTGTCTAATAATTACTTGACCTCTGGAAGATTTACCCCCCTTCATGACCAGATCATTTTTTGCGATATGGCACTGCATTACTTTAACCGACAATTGTGCGGTCGTGCGACGCTGTACCCAAATATAAACTTGATGTTATTTTTTCCCCACAAATAGAGCTTTCTTTTGGTGGTATTTGATCATCTCTGTGTTTTTTATTTTTGGTGCTATAAACAAAAAAAGAGCGACAATTTTGAAGAAAAAACAATATATTTTACTTATCCAATAAAAAAATGAAAAAAATCTAATTTCTTCAACAATATAGGCCAATATGTATTCTGCTACATTTTTTTTTGGTAAAAAAAAAATCCCAATAAGCGTATATTGCTTGATTTGCGCAAAAGTTATAGCGTCTAAAAAAGATGGGATTTTTAAAATGTATTTATATTTTTTACTAGTAATAATGGCGATCAGTGACTTATAGCGGGACTGTGCTATTGCTGCGGAGAATTTGGACACTAACTGACAATTCTTGATCAGTGGTAAAAAATATGCACTGTCACTGTACTAATGACACTGGCTGGGAAAGGGTTAACCTCAGGGGCAATCAAAGGGTTAACTGTGTGCCTAGCCAGTGTTATTGTGTACTGTGGGAGGTGCTTTTACTAATGGAAGGCACAGGATCAATGCCTTCCCTACTGGCAGAATGGCAATCTTTACATAGGCAGATCACCGTTCTGCCTGTATACTGAACAATCGGCAGGTGCTGGCGGACATCAAGTCCGTGGTACCCGCAGCTGGGCTCCCATTGTGTGTGATCAAAGCTGGAGCGAGCCGCTGGAGGCATGCATTCATGAGTCCTACCTGGAAGAGCATATATATATATATATATATATATATATATATATATATATATATATATATATATTAGGGCTGTGGAAATTAACTATTAATTCCTTGATTAATCGATTAATTGCTTTGATCGATCAAAATTCTTTGGGCTTGCCGTGTCCATCTGAATGGCTCCTTTGCTGTGCCTTCATATCTGCATGCCGGCAGGACCTTACTATCTGCCACACACAAGGGCTGTTACATTTCCCTCTATCACTTCCCTCTATCAACCTGGGATTCTACAGCCATCCACTGGGAGTTGTGATAGTTCCCTTCACAGGACATCTACATGCCGACGGTCTGATGTTAGCCCCTTCTCATCTGGATTCAGCAGTGGTATCGTTGTACACATTTTTATACCAGTATCATACTTGGATACATGTTTTTATGACTGCTTTTGCTACCATAGATTTTATCTCCAGTGCAATATTTATTTTGTTACCTACTTGAAGACTATAAAAGTTTTAATGCTATTCCCATCGAGCGCTGCCTTTGTGTGTTTTTTGTATCCTGCTATCGATTTTTCCAGTGGTTGGTAGCTGCACTGGGAATCCACCTGCAAGGAGATCAGCTAAAAGTAGTTGGATATCTATGTGCGTTATAATTAATCAAAATTAGTCGATTAATCGATTAAAAAAAAATCGATTAATCGAACACGAAAATTTTAATCAGTAACAGCCCTATATATATATATATATATATATATATATATATATTAGAGGTCGACCGATATGGGTTTTTCTCTGGCCGATGCCGATGCCGATATTTAGAAATCGCTGTGGCCGATGGCCGATATATGATGCCGATTTTTTTGGGCCGATATGTTAGGCCGATGAAGGGGAAAAAAAAAAAACTAACAGTTGGACCCCTTTCACACTGGGGTGTTTTTCAGGCACTTTTGGGCTAAAAATAGCACCTGTAAAAATGGCTGCAAAACAGCTCCCCTGCAGTCTCAGTGTGAAAGCCTGAGTGCTTTCATACTGAGGCGGTGCGCTGGCAGGACGTTAAAAAAAAGTCCTGCAAGCAGCATCTTTGGAGCGGTGTATACCGCTCCTCCATCACTACTGCCTATTGAAATTAATGGGCACTGCTGCTGAAGCGCCTGCAAAGCGCTTCTGCAGCGGTGCTACACGGGCGCATTTAACCTCTTCATCGGCCGCTAGCTGGGTTATAAGCACCCCGCTAGCAGCCGAATATCGCCGCTAAAATTATGGTAAAGCGCAGCTAAAACTAGCTGCATTTTACCGCCAACGCCTGCCCGCTCCAGTGTGAAAGCAGCTGAGTTCCGCCAAAAAAAAAATATATATTAAAAGTCAGCAGCTACAAATACTGCAGCTGCTGACTTTTAATATATGGACACTTACTTGTCCTGGGCGCCCGCGATGTCGGCACCCGAAGCCGATCTCTCTCTCGGCTCTCGGGTGCTGCCGCCGCCATCTTCGGTAAGGGAATCAGGAAGCAGGCACAAAAACAGGTAATCAAAACTTTGACGAAAAAAAAAGTTTAGTTTTATTTAACATTCATTAAAGTGTATTTTTTTCCCAAAGAATTGCGTTTGAAAGACCGCTGCGCAAATACCGTGTGACATAAAATATTGCAACAACCGCCATTTTATTCCCTAGGGTCTCTGCAAAAAAAAATATATAATGTTTGGGGGTTCCAAGTGATTTTCTAGCAGAAAAGACAGGATTTTTACTTGTAAGCTACAAGTGTCAGAAAAGATTTAGCCTTTAAATGGTTAAACTGAGAACTTCTACTCACAAGTTCAGTTCATTGATAAGAAGAAACATTTGTAACTTTTCTCTCTCACTTGGCAGGCTGCCCAAAGATGAGTCACTGCACGGGAAACTTCAGGCAACTTGTATTGACTTCTATGAGAGATGTCATTTCCAAGCCGCGCTGAAGTTTTTTTTTTTTTTTTTAATATCGGCTTCTGTTCTCAGAATATCGGCCAAAGCCGATTAATGAAAAAATGCCAAAAATCGGCCGACCGATATATCGGTCGACCTCTAATATATATATGTGTGATCAGGCGCATAGGTGCCGCCCTGCAGCAGTAAAACTGCTATGGTGTGGACCTGAAGAGGTTAAAATGTTACTTATGGAAATCTTTTTTCATTTTGGATAGAATAAGCGAGGGTTGTTCCGATACTGATACTAGTATCGATATCTGTGCCGATACCGAGCACTTGCCTGAGTACTTGTACTCGGGCAAATGCTCCAATGCTTAAAGTGGAAGTAAACCCTCCTATCACTTTCAGGCAAGGAAGCTGCCATCTTGGCCTCTGTTTAATCTTCAACTGCCGTAATGCTGCACATGTGATCAGTTATGACACCAGACATTGGATGGTTTGACAGTTTGGTTGAGAGCACAACCAATGTGACAGTTGACATTCCCGGCATGCCAGAAATGTAACTGCTTTTTGAAACTGTTAAAATCGATGGGTTTACTTCCACTTTAATCTGATACCTGGACAGTGGGGGTTATCGGTTTGGCACTGGGGAGGAGTTACAATCACCGATCTCCCTGTATACATTTCAAGCTGACAGACACTTCTCCTCCTCTCCCTCCCGTGGCTGTGAGCTGCTTTATTGAAATCTATACAGGGAGATTGGTGCTTGTAACTCCTCCCCATCAACACACCGATCATCCCTTACTGTCCTTTATATCCTCCTCCGGTCTCCCTCCGTGCTCCTCCGGTCTCCCTCCGTGCTCCTCCGGTCTCCCTCCGTGCTCCTCCGCCCCCTCTGTCCTCGATCTGTCAGGATGGAGAGCGGAAGAAGAAGCTGGTAAAATATGTCATTTACCGACTCCTTCCTTTTCCGAATGCAAAGAGTCATCACTGACTGAGTGATCGGTGAGTCTGTGCATTCATAACTGTCACTGAGCATCGTAAACTGTGTTTACGATGCTTCAGTTTATGAATGTAGAGGAGCCGCTGTCTCCTGTCCATTCATCTTCAGTGCAGCCGAGGCTGCAGAGAAAGGGACTGGGGAATCTCTGTCCTCAGTGCCTTTCCCTGTCTCAAAAGGGAGATGTCAGATGTTAAAACCCCTGATATCTCACCAAAGCCACCCACCAACAGGGCTAATAAAAAACAAAAAAACAGAAACAAACAAAAAAAATTGTAATAAATAAATATTAAAAAGGTTAAATTGTAAAAATAATAAAAAATTAAATAAAAACCACACTGACACCGTCCACTCCCTCCAAAAAAGAAAGCATTGTAAAAATAAAAAAAAGGTGTAAAAAATTAAATTGTAAAAAAATAAATAAATAAAAATAAAAACAACCGACACAATCCACGCGTCATCAGTGCTGAATATTAGTGCCACTGTCACATGACATTAAAAAAAAGTATCTGTAATCGGTATTGGCGAGTATAAAAAAAAAAGTATCTGTACTTGTACTCAGTCTTAAAAAAGTAATATGGAGACAACCCTTGTTACAACCATCTGTCACAGGAAGTGAGAGGAAATACCCGGTGTGTCCCCAGAGTCACCAGAACTAGTGTCCCCATTGGAAGGTTTCCCCTTTATTACTATTTTGAAGTGAGCCATTGCCAATGGCAGCAGGTTTTTAGGCCCCGGTCAATCGATTGCTCCTCCCGAGTATTGTTGTGTGCCGTTCATTCGATAGACATAGAAAATGTTTGCATCGGTGGACTATCATCCCACGTCATAGACGTCATAGCGTAGATGAATAACACCACTAATAGAGGTAATAATCGCCTCTCTGCCTGAACTCTGACCTCTCGCTGTCATTTGTGAGACGTCTCTGCGGCTAAGAACACAAAAAGTCGATACTTTGTACAAACAATCCGCGGATGTGCTGAGCGCGGCGTCACTGTGTAAACTCGCCCTGGTACTCGCAGCCAAAGTACACAGAACAGGCTGGAAATGTGTCTGGAAGTCCTCCGTCCCTCCGATGGCAGACATGGAATCCCCCGCAGCGCGGGCGTGGGGGGCAATTTACATTTTATGAGGGATTAATGGATCAGTCCCAGCAGGTTTCTAGCAAATAAAGACAGGTAAAAGGAAAGGATCAGCGCTCACCAGGGACCACGGCTGGGAAAGCTGCAAGAAAATCACATGTATAATCATCAGAACTTCACGTGGATCCCGAGGTCCTAAAATACATTTTGTGCTGGGGGGGGGGGGGGGCGGATTTGTACAGGGGAGGGGGGGGGGTTTATGCTTAGGGGGTAAGCATGCAGATGAGTGCTCAGTGCTTTTGTAGGGGGGATTTTTGCTGACACATATTTCTCATACATCTTAGGGGGCGGCGGCGCAGTTTGGCATGTTCTCCCTGGGCACTAGATAATCTTGTCCTAGCACTGCTTCTCAGGGTGTATTTCCTGATCGTGATAGCAGTGAAACATGCCTGTGTGTAGAAACAGCCACTTGTAGCCTGAATTGGAAGCCCATTGGCAGGGTGACAACACAGGAGCATAATTAGGAGGCAGGAACAGAGCGGTGTCACCCTCCTGAACAGGGATCTTTGTGGCAGGATCACCAGGCATTACTATAATAAAAGCTGCAATTAAAAAAAAAAATGATAAAGGTCTGAAAATGACAAAAACATGTCAACAATTATATAAGATGTTAGTGTTTACTTTACCCAGTTGTGGACATTGGGTGCATTACAAAAGAAAATAAAATGGCCCGGGGTGGGAGGGGGAGTATTACCTCACAGGGAGGGGGAGTATAATTGGGGGGGAGTATTACCTCACAGGGAGGGGGAGTATAATTGGGTGGGGAGTATTACCTCACAGGGAGGGGGAGTATAATTGGGGGGAGGGAGTATTACCTCACAGGGAGGGGGAGTATAATTGGGGGGGAGTATTACCTCACAGGGAGGGGGAGTATAATTGGGAGGGGGAGTATTACCTCACAGGGAGGGGGAGTATAATTGGGGGGGAGTATTACCTCACAGGGAGGGGGGAGTATAATTGGGGGGGGAGTATTACCTCACAGGGAGGGGGAGTATAATTGGGGGGGAGTATTACCTCACAGGGAGGGGGAGTATAATTGGGGGGAGGGAGTATTACCTCACAGGGAGGGGGAGTATAATTGGGGGGGGGGGTATTACCTCACAGGGAGGGGGAGTATAATTGGGAGGGGGAGTATTACCTCACAGGGAGGGGGAGTATAATTGGGAGGGAGTATTACCTCACAGGGAGGGGGAGTATTACCTCACAGGGAGGGGGAGTATAATTGGGGGGGGGAGTATTACCTCACAGGGAGGGGGAGTATAATTGGGGGGGGGAGTATTACCTCACAGGGAGGGGGAGTATAATTGGGGGGGAGTATTACCTCACAGGGAGGGGGGAGTATAATTGGGGGGGGAGTATTACCTCACAGGGAGGGGGAGTATAATTGGGGGGGGGAGTATTACCTCACAGGGAGGGGGAGTATAATTGGGGGGAGTATTACCTCACAGGGAGGGGGAGTATAATTGGGGGGGGAGTATTACCTCACAGGGAGGGGGAGTATAATTGGGGGGGGAGTATTACCTCACAGGGAGGGGGAGTATAATTGGGGGGGGAGTATTACCTCACAGGGAGGGGGAGTATAATTGGGGGGGGGGAGTATTACCTCACAGGGAGGGGGAGTATAATTGGGGGGGAGTATTACCTCACAGGGAGGGGGAGTATAATTGGGGGGGGGAGTATTACCTCACAGGGAGGGGGAGTATAATTGGGGGGAGTATTACCTCACAGGGAGGGGGAGTATAATTGGGGGGGGAGTATTACCTCACAGGGAGGGGGAGTATAATTGGGGGGGTGAGTATTATTGGGGGGGGAGTATTACCTCACAGGGAGGGGGAGTATAATTGGGGGGGGGAGTATTACCTCACAGGGAGGGGGAGTATAATTGGGGGGGAGTATTACCTCACAGGGAGGGGGAGTATAATTGGGAGGGGGAGTATTACCTCACAGGGAGGGGGAGTATAATTGGGGGGGAGTATTACCTCACAGGGAGGGGGGAGTATAATTGGGGGGGAGTATTACCTCACAGGGAGGGGGAGTATAATTGGGGGGGAGTATTACCTCACAGGGAGGGGGAGTATAATTGGGGGGAGGGAGTATTACCTCACAGGGAGGGGGAGTATAATTGGGGGGGGGGGGGTATTACCTCACAGGGAGGGGGAGTATAATTGGGAGGGGGAGTATTACCTCACAGGGAGGGGGAGTATAATTGGGAGGGAGTATTACCTCACAGGGAGGGGGAGTATTACCTCACAGGGAGGGGGAGTATAATTGGGGGGGGGAGTATTACCTCACAGGGAGGGGGAGTATAATTGGGGGGGGGGAGTATTACCTCACAGGGAGGGGGAGTATAATTGGGGGGGAGTATTACCTCACAGGGAGGGGGAGTATAATTGGGGGGGGAGTATTACCTCACAGGGAGGGGGAGTATAATTGGGGGGGGGGAGTATTACCTCACAGGGAGGGGGAGTATAATTGGGGGGAGTATTACCTCACAGGGAGGGGGAGTATAATTGGGGGGGGAGTATTACCTCACAGGGAGGGGGAGTATAATTGGGGGGGGAGTATTACCTCACAGGGAGGGGGAGTATAATTGGGGGGGGGAGTATTACCTCACAGGGAGGGGGAGTATAATTGGGGGGGGGGAGTATTACCTCACAGGGAGGGGGAGTATAATTGGGGGGGAGTATTACCTCACAGGGAGGGGGAGTATAATTGGGGGGGGGAGTATTACCTCACAGGGAGGGGGAGTATAATTGGGGGGGGGTGAGTATTATTGGGGGGAGGGAGTATTACCTCACAGGGAGGGGGAGTATAATTGGGGGGGGAGTATTACCTCACAGGGAGGGGGAGTATAATTGGGGGGGTGAGTATTATTGGGGGGGGGAGTATTACCTCACAGGGAGGGGGAGTATAATTGGGGGGGGGAGTATTACCTCACAGGGAGGGGGAGTATAATTGGGGGGGGAGTATAATTGGGGGGAGGGAGTATTACCTCACAGGGAGGGGGAGTATAAATTGGGGGGGGGGAGTATTACCTCACAGGGAGGGGGAGTATAATTGGGGGGGGGAGTATTACCTCACAGGGAGGGGGAGTATAATTGGGGGGGGGGAGTATTACCTCACAGGGAGGGGGAGTATAATTGGGGGGGAGTATTACCTCACAGGGAGGGGGAGTATTACCTCACAGGGAGGGGGAGTATAATTGGGGGGGAGTATTACCTCACAGGGAGGGGGAGTATAATTGGGGGGGGAGTATTACCTCACAGGGAGGGGGAGTATAATTGGGGGGGGAGTATTACCTCACAGGGAGGGGGAGTATAATTGGGGGGGGGGGGTGGAGTATTATTGGGGGGAGGGAGTATTACCTCACAGGGAGGGGGAGTATAATTGGGGGGGGGAGTATTACCTCACAGGGAGGGGGAGTATAATTGGGGGGGGAGTATAATTGGGGGGAGGGGGAATTACCTCACAGGGAGGGGGAGTATAATTGGGGGGGGAGTATTACCTCACAAGGAGGGGGAGTATAATTGGGGGGGGGAGTATTACCTCACAGGGAGGGGGAGTATAATTGGGGGGGGGGAGTATTACCTCACAGGGAGGGGGAGTATAATTGGGGGGAGTATAATTGGGGGGAGGGAGTATTACCTCACAGGGAGGGGGAGTATAATGGGGGGGGGGTGAGTATTATTGGAGGAGTATTATCCGGGGTGGGGGACTGGGACTCTTCTCTCCCATTGCAGTCTATAGATGGGATTGAACACATCCTGGGATTCCCTCGGTCTGTTTTTTTTGGTCACTTGGGTCCCATTAGTGGGGGAGGGGGATTTCTCTCACTTCCTGTGCCGGAGACACAACAGGAAGTGAGGGGAAATCCCTTCCTGGTGTCACCAGAACAGCTCTTCCCTCTGTTCCTCTTCTGGTGACATTCTGGACTTCCCATCACTTTCTGATTTGATGACACCAGGACAGATAAAGTAGTGAATCTCCCCAGAGGGGACACAGGCATCAATAAAAGCTGACAGACACTCAATCTAAAGCTGAGCATGATTGGATGGCTGTGGGGGAGAGGGCGGGTCAGTTACCATGGACACGGCTCTCCCTCTCGCCTCCTGCTCACCACTGTCGCTTCTGGCGTCTCCATGGCAGCACGTTCCTGACGTCTGTTGCTCAGCAAGCCGGAAGTGACGTGTTGGAGTTTCTGATGGGTTGGAGATATTGACAGAACACCCCGACCGATGATTCAGAAATGGAGACCGTTCCAACCCGGGGCGTAATAACGTCACGGGAGTCGCCCCGCCGGTTCCACCAATCAGCCCCGCCTCTCTACAATGCCGGCCAATGAAAGGCCTGAAGGTTAAGTCAGCTGACGCAGTCTCCGCCCTCTCCGTATGCGTTCCGGTGACAGAGCGTAGGCTGAGTCAGCTGACCTCTGGGTCCTCGGCCTCCCCTCCAGTGACCTTCCAGGAAGCGGGTCATGTGACATCCTACGCCCCACCCTTCTTTTGACAGGGAAGTCAACTGAGCTCCGTTACTCCGCCCTCTCGAGCTCTCATCCAGTAAGAATTCAGTGTGGGAGTCATGTGACTTTCCTCCTCCGGCCGTCCAGAGTGGGTATAGGGGTCATGTGATCGGACCGGCTCCTCCCCAGGCGTACAGTGTGGGCGGGGCCGCAGTGTCGGGCCGGGATGGTGCTGGCTCTGGTGTTGGCCGCTCTGGCCGGCTGCCTGCTGACGGTACTTGTGCTGCTGTCAGTGTACCGGCGGCCGGCCTGGGCCCCTCCCCCATCCTCTGGGCCCCCAATGAGGGACGATGTGTCCGGCCAGGCCGGGGCAGAGAGCTGCCACTTCCTCAATGCCATCTTCCTCTTTCTATTCCGGGAGCTCCGTGACACGGCCGAGCTGCGCCGCTGGATGCTCCGCAAGATCCGGGTGGAGCTGGAAGAGCTGCTGCTGTCCCGTACGGCTGGCCGCCTGCTGGAGGGGCTCAGTGTCCGCGAACTCAGCCTGGGGGAGGCGGTGCCTGAGGTAAGTGGGATCCGCCTACTCTCTCCGGGACCCTCCCCCGCGGAATCCCTTCCCCCGGAGCTCAGCTTCGAGCTGGAGCTGGACTATTCCGGAGGCTTCCGATTGGCGATCGATGTGGAGCTGCTGTTCGGGAAAAATGCCTTCCTGGCCGTCCGGCTGGCCCGTCTCCAGGGCCGAGTCCGCCTGGTGCTCAGCCGCCTGCCCTTCAGCCATTGGTCGGTCTGCTTCCTGGAGGAGCCGCTCATCGACTTCCAGGTCCACAGCCAATTCGAGGGACGACCCATGCCGCAGCTCACCTCCATCATCGTCACTCAGCTCAAGAGGGTGATCCGCAAGAAGCATACATTCCCCAACTACAAGATCAGGTATGGCTGACCCCTGACATTACCGCCCCCCATCTGGTGTACTAATACCCCCCCCAACTACAAGATCAGGTATGGCTGACCCCGATGTTACCGCCCCCCCCAACTGGTGTACTAATACCCCCCCCCCCCAACTACAAGATCAGGTATGGCTGACCTGGGTACTACCGCCCCCCATCTGGTGTAATAATACCCCCCCCAGGGTCTCCTCCCCAACTACAAGATCAGGTATGGCTGACTCCGACATTACCGCCCCCCATCTGGTATACTAATACCCCCCCCCCAACTACAAGATCAGGTATGGCTGACCCGGGTACTACCGCCCCCCATCTGGTGTAATAATACCCCCCCCAGGGTCTCCTCCCCAACTACAAGATCAGGTATGGCTGACTCCGACATTACTGCCCCCCAACTACAAGATCAGGTATGACTGACCCCGGTATTACCCCCCACTTCTGGTGTACTAATACCCCCCCTCCAGGGTCACCTCCCCAACTACAAGATCAAGTATGGCTGACCCCGGTACTACCGTCCCCATCAGATATACCAATACACCCCACCCATTTCACCTCCTCAACTTCAACTTCAGGTACAGCTAAAACCCGGCACTACCACCCCCATCTGATGTACTAATATCCCCCAACTACAAGATCAAATATTGCTGACCCCGGTACTACCCAACCTCATCTAGTGTTCTGATGCCCCTTCCCCCTCCTGGGGTCACCTCCCTAAATACAAGATCAGGTACAGCTGAAGCCCTGGCTCTACACCCCCATCCAATATACCAGTCAGTACCCCTAACCTGTTCACATCCCCAACTGCAAGATCAGGTCACCTTCCCCAAGAGTGGCACTGCCACCCCTCTACAGTGACTGCGACCTCTCTATTCCCAACTACAAGATCAGGTCACCTTCCCCAAGAGTGGCACTGCTACCCCTCTACAGTGACTGTGACCCCTCTATTCCCAACTACAAGATCAGGTCACCTTCCCCAAGAGTGGCACTGCCACCCCTCTACAGTGACTGCGACCCCTCTATTCCCAACTACAAGATCAGGTCACCTTCCCCAAGAGTGGCACTGCTACCCCTCTACAGTGACTGGGACCCCTCTATTCCCAACTACAAGATCAGGTCACCTTCCCCAAGAGTGGCACTGCTACCCCTCTACAGTGACTGCGACCCCTCTATTCCCAACTACAAGATCAGGTCACCTTCCCCAAGAGTGGCACTGCTACCCCTCTACAGTGACTGCGACCCCTCTATTCCCAACTACAAGATCAGGTCACCTTCCCCAAGAGTGGCACTGCCACCCCTCTACAGTGACTGCGACCCCTCTATTCCCAACTACAAGATCAGGTCACCTTCCCCAAGAGTGGCACTGCTACCCCTCTACAGTGACTGTGACCCCTCTATTCCCAACTACAAGATCAGGTCACCTTCCCCAAGAGTGGCACTGCCACCCCTCTACAGTGACTGCGACCCCTCTATTCCCAACTACAAGATCAGGTCACCTTCCCCAAGAGTGGCACTGCTACCCCTCTACAGTGACCCCTCTATTCCCAACTACAAGGTCAGGTCACCTTCCCCAAGAGTGGCACTGCCACCCCTCTACAGTGACCCCTCTATTCCCAACTACAAGATCAGGTCACCTTCCCCAAGAGTGGCACTGCTACCCCTCTACAGTGACTGCGACCCCTCTATTCCCAACTACAAGATCAGGTCACCTTCCCCAAGAGTGGCACTGCTACCCCTCTACAGTGACTGCGACCCCTCTATTCCCAACTACAAGATCAGGTCACCTTCCCCAAGAGTGGCACTGCCACCCCTCTACAGTGACCCCTCTATTCCCAACTACAAGATCAGGTCACCTTCCCCAAGAGTGGCACTGCTACCCCTCTACAGTGACTGCGACCCCTCTATTTCCAACTACAAGATCAGGTCACCTTCCCCAAGAGTGGCACTGCCACCCCTCTACAGTGACTGTGACCCCTCTATTCCCAACTACAAGATCAGGTCACCTTCCCCAAGAGTGGCACTGCCACCCCTCTACAGTGACTGCGACCCTTCTATTCCCAACTACAAGATCAGGTCACCTTCCCCAAGAGTGGCACTGCTACCCCTCTACAGTGACTGCGACCCCTCTATTCCCAACTACAAGATCAGGTCACCTTCCCCAAGAGTGGCACTGCTACCCCTCTACAGTGACTGTGACCCCTCTATTCCCAACTACAAGATCAGGTCACCTTCCCCAAGAGTGGCACTGCCACCCCTCTACAGTGACTGCGACCCCTCTATTCCCAACTACAAGATCAGGTCACCTTCCCCAAGAGTGGCACTGCTACCCCTCTACAGTGACTGGGACCCCTCTATTCCCAACTACAAGATCAGGTCACCTTCCCCAAGAGTGGCACTGCTACCCCTCTACAGTGACTGTGACCCCTCTATTCCCAACTACAAGATCAGGTCACCTTCCCCAAGAGTGGCACTGCCACCCCTCTACAGTGACTGCGACCCCTCTATTCCCAACTACAAGATCAGGTCACCTTCCCCAAGAGTGGCACTGCTACCCCTCTACAGTGACTGTGACCCCTCTATTCCCAACTACAAGATCAGGTCACCTTCCCCAAGAGTGGCACTGCCACCCCTCTACAGTGACTGCGACCCCTCTATTCCCAACTACAAGATCAGGTCACCTTCCCCAAGAGTGGCACTGCTACCCCTCTACAGTGACCCCTCTATTCCCAACTACAAGATCAGGTCACCTTCCCAAAGAGTGGCACTAATACCCCTCTACAGTGACTGCGACCCCTCTATTCCCAACTACAAGATCAGGTCACCTTCCCCAAGAGTGGCACTGCTACCCCTCTACAGTGACTGCGACCCCTCTATTCCCAACTACAAGATCAGGTCACCTTCCCCAAGAGTGGCACTGCCACCCCTCTACAGTGACCCCTCTATTCCCAACTACAAGATCAGGTCACCTTCCCCAAGAGTGGCACTGCTACCCCTCTACAGTGACTGCGACCCCTCTATTTCCAACTACAAGATCAGGTCACCTTCCCCAAGAGTGGCACTGCCACCCCTCTACAGTGACTGTGACCCCTCTATTCCCAACTACAAGATCAGGTCACCTTCCCCAAGAGTGGCACTGCCACCCCTCTACAGTGACTGCGACCCTTCTATTCCCAACTACAAGATCAGGTCACCTTCCCCAAGAGTGGCACTGCTACCCCTCTACAGTGACCCCTCTATTCCCAACTACAAGATCAGGTCACCTTCCCCAAGAGTGGCACTGCTACCCCTCTACAGTGACTGCGACCCCTCTATTCCCAACTACAAGATCAGGTCACCTTCCCCAA
This sequence comes from Rana muscosa, assembly GCA_029206835.1. Lineage (NCBI taxonomy): Eukaryota > Metazoa > Chordata > Amphibia > Anura > Ranidae > Rana > Rana muscosa. The sequence continues at coordinate 259,213,274 of CM055123.1, read as the reverse complement.
GAGTGGCACTGCCACCCCTCTACAGTGACTGCGACCCTTCTATTCCCAACTACAAGATCAGGTCACCTTCCCCAAGAGTGGCACTGCTACCCCTCTACAGTGACTGTGACCCCTCTATTCCCAACTACAAGATCAGGTCACCTTCCCCAAGAGTGGCACTGCCACCCCTCTACAGTGACTGCGACCCCTCTATTCCCAACTACAAGATCAGGTCACCTTCCCCAAGAGTGGCACTGCTACCCCTCTACAGTGACTGCGACCCCTCTATTCCCAACTACAAGATCAGGTCACCTTCCCCAAGAGTGGCACTGCCACCCCTCTACAGTGACTGTGACCCCTCTATTCCCAACTACAAGATCAGGTCACCTTCCCCAAGAGTGGCACTGCTACCCCTCTACAGTGACTGCGACCCTTCTATTCCCAACTAAAAGATCAGGTCACCTTCCCCAAGAGTGGCACTGCCACCCCTCTACAGTGACTGCGACCCCTCTATTCCAAACTACAAGATCAGGTCACCTTCCCCAAGAGTGGCACTGCTACCCCTCTACAGTGACTGTGACCCCTCTATTCCCAACTACAAGATAAGGTCACCTTCCCCAAGAGTGGCACTGCTACCCCTCTACAGTGACTGCGACCCCTCTATTCCCAACTACAAGATCAGGTCACCTTCCCCAAGAGTGGCACTGCCACCTCTCTACAGTGACTGTGACCCCTCTATTCCCAACTACAAGATCAGGTCACCTTCCCCAAGAGTGGCACTGCCACCCCTCTACAGTGACTGCGACCCCTCTATTCCCAACTACAAGATCAGGTCACCTTCCCCAAGAGTGGCACTGCCACCCCTCTACAGTGACTGCGACCCCTCTATTCCCAACTACAAGATCAGGTCACCTTCCCCAAGAGTGGCACTGCCACCCCTCTACAGTGACTGCGACCCCTGTATTCCCAACTACAAGATCAGGTCACCTTCCCCAAGAGTGGCACTGCCACCCCTCTACAGTGACTGCGACCCCTCTATTCCCAACTACAAGCTCAGGTCATCTTCCCCAAGAGTGGCACTGCTACCCCTCTACAGTGACTGTGACCCCTCTATTCCCAACTACAAGATCAGGTCACCTTCCCCAAGAGTGGCACTGCCACCCCTCTACAGTGACTGCGACCCCTCTATTCCAAACTACAAGATCAGGTCACCTTCCCCAAGAGTGGCACTGCCACCCCTCTACAGTGACTGTGACCCCTCTTTTCCCAACTACAAGCTCAGATACAGCGCCACCCACTTCTGGTGTACCGCTACCCCTAGCTTCTTGAACCCCATGTATTGCTAAGGCCCTTCAGTGACCAATACCCCACAAAGGTCATCTTCTCCAACTACATGATTAGGGGTGGCCAGAGCACTTCCACCTGCATCTGGTGTACCAATATCCCATCCAAGTCACCTTCCCCAGCTACAAGATCAGGTACAGCTGAGACCTGCCAGCCCCATCTGGTGTCCTGATACACCTGATCAGTTCGCCTTCCCCTGATTACAATATCTGGAATGTCCCGAACCTTGGCATTTTTACTCCCCATCACAATAGGAACCTTGCACACCCATTTGGTGCCCTGATACCCTTAATCAATGCACCTTCCCTCATCACAAGATCAGGTTTGGCCCAAACCTTGTCACTGCCACTCCCATGAAATGTACTGCTTGCCCTACCTGGTGACTGTGATCCTTACCTTGGTCTTCTACAAAATTGGGTACAGTGCCAGGCTCTTCCCTGACTAGTTCACCTTCCCAAACCCTTGTACTGCTATCTACGCCCAGTCTATTGCCACCCATCTCCAGTGATCACTACCCCTGTACAGGGCACCTTTTGCAACTGAGCACGGGTTTTGTGGGAACTCCTACTTCCCTTATCTAGTGTACTGCTACCCCTTTTTCAGTCACCTTCCCCAACTACAAATCAGGGATGACCAGAGCCCTGGAGTGGCTAACCCCCATCCGATGTCACTTTCTCCAACCACAAGATTGGGTGCGATGAGAACCCCCAACACTGCCAGCCTATCCCATGTACTGATAACCCTAGCCAGTTCACCATCCCCCAATTACAAGTTCTGGTATGGCCCAAACCTGGGCACTGCTATCCCAATCCAGTGCTGTGACAACCAACCCAGTCCCTTTCCCTAACAACAAGATCAAGTGCAGTGCCACCCTTGACCAGTTCAACCTCCTGAACTTGTTTACTGCTAAGGCTGGTCATACATTACGCAATTTCTTAAAATCGCTCAATTAATAGCGCAGTAGGAAGGATTCCCCCATCAACTGACTGTGTGTTGATGGGGGAATCCTTCCCACTGCGCTATTGTATTCTGACAGCGGGAGGTTTCCCTGCCATCAAAATACAATAATCATTGCTGTTGGCTATAGTCAGTGATTGTGCGAAAAAACCCAACAGGCTGGTTGTACTGAAGTCGATCGATAGATCAACTTCAGTACAACCAGGCTGCTCATAGATGGATTGAAATTTGGACAGTTTCTATTGAACCTACTGAAATTTGATTTGTCTATGGCTGGCTTAAATCTCTCCAGGTACCACTGGAATCCAAGCACTGCCCGAGCCTCCCCCCACAGTCAGCTGTACCATTATCCTTACTTGGATCACCAACTACAAGATCAAGTACTGCCAGAACCCCCCAGCACTGGCCAGTCCCCCCACACCCTTTCCATTTGCTGACAGGTGTTCTGCTACCCTTATCTGGGTCATATTTTTTTTCCAACCACATGATCTGGTATAGCCATAACTCTGGCGCTTGCCACCCTATATAGGGTGACACTAGATTTATCAGAAATCTAGGACCCCTCTCCTGGTCCCCTTCCACAGCTGCAAGATCAGGTATGATAAAAAACCCCGGTACTCCTAAACTTAGGGATGAGCTCTGGCGTGTTCGCATTGAACACGTGAAGAGCCCGCCAGGATGTCAGTACCGCGCTGCGCTAATGACAGGCAGGGAGACATTTCCCGATCTCTGCAGCCGAGCATCGGGAAATGTCTACCTGCCTGTCATTAGCGCAGCGCGGTGCCAACATCCTGGCGGGCTCTGCACGTGTTCAATGCGAACACGCCGGAGCTCATCCCTACTCCTAATCCGTTCACTTTCCTGAATCCTAGTACTACTATCCCCCTTTGGCCTACTGCTACCATTCTGTTTTGACCACCACCCCTCTCCAGGTCACCTTTTCCGACCACAAAATTAGGTAGGCCAAAACCCCTGCACTTCCTTCTAGGGTGCCGCTACCCCTATCTGGTGTACTACTACCCTTTTCTGGGTCACCTCCCCCCCAACAACAGGATCCAGTATTCTCAGAACCTCGGAGGAGATACCCCTACCTGGTGTACCACTATCCCCATTTAGTGATCATTACCCCAGTCATCTTCTCAAACTACAAGATCAGGCGTGATCAGAACCTTTTAGAGCTGCCACCCCATCCTAGTGTACTGCTACCTTTAACAAGATTACCCTCCCCATGTGCAAAATAAGGTAAAGCTATAAACTCCAGTACTAAAGCCCCAAACCAGTATGCCACATCCCCTATCCAATGTACTGCTCTGCTACCCCTATCTATTTAACTGCCTCTCCTATCCCAATTCTTTGTATCACAACCAGAATACTATCACCACTGCCCCTGCCCCTAACCCTAATACCACTGCCCCTAACCAGTTCGCTTAAAAATGTATTAATAATCAGTTGAAAAGCTTAACGTTTTTGTAAAGTCTAGTGTTGTTTCCCTATAAAAATAACAAACATGTTATACTTCCCTGTTATGTTGCAGTGGATTTGCACAGAGCAGCCCATATCCTCCTCTTCTCGGGTCTCTCTTCTGTGATCCTGGCCCCTCCCTCCCATTCAGTGCCCCCACAGCAAGCACTTAAGTCGAATCGCAGCTCCCTGATTGGCTAGCTAACTTTGATTGACAGCAGCGGCAGCAAATGGCTCCACTGCTGTGTTTCAGCCAATCAAGAGGGAGACTCTCGGATGGCTGAGAGGTTTAGGGGGGCTGCTGTACACAAAAGGCTTTTTGTCTTAATGCATAGAATGCATTAAGATAAAAAAAACTTCTGCCTTTACAACCACTTTAAACATAAATTGACTATAAAGTCATAAATGTTCAATATCTGTGTATGACACTTCATCAAAATGAACATGGTGCATGTGGGTTTCCAAAGATCCCACTGGAATACCACCCACAGCATTATGGCAGGATTTATCAATACATTACTATTAGTAGATGTGATCCAAACACAGCGAAATGTTTTTTTGCCAATCCTCCCCCAGCCATGTGCTGAACGCTATGTGATAAAGCAAAGGACACCATGTATCCCAGACAATGATTCCATTTAGCTGGACTTTTGTGAGGTTGAAGACATGTTGCCATCATCTAAGTGGCTTCCTCCGTTGTAATGAGTGCAGGGAATATATAAATATCCATAAGAAGTCACATGAAGATGTACAGGATAGCAAATTTACTGTTTTTGGACGATGTCTTACATGTCAAGGATGGGGGACTTGGACTTTGATGTTAAAGGAAGCCCGCTCTCACCGATCGGTGTTTGGCTCTTTAACTTCCACCACCAACTGGAACACAAACTGGAGGCTTTTTTTTAGAACTTATAGGGCTGCAGACTCTAAGGCCCCTTTCACATTGGGGTAGTGGCGTCTGCTCTTTACCGTCAATTTCGCAGCGCTATTCGGCTGCTAGCGGGGCACTTTTACCCCCCCGACAGCGGCCGAGAAAGGGTTAAAACCACTGCAAAGCGCCTATAGCAGCGGTATAGCCGTGGTGCCCCATTCATTTCAATAAGCAGGAGCGGTGGAGGAGCGGTATACACACTGCTCCTTCGCCTCTCCAAAGATGCTACTAGCAGGAATTTTTTTACTGTTCTGCCAGCGCACCGCTCCAGTGTGAAAGCCCTCGGGGAGAGACAGCAGCGGCTCTTTCAGGGCACGTTGCAGGCGCTATTTTTAGCGTTATAGCGCCTGCAAAGTGCCCCAGTGTGAAAGGGGTCTAAGCTAGGTTGGCATAACTACTAGGACTCTAGGACTGAATTCTTTGTTTCTTTTTTTTATTCTTTGTTTCTTTTTTTTATTCTTTGTTTCTTTTTTTTATTCTTTGTTTCTTTTTTTTATTCTTTGTTTCCTTTTTTTTTATTCTTTGTTTCATTTTTTTATTCTTTTATTTTTTTGTTCTTTCTTCATGTTTTTTTTTTCTTTTTTTTAGTCTTTCTTCTCTTTTTCTTTCTTTCTTGATGCTGAGGGGGGACCATAAAACCTCCCCTATCCTAATATAAATGATTTCTTTCTTTTTTTATTCTTTCCTTTTTTTCTTTCTTTCTTTTTCCGTCTTTCTTTCTTTCTTTCTTTCTTTCTTTTTCTTCATTTTTTTTTCTTCATTTTTTTTTTTTAATTCTTTCTTCTCTTTTTCTTTATTGATGCTGAGGGGGGATCATAAAACCTCCCCTATCCTAATATAATTTTTTATTTTTTATTTATTTATTTATTTTTTCTTTCTTTTTTTCTTTCCTTTTTTTTGTTTCCTTTTCTTTCTTTCTTTTCTTTCTTTCTTTCTTTCTTTCTTTTTTTTTTTTTTTTTTTTCTTTCTTTCTTTTTTTCTTTCTTTTTTTCTTTCTTTTTTCTTTCTTTTTTTCTTTCTTGATGCTGAGGGGGGACCATAAAACCTTCCTTATCCTAATATTATTTCTTTCTTACTTATTCTTTCCTTCTTTCTTATTCCTTTTTCAAAAAATGTTTTTTTTTTTTTATTCTTTCCTTTCCTTCTCTCTTTCTTTCTTGATACTGATTGAGGACCATAAAACCTCCACTATCCTAATATTCTTTCTTTCTTCTCTTTTTCTTTCTTTCTTCATGCTGATGGGGGACCATAAAATCTTCCCCTATCCTAATATCCATTTAGGAGTGAAGTATTGTGCCTTGAGGGACTGAGAGTAATGCTCAACATTATCGTTTCCTTACCTCTTCATGTAACTGAGCTATGTTTGAGCTACAGTTTATTGTAATATCCTTCCTTCTATAATTATACCTCCTATTTTGACTTCTGCAATAGGGTGTCTCTGGTAAACTGTTGCTCTATTTGCTTGTCAGGATAGATCCTCTTGATTTGCATGTATTTCAACTAATATAATCTGACCCCCGATCTTATTGGAGGGTGTATCCACGTTTTGACATATACTTGATACTGTTTGTATTCTTGCATTATGTTAAATTTTGAAATAACAATTATTGAAAGAGAACTCATCGGGCTAAGATGGTAACAACAACCACTGTGTCTAAAGACAAAACACCATTATCTCAGGAGTGCACTTAGTTTGTGGCTGCTTAGATTAGACTGTCAATAAAACATGTACATGGTCAGGTAGAAACACAGGACCATTGAACAGAGGGGAGAAGCAAAACACATTGAGGTTGATTCACTAAATTTGGAAAGTGTATAATCTGGTGCGGCTCTGCATAGTAACCAATCAGCTTCCGTTTTTATTGATAAAGTTTAATTGAACAAGCTGAAGTTTGAACCTTATTGGCTACCATGTAGAGCTGCACCAGATCCCGAGTGCTCCGGTTTTAGTAGATCTCCCCCATGGAGCAATATATCAATCTGTGTGTAGCTGGAAATTGTACATGTCCAGCAATACTCTGAGACACAAGCTTGTACATCCAAAAGACCCAACACAAGCAAAGTAACTTGGTATATGTAGTAAAGTGTAGTGAGAAATTCAAAGACTTGTACATTGGGGAGGTCAAACAAACGGATTGCTCAACACAGGAGGGTGGATCTATAGTCTTCCTACACAATTTAGAAAAAGGGGGTATTCTTTTGAGGGCAGCGGGGAAACTGATTCACAAGAGGTGCAAAAGAGGCCTTCTGGAGCAGATATCTCCAAAGGAGGGTGGTGGCCTTTAGCACCCTCTGTCTTCCACATATAATGCCATCTCTACCCTGGCAATCTAATTTCACACCCTCAACTGTGTCATTTGGGTGATTACCATGTGTCGTATGCTACAAAACATCTTGGTGATTGGATCATGTAATTCTAACAAGGTGGGGCCACAAACTTTCACACCCCTCCGCCATGTTCTTGAAAATCAGCATCAGCCTTGACTCATTCCATGGGTATTGGGTGAAGGTAGTGGAGTTATAAATACCAGGTTATGTTCTTGACACTAATTAGAACTAAAGAATGGCTGGGCAGCAAAACGTCTTCAGCATTAAAGAACAAGTCTAGAGTAATGTGACTACTACTACTACTACTACTACTACTACAACAACATATATACCATGACTGGGATACATGAGAACATCATTTCACAAATATATATCTCAGAGCAATGTAAGCGGGAGATGTTGGTTCACTTTTGTCACTGGAGAACGGTCTTGCACCCCTCTTCCAATCCTATTGGTTCTTAAATTCCCTTCTTTATCCTGCTACTATTGGCTCAGATACTCACCCTCTTTATCCTGCTACTATTGGCTCAGATACTCGCTCTCTTTATCCTGCTACTATTGGCTCAGATACTCGCTCTCTTTATCCTGCTACTATTGGCTCAGATACTCGCCCTCTTTATCCTGCTACTATTGGCTCAGATACTCGCCCTCTTTATCCTGCTACTATTGGCTCAGATACTCGCCCTCTTTATCCTGCTACTATTGGCTCAGATACTCGCCCTCTTTATCCTGCTACTATTGGCTCAGATACTCGCCCTCTTTATCCTGCTACTATTGGCTCAGATACTCGCCCTCTTTATCCTGCTACTATTGGCTCAGATACTCACCCTCTTTATCCTGCTACTATTGGCTCAGATACTCACCCTCTGTATCCTGCTACTATTGGCTCAGATACTCACCCTCTGTATCCTGCTACTATTGGCTCAGATACTCACCCTCTGTATCCTGCTACTATTGGCTCAGATACTCACCCTCTTTATCCTGCTACTATTGGCTCAGATACTCACCCTCTTTATCCTGCTACTATTGGCTCAGATACTCACCCTCTTTATCCTGCTACTATTGGCTCAGATACTCACCCTCTTTATCCTGCTACTATTGGCTCAGATACTCACCCTCTTTATCCTGCTACTATTGGCTCAGATACTCACCCTCTTTATCCTGCTACTATTGGCTCAGATACTCACCCTCTTTATCCTGCTACTATTGGCTCAGATACTCACCCTCTTTATCCTGCTACTATTGGCTCAGATACTCACCCTCTTTATCCTGCTACTATTGGCTCAGATACTCACCCTCTTTATCCTGCTACTATTGGCTTAGACATTACTTCCTTCTTGTATTGGCTCAGATCCTGTCCCACTTCTTCTGCTTCTATTAGCTCAGGCCCTTACCCCCTCAGGTAACCACCCTCTGCTCCTTTTGGATCAGAAAATCTTCTTGCTCCCACTGGCTCTTATAATGTCCCCTCTTTCTGCTCCCCTTAACTTGGAATCCCCCCCCCCCCATCATAGTCCTGCTTTTCTTGGCTTGGACATTGCCATCTACCCTCCCATCTGTCTGCTTGCTTGCCTCGACCATTCCCTCCTCCTGCTCTCTGTGGCTTGGACATTCTGTTATGCTAGGGTATCCATACCCTTCCCCCTTGTCTTTTTGCATCACTTGGCTCAGACACTCCCCCTGACCATCTGCTTTTCTTGGTTGGAAAGGTCTACCCCTTTGTCCTATTTTATTTGGCTCAGACACTTCCCCTGTCTTCCTGCTCCACTTAGGCACTTCCTTCTAAACCCCCACCTTCCTGATCCCTTTGGTTTGCAAGTTACTGCTTGCCCCCAGCCCCCCCCCCCATTCCTGTTGTCTCAAATGCATCCTCCTTCCCTCTGCTACCCTAGACTAAAATGCAGCCACCTTCTCTCTGCTCCCTTTGGTCCGTATGCTCCCTCCATCCATCTGTTCCCTATGACTTGGATGTTTCCTCCATTTTTCTACTCCACTTGCCTTGAAAGCTCTACCTTTTCCTCCTCCTCCTTCTCTTGACTTGAGTGCTTCCTCTGTCATCATGCTCCCCTTTGGCTTAGACACTCCCCACTTAAATGTAAGGGACAGTGAAAAAATTAAACCAATAAGGAAAAAAATAATTATTTTTAAAGCGCCCATCCCTCCTTGCTGGCGCACAGAAGCGTAAGTAATACTTACTTCGCACCCGCAAATATAAACAGTGTTCAAACCACACATGTGAGGTATCGCCGCGATTGTTAGAGCGAGAGCAATAATTCTAGCTCTAGACCACCTCTGTAACTATAAACTTGGTAACCTGTAGAAATTCTTAAAGCGTCGCCTATGGAGATTTTTAAGTATCGTGGTTTGTCACCATTCCACGAGTGTGTGCAATTTTAAAGCATGTGATGTTGGGTATCTATTTACTCGCTGTAACATCATTTTTCTCATTCTACAAAAAAATTGGGTTAACTTTACGGTTTTCTTTTTTTAATTCATGAAAGTGTATTTCTTCCAAAAAATTGCATTTGAAAGACCGCTGCGCAAATACAGTGTGACGTAAAATATTGCAATTACTGCCATTCAATTCTCTAGGGTCTCTGCTAAAAATAAATTCTATATCGGCGTATAACACGCATTCTAAGTTTAAGAGGGAAGTTTCAGGAAAAGAAAATTCCACGGCCCCTTGCGTATAACACGCTGGTACAGTTTGCCCTCTATTTTTAGGGTAAAAAAAGTGAGGGTTATACACCAATAAATACAGTGTAATGTGTATGTGTGTTTTGGGGGTTTGAAGTAATTTTCTATCAAAAAATGATTTTAACTTGTAAGCAACAAGTGTCCAAAAAAGGCTTTAGGCATTGTGAGGGGGTTAGCTCGGTAGCGGGTGTGTGTGACCCCCTGGATGGGCTCCCCACACAAAAACAGGCCCAGCAGACGGAGGTTGTGGTTTTCAAGATCAAAAGGTGCGGTTTATTTCTCTATTTACAGTGACAAAAACACAGCAAAGCAAAAATAAACATAAACAAAATAAATCCTGGTCAGCTTGACCTCTGACTAAACATGCAGGTTTCCCTAACTAACAACTGGGATCAGCCTGGTGCTGTCCTAGCCCCTAAGTCCCTGGTTTAGTAAATGTCCAAACAAATAGCCACACAGGCTTTGTCTCACCGCACAGGGGTTCACTCTCCCTAGACAGTCCACACAGGTCTGGGTCCAGGCATGAGCAAACACCTAATGAAGCTGGGAGTTTTTATAGAGGCCTTAAACGAGCTGACAAGCTTCAGCTGGTCTCATCAACTCCCTGCCTGCACGACGCCCAGCACTCTCCCTAGAGGTATGAATCATCCATGAGCCCACTAGCCTCAGCTGGGCTTCATCAACTCTCTCCCTAGTTGTATAAGTCGGCATAAAGCCTGAATCTGGGAGAAATATACCTACCCCCCCTGGATGCAACCAGGTGACTTTACCTTCCTGCTGTCACATACCCCCCCCTCTTGTTTTAACCTTGGGGTTGGAACACCAGCAATCAGGCATTCATGTACTCGAGACAAAGCATCCACATTCCCCATTTGAACGCCAGGGCGATGCTTTACTGTGAAGTTGAATTCCTGTAGGGCCAGGAACCACCTATTTACTCTTCTATTTGTCTCCTTGTTTTGAGCCATCCACTTTAACGGAGCGTGATCCGTAACCATGTCAAAGTGCCTACCTAGCAGATAGTACCGAAGGGAATCTAGAGCCCACTTCACCGCTAAACACTCCTTTTCAACCGTGGCGTAATTTACCTCATGGGACTTCAACTTCCTGCTGAGGTAAATGACTGGGTGCTCTTCCCCGTTCCAGACCTGGGACAATACTGCTCCTAACCCCACATCTGACGCATCACTTTGTACGACAAAGTCTTTAGAGAAGTCGGGTGAGTACAACACTGGCTGGCTACATAAGGCTTGTTTCAAGAATTGGAATGCTGCCTCAGCCTCGGGGGTCCATTTAATCATGACCGACCCTTTCCCTTTCGTCAGGTTGGTTAGGGGCACAGCCTTAGAAGCAAAGTGGGGAATGAAGCGCCGATAATAACCCGCGATTCCCAGAAAGGCTCGTACCTGCTTCTTGCTGTTGGGACGTGGCCAACTCTGGATGGCCTCGACTTTGTTGAGTTGGGGTTTTATTACTCCCCTGCCAATGGTGTACCCAAGATATTTGGCCTCCTCCTGCCCAATGGTACACTTCTTGGGGTTAGCCGTAAACCCCGCTTCCCGGATAGAGTCTAGGACTGCTTGCACTTTTGGCAGATGTGAGGCCCAATCTGTGCTATGGACAATTACGTCATCCAGGTAAGCCGCAGCATACTTCCGATGGGGCCTCAGTATCTGGTCCATTTTCCGCTGGAATGTGGCCGGCGCATTCTGTAACCCGAACGGCATTCTCTTATATTGGAACGCCCCGTCTGGGGTTACAAATGCGGTTTTCTCTTTGGCCGACTTGGCCAGGGGAATTTGCCAATACCCTTTTGTGAGGTCAAGAGTCGTCATGTATCGGGCTGTTCCCAGCCGGTCGATCAACTCATCTATACGTGGCATGGGGTAGGTGTCAAATTTTGTAACTTTGTTCAACTGACGAAAATCGTTACAAAATCGCCAGCTCCCATCCGGTTTAGGCACCAACACAATGGGACTAGACCAATCACTTTGGGACTCCTCTATCACCCCTAAGTTCAGCATTTTCTGTACTTCCTCCCGTATTGCCTCCCGTCGGGCCTCTGGGATCCGATAGGGTTTTATCTTCACCCTTTCACTGGGCGGGGTAATAATATCATGCTCTACCCCAGATGTTTGTCCCGGCAGCTCAGAGAACACCTCCTTGTTGCGAAGCACAAACTCCTTAACCTCCTGTTGTTGGGGTTGTGACAAGGTGGCTGCTATTCCAACCTCCGGAATCACGCAACCAGTTTGAGCTGGTGACCAAGTTTCTGCGACTAGGGACTCTCTATCCCTCCAGGCTTTCAACAGATTAACGTGATAGATCTGTTCGGGCTTTCGCCTTCCTGGTTGTCTGACCTTGTAATTCACTTCGCTCACTTTTTCCATTATCTCGTAGGGGCCTTGCCATTTGGCAAGGAATTTACTTTCAACCGTAGGGACAAGTACCAATATCCTATCCCCCGGGGAAAAGGTACGGGTCTTGGCTCCACGGTTGTACACTCTCTGCTGTGCCAACTGCGCTTGGGCCAAATGTTCCTTCACGATGGGCATTACCTGTGCAATTCGATCTTGCATCAGGGCGACATGCTCAATCACACTCCTGTGGGGAGAACTCTCACTTTCCCAAGTTTCCTTGGCAATATCCAACAGCCCTCTTGGGTGTCTCCCATACAGTAACTCAAAGGGGGAGAATCCCGTAGAGGATTGGGGCACCTCCCTAATAGCAAACATCAAATAAGGAAGTAGACAGTCCCAATCCTTTCCATCTCTATCCACCACTTTCTTCAACATTTGTTTTAGGGTTTTGTTGAATCTTTCAACCAGCCCATCGGTTTGGGGGTGATACACAGACGTACGCAATTGCGTCACTTTGAACAATTTACACAGCTCTTTCATAACCCGGGACATAAAGGGTGTACCTTGGTCCGTAAGCAGTTCTTTACAAATACCCACCCGGCTAAAAACAAGAGATAGCTCTTTGGCTATGGTTTTGGCCGAGGTATTTCGGAGAGGGATCGCTTCTGGATAACGGGTGGCATAGTCCATTATAACTAATATGTACTGGTGCCCCCTAGCGGACTTGATTATAGGACCTACCAAATTCATTGCGATCCTCTCAAACGGGACCTCAATGATGGGTAGAGGGACCAGCGGGCTACGGAAATGTGGCATCGGGGCCGACCTCTGACACACAGGGCAGGAGGAACAATAATTTTCTATGTCCTTCATCACCCCAGGCCAATAGAATCTCTGTAATACCCTCTCTCGGGTTTTCTCTGTCCCCAGATGACCTCCAAGAATGTGCCCATGGGCCAACTCCAACACCAACTTCCTGTAAGGTTTGGGCACCACAAGCTGCTCAACGGTTTCTTCTGCCCTTTTTGCCACCCGATACAGTAGGTCCTTCTCTACGCTGAAGTATGGGTAAGTGCAGGTATTATCTGGGTTCACTAACTCGCCATCTATTTCCACTACGTTTTCCCGTGCCTTTATTAGGGCGGGGTCTTTTAACTGTTCTGTGGCAAAATTTTCCCTGTGAACCTCAAGATCAGAAAACTCCACAGACGGTAGGTTTTCGTCTGAGGAGGTGGGCTCCTCTCCAGTTTCTTGAGTCTCGCCTGCCAATACTGACAAGGGAAATTCTGGAGAGTCCTCACCACTCTCAGAGGAGTTCTGGCTATCACCTTCCTGGTACATAGGGGCACCAGTGGGGGGCTCAGGATCATCCCACAGTTCCCAGAACTTCGGAAAATCCCTTCCCACAATGGCATCATGCGGTAGTTGAGATACTAACCCCACTGGATGAGAGAGGGTACCTTTGGGGGTCTTGAAACACACTGTAGTCACTGGATACTCTCGGGTGTCCCCATGCACACAAATAACAGCTACCTTGCTATTCCCAGAGACCTCTGTTTTAACTAATTCAGCCTTTATCAGGGTCACAAGGCTACCTGAATCCAGTAATACCACAACATTTCTACCATTAATACACATTTTGCATAAATGTTTCTCAGTTCCCCGAATGGCAGTGCATGCGACTGTCGCACACAGCGACTGACGTCTGTCCGTCAGAAAGTCACATTGCATGGGTTCCTCCACAACCGGGCAATTTGCTGCAATATGTCCCGCTTGCCGGCAGCGGTAGCAAACAATCCTTTTGGCTGCCTCTTGAGCCCCCGACTTCCCAGGCTGTTCTCGCCAAACCCTGGGCAGAGCTCCCACCCTCTCACTCTCTCTCACCCCTTGGAATCATCTTATCCGCCCCTGGGGATGGTCTGGTCTTAGGGTGGAAAGTCCGAGAGTCTCTGGAAGAGGCCGTCAGGTTCTCTGCAGCCAAGTATCTCTCTACACAATCCACAAGTTTACCGGCCGTTTCTGGGTCTCCATGGCTTACCCACTTTTGAATGGCGGTAGGAAGAGCTCTCAAGAAACGATCCATCACAACACGTTCCACAATCTCCGGTGCGGACAAAGTCTCTGGCTGTAGCCACTTCCTGCTCAGGTGAATGAGATCATACATTTGAGACCTGGGGGGTTTTCCAAGCTGGAAAGTCCAGTTATGCACACGCTGAGCCCGGACAGCCAGGGTGACACCCAGCCTTGCCAATATTTCAGCTTTTAGCATCACATAGTCTTTTGCTTGGTCAGGCTCTAGGTCATAGTAAGCTTTCTGCGATTCACCAGTTAACAGAGGAGCCACCAGTCCAGCCCACTGCTCCTCAGGCCACTTTTCTCTTTCAGCGGTCCTTTCAAATGTGGTCAAAAATACCTCTGGATCATCCTCTCCAGTTATTTTTGTCAAAAAACGACTCACCCCAAAGGACGCGGTATTAGTGGGACGGCTTTCCTCACTGGTCTGCGGACGTTGCTGCATTACTGCTTCCATCTGTTGTTGTAGTCTCTGCTCTTGCTTCTGCAACAGGTCTATGAAGCGGGCCTCAGATTGCTGCTGGGCTTGTTGCTGGGCTGCGAAGCTCTGTTGTTGAGCTGCAAGGCTCTTTTGCAAACCTGCATTTGTCTGCTGTTGATTGGCATTTGCTAGAGCCAGCTGTTTCAGTATCTCCTCCATGCTGGCTTAAAAAAACTGCCACTGGTTCTCCACCAACTGTGAGGGGGTTAGCTCGGTAGCGGGTGTGTGTGACCCCCTGGATGGGCTCCCCACACAAAAACAGGCCCAGCAGACGGAGGTTGTGGTTTTCAAGATCAAAAGGTGCGGTTTATTTCTCTATTTACAGTGACAAAAACACAGCAAAGCAAAAAGAAACATAAACAAAATAAATCCTGGTCAGCTTGACCTCTGACTAAACATGCAGGTTTCCCTAACTAACAACTGGGATCAGCCTGGTGCTGTCCTAGCCCCTAAGTCCCTGGTTTAGTAAATGTCCAAACAAATAGCCACACAGGCTTTGTCTCACCGCACAGGGGTTCACTCTCCCTAGACAGTCCACACAGGTCTGGGTCCAGGCATGAGCAAACACCTAATGAACCTGGGAGTTTTTATAGAGGCCTTAAACGAGCTGACAAGCTTCAGCTGGTCTCATCAACTCCCTGCCTGCACGACGCCCAGCACTCTCCCTAGAGGTATGAATCATCCATGAGCCCACTAGCCTCAGCTGGGCTTCATCAACTCTCTCCCTAGTTGTATAAGTCGGCATAAAGCCTGAATCTGGGAGAAATATACCTACCCCCCTGGATGCAACCAGGTGACTTTACCTTCCTGCTGTCACAGCATGAATGGGTTAACCTGGTATATGGCATTGTCTGAGAGGGAGAATCTTTTTTTGCTTCATTTGAATTTGTCCCCTCTGCATTCCATATCCCACTCTCTCCCCCACCACACATATATATATATACCCCCCCGGTTAGTAGTCCTGTAATGTACATGCTGTATGATCTATCTACATAAATGTATAATACAATGGTCTTGGAATTGTTCCCTTTTTTTTGCTGAATGTTCCCAGCTGCTGATCATTATTAGTGCCCTTTAGCCCTGGTTCACACTGGTGCGTTTTTGACATGCAATTTGGAATGTCAAATCGCATGTCAAAACGGCGATAATTGCCGGCAATGGCACCATCCTAATCGGTGCGGCGCTGCACCGATTTAAAAAAGTAGTTTCTGTTCTACTTTTTGCGATTTCGGCCACGATTTACATTGACATCTGTGCAGAAACCTGCACAGATGTCTTTGTAATCGTGGCTGAAATCGGGACTGACCAGCGAGAGTGAAATCGTGCGAGTTCAGCTGAACTCACACGGCTTCACTCCCGCAGCCCAGTGTGAACCTGGGCTTATACGGGCTTCATCGCCCGCCCTTTTTATTTGTATATAGTCTGCATTATTCTTTGTTTTATAATGCCAGGTCTTACTTGATCATATGAATCTCCTTAACCACTTAAGCCCCGGACCATTTTGTAGCTAAAGGACCAGAGGTGAATTCAGAATTTTGCACTGCGCTGCTTTAACTGTAAATTGTGCGGACATGCAATGTTGTACCCAAACGAAATTTGCGTCCTTTTCTTCCCACAAACAGAGCTTTCTTTTAATGGTATTTGATTGCCTCTGCGATTTTTATTTTTTGCGATATAAACGGAAAAAGACTGAAAATAAAAAAATATATATTTTCTACTTTTTGTTATAAGAAAAATCGAATAAACTCAATTTTAGTCATACATTTAGGCCAAAATGTATTCAGCCACATGTCTTTAGTAAAAAAAATGTCAATAAGCGTATATTTATTGGTTTGTGCAAAATTTTAATTTATGACTGCCTATCTCATTTCTTGAGGTGCTAAAATGGCAGGGCAGTACAAAACCCCCCACCCCAAATGACCCCATTTTGGAAAGTAGACATCCCAAGGAAAGTGCTGAGAGGCATGTTGAGGAGCCCATTGAATATATATATTTTTTTTTTCTCAAGTGATTGAATAATGACTAAAAAAAAATAGAAATTACAAAAAGTTGTCACTAAATGATATATTGCTCACACATGCCATGGTTATATGTGGAATTGCACCCCAAAATACATTTTGCTGCTTCTCCTGAGTACGGGAATACCACATGTGTGGGACTTTTTGGGAGCCTAGCCGCGTACGGGCCCCCGAAAACTAAGCACCGCCTTCAGGGTTTTTAAGGGCGCAAATTTTTGATTTCACTCCTCACTACCTATCACAGTTTCGAAGGCCATAAAATGCCAAAATAGCACAAAACCCCCCCAAATGACCCCATTTTGGAATATAGACACCCCAAGCTATTTGCTGAGAGGCATGGTGAGTATTTTACAGCTCTCATTTGTTTTTGAAAATGAAGAAAGAAAATCTTTTTAAAAAATTGAAAAGAAAAAAAAAACAAAAAACTTTGTGACAAAAAGTGAGATCTGCAAAATACTCACAATACCTCTCAGCAAATAGCTTGGGGTGTCTACTTTCCAAAATGGGGTCATTTGGGGGGGTTTTGTGCCATCTGGGCATTCCATGGCCTCCGAAACTGTGATAGGCAGTGAGAAGTGAAATCAAAAATTTACACCCTTAGAAAGCCTGAAGGCTGTGATTGGTTTTTGGGGTCCCGTACGCGGCTAGGCTCCCAAAAAGTCTCACACATGTGGTATCCCCGTACTCAGGAGAAGCAACAGAATGTATTTTGGGGTGTAATTCCACATATGCCCATGGCATGTTTGAGCAATATATAATTTAGTGACAACTTTGTGCAAAAAATAAAAAAATTAAAAATAAATTGTCTTTTTTCCGCAACTTGTGTCAACATATAAAATATTCCATGGACTCGACATGCCTCTCAGTATATAGCTTGGGGTGTCTACTTTCCAAAATGGGGTCATTTGGGGGGGTTTGAACTGTTCTGGCATTTTATACACAACATTAGGAAGCTTACATCCACTCTTCTAACCACTTGAAGACAAAGCCCTTTCTGACACTTTTTGTTTACATGAAAACTTTTTTTTTTTTTTTGCAAGAAAATTATGTTGAACCCCCAAACATTATATATTTTTTTAAAGCAAAGGCCCTACAGATTAAAATGGTGGGTGTTGCATTTTTTTTTGTCCACACAGTATTTGCGCAGGGATTTTTCAAACGCATTTTTGGGGGAAAAAATACACTTTTTTTAATGCACTAAAACACACTATATTGCCCAAATGTTCGATGAAATAAAAAAGATGATCTTAGGCCGAGTACATAGATACCAAACACGACATGCTTTAAAATTTCGCACAAACGCGCATTGGCGACAAACTACATACATTTTTAAAAGCCTTTACAGGTTACCACGTTAGATTTACAGAGGAGGTCTACTGTTAAAGTGACTGCCCTCGATCTGACCTTCGCAGTGATACCTTACTTGCATGGTGCAATTGCTGTTTACATATGATGCCAGACCGACGCTTGCGTTCGCCATTGCACAAGAGCAGGGCAGGACAGGGGTGCTTTTTTTTTTTTTTTTTTTTTTTTTTTTTTATTATTAATTTGGCTGTTTTTTTTTTAAACTGTTCCTTCCATATATTTTATTTTTTATTTTTATTGTTATCTCAGGGAATGTAAATATCCCCTATGATAGCAATAGGTAGTGACAGGTACTCTTTTTTTTTGAAAAAATTGGGGTCCATTAGACCCTAGATCTTTCCTCTGCCCTCAAAGCATCTGACCACACCAAGATCGGTGTGATAAAATGCTTTCCCAATTTCCCAATGACGCTTTTTATATCCAGGGGGGGTCATTCCCTCCCACTGCTTGTAAAAGCAGTCCAGAGGCTAATTAGCCACTAGGATTGCTTTTACATGAAAGCCGGCCGCTGGCTGAAAAGAATGATACCAAGATGATACCTAAACCCGCAGGCATCAATCTGGTATAAACATTCAAAGTCCAGCAACATACCAGTACGTTGCTGGTCCTTGTTGGACATGTATTGTAATCTTTTTTTTTATCATGCAGCCTGTTGGCTGAATGAAAAAAGAGATTGATCGGTGGGTATGCCCACCATTAGAATACCGCCCTTCATCCACCCACTTCTAATGATGGGCATACATGCACCATTTATATATGCCAAAGCATGGGGGCATCCTCCCGCAAAAGTTATGCCCCACACACATGGTCAGACTTTTCCACGGGCAAGCCTCCGTCGGAATTTCGACCGTATGTACGCGGCATTAGGAGCAAAATCGCCCCTGCTGCCCCAATGCTTCGGCATATATGCTTTTTTTTTTTTTTTAACTGTGGTGGTGAAATCACCTCCTACAGCACTGGAGTCGCAGGGATCAGGCCTGTCTCTGCGAACGCTGCAGTTATGTGTGTTGTGTTTTGTAAGCGACAGTGATCGATCGATACTGCACTTGGGTGGCCTGGGCTGGACGGAGGGGCAAAACGCAGGTGCTAGCAGGTGTCTGGGCTGATCCCGCTAACACTGCGTTTTTGGGAACCCTAAACTGCTGGGGACGCTAGTATAGATCAGATCAGATATTGATCTGTTCAGATACTATACCACTAAGGGAGGTGTATGCTTCACGCGTGGGTGTTAGCGTTACTGGCACTAACCTGACACTGCCTGGGGCGACGCAGACCCTCTCTGACGCTAAAACCTAATTGATATCACCCGCCGGGCGATCAGCGGGTTAAACCTTTATTGGGTTATATACGGCGGGTGCCCTGACACTATAAAAAGCAAACTAACTAACCAGCGTCACCCGTAACACTTATATGGTGATCACTGGTGAAAGGGTTAACTAGGGGCAATTAGGGGGTTAAAACCTTTATTAGATAATATATGGGGGTACCTGACGCTATAAAAACCTGCTGCGAACCTAAAAAAAATAACTGGCTACCGATCGGCATCACTGACACTAATACAATGATCAGAAAAACGATCGCTTAGCGACAGTGGTGATAGGGGGTGAAAGGGTTACCTGGGGGGCGATCAAGGGGGTTAAACCTTTATTAGGGGGGGGGGTTAGGGGGCTACACTGGACCTAAAACACTCTGCCCTGACACTTTTACAGTCACAAATGTCACTGATTGCAGTGATCAGTAAATAAATGGTCACTGCAATCAGTGACACTGTGACTGGGGGGTGATCTGGGGGGGGGGGCGATTTATGTGCCTATGTGTCCTGGTGTCAGTGTAGTGTTGGTGCACTAACCTGTGTGTCTTCTCTTGTACGGCGCTCGGTATATGTGAGCGCCGCATGAGAGATGACATCACTTCCTCTGCCTGTGTTTACATTACACAGGCAGAGGAAGCTTTCTCATTCGCCGGGAGCGATCGCGAGGGGGTGGCCGGAATTGAACGGCCGTCCCCTCATCCCGGATCGCTCCCGAACAACTAACGACTGCTCACTGTATAGAAGGGGGGTCCGATGGGACCCCCCCAACTATACAAAGGCAGTCACGTACAGGTACGTGACTTTGCCTGTCGGTGCCATTCTGCCGACGTATATATACAGTGGGCGGTCGTTAAGTGGTTAACTGGGGCACAGACAGCAATAAAAACCTGACAGATGTTCTAAATAGGGATGCACCGAAATTTCGTCCAAAAATGGCCTTTTCGGCAAAATGCCGAAAGAGAGAAATGGCTGATAATGAAGCCGAAAATGGGGCGGGCCTGGGCAGGGCGGGTCCCCGCCCCTGGTGTCGACCATTACGGGGGTGTCCTATAGCACAGGAGAGCAGAGCCGCCGCTGCGTTGATTAGAGCACTGGGAACATCACAGCTTTCATTTCAATAGCTGTGTGTTCCCTGCGGTGCGCCGTCACATTCAGCCCCTCCTCTTTGTCCGGGCACTTTGATAGACAGATCACCCGTCCCAGGATTGGACACGGCGGCGGCTCTCCTCTCTCTCCCTTCTCTTCCCCTGCACAGGCTGGCTAACTGGCTGCACTGGGGACACAGGCTGGCTAACTGGCTGCACTGGGGACACAGGCTGGCTAACTGGCTGCACTGGGGACACAGGCTGGCTAACTGGCTGCACTGGGGACACAGGCTGGCTGCATCTGACGGTCACTGGTGAGGCTGCATTGATCTCTTGTATCATGTCAGTCTCTGACCATCTCCTGTACCGTGTCCCCAGTCTCTGACCATCTCCTGTACCGTGTCCCCAGCCTCTGACCATCTCCTGTACCGTGTCCCCAGTCTCTGACCATCTCCTGTATAATTTTTTTTTTTTTAAAACAGTCACTTTCGGTATCCGTGCTGTTTCGGTATCATTTTCGGGATCTTGTCTTTTTCTTTTTCGGTATCGGTTTCGGCACCAAAAAACCCATTCGGTGCATCCCTAGGAGAAACTGTCCAAAAATAGGTGTGCCAAGCTTGTAGTATCATACTCAATAAGACTTGAGCCTGTAAAAGGTGCTTCAACAAAGTATTGAGAAAAGGCTGTGAATACTTCTGTACATGGGATTTGTCTTCGTCTTTAATTTTCAATAAATTTGCAAAGATCCCAAACAAACGTCTTTCATGTTGTCATTATGGGGTTTTGTTTGTAGAATTTTGAGGAAAATAATGAATTTAATTCTATTTGGGATAAGGCTGTAATATAACAAATTGTGGAAAAAGTGAAGCGCTGTGAATACTTTCTGGATGCACTGTACATCAGATTTATAAAGTCTTGTTGCCGTTTTGCCCGTATTTTCCTAATTGGCTTCATCTGCTTCTTCTGACAGGTACAAGCCGTTTTTCCCGTATCAGATACATCCAGTAACAGAGGAGCCGGAGGAACGTACGCTGACGTTGCAGGACCTGGGGCTGGCAGAGGGGCGACTGAAGGTGTCAGTGATAGACTGCAGCAGGTAAGTGTCACCTTCTCCCATCCCTGGTACATTCAATTAATTTCTTCCACTAATAAAGTGTTACTAAACCCAGGAACCTGCATTCACTATATCTGGTCTCCCACAGTACACAGAACATGGAAATACAATTATTTTAGTACATAAGACTGCTATATACTGATGATGAGAAAATGTATTTAGCAGTTTGTGACTTCTATCAGTGTCTGGTTAAAGCTTGCAGGAGAAGTTTTCATTCTCTTCTGACTGTCCTATGAGGCTGCAGGACCCCCGATCCTCTGTCTGGACAGTGCTGATTGGCCCCTGTGCTGATCTAATGCACTCCTCAGAAAAGTAAAAAAACTTTTGGACAGTGGAAGAAGGAGAGGATCAGAGAAGACAGGATCAAAGAGCCTTTTTACACAATGCGAAGGGTTAACCCCTTAGGTTCCACAGTGAGTATAGGAAGCATGATTTACTGCATATAAAGACTGATTTTACTGTTGTGGGTTTAGTAACACTTTAAGCACCCGTATTTTATCTGTGCTGTGAGAGGCGGTAGACCACAAAATTGGTTACCTGTATACTGTGTGCATGTTACTATGGCACTTCTAGGAGGTTAGGATTTGGGACAGTTGGGTAAGACGGGTACATCTCATCTGCTGAGTGGGAAAGAAGAAACTGGACATGGCAGGTGACACAAGGAGCTGATCTCCTGCTGGCTTCTATTCAAAGCTCAGAACATGTCTGTTAGCGACACCTAACTGCCCCACAGCCTAACTTCCTAACAGATTTTTGTGGATTGGCTGAGGCTTAATATGAACTACACAAACTACTGTGGGGAAATCTCCCCATTGTGGGAGGGGCAGAGACACAAACTACTGTGGGGAAATCTCACCATTGTGGGAGGGGCAGAGACACAAACTACTGCTGGAAGTCTTATTATTGTGGGAGGGGCAGAGACACAAACTACTGTGGGGAAATCTCCCCATTGTGGGAGGGGCAGAGACACAAACTACTGTGGGGAAATCTTCCCATTGTGGGAGGGGCAGAGACACAAACTACTGCAGGGAAATCTCACCATTGTGGGAGGGGCAGAGACACAAACTACTGTGGGGAAATCTCACCATTGTGGGAGGGGCAGAGACATAACTGGGAAATCCATGTGTGGGAGGGGCAGAGACACAAACTACTGTGGGGAAATCTCACCATTGTGGGAGGGGCAGAGACACAAACTACTGTGGGGAAATCTCCCCATTGTGGGAGGGGCAGAGACACAAACTACTGTGGGGAAATCTCCCCATTGTGGGAGGGGCAGAGACACAAACTACTGGAGGGAAATCTCCCCATTGTGGGAGGGGCAGAGACACAAACTACTGTGAGGACATCTCCCCATTGTGGGAGGGGCAGAGACACAAACTACTGTGAGGACATCTCCCCATTGTGGGAGGGGCAGAGACACAAACTACTGTGAGGACATCTCCCCATTGTGGGAGGGGCAGAGACACAAACTACTGTGAGGACATCTCCCCATTGTGGGAGGGGCAGAGACACAAACTACTGTGGGGAAATCTCACCATTGTGGGAGGGGCAGAGACATAACTGTGGGAAATCCATTGTGGGAGGGGCAGAGACACAAACTACTGGAGGGAAATCTCACCATTGTGGGAGGGGCAGAGACACAAACTACTGTGGGGAAATCTCACCATTGTGGGAGGGGCAGAGACACAAACTACTGCAGGGAAATCTCACCATTGTGGGAGGGGCAGAGACACAAACTACTGTGGGGAAATCTCACCATTGTGGGAGGGGCAGAGACACAAACTACTGCGAGGACATCTCCCCATTGTGGGAGGGGCAGAGACACAAACTACTGCAGGGAAATCTCCCCATTGTGGGAGGGGCAGAGACACAAACTACTGCAGGGAAATCTCACCATTGTGGGAGGGGCAGAGACACAAACTACTGCGAGGACATCTCCCTATTATGGGAGGGGTACAGTCTTTACACTAGGGTTTCCAAAGGGTAAAAAATCCACCTGTCCCGGGTGTTTTGGGTGGAGGTGGCAGACTTATGGTGTAGTAGGAGTTAAAACACTGTAGCGCACTGCCTGTCTGTAAACACCTCGGCTGGTGATTGTCAGGAGGTAACGGGATTAATATTGATTTTTGGCAGAGTGTTGCCATTCCCATAATGGCTCCTAATCTCATTACCGTCTTTTGTGTTTGTACCGCCTTTTGTGTTTGCTTGGGGGGGATTTCACAATCCATTGTGCTAATAAGGCCTCTCTTATTCTTCATACAGTGTCTGTTACCTGGTGCCACGTGCCGGCTACCATCTGCTCTCAGGCGGAGCGCGGGATCTCATTGTCCTGCATGTAGAGTCTGGTCTCCATCGTTATTAAAATTTCATGGACAGAGTTTATAATTCACTCCCTGACCTCAGACAGAAGGGTGGCGTGCAGCTACGCCAAATTGATTTATGGCGTTCCGTCGTCCTGATGGAAACTAATCGCCTATCAATGTTTCTCCCCCCCCCCCCCCCATGGCTCCCTTTCATGATGTAGGCAGTAATGAGAAGGTGAGTTGGGTATTACCACTCAGATTGTGATAAAGCAAATGCACCGCTGTGCTGCAGATCTGTGCGCCACAGTCTCAGGAGGCGATACAAGGCTGCAGCCGTTGCCTGAAGTCCATTTGCCTTATTACCTGAGAATCCGCCATGTAATGTTCCTGCGGACTGCAGTCACATGACCTAGATGGCTTTGGTCAGATTGGGGACTAATTGTTTGTCTGGAAGCCCTCCCAGACATGGACAAAGTGATTCCCAGTTCACACTGTCACAGTGCCATTTCGATTAGTTTTTCAGTGCGATTCCTAAGCCCCAGTTCGCACTCCTGTGCAAATCGCATTTTGTATAGCTCAAATTGCATCGCATCTGCATGAAAAACCTTCTTTTCTTTTTTTTTACTTTTTTTTTTTCCCCCACAATTTAAATCGTGACATAGGCCCGGTTACCACTAGTGCACTGTGTGATATCGCATGTGATTCGCACTGCACTGCAAATCACTTGCGATGTCCGTGCAATGCGTTTTCAGCCATACAGATGGTATGGCTGATATCGCACCGCATTTGGACCAAACACGCATAGGACCCCTTTTTTGGTCCGCACCAGAATCGAATCGCATGTGTGTTCACACATATGCAATCCGATTCATGTCTGAACTGACAGTTCGCAGTGCGATGTGCGAGCTGAAATGGGGGTGTCGTTAATGTTGTATGACACTCCCCAGCAGTTCGCATATGACAGTGTGAACTGCCGTGCGAGTCGGGTACGATGCAGGAACCCCTAGTGGATTCGCAGGGTTCCCGCATCACACTAGTGTGAACCTTAAATCACTAGTAAAAGGCTTGATTTAAATCATAATTTTTAAAGAGCAACTGACATCTATATCCCACAGCGGCTCCTCCTCTGACCTGCTGTTGACTCACCAACAGTCCCATTCACTTTAATGGGACAGCTGGTGATGTGGTGAGGCTGCAGTGACACAACAAGTGAGGGACGTGGCGGCAGCAGGTGAGTGGATGCCCGCTAACAGGCGCTGCCATGATGGATCTGAAATGACAGGTGCTCTTTAAATGTAAGGACTTATTCTTGCTGGTATTTAGAATCTTTAATATTTGCAAACAAATTGAAGGTTTCCTATTTAGAATAATAAGCTGTCGGGTTACTAAAACGGCGATATCAGAACTAATTCAATCATACAGTTTTTAGTGTACATAGATTTGCAAAACAATGGGATAAAGGAACATTCCTGAACTTTGGTTTATCTCTTGGTTACTGTGAAATTGTGTGAATGCATCAATGCAGTGCATGTTATCTCGGCTTGGATTCATTGAATGAGTTTACCAAAATGTAAATATTGCAGAATATACAGCCTCATGCTACATAACTAAGCTCCATTTCATGCTGAATAAACTTACTTATTAATTTATCTTAAATAGAAAACTATCTGTAGATGCATTTTATTAAAATACATTTGATAAAAAAAAAAAAAAAAAACAGATTTTTTTTAAGTTCCAAAAATCAGATTTAAAAAAAAAAAAAATCTTTTTTTTTTTTTTAAATCATTGATTTTTATCCACCCTGCTCTGGACTCTGCACCATGCGATCCAAGGAGCTTGCATGAACACAGTGCAGTTGCTATGCAGTGCAATGGAGGAAACTTAGCAATTCCTGTGCTTTTCCCACATCACATCAGTGTGACTCTCGCATCAAGGGGCAGTTGCAGTGCGACTTGGTGCGGTTCTGATGTGATCTTCGATGTGATTTGGACATTGTTTTGAATGCAGCTGTGATTTCTGTTTTGACCAATGGATACTCCTGTTGCTTGTAACATAAAGGATGTCCTCTTCCTGTAGACTTCCTGGTATTTCTGTACGCCTCTATGCCCTTGGTCATGGTGGCGGTTGCTACAGCAGCAGTCTTGGTAGAAGACGAGGAGAACAGGAGGAGGTGGAGAAGATGAACATATTGTGTTTCTCCAGTGATTGCACATAAGGAGGATAGAGGCCCGTTCTGGGTCATGTATAGTGACCTCCATGCACATAAATTAAAGTTCTTCCCACGCAGAGGTGGTCTTTTTCTGGGTGTTTGAGGGTTTCCACTCTAATATAGTGGTTTCCCTTCCTGTATCCACAGGGTGTGTGTGTGTGTGTGTGTGTGTGTGTGTGTGTGCGCACGGTTAATCGTTTTAAGATCACAATCTCGATTTACCCCCCCCTGCGATCTCCAGCCTGGATTAGCTTGATTTTTCGGATCTCCCCGTCGGAACCACAGAACCAGCGTGGAACGCAAATGGCGCCGATATCGGAACTGACGTCAGTAACCGAAACTGACGTCAGTCAGCAGAGAGCGTGATGCGCCGCTGGATGATGTTTCTCGGCTGGTGTTCTGACGAGATGGTTCCCCCTCGGATAGTGCCCAGCCTGGACAGCGCAAGCACAATCAACGCGCCCCTCGCTCCCGATGCTCGGGGCTGGTTATTCATTCAATACAGCAAGGGGCGGATGCTTTTCTCAAAGGGGCGGATGTATGTTTATACATTTGAACACAATCAACACGATGCTCAGGGCTGGTTATTATAATGGGTGGATGCTTTTCTCAAAGGGGCGGATGTATGGATATACATGATTGAACACAACAAGGGGAAGACGCCGCATGATGGCCAGTGCTTTATGATGGGCAGTGCTTTTCTCAAGGGGGCGATGCTCCTTGCTGTCTTTATAACCATACATCCACCCCTTTCAGAAAAGCATCCGCCCCTTACTGTCTTTATAACCATACATCCGCCCCTTGCTTTATTAAATGAATAACCAGCCCCGAGCATCGGGAGCGAGAGGCGTGTTGATTGCGCATGCGCCGTCTACAGCTGAATTTTCTTTTTTAACCACTTCTCCACCGGGCCTATTCTGGCACTTCTCTCCTTCATGTAAAAATCATAATTTTTTTGCTCGAAAATTAATCGGAACCCCCAAACATTCTTTTTTTTTTTTTACCAGACACCCTAGGGAATAAAATGGCGGTCATTGCAACTTTTTATCTTGCACGGTATTTGCGCAATAATTTTTCAAACGCCTTTTTTGGGGGGAAAAAAAACAACAGTTTTTTTACAAATTAAAAAATAACAAAACAGTAAAGTTGGCCCAATTTTTTTGTATAATGTGAAAGATGCTGTTATACCGAGTAAATAGATACCTAACATGTCACGCTTTTAAAATTGCGCACACTCATGGAATGGCGCCAAACTTTGGTACTTAAAAATCCCCATAGGCGACGCTTTAACATTTTTTACAGGTTACTATTTTCGAGTTACAGAGGAGGTCTAGTGCTAGAATTGTTGCTCGCACTCTACCGCATGCGGCGATACCTCATGTGGGGTTTGAACGGCGTTTACATATGTGGGCGGGACTTACATGCGTGTTCGCTTCTGAGCGCGAGCTATTGGGGACAGGGGCGTTTTTTACATATTTTTTTTTATTTTATTTTTTTTATTTATCATTTTTACAGATTTTTTTTTTTTTTTTGACACTTCTTTTTAAATGTTTTTTTTTTTGATCACTTTTATTCCTATTACAAGGAATGTAAACAACAATAGGAATCATTGCGACAGGTCCTCTTTATGGAGAGATGCGGGTTCAATAAGACCCCACATCTCTCTTCCAGGCTGTCAGCATGAGATCGGTGAAAAAAAATTCACCGATCTCATGCTGACAGCCGCAATTGCGGCTTTGTTTACTTCCGGGTACTGGGCGTGACGTCACAACGTCGCGCCCGGGACTCCCGACGGTCATAGAGATGACTGGTGACCATCTGGTCACCGGAGTACTCTATGATCCTCATGCGACGCCGGCCGATTCGTTCTCCGGGCTCCCGATGGCACGGGAGAGCCCGGAGAAGCACCGGATGGCGGCGGGAGAGGGGGGTGTCCCCTTCTGCCGCCTATAAGAACGATCAAGCGGCGGAACTGCCGCTATGATCATTCTTATGGTGCGCAGAATCGCCGGCATGACAGAACTATATCTGAATGATGCCAGGCATCATTCAGATATCCCCCCTCAAAGTCAAGGACGTCATATGACGTCCTTGGCGGAGAAGTGGTTAAATTAACCATTTTAAAGAATCGTGATCTTTATTCTAAGCAAAAGAATTGCGATTCTCATTTTTCCCAGAATCGTGTGTGTACTGTACAAACATCTCTTGTATGGAAGATTGCTTGGCAGTTGCATCATACACACATGACTGGGCGCCATTCAAAGTCTCATGACATCTTCAAGTGTTACTTCAGTTTTGTTGGGTCAAAAAAGCAATTCCCTATTCATGAGCAAAATACATTGCAAGGATTTTCAAGCTGAGCTCTGGGCACAAAATTAAAATCAGCTTTAGAAATGACATTGCTAACCTTCAACAAATAATAATCCAGCGCTGCGGCCATTCTGGAATCGCTGCCAGAAACCTGCATAATAAAGGCTCAGTGTCGCGTATTTCCTCCCCCATGACTTAAAGGGTAATTCCACTTTTGTGGAGAAAAAAAATCGCAAATAAAAAAAATTATTTAGTGTATACATTTGCAAATCAAGTCCTATTGTAATTGAATGTTATTTAAAAAAAAAAAAAAACCTTTTCTTTTCAATCTGCAGCCGCCGTCATTTTCTGTAAAATGCAATATGGCAACCTGGAAGTGTTCTGTATACAAAATTTGTAGGGAACGCATAGAAATATCATTTTCTGCTTGTGATCGGCTCACTGATTTTCCCAGAAGTCTGCGCTAAGATACAAGTCAGATTTCCGGCATCCCCTGCTCTGTCACTGCAGGGAGCGATCGTGGGTGGCCAGCAAGCATCTAGTTAGCCGGACCTGCTGGTTGGCTCCCCCGCTGGCCAATGGGAGCGTGCACGCCCACAGAAGCGATTTCCCAACCTTGACGTACACCTACGGCGATTCGCGGGATTGTGCCACCTTGCTGCAGTATAATGGCAGCTGCTGGTCGGCAAGTGTTTAAGGAAAAACATTTTTTTTTTAATTGCAAAAAAATGTACGTTGCACCCAAGGACATGGGGGGGACCCCCATCCCCACATAAACGCTCATACAAACATAAACACGCAGCAGGGTGCCTATGCCTGAAAACGTTTATTGCGATACACATTACATATCACCGCACAATGAGAGTAATAATTCTAGAACCAGACCTCCTTTTGTAATACTAAACTGATGACCTAAAGGGGGCTTTTAAAGCGTAGCCTTTGAAAAATATACGGTACTTAAGTTTGTCGCCATTTCACAGGCGCACAGAAAATTAAGGTTTGGCATGTTGAGTATCTATTTATTGGTGCAGCTTCAGGTTTTCAATTTTACCCAAATTTTTTGTAATTTAATGTTTTTATGCCCCCTAAAATAAAGAAGTAGTACAGCCAAAGCTTGTTTGGCTGTACTTCCTATGGATCACAGGGGTGCAGTTTGTTTTGCACTCCTGTGACCCGTTTTCAGCAGAGAGCGGGCTGAAATCTGCTCTCTGCTGATGTCACAGAGCCGGTCCAGGCACCGTGTCATCACGACCATGGAGTCTGGATCCGCCCAGATCCCTGGACTGACATCTGAGTCCACTCCCGCCCCTCCACAACCCAGCAGACAGCGGTAACAAAGTCAGCAGCTCCTTGCTCGGGGAGCTGTGAGAACTGAGCAATCGGCGGTGTTCGATCGCTCTGTTCTCAGTGCTAGAAGCGCCAGGGAGACAGATGCAGCATCGGACCAATGCTGCATCCTAGGTAAGTATGAATCTGAAAAGAAATAAAATAAACCATACTTCTCTTAACTTTTTTTTTATTTTCATTTTTTTTAAATTAAATTCTGTACAGTACAAACATAGAACACACGAACGGAGCAGGCAACACTTCTCTCAACTTTTAATGTGTTTTTTACTGAATTTTTCTTGCGGTAATATCGTGTTATATAAAAGTTTTGGAACTACCACTATTTTATTTTCTGCTTTCAGAAAATATATCATGTTTGTAGGTTTTATGTAACCCCCCTGGCCTAAAATGAGTTTTTAAACGTCTGCAAAAAAACGCAAAAACGTCTCTGGCTGTGAAAGAGTTAAAGGATAAGTTCACCTTCGGGAACATGTTATATGTTCCACCCGTAAGATTTGTTAGTTAAAAAAATAAATGGCTCCTAACTTTTTTATCCGGCTCCTAGATTCCAAGCAAATTTGTTCAACTCTACCTGAATGCATTAAGGTAAAAAAAAAAAAAAAACTTTCTAGCTTTACAACCACTTTAATAATCTTCCCTGAGTTCTGCTTTAACAACATAATTGCCTATCCGTACCAGTTCCTGTTCTGAAATGCTGTTTGCTTTTCTTTACTCAACTGACTGCTGAGTTGGAGGATCTGCCTTTGTTATTGCCACCTGATCACGTAAATAGAAACCAACCAGCCCCAGGAATCCTTTAGGTGTACAAGAAAGTATCACACTAATAATGATTTTTTTTTTTGCAGAGAATGCCTGTAGCTTGACTTCAAGCACTGTGTACATTTCTGGAAAAGGCAATAAACGTATCACCCAAACAAGGAGAGCTTTTCAATAGAGAAATGCCCCCTGTGCCAACTACATACAGTGAGGGGAAAAAAGTATTTGATCCCCTGCTGATTTTGTAAGTTTGCCCACTGACCAAGAAATGATCAGTCTATAATTTTAATGGTAGTTTTATTTTAACAGTGAGAGAATAACAACAAAAATATCCAGAAAAACGCATTTCAAAAAAGTTCTAAATTGATTTGCATTTTAATGAATGAAATAAGTATTTGATCCGCTATCAATCAGCAAGATTTCTGTCTCCCAGGTGTCTTCTATACAGGTAAAAAGCTGAGATTAGGAGCACTACCTTTTAAAGGGAATATTCAACCATACAAACGATAGCTGATTCCTGCACCATTGACAGTTCACACTGCGATCTGGGGGTGTCATTAACTTTACATTGACACTCGCAGCGGTTCGCTGATGTTGATGCGAACCCGCCAGTGGAATCATGCTGGTTCCCGCATCGCATATGTGTGAGCCAAGGCTTAAAGGGGTTGTAAAGGTTAGTTTTTTAAATTTCTAAATCGGTTCCTTTAAGCTTTTTTCTTTGTCGTTCTGGCTGGGGGTTAGTCAGCGTGCTCGCCCCCTCCCTTGGGACTACATCCCTGCGGGGAGCCTCCCGTGCCTGTGAACGTTCATAGCGTCTCCTTACAGGGATGTAGTCCCAAGGGAGGGGGCAAGCACACTGACTGACTAACCCCCAGCCA
Organism: Rana muscosa; assembly: GCA_029206835.1. Lineage (NCBI taxonomy): Eukaryota > Metazoa > Chordata > Amphibia > Anura > Ranidae > Rana > Rana muscosa. Next base: position 259,181,966 of record CM055123.1, on the reverse strand, counting down.
GAACGGCTCTGATGATGGGGGCAAGCTTACTGAGAAGGAACATTGAAGTGAGAAATTCAGACAAAAAAAAAAACATTTATAGAAGGGAAATTGAAGGAAAAGGTAAGTGAACCAACAATGCACTAGCTTAAAGGAACCTATTTAGAAAATAAAAAACAAACCTTTACAACCCATAAATGGACACTTACCTGTGAAGTGTCCCAGAAACTACGAGCGAAGAGAGGGGGGCACGAACTCTATTTAAACTTCTAATGTCTGAAGATATTTCCCTAAATCCTAGACCGCCATCATTTTTTACCTTTTGGCCAACATACCCAGCACCCCCTATCTGACAGCAGCCGCAATCCACACAATCTCATTTCTATTCCTCTTCTGCCTAGAACCAGCCTCCCCTTCTCCTGTGCCCTTTGGAATGCCCGCTCTGTTTGCAGCAAACTTTCCACCATCCATGACCTATTTATCACAAACTCCTTCAACCTACTTGCATTCTTCCAGGCCTAGTGGACGGAAAGGAGGTGGTTCTGGAATCCTTCTATCCCCTCAAAGCACTTTTCAGGTTCTTCATCCACCCCCCCCCCTGTCCCTCTCCTCATTTGAAGCTCACTGTATTCGTCTTTTTTTCTCCAGTTTCCTTGAGATTTGCTGTGATCCATCGTCCTCCTGGACCGGTATCAAGCTTCCTTGATGACTTCTCTGCCTGGCTCCCCTACTTTCTCTCTTCTGAACTTCCAACAATAATTCTTGGTGACTTCAACATCCCTTTTAATCTTACTACTTCCGCTACTTCTAAATTTCTGAGCCTAACCTCCTCTTTTGACCTAAAACAATGGACAAACACTGCTACTTCCTCTGTTGGCAACTGCCTTGACCTCATATTCTCCTACCTATGCACTCCACACAACCTCTCCAACATTCCTTTTCCTCTCTCTCTCTGATCACCACCCTATTAATTTCACTCTCTCCTTATCTTCTTCCTCCTTGCCTTCCAACTACCTAACAATTACCCATAGAAAACTTTGCCATCTTAACCCTTCTCTTCTTTTTTCTGCTACAGATTGTCGCTACGCCAAAATCTCATCCTTGTCCTGCCCCAACTTGGCCACTTCTTTCTGCAACAGTTCACTGTCATCCACCCTGGATACCTTTGCCCCCCTCACTACGCACAGAATCGGGCCCGACCGCTACAACCCTGGCAGACAGACAATACCATAAGCCTCAGAAAACAGAGCCATGCTCTTGAGCGCATGTGGCGTAAGACTAAGTCACAGCAAGATTTCAGCCAATATAAATCTGCCCTCCAAAAATACCATTCCTGCCTCCACAATGCCATACAGACCTACTTTATCACTCTCATTAACACCCTCTCCCGCAGTTCCCGTCAACTCTTTTCTACCTTTAACGCTCTACTTCGTCCTCCATTACCTCCACCCACTAACTTACTCGCTGCCCAGGCGATTGCTAATCACTTCAAAAATAAGATTGAGACAATTAGTGTCGAGATCTCCACTCTACAGATATCGCCCTCACTTTACACTCTTTGTCCTCCTGTACAATAAATACTCTTGTTTAACCCAGCTACTACAGAGGAAGTCAATAAACGTTTTTTCTAACGCCCACATAACCTCCTGCCCGCTGGACTCTGTTTCTTCTCAAATACTACGGTTACCCTCTGACTTTCCTACAGTCTTTACTCATACCTTCAACCTCTCCCTCTCTACTGGCATCTTCCCCCCAATCCTCTGAAACATGCACTAGTCACTTCAATACCAAAAAATGCCTCACTGGACCCCACCAATCTTAACAACCTAAGACCCATCTCCCTACTCCCTTTTGCCTCCAAACTCCTTGAACGTTTAGTCTACAACCCACTGAGCGACCACCCCATTGAGAATAACCTCTTGATTTCGTCCACTCCACCGAAACTGCTCTCTTAAAACTCACAAACGACTTACTAACAGCTAAAACCAACGGTCATTATTCCGTACTCTTATGCCGCGTACACACGATCGGAATTTCCGATAATAAATGTTCGATGTGAGCTTTTGGTCAGATATTCCAACCGAGTGTAGGCTCCATCGGACATTTGCTGGTTCTCAATTTTTCCGACAACAAAAGTTCTTGTCGGAAATTCCGACCGTGTGTATCCAATTCCGACGCACAAAAATCGTACGCACGCTCGGAATCATTGAACTTAATTTTTCTCGGCTCGTTACCTGTAGTGTTGTACGTCTCTGCGTTCTTGGCGATCGGAATTTCCGAGCAACATTTGTGTGACTGTGTGTATGCAAGACAAGTTTGAGCGAAAATCCGTTGGAAAAAAATCCACGGTTTTGTTGTTTGAATGTCTGATCGTGAACTCTCCGCTGCCTTTGATACAGTTGATCACCCCCTTCACCTCAAAAAATATTTGCTTGGTATCCATGGCTATGCTCTCGGTTGGTTCAAATCTTACCCATCTCGCTGCACCTTCAGTTTCACTTACAACTCCACTTCCTCCTCTGCAACACCTCTTACCATTGGGGTCCCCCAAGGTTCTGTCCTTGGACCTCCACTATTTTCGATCTACACGTCCTCCCTGGGTCAGCTGATGGCTTCCACTAACATTTATATGCCGATGACACCCAAATCTATCTCTCTAACCATCAGCTCACCCCATCAATCTCCTCACACATCACTGATTTACTAACAGACATATCAGCCTGGATGTCACACCACTTCCTCAAACTGAATCTATCTAAGGCCCCTTTCACACTGAGGAGTTTTTCAGGTGTTTTAGCGTTAAAAATAGCGCCTAAATACCGCCTGAAAAACTCCTGCCCTGCAGTCTCAATGTGAAAGCCAGAGTGCTTTTACACTGAGGTGATGCGCTGGCAGGACGAGAAAAAAGTCCTGCTAGCAGCATCTTTGGGGCGGTGAAGGAGCGGTGTGTATACGGCTCCTTTACCGCTGCTGCCCATTGAAATCAATGGGACACCGCGGCTATACCGCCCGCAATGCGCTGCTTCAGCAGCGCATTGCGGGCGGTTTGAACCCTTTCTCGGCCGCTAGCGGGTGTTAAAACCGCAAAGCTACCGGCCGAAATGCGCCGCAAATCCGCCCATAGCGTTGGTGGTAAAAATAGCGGCGTTTTACCGCCGATGCTATGAGCACCCCAGTGGGAAAGGGGCCTTAAATCGAGCTCATAATATTTCCTCCCCCATGTGGCCCTTCCCCCTCACTGTCAAGATCAATGGTACAACTATCAGTCCATTCTCACATGCCAGGGTGCTAGGGGTAACCCTAGACTCTAAACTGTCCTTTCAGGACCACATTCAATCCTTGTCCAAATTATGCCGCCTTAGCCTCCGCAACATCTCTAGAATACGCCCCTTTTAACCATTGACGCCTCCAAGCTTCTAATTCACTCCCTGGTTATCTCTCACTCACCTCGACTACTGCAACTCACTCCTCGTTGAATTACCTTTACATAGGCTATCCCCCTTTCAGTCCATAATGAATACTGCTGCAAGACTCCTCCACCTTACCAGCCATTCAGTGTCCTCCACCCCTCTCTGCCAATTCCTGCACTGGCTTCCACTCACCCAACGGATACAATTCAAAGTACTAACAATAATTTACAAAGCCATTCACAACTCTGCCCCCAGCTACATCACTAATCTAGTCTCAAAATACCAACCAAGGTGCTCTCTTCGGTCCTCCCAAGACCTCCTGCTTTCTAGCTTCCTTGTCTCCGCCTCCAGGATTTCTCCAGAGCTTCTCCCATCCTTTGGAACTCCCTACCCCAATCTGTCCAACCCCCCCCCCCCCAATCAATCCATCTTTAGACGATCCCTAAAAAACACCTTCTCTTTAAAGACGCTTATCCTGCTTCTAACTAATATGTTGTTTTACTTTTTCCATCAGCTCATGAGCAGGGCCCGCTGATTCCTCTTGTACCAAAATGTAATGTAACTGTAATGTCTGCCTTCATTTTTTTAAAGCACTGCACAAACTGTTGGTGCTATATAAATCCTGTATTATAATAATTGTAATAAAACATTAAAGTTTATTAAATACAGAAATACATCCTTGTATATTTAATCTAAAGGGGTTGTAAAGGTTCGTGTTTTTTCACCTTAATGCATCCTATGCATTAAGGTGAAAAAACACCTTGCAGTCACCGCCCCCCCCCCCGAGCCCCCGTTTTACTTACCTGAGCCACGAATCTCTGTGGGTGTGATCCCGCATTGCTTTCCCCCAGCTCTTGTCGACTCTTCATTGGATGATTGATAGCAGCACAGCCATTGGCTCCCGCTGCTGTCAATCAAATCAATGACACAGCGCGCCGGGGGGCAGAGCTGAGTCATACACTTGGCGGCTATGGCCGCCGAGTGTATCACACGGTAGCGCGCCCGAAAGGTAACCCCCTCGGGAGAGAGCTTCCCAGAGGGGTTATCTAATGCGGGAAGGAGCCACGAGATCCACCGTGGGACCCCAGAAGAGGACAATCGGGGCCACTCTGTGCAAAACGAACTGCACAGTGGAGGTACCTTTTTAGTATCCCTTTAAACAAATGTACCCCCATGCCAATAAAAATGAAACAGCATTGTTCTCACATACACACGGGCCCCTAACCACTCGTGATTGGACTACCTGCATATCTGATCTGCCATGTGCTTGCACATATAATTGTTGAAGTGGCCATTTGATTCCCAATAAGAACTTTGCAGCAGAAGTTGATCAAGTATACATAGATAAATGGAAAGCGGCAAATGTTTTAGGTGGGAGGTGAAAAGCAAATACTCCAGCATAGCAATATGGTTGAACAATGAAGACGGCGCCTGGCATGAACCTGTAAAGCAGGTCTCTGCATATTTCTCTGCCCCGCACAGTATGTTGGATGTACTCACAGTCCAGAATCTGTTGTGATTTGACGTTATACCTGAATGGCTCAATTGTCTCGTGTGTGTGTGTGTGTATAATGCAATCTGTCGCCTTGAATCCCAGTATACATACAAGGTTAGCACCATCAATAGGATGCATGTACCCCAGTCCTGTGTTCCAATCCTAGAGTGGGGGAGTCACTCCATGCCAGGTGGCTCTGTAATCTCTCATGCGGCCATCCCACATGGCTGAGAGGGGCGTGGCGCATCAGATGATGTTGACGAGTTTCGTCCTAGATCGAACTTAAGAACGTGTCCTCATTTACTGATAAAAGTTTAGGTAATGAAAATTGGATGGGGACATGGAGCTGCAGAAAGCCCTGAAGGGAAAAAGTCTACCAATGGGGGGGAAAGTGGAGCTTCTAACGGGTGTTGGAGGGCCATGCCCCTCTGGAGCAGTGCCAGAATGAAGGCCACTTACTGACGATGTCTTCATTTAAAAAAGTGGCATCATAGATTGTCCACATGGCAGAGCTCAGAGATACACTATCTTGTCAAAAGTATTGGCACACCTACCTTTACACACGCATGAACTTTAAAGGCATTCTAGTTCATAATTGAGTTGGCCCACCGTTTGCTTTGGTTTAGGAGTGTCTATGGGAATGTTTGACCATTTTTTGAGAAGCGCATTTGTGAGGTCAGGCACTGATGTTGGACAAGAAGGCTTGGCTCGCAGTCTCTGCTCTAATTCATCCCAAAGGTGTTCTATTGGGTTGAGATCAGGACTCTGTGCAGGCCAATAAAGTTCCTCCGCCCCAAACTCGCTCATCCATGTCTTTTATAGACCTTGCTTTGTGCACTGGTCCAAATCATTTGGTGGAGGGGGGATTATGGTGTGGGGTTGTTTTTCAGGTGTTGGGCTTGGCCCCTTAGTTCCAGTGAATAAAACTCTTAGGCGTTTGCATACCAAGACATTTTCATGCTCCCAACTTTGTGGGATCAGTTTGGGGATGGCCCCTTCCTGTTCCAACATGACTGCGTGCCAGTGCACAAAGCAAGGTCCATAAAGACATGGATAAGCGAGCTTGGGGTGGAGAAACTTGACTGGCCTGCACAGAGTCCTGACCTCAACCTGATAGAACACCTTTGGGATGAATTAGAGGGGAGACTGTGAGCCAGGCTTTCTCGTCCAACATCAGTGCCTGACCTCACAAATGCACTTCTGGAAGAATGGTCAAACATTCCCATAGACACACTCCTAAACCTTGTGGACAGCCTTCCCAGAAGAGTTGAAGCTGTTATAGCTGCAAAGGGCGGGCCAACTCAATATTGAACCCTGCGGACTAAGACTGGGATGCCATTAAAGATCATGTGTGTAAAGGCAGGCGTCCCAATACTTTTGACAATCTAGTGTATATGGAATGAATCATTGGATTTATAAGTCCATTGTGCAGACAATTTAAGAAAATATTGGATTGATATACCTAATTTATTCTATTAGTCTGTCATTTGGTGCACAAGACATTTGCTGTATGAGCTGATTGGATTTTATTACATTACAAGATGAGCAGCATGAAGCAGTAAGAAGTATGACAGCCAGGACTAGAAGGTTTTTATTTCTTCTAGAAAACGTTCAGAAAAGTGTTTAATCCCGCTAGATACAGATGACGTTTTGGTGCAAATCCCTTTTTCAAGCCATATGGAAATATCATCATTGATGGAATGAAGGCCACTGGCTGAGGATGCCTTCATGTAGAGAAGTGTCATCGTACATTGTCCACATGGATCAGCTCAGAGATAGTTTACATGAGAAGATTGAGAGCACCACATAGCATGATTCAGTCAAGTAAAAAAAAAAAAAATTTCCCCCCCCACACAAATTTTTTAATTAAAAAGTCAATGTGCTTCAGGGGTTCAAAACTCCCTTCATCAGGGCCTGTGTGCTAGCAGTAAACCCCAAATTGTATTGGACAATACCAAAGCTTTTATCCCTTTTTTTAATATATACATACATACATACATGTTGGTGGCCCAGATCTCTTGCCATCAGTACAATTTTGATTCTGCCATAAAAAAGGGGGGAGTTCTCAGCCCTTTCAAACGCGGTTATTTTGATTACCATGTGGTGAAAAATAGAATTCTTACTGGACTGAATTAAGCTTTGTGGGTCTTTAACCGCTTCAGCCCTGGGAAGGTTTTACCCCCTTCCTGACCCAAGCACTTTTTACAATTTGGCACTGCGTCGCTTTAAGTGACAATTGATGAAAATTACATCCTTTTTTCCCCACAAATGGAGCTTTCTTTTGGTGGTATTTGATCACCTCTGCGGTTTTTATTTTTTGCGCTATAAACAAAAGAAAAAGCAACAATTTTTTGGGAAAAAAAACAATATTTTTAACTTTTTGCTATAATAAATAAAATAAATAAATAATAAATATCCCCAAAAAATTTAAAAAAAAAATATATATATTTTTTTCAGTTTAGGCCAATATAAATATTCTTCTACGTTTTTTTTTTCAGGTAATTTTTGCCATTTTTATGGCATTTTTTTTACTAGTAATGGCCGTGATCTGCGATTTTTAGCGGTAATGCGAGGGACATATCGGAGACTTTTGACACTTTTTTTGGGACCTTTGACATTTATACAGCGATCAGTGCTATAAAAATGCACTGATTACTGTGTAAATGTCACTGGCAGGGAATTAGTTAACACTAGGGGGTGATCAAGGGGTTAAATGTGTTCCCTCTGCTTGTTCTAACTGTGTGGGGATGTGAGTGACTAGGAGAGGAGCCCTATCATTTTTCCTACTTCGTCAGAAGAAACGATAGGGCTCCTCTCCTCTGACAGCACAGGGATTTGTGTGTTTACACACAAATCCCCATGCTGGCTCTCGTGCACGCGATCGCGCGTCACCGGCGGCAATCATGTTCGCCGGCCACGTGCATCGGGTCCCCCCGCCGTGCAGTGCGCGGCCTCTGGTGGCCGACAACGAGTAGGACGTACCCGTACAGGATTTCGCCCACCAGTGCCATTGTGCCGCAGTATATCTGCGTGACACGGTCGGCAACTGGTTAATACTTTGCATGCTCTACAGACTACTCCAAGGACTCTATGGGGTGGATTTACTAAAGGCAAATAGACTGTGCACTTTGCAATTGCTATTGCATGTACTTTCACTAAAGCTTAGTAAGTATGGTAAAGCTTAAGTTTGTAAAGAATACCAATCGGTTGCAAGAAACATTTAAAAGAAAAAAATATAATTTTTGCTTGCACATGATTAAATGATGCAAAACGGCAGTGCTTTTACCACATTTACTAAGCTCTGCGGAAAATGAGTGCAGCTGCATTTGCAGAGTGCACAGTCTATTTGCCTTTAGTAAATCTACCCCATGCAATACTCAGGTTGATTGAGAGCTGCCTCTAAAACAGGGATATGCAATTAGCAGACCTCCAGCAGTTGCAAAACTACAAGTCCCATCATGCCTCTGGGTGTCATGGTTATTCTCTATGGTTCACATCTCCACTCCATGTCGCCTGAAGCCAAACGCCTGAAGCTCAAAGTTCTAGAGCTTTTTTTTGTAGCTCAATTCGGGCAGATTTGGGCGTTTTTCTGCTTTTTACATTGGTGATCTTTTGACCTGTACAAAATCACGGCAAAACACGCGGTAAAAATGTGCGACTTTCTGCCTGAAAACGATACGCTCAGGTGTAAATGCAGCCGGAATCTCTGTCCACTCTGAGGTCCAGCGCTTCGCCAACATTCACAGCCAAATATGACCACTGACAAGTAAAGTGCATAACATTGCTTATTTAGTGACATTGGCAGCTGAAAGTAGGTGGGATACATTACGGTGCAAGTGAACATGTTGTTTTCCCCCGAAGGTGACGTGCTGAAAGCAGAAAAAATAGGCAAACAAAAGGATTTGAGCGACTTTGACCCGGACCAAATTGTAATGGGTAGGTGACTGGGTCAGAGCAACTCTAAAACTGCATCTCTTGTGGTATGTTCCCGGTTTTCAGTGGTCAGGACTTGCTAAAAGTGGGTCAAGGAAGGAAAAGCAGCGAACCAGTGATGGGGATAACCAAAGCTCATTGGTGCACGTGGGTAGCGAAGGCTGCCCCATGCAGTCAGATCCAATAGAAGAGCTTCTGTAACTCAAATTGCTGCAAAAAGATAAACGCTGGATCCAATAGAAAGGTGTCAGAACACACAGGGTATCACAGTTTGTCGTGTGTATGGCTGCATAGCTGCAGACCAGTCATGGTGCGCATACTGATCCGTGTCCACAGCCAAAAAGGGCCTACAATGGGCACATAAGTAACAGAACTGGACCACGGAGGAATGGAGGAAGGTGGCCTGGTCTGATGACTCACATTTTCTCTTTTTATATCCTATGAATAGCTGGTGCATCTGCATTGCTTACCTGGGGAAGAGATGGTACCTTGATGCACTATAGGAAGGAGGCCGTGTGATGCTTTGTCTAGTGGTGTCAATGCCTCGATGGATTAGAGGTCTAGTGGTGTTAATGCCTCGATGGGTCAGAGGTCTAGTGGTGTCAATGCCTCGATGGGTCAGAGGTCTAGTGGTGTCAATGCCTCGATGGGTCAGAGGTCTAGTGGTGTCAATGCCTCGATGGGTCAGAGGTCTAGTGGTGTCAATGCCTCGATGGGTCAGAGGTCTAGTGGTGTCAATGCCTCGATGGGTCAGAGGTCTAGTGGTGTCAATGCCTCGATGGGTTAGAGGTCTAGTGGTGTCAATGCCTCGATGGGTCAGAGGTCTAGTGGTGTCAATGCCTCGATGGGTCAGAGGTCTAGTGGTGTCAATGCCTCGATGGGTCAGAGGTCTAGTGGTGTCAATGCCTCGATGGGTCAGAGGTCTAGTGGTGTCAAGGCCTCGATGGGTCAGAGGTCTAGTGGTGTCAAGGCCTCGATGGGTCAGAGGTCTAGTGGTGTCAAGGCCTCGATGGGTCAGAGGTCTAGTGGTGTCAAGGCCTCGATGGGTCAGAGGTCTAGTGGTGTCAAGGCCTCGATGGGTCAGAGGTCTAGTGGTGTCAAGGCCTCGATGGGTCAGAGGTCTAGTGGTGTCAAGGCCTCGATGGGTCAGAGGTCTAGTGGTGTCAAGGCCTCGATGGGTCAGAGGTCTAGTGGTGTCAAGGCCTCGATGGGTCAGAGGTCTAGTGGTGTCAAGGCCTCGATGGGTCAGAGGTCTAGTGGTGTCCAGGCCTCGATGGGTCAGAGGTCTAGTGGTGTCCAGGCCTCGATGGGTCAGAGGTCTAGTGGTGTCCAGGCCTCGATGGGTCAGAGGTCTAGTGGTGTCCAGGCCTCGATGGGTCAGAGGTCTAGTGGTGTCCAGGCCTCGATGGGTCAGAGGTCTAGTGGTGTCAATGCCTCGATGGATTAGAGGTCTAGTGGTGTCAATGCCTCGATGGGTCAGAGGTCTAGTGGTGTCAATGCCTCGATGGGTCAGAGGTCTAGTGGTGTCAATGCCTCGATGGGTCAGAGGTCTAGTGGTGTCAATGCCTCGATGGGTCAGAGGTCTAGTGGTGTCAATGCCTCGATGGGTCAGAGGTCTAGTGGTGTCAATGCCTCGATGGGTCAGAGGTCTAGTGGTGTCAATGCCTCGATGGGTCAGAGGTCTAGTGGTGTCAATGCCTCGATGGGTCAGAGGTCTAGTGGTGTCAATGCCTCGATGGGTCAGAGGTCTAGTGGTGTCAATGCCTCGATGGGTCAGAGGGTCTAGTGGTGTCAAGGCCTCGATGGGTCAGAGGTCTAGTGGTGTCAAGGCCTCGATGGGTCAGAGGTCTAGTGGTGTCAAGGCCTCGATGGGTCAGAGGTCTAGTGGTGTCAAGGCCTCGATGGGTCAGAGGTCTAGTGGTGTCAAGGCCTCGATGGGTCAGAGGTCTAGTGGTGTCAAGGCCTCGATGGGTCAGAGGTCTAGTGGTGTCCAGGCCTCGATGGGTCAGAGGTCTAGTGGTGTCCAGGCCTCGATGGGTCAGAGGTCTAGTGGTGTCCAGGCCTCGATGGGTCAGAGGTCTAGTGGTGTCCAGGCCTCGATGGGTCAGAGGTCTAGTGGTGTCCAGGCCTCGATGGGTCAGAGGTCTAGTGGTGTCCAGGCCTCGATGGGTCAGAGGTCTAGTGGTGTCCAGGCCTCGATGGGTCAGAGGTCTAGTGGTGTCCAGGCCTCGATGGGTCAGAGGTCTAGTGGTGTCCAGGCCTCGATGGGTCAGAGGTCTAGTGGTGTCAATGCCTCGATGGATTAGAGGTCTAGTGGTGTCAATGCCTCGATGGGTCAGAGGTCTAGTGGTGTCAATGCCTCGATGGGTCAGAGGTCTAGTGGTGTCAATGCCTCGATGGGTCAGAGGTCTAGTGGTGTCAATGCCTCGATGGGTCAGAGGTCTAGTGGTGTCAATGCCTCGATGGGTCAGAGGTCTAGTGGTGTCAATGCCTCGATGGGTCAGAGGTCTAGTGGTGTCAATGCCTCGATGGGTCAGAGGTCTAGTGGTGTCAATGCCTCGATGGGTCAGAGGTCTAGTGGTGTCAATGCCTCGATGGGTCAGAGGGTCTAGTGGTGTCAAGGCCTCGATGGGTCAGAGGTCTAGTGGTGTCAAGGCCTCGATGGGTCAGAGGTCTAGTGGTGTCAAGGCCTCGATGGGTCAGAGGTCTAGTGGTGTCAAGGCCTCGATGGGTCAGAGGTCTAGTGGTGTCAAGGCCTCGATGGGTCAGAGGTCTAGTGGTGTCAAGGCCTCGATGGGTCAGAGGTCTAGTGGTGTCCAGGCCTCGATGGGTCAGAGGTCTAGTGGTGTCCAGGCCTCGATGGGTCAGAGGTCTAGTGGTGTCCAGGCCTCGATGGGTCAGAGGTCTAGTGGTGTCCAGGCCTCGATGGGTCAGAGGTCTAGTGGTGTCCAGGCCTCGATGGGTCAGAGGTCTAGTGGTGTCCAGGCCTCGATGGGTCAGAGGTCTAGTGGTGTCCAGGCCTCGATGGGTCAGAGGTCTAGTGGTGTCCAGGCCTCGATGGGTCAGAGGTCTAGTGGTGTCCAGGCCTCGATGGGTCAGAGGTCTAGTGGTGTCCAGGCCTCGATGGGTCAGAGGTCTAGTGGTGTCCAGGCCTCGATGGGGGACATGTTACTGGATATGGTTTGTCAGTAAAAGGATATTGGAAGCCCCAGCTACAAACCGTACTAGGGACCTAGTTTTAGCACTGGGAATGCTGTAGGGATCAGATGGATGGTTCAAAAAGAGAGAAGAAAAAGGAATAGACGCCACACCAGCTACTGTCTAAAACATAATTTACTGAAAACAGTTAAAGTCATAGCAAAAAAAAGCACAAAAAAGGATCGTGCCTCTCTAGACCCAGGCCAACTCACCAGAACCCCCCAGATACCCACCCACATCCTCACTTGGGATGGGAGGGTTGGAGTGTGGATATCCGGATATCCGGTGGGTGGATAAAGGCATCGGTTCCAAATCACCAGCACACCAAATTGTTCCTTAATGTGCATTTATTGTGAAGACCCCAGCAGAAGCAGCTTCCAATGTTCAAGGATTCTGAGGAGGAGATCCTGGATTCCTGTGGACCCCAGAATTTCGGTGGTCATGTGACTGCCCTATGCATACACGGAGGCGAGCTATCATTGGATGTTTGCTATCTCAGATTTTGCAGTAATTTTTTCTCTTATTGTTTCCATGTCCCCAAGTCTGTGGTTTTCTAGAATTTTACAGAGTTTTATTGTAATATCTTTATATGAGTTTTTACAATTTGTTTTTATTATATTAGACCCCCAGCCCTGCCCGCTAAGTGCGTCGGGGAAGATTGGAGCTGCGGTTCCTGTACAGAAGGGTGGTGAAGTGTTATGTTTGTCAGTGTCTGCAATAATATCTCTAAATAGAGCAAAGTACAGCACAGATAACCAGGTATTATCAGTGTAATAAATCTCCACCTCCCTGATGTCATACCACAAAGTATGGCACCATTCTATCTGTCCCAGCGACCTTCCATATTCCACCACCACAGTGCGAAATAAAAGAATTACCCAGCGGGTTAAATGAAAAAACTTGATCGCTCTGGGTTGCTTTAACTGACAATTGCGCGGTCGTGCGACGTGGCTCCCAAACAAAATTGGCGTCCTTTTTTTTTCCACAAATGGAGCTTTCTTTTGGTGGTATTTGATCACCTCTGCGGTTTTTATTTTTTGCGCTATAAATAAAAATAGAGCGACAATTTTGAAAAAAATACAATATTTTTTAATTTTTGCTATAATATCCCCAAAAAATATATAAAAAAAAATGTTTTCCTCAGTTTAGGCCGATACGTATTCTTCTTCATATTTTTGGTAAAAAAATCACAATCGGCGTTTATTGATTGGTTTGCGCAAAAGTTATAGCGTTTACAAAATAGGGGGTAGTTTTATGGCATTTTTATTCTTTTTTTTTTTTATACTAGTAATGGCGGCGATCAGCGTTTTTTTTTTTTTTTTCCGTGACTGCGACATTATGGCGGACACATCGGACACTTTTGACACTATTTTGGGACCATTGTCATTTTTACAGCAACCAGTGCTATAAAAATGCACTGGTTACTGTAAAAATGACACTGGCAGTGAAGGGGTTAACCAGGAGGGGGCGCTGAAGGGGTTAAGTGTGCCCTGATTTGTGTTTCTTACTGTGGGGGGGGGGGGGGGGGGCGTGGCTTAGCGTGTGACGTCACTGACCGTCGTTCCCTATTACAGGGAACAGACAATTAGTGACAGGCACACTAGGAAGCACGGGGAGAGGTTTGTTTACATTTACCTCTCCCCGTTCTTCCTCTCTGTGACTCGATCGCGGGACACCAGCGGCGATCGGGTCCGCTGTTCCCGCAAGGACGGTCACGGAGAAGAGGACCGGGTCGCGAGCCGTGCCATTTTGCCGACGTACATCGGCGTGCGGCGGTCCTGAAGCGGTTAAACACTAGTGGGTGGCCACATCCATGTGTTGAGCATTTCAGTGTTATTATTGTCATATTATTTAAGTGTTGTACACCTTACTTTTTTTCCGCTAGCGCTGCAAAAACACATTTTTTCATCCTATGATGTCATAAGCCTAGGCTAATGACCAGACAAGAAACAGGAAGTGGGCTGTATAAGGGATTTACCGGCAGGAAAAAAAATGTTTTACTATCCAAAGTTAAAACAACAACAAGGGCAGAAGATTTATTAGATGGAAAGATGAAAAAAATGACTGAAGGTCCACTTTAAGTGACTTTGAACGTGGCATGGCTGTTGGTGCCAGACGGGCTGGTCTGAGTTTTTCAAAAACTGCTGATCTACTGGTATTTTCACATACAACTATCTCTCGGGTTTACATAGAATGGTCCGAAAAAGAGAAAATATCCAGTGAGCGGCAGTTGTGTGGACGAAAATGCCTTGTTGATGTCAGAGGAGTTTGAGATGATAGAAAAGTAACTCAAATAACCACTCGTTGCAACCAAGGTATGCAGATAACCATCTCTGAACACACAACACATTGAACCTTGAAGCAGATGGGCTACAGCAGCAGAAGACCACACCGGGTGCCACTCCTGTCAGCTAAGACCAGGAAACTGAGGCTAGAAATGGGACAATAGAAGATTGGAAAAATGTTGCCTGGTCTGATGACTCTCAGTTTTCAGCTGCGACATTCACATGGTCGGGTTTAGAGTTTGGCGTAAACAACATGAAAGCATGGATCCATCCTGCCTTGTATCAATGGTTCAGGATGGTGGTGTAATGGTGTAAGGGATATTTTCTTGGCACACTTTGGGTCCCTTAGTGCCAATTGAGCATCGTTTAAATGCCACGACCTACCTGAGTAACAATACTCAGGTAGGTCGTGGCATTTAAACCATGCTGACCATGTCCAACCCTTTATGACTACAGTGTCCCCATCTTCTGATGGCTCCTTCCAGCAGGATAATGCACCATGTCACAAATCTCCAATCATCTCACCACTGGTCTCTTGAACATGACAATGAGGTCACTGTACTCCAATGGCCTCCACACTCGCCAGATCTCATCCAATAGAGCACCTTTGGGATGTGGTGGAATGGGAGATTGGCATCATGGATGTGCAGTTGACCAATCTGCAGCAACTGTGTGATGCTATCATGTCACTATAGACCAGAATTTTTGAGGAATGTTTCCAACACCTTGTTGAATCTATACCACAAAGAATTAAGGCAGTTCTGAAGGCAAAAGGGGGTCAAACCGGTACTAGCGAGGTGTACCTAATAATAAAGTGAGTGTATAAATGCGATTGGCTCAGTGTTTTCTGTACAGCACTGTGGAATATGTCGGAGCCATATAAATGAGTAATACTGTAGATGACTAATAGATGAGTTCTCATAATCATAGGGGATAATGGTGTGTAATGTATGATGCTGCCACCTGTTGGTACAATGTCCTCGGTGCATTCTGCATAGTGCTGATCATGCAGTTTTTTTCTTTCCTTAGGCTGTTGATGTTCGGCTCTTATGATCAGGAAACGTACATTCAATGCACACTGGACATCAGCGGCGCCCCCTGGAAGGAGAAGACCAGAACTTCCATCAAAATGGTAAGATTCCTTATTCTCCTTTTTTGTCATTGAAAAAAAAATAGCAGTTTGCCCGTCTGCTCTTTGGAGTGTCTAGTGAGTGGGGAAGCTTCTCCATCTTTCACTTTTGGCTCTCCCATACTTTCTAATAAAGCTACCAAGTATAGCACAGGGTGTTGCACTCAGTTCCTGGAAGGTGGCAGCCATAGTTTTGGACCTACAGTCTGGAGGTGAGGGGGGATTGTGGGAGACGCGGGTGAGCCGGAGGGATTGTGGGAGACGGGGGGGGGGATTGGGGGAGACGGGGGGAGCCGTAGGGATTGGGGGAGACGGAGGGGGGGAGCCGTAGGGATTGGGGGCGACGCGGGGGAGCCGTAGGGATTGGGGGCGACGCGGGGGAGCCGTAGGGATGGGGGGAGCCGTAGGGATTGGGGGAGACGGGGGGAGCCGTAGGGATTGGGGGAGACGGGGGGAGAGCCGGAGGGATTGGGGGAGACGGGGGGGAGCCGTAGGGATTGGGGGAGACGGGGGGGAGCCGTAGGGATTGGGGGCGACGCGGGGGAGCCGTAGGGATGGGGGGAGCCGTAGGGATTGGGGGAGACGGGGGGGAGACGGGGGATTGGGGGGGAGCCGTAGGGATTGGGGGAGGCGCGGGGGAGCCGGAGGGATTGGAGGAGACGCGGCGGAGCCGGAGGGATTGGAGGAGACGCGGCGGAGCCGGAGGGATTGGAGGAGACGCGGCGGAGCCGGAGGGATTGGAGGAGACGCGGCGGAGCCGGAGGGATTGGAGGAGACGCGGCGGAGCCGGAGGGATTGGAGGAGACGCTGCGGAGCCGGAGGGATTGGAGGAGACGCGGCGGAGCCGGAGGGATTGGAGGAGACGCGGCGGAGCCGGAGGGATTGGAGGAGATGCGGCGGAGCCGGAGGGATTGGAGGAGACGCGGCGGAGCCGGAGGGATTGGGGGAGCCGGGGGGATTGGGGGAGACGCGGGGGAGCCGGGGGGATTGGAGGAGACGCGGGGGAGCCGGAGGGATTGGAGGAGACGCGGCGGAGCCAGGGGGATTGGGGGAGCCAGGGGGATTGGGGGAGACGCGGGGGAGCCGGGGGGATTGGAGGAGACGCGGGGGAGCCGGAGGGATTGGAGGAGACGCGGGGGAGCCGGGGGGATTGGAGGAGACGCGGGGGAGCCGGGGGGATTGGAGGAGACATAGGAGAATTGTAGATGATTGAACGAGACATGGAGAGATAGGATATTTTGGAGTACAGTGGAAGAGAGGTGCTTCGGGAGCCCCCTTCCCCTTCTCATCACAGAGTGTAATATTCTGCTAGGCAGACTCTGTTTCCATGAATTGTTAATTAAAAGCCTACTCAGTGCTCACTATTATGATTAAACACCAAGAAAACAGGAGCAATAAAGAGACACTGAGAGCTTTTTAACTATCTGAAAAAACAACGGTCTGCTCACCCTTCCTGGACAGCCATGTTCATACCAGTGCAGTATGTATTGGAATGTCACGGTCTGATTGGTGTGTAATCTATATAGTACATAAAGCAAACCTTGCTTCGGCAGAGGCATATACAGTGGATATAAAAAGTGTACACACTCCTGTCAGGTTTCTGTGATGTAAGACAAGGGGAAGTAAAATAAAAAAATTCAAATAATGTGGTTGCATAAGTGTGCACACCCTCTTATAACTGGGGGTGTAGCTGTGTTTAGAATTAATCAATCACATTCAACCTAATGTTAAATAGAAGTCAGTACACACCTGCCATAATTTAAAGTGCCTCTGATTAACCCCAAATAAAGTTCAGCTGTTCTAGTAGGTCTTTCCTGACATTTTCTTAGTCACCTCCTACAGCAAAAGCCAATCGTCCGCAGAGAGCTTCCAAAGCATCAGAGGGATCTCATTGTTAAGACCCCCTTCACAAGCAGTTTTCAGGCATTTTAGCCCTAGAAATAGCACCTGTAAAGCGCCTGAAAACTGCCTCCCATTCATTGCAATGGGTGCTTTCACACCTGGGCAGTGCGCTTGCGGGACGTTAAAAAAAGTTCTGCAAGCAGCATCTTTGTGGCGGTTGGCAGCGCCCTTAAAAGCGCCTCAGAAGTGCCGCAACACAGGAGTTTTTAACCCCTCTTTTGAGGTTAAAAGCGCCCCGCTAGCGGCCGAAAAAAGCGCTGCTTAAACAGCGGTAAAGTGCCGCTACGAGTGTGAAAGGGGTCTTGAAGGTATCAGTCAGGAGAAGGGTACAAAACAATTTCCAAGGCATTGGATATACCTTGGAACACAGTGAAGACAGTCATCATCAAGTGGAGAAAATAAGACACAACAGTGACATTACCAAGAACTGGACGTCCCTCCAAAATTTATGAAAAGACGAGAGAAAAACTGGTCAGGGAGGCTGCCAAGAGGCCTACAGCAACATTAAAGGAGCTGCAGGCATATCTGGCAAGTACTGGCTGTGTTGTACATGTGACAACAATCTCCCATCTTCTTCATATGTCTGGGCTATGGGGTAGAGTGGTAAGACCAAGAAAAACATCCAAGCCCGGCTGAATTTTGCAAAAGCACATCTGAAGTCTCTCGAAAGCATGTG
Source organism: Rana muscosa (assembly GCA_029206835.1). Lineage (NCBI taxonomy): Eukaryota > Metazoa > Chordata > Amphibia > Anura > Ranidae > Rana > Rana muscosa. Next base: position 259,163,959 of record CM055123.1, on the reverse strand, counting down.
GGAAAATGTGTTATGGTCTGATGAAACCAAGGTTGTACTTTTGGCCATAATTCCAAAAGATCTGTTTGACGCAAAAACAACACTGCACACCACCAAAAGAACATCATACCCACCGTGAAGCATGGTGGTGGCAGCATCATGATTTGGGGCTGTTTTTCTTCAGCTGGAACAGGGTCCAATCACAGCCGGTCACATGTAAACACAGAGATGCCGGTATTCGTCTCTCCTCGCCTCACACTGACAGTGTGTGTGGCAAGCGGAGCCGATCAGCGGCATCTCCACACAGGGGGGGACATCTAGGTATGTAATCAGGGCACTGATCATCAGTGCCCTGATTACAGTATAGAAATTGAGTGGCACCAATTAGTGCCCATTAGCAATGCCAGTCAGTTCTTGCTATCAGTGCTGCCCATCAATGCCCATCACTGCTGTCGATCAATGCCCATTAGTGCGCATCAGTACCGCCTATCCATGCCGCCTGTTAGTGCCCACCAGTGCCGCCACAGTGCTCATCAATGCCACCTATCCGTGCCTATAAGTGCGGCATATTAGTGCCACCTCATCTATGCCCACCAGTTCAGCCTATCAGTGCCGCCTCATTAGCGCACATCAGTAAAGGCGAAAAATTACTTGGTTACAAAATTTACTGACCGAAACTAAGTAAAAAACATATTTTCTCTTGTCATCCATGGACTGACACAGCGTGTCTTATACACCTTTACACGTGGGTTATGTCCCTGCTTGCAGGAGAAGACCTAGGCAGAATGTGAGATGTTATACATACATTCTAAACAGCCAGAGCTGAACAGCCCCGCCCAGGGGGGCGGTCCCTCCGGCATAACCCTCCCACTGCAGTCAGCAGACCTCAGTTTTTTTTTCTGCCTAGCAGAAGGAGAAGACGTGGCTCTCTCAGGAGCCAGTCTCCTGACCTATTTTTATTCCTTTTGGAATTTTTTCCTATTTTTTTTTCTTTTGAGATCTTCTATCAACTGTCGGCTGGGCAACAGGTTGGGTACAAGATATCCTCGTAGTCTTCCCTGTCCGACCATCGAGCGTGCTGATCCTCGCCTTGTGTGCGTGAGACTCAGTTCACGACATGCCCCACGACTCCAGGGGTGGCCGGTGGGCTTCCAGCTCCGCGGTCCTCTCAAGATAGAACAGTCCGGCTGTATCTTTCGCGGTGGACCGGGCCGACAGCTACTCAGTACCGCACTGTGATAGTTCTGTCAGAAACACACCAGTGGGTCCCTCAGGGGACGGGTAAGTAGTCTCTCCTGGCTGCAGGTGAGTACATGCTGTGTGTTTCTTATGTGGGGGATTTCCCTGTCTCCCCCTGTGTTTTTTAATGTCACTCTCTGTGCACTTCGCTGGCGCTGTACTGTGTGGGGTGCCTGGGGGCCATACTGTCCTGGGGGGGGGCTCATGCTGCTCTGCATTTCGCTGGGGCTGTTTATTTGAGAGTGAGGGGCCTGGGCACCGTTCGGCGCCATGTTTGGTGACTGTGCTGTTTTTTACATTGGCGGCCATCTTGCCGTGGTCCACCAGAGCACATTGCGGCGGCCATTTTCTTGTAGCCGCACCTTCTAGCTCTAGTTTGGCCTCTAGCGCCGCTCAGGAACGGCGCGAATCTCCTCACAGTCTCTGTCCTCTCAGCTCACTCACGCTGAGCAGCGCGGCGCGGAGAGACAGGGCAGCGGAACCGAGCGGTCCTGGTCAGGTTGGTGGGTCCCCTGGGCATTCCCCTACTTCAGTCAGCACAGCCTGTGGGTGGTCTCAGAGGGGGACATTATGGAGTCAGAGTCACCAGCTTCCCCTAACATGCCAGAGGCAGCAGCCAGTGCTCCAGCACCTGCGGTCCCTATGGACCAGTTGTCGGCAGTCCTGGAATCATTTCTGACCAGGATGGAAGCTGTGTGTGAGCACAAGGGAGCAAAAAAGCGCCCTCTCCCCACTTTATCTCCACAAGGGGAGTGCTCTGCTTCAGATATGGGCCTAGTTATTGCTGCTCAGGACCCTATTTCTGAATATTTGGATGGTTTTGAAAAGGACATTCCTTGTGAGGAAGACTCCAGTTCTGAGTCAGTAAATGACAGGGCGCTTGTTAGTGAACTCATTGATGCTGTGAGGGACACTCTCAAGCTAAATGCTGTGACTGCAGAACCTCAGGCGGATACAGTCTCCTTTGGTTCTTTTAAGACCAAGCCTTCTAAAAAGGTTTTTCCATATGTACCTTTTTTTGACCAGCTCATTGACCAGGTCTGGGAAAAGCCGCAGAAGACTTTCATGGTCCCGCGGCGTTTGTCTATTAGATACCCCTTTGAAGACGCCCTGCTTAAAAAGTGGGCTTCTCCCCCGGTGGTCGACCCTCCAGTCGCCCGTTTAAACAAGGCCACCACTCTCCCGATAGAGGGGACTCCTGCGTTTAAGGACCCCACTGACAGGAGGTCAGAAGTGGTGAGTAGAGCCATGTTCGCCTTGTTGGGATCCGCCCTACGGCCAGTAGTAGCGGCGACCCTTGTGTCTCAGACACTCACGGAATGGGCAAAAATTTTGCACCAAACTGTGCAGGAGTATAACCTTCCTCCAGACACTATTGCTCTGGCCCACCAGATGGTGCAGGGTCTGATATATGTGTGCGACGCCACGTTGGACGCGGCCCCTTTAATATCCAGGGCCTCTGTTTCGGCGGTGGTATTGCGTCGTCTCATCTGGTTGAAATGCTGGTCTGCTGACCTAGCCTCTAAGAAGCTCCTGACGGATCTACCTTTTAAGGGTGGTAGACTTTTTGGTGCTGCTCTGGATGACATCATCAAGGATGTCACGGGAGGTAAAAGCACTCTCCTTCCTCAAACTATCAAGGGTAAGGAGGCCCGACGTAAACCGGGTCCTTCCTTTCCAGCAAAAAAGGTTTTTTTTTTCGTCCGTCAGAGTCCACGGGTAAGCCATCCCAGACTGACAACAGTGCGGCTGGCGGGCACAAGCGCCCCTGGGTGCGTAAGCCGAACTAGCCGGCTCCCAAGCCCGCCTCCGCGTGAAGTCTTGCCCCCGCCCGTCTCTGGGGTGGGGGGACGACTTTGCAGGTTCACGGATCGGTGGACCTCCCGGATCTCCGACCGGTGGGTGTGCGAGGTGGTCACCTCAGGATACAGAATAGAGTTCCGCTCATGGCCCCCAGACAGATTCTTTCCCTCAAATCTCCCTCTCCTTCCTGCCCGTCGGGCAGCCCTCTTGGGGCTGTACAGGATTTGATCAGGTCCGGAGTAATTGTGCCGGTTCCGTCCCAGGAGAGGTTTCAGGGGTTCTACTCGAATCTGTTTGTTGTTCCAAAAAAGGACGGGGTTCGGCCAATCCTGGACCTCGAGGCCCTAAATGCCTTCGTGAAGGTGCAAAAATTCCGCATGGAATCCATTCGCACAGTGATCGCGACACTCCATCAAGGGGATTTTCTGGCATCCTTGGACATCAAGGACGCCTACTTGCATGTTCCGATCTGCGCAAGCCACCAGAAGTTTCTGCGCTTTGCGGTCGGCGAAGTCCACTATCAATTTGTGGCTCTTCCAAGGTGCTTGCTCCGGTCCTAGCTTTCCTGAGACAGCGAGGCATTGCTATCGTGGGCTATCTGGACGATTTTCTTCTAAGAGCAGACAGTGGCTCAGAATTGGAAGAAAGTGTGACTATCGTCAGTCAGACCCTCAGGGAGTTTGGGTGGCTCCTGAACGTTCAGAAGTCGGATCTAGTCCCGACTCAGCGTCTGGAGTATCTAGGTCTGATTCTGGACTCCTTGGAGGCAAGAGTCTTCCTACCTCCAGACAAACTACTGACACTTCAGTCTGCAGTACGGGTGCTGACGTCCCGAAAATGATCGTCAATCCGCTTTTGCATGAGAGTCCTGGGACTCATGGTGGCCTCCTTCGAGGCCGTTCCTTATGCCCAAGCGCACACCAGGGCTATACAGAAAGAGATCTTGTCCACTTGGGACAAATCCCCGTTGTCCTTGGATCTTCAGATCCAGGTGAGTCACCTGGTCAGGGCGTCCCTGACGTGGTGGTTGAGGTCCCCGGCTCTTCAGGCCGGGAAGTCGTTCCTCCCCATCCAATGGACGGTGATCACGACGGACGCCAGCCTGACGGGCTGGGGGGGGAGTCTGGGGAGTCCTGTCGGCCCAAGGGCTTTGGACTCCGGACGTAGCCCTCTTACTGGTCAATGTGCTGGAGATACGGGCAATCAGACTGTGCCTCTCCTCATGGTCGGAGAAACTACAGGGTCACTCCATCAGGATCCAATCGGACAACGCCACAGCAGTGGCGTATGTCAACCATCAAGGGGGGACTCGGAGGTCAGCTGCGGCTTCCGAGGTCGCCCGCATCCTGAGGTGGGCCGAAAGAAGCGTGCCGGCTCTGTCGGCCGTCTACATTCCGGGCGTAGACAATTGGCAGGCGGACTATCTAAGTCGCCAGACGCTGGACCAGGGAGAGTGGTCCTTGCACCCGGAGGTCTTTCAACTCCTTTGCAGACGGTGGGGCACGCCGGATGTGGACCTGATGGCCTCTCGACTCAATCGCAAGGGGTCAAGGTTTGTGGCCAGATCCAGGGATCCCTGGGCGGATGCGTTGGTGGCCCCATGGGGTCAGTATCACCTGATATACGTTTATCCTCCGCTGCAGTTGCTGCCTCACCTGCTCCGCAGGGTAGCGACCGAGGGAATTCCGGTGATCCTCGTTGCTCCGGATTGGCCTCGGCGTCACTGGTACGCCGATCTGGTACGTCTCGTCGCAGACGTTCCCTGGCGGTTACCAATACGGGGGGACCTTCTGTTTCAAGGTCCTATATTTCATCCTGCTTTACAGTCTCTGGCTTTAACGGCATGGTTATTGAAAGCCAGGTGCTGAGAGACCGAGGTCTCTCGGATTCGGTCATTTCGACCATGTTAAGGGCACGGAAGTCTTCCTCCAGAAAGATCTATCACCGTACTTGGAGAGCTTACATCGCCATGTGCGAAGAGCTGGACTGGCGCCCACGAACGTATTCCGTTCCCAGAATCCTGCATTTTCTGCAGCGTGGCGTGACCCAAAAGCTCGCTTTGAGTACCATTAAGGGTCAGATTTCGGCCTTGGCCATCTTCTTTCAGCGACCGCTGGCGGGTCATCCCTTGGTTAGCACCTTTGTGCAGGGGGTTCGCCATGTGCTCCCCCCTGTCAAGCCTCCTCTCCCCCCGTGGGATCTGAATTTGGTGCTCTCGGTTCTCCAGGAACCTCCCTTTGAGAATATTAGAGATATTCCCCTCTTGACTTTGTCTCAGAAGGTGGCCTTCTTGGTGGCCATTACTTCCATTAGACGAGTGTCTGAGTTGGCGGCCTTGTCCTGCAAGTCGCCCTTTTTGGTCATCCATAAGGATAAGGCGGTGTTACGTCCGCGACCTTCTTTTCTGCCAAAGGTGGTCTCGGCCTTCCACTTAAATGAGGACATTGTCCTCCCGTCCTTGTGTCCTCACCCATCGCATCCCAGAGAGTTTGCGCTTCACACTTTGGATGTGGTACGAGCCTTGCGGGTGTACCTGTCTGCTACTGCCTCTATTCGGAAGTCTGACTCACTATTTGTGGCTGTCTCTGGTCCAAGACAGGGCCAAGCGGTTTCGTCTGCCACCATTTCTAGGTGGATCAGACAAACCGTCATTCAAGCTTATGCTCTCAAGGGGCGGGCGCCTCCCTTTCCGGTTACGGCACATTCCACCAGGGCAATTGGTGCTTCCTGGGCTTTCCGACATCAAGCGTCGGTTGCACAAGTGTGCAAGGCGGCGACCTGGTCGTCTGTTCATACCTTTTCTAAGTTTTATAAGGTTGATGTGGCTGCATCTTCGGATGCTTCCTTCGGCCGCAAGGTGTTGCAGGCCGCTGTTTGATGTTGCAACTCCTCCGTTGAGGAGCTCTGCCTTGTTTGGAGTGAAGTTTTTGGTTTTCCATTTATACTGCTCCCATCCCTCTTGACACTGCTTTGGGACATCCCACGTGTAAAGGTGTATAAGACACGCTGTGTCAGTCCATGGATGACAAGAGAAAATAGGATTTTTGTACTCACCGTAAAATCAGTTTCTCTGGCATCCATGGACTGACACAGCACCCACCCTTCTTTTCGAGTTTGTACTGCTTTGTTACGAACTGAGGTCTGCTGACTGCAGTGGGAGGGTTATGCCGGAGGGACCGCCCCCTGGGCGGGGCTGTTCAGCTCTGGCTGTTTAGAATGTATGTATAACATCTCACATTCTGCCTAGGTCTTCTCCTGCAAGCAGGGACATAACCCACGTGTAAAGGTGTATAAGACACGCTGTGTCAGTCCATGGATGCCAGAGAAACGGATTTTACGGTGAGTACAAAAATCCTATTTTTTCAAAATTTCTGGTCTTTTTTTTTTTTTTTAAATAAAAAACCCAGAAGTGATTAAATACCATCAAAAGAAAGCTCTATTTGTGTGAAGAAAATGATAAAAAAAATCATTTGGGTACAGCGTTGCATGACCGCACAATTGTCATTCAAAGTGCGACAGCGCTGAAAGCTGAAAAATGGCCTGGGCAGGAAGGGGGTGTAAGTGCCTGGCAGGCAAGTGGTTAAGGGTGTGCACACTTTTATGCAACCATATTATTATTATTATTATTATTATTATTATTATTATTTATTTTTTTACTTCCCTCCACCTAAAAGATTTTAGTTTGTTTTTCAATTGAGTTGTACAGTTTATAGGTCACATTAAAGGTGGAAAAAGTTCTGAAATGATTTCATCTTTTTCTCATTTTTTTTTTTAAACAGGGGTGTGTAGACTTTTTATATCCACTGTATTTAGGAATTAGACAGGTCCTCCTAGCTAGTGGCTGAATGGAGCACTCTGAGATTTTTCTATCATTTATGTGCTATGTATTGCAGCCTTGAGTCCCCTTTCACACTTGTTGCGACTTGTCCTGCGACTTGGGACTGCAAAGTTGCAAGACAAGTCGTACCCCATGATTTCCAATGAGTACCATTAGTATCTGTGCGACTTCAAAGTAGTCCCTGTTCTACTTTTGGTCCGACTTTGAGAGTTACACAGGCAGGGCCGCCATCAGGAATTCTTACACAGCTTCAGGCATGGGCCTCCTGGAGCAGAGGAGAGCCGGGGTGGGGTGCTCTGCCGCCGCATATTGAAAAGCGGGGGGGGGCTGCCGCGAATTGAGAAACGGGGGCGAATTGTTAAGGTGGGTGCTGACGAACAAAAAAAGGGGGGGTTGCCATCCGGGGACCTGGGGACCTGGGGACCTCTGGGCCCCTTACAAAAAGATAAATAAAAAATTAAAGATATTTATAAAAAAAAAAAAAGGGGGGGGGGGTTACCATCCGGGCCCCTTACAGGTGTACTGCCTGTACCCCCCTGATGGCGGCCCTGTACACAGGCATTTCCTGAAATCGCAGCAAAATCGCACAACTTTGAAGTCGCGGTAGTGTGAAAGGGGCCTGAATGAATTTCCCTCTGTTGGCTATGAACTGACAAAACTGCCACCACTTCTTACAGTACAGACGGGTCATATTTTAGACCGTTTGATAAGCCATCCCATCCCCTCTCTGTTGGTCATCTTTATAACAAGTGCTTTCTGTCTGTCCACATCTATAAAAATTGAACTAGGAGTGGACACCTTTCGCCATCATGTCTTCTCTGTGGTACTTCATCAGTCAGCAGGGGGCAGCAAAGTTCTCTTTTGCATCACTGCTATACCCACTCACTTCCCATGGACCTCTGAATAAGAATTGTCTGCAGAGCCTCCCATCTACCAGTCACATTCAAAACTGCACAATGACCGTTTGAGGGATGAACAGGGCTGGAAATTTCCCAGTCGCCTTGGTGATGATGGTAAAAAAAATGCTCTTGGGTGACCAGGTATTAAGGCATTTTATATGTGGTTTTATTGACTGCAGTTCCATCACTCACCACTAGATGGAAATAGGATTTTCTTCTGCTGCGTTTTTGTTCTGTTGTGTAACTATAAATCGGAATGCTTTGCGATTTCACAGCCAGTTCTTGCTTCAGATATTTTGGTAAATGTGGGCTTATAGATAAGTGAATGTGTCAGACCATGTACATTTTTTAAATCAGGCCCATTGTAGCAAAGTGAAAGAACATCAGAGGGGCACAAAGGACTCTCTGGTTTTCACTCTATTACAGTCTGGACTTATGTAGTTCCCAGGGGGGGTTTTGCATTTCCCTCTTTACTCTTCCCCTGCGGCTACGCCGGATCCACACTTTAAGTATGAAAATTCACCTTTTAATTACCTTTTGGGTCTGCAGCGAGTTACCTCCCACGAGTGGATCCTTCAGCTCCGCTGTCTAGGCACACCAGTGTATTCAGGAATAAGGCCAATGTCCACACACGAGTAAAACCTAATCAGCAAGGCTTTATTCTTTTTGTTACTTTTGAGTCAACTTGAAGAAAGCGAAGGCAGGAAAGTTGAAGATGTAGGGGAAGGTTCAGGCACGCAACACTTAGATCCCAAATATATATTTCTTTCTCGTACATCACGGGACACAGAGCGACATAGTCATTACTAATGGGTTATATAGTTACCGTCAGGTGCTGGCACTGGCAACTTCCAAAACCGGAAGTACCCTCCCCTATATAAGCCCCTCCCATCCGGGAGCGCCTCAGTTTTTTGCCAGTGTCTAAGGTGTTGGCCAAGAAGAAACATGTGTTTTTCACTGAGCTTGCGTACAGGTTCTTTTGGGCCTCAGTAAGCTATTCCGGATCCGACCAAAAAAGCTTCATAGCTAAACGGTCGGTACCCGGGCCTTGCAGAGAAGAGCAAGGTTCTGCCTGTAATGCTTCTCTTAGGAGAGCTGGACCCTGGGATCCAGAGCTCTGGTCATACCCACGACCAAGATGTTTTCTGTGCAGGGTGCTATACAGGTCCAGGGGAGTGGAATCCTTGGGAACCCGGTCCCTGAAGGTTTGATTACAATGCCTGCCGTGATAGGTGAAGTTTGGGCTTTTGTGGACCAAACAAAGTCCTGCGGCGGGGAACAGGTAAGTGGGGGCCCCCAGGAACTTGGTTCTATTGGGGGACCCCCAAGCCTAATTTGTCTTTCTGTCTGTTACCTAACGGTATTCCCGCTAATATCTGTGCATGCCTGTAACTACTAAAAAAATGTAATAATTTTTAATGGTGGTCAAGAAAAAAAAAAAAAAAAAAAAAAAGAATGTTTTTTTATATATGTTTAGTATATTAAACTGCGGTACCTGTGTTTGTCCACTAGAGGCCGCTGTGGAATGTTTTTCTTGTCATATGGACTAGTTTCTTCTCAGAGAGCAAAGTCCAGGCAGCTGGTGAGTTCTCCTACAGGAAACTGTTTCCTCTGCCATGTTGCAGTGTTCGTCTATCCCCCGGCCTGCGGCAAAGGGGGCCCTGGCTCCTGTCCCTGGTTTCCATGTTTGAAAATTAGCGCCGAGGCGCACGTGGCCGCGCGCGTGCGCGTGCACGCGCCTCTATATATAGAGGTGGCCGGAAAAAGGGGCGGGGCCTGGGGGATGACGCTCTGTGCGCGCCGCAGCGCTTCTGCGCATGTGCGGGCGTCCCAGCAGGTTTTTAAAAAGCCACATTATTGCAGTAAGCTGGCTATGAAGTACAGAGACAGAGCTGGCAACATTTAAAGGCATACAGCAAGCGGTTGATACAGGCATCCCCTAGAAAGGCACATTAGTAGACACCAACTGTGATATAGCAGCAATTGTGCTAGACTATTCTCAGTAAAAGTGGTGTATTACGGCTGGAATACCTCAGCTTTAGGCTTAGGAATATGCCGTCCAGTAGCTCCGGAACTGAATCTTCCAGGAAGCGAAGGGGGTCTCATCGGGCTCTGAGGATCCTGGGCATACTCCTGCTGCACCAGTCTCCCCTGAAGTTCAGAGGTAAGTGACCGTAGAGACCCCGCAGGGGTACTTGGTACTGTGGCTGTCCTCAGTCACCTGCTCCTGTGTATGTAACAGAGGAGGTTTTTTCCTCAGCTCTGGGAGGATTAGAGAGAGATTGTCAAAATTTATCGCTGCCTCCCTGTCAGGGAAAGCACGCCCGATCTCCGTCTCCTCCTTCAGAGTGCCTGTTAGCAGAGCAACAGTCCCATACAGGGATCGACCTGCCTGAAGGGGATCAGGATAAGGTTGATTCTGTTATAGAGGAATCAACAGTGGGGGAACCTTTTCTCAGCATCTCAAGCTGAAAGATTATGGGTTCAGTCTCTGACTAACATGGTCCGATCAGCATTTAAAAATGCACCTTGCGGAACCATCAACCACTACTGTATCCTCGTTGGGGTCGCTAGAAGCCCCCAGACTGTTTGTTCTTTTCCACTTCACCCTTTACTGAAAGGGCTCATTTACCAGGATTGGGAACGTCCTGAGAAAATATTTATTCCCCCAAGAGATTTCCGGTGGTCTATCCCATGGAGGATAAGTTCATCAAAAAAAAAAAAAAAAAAAAAAAATGGAAGGTCCCTACAGTGGACGCAGCCATCTCTTGTATGTATAAATCACTGACATGTCCAGTGGATAATGTCCAAATGTTCAAGAACCCAATAGATAAAAGATTGGAGTCCTTATGAAAATCTGCTTGGTGATACAACCAGCAGTAGCAGCTATTGGGGTCTGCTAAGCAGTGAAGGATCAGTTGAAACAGGTCTTGAGGGACTTGACAGATCAGCAGGCTTTGCCCTAGCTGATCTACCTAGAGCCTTAGGCTTTGCGGTTGACGCCATAGAGGATTCAGTCCATCAGGCCTCCCGCCTTACGCTGTCTATAGTACATATGCGTAGGCTCCTATGGCTCAGAAACTGGTCTGCTGAAGCTCCCTGTAAAGAATGGCTGGTTAGCGTCCCATTTCATGGTGAACGCTTATTCAGGGAAAACCTGGACAAATATATCCAGAAAATTTCCAGCGGTAAAAATACGCTCTTGCCGGTTAAAAGCAGAGTTAGAGGTCCCTCTTTAAGAGGCCTGCTTCTCCAGTCCCTGGGGCATCGGCTGTGTAACAGTTCCGACGGCCTCCTCGGTCAAATCCCGGGGGTAAAAAACAGGGACAGTAGCAGGGTAATGAGAAACCCTGGGTCAGGGGAGGTACAAAACCTCCCCCAAAGTTAAATTCATGAAGCCCCCACTCAGTCGGGTGGGGGGAGGACTCCAGTTGTTCGCAAGAGACCTGGCGGGACACGATCAAGACAGATAGGTGCTCTCCGCAGTAGGTTTGGGATACAGTTTGGAGTTAAAAGACTCTCCTCCTTCCCATTTTTGAGGTCAAACGTGCCAAGGGATCCCCGGAAGAGAGAGTCCCTCCTGTTGGCACTAGAACAACTATTGCTCCAAGGAGTAATTATGGAGGTTCCCCTGGAAGAATGAGGGTTCGGGTTTTACTCAAACCTCTTTACAGTCCCGAAGCAAACGCGGACGGGAGGCCCATATTAATTCTAAAAGGGCTATACAAATTCCTGTATATCAGGACTTTCCGATGGAGTCGATCCGATCGGTGGCCACTGCCCTACAAGGGGAGGATTGGTTAGCCACGATCGACATCAAAGATGCTTATTTGCACATTCCCATCTTTCCAGTCCACCAAAAATTTCTACGCTTTGCAGTAGAAGGGCGCCATTTTCAGTTCAGAGCCTTACCCTTCGGTTTGGCCACAGCACCACGAGTGTTTACAAAAATTCTGGCCCTTTATTGGCCAATCTAAGAACACAAGGTGTAATGATAATGGCATATCTGGATGACTTGTTGCTGATAGACCACTCAGTGAAAAAACTAGACGTGGTCGTTCACAAGACGATCAAGTATCTGGAATCTCACGGTTGGATTATCAACCGAGACAAGTCAGCCCTAAAAACCAGTCAAAAATCTGGAATACTTGGGGCTAAGGTTGGATTCAGGCCAGAGAAAAATATTCTTGCCTCGAGGAAAGGTGTTGTCTTTGAAAGATTTGATCCACTTAGTGGGTACAAAAAAGACAGCCGTCCATACGCCTGTATATGAGGCTGCTGGGAAAAATGGTGGCATCATTCGAAGCAGTACCCTACGGTCAATTCCATTCAAGGAATTTGCAAGGGGCCATACTGTCAGCCTGGAACAAAAAAGTTCAGGCCCTAGACTTACAATGTCCTTGTCCCCTTCCGTTCGCAAGAGCCTCCGTTGGTGGTTGGTTCCCCAGAATCTGGAAAAAAGGAAATCCTTCAGTCCGATTTCTTGGAAGGTGGTCACTACAGATGCCAGCCTTATAGGCTGGGGAGCAGTACTGGAGCAATAGTCTCTCCAGGGCAGATGGTCGGATGCAGAAAAGGCCCTGCCCATCAATCTCTTAGAGATACGAGCAGCCCGGTATGCCCTAGTAGCATGGACATCCAAACTCCAAGGGTCCCCTGTCAGAATGCAATCAGACAATGCCACAGCAGTGGCATATATCAATCATCAGGGGGGCACCAGGAGTCGTTCAGCCCAGAGGGAAGTAAATTACATCCTGAAATGGGCAGAAAAATATGTCCCAGCCATATCTGCGGTATTCATTCCAGGAGTGGAGAATTGGAAGGCGGACTTTCTAAGTCGCCAGCAATTAGGCCCAGAGGAAGGGTCCCTTCACCCCGAGGTTTTCTGGACAATATGTCAGCGGTGGGGAACATCGGATGTAGATCTTCTAGCATCCAGATTCAACGCAAAGGGGGACAGGTTTGTCTCTCGGACAAGGGATCCCCTAGCTTGCGGCTCGGATGCCCTAGTGTTCCCTTGGGATCAGTTCAAGCTGATATATGCATTCACACCGCCACAATGGTTACCTCGATTACTCCGCAGAATCAGGGTAGAAAAGAAACCGGTGATTCCGGTGGCTCCAGCGTGGCCCCGAAGAGCGTGGTACGCGGAGATTGTAAAATTTCAGTGGGGAGTCCTTGGACTCTCCCACGTCGTCCGGCTTTCGCAAGGACCGATATACCACCCTTCCTTACCAGCCCTAGGTTTGACGGCCTGGCTATTGAAGCCCACATTCTAAAAAAGAGAGGGCTCTCTAATGCTGTGGTATCTACCATGATCAATGCCAGGAAGCCGGTATCCAGGCAGATCTACTATAAAATCTGGAAGGCGTACATCGCGTGGTGTGAGGCCAAGAAATGGCATCCACATAAGTACGTAATAGGTAGGATTCTGGACTTCTTACAGTGGGCTGTAGATAGGAAGCTTGCCTTGAGTACTATCAAGGGTCAGATTTCGGCCTTGTCAATATTTTTTCAAAGGCCCTTGGCTTCGCATTCACTAGTCAAAGCCTTTATACAAGGAGTGATGCGTATTAGGCCTCCGGTTAATATTCCCATATGTTCATGGGATCTAAACTTGGTTCTGTCGGTTCTACAGAAACAACCATTTGAACCATTACAGCATATTTCCTTAGTGCTTCTCACCAGGAAATTGATTTTTCTAGTAGCCATTTGTTCGGCTAAAAGAGTATCGGAATTAGCAGCTATGTCCTGTAAGGAGCCATATCTGGTTATCCATAAGGACAGAGTAGTGTTACGTCCTCATCCAGCCTTTCTTCCTAAGGTGGTATCGAGTTTTCATTTGAACCAAGATGTGGTTCTTCCTTCTTTTTTCCCCAAACCTAGCTCGGTAGAGGAAAAGTTATTGCATTCTTTGGATGTAGTAAGAGCAGTTAAAGCTTATCTAAAAGCCACTGCTCAGATTCGCAGAACGGATACTTTGTTTATTCTGCCGGAAGGCCCCAGAAAGGGTCAGGCAGCGTCAAAATCTACTTTAGCCAAGTGGATTCGACAGGTCATAATACAAGCCTATAGCTTGAGAAGTAGACCGCCTCCGTTCAAAGTTAGGGCGCACTCCACGAGAGCAGTTGGAACTTCATGGGCAGTGCATCACCAGGCCTCCCTGGCTCAGGTCTGTAAGGCCGCAACATGGTCTTCAGTACACACGTTTACTAGGTCCTACCAGGTAGACGTTAGAAGTCAGGAGGATGTCGCCTTTGGGCGCAGTGTGTTGCAGGCCGCAAAAGATCCTCATGTCTGATAGCGCTCAGCTTATATATGGTGTATCCCCCCCCTCATTTGGCATTGCTTTAGGACATCCCATTAGTAATGACCATGTCGCTTTGTGTCCCGTGATGTACGAGAAAGAAAATAAGATTTTTATAACAGCTTACCTGTAAAATCCTTTTCTTGGAGTACATCACGGGACACAGAGCTCCCGCCCCTCTTTGGGGACACTTATTGCTTTGCTACAAAACTGAGGTGCTCCCGGATGGGAGGGGCTTATATAGGGGAGGGTACTTCCGGTTTTGGAAGTTGCCAGTGCCAGCACCTGACGGTAACTATATAACCCATTAGTAATGACTATGTCGCTCTGTGTCCCGTGATGTACTCCAAGAAAAGGATTTTACAGGTAAGCTGTTATAAAAATCCTATTATTCGTCGCCACTCAAGTCTGAGTGGGGTATTGCTCACCCGGATAGTCCCTATAAGAGCAGTCCTAGCAGCCGGGATGGAGCACGGATGTCAGAAATGATGGATCCCCCTTTAGGCAGGCCTCTCCCCGAGACAGCAGTACCGTCGCTATCTCCGCCGGGACTGATATTCCCCTGGAACTCCTTTCAAAAAGATGGGCCCCCTTACAAACGGGCCACCTGGGGTCCTTCGCCGAAGCGTAGGCCCTTGTTAAGAGAGCTGGGCCTACGATGCAGCAGCAGAGCCTCGGGCTAAAGGTGCCCGAGGCCTTAACACACCCTCGTGCCATGTGGGCCACGAGGCACACTCACTGGACCAGAGGTCCCCCTGAACGCCTTGGGGTCCCCCTGGAATCGCCTCACGCCAAATAGCGTCTGCTCATTTTGTACCCTCTCCCAGCACGCATAGCGGGTAGACCACGCCCACTGCACGGCTGCCGAGAGAAGACGCCCATAGTGCTGTGATACCCCCGTGATCCAGCCTGTGCCGGCGGTGACAGTGCCACCTGCAGGCAAAGGAGAATAACACTCATCGCCGCTCCGGCCAATCAGAGCGCCGGAGCGGTGATACCCGGAAGTAACCTTCCGGAGTGATGTCTGCGGCCGGAGGGGGAGACGAGGATGGCTTTGGGGGCTTCGATATAAGGTAAGTAATGCATAATGAGCTAGTATGCTAGTATTCTAAACCCAGGACCCTGAATTCACTATATCTGGTCTCCTACAGTACACAGAACATGGAAATGCAATTATTTTAGTAAATATAAACTGCTAAATACATTTTCTCATCAGAAGTATATAGCAGTCTTGTGACTCCTATCAGTGTCTGGTTAAAGCTTGTAGGAGGCGTTTTCATTTTACTCTGACTGTCCTATGAGGCTGAATGACCCTTGAGTCCTGACCCTCTGTCTGGACAGTGCTGATTGGCCCTGTGCCCGATCACATGCACCATCCCAAGGAAAAAAATAACTCTCAAGCAATACACACCAAACTGAGCATGTGCAGAGTGACTGAAAAAGCTCTGTTCTATCCAGAGATGGATTGGGGACAGTGGAAGAAGGGAAGGATCAGAGATGACGGTCTTTTTTTACAATGTGGAGTATTAACCCCTTAGGGTCCACAGTGAGTATAACAAGCACACTTCAGGGAGTTTGTTTTCAAAGTGCACTGAAACTCAAAGGAACTGCACATGGTGTCCACAGCAGCCAATCGTGTTCTGCCTTTCATTCTGCTAGTGTAATTTGGGACAGTCAGATAATTCTGATTTTACACATCATTCTGAAAAATCGCTGAACTCTACCTTTAATACCATCTCAGCTTTTCTGCAGTAACTCCACCTCTGCCACACCCTGGCCCAGAGCCTCCACCCACGAAGGAATCCGCTTCTGCACTGTGCCCTAAAAATTCTATTTGGTGCTCAAACTTCCGTAAGATGTAACAAACTAACATGAACACCAGGGGGCGCCCTCACCTCACGATTCATCCACTGGCAGCTGATGCTAAAATACTCGGCTGTATCCAGTGGTATACTGTATATGTACCGTACATGGTAAATACAGCTCTGCTCATACCTTTTTATTTTTATGATGTGGATCATTCTTTATGACTTTCTTTTTTGATGGGAACAAAACATTTATTTTTATTTTTAATGTGATTCAAATTAAACTAATAGACATCACAGATTAGCGCAGCCATTAACCCTTTTGCTGCTGGAGCTTTTTTATTTATTTGTGTACATATTTTAAATTGCCGGAAGATTTCTCAAAACCCCAAACTGTGTTTTCTGAAAGCAGAGACACTGAAGAATAAATTGGTGACGGTTGTAAATGTTTATGTCACATGATTAATGCGCTATTGTTTATGAAGTCTACATGTTCAGTAATAAATACTAAAGGTGCACCAAAATGAAAATTCCGGCGTCAAAACTGAAAATTCAGAATGCACTTGGCTGGAACTGAAATTGAGTTTTTAAAAAAAAAATGAAAATAATTTTATTATATCCGACTTTTCAGTTATTATCATTCATTTATTGTCGGCCATTATTTCTGCATCTTTTAAAGTGGTGTTAAAAATCCTGCTTGCTGCATTTCTGGTGCATATTTGGTCAGTTAAACAAAAAAAAACACCAAAAACGCAACTCTCCATTGAAATGCTTTAAAAACATTGCAAGAAAGCATCAATAATGCACCCGTGTTGCGTTTTTGATGCATTTTGAGTCACGTGCCTTATGAAAAACACACCATAAGCACGGTAAAATCGCAGGCATTTTTGGCAGCCATTATCGGCACCTTTTTTTTTTATTTCGGCACAACACTGAAAACCCTATTCTTGGTCGATTAATTTCTGACGGCTGAAATTTCAGTGCATCACTAATAACTACCCTCATAATTTTAGGCCACGCACATGGTATAATCCCAAATTTCTTTTAAAAAATATAAAGGATGAGGTTTTCCAATTAGATTGATATCAAATAGGTCATCTCTTAAAGCCCAACTTAGGGAAAATTTGTTCAAATCCCTTGTGGCTGTGTCCGCGCACTGCAAGGGTTAATTGCTTCTTTTGTATTGAGAAGATAAACACTTACCTGATCCTCCCCTCCCCCAGCAGATGGCGCTTCCCCATGTTCAAGAGGTGGACTGTCCTTCACCATCATCCTGTCCAATACAGAGCTGCGGACCCTGCTTTGGTCTTGTGACATCAGTATCCTGGACTGCTAGAGCATGGGGGGGGGGAGATGCTGCAGGGAGGATTGAGTAAATCTTCCTTTTATTCCCCGAAAACGAAATGAGCAGTTAAAGCAGGGCTCTACCCAAAAGGGGAAGTTAAGCTTTAAGTACTCATCTCCCCCTTTTGGCATGTACATTTTTTTTTGGGGGGGAGCAGGGTACCCAGTTTTAACAGGTACCCGCTCCCACTTCAGCTCGGGCTTTCACTCCGACGTGTGTTGTGTGGTGATACTTGATATGTGTGATGCGTTTCTCATTTTTGCATGTTTGCACCCGAGGGGTGGGAGTGCTTTAAAAACTTTTTTAATTTTTATTTATATATATATATATATATATATATATATATATATATATATATATATAAACATTATTGCTTTTACAAGGGAGCTGACAAGCCAGTGCAGGTGACAAATTCTCTTTAAGAAAACACCAGGGGTCTATTAGACCCCCAATGTCACCTCCTGCTTTCTGTTGCAACTGATCAAGCATAGACTGTGCTTGATCAGCTTATTTTCTGGCCGGGGTTTGACACCTCTGGACCCAAAAGTGATTCTAAACTTACATTTTTTTTCTTGAAAATAACAAACTGCTCTGTGCAATAATAGACTGGCTCTGCCAAGTGTCTTCATAGTAAGGCACTTTCTATGGGGGCACTCGCGACGGGTTCGCTCTTGAGCCTCGCTTTCTGCATCTGTTGACACAGACAACGGAACGTGGCCCGCCCCTTCTCCTTTTTCATTGGCTGTGATTGACCGCAGCAGGAGCCAATGGCTTTCTCTACTGTCTCTGAGCCAATGAGGAGGGAGAGAGCCGAGAGAGACTGCTCTCGTGCACATTGTTGGATTGGGCTCAGGTATAAGGGGGTACTGCATGCAGAAGGTTTTGCAACTTAAAGTGTAAGTTCACCTTTACAGAAAATCTGTAAGGTGAACTTACGCTGGACAAATCCTTGGACCGGTGAAGGGGCATCCTGGTGTCTGTCAGCAGGGGATCATAAGCTCAATAATAACATGCAATGCCAAGCTGCGGTTTCCAAA
Organism: Rana muscosa; assembly: GCA_029206835.1. Classification (NCBI taxonomy): domain Eukaryota; kingdom Metazoa; phylum Chordata; class Amphibia; order Anura; family Ranidae; genus Rana; species Rana muscosa. The sequence goes on along the minus strand of CM055123.1, from coordinate 259,145,707 downwards.
GCAAACAAAGTCCTTTCTTGTATTAAGAGAGGTATGGACTCCAGAGAGAGAGACACATCATTTTGCCCCTGTACAAATCATTAGTAAGACCTCATCTGGAATATGCAGTTCAGTTTTGGGCCCCAGTTCTCAAAAAGGATATCGGGGAACTGGAGAAAGTGCAGAGAAGGGCAACCAAACTGATAAGAGGCATGGAGGAGCTCAGCTATGAGGAAAGATTAGAGGAACTGAATTTATTCACTCTTGAGAAGAGGAGAATAAGGGGGGATATGATCAACATGTACAAATATATAAGGGGTCCATATAGTGAACTTGGTGTTGAGTTATTCACTTTACGGTCAACACAAAGGACAAGGGGGCACTCTTCATGTCTAGAGGACAAAAGATTTCATCTCCAAATACGGAAAGGTTTCTTCACAGTAAAAGCTGTGAAAATGTGGAATAGACTCCCTGCAGAGGTGGTTCTGGCCAGCTCAGTAGATTGCTTTAAGAAAGGCCTGGATTCTTTCCTAAATGTACATAATATAACTGAGTACTGACATTTATAGGTAAAGTTGATCCGGGGAATATCCGATTGCCTCTCGGGGGATCAGGAAGGAATTTTTTCCCCTGCTGTAGCAAATTGGATCATGCTCTGCTGGGGTTTTTCACCTTCCTCTGGATCAACTGTGGGTATAGAATTGGGTATATGGGATTGTATGATATTATTATTATTTTTTTTTTTTTTTAATGTTTGAACTGGATGGACTTTGTCTTTTTTCAACCTGACTAACTATGTAACTATAACGGCGGGACCAGGGAGGATGGGGAGGGGGTCCAGTATAAGTTCACATTAGATTTTCTGAACTTACACTTTAATGCAGAAAATAAATCAAGGTAAAAAAAAAATGGCTTTAGAACCACTTAATGCTTCTCTCTCTGAAATTCAAATAAGCCGAATTTGTGGGCCAAATACATTTTGGTGTTGCCAAAGCTGTTGAGGAGGATGGGTTGGATTTGGGGGGTGGCATGTAAGGAATATCTCCTATTATAAAGGGGATTGAAGGCGTGCCCAGGGACATTATCAGGGGTAAGGGATAATATTAGGTGGATAGAAGGTGTGCCCGGGGACATTATTAGGGGTAAGGGATGATAGGTGGATAGAAGGTGTGCCCGGGGACATTATTAGGGGTAAGGGATAATAATAGGTGGATAGAAGGTGTGCCCGGGGACATTATTAGGGGTAAGGGATAATATTAGGTGGATAGAAGGTGTGCCCGGGGACATTATCAGGGGTAAGGGATAATAATAGGTGGATAGGTGTGCCCGGGACATTATTAGGGGTAAGGGATGATAGGTGGACAGAAGGTGTGCCCGGGGACATTATTAGGGGTAAGGGATAATATTAGGTGGATAGAAGGTGTGCCCGGGGACATTATCAGGGGTAAGGGATAATAATAGGCGGATAGGTGTGCCCGGGGACATTATTAGGGGTAAGGGATGATGGGTGGGTAGAAGGTGTGCCCGGGGACATTATTAGGGGTAAGGGATAATATTAGATGGATAGAAGGTGTGCCCGGGAACATTATTAGGTGTAAGGGATGATAGGTGGATAGAAGGTGTACCAGGGGACATTCTTAGGGGTAAGGGATGATAGGTGGACAGAAGGTGTGCCCGGGGACATTATTAGGGGTAAGGGATAATATTAGGTGGATAGAAGGTGTGCCCGGGGACATTATCAGGGGTAAGGGATAATAATAGGCGGATAGGTGTGCCCGGGGACATTATTAGGGGTAAGGGATGATGGGTGGGTAGAAGGTGTGCCCGGGGACATTATTAGGGGTAAGGGATAATATTAGATGGATAGAAGGTGTGCCCGGGAACATTATTAGGTGTAAGGGATGATAGGTGGATAGAAGGTGTGCCAGGGGACATTCTTAGGGGTAAGGGATGATAGGTGGATAGAAGGTGTGCCCGGGGACATTATTAGGTGTAAGGGATAATATTGGGTGGATAGAAGGTGTGCCCGGGGACATTATTAGGGGTAAGGGATGATAGGTGGATAGAAGGTGTGCCTGGGGACATTATTAGGGGTAAGGGATGATAGGTGGATAGAAGGTGTGCCAGGGGACATTATTAGGGGTAAGGGATAATATTGGGTGGATAGAAGGTGTGCCCGGGGACATTATTAGGTGTAAGGGATAATATTAGGTGGATAGAAGGTGTGCCCAGGGACATTATTAGGGGTAAGGGATGATAGGTGGACAGAAGGTGTGCCCGGGGACATTATTAGGGGCAAGGGATAATAATAGCTGATTAGAAGGTGTGCCCGGGGACATTATTAGGGGTAAGGGATGATAGGTGGATAGAAGGTGTGCCCGGGGACATTATTAGGGGTAAGGGATGATAGGTGGATAGAAGGTGTGCCAGGGGACATTATTAGGGGTAAGGGATAATATTGGGTGGATAGAAGGTGTGCCCGGGGACATTATTAGGTGTAAGGGATAATATTAGGTGGATAGAAGGTGTGCCCAGGGACATTATTAGGGGTAAGGGATGATAGGTGGACAGAAGGTGTGCCCGGGGACATTATTAGGGGCAAGGGATAATAATAGGTGGATAGAAGGTGTGCCCGGGGACATTATTAGGGGTAAGGGATGATAGGTGGATAGAAGGTGTGCCAGGGGACATTATTAGGGGTAAGGGATAATATTGGGTGGATAGAAGGTGTGCCCGGGGACATTATTTTGGGTAAGGGATAATATTAGGTGGATAGAAGGTGTGCCCAGGGACATTATTAGGGGTAAGTCTACAGACATTAGCAGAGGTAAGCAATTATAAGGGCATAGGAGATAAGTCTAGGGACATTATCAGGGCTAAGGGATAATATAAAGGGGGGTAGGAGGCCATTAGGTCAGGGGGTACCGAGGGGAGGGAAGGAATAACTCTAGGTAGGACATTGTCGGTGGTAAAAGGTAATATATAGGTGATAGGAGGTGAGTGCAGGGTCCAGGAATTCTATGTAGTTGAGGGATAATATAAAGGAGAATAGGAGTTAAGTCCAGGTAGGGGATTTATAAGTCCACAATTTCTTTCTCTCTCTCCCCCCATACACTGTCTTTATTTATTTTCTCCCCCACTTATCACCCTTCTCAGATGAATCGCCCTGGAGAGTTATTATAGAAATAGTCTATGTTCTGTATGGCAGTCAGCGGGTGTTACTGAATGCTGTTAATCGGCAGTGTATTAGACGCCTCTGTGATCCGGGATGTGTAGACTGAAGATCCTGACATTTAAGTGTTTAATTTCAGTAGAGAAATCCTGATCAAACATCTCCGCTATCTTTAAATGTCAGTGTATGAGATGTCCGCACAGTGCTGTATGAGGGGGAGACTAATCCCTGGGTGGCCTCTGATCCCCCTAAATACCATTTCTATGCTACATCATCGCCAGCTGCTGACTGAGAACTCTTCGCCTGATGCTTTATCATCTACTGCTGACCAAACCCTCTGCTGGTGGTTTCACCAACGAGTACTGACTGATATATCAACCACTCCACCACTTACTGAGGACCGAGATTTCTCAGCCTGCTGATTCATCTACTGCTGACATAGACACTTCAGTCCACCGCTTCACCATCATACTACTGACCGAGACCATCTCTGCCCACCACTTCAACATCTACTGCTGACTGAGACCACCTCCACCCACCGCTTTAACATCTCCTGCTGACCAAGACCCTCCTGCCCACCTCTTCACCGTCTATTGCTTACTGAGACCTTCTCACCCACCGCATCACCATCTACTGCTGACTGAGACCTTCTCGCCCACCGCATCACCATCTACTGCTGACCGAGACCTTCTCGCCCACCGCATCACCATCTACTGCTGACCGAGCCCACCTCCACCCACCGCTTTACCATCTACTGCTGACTGAGACCTTCTCGCCCACCGCATCACCATCTACTGCTGACCGAGACCACCTCTGCCCACCACATCACCATCTACTGCTGACCGAGACCACCTCTGCCCACCACTTCAACATCTACTGCTGACCGAGCCCACCTCCACCCACCGCTTTAACATCTCCTGCTGACCAAGACCCTCCTGCCCACCTCTTCACCGTCTATTGCTTACTGAGACCTTCTCACCCACCGCATCACCATCTACTGCTGACTGAGACCTTCTCGCCCACCGCATCACCATCTACTGCTGACCGAGACCTTCTCGCCCACCGCATCACCATCTACTGCTGACCGAGCCCACCTCCACCCACCGCTTTACCATCTACTGCTGACTGAGACCTTCTCGCCCACCGCATCACCATCTACTGCTGACCGAGACCACCTCTGCCCACCACATCACCATCTACTGCTGACCGAGACCACCTCTGCCCACCACTTCAACATCTACTGCTGACCGAGCCCACCTCCACCCACCGCTTTAACATCTCCTGCTGACCAAGACCCTCCTGCCCACCTCTTCACCGTCTATTGCTTACTGAGACCTTCTCACCCACCGCATCACCATCTACTGCTGACTGAGACCTTCTCGCCCACCGCATCACCATCTACTGCTGACCGAGACCTTCTCGCCCACCGCATCACCATCTACTGCTGACCGAGCCCACCTCCACCCACCGCTTTACCATCTACTGCTGACTGAGACCTTCTCGCCCACCGCATCACCATCTACTGCTGACCGAGACCACCTCTGCCCACCACATCACCATCTACTGCTGACCGAGACCACCTCTGCCCACCACTTCAACATCTACTGCTGACCGAGCCCACCTCCACCCACCGCTTTACCATCTACTGCTGACCAAGACCCACCTGCCCACCTCTTCACCGTCTACTGCTGACCGAGACCTTCTCGCCCACCGCATCGCCATCTATTGCTGACCGAGACCTTCTCGCCCACCGCATCACCATCTACTGCTGACCGAGACCTTCTCGCCCACCGCATCACCATCTACTGCTGACCGAGACCCTCCCGCCCACAACTTCACCATCTCCTGCTGACCGAGACCACCTCCACCCACCACTTCACCATCTCCTGCTGACCGAGACCACCACTTCACCATCTACTGTTGACTAAGACCCTCCCACCCACCGCTTCACCATCTCCTGCTGACTGAGACTACCTCCACCCACCGCTGACCAAGACCCTTTTGTCCACCTCTTCACCACCTACTCCTGACCGAGGCCCTCCAGTCCACAGCTTCACCACCTACTGCTGACCGAGGCCCTCCCGTCCACAGCTTCACCACCTACTGCTGACCGAGGCCCTCCCGTCCACAGCTTCACCATATACTGCTGACCGAGGCCCTCCCGTCCACAGCTTCACCATATACTGCTGACCGAGGCCCTCCCGTCCACAGCTTCACCATATACTGCTGACCGAGGCCCTCCCATCCACAGCTTCACCATATACTGCTGACCGAGGCCCTCCCATCCACAGCTTCACCATATACTGCTGACCGAGGCCCTCCCGTCCACAGCTTCACCATATACTGCTGACCGAGGCCCTCCCGTCCACCGCTTCACCATATACTGCTGACCGAGGCCCTCCCATCCACAGCTTTACCATATAATGCTTAAAAGGGACCTTCCCATCCAATGTTTCACCATCTACTACTGACGGAGACCCTTCTGCTGGTGGTTTCCCCAACTACTGCTGACTGAGACCCATATTCCAACCACTTCACCACATATTGAGGACCAAGTCTCCTCAGCCTGCCGCTTTACCATCTTCTGCTGACCGAGACCTCTCCGCCCACCGCTTCACCATCTACTACTGACAGAAACCTTTCCGCGAGCTGCTGCATTATCTGCTGACCGAGACCCCTCCGCCCTCCACTATCTACTGGTGACCGAGACCCCTCTGCTCACCCATTCACCATCTGCTGAGAAAAGTGACCGCTCTGCCCTCTGTTTCACAATCCAATGAGAACAAGTCTAACTCCTGGCTGGCCTCTGTTCCCCCTAAATAATAACACTTATTCACTGCATCATTGTTTGCTGCTGAGTGAAACCCCTCTGCCCACTGCTTCACCATGTACTGCCTACTGAGACCCCCTCTGCCCATTGCTTCACTATCTACAGCAAACAAAAATGTCTAGGCTCGTTGTTTTACCATCTATTGCTGACTGAGACCCAGTGCCCTCTGTTTCTCAATCTATTAAGGATTGAGCCCACTTCCTGCCACTTCATCATCCACTACTGACTGAGACCTCACCTCTTCATTGTTTTCTTGTAAACGAGAACCCTCCATCTGTCGCTTCACCATCTGAGGACTGAAACCCCTCTGCTTCACCATCTGAGGACCGAGACCCCTCCGTCCACCACTTCACCATCTGAGGACTGAGACCCTTCTGCCCACCACTTTGCCATCTGAGACCCTTCTGCCCACCACTTTGCCATCTGAGACCCTTCTGCCCACCACTTTGCCATCTGAGACCCTTCTGCCCACCACTTTGCCATCTGAGACCCTTCTGCCCACCACTTTGCCATCTGAGACCCTTCTGCCCACCACTTTGCCATCTGAGACCCTTCTGCCCACCACTTTGCCATCTGAGACCCTTCTGCCCACCACTTTGCCATCTGAGACCCTTCTGCCCACCACTTTGCCATCTGAGACCCTTCTGCCCACCACTTTGCCATCTGAGACCCTTCTGCCCACCACTTTGCCATCTGAGACCCTTCTGCCCACCACTTTGCCATCTGAGACCCTTCTGCCCACCACTTTGCCATCTGAGACCCTTCTGCCCACCACTTTGCCATCCGAGACCCTTCTGCCCACCACTTTGCCATCCGAGACCCTTCTGCTCACCACTTTGCCATCCGAGACCCTTCTGCCCACCACTTTGCCATCTGAGGACTGAGACACTTCGACCCACCACTTCACTATCCAAAGACTGAGACCCCTCAGCACGCCGTTTCACCATATACTTAGGTCTAAGACACCTCTGACTGGTGCCTCAAAATCTACTGAGGACCGAGACCCTCCACCTGGCGCTTTTCCATCCACTGCCGAATAAGGCCCCTTTGCCTGCTTCTTATCTAAATACTGTTGACTAAGACCCTTCTGCCCACTACTTTACAATATAGTGAGAGCCGAGACCCCTTCCCCGCTGTAACACCTTCACCGCTGTGTTCAACAAACTATGTATTTCGGTATAGAGCACCAATATACCATGTCTGTGTACACATTGATATCTCTCGGTAGATGCAGGCAGGTATACACTGACATCACACACAGGTGTCGCGCACACATACAGGAGAATTCAGTCCCGTATCAGTCGCTCCGATCGGTGCGGAAATGTTATTTCTTCCTTACTCTCCAAGTCTGGTGACTCTGGAATCTCCCCCTCATATTTCTCCCAGGCAGACGAGATTGATCCTGACATGGATTCCTGATTGATCATTCATCGGAATAATTCTCTCCTGTAGCATTGCTGGAAAGCGGCTGTTGCTGTCGGTCTGGATGTGGCGGTTTCACTGAGCCGGTAACCGCATACAAAGCCTGTGCCCCTCGGCTATTCCTATCCTCTGTCCAACTGCTAACATGGCACATAGGGGGCACTACCCCTTTCTGGCCGCCATGATGGCAATCTACCAGATACTATTAACCTCTTGCAGTGACTATATGAGGATGTACAGTAAATCTCTGATATTCAGCCCCCAGATGTGCGGATTGACTGGGGGGGGGGCCTGTAAACTCGGGGGGCGTGAAATTTCTATGCAGTTAAGTAACACTTATAGATCTTGTTCCTCCCCCACCCTGTGACTGGACATTGAAAAGAGAAGCAGAAGACTGATGAGCTTATCTCTTTGACAGTCTGCTCTTTCCTTTTATCAGCAAATCTTTGTTAGCGTGGACTAACTGGTTCCTTATACTGCTTCTTCCTCTCCCAGTCTGAGCTGCGCTGTATATGGACTACAAGTGGCTGATTAACATTACTGTCCCTGTTACATTATATAAACTTGGGGAGCATTGTGGTGGGTCCCAGGATGGGCAGATTTTTCCCAGCCATTATTCATTTAAGAGCTTGGCATACATGGGCTCCCAGAATGATTGAGGCAGCAAGCGTGCAGCATACAATATTACAGGTTCTCTTTACCCTACACATAGCACAGTCTTTTTCACAGTCCAGTTTTCTTTCATTTTTCATATACTATGGCTTCACAAAACATCAAGGAATCTGGTGAAATTGCTTTTGAAATGCACTTTTTGTGTTTTTTGATACCCAAGAGGGGCTAGAGAGAGCATTAGTATCTTTGTCTGGAGTGGTGCTTTAATTTCCTGGTGCAAAAATTACCTGCTGGGAAGAGGAGCTATTGGCATGCAATAGGTGATGGAGGACGGACTGTATATCTTGGCTGAGCATCTGCTTATTTGTTCCACGTCAGTTGTCTCATTAAATCCACACGTGATGAATTGGTAGGTCAGATTGGGTGCCCGTGGTGTGCTCGTGTACATGGTGTGCGCAGAGTGCCCGTGGACGTAGTGTGCGCGGTGTGCCCGTGGACGTGGTGTGCCCATGTACGTAGTGTGCGCAGTGTGCCCGTGTACGTAGTGTGCGCAGTGTGCCCGTGTACGTAGTGTGCGCAGTGTGCCCGTGTACGTAGTGTACCCGTGTACGTAGTGTGCCCGTGTACGTAGTGTGCGCAGTGTGCCCGTGTACGTGGTGTGCAGAGCAGAGTCGTATATCCTCTATCAAAAACTATAAATTTATGAAATGGACATATAAAAACACATATGACCCCCCGGGGTGATGAAATGGAAATAGCAGGTGTAGAAAAAAAAAAAATTCTGGCAATAGAACTGATATAGATGCCTACATCTGTGTTTAAAGATGCAGATAGAAAAAAGTCGCTGAAGGAAATAAACTTGAGGAGATAAAGGAACAGATCATTGCTGTCTTGCTGATATATCTTCCTTATTTGTTGATTGAAGTCCCCATGAGGTCATTAAGGTCAATACATGAAGGAGAAAACAAAATGATCCTTGCCATATCCCTGTATAAATCAACGTATGTCCCGTAGGGAACAGTCTTATGGATCGAGTTGGCTAGGGAGACAACCTGGTCGGGTCTTTTTTCTATCTGCATCTTTAAACACAGATGTAGGCATCTATATCAGTTCTATTGGCAGATTTTTTTTTTTCTACACCTGTTATTTCCATTTCATCACCCCCGGGGGGGGGGTCATATGTGTTTTGATATGTCCATTTCATAAATTTATAGGTTTTTGATACAGGATATACGGCGGGATTTTCCGCAGGAATATCCAAACACATATGATATATTAGGCGTCCAGACCTTTGTGTTATTTGTTTATTGTTTGTAATT